>CM065437.1:21941250-23360000 GCA_033030585.1 Hippophae rhamnoides | reverse complement strand
AAGGAAGGAGTTGACTACACTGACATTTTTGCTCCCGTTGTGAAGCTTAATACTATCAGATCAGTATTGAGCATTGTAGCCATCGAAGATCTTCATCTTGAACAGTTGGATGTGAAGACTGCATTCCTTCATGGAGATTTAGATGAAGAGATATACATGTACCAGCCAGAAGGTTTCTCAGAAAGAGGGAAGAAGAACATGGTGTGCAGACTTAAGAAGAGTTTGTATGGCCTGAAACAAGCCCCGAGACAATGGTACAGAAAGTTTGATAGCTTCATGCACAAGGAAGGTTTCCAGAAGTGCAATGCTGACCATTGTTGCTACTTCAAGAGATATAGGTCCAGTTATATCATTTTACTACTTTATGTTGATGATATGTTAGTAGCAGGTTCAGATATGGATGATATCAGAAGATTGAAGCATCAATTGTCAAAGGAGTTTGACATGAAAGACTTGGGTCCAGCAAAAAAGATTCTTGGAATGAAAATCACAAGAAATAAGAAGAAAGAATCCTTGCAGTTATCTCAGGCAGAGTACATCAATCGTGTTTTGCATAGATTCAACATGAGCGATGCCAAGCCAGTTAGCACACCCTTGGCTAGTCATTTTCGCCTATCCAAGGATCACCCCTCGTACGAGAGGAAGAGAGAGAATTCATGGCTAAGGTTCCTTATGCCTCACCCATTGGAAGTTTGATGTACGCAATGGTGCGTACAAGACCGGACATTGGCCGTACGCAATGGGAGCTTGTTAGCAGATTTATGTCAAATCCAGGGGAAAACTCATTGGGAAGCGATCAAGTGGATTTTGAGGTATCCGTGAGGCACCACGTAAAAGTGTTTGTACTTTAGTAAAGGAGAGTTAAGAGTACAGGGATAGGTAGATGCAGTGATTGGAGGAGAAGTTGATGACCGAAGAAGCGCCACCGGTTATATATTCTTGTTGGAACTACGGGTGTTAGTTGGATGTCACAAATACAGAAAATTGTCACTCTATCCACTACAGAGGCTGAGTATGTAGCAGTAACTGAAGCTAGTAAAGAGATGATATGGCTTCAAGGTTTGTTAACTGAGTTGGGATTCAAACAAGAGAAGAATGTTCTGCATAGTGATAGTCAAAGTGCAATACACTTGGCGAAGAATTCAGCATTTCATTCTAGAACCAAACATATTGGACTTCGTTATCACTTCATCAGATCTCTATTAGAAGATGATGTGTTAATACTGGAGAAGATTCAAGGAAGCAAAAATCCAGCAGATATGTTAACAAAGGTGGTGATTATTGACAAACTGAAGTTGTGCTCAACTTCAGTTGGTCTGCTAGAGTAACAAAGACTAGAAAAGCTGATGCATTGATCGAGGTGTGAAGACAGATTGAAATTAGTCTTCAAGTGGGAGATTGTTAGAGATTATTGTTATAAAGCTCCTTAATTTAAGGAGCAAATTAAGGAGCAAATTAAGGAGCAAAACATGGAACAAAACAAGGAGTAAAACATGGAGCAAAACATGGAACAAAACAAGGAGTAAAACATGGAGCTTAATTCTAAGAGCAATTCAAGGAACCATTAATTTAAGGAGTAATTCAAGGAGTGAATTTTCCTATAAATAGATGTGTAATTGTAATGAATTAACCATCCAAAGTGTTCATTCCAATTGAGAGAAAAGCTTAGAGAGAAAAGCTTTTGTGAGAGAAAATTGAGAGTAATTTTCTTGGGTGTAATTGGGTTGTGAGTTGTGAGTGTTGTAAACACCTTGTGTAATTTCTCCTTTCAAGAAAAGATCTCAAGAAGCAGGTCCGGAGACGTAAGCAAGATTGGCCGAACTCCGTTATCAAATTTTGTGTGTTATTTTTCTATTCTTGCTTTCTCATAAATCTGACTTATCGGGAATTTGCGTTATTTCCCAACACCTACCAGTCTTCTTTTTTATGCCATGCATTAACTCCTATTCTAAAACTAAGTTTTAACCTATCCATATCTTTATGCTTCGTGATAAGATTATTCCTTATTTGTTTATGGAGTATATTGTTAACCAATTAGATTGCTTTCTCCCTCCATTTTATATTAGGTTTTTTTTTTAAAAAAAAGTTACACTAATTTTAAATTTCATTAATTTCTCTGAGAGAAACCAAGTGATCCATTAGTTTTTGCTCATTAGTAATTATATTAGAGACTACCTTATAAGCAAAATTACAAAAACTAATAGGATGATATCCATTAATGCTGTGAGCTTTTATCATATTTAGGGATCGCAAGATGTAGGTATGATTGATTTCCTCTTTTAACTGTCTTGTCAAGAAAAACTCTCACAAAAGCATAAATAAGTGACCACCAAATTGTTTACCAAACAAAAAAAAAAGTAGAAGAAGTGACATACATCCAGCATGCCATCTGGACCTGGACTCTTTAAATGATGCATATCCCTACTAGTAGCTCTAATCTCAATATCAGTTGGAATTGCTTCTAATCTCATATTCTCTTATTGTGATATAACAGATTGGATCAGCCCTTCAAGATCTTCAGGAAAACAAGGAGAAGACTTGAACAATTCTTGGCACTGTTGAACAAGGTACTTATCAATTTCCTTATGTTCTTTAAGCCAATTCCATTGTCCAGTTCTAGTACTACGAATGCAATTTGCTCTTCTTCTATTAAGTGTTTGAAGTGTACAAAAATGTAGCATGTTGGTCCCCCTCTTTAAGCCATAATTATATGGACCTTTGTATACAAATAGATTCCCAAGTAGAAAGACATTCATTCAACCTGTTTTGCAAGATTGCTTCGGTCCTAAGGTTGTCTTCAGTTGGGATTGCATGTGAAACCAATATTAGCTCCATTTGACACCTCCATAAATTGCTTGTGGAAGCTATAATGATGATTATTAGACCCTTTTTCTAATCTTTCATCTGAATTTACTGTTTCATTTAAGTCACAAATTACAGCCCAGGGTGATGGAAATAGCAACCTGATTTAGAAGCCAATCCCAGAAAACAGCTTCTTTTTCTTCCTTTTTTTTAGTTTTATATATAGAGTAATTTGAAGGACCATAGCAAACAAATACCGCATATTATTAGACTAATCTTCTTAATCAAAAGTAATGCAATGTTCATTAGCATCAACCATCTCAAACTTGATTCCATTATGTCAAGTTGAAAAACCCAAAGATTGTTCCACACAAACATAGTTCCCGAAGCCAATCCTTGTACAAATTATTAACTTTGCTTTTATCTGCCCAGTTTATGAAATAAACAACATTAATTCTACATTATTCTGGCCCTTTGTAGCCGAGAATTTTGTGAAAGACCACGACAATTCTAAGTGATCCCTATGATAGGAGCCCTATCATGACTTAACATCAACAAACAAAATGTAATACTTCAATAAATAACAATTGACCAATATCAACATAAAAACAAGGAAATCATGATATAAAATTCCTTCCTAGAGAGATAAGTTAACCTAATCAATGTTACAAAGTTAATAAAACAAACCTAGAAATCTCTCGGCAAAAACTAATAATAAGTTTACTTGCAAATAAAATAAAATATATTACATACTTGTTTATATGTGATTATTTTAGAAGTGATTTAAAGAGAAATAGTTTAAAATAATATGGCTCTATTAAAATTGGTTTATAACATAGCTTCTATGTGTTTGACATGAAATTGACAAAAATGATTTTGGTTGACACTTTAGTGATTATTTTAGGAATGAATTATAAATTCAAAATTATTTCTAAAAATAAGTATTATTTAACTATCTTGAAAGCATTAAATAGGTAGAAAAACGTGCATACAATGGGGTTACTGACACGTTATATAACAAAGTCATATCGACTCTTAGTTTTTATAAAAAAAACATAGATATTAGAAGTGTGTATAAGATAAACAATTAATATTAATAAGAAGAGTAAAATATTTTATATATGTAAGATTTTTTCTTAAATACTACTTCTCAAAATTTTTAAAGCAATTTAAACGGAGATCACTAAACACTTTTAGAAATGCTTTGAACCAACTTAAAATGCTTTTAACTAAAAAGAAAAAGTAGTTACGGGATCCTATTTTTCTTTAATTATTATCAACGTATAAAAGCATTAATATTAACACCTTACCAAATAACTGTTGCTTATGCATTCACAATCTAATGGTCCCATTTATTAAAGATTCAAGGTTTAAATTCTAACAATCACTTCCCACCCCAAAATAAATGCTTGTCATTTCTATTGGAAAAAAAAAATCAAATAATTTTATCACTTAGTACTAGGGGTGTCCATGGTCCAATCCGGTCCGATTTTTCTTAAAAAAATATAACCGGACCGAACCGTTTATATTACTTGGATCGGACCGGACCGAACCGTTTGAAACGGTTTTAAAAAATAAAAACCGGATCGGACCGTTTGACTTATAAAACCGTTCGGTTCGGTTTGGTTTTCGATTTGGTTCGATTTTTTTATAATTTAATGAAGAATAATGTGAAATTTTTAATATATTATTAAACCTGGCCCCAGATCGTCTTGTTCGAATCCGCTTTAAAATTAATGCAAACCGAACCGGACCGTTTGATTAGTAAAACCGTTCGGTTTGATCCGATCCGATCCGATTTTACGATTTAATTCGATCCAATCCGATTTTTGGACACCCCTACTTAGTACCCATAAGTTATTGATATTTAAGAGATTAAGGATTTATAATCTAAAAGTGTTTGTCAAAATTCTTATCAACTCAACTCTATATAACTAATTACAACCTATGTTTTTTCATTTTATTACTATTATCATTATCATCATCATCATAATACAATCTAGTTTACACATAAAATATAATTTAATGAAATATTATCATTGAAGGACAATACCTATATTTGTTATGCATAAATAAGAATAATATAATGAATTAGATTTGTATGAGGTTTTAGAGGATCGTACAATATTTTACTTGCCTAATAGATTTGTCAAAAAATTCATTGGTTCAAATCCTTCCATTCCAAAAATACCTTCGTTCAAATCCTTCCATTCCAAAATATCATTTGATATAATTTTATTTTTATAAATTTTACAATAGAATACTAATTCTATTTAATAAGCACCAAATTAGTACAAAGAGCTGTTGAAATATTTGAATTAAATTGCGTTAAAATAAAAAATGTTTCAGTCTTAATTTAGAAACGAAAAATTCATATCTGAATTAAAATTTTCATTTTTGAAGTTTTCCATTCTTCAGTCGTTTCTATCTTCTCTTCACTTCAATCATTTCTCTTCAATCTCTTTTCAACTTTAGTTTCTGTTTTTATTTATGTTCTCTTTAGTTTCAGTATAATTTTTCTATATAAATAAAGAAACAGAGAGGAAGAATGGAGTGAAAAAAATAGAAAACAGAGAAGAAACATAGAAACGGCTGAGAAGAAAGAGAAAAGGCAAAAGAGGGGAGGAGGACGAAAATAAGAAAAAGGATAAAAAAGAGAGATACGTGTAAAAAGGTTGATTTGTCGAGTTAGTTTTCTCCAATAAAGTTGAAACACTTTAAAATTTATGAAATAATAAACGTTTATTTATGATACACATGCCTTGATTTTATATATTTCTAATTTTAATAAAATTATTTTATTCTTAAACTTGTTTGTGCATTTATTATTTCTAACAATCTTAAGATAATATCTTCTTTTTTTCTCAATTTTAGATAAATAAATACAATTTTTTAACAAATATTTTAGGACGTACATATTATTCATAATCTGTTATATTTATCTATTTTTGATATATATATCTATTTTGTTATATATATTATAATTACCATTTAGTTTTACATCTCTTTATTAATTTCCTTAGCCATTTGTTAATATTGTTTTTATTATTTCATAATTTATTATATGCTTCTCTTTATTAGTATATCTTTGTTTCTCTTTTAATTATTGTATAATTTATTCACTATTTCTCTTGTCATTTATTGTTTCTTAATTTTATATTTATATTTTATTTTTATTGTATATATTGTTTATATATATATATATATATATTTTATAATTTTATAAATAAATAAATTTTTTATTTTTAAAATTATTTAATTACTATAATTAATGAAATTACAAATATATATATATATATATATATATATGCAAATTAACATATTCTATCATTTATTTATTGAATAATTTTTTTAATCAAAAACTTTATTTGGTTTTTTTTCAAAACTTGTGTTACTATTTGTGTATTTAACAGAAAAAAAGAAAAGATTATGGAATTTGAAATGATCACTCCAGTATCCTGAACTAAAAGTCCAACTATGAATGTTGCTGACCCTACTATAAGTGGTTATATTATGAACTAAATAATGAGACATTCTATGGCTCATGGGGTAACCCCAATGTTACCGATTTTTATTCCTATAAACTATGTCGTGGTAGAGAAATCGAAGAATTTTAATGGTTTGAAGTTCAAGAGATAGAAGATTAACATGATGTTCTATCTCACAACCTTGAATTTGGCGAGGTTCTTGACCTAAGAAACTCCCAATCAATCTGAGGGTGAGCAGGATTTTCATTATGCTAGTACTATAGAAGCATGGAAGCATTTTGATTATCAATGTCGAAACTATGTTCTAAATAGTCTAACTGATTCTTTGTACAATAGGTATAATAAGGAGAAAACAACTAAAAACTTATGGGAATCATTGGACCGAAAGTATGAAACTGAAAATTTCGGTGCAAGAAATTTTTGGTTGGTCGTTTTCTTGATTATAAGATAGTGGACTCTAAATCTGTATATAGTTAAGCACGTGAAATCCAAGATATCATAACATAGACGTATGATGAAGAGATGGTACTTAGTGAAATCTTCCAAGTTGCGGCTATTATTGAAAATTTGCCCCTTCATGGATAGGGTTTAAGGCCTACTTTAAGCACAAGTGAAAGGAAGTGTCTTTGAAAGACTTGCTAATAAGATTCAAAGTGGAAGAAGAAAACAAGATTTCTTCTAAAAGAGGGTATATCCCATTAGCACCGAAGGCTAATGTGATGGAGCATGGTCAAAGTTCCAAGAACAATAAGAATAAGGGTAAGGGAAAGTTGGGTAAAGGGTCTAAATTGGGACCTAAAGAAGCAACTTTTAAGAAGTTAAGCTTCAGTGGAATTTTCTTTAACTGTCAGAGGACAAGGCATAAATCCCAGACTCCAAGTTTCTAAAAAGAAACAAGAATCGTGAGGCAAACATGGTTGATGATATCACTCATAAAATCTCTGATATTGACTTGTGTGCTATCATTTCTGAGGTGAACTTGGTAGGATCAAACCTAAAGGAGTGGTGGATTGATATTGGTGTAACAAAACACATATGCTCAGATAAGGAGCTATTCGCTGCTTCAAAAGCAGTGAAAGATGGAGAAAAGCTCTTCATGGGAAATTCTACCACATTAGCCATTCAAGGGCAAGGCCATGTCAAACTAAAGATGACCCCTGGGTAGGAGCTTACATTAAAAAATGTACTTTATGATCCAGACATTCGTAAGAATCTTGTTTCTAGCTTATTGCTAAATAAGCATGGTTTTCGGATGGTGTTTGAATTTGATAAGGTCGTTGTGACCAAAAATGGGATGTTTGTGGGAAAGATATATGTATCTGATGGGCTATTTAAGCTCAATGTAATGATTGTAAAAGCTAAGAATATTAATAAGATTAATTCTTAGGCTTCTTTACTTGAGTCTTCCAACTTGTGCCATGGTAGACTTGGTCATGTTAATTATGATACATTACTTATACTAATTAATATGAAACCCATACTCGCATTCCAAATAGATTCAAAGCATAAGTGTGAGACTTGTGTTAAGGAAAAAATGACTAGGTCATCATTTTATTCGATTGAAAGGAATACTGAACCTCTTGACTTAATTCATAGTGATCTATATTATTAGAAATTTCTTCAAACAAGGGGTGCCAATAAGTATTTTATTACTTTTTTTGATGATAACATGAAACATTTTTATGTGTATTTGCTTAAAAGTAAAGATGAAGCTATAGAGAAATTTATTTTTTATAAAATAGAAGTTGAGAATCAACTTAACAAGAAAATCTAGGTACTGTACAGTAATCGTGGTGGTGAATATGAAGCACCATTTAGTGAATTCTATATACAACATGGAGTTATTCGTGCTGGGTTACCACAAAACTTGTAGGCGAAGCTATTTTTTCAACTAACTACCTTTTAAATAAAATACCCTGAAAAAAGACACATTAGACATCGTAAAATTATTTAAAGGAAAGGGTACCTTCTTATGAATATTTGCGAGTGTAGAGGTGTCTTGCAAAAGTGGTTGTACTATACCTAAGAAGGTAAAATAGGTCCAAAAATAATAGATTGCATCTTCATTAAATATGCATATAGTAATAGTGCTTATCGATTTCTTATGCATAAGTCAAAGATCCCAAACATACACAAGAACATAATAATGGAATCAAGGAATGCATCATTATTTGAACATGTATTTCTAGGTAAATCTCAAAGAGAATAAAATTCGTCTAAACTAACGTATGAGACTATGAATGAAGATAGTCAAAACAAAGAACCTAAATAAGAGGTTGAGGTTGAACTCAGACGTAGCAAGAGGGTTAGGACAAAAATGTCTTATGATTCAGATTTTTTGCCCTATGTTCTAGAAAATGAACCTCAAACCTATGAAGAGACTACGAATTCTTCTAAAGGTCCTCAATGGGAACCAGTTGACTTACCTTCAAGTAGTAAAACACTAGGGTCTAAGTAGATTTTCATAAGAAAATGTAGATCAGATGGATCAATTGATAAGTACAAGGCCATGCTTGTAATTAAGGGATACAAACAACGATATAGACTTAATTACTTTGATACTTATTCTCCTGTGATGAGAATAACATCAATAAGGATGATAATTGTATCACCATTCTGTGAAATCTTAAAATACATCAAATGGATGTAAAGACAGCCTTTTTAAATGGAGAGTTAGATGAAGAAATCTACATGGACCAACCCAATGGTTTTTCATTCCTAGGACAAGAAGGAATGGTCTGTAAATTGATGAAGTCTTTATATTGCTTGAAACAAGCACCAAAATAGTGGCATGAAAAGTTTGATAATTTCATGAGAAAAAATGACTTTAAAATCAACGAATGTGAAAAATGTGTATATGTCAAGGATAAAGAAGATGGTTATGTTATCTTGGGTGTTTATGTTGATGAAATGCTAATTATGGGTAGTAATGATCAAATGATCAAATCTACTAAGTCTGTTAAATTAAAGTTTTGATATGAAAAACATACGGCATGTTGATGTAATTCTAGGAATTAAGATATCAAGGATATTAACAAGGTGTCATTCTAAGTCAATGTCATTATGTTGACAAAATACTTGAGAAATTCAACAAGGGTGATTCTGGAATTGTGAGAACATAAGTAGATATAAATCTAAACCTATCTAAGAATAAAAGTGAAAGTGTGTCTTAACTAGAATATTCTAGAGCGATAAGAAGTCTTATATACTTGATGAGTTGTACGAGACTAAACATAACTTACGTTGTAAGCAAACTAAGTAGATATACTAGTAATTCATGATCTGATTACTGGAAATATATTACAAGAATACTTAGATACTTAAGGTACATGTAGCTATGAATTGCACTACACAAGATATCCATTTGTATTTGAAGGATATAGTGATGCAAATTGGATATATGATATGAAAGACTCAAAATCTACCAATGAATGTGTATTCATACTAGGTGGTGCAGCTATTTCATGGAAGTCCTCTAAATATACATACGTTTCTAGATCCAGGATGTAATCTGAGTTCATCATTTTAGATAAATTTGGAAAAGAAGCTGAATGGCTACGCAATGTTTTAGAGGATATTCCTAAGTAGATGAGGCTTGTACTTGGAATATGCATCCGTTGTGATAGCCAATCTGCTATTGGTAAGGTATAGAACAATATGTATAATGGTAAGTCTCAAAATATACATCGATGCATAGCGGATCCATTAACTAAAGGGTTGAATTAAAAGTTAATTGATAAGTCATAAAGAGGAATGGGACTGAAGCCTATGAATGAATAAGGACTTGCAAAGGCAATCCAACCTATTTGAATGGAGATCCCAAGATCTAAGTTCAAAGGGACAACTTAATTGTAATGACTTAGTAAGATCACTGTGGGGGGTTTACCCTCAAGTCCATTCCTATGATGAAAACAGTAATACCCGTAAGATATAAGATAAGTTAAGGCTTTTAATGATTCTTATGAAAAACATACCAAGTGGAGTATATGGGTTACTCTTTGGGATTACTTTTAAAGCTAAGAGATCAACTATATGAGAGATGAGTGTGGTCACTTCGAAAGATAATTGTATAGGGCTCAATTCTTTAGAGACTCACACAAAATCAGGCATATGTTCATGGCTACAATGAACATAACAGTGAGAACTAAATTATGTTAGGACATGCTCTTGTGTGAACTATGTTATCACTTACATAAATGGCAGTATAGTTCAAGAACATTGCGTCTACTTGTAAGTTAGTAAGGTAAATATAATTTCACAAATGAATGTTCAAAGCGTAACACCTATCTATCCTATGCAAGTTTCAATCCATTGAACTCTATTTTCGTGTCAAAATTTTATTTAAAATTTATTTCAATTTTATTCATGTAGGGAATTGTTGAAATATTTGAATTAAATTTCTTTAAAATAAAAAATATTTTTTTCTTAATTCAAAAATGAAAATTCATTTCTGAATTAAATTTTTCGTTTCTAAAGTTTTCTGTTATTCAGTTGTTTCTATCTTCTCTTCACTTCATCCGTTTCTCTTCAATCTCTCTTTTGTTTCAGTTTTTGTATTTATTTCTATTCTCTTCAATTTCAGTATAATTTTTCTATATAAACGAAGAAACATAGAGGAAGAATAGAGTGAAAAAAACAACGAAAAATAGAAAAGAAACATAGGAGTGGTTGAGAAGAAAGAGAAAAAGGAAAATAGAAGAAAGAGAAAAGGAATAAGAAAAGAAGAAAGAAGAAAGAGGAAAGGAAAAAGAAAAAGAAAAAGAAAAAGAAAAAGAAAAAGGAGTGGAAAAAAAGAGAGACCTACAAAAAGGTATATAAAAAAGAAAATATAATAATTTTTTATGTATTTTTTTATCTAGAGTTAGGTTCCTTTAATAGAGTTCACACACTTTAAAGTTTATTGAATAATAAACTGTGATGTAACACTTTAGCCACTAGCACTCTTTTATTTAAGAAAGATGTAGTTTCAAAAGCTTTAACAAATAAGTCAATCAAATAAGGTACCACTAATGATTGAGCCAGAAACAAACTCCTCACCATTAAAAACTATTGCATTATTTTCTTTTCAAATACTCCAAAAACTCATAGTTTCTTTAGCCAATATCAACCTTATCATGTCAGGAATTAATCCAACCAAAAGACTCTATGAAAATCAAGAAAGGTACCATTGTTATGTTGTTGGAATAGGAAAGAATGACATAGTGTAGTTAGGTAGTGCTAACACTATGTCACTCAATCAGCAAATGGGCAACAATCTTGATAGAATGACCATAAAGAGTCAGAGAGGACAAGTAGTTACCTCAATTGG
Source organism: Hippophae rhamnoides (assembly GCA_033030585.1). NCBI lineage: Eukaryota > Viridiplantae > Streptophyta > Magnoliopsida > Rosales > Elaeagnaceae > Hippophae > Hippophae rhamnoides. The sequence goes on along the minus strand of CM065437.1, from coordinate 23,348,402 downwards.
ACATCGATTTTACACTATCATAAATCATAATTGAGACATTTTGATAGCTATAATGTTTATACATTTGTAATTAAAAATTAATTCCCAAATCTTTTATATATACAAAAAGGCTACATAATGTTGAGTTACATTGAAATGTAGTATTTATTTTTATAAATTCATTTTGTCTTTATATTAAACTATCACGATTATTTGTTTGTGAATATCTTATTTTGTAGAGTATTGAAAATGGGTAATTTTCATCTTTTCTTGAATTTCTTTTTTTCAAATTCATATGCTAAGTGTAGTACTTGGTTTAGGTTTTTATTTTTAATGTTAATATAAAACAAAGATATGCTATAAATTTTAATTTTGGATATCCTAAATTTTCATGGATTATTTTTAATAAAACATCTTTTCAGTTTATTATCATATTGTCTAATAATGCTCATTTTATGGGTGTGTCAATTATTTCTCTTAAATTTTATTTTATTAATATTTGGATTCTTTATAAATGAATATATCCATTCTTTTTCTATCTTTTTAGAAAATTTTGGATAATTTTTCCATCATGATTTCCTTATCGATTAATGATATGTTATACATTTATTTTGCATTTGTTATTATAATACTCATTTCCTTATTACTTATGTCATAATAAAATATATCTTTTCTTGAAAATATTTTTCTTATCCTCCTCGAAGATGATTCGTTGAATTCATTTCCTTCTTTAAGATTTAGTTTTAATTTTTTGATTTCTTAAAATTTCTTTTTGTTAAGTATTATTTCTTGTGAAAAAATTCCTCAAATATCTTGTATTTTTATTTATATTGTATCTTATTTTCTATTATTTTTGTCATTTTAATATTTATATAAAAGATTAATATTAACTTATGTTAGATTTAATGGATATTTGTGATATTTTTGACACTTTAGGAGTATTTGTGACACTAATTTAAATCTCAGAGGTATTTTTTTCAATTTTTTTTTGTTTTTGTAATTACTTGGCTTTGTCTAAATTTGTCAAAATATTCCAGATTTCTTTAAGAGTTTTCTTCTCCATGATGTTGGACAATGCTTGATTTGCAAGTGCTAGATGTAAGTCTGCAATAAAATGTCCTTCCATTTTCTTCCACTTTTTTTCATTGATTATAGTTGTCGATCTTTCTTCAATTTCATGAATACAAATATCCTTCCTAAGAATCGTCTTGATTTTGCATTTTTGATAAGGCGAAACTTTTTCTGTGGAACATCTCAATTTCAAACTTCATTGACATGACTAATGTACAAACTACTAATTCACAAATACCAGTACAAGTGAGTAGAGCCATATATTTGAATTGTGTTCATCAATTGAAATTTTGCAATTAAGCACTAATACCACTATTAGGATGCTAATACAAGCTGAACCCATTAGATAAATGGGATGAACTTCCAATGTAAACTTCAATTGAAATAAAAATAATAATAATAAACTAAAGAATAATGGATACCAATATCTACATAATTTACCCAAAGTAGTTAAGGAATACTCAAATTAGTTCAGGAATAATCCACGTGCAATGAGCAGAAGGAATTTGCTATATCGAAGGATCTACTTTTGTATAAATAAAAGGGAGAACAAGATAATAAAATTAAAATCTCTATCTCTAAAATGAGGAAAGAACTCTTCTTTGGGAAAAAACTTCACAAATGATTTGTGAGCTTATGGCTTTGTATTTGATTCTTTTTTTTAATGCATTGTATTGAATGGTTGGCTTTGAGGCACTTGGAGGAAAATATAGAGCTTAACTACTCAAACAGTGGCATGAAATTAAGAAACCAAATTGAAAGTTACTAGCCACAAAAAAAAATCAATTTGAATTTTACCACCAAATTCTTTAGGCCAAAATTGACTATTTAATGTAAAAGAAAAATTCACGTTTACCTTCATACTACTTGTTCCTTTGGAGACAAAAGGATGTGAACCAAATCTTTGTAGGAATAAATAGTAAAATGAGAAAAATTCACGTTTACCTTCTCGTAAAATGACTAATTATATTTTGCCATCTCATATGAGAACATCACAAATTTGTGATTTCTAGAAGTGTCTGGGATATTGCCAATTCAACTATTAGATTTACATGAAAACGAAATAGAAATAAAGTAAAGAATAAGCAAAAAATTATACATAGCGATTTTACATAGTTTACCCAACTTTAATAGCAATGCATCCATGGCACTGACATACTTGTTACGAATTTGCAAGTGCGGGGTTATGTTCAAGTGATAAATATTTTTAAGATCAGGATTCTCGTACCAACAAGAAACTCAGGAAAACATATACAAAGACTAAGTATCAAAATATGTATTGTTCCTTTTTATTAGAACTATCAAAAAATGAGTGATAAATTAAAATAAAAAAATCAAACTAATTATAGAAATAAAAATAATTTTACAGCAAAAATTAAAGAAACCTATAAATTCAATTTTTTTCATCCTAATCCCATGATTTTCTACTTCTTGTTAACATTAAACAAGTCTTACTTTATTAATTACTACCCATATATTTATGCCATAACAATCCTAATCCAAATATAAGGAGATTTTATTTTTAAGATCATCTAAACATACAAGAGATAATTAAGCATAAAAGACTAAATTAGAGTTGCACAAATAATAATGAAAAATGATTGTCACATTATATCAATGTTAATTTAATGCATATTCATCATTGCTTATCAATATTTTGATTACATGTAAAATTAATAAATCATCTAATTTAATGATCAATTTAAATAAGAGTATTAATCACATCAAATTGAATAATAAAAATACTCAAATAACATTAAATAAATATTAGGAAATTATGTTTATAGTATGAGTTAAATCAAATCCCTACATAAAAATATCTACTTCATAATACCCATTTTTAAAACAATAAAAACAGGAGAGAAATTGCAAGAAATATAAAGATTAAACTTAATAGAGATAAATGGTGAAATTCTTGTGAATAATTCCCTAAAAAATGCTTCCAAGTTGCCTCCTTCTACTCCAAGAACCTTAAATCCTTGCCTCCTTGCTCCAAAAATGGTGAAAACCATTCCAAACTACTATCTTTTTGGGTTCTATGGGATTTTGGGGCTAAAATCCGTGAAAAATCACAGATGAAATCTGGACAATTGGATATTGTTTATATCAGAGGCTAATATGAAAAAGGGGATTAAAAACAACGCTGGGTAATGAATGATGAACAAGTGGAATGAAAAGGAAGAATGAATGCATTGGTGACACGTGGCATGTGAGAAATAATGTATGCAATCGTGCAACGGCCTACTGCATATGGAAAAGGATGCAGATCATTGATATTGCATGCAGAAGCTAAGCTAGAGTGATGCAGTGGGGGACGATTCATGGAGTGTATTCTTGCTAGTGATGTGGCTGATGATGTGGCTAGGCAAAGACTTTCGATACATGATAGAATGCCTGAGCAATATGTGGCCTACGTGATGTCGACATGTTGACATATGGTGATCTACGATGGGACGTCTGAAAATTTCTAACCACATCTCAAAAATCTTCTATGTACATCCACCTGTATTAAAAAAATTATAAGAAAAGACTAAAAATTCTAGAAAATTCTTAAAAATTGTATTTTTGTTCCCTTATCATAATTTCACCTAAAAATATCATATTTGAATATTTTAACCACAAAAAAAAACATTTATTAATTTAAATAAGTAAATGTTATGCCATAAAATGAAATAATTATTCTATTTTTATAGAGTTATCAAGAAAACATAACAAGAGTTGCTACAACTCTCTTCTAACCTCCCCAAAGCCTAATGAAAACTAAGAGAAAAGTTTTTCCTAGCTATCTCTCTCTAACATTTCCCATAAGCTTGAATTACTTGCCAAGGAATGATTGAAATGTTAAGATATGTTCTCTATATAGGAAGGAAGAGCACTAAGAGCTTAAGTGGAGTTTATTTTGTTTGCCTACTTGCTCATTTCTACCTACCCATAGCCAACTTGCTAATTAACTTTGCATAGAATAATGCGCAACTAAATAACAAATTTGTAAGTATGTGATTGTGTAGATATATTGTGTATGCATTACATCTTCTATAGAAGACATTGATGTGTATTAGCTTTTGCTAAGAATTCATTCAATAAAAAATGTAGTTGATTTATGAATTGAATGATATCAGAGCTTATAGATTCTAAGACTTGTGAGTATGGTGTTCACTCCCTTCCAACTCTCTTTTAATTATCTTATTACTCGCATCTAAAATTACTCAATGTTGAATCATAAACTTGACTTCTTATTTTTTATAAGTCACTTATTATTATTTATCTTAGACTTTGCTTATTATATCAATAAATATTAGTAGTTGTAGAAGATGATTTAGTAAGAGTAAGACTAATAAATGCAAGTAGATATGGTTAGTATTTTGTAGGTGTGAGACTAATTAATATAAATAGTTGAAGTAATTTAATAAGTGGTTGTGAGGTGTAGAGAAGTGTTTTTGGAAGCAAATAAATAGAACTTCTCATAACCATTTGTAATAAAAAAAATTGAGAGCTTCTAAGAGAGTGAAGAAGCAAAGCTTAAATAAGAGTGAGTTGTATATTGTATTTTGAGTGAGAGTCCTCTTGTAATATTTGTTTGAGTTTGAATAAAATTCATTTGTGTGAGTGTTTCATTTCATACAAAGTGGTATCAGAGTCAAGTTAAAAAGTATACACTATTACGTATCAAATCAAAGTTCTCGACGAGAGGAATTCAATGCCGCAAGAATCTCTCCGATCAGAGTTTAGACATGCTGCCACGTGCCGTCGGAAGAATGCTACCAGAAATTGAGTTGACTCACCGAGTTTAGCCTAGTTAGCCGAGTTGGAGCCATTGATCGAAATAATTTGGAAATTTTTTTCAAAGTTCGTTCTAAGTTTTTCGGAGTTTCAGATTCATCTGTGATTGAATTTTGTAAATTCTCATCATATTGAGAGATATGTCAAATGGTATGACACCATTCCAAGTCCCGACACTCAATAACAACTATGATAATTGGAGTATCAAAATGAAGGTACTTCTTGGATTGCAAGATGTGTGGTATATCATAGAGAAAGGCTATAATGAGCTTACGGATGATGTTGCTCTTGTTGCTCATACACCTAATCAAAAGACAAATTTGAAGGATTCCAGAAAGAGAGACAAGAAGGCTCTTATCTCTCTACCTCATCTACCAAGCATTAGATGATTATGGCTTTGAAAATATTTCGAGAGCAAGCTCTGCCAAAGAAGCATGGGAGAAGCTGCAAACCTCATACAAAGGAGTCAAAAAAGTGAAGAAGGTTCGTCTCCAAACATTAAAAGGTGAATTTAAATCCTTACATATGAAAGTATCTGAGTCTATTTCAGATTATTTCTCAAAAGTAGTAGATATTTCTAGTCAATTAAAAAGATATGGTGAAAATTAAGACAATGTGAGGATAATAGAGAATATTGATGAGCGAAAACCGGCATCGCCGATTCTCGCAAATACTTTGGTTTTAATATTTGTAAACCTCTCGCAAGTGCACGAATCATTTCGTAGAAAATGATAAGTATACTCCCAAGGTCGATCTAAGGAAGGAATGTATGTGGTTTTTAATTTATTATTCAAACTTTTAAAAACGAAATTAAATCCTAAACATCCTGTCACGATAGTTTGGTTTTTGTGTTCCTAATCTAATAACATAAAATAAACATATATACAGATTAATTAAATATAATAAAAAAATAAACATAGATACAAATTCAATAAATAAATATAAATACAGATTCAATAAATATTCATGCAAATTTTATCATTTATATTAGTGGAGTATTTATGGATATAATAACTAAATTAATTATGCTTGCTCATATTATCTAGGTTATTAAAGATATAAATTGATATTTTATTGATTCTCTCTTTTTGTATGAATACCACCTTTGGTGGGGTTAGATATTCTTTGTTAACTAAACAAATCAATTAACACCTATGGGTGGGGTTGATAACTAATTTGGTTAATTAAATTAATTCCTTTTTCTAAGAGATTGAAAATGAACCATTTAAATGCCACCTTTGGTGGGGTTGTACGGTTTCAACTTTATTCAAGGTGTCCAAATTAAACCCAAGAATTTAGTTATCCGAGTACTAACTTTCAAGTTTTAAAACCACTACCGAAAACATGTCGTCAATACATTTTCAGATAATAATTCTTATAAAAACTTTTGAAATAGAGCTTCACTCTAACTACCGGGCGATTGTACCAACAAATAAAAGAGCACTACTCTAAATCGAATAGGATAACTAAACCTTAAAGTCTAATCTTCAGATTTAAGTTTGTAATGAAAAATAATATATTTCTCTCTAACATCCTTAATATAAAATCTTGAATAAAAATAAAATCAATTCATTTTAGAAATTTTCACCTATTTAATATTTCGCAAGCATAACAACGTTATTATTATATCATGATTATAAGCAATATACGCTTAAATTTAATCACAGACAAATTAAATATAACATGTAAGAATAAAGCATAAAAATAATCAGAAAGAAAATAAAATCCTTACAGAACTTCGACGCTATTCCCGTTGCTAGAAAACCTCCAAGCGGAATTTGCACTTCCATTTATTGAATCAAAAATCTAAATTATTACAAAAACATTACAAGTTCCTCTCAAAAAGAGAAGAACTCTAAACCTAAGAGAATTGAACTAAAAACTAAGAGAAAAACTAAGAAAAGCTTAGAAACTAAGAAAGAAACTAAGAAAAACTTAAAAACTAAGAAATGAGAGAAAGAAAGAAGAGAGAAGTGTGGTTTTGAGGTGTGTTTTGAAGTGAATGGAAGAGGAGTATTTATAGGTGAGGATGGAGAGAAAAAATGAGTAAAAAAATGTTAAAAAAATATAAAAAAAATAAAAAACGTGTAGTGGACATGCTGAGGTCATCAATGACGTCATCATGACGTCATAGGGGCTGCTACACGTGAAAAATGGGTCAAAAACGCGTTGGGCGCTACTGGCGGTTCTTGAGCGCCGCCGCTGGCATTTCTGGCTCGGCGCGTGAAACAGTGCCAGCGCTGCGCGGCGCAAGGAAGCAGGATCAACGCGCTGGCGCTGCCTGGCGCTGGCGCGCTGGTAAGTGGGCGCGCGATTTTCCGTCTTTTGACATTTTTGACCTTTTCGACCCATTTTGTCCAATTTTTCCATGTTTGTTGACCTTTTTCCACTTATTTATTAATTTATTTGTGATGTATTGCTTCAAGTATTATTCTTTGAGTCTTTACATTGCGTTTTTAGGCCAAAATTCCTGAAAAACAATAAAAATACCCGTGATTCCGAAAAAGACAAATTTATATAAATATATGATAAAACATATAAATATATATATATTTAATCAATTAATGTGCATAAAATCATGGTTATTTTAGTGCTTTTTGAGCACTCATCACAACCCCCAACCAGCTTCTTGCTAGTCCCTTAGCAAGAGAAGCGATAAAAACTAAAAATTAAACTATCCTAAATCACTTCCGTGGATTGACACGGTTGCATTTAGCCTATGCAACAAGCCTTTAAACCCCTAGGTTGCCCTAGTGGACGAGTTTGAGTCTCGTGAGGGTTTTCAGTAATGATACCCACAAACATTGTACTAAATGTAAAAAACAAAAGAAACAATAAAAACAAACAACTTAAAAATTAAATTTACAACAAAATCACAAATTATCAACATCTCACAAAAATGTCTCATACTTTTTAATCTCCTTTAAGATCATAATTAAAATCCCAAGCATAAGTTATCTTAATCTCTTTAAACAATCATGATTTATTATAATAATTAGTCGGAAATCATTTTCATATTTCATATCAAAAATGTATCAATTTAATTTCACCCAATTTCAGTGTCATGAATCAGAATTCGCTTCGACTCTATTCCTCACAAGTCAATACTCTCAAAACACTGAATCCTATGGGTTCAAACACTCATACTAATTTATATGCGAAAGAGTTGATGTATAGAAATGAACTAATATGTTCGCATATGTATAAAGAATAAAGGCTCAAAGTGTTATTTTAACATTGATCTCATGAAAGGAATCAAATGTATAAATTATAAAGATATCATATATAAAAATTATTTTCATGCGTAAATCAAACTCATTAAGAAAGAATTTCAAGATATATGCCTTTTACAAATGAAGAAATTGCAATGACTTTTTAGGGAATTACTTCTTATATCTTTCTTTTGTAATTAGCCTTTACTCACAACTTTGTAGGCAATGCGGGTTATAGTATATAGATGATACTATTTTTATCTCTCTTTTTTTTTCTGTAGATATTTTTCAATATGTGTATTTTTTAGAGAGTCAACCCATGTACAGATTGTACATTTCTTTGGATTTTGGTGAGTGGTTAATTTTGTGGCTTTTCTGTTTGATCTTGGTTTAGGTAACCCCAGATATGTCTTTTTGTTTTTGTAGTAGTCATGCATAAATGAGATATAAGCATATACTATCAATTTCTACTCAAATCATTTAATCTAAGCAAAAATAATAATCAAAAATATATGATACTCTATTAAGATGAAAAAAAATTCATACATTCAATGCTAATACCTATAGAGATCATCTAAAAATTTGAAGAAATAAGAAATGTGTTTGGAGTAGAAAAAATATATATTTCACTCTGAATAAAGGAAATTAGGCTCAAATTATATCTCACAAAGGTAGTCTCCACTAAAAAAAACTCATAAACACCGATTTTGGGTTTGATATAATTTCTACATCTTATCAAGAAATACTAATTATGACAAAAACTAACTAATTATCAAAAATAATTACAAAATATTTCATGATATGTTTTCAAAAATTAATCTAACAGTACAAAAGACTTAACTATTTACTTAAATTCGATTTAAAGAAATGATAAATTTTTGTGAGAAAAGTTTTTTTTTTTTTTATTATTTTTGTTTTATTAAGTATGGTAACTTTTCACCACCCCCAACCTAGAACTTACATTGTCCTCAATGTAACAACTGTAAATTAAAGATAAAGAGAGAAGAGAAGAAAGATTACCTATTTCCTGAGAATGTGCAAGTAGTAATGGAAAATGCAGGTGCATCCATCATATTCATCATTAAAGTGTATACAGACAGATCGCTGTAAACTTCTAACATCTCAACAAATATTTTTAGTTTTAACAATTTAAAAATTATTCACATGTAATTAAAATGAAATAAACAATAAAATTAAGTAAATAAAACAAATAACAAATAAAATTTTTTTATTTTTTTATTTATTTATTTATTTATTTATTTATTTATTTTATTTTTATTTATTTTTTATTTATTGTTTTTTTTTACCTAAAATGATAGGTTGCCTCCCATCCAGCGCTTAGTTTAACGTCTTAGCAAGACGTATCTTTTTGGTGCTAAGGGTTACTCAGCCAAATGCAATCCATTTCAGCAATGTTGTTTGGTTCTTCTAAATAAGGCTTGACACGATGGCCATTGACTTTGAACGTTTTTGTGTCTTGGAGTCCAATAGTTCCACTACTCCATGTTCAAATACTTGAACTATTTTGAATGGTCCATCCCATCTTGATCTCGACTTTCTCGAAACAATCTCAAACGAGAGTTAAATAAAAGAACTTTCATTCCAGGGTGAAGAGTCTTAGGAACTAGCCTCTTGTCATGATAGCGCTTAGTACGCTCCTTGTATAATTTGGCATTCTCATAGGCTTCATTCCTAATTTCTTCCAACTCATGAAGTCGAGTAATCGTTTTTCACCGCTTTATCTAAATCCATGTTTAACTCTTTAATTGCCCAATAAGCTTTGTGTTCAAGTTCAACTGGAAGGTGGCATGCTTTCCCAAAGATTAACCTAAGTGGCTCATCCCAATAGGTGTTTTGTAAGCGGTGCGGTATGCCCATAAGGCATCATTTAGCTTAAATGCCCAATCCTTCCTTGACGGACGCACGGTGCGTTCCAAGATTCCACTTAATTTGCCTATTGCTCACTTCCACTAAACCGAAGTTTGAGGATGATATGGAGTAGCTACTTTATGTGTGATGTTGTACTTGTTTAGTACTCCATCAAAGAGTTTGTTACAAAAATGGCTACCTCCATCACTTATTATAGCTCTAGGCGTTCGAACCTACTAAATATGAAATCTTTCAAGAATTTCACAACAACATTAGCATCATTGGTTTTGGTGGGGATAGCTTCTACCCACTTGGACACATAATCCACAAAGAACCAAAATGTATTGAAAACCATTAGATGGGGAAAAGGACCCATGAAATCAATCCCCATTACATCAAAGAGTTCAACAACTAAATTAGATGTTAAAGTAATTTCATCTCTTTTACTTATGTTAAGTTTCTTTGACATCTATCACATTGTGCACAAAACATATGAGCATCTTTAAAAAGAGTGGGCCAAAAGAATCCAGGTAATATCTTACGAGTTGTCTTTTCACCTCCAAAATGACCCCACAATGAAGTTCATGACAAAAGTCGAATGCTCTTATGTTCTTCTTCCGGTACACATCTCCTGATGACTTGATCTTGACCAATCTTGTATAAATAAGTGGTCATCCCGTAAATAGTCCTTAATAGTTTTAAAAACCTTTTCTTGTCCTCGATATGAAGTGTTAGGTCGCAAAACACCAAAGTGGCAAGATAGTTTACAATATCAAAGATACCATGGGTTCGGACCTATGAAAAATAACCGTTCATCGGGAAAGGTTTCAACTATATCGTCATTACTCTCATCTTTAAGAGAATTGAAGTCGAAATCAACCTAGACAAATGGTCACTACTAAGTTTTCACCGCCTTTCTTATCCTTGATTTCTAGGTCAAATTCTTGTAAGAGTAAGACCCACCGGATTAATCTTGGCTTGGCATTTGGTTTACTTAATAGGTATCTTAAAACAAAGATGATCGAATGTACAATCACTTTAGATCCTACTAAATAAGACCGAAATTTGTCTAAAGAGAATACTATAGCCAAGAATTCCTTTTCAGTGGTGGTGTAATTCATTTGGGCATCATTGAGTGTTTTGCTAGCATAGTAGATGACATGTAAACGCTTATCCACTCTTTGTCCCAAGACTGCTCCTATTGCATAATCAGAAGCGTCACACATTATCTCAAAAGGTAAAGACCAGTTTGGTGCCATTATAACAGGGGTAGATGTTAGTTTCTCTTTCAAGGTATTAAAGGAAATAAGGCAGTCATTGTTGAAGTCAAATTCGGCATCTTTGGATAGTAAGTTACATAAAGGACGACTTATTTTAGAGAAATCTTTAATAAATCGTCTGTAAAATCCTGCATGTCCCAAGAAGCTTCTTATCCCCTTTACAGATGTAGGGGAGGTAGTTTGGATATCAATTCAACTTTTGCCTTATCAACTTCAATACCCTTGTTTGAAATTATATGTCCCAAAACTATCCCTTGTTGAACCATAAAATGACTTTTCTCCCAACTAAGGGTTAGATTGCATTCAATGCATCTTTCTAAAACCAAAGTCAATTTATGTAAGCAATCATCAAATGAGTTCCCAAAGACAGAGAAATCGTCCATGAAAATTTCAATGAATTTCTCCACCATGTCCGAGAAAATAGATATCATGCATCTATGGAGAGTGGCATGGGCATTGCGTAACACAGATGGCATCCTGCGAAAAAGCAAATGTCCCAAAAGGACATGTAAATGTGGTCTTTTCCCGATCTTACGGTGCATGGGTATTTGATAATATCCAGACAGTACCCATCCAAAAACAAGAAAATTGTGTCTACTAATCTTTCCAACATTTGATCAATGAATGGAAGAGGAAAGTGATCCTTTTTCGTATATAAATTTAGTTTCCTAAAATCTATACACATTCTCCATCCAGTGATTATTCTAGTGGGCACTAATTCACTTTTATCATTTTTAACAACTGTTATCCCAGATTTCTTTGGTACCACATGCACTGGACTAACCCACTTACTATCCGCAATAGGATAGATAATCCCTTCTTCTAATAATTTAAGGATTTCCTTTTTAACTACCTCTTGCATGTTTGGGTTTAGTCTTCTTTGGGCCTCTCGTACAGGTTTAGCACCATCCTCCAAGTTGATCTTGTGCATACACATTGTTGGACTAATGCCTCTTATATCCCCTATACTCCAACCTATAGATTTCTTAAACTGTTTAAGCACTTTGATGAATTCTTTTTCTTGTGATTTGGTCGAGGTTGAAGAAATTATCACCGGATATGTTTCTCCTTCTCCCAAAAACACATATTTTAAGTGCTCGGGTAAGTCTTTGAAGTTCAAGTTCGGGTGGATTGGCCTCTTTAACAGATGAAGAATTTGGGTAGATTTAAAAGTGTACTAGATTTTGTCATCACTTCATTATTGTCTAGTTGTTCAAGGTACCCTTAATTTCTTCATCTAAATCTTCTTCAACCTTTTCAAGTGTAAGAACGGTTTCAAGCTTGTCTTCTATTACGGTTTGGAAAAAGGTGTTTTGGACAAGATTATCCAAAGGATCAACTTCGAATATTTCATCGATGGCGTAAATAGAAGGGAAAGGTGAAGAATCAAAAACTTTGAAATGAGCAGTCTCTCCTAAAACTGTCATTGTCAAATTTCCATCTTGGACATCAATAATAGTTTTAGTAGTTGCCATAAATGGTCTACCAAGCAATATTGTATGCTCTCTGTCCAATGCCGGATTTTCTTGCATATCCAGAACCACAAAGTCAACAGGTATTATCAGTTTGTCTACCTGCACCAAAACATCCTCAACTATTCCCTTTGCATATCTAAGAGATCTTTCTGCAAGATGCAGGGACATAGCTCTGGGTTTTTAATCCCCTAGATTGAAATTTGTGAGAATATAGAGTAGGGCATCAAATTTATACTAGCACCTAAATCAAGCATTGCTTTAGCAACCTTCCTATCCCCCATAGTTATGTTTATAATAAAACTTCCAGGGTCTTTCAACTTAGGGGTAGTTTGTGCTGAAGTACAGCGCTAGAAATTTCTGATACTACTACTCGTTCATTCAGTTCATACCTCCTTTTCTTAGTGTTCAACTCTTTGAAAAACTTGGCATATGAGGGAACATTCATGATCACTTCTAATAATGGTAAATTGATATTTACTTTAGAGAGCATATTAAAAAGATCATTGAATTGCTTATCTTGTTTGGATTGTTTCAAACGGTGGGGAAAAGGTACTTGCATCTGGTGTGGTTCTGTTGTCTTTTGAATTTTGGGAGTGTCAGATGACCCCTCAATGAGTTTTTCAGAAAGCTTGTGAAGTTTAACACTTGTTTCTCCTTTTTGTGAGATTAGAATGTCGCCTTCTTTGTTAAATGAACTACAAGGTAGTTTAGAGATTTCAGGTACACTGGTATTGACTACCTTACCACTTCTAACGGCTCTAACATCTTTTGCTTGTTACGGTTGGTAGGCAACTTTCCTGGTTCTTTCTTTTGCATTTGTTCAAATTAGCTTGCCCAACTTTAGATTCAATTCTTTTAACCGAAGCCTCCATGGTGTTCAACCTTTGATTAGTCATCAGTTGGTTGTCACGACTAACTTGAATAAAAGCATTCAAGCTATCTTCTAAGGTTGGTTTAAAAGATTGGCTTGGTTGGTAAGGATGGTTGTAGGTTGGGTGATCATAGGTGTTTGGATGATACTTTTGAAAATATTGGACTTCCTCTATGGCATCGACACTAGAATCACAAGTATTTGAATAATTATGAGTACCATGCCCAATTGAACAACACACTCCACATACCTCTTGATTTGAAATTTGGTGAGACGTGAGGAATTTCACTTGTTTAGTCAATTCAGCAAGTTGCAAGGTTATCTCATTATCAAAGCCGACTTCATTGACCTTTGCTTTCCTTCTACCACCTCTTTGTTGGGAATTAGAACCCAATAGCTCATAGAGATTATAGGTTTCCTCTGCGGTCTTTTCTCCTACAAAGACCTCCAAAGAAGATTATCAACCATGTATTGACTCTGTAGTGTCAATCCATCGTAAAAGAATTGGTTTTGTAGTTGTAGTGGAAAGCTATGATTTTGACATTGAATGAAAAGGAGTTTGAATCGTTCCCAAGCTTCATGAAAGGGCTCTTCATTCATTTGAGAAAATGTTGCTATCTTTGTTCTTAGATCAACAGTCTTTTGATGGGAATAGAACCTACCCATAAAAATTTCATGAAGCGCCTCCCAAGTTTTAAGAGAACCTGATTGTAGAGTAATGAACCATGACCAAGCTTTATCTTTGAGAGTGTAAGGAAAACACCTCATCCTAAGTTGATCTTCATTAATTGCATGTAGTGGAAAGGTTTGGACAATAGCATAGAATTCTCGAATGAAATGCAAAGGGTCTTCATTAGGGATACCGTAAAAGGAAGGCAACAAAGAATAATGAATCTTTTTCAATTCATAATTCCTTGCAGCCTCTTGCAATTGGATGCCGGAAGTTACATTGCCAATGATTGGCATTGTATAGTCTTTCATCTTTTTCCGCCTATCTTCAGCATCTCCCATGGTTGTTTGTAGTTGAAAATGATCCTCCTCCTATTGTGAATCAACATTTTGCTCTTAAAAACAATAGTAGATATCTCTAAAAATGCAAGGAACCTAAATTTTTTTTTTATTTTTTATTTTAATTTAAACGAAGGGACACAATTTTTGAACACAAGCAAATTTATTTCATTTGAATTTTTTTTTTACACGCAAACTAAAACAAAGGAAAATACAATAATGGGTGACCTCCCATGTAGGACTAAAATTTATCGTCTTCTAGTAAGACGTTGCTCGGAGATTGCAGAATGAAAAACTCAATGTCTCCTCTTCATTGAATTCATTTAAGTTTCAATTTAATCTTTGCCTTTTTGCAAATGTTCAACTAACTGTTCAACTTGAACTTCCACCTTTTTGATTGAAGCTTCCACAGAGTCCAACCGTTGATTGGTTTTAGACTGATTATCCCTACAAACTTGAATAAAAGAATTCAAGTTGTCCTCCAGGGTTGGTTTATTTGGAATGCTTCTTGGAATAGGTGGGTGGAATTCTTGGCAGCCCGCTGGTTTGAGCTTTGAGGGAAATGTGGGTTGTTCTGCCTCCAAGAGAAATTGGGATGACTTCTCCACCCAGGATTATAGGTATTTGAATTGGGATCAAACCTTGGTCTCTGTTGATACGCTCCCAACACATTAACACCTTTCCAGTCAGGTTGTATCTCCTTGATATGGACAGGCTTCAGTACCTTGTCCCATGTTGCTATACAAACCATATTGTTCAATATTTGTGTTTGTTTGTGTAGCGAGAAGGGCAACTTGCTTAGTCAGTTGAACAAGTTGTTGTTGAACTTCATTACTGGAGTCGATTTCATGAACACCAGCTTTTCTCACTCGGGAGCTTTTCTGCTGGGAATTAGCACCCAACATCTCAAAGAGATTATACGTTTCTGATGCAGTTTTTTCTCCTATTGCTCCTCCTGCAGCGTTGTCGACAATGAACTGACATTGTTGTGTAAGTCCATCGTAAAAGAATTGGTTCTGCAACTGTAGGGGAAAGCTATGATGAGGACATTGAGTGAGAAACATTTTGAACCTATCCCAAGCTTCATGGAATGGTTCTCCTTCCATCTGAGAGAAAGTAGCAATCTTTCCTCTCAGCTCTGATGTTTTTTGATGGGAATAGAATTTTCCCATGAATTTATTGTAAATTTGACCCCATGTAATCAGAACACGGGGAAGTGACATCAACCAAGCTTTGGCCTTATCCTTTAAGGTGTAGGGAAAACATCTCATTCTAGTGATCCTCGTTTAGAATACCGAGGGAATGTTTGGACCGTAGCATAGAAATCTCTCATAAAGGAAAGAGAATCTTCATTAGGTAGCCCGTAGAAGGAAGGAAGCATAGAAAAATGAATATTTTTAAGGTCATAATTCCGAGCGACCTCTCCCAATGGATAGCGGCGATTCTCGTGCCAATCACCTAGGCCTTGCAAACTCCTTCATCGTGGTTTCCGACATGTTGGTTTTCTTCCATTTCTTTTGGTTCAAGTAAAGGATTAAGACTTGATTCTATGTTTGGCTCAAAATCGAGGTTGATGGGTAGAATCCAGGTGTTGTTGACACTTGTTTAAATTTATGAATATTATTTACATATGGTGTAAGGGGGTTTCCTAAGGATCTCCTACCACGCATAGACTATTTTTAAACGTAAATTTAAAACTTCTGTCAACAAAAATAAAAGAAAATTAGAGAAATTTTCCATGGCATTTAATACAAAACACTGGACAAAATTTTTTTTTTTATATTTTTTTTTAATTTTTTTTTTTTTATTTTTTAAATTTTTTATTTTTTTAAATAACATAATCAAGATAACCAAGATTGCTCCCGGTGAAAGAATTCGCCATGCATGGCCCTTAAAAACCACTCTCCCAAATGTAACAACGCTCCTGTGAAAGATTACTACAAAGCGCTTCAACTAAATTTCCTGTATTTAACTCCCTTGATTTTTACTTTTCATGCCTTTAGTTTTTTTTTTTTTTTATTTTTTTTTTATTTTTACGATCGGTAATTTTATTTTACTATTCACGCTATCTTATTTCTTATTAACTTAAATTTTTTTTTTTTTTACGAACGGTAATTTTATTTTACTATTCACGCTATCTTATTTCTTATTAACTTAAAATTTTAAATTTTTTTTTTTTACGAACGGTAATTTTATTTTACTATTCACGCTATCTTATTTCTTATTAACTTAAAATTTTAAATTTTTTTTTTTTTTTTTTTTACGAATGGTAATTTTATTTTACTATTCACGCTAACTTATTTCTTATTAACTTAAAATTTAAAATTTTTTTTTTTTACTATTTTTTTTTACTATTCATGAACGGTAAAAACTTTTTACTTCAAATTTCGAATTTCTAAATTTTTTTACTATTTATAAAATTTTTTTTTTTATTTTTTTTTTATTTTTTTTAATTTTTATTTTATTTTTATTATTTTTTATTTTTTTAATTTTTTTTTATTTATTTTTTTTATGAAATTTGAAATTTTAAAAATTTTTATTTTTATTTTATTTTATTTTATTTTATTTTATTTTTATTTTTATTTTATTTTATTTTATTTTTTATTTTTTTTTAAAAAAAATCACAATTATTTACAACACAAAAAATATTTTTAAAATTTTGATAAATAAATTAAAAACGCTACTCCTTCACGGCAATGACGCTAAAACTTGATGGTAAAATCAAGATCGCCATTCTCGCAAATACTTTGGTTTTAATATTTGTAAAACTCTCATGAAGTACATCGAATCATTTCGTAGAAAATGATAAGATATCTCCCGAGTCGATCTAAGGAAGGAATGTATGTGGTTTTTAATTTATTATTCAAACTTTTAAAAAGCGAAATTAAATCCTAAACATCCTGTCACGATAGTTTGGTTTTGTGTTCTAATCTAATAACATAAAATAAACATATATACTGATTAATTAAATATAATAAAAAAATAAACATAGATACAAATTCAATAAATAAATATAAATCTGATTCAATAAATATTCAATGCAAATTTTATCATTTATATTAGTGGAGTATTTATGGATATAATAACTAAATTAATTATCTTTGCTTCATATTATTTAGGTTATTAAAGATATAAATTGATATTTTATTGATTCTCTTTTTTGTATGAATACCACCTTTTGGTGAGTTAGATATTCTTTGTTAACTAAACAAATCAATTAACACCTATGGGTGGGGTTGATAACTAATTTGGTTAATTAAATTAATTCCTTTTTCAAGAGATTGAAAATGAACCATTTAAACGCCACCTTTGGTGGGGTTAAAACGATTTAAACTTTATTGAGGTGTCCAAATTAAACCCAAGAATTTAGTTATCCGAAGTACTAACTTTCAAGTTTTAAAACCACTACCGAAAACATGTCGTCAATACATTTTCAGATAATAATTCTTATAAAAACTTTTGAAATAGAAGCTTCACTCTAACTAAGGCGATTGTACTAACAAATAAAAGAAAGACTACTCTAAATCAGGCAGGATAACTAAACCTTAAAGTCTAATCTTGATTTAAGTTTGTAATGAAAAATAATATATTTCTCTCTAACATCCTTAATATAAAATCTTGAATAAAAATAAAATCAATTCATTTTAGAAATTTTCACCTATTTAATATTTGTAAAGATAACAACGTTATTATTATATCATGATTATAAGCACTATACAGTTAAATTTAATCAAGACAAATTAAATATAACATGTAAGAATAAAGCATAAAAATAGCGTAAAGAAAATAAAATCCTTACAGAACTTGACGCTATTCCCGTTGCTAGAAAACCTCCAAGCGAATTTGCACTTCCATTTATTGAATCAAAAATCTAAATTATTACAAAACATTACAAGTTCCTCTCAAAAAGAAGAACTCTAAACCTAAGAGAATTGAACTAAAAACTAAGAGAAAAACTAAGAAAAGCTTAGAAACTAAGAAAGAAACTAAGAAAAACTTAAAAACTAAGAAATGAGAGAAAGAAAGAAGAGAGAAGTGTGGTTTTGAGGTGTGTTTTGAAGTGAATGGAAGAGGAGTATTTATAGGTGAGGATGGAGAGAAAAAATGAGTAAACAAATGTTAAAAAAATAAAAAAAATAAAAACGTGTAGTGGACATCTTGAGGTCATCAATGACGTCATCATGACGTCATAGGCCGCTACACGTGAAAAATGGGTCAAAAACGCGTTGGGCGCCTGGTAATTTCTTGGCGCAGCTCAGCCAGCGTGAACGATGCCAGCGTTGCGGCGCGTGCGGAAGCAAGGATCAACGCCTTGGCGCGCTGACTCTATTGTATGTGTGTGTATTGGTATTGGCGTATGTGGGTCAAGGCTGCAGCGATTTTCCGTCTTTTGACATTTTTGACCTTTTTGACCCATTTTGTCCAATTTTTCCATGTTTGTTGACCTTTTTCCACTTATTTATTAATTTATTTGTGATGTATTGCTTCAAGTATTCTTCTTTGAGTCTTTACATTGCGTTTTTAGGCCAAAATTCCTGAAAAACAATAAAAATACCCGTGATTCCGAAAAAGACAAATTTATATAAATATATGATAAAACATATAAATATATATATATTTAATCAATTAATGTGCATAAAATCATGGTTATTTTAGTGCTTTTTGAGCACTCATCAAATATACTTTGTTCGTTGGATCCCAAATTTGAGCACATTATCATGACTATTGAAGAAACTAAAGACTTGGAAGAAATGACGATCGAGAAACTCCAAGGATCATTGCAAGCATAGGAAGAGAAGCATAAGAAGAAGCAAGGGTTTACGAAGCAACTCCTCAAGCTGAAACTCAAGGATATACGTGAAAGCCAAGACAATGATAGAAACCAACATGGCCGAGGCAGAGGTAGAGGTCGTAGAAGTCGCGATTGTGGACGAGGTTGGAATTACAACAACAACAATTCTAACAACTATGAGAAAGGAGAAAGCTCAACACGAGACTGTGGAAGAATTAATCCAAACTCAAGGTATGAAAAATCTCAAGTTCGATGCTATAATTGTCTGAAGTTTGGGCATTATGCTTCAGAATGTAGAACTCCTAAAACCAAAATTGAGGAGAAATCTAACTATATGGAGGAGAGGACAGATGGCAAAGAAACTCTTCTTCTAGCATGAAAGGAAACTGATGGTGGCTAAGCATAGCCCTAGTATCTTGATAGTGGTGTAAGCAATCACATGTGTGGAAGGGAAGACATGTTCGCGAAGCTAGACGAGTCGATGAAAAAATGTTTCGTTAGGAGATGATTCCACAATAGTAGTGAAAGAGAGAGGTAACATCCTTATCCATTTGAAAGATGGGAGACATCAATTTATTTTCAATGTATACTATGTGTCCATTATGAAAAGTAACATCTTGAGTTTAGGACAACTCTTAGAGAAAAGATTATGATATTCAAATGAAGGATTATAATCTTTCTATAAAAGATGATAAGAATAACTTCATTGCTAAAGTGTCGATATAAAAAAAATAGAATGTTCCTGATCAACATACAAAATGATGTTGCAAAGTGCCTGAAAGTTTACTACAAAGATGCATCATGGCTTTAGCATCTACGATTTATGCATCTCAATTTTGGAGGTCTAGAGCTACTATATAAAAAGGAGATGGTAAAAGGACTACCTCGTATTAACCATCCTGATCAACTTTATGAAGGGTGTCTAGTCGGGAAGCAATTTAGGAAAAGCTTTCCAAAGGAGTCAGATCAGAGAGCCAATATAGGGTGTTGGATCATAAACATGATTTATTATTTTCTACAAGTAACTTATTATTACTTATCTTAGAATTTGTTGTATCAATAAATTCTAGTAGTTGTAGAAGGTGATTTAGTAAGAGTGAGAATAATAAACACAAGTAGGTATGGTTAGTATTTTATAGGTGTGAGACTAATTAATGTAAATAATTGAAGAAGTAATTTAATGAATGGTTATGAGGTGTAGAGAAGTGTTTTTGGAAGCCTATAAATAGAACTTCTCTTGGACCATTTGTAATCAAGAAAAATTAAGAGTTTCTAAAAGAGTGAAGAAGCAAAGTCTAAATAAGAGTGAGTTGTATCTTGTATTTTGAGTGAGAGTCCTCTTGTAATATTTCTTTGAGTTTGAATAAAAGTTGTTTGTGCGAGTATTTCATTTCCAACACTCACATCATAGTTTGGAAAAACTAAATCCTAATACGAATTGAAATATTATGACAAGAGAATAGTAATGGCCTGATTTGAAGGCCATCTCTTTTTCTTTTGAACCCATAGGGTTTATTATGATATTTCTATACCATTTTCAAATTCTCTTAATTCAAGAGATTCCAGCAGCAAGATTTGATAATTTTCAAGAAATTTGATACGATGTAGCAACCACTAGCAGTGAGAGTGGTACCTCCTCATTTGATGTCTTCCAATCAACAAACTTAAAGCTTCTAAAGATTCTAAAAAAATTTCTCGAGAGCCAAGAAAGACCAGTAAGATTCTTCGATCTATATTTGAGTTCATGAAATCAATTTTAATGGGGTTTTAGATCGAAGATAGAGAATAAGGGGAATAAAGATTTGGGATTAGAGTTCATTCAAGATTGTACTTGATATTGATTGTTGCACTACCATTTTACTCTTTGTATTATCCTTTTATGTTTAAAGAAAGATTTGAATTGACAATCACAAAAACATTCAAAATATGGAGCATATTGATATTGATCAAATGCTTGAGGTTCCTAATGCACGTAATAGATGACTGTTTTGGTGATCTTTAACTGGTTTTGTGTTTATTGTTTTTGGGTATGATTTTCAATCTTTAACTAAATTGTTGATAGTTTGGTTTTCAACTGTGGTTTTTGTTTTGATTCATTAAAGTATTTGATTTCCCTCAACAATCCTCAAAAATGGGTTGTGTTAATGGAAAGTGTTGCGATTGTAACCCTGATCCTTCGAAGATGATTCCCCTAACAACCATAAAGTTAATCCTTATAGTACTTAAAAGAAACAAATACTGAGTATGCTTCTATTCTTTCTCATAACTTTTATTTAGAATATTTTGTTCTTACTCGTCGAGCTTACCATCGAGATTCAATTGGTAAACAAAACCAAGATAATTTCTACATTAGAACACAAGTTCAAGGTAACCCAAATGTTCATTTCTTTGGTGTATTTTATGGACATGACCAATTTGGTGCAAAATGTTCCAATTTTATAAAGGATATGTTAGTTCAAATAATGGAAAATGACACCACTCTATTAGATGATCTTATAAAAGCTTATAATTAAACATTTATAACTAAAAATGATGAATTACATGATAGTGAGATTGATGATTCCATGAGTGGTACTACATCTATTACTATGCTTTTTATTGGGGATACTCTTGTTGTTGCTTATATTGATGATTCAAGAGAAGACACTATATGTTGGGATATTATGTTTTGATCAATTGGAAAGACTTAAGAATCCAGATATTCAAAGTTGAGTGATGAAGAGACTGAAGGTAATGATTCTTCAAGGTTGTGTCTTTCTATTACTTTGTATCCTAGAATTGTATTTATGAGGAGTTTATGGTTATCTCACCAAGAAACCTAAAAAAATGGAGCAATGGTTCTTGTTAGAGTGCACAATGTCCTCAAGCTATATGCAATGGTTCTACCTAGGTTTCGATGGATATTGGGAAACCAAGGGATTACATTACTGGCCTATTGTGCTATTTTCTATTGGTTGTCTATGTGCATCATAGTGTGTGTATTTTGTTTCTCCTGCATCCTTTAATTCTTTGATAATGTTGATCAAGAATTTGAGTGTTATCTCATTTAAGGATATGACATTCATCTAGTAATGTTACGCACTTTTATGGATGTATGGTTATGATAACTACCGACATTTGGAATAGTGTTATTTTGAAACTTTATTAGTGAGTTAAGTGCTTGTGTTTTCTTTTTTAAACTCTTAGGTTGTATTTTTCAATGTGTTGCCTCTGTTCTCCTTATGAGGTTTCATTGTTAGTGATATTCACTGATACAAAGGCTCTATTTGTGAGTCATATTGTTGTTTTTTGATTTTTAGAGAATTCGATCAATGGTATATCTCTACCAATACAACTTGTTCTTCCCTGACCTCACCAATGTAGATCGTTTTTGGTGTAAAAATGGATTTGGGTGTTACTCACATTTTTAATTGTAGATTTTGTTTCTTTCTTTACTTTTCAAACTAATGGTGGTGTCAAATTCATTAGTTTGAGAGGACTCTTAGATTATACAATGATACTGTGTATATTAGTGTAGTGTATAAGTGTTGTATAACTAAATAATAGAATTGTAAGTGTGTAAGTGAATAAAAATGTATTGTGTATGCATTACATTTCCTACATAAGACATTAGTATGTAGTAGTTTTTGTTAAGAATTTATTCAATAAAAAATGTAGTTAATTTATGAAATCTAGAAGCAACTTTTCCTAGATTTGTTATGTGTGTAGGTTGATTGAATTAACACAACTTTAGTTTATTAATTGTCACTGTTTTTCTTAGCATGTCAAAATGTTTTGGTTTCCATTATATCTTCTCAAGGTTTAGAACATCTTCTTACATAAGTGATTGATTGAAATTATATCATACTTGTATTGGGTTTTTCTTGCATGGAAAGACATTCTTTTTGGAAGAATATGGATGACATTGACTATTACAATATAGTACACTATGTTATTATTTATTACCTAATCCATTTTAGGAACCTTGTAACCATACATTACCATTTTATGTGCTTGCTTCCATGATTACACCATATTTATATTCAGTAATAACTAAAAAGAGTAACAATCTTATGCAATTGAGAAACCAACTCACATATGTACCTTAAAGAGTATAAACATATCATGTGCTATTTCTATTACAAACATTTCTTTTTAGGTTAACATTACGTTTCCTTTAAGAGCCATATCTTCACATATGAAGCATAGTTCCATATGTGTGGTAAGTTGTAGATATATGAGAACCCATTCCATAACTTCAAAATTGTGTCTTTCGTGGATTTTTCATGTAAGTAATACATGTCATTACATGTGTAAATGTATGTTCTAGTACAAACAATGACATAAAACCAAATCTTGGTGATTGTTCATTTGATAGTTTGAAATGAACATTTAAAGAAGTGCTTACAAGTTTTGTGTCCTTTAAATTGGACTTAAAAATTATGTTTTTTCCCAATTAAGAAATAGATGTTTTATATGCGAATAATAAAAAATCATGGTTATCCTTAAATTTTTATTGACTCTACAATGAAATTAATCATAATCAATTAAACCTGAGTTGGGATAGTTATTATGATTCTAAAATCAGTATTAATCTAAACCAAATATTTATTAATATTATATTGTTTTGTACATATAATTATATAATAAAAAATAATTTTAATATTAAACACACAATAGTTTGAATAGTTAGATTTAATTTATTATTTTTACACTATTATTTTATTTAAAAACATATATTAAATAGATAAATAGATAAATAATAAAAAAATAATATAAATATTTTAAATAATTTAATGAGTAAATATAATGTTTACTTTTAAAATTTTTAAACTATGCATATGTTTGATTAAATAATAAAATATGACAATCATGGTTAAATCACGAGGAAATTTGTACTTGTTATTTACAACTATTCACCTTAACTACTCAAAATATTCATGAAGTGGTTATAGTTATTTGAATAACTATTTTCACTCGTCTTCATGCCCATCTTTAATCCTCAATCCAAGAATACTTTACAGCATCATCCAAATTCCATATGCGACCCCACAATTGGCATGCCATCTATATTCAATTGTAAAGTAATATAGTTGACATAACAAAAATGATTTTTTGATATCTTCAGAAGTAATTGCTACTAATAATAAAATAAATGTTTTTGCCTAGGCCTTCAGCTTGTTTTAGATCGTACAAGCTGTTTTTCATTTTGCACGTCGAGTTCTTTTTTTCTGCTATCTCAAAACCTCGTGATTTTTGCATGTATCTCCAAATCACTACGTACGAAAGAATGTTGTCTTTATATCTAACTGTTAAGATGTGAATTCTTCAATGCTATTTATCAACTTTAACTCCAACTTTATTGTGGTCAACTTCATAACTAGAGATAATATCTTAGTGTAGTCGACACCTTTTTTCTACTAAAAACCTGTTACAATTAATATAGACTTTTATCGCTTGCTTTCGTCATGCTCTTTTTTTATTTTCAAAACTCATTTGTTATGAAGAGTCTTCTTACCTTCAAGCAGTTCATCTTTTGATTCTTCTTGAGGAATTTTGTTCTTTAGAACCTTCATTTACAGGGTATCTTTGAATCCTACGTTGCACATCGTTTTTAGAGGGGCCTTTAAATGAACATAGTCTTTCATCATAGTATTATTATTAATGTCGGCAAAATCCAAAGCTGACATGTCGTTTTACATGACATTCTTATTGAATATTACATCTAAGCTTCTAGTGTCTTTTCGTTATTCACAATCCAAAAAGATGATTAAATTAATTATAATAAAAAAGAGGAAAAAAAAAAAAGAAAAGGAAAGGAAAGGATTCGAAGAGCTTGATGTTCGTAAAATTAGTTAAAGAAGAAAAAGACGAGGTAAGCTCTTATTTTTGCTCCTCAATTGATGGAATTATATATCTTATTCATTTTTTATTCTGTAAATATTTAGTTTGAGTCAAGTTTGTGAATTTAGTCTGTCATTAGTTTCGAAATTCGTTTTTTTACCTTTCTTCTAATTATATGTTCCTTTGAGCAGCATGGAGTTTGTTGGGGAATATTTACAGAGCTTATTATTGAGTCAGCCAAAAGCCAATGGAATTATGTATTTCGTTATAGAAGGAATCTTGAAGATCTGAGCATAAAAGTTAAAGAGTTAAGCAATGCAAGAGAAGACATGAAGAGGCTTGCTGATACAGAAGAGAGAAATGGTAGAAGTATCCTTCATTCAGTGATAGATTGGATGAAAAGCGTTGATGAGATCATTATTAAGGCAAATACATTATTGGAAGAAGACCGCAAAGCCAAATCAAAGTGTACTCCTGGGAAAGCTTGTTATCAGCGAAGAAAGAAAGTAACAAGATTGGCTGGGAGAGTTGTTGAACTGCTACGCAAAAAAGTTGACTTCTCCAATGGTATTTCGTACGATGCTCCTGTGCAAGAAACATGGACCGAAGCATCCAAGGATTATCTGAATCTGGGATCAAGGATTTCACTTGTGGATAAAATCATGAATGAACTGCAAAATATGAGCGTAATTGGGGTCTATGGAATGTCTGGTGTTGGAAAGACCACGTTTGCCAAAGATGTTGCTAGGGAGGCTATAAAAGCCATGTACTTTTTTGATGATGTTGTTCTAGTGCCGGATGTGAAACAAATTCTGAAACTAGAAGAAATTCAGAAAAAGATTGCTGGAAGTTTAGATTTGAAGTTTTCTGGAGATCAAACAATAGAAAAAGGTGCCAATCTTATATTTAATAGGGTAAAAGACAAGAAGGTTCTGGTGATATTAGATGATGTATGGGAAGAAATTGATTTGGAGAAATTAGGGCTTCATTCTGTGAGGTGCAAGAAATTGATGACCGCTAGAAGTGCAGATGTATTATCCTCTAAGATGGGTACACAAAAAGTGTTTCCTCTTGACGTTCTAAATGAAAAGGAAACATGGTGTTTACTTGAGAAAATAGCTGGTGATCAAGTTGATAACGATCCCAAAATAAAAAAGGTAGCAAAGAAAATTGCTTCCAAATGTGGAGGGTTACCTGTGTTAATTGTTACAGTTGCGGGAGCTTTGAGAAATAAAACAAGTTTACATCATTGGAAAGATGCATGGAGACGACTGAAAAATTTTGATGAGAGGGAGGATTTGCTAAAAAAAGCATATTCAGGTATAGAATGGAGTTACAATCAGTTAGATGATGAGGAAGCCAAGAAATTGTTCTTGTTTTGTTGTTCAATTGCAAACCGACGTCACTCTTTTAATGACATATTGAAATATAGTATTGGCATGAGCTTATTTGAGAATGTCCGTACTGTCAAAGCAGCACGAGGTAAATTGCGTACATTGGTTGATAAACTCAAATACTCATGTTTGTTACTTGATGATGTTACTAATGAATCATTTAGTATACATGATCTGGTTAGAGAAGTTGGCATTTCAATTAAGTGTAGAGATGAGAATATCTTATCTATTGGAGAAGAACAAGAGTTGGAAGCATGGCCAGATAATGATTCTCTCAAAAATTGCACCATGATTACCTTTTATTTTTGTACTATTTGCAGCCTTCCTAAAAGGTTGGAATGCCCAAAACTAGAATGTTTTGTTTTCGGCAATAATAGTGCTAGCAACATACAAGAAATCTCAAGCAGCTTCTTTAAAGAAATGAAGACCCTTAAAGTTTTAGATTTAACGGCATTCAATATGTCATTGTTACCATCATCCTTTGTTTCCCTCACAAATCTAACGACTCTTTGCTTAGAAGAGTCTGTATTAGGAGATATATCTCTAGTTGGACAATTAAAGAACCTCGAAATTTTAAGCTTTCAAGGATCTAGATTTAAACAATTACCTAAAGAAATTGGACAGTTGACTCATCTAAGGTGGCTGGATTTGAGTTATTGCCTTGAACTTGAAGTGATTGCTCCTAATGTTCTATCATGCTTGACATCACTAGAAGAGTTGAAAATCAAAAAGAGTTTTAACAGATGGGAGATTGAAGGTAATGCTAGCCTTTCTGAGCTAAAGAAGTTATCTCAACTAGCCACTTTGGAGATTCATATTCCGAATGCTTCCCTTCTTCCCGTGAATTTTTTCAGCAATAAATTAAAAAACTTCAAGATACTCATCGGTGATATATGGGATTGGGGTGACGTGTTTGAAGAAACCTCAAATAAGACGTTGAAACTCAAGCTGGTGAGAAGTAGCCAACTAGACCAAGGTCTTAAAAGGCTACTGAAGAAATCTGAAATCTTGTATTTGGATGAGATGGAGGGTGTGGATAACATTTTTAGTCAATTTGAAAGTGAAGGTTTTCAATACTTGAAGCATCTCCACATTCAAAATAATACAAACTTTAGATATGTCATACCCTCGTTTGGATTCAAAAACTCCAATATTGATGTCTTTCCCAGCTTGGAGTCACTAGTTCTTCAAAACCTTTCTAGTATAAAACATCTTTGCTCTGGCCATCTTAACTTTGAGCCTTTCAAAAAGTTAATAGTATAAAAGTGAATCGTTGTCCCAACTTGAAGAGTCTCCTCTCTTTTTCCATTGCAAAGTGCTTATCACAACTCAAAGAGATCGAAGTGGTGGATTGTGATATAATGGAAGAGATTGTTGGACAAGAAAAAGATGATGATGATTACTTGATAAACAAAGCCAACGTTATCATTGAATTCAATAAAATGAGATCATTGATTTTAAAAAAGCTTCCGATGCTTGTGGGTTTCTCCTTCAAAGGCAACAATGTTGATGATGAATCAATAAGGATTAATGAATTACCACAAAGGAACCATGATTCTAATGAGATAATTGAAGAGATAGATGTCCATGCATCGACAAGAACAAATGAGCTACAACTATTCAGTGGAGAGGTATATTTCTTGTCTCGCCTTGATAATTATATTTATAAAGCATATTTAATTAATTCATTTTCAATAATCAATCAACTTATTTTATTATATTTGAAAAAGTGGATAGTTAGCGTTATAGTGGAGTTAGGTGGGTTTGGAAAGAGGATGATCAAGTATAGAACTTATAATGCATTATTTTAAAATTCACAAATTTGACATTTAAAAAAGAAAAAAAATATCATAGAAGTTATTTAGATTAGATCATTTATGTTATTTGTTCTCTTACTATAAATGGTGTCAATTAATCTTTTTGCTTTAAAAAAAATGACTAAATAAGGATAAATACATCATTTTAATATTTTTATTAAATATTATGTTTAAGGATCCAATCAAAGACAAACTACATTATTTTAATGTTTTAATATTAAAATATTACTTTAAGAATAATATTTTAATTAAAAAATCATTAAAATAATATTTTTCGTCATTAATTAACATATTCTTTTAAAGCTAAATAACTAAATAATAACACTTATAATCTTAGAGTCAAATGATATAAATGAACTAATCTAAGAGATTTTTACGATCCTAATCCATTTAAAAATCATACATTTTGAGAAATTGTTATCTAAACTTTTGAGTTTTCAATTAGGTGTTATATTAGTGTAGTGGTATACCTTTTAGTCACTCCAATGGTGTTGTTAACATTATCGCCAACCTATCACGGAGTCTTATAATAAAAATTTGACAATGAAAGGACATACTTTTTGCATAGTTATTGTGTCAGCAATCTCATCAAAAATAAATTAACATCGATAAAAAAAAAGCTATATCTAAAGTATTATCATGCGAATTGTATCGGGTGAATGTATAGAGAAGTGAGTAGGACTCTCTATAGATAGAATTTTAGAAATAAATTTTATGAAATTATAGATAAATTACATGAATAAAATAGAACTTTATCTCACTTAAATTTTAAAATTTGTTTTAATATTTAATAACTTGTTACAAACTCAATAATTTAAAATAATTTTTCTAAAATATGATATATATTATATATTTTTGAATTAAAAGAAATAGTTAATGAGAAGGTACTAGTATTATTTGTTATAGTGTATATAGATATTTGAACAAATTTTGTACTTGAGAAAGAGAAGTCTCATATTGTGATTCAACGTATTCATTTTCAACAATATTTCAAGTATCATGGGCATCTAA
Source organism: Hippophae rhamnoides (assembly GCA_033030585.1). Taxonomy (NCBI): domain Eukaryota; kingdom Viridiplantae; phylum Streptophyta; class Magnoliopsida; order Rosales; family Elaeagnaceae; genus Hippophae; species Hippophae rhamnoides. Next base: position 23,319,020 of record CM065437.1, on the reverse strand, counting down.
TAATACCTTCATCTTGATACTCTAATTATCATATTTTTTCTTTGTAAGCAATAGATCTTGGAAGGAAGCCATCTGCACTACCTAAGCTTTCATATCACGCTATTCTATGGTGGGATTTTTGGAAGAGATGAATTTTAGGAGAAAAATATATGAATAAGAGAAAAATGAAGAGTTTAGAAGTGGAACTACTAGAATAGTTTATTTTTCTTAAACTTGCCTATGAAATTACATAATGACTTGATACAGATGTTAGAAAAGTTCTATGCTTAGGCTTTCAAAAGCACTTCTCTTCACCCCACAACCATTCATTAAATTACTTCCCTAATTACTTATATTTAATCTCACACTTACAAAATCACCACTCATATTTACATTTATTAGTATCACATCTACTCAATCACCACCTTCAACTCTAGCATTTATTGGTAGAATAAATAAAGTATGAGATAATCTAGAAGTAATAAATGATTTGTAGAAAATAACAAATAAAGTTTAATATTCAATATATTTATAGCATTAACAACCTCGTCAAAATGAATTAATATTAATGAAAAAAAACTCTCTATAAAGGCAAGTGTATATAGGAGTGAGTAGTACTCTCAAAAAATGAAATTATAGATGTAATATCTATGAAATTATATACAAATTATATGAATAAATACAATGGTGTTTCACTTGAATTTTTAATTTTGAGATTTTAACGCTTAATAAGTCATTATAAACTCACTAATTTAAACATATTTTACTAAAATAAGCTACATATAATGTCGTTTTTAATTAAAAATAAATACTTGTTGAGAAGTAATTAGTATTATTTTTTATAGTGTATATAGTCATTTGAATAAATTTTCACTAAAATGGGATACATATAATATATTTTTTAATTAAAATAAATATTACTAAGAATTAACTAGTATTATTTTTTATTATGTATATGATTTTACTCTTAATACAAATCCTAAATCCATCACTATTTTCATATAGAATAATTATTGTGATGAATACATGAAAATGTAAGTTTAATATGCAATTTCTTTTGTGTTTAACTAAATTGTGTAAGTTCAAATTTTGTGATATAGGTTTTATTACCGAATCTGGAGACATTGGATCTATCTTCAATACCTTCGAATATATTATGTGATGACCAACATTCAACGAGCTCATCAAGTTGGGTTCAAAATTTGAAAACTTTGAGAGTGTCAAATTGTGATGGCCTAAAATTCTTGCTATCTTCGTCTATGGCTAGTAGTATGGTTCAACTCAAGCATCTTGAAATTATGGGATGTATAAATTTGACCGAGATAGTTTCATTAAACCAAGTTAACAATGCAGTATTTGAGGCAGATGAACTATTCAATAAGTCCGAATCCATGATGCCGGTGGCTGATGGAATGGTAAATATTTACGCTTGTACTATTAGCATGCCTATATATGTCTTAATTTTGTACTTTGAAGATGAAAGCTTTGTCAATAATATATAATTAAGTCTAAATATAAATGAATGTATGATTGACAGGTGCATAGAGATCAGTCATTTGTGATAATATGCTCAAATTTTTTTAACTAAAGAGATAAGGTTTTTCTCCATAATTCTCACATCGTACAAAGTTTTACCACTTATTTTTAATTCATTAGATATGGTTAAAACTCTAGAGAATTTTTTTGAAATTCTTTTAGATTTTTTCATGTATAAGGATTCAAACACATCTCTTAGATTTAGAATAAATACTTTCTTTACCCGTGATGTTTTAAGTATATCTCATGCTTGCTTAGATTTTTTGCTTTAGCCATCTTCTAAAGTATAATTGGTACCTAATAATGCCTTCATCATGATCTTCCAATTATCACATTTTTGTTTTTTCAGTAATTGAATTTGAAAAGGAGCCATGTCATTGCTTGCCATCTTTTTGAACTAACTCTTTACTACCTAAACTCTATACCACTTTGTTGTATGATGGGTTTTTTGGAAGAGAGACTTTTTAGGAGAAAAATATATGATAAGATAAAGAGGAAGGGACTACTCAAGTGGTTTATTTTTGTTAAACTTGCCTATGAAATTGCTTAATGGTTTTATTATAAAAAGTTCTAGGTAAGCTTTATTTATAGGATTTCAAAATCACTTATATGCACCTTATAACCACTAATTAAATTACTTCATTAACTATTTATATTTATTAATCTCACGCATACAAAATTACCATCCTTGCATTTATTAGTGTCATATCTACTATATCACCTTCTTCTAACATTTATTAACATAAAAAAAATAAAATTTAAGATAATCTAGAAATAATTAATGACTTGTAGATAATAACAAATTAAGTTTAATCTTCAACACTTTTTACACATTTATGGCATCAAAAACCTCTTTAAAAATAAATTAACATTAATGAAAAAAAAAACTCTATAGAAAGTATTGTCATGCTATTTTCCTAGGCTTGATGTATATAAGAGTGAGTAGTACTCTCGAAAAATAAAATTGTAAATATATAATATATTTATGAAATTATAGAGAAATTATAAGAATAAAATAGAATAATATAATACTTGGATTTTAAAGTTTAAGCTTTTAACGCTTAATAAATTATTATAAATCTTATAATTTTAACATATTTTCACTAAAATAATATACATATAATATCGTTTTTAATTAAAAACAAATAGTTACCAAGAATTAACTAGTATCGTTTTTTATTTTGTACATGATTTTCCTCCCTATACAAATCATAAATTCACCATTGTTTGAAAATAGACTAAACTATGTAAGTTCAAAATTTGTGATGCAGCTTCTTGTTTATAAGACCACCTTCCAGGTGTACCGAAAACCTTCGAATATATTATTGGGTGACCAACTTTCAACAAGCTCATCAGGTTGAGTTCAAAATTTGAAAACTTTGAAAGTGTCAAACTTTTATGACCTAAAATTTTTGGTATCTTCATCTAATTAACAATGATATTTTCATTAAATCAAGGTGATAATGCAGTAATTAAGGCAGATGAGCAATTCAGTAAGCTCAAATCCATGAGATTGGTAGAACTTCCAAATCTTGTAAGTTTCAGTTCAACAAGTCAATATAGAAACTTTCAAATGAGACATGCTCCACATGACTACTCATTGTTTGATGGAATGGTAAATTTTTACCTTGTACTGTTAGTATGCTTATATATGTCTTAATTTTCTACTTTGAAGAGGAAAGTTTTGTCAACAATATATAATTAAGTCCAAATATAAACGAATTATTACTGACAGGTACAATTTCCTAGCTTGGTGCGTATGGAGATTAGTGGTTTGGATACAGTTACATCCATATGGCACAACAAACTCCCTCCCAACTCCTTTGGTGCACTCAAAGAAGTCAAGATTGAATTTTGCCCAAGTGTTGACGCATTTGTCAAGCATCACCATGCATTCCTATCGAATCTACATTCTATAGAAATAAGGAATTGTTCGAATTTGAAGAATGTTATTCCAGCTTCCTTGGCTGGAAGTCTTCAAGGACTAGAACAATTGGTTGTAAAGCATTGTGGGGTACTAGAGGAAATCTTGAAGAAGGAAGAGGAGCACGAAAGTAATCAGCTTATTATATTTGAGTTCCCAAAAGTAAAATATGTGAAATTTATTTCTCTGCCTCAACTTAGGAGTTTTTATGGAGGACTGCACTCTTCCAAATGGCCATCACTTACACATTTAAAAGTTTTGCTGGGACGCAACAATAACAAAGTGCAAATTTTGGCCAAAGAACATTCAGGTTTCCAAGAAAAGTGCAACATGGATAATCCATGTACTCCAATAAAACAACCTCTCTTTCTAATAGAAAAGGTTAGTAAGAATAATAATCCTTACTTAAGTGCATATGATCGTTGTATTGTATGTACTAAAGTTTATGACAAATTAAGTTGTTTAATAATTGAAAATATATAATTTGATGTTTGTGAAATATGTCTAAAATTATTTCATTATGTATTAATATTTCAGGGATCGTTCCCTAACTTGAAAAAGTTGGGCTTGTGTGCTGCCATGGAGGCGTGTGATGATCCAACTACAGCGGCTTGCTTGAGCAAAGCGAAAGATTTTTTCTTTGCTTTTAACAACGTCAACTCTTCCAATATTTTTCTCACCAACTGCTTTCGGTATTTCCATGGTAGTTTTGAAGGACTACATCTAAGCAGAGCTCTGTTTTCAGAATTATTTGTGGATGCTGATATTGAACAAGAATTTGGGACCCTCCCACATCTAAAAGTTTTGGTCCTTGAAAAAATGCCTGGTCTGACAAATTTATGGAAGAAAAACTCTCAAACTGCATCAGTTTTACCAAATCTGGAATTTCTGCAAGTGTTTGAATGTGACAGGTTGAAGAACATAGTATCATCTGCAATATCCTTCCACAATCTGACAACGTTGGTTGTGTCTAATTGTCATGGATTGAAATATTTAGTGACTTATTCAGTTGCTAAAAGCTTAACCCAACTCAAAAGCATGCTAGTTGGTGATTGTAAAAGAATGAGAGTAATCGTGGAATGTAGTGACGGAAACGATGATGATGATGATGATGAGAATAATATTAACAATACTGAGATTGTCTTTGGAAAACTGCAGTTTTTGGGACTCGAATCTCTACCAAGTTTGGGAGGTTTTTGCTCTGGAAATGATCATTGTTGTGTCAAAGTACCATCCTTAAAGACTTTGGACGTGACAGACTGCAACATCGAGTTGAAAATATCTGATGAGGGAGTCCCTACAGATAACAAATCAGCGAGATGTTTAATTGTCCAAAGCCATTCAAATTTAGAGGCATTCCAACAGATAACAACAGATAAGAATTTGGATGTTGATGATGATGAGACAGTGACAGTACAAGATATTAATGTTGATGATGATGATGATTATGATTATATTTATGAAATTGATAGGACGGTAAGCCTTTTATATTTTTGTTAAAGATTCTTTTCATGATATCCAGTTTTTCTTTTTAATATTTATGGAAGCATTAATTGATATATAGTCACAATTTTTTTAAATAGCTAGTGGAAATGATAATATAGACTGCATATATAAGAACCAATCTCCTCATTATTATATTATTTAAATAAATAACATTTGACACGTAGATATTCCAAAGCTGTGAAAAGTGGCATTCTGTGTTGATCCAAAGCAAATGCTAAGGCGTGCAATGATCTTTGAAATCTCATCTCCTTGGTAAGTTTTTATATGAACTGAGCCTCCTTTTATATGAAAAGCTTTTAAAGCTTTATGTTTGTATTTTCCATTTCGAGTATTGTGTAATTTCTTTCTATACCTGTTTTCCTCCAGAAAAGTCTGAAGAGACTTAATTCCACAATCATTATTTAAATAATTCTCATTAATTTCTTTACATTCACTGACTGATGTTTTATAATAAAAATAAATTACAATAAAACTTAAAATGATGTCAGTGTCATTCTTTTATAACTTATAACACATGACATATTATATGAAGTGAAGAGGTATAAAAATGAGTATAAATTTATGTAATATTAACATTTATCCTAAATACATATATAATAGGTTTGTTTTAGTATTAATTACATGTTTATTAAAGAAAAATTGAAATGAAGAAAAATGATTGGTTTTCATTCATAATGTTTATTTCTTAAATTGCATCAATAATGAAAATGGGATTGATTTTAAGTTATTATTCTAGTTTATTTTTTAAACTCAAATTCATTCACAACTCCAACCCTATTATTAATTACCTTTCTCTATCAAAATTATTTTTTTACTTTTTGGATTTCAAAATTTGAAAAAAATTATTACTCAGATTTAAAAAAAATTAATTACAAAAACAAACAAATAAATATTTAGGATAAACTTTTTAAAAATAATGGATTAATTTTTCTTTATTACGAAACAATACGCATGCTAGCATATTATATAGTTGAGTGTATAAAGGAGTATATAAAAGATTATTGCTAGTATTTATTAAGTAAAAGAGTTTCTTAATTTTTCACTGTTTCAATGCCTTGTAAATTATTTTAGCATTCTTTTATTATTTTGTTGGTCATTCTTTTTTTGATAATTTAAATCATTGTATGCAGTAATAGTTACTCATCCCGTTCTCTCGATCGGTATTATGATGAAGTATAATGGTCGGAAGTTCTTCCATTTTTCATTTCCTTATTGGTGGTTGCTGGAATCATCTTCACCAGTACCTGTATTATCGTGAGTGTTAATTTGTGAGAATAGTTGTGTCAATTTGTGAAAAACATAAGTATTTTTAAGTGTCACAATTTATATTGTATTTGTAGCTTAACTCATTAATAACTTGTTGGAAAATAGTGTGTTTTTATTTGAGAATTTAAAACATGAACTAATCGTGGCTTTTTGTATTGTAAAATGATGGTTATTTTAAAATTTTAAATATGTTACATTCTCTCATTGATGCATTGTTCTTTTAAATTAATTCTGTTTTGTAGACTAAGTTCTTTTAAATCAATTACCATTTAATTTTTTAAAAATTGCCGAATTTTTTATTACATGTGGCTAAAAATGTGTTTCCTTTTGAAAATAACGAAGCTTGATTTTTCATCTTAATAAATTAGATATTTATTGTGAAGAATGACAAAAACAAATACCGAAGTCCCAAAAAGTGATTATAAATATTTCTAATTAATGATAAATAAGTTTTTTTTTTAATATAAAATGATATATCCCGGGATGGTAAGAACATATTACTTGAATCAAGAGAAGATAATTAAACATGGGATTTGAAATTCGAGAAAAATGTTTTATTGCAAGACCTTTGATAATTAAGTAATTCAAAAATAACACTTAATTAGAAATAGGAAATCAAGCTATTATCCTAATTTTCAAACTAATTTTTTTAATTTCTATACTTTTAATTTTTTTAAAAATAACTGTATTATTCACACATCTCAAACTCGAATTTTTAAACTTTCACAAATCCAAATAAATTATACGTTGTTGAGCCAAAAATTCATTGGTATTTTTCAATTTCATGGAATCCAAAGTAATGAAATTAATTATGTCAATCGGCTTCACGCTACTGGATAAAGTGTAATAGAAGGCGTTTAATAAATGCCTTGTAAATTTATAGAAGGTGCTTGCATAAACGCCGTATACTTGGGTTCTGCCAAAGAAATATGAATTGATAAACGTCCTCTTTGTATTACTATAAAGGGCATTTCAAGTGCTCTCTTTAACTTTGAAAAAAGCCATTGAAACATCTTTATTATTGTTAACGAGGACACTTAAAATGCCCTGCATTTTTTGAAAAAAAATATAGACATTAAATATTATTACAAATATTCATAAGCATCATTTTGGTAAAGTATACAAATTTTCCATCATTAATTCTTCTTACCTATAATCATCGGAGTATAATAAAAATAGATCCCAACAATCAAATATATTCTTATAAATAATACATCCCCAATAAGTCCATGATTTATTCATTATGTAAGGACTATGAGTATTGTTATTTTCGTAGACAAAATATTTATCTGTAAATTTGTTTTTAAGCCTCCTATCAAGTCTATCAAGAAAAGCCAAATAAATGTTCGAATTTCAGATAATTATATTTTAGGTATATCTTTGATAACTACATTTATGCATTTAATAACATATACTTATAAATCTAAAATTATTTTTAGTGCTAAAATATGAAATAAGATATGCCAAAATATTAAATAAGATGTACTCTAAATTATAGCTGAAATCTTTAGCATAAAAGATAGTATAAAATCTATTTTATATAAGAGTTATCTTAATTAATGAGTAATACTAATCATATTTGTAATAGAAAAGATATTCATCAATCATATATGAGTTATCTTAATTAATGAGTATTATTAATCCTATTTGTAATAGAAAATATATTTATCAATTACATAAGATTAATGATTTTAATTTTTCCTATAAATAAAACTCATATTTGATTATATTTAGTTAAATATCATAAAATATTTAGTTAATCTATCAAATATTAGTGATTATATTTGATTGATTAATAAGCCTAATTATTTTATGATATTTTGATATTTTGATAATATGTTCTTATATCTTCTTCTTTATTTTTGTTTTTGAATTGTTAGATCAAATAATTATTTTTGTCATATCATAATTATTTGATTTGATTATTAATCTTTAAAGAAACTATTTTTATTGAACTTGTGCTTGATTTTTTTGCTCTAGGATTTACTAGTTGATTTGATTTAAGTAACATATGTTTTGAATCATCCAGTTAGGATTATTCATTATTAAATCCGTTCTAGAACACACATGGGCACTTGTGTTTTTTGTGCTAACCTTTTTGCAGTTAATTCGGGAACATATCTGATTGGCAGGAAGCTTATTGGAACGTTGGTCTAGAAACCACTCACGCTAATATTGGAAACTGTGAAAAAAAATAGTGGCTCCTAAGTAAAGTACATTTCGGCAGTATCCTAGGGAGGGTAGCATAAGACCGAGTTTGTACTTGAACATTTGATTTTCATAGTGGAAAGTTAGGTAGTCCAGTGGACCGGTGGTTTTCCTCTTAGGTCATGGTTGTGGCCTAAGTTGTTTCTACCTAAAAATATCGCATGTTTTTCTTTTATTTCCGCACTTTATTTTTACACACGATTGCATGTCTAGCCGATTTGTTTAGGTTATCAAGTTATAAATTGATAGAATTAAAAATAACCTATTCATTCTCTAGGTTAATTAGGTCCATAATTTATAAAATTTCATGTAATATTACTTGCACGTAAATTAAAAGATTCAACATCTATTGAAGTATACTTATCATGCCTATTTTCTATAATTTTACACTCTTTCTATCTTTTATTCCTATTTTCTAAGCATTAATTTAGTAAAAACAAAAGTAGATAAGTTGTAGCTCCTATTTTATGTTATTAAGATAATCTCTTACCATTAATTTAGCAAGGAAACATCTAAACCCATTCCATTTATTTTAGTATCATTGTATGCCTCCTATGTTTCTAAATTTTCCTATATGATGATACATTAAAATAAAATATCAGTTAAATAAATAAAAGTTTTTGAAAATGATAATAGAAGAAATCTTATAAATTAAAAAGGAACAAACCTAAAGCATTTCTAGAATTTCAGAAATTATTCATGACTTTTGTCACATGATGAACAACCTCATAATCAGTGCACGTATAGATTTTTCTAAAAAACATTGAATGATTTTTAAGATCTTTTAAACTTTGTTCTAACTATAAATAAATATATATTAAAATGCTTATGGGATAACTTCACTGTTCTAAATGTTATATTGTATCAATAATTTCATAATTCTTCAAAGATAATTCCGGCCCCACATCTCCAATTACAAAAAAGCTCAAATTGATGATTAATTGTTTTACCTTTCCTCCTCATAAATATGAACAAAAAGTGAAACCTAAAGATATTTGATAAAAAAAAGTAAGATGATACAAGCATATATTGCTCAAAGTTTCTTGGCGTAGCCCATGCGTCTCGTGAGACGCAGGAGGGGACCACGACGGCACAAAACTCAGGCAATACATGAGACCACCAAGTAAGGTCGTGCAAAGGAGTTGTAATTTTGTTAGAAATTTCAGGAATTAGTTAGAATATTGGCTTGTATTTCCATATGCATGTAAGGCTATATATAGCCATAGTTATTTGAAGAATGGATATATCAGAAATCATAAGAAATCAGCTCCTCTCTTACCATTCTTTTTCTTCCCCAACCCTTATGAATTTCCATTCATAATAATGGTATGAGAGCTAGTTCTATCCATGGACAACTAGAACGATCCAACACAGAGACCTCTGATGAGGAATCTGATCCATTCACGTGATTTAAGACCAGATCCGAGCGATTAAACACTATCTTATAGGCAGTGCAGATTGAGTTGAGGGATCTTTGCGCCTTTCACAGCTCACCGAAACCACATCAGCTCCCTCAGAATCACATAAGCTTACAATCATACCTTCGTGCATCACTTGAGACCTTCAAGAAATTTAAAGCTCTACCTACTGATTCCTTCACCTCAGAAGCTTGCTCGGCACCCATGAAATACGTGAGGTTAGACTCTATAAATCCCAAATTATGTGAGAACCATTTCCTTGGGTTATCTAAAGATGATACAGTGGCTAATACAAACACTAAGATGAATTCTCATGGGTTTCCATCACTTAGGCCTCCAAAACTAGCCCAGGAATCCAGCTTCCTTCCTTTAGTCGAATTGCCTCAAATTGGGCCAATTTCTAGCCATATAGTCCGTACACACATAGGTACCCAACCCCACCTCGGCTACTCCCTCTTTTCTTCATCCAAATCTTTGAAAATAATTAGAGCAATGGATCAGTTAGTCAATCGAGAAGCACGCAAGTGAAAAAGAAAAATATTATGTCACTATGGTGATCAGAGAGTCATTGTCAGCCATCGCTGCACAAGACCAAAGCCACTTCACGTTGATAAGGGTTCAATTAGAGAACCTAGACACCGTCATCTAAGGAAGCTTCATCAGGCTGTTAAACTCTATGAACACACTCCTTTACCAATTTATGAGACCCAGATGATCCACATGGGTATTACCTTGGAAGATGTTTCCTCGGCCACTCTGAAGGCAAGTCTTTGAAGCTTAAGGTTAGAGAATCAAATTCATACCAATAATCTAAAAGTTATGTATGAGTCATATTTTTTTCCTGAGACCAATAACCAGGTAAAATGGTATAAGAAGTGGGGAGATACGAGGTACACACACAAGGTGTTGGAAGAAACAATAGGGAATAAGCAAGTTTCTTGGAATGTATGGATGATAGCTCTGTGTTAGTGTGAGGAATGGAAAATTGCATTACAAGTGTTCCAATTTAGGTTATCTGAGAACGTGAAGCCCAACAATTCCATCCATCTAAATTCTAGCAATTCATATGTTCTTAAATATGCTGTGAGGATTTTTAGGTAGAATTTAGGGGTAAAGATTCTTTGCATCTGTGCACTATTGCAACTGAGGGTATTTAAGATCTATGCACAAGAACTGGCTCAGCCATTCAGTTAATTCATACTATTGGTCACACTAATCACTATGTTCTGAGTTGTTGTTCATTCCCAAATAGCAACAAATTAGTTTATTCAGTTAGTGGAAAGGAGATACCTAGTAGGTGACGATTTCTGGGGTTAACCCGTTATGTAGAGAAGCAACCTAGAGCAATTTGGACGTGTGTAGGAGAGGCACTGCAAGACTCAAAACTATTCACCCTTAAGGTATGTGCCTTGATTTATATACATGCCCATAGTGTCCCAATTATATATGGATCGTACTCAGTTTCAAAGGTTCATAATTCGTACTCAATTTCAGAGGTTATAGCTTTATGTAGGTTTGTGGAATGGAAAATTTCTTTACAAGGGTTCCAATCCATGTTATTAGAAAATCTGGAGCCTAACATTTCTATCCAACAACCCTAATTTCTTACCATTGGTGAGTGGTCTTTGGTTAACAATCTAAAGCCTAACTAGATGAGAAAAACGGAGAAGGTTACCAAGTAGGATTATTCTGCTTGCTATAAGAATCTCATCGATGACTAGGAAGAGTGTCTTATTGTGATGCACATCTCAGTCGAAGGACAACTGGAGTTTAAGGCTATCCTTTTTGTTCAAGAGAGGGCTCCCTTTGATCTCTTTGACTCAAAGGAGAAACCCAACAACATCAAGTTGTATAATCACTATGTTTCCATTATGGATAATTGTGAGGAGCTGATGCCTAAATATCTTAGCTTTGTAAAGAGCATTGTTGGCTTTGATGACCATCCTCCCAACACTTCATGAGAGATGCTTCAGCAGAACCTGATATTAGAGGTTAGTCGTAAGAATTGGGTCAAAATGTGCATTGAGTTTTTCTTTGAGAATATAGATAACAAGGATGACTACAACCGGTTCTATGAATCCTTTTCAAAGAACCTTAATTTAGGTATCCATGAGGACTCCCAAAACAAGACAAAGCTTGCTGAATTGCTATGTTACCACCCAACCAAGAGTGGTGATGAGATAACTAGTCTGAAGAATTATGTCACTAGAATGAAGGATGGCCAGAATGACATTTATTATATCACTGATGAGAGTCAGGAGGTTGTTGAGAACTCTCCTTTCCTAGAGAAGTTTAAGAATAAATGTTTTGAAGTTCCCCACATGGTTGATGCTTTTGACAAGTAAACAATTGGCTAGCTCAAGGAATTTGAAGGCAAGAAGCTTGTTGTAGCTACCAAAGAAGGTTTGAAGCTTGATAAGGCTAATGATATACTTGGATTCCAGAATGGGGTTCCTGGATTTGGATGAAAGATTGCCTTGAAGTTCTTAAAAATACATGGTTCAATAGCATCAACAGTAGAGGCTTTGGAAGCATTTGACCAAATTGGAGATTTTCATTGTAAGTCGGATCTCTTTACTTACAAGTGCATACTGACAATTTTGGTTCGAAACAAGATTATCATATGAGCAATAGCTATGTATAAGAGGATGTTAAAGTTGGATTATGAGCCAGATGTAAGTACTTTCAATACTTTACTCAATGAAATGAATAAGAGTGGTTTGGTTCCAGATATGTATTGTTACAACACTCTAATTAAGGGACCTTATGACATGGGTCTTCCAGATAAGGCTTATTCTTTCCTACTAGAGATTTCAACACAAGGTTGCTCCCCTGGTACATGTACTCATACCATTCTCCTCTATGGTATGTGTAGAAATGAACTGGTTGATGAGACTTAACTAATTTTTAATGGAATGGGTAAGTATGGTACCAAATGTAACACTCAGATGGTTGTTCCTCACCTTATAGGAAACTATGGAGCCCCTCGAGGCCAACTTGACAAATAGGAACCTATGCATACTATGCATTACTTTCCGCAGGAGACCACCAAGCAAACGCAAGCAACATGCAAGAAAGGGATCACCAAGCAAGGTCGTGCAAAGGAGCTGTAATTCTATTAGAAATGTCAGGAATTAGTTAGAATATTAGCTTGTAATTCCATGTGAATGTAAGGCTATATATAGCCATAGTTATTTGAAGAATGGATATATCAAAAATTATAAGAAATCATCTCCTCTCTTGTTGTTGTTCTTCTTCTTCCCCAACCCCTCTGAAATTCTATTCGTAACATAGATAATACGCTTACTTGAATTTTTGCTATAATATGAACATCAATGACAGCCTCAAGTGCTTTCCACAACATCCAAAACCAAATCCAACATTAAATATACATGTTGAGTTTAAAAATATTAATAGCGAATATCCTAATCAATGAACAAAAAGAACCTATTAAATGAATAAAATTTTTCTTATGTAAGAACTATTAGTGTTGGTTATTTTCATGTATAAAATATTTTCCTATAAATTTGCTTTTAGGCTTGCAATCAAGTCTATTGAAAAAAGCCAAATAAATGCTCGAGTTTTGAATAGTCGTAATTCAAGTATATATTTTATAATTATATTCTATAACTATCACACATAATATTATATTTATGCATCCAATAGTACATGTTCACAACACTTAAAAAAAATTATTATAAAATATTTATTGACGCTCAAATCAATTTATGAAATTATCGCTTAACTTTTTTTTAACGTGATTCGGTGTCTTTAAGTTGTGTCCCAAAAATATATGTTTGTATTAACGAAGTTTTTAATGGAATTTAAGTAATTAAACTCTAAAAGAATTAATCCTAATGTTATTAGGTTATTATTATCACTTATATATACATTCTAGGGTTAAATTAATTGTGGGCCGAAAACAAAATATTGAATGCGTACCGGAGAAGAGGAAAAATATTTTTGGGTGACTATAGATTGGGTTTCCATTTCTGTTTCGCCAAGAGATGAAGATTTTAGTTATATAATATATGTGTGTGCTTATATGGCATGCAATGCGGCAATAAAGAAAAAAGAAGAGTGATTTAGCTAATTGAGGGGAGTTATAAAGCAACGGTATCAGTATTTGATTCCTGTTATAAAAGAGGATATTGACCTTAGGTTTTAATTCACGTGATCATTGGGTCATTCGGCAATTGCACATAAATTAAGTTCTTTTATATTTGATCTATTTTATTCTCCATATTTTCTTATTTTTAGCAAATTAGTTTCATATCTTTATATTCATATAGATTTTTCTTGATCATTTTCTTATATGTTTGGAACAAATAATGTTGTATGTTATCATAATTAATTGATTTGATTATTAAATTTAAAAGAATTTATTTTTCTTGAACTTGTGCTTAATCTTTTTACTCTAAGATTTTGCTAGTTGATTTGATTTAATTGATATATGTTTTGAATCATCTAGTTAGGATTATTCAATATTAAATCTGTTCTAAAACATACATAGATACTTTTGTTTTTTGTACTAACTTTGATTGCAGTTGTTTTGTGAACGTGTCTAATTACAAAGGACACAAGAATGTTATTGTACTAACTTTTTACTGGTCTTACATTTAAAAATTCATAAAAAATCCAAAACAATTCTATAAAATATATTTTCACCCATTTTCATTAGAGAGTTCATATTTTAATATTTTTGTCCCCAAAAATACTACTTATTGAATATAACAAAAAATATTAAGCAAAAAAGTACACTAATGATTGTATTTTCATAAAGTCATTAGGGTCTTAAAAATCTTTTAGTTGTTTGACAAAAAATTCTTCTTTAATGATTCCATTCAAAAAGATACTTTTTACATCTATTTGATATAGCTTAAACCTAAAAAATGGGTAAGACCAAGAAGTAGTTTAACATATTCAAGAAGAGCAATAGGAGCAAAGATTTCATCAAAGTACCATTTACATGTTTGTTTGGATGTCTAGGGAAAATATACAAACATCTTATCTCTTAAATTGGTTAAGTTTTTCTTGTATGGAGTTGACCCAATGTATGTCATGCAAAGATTCTTTTACATTTAGGAAGAATAGTTCAAGTGAAGAACATGTAATTCAAATTTTCTTGCACTTTATGTCTTAGCACCTCCTTCCACATTACCAATGATCTTGTCAATAGAATGAACTTTCTTTTCCCACTTATGAAGTGAAAAGTCTTCTTGATCACCATCTCTTTTATTCTAAGAACTTCTGATAGAATCAACATGAGTCATTGTTAGATGCATCTCAACATTACCGATGTCACTATCTAAAGAACTCCATTCACCAAAAATATTGTTATTATCTGATTCAATAGGTTTAGTAACACCAAAGTCATCAATCACAACATTGGTTGACTCCACGATGGAGATGTTCTTAAATTGTAGAGCCAATTTGCACAACTATTGTTGGAGTATTGTATGAATATTCTAAGATCACTCTTAGCTTCAAACTTGTCTAAATTCTTCCTATCTTTGAGAATATAGCAAGTGCTATCGAACACACAAAAGTGCTTAACATTAGGTCTCTTACTATGCATGAGGTCATAAGATTATTGAAAAGTATATGGTCTCATAAAGCATCGATTCAATGTATTGCATGCAACGTTAATTGCCTCTATCCAAAATTACTTTCTTAGATGCATACACAATGCAATCAATTTGAGTAAACTTAATATTGTATTTGTTGTCACAAATTTGGTTGGTGATAATAAGGTTAGCCTTGATTCCTTCTACATATAGTTCATATTTGAGGTTAGGGATACTAGGAGCACTAATATATCCTCTACAATAGATCAATGTCCTATTACCATCACTAAATGTAACCGATCCATCGTTGGTAAGAGTTAAATTGGTGAAGAAGGACTTATTACTAGTCATGTGTCTCAAGCAACCACTATCAAAATATTACTAGCTAGAAGTATGAGCCTTAAAGGTAATGTGAAACATATTTCAATTTAAATCTTAATCATAAGTACCAATTTCAAGAGAAGATTCAAACTCATTCAAGATTTACATAGCATCATTTTTTAGAGTTTAGACTTCACTAGTCAAAGTAATGGGAAAAGGTGGAGGCGAGATGACCTGAGTTACAAGAAATAGGAGAGAGAGATAGAGGGGCTCTGAGCACTCATAAAATTATTGGTGAAGTCATCATTAGAAATCTCAATGATAGAAGAATGTTTTGAATAGTAGCCGAAGTAGAAAAGAAAGGATGAACATCATTAATTTTAATAACTTCACAAAACTTGTATCCCTAAGAGACCACTTATTTCCAATTTCAATTGCTTTTTTAATTTTTCTCTCAAAGTTATGCTATTGAAGATGAAGAATTTCAACCATTTCATGTTTTTCTAGAAGGATGAATTCAAGAAGAATGCCTTTATTAGTGTCATATTCTATATGAGTATGAAGTCTAGTCAGTTGAGCTTCACAATCTTCCAATAAGGATTTTAGGATAGCCTTTTCATACTCCAACATGCAAGTTTTTTTTCTTAAGATTGCATAAAACTCCTAAATTACAAGAAGACTCAAGTATGTATTGATCTCTAATAGCTTTAGACTCTATATCCTGAATTGCCTTCTCAAGTTCACTTATCCAGGTAAGGTATTTTTTATTATCCTGCAACAGAATATGGTGAGACTTAATATGATTGTCCAAGCTTAATTTCAAATTGTTTAAAATTTTATCACTTCCAAATTAAGATTGAGCAATTGATAAAAAAATTCAAAAGTCCCTTATTCTTGTTGGGAAAATCATCATGAATCTTGTTCATTGCATTATTAGAATGAGAAGCCATAAGAACAGATCATTCAAGAGTAACGGACACACTAGTCTGGGAAGTATACCCACCATATTTTTTTCTAGAAATTCCCAAGCTTCCTTGACACTATTAAACTTATTTGTAATAGAAAAATCCTTTAAGGTAATTGAATTGATAAGAAGTTGCGATCCTTGGCAGTTTGAATTGTAGAGATGTAGTTTCTCTTTACTCTAGATGTTAACAAGTTCGGATTCGACAACACCAATCTTAGAGATGTGCATAGAACATGTCCAACCATCCTCAATCAAGGATCAAACATCGTTGTTGTTAGATCTCAAGTAGGAGCACATTTGAGACCTTTAGTAAAAATAACAAATACCATTTAACTTAGGTGGTCCATTGACCAACCCTAGTATATCATCCATTATAAAAGATTTTAAACACATAGAGAAGGGGGAAAAGATAGACACTGGAGTAGGTAAGCCCAAATAGGGTGTACCCATTTTGATAATAATTGAATAAATCCATAACCTGATACATACATAAGCAGGAGATATAGTCTTCTAACGGATTCGTCCCCATAAGTAGTGAACAAAATAACAAAATGAAAGCAATGTAATCAATAAAAGTAGTAGTAATAATGTCAAAATAGAAGACAAAATTAAGATTAAGAAATTACAAGTAAATTAAAAGTCAAAAGAGAGTTAACAAAACTGGTCCTAATTAGAGTTTAAATAATCATGTGTTTTAACATACATAAAATAACTTCATATTATACTAGCTCAATAACTAAGCATGCATAATACAAGATATAACAAGGTAAACCTTGATAGAGACTACATCTATATGGTAACCTCCTCGAATTGCTTAAGTCAACCACTCAGTAATAAACAATATTACCACTATAAGCTAGGATTTTTGTCATAACAGCCTATTTCTACTTGTGCTTGCTGCTTATGTAATGACTTTGTTCAATACATAAACCTAGCTGTCTTCCACAACCAACATCGCTTGATGTGAAGTGATCACATACAATAGAAAAAAATGTGTAGAATAAACTAACATACCACTTGAATACTACTCACAAAGAAAAGTATTCACTCACTATGAAAAATAGAAACTCACACTATTATACATTCAAGCAGACATATCACAATTACAGATATAATTAGTGAATACAAAATTTGAATCAATAGAAATTTTTATACAATTTTGACAAGTTTTTCAAATTAAAATGAAATTAAAGATAGGGATATTTATAGCCAACACCTGGTCACCTCGCCAACCACCTCACCAAGGGTGATGGCAATGGTGGAAGTGAGGTTCTTGACGAGGTGTCAAAAAGTTCATTTTTGGTTTCCAAAATTATTGAGTACTATTTATAAATACCCACACCTGAAACATACCAAAAACCACAAGCAAAATCATTGACTCCCTCCCATACTTGCTCAATGAAAACCAACATTCTGCCGAGTATGCACACTATGAAAACCAGAACTAATTGTGTGTAAACATACTTGCATATAAAGTGTACCTAATTATGTACATGTATAAATTATTGATCCAAAATAACCAATCTTACATAGAAAAAAATAAGTACACTGTAAAAAGAAAAACACTATATTTTTTAAACAGGAAACTATCATACAAATACAAGCATAATGGGACTTAAAACTACAAAATTGAATAATTACCTTGCTTTTTTGCATCAATTTTAAGAAAAAATAATGCAAAGTTGGTAAAATTAATTTTTGCATCTTTTTTGTCTACAATGACGGAATTTTTTTATAATTTACGTTAGTTGTTACTAAAAATCGACACAAAAATTGTATGAAAAATATTTACATCAATTTTATCAATTAAAAGAAGTAAATTATATTAAAAATAAATTAGCCTTGGTTTTATGAAAGAACCTACCCAAAATGCTCAAAACAAATTGCAACGATTGTTTTCTAAAACCAATGCAAACATGTTTATATTACAAAACCCTAAAAGGTCAAAACAAATTGCAACGATTGTTTTCTAAAACCAATGCAAACATGTTTATATTACAAAACCCTAAATTATTTTGCAACCACTCTTTTACATCTACTATCACTCCCAAGCTCCCACATATTCTCTCCATCTACGTTGCACGACTGCCTACTACCCTATTATTGTCACCTTCGCTCCTGCACTTATTGCTACTCCAGTCCATTGCTTGCGTGCACAACCGTTGACGTTGCCTACAAAGTTGCCTTTGTTTTGCACAGTTTTTGAAAAATCTGTATGTATTTTCTTTTTCTATTTTATCACTTTCTCAATTACTAAACATTATTTTTATACACAAATAATATTATAAATCAATTGGTTATGATTACATATTATTATTGTTGTAATATTCTAAATAATTGTTTTTTATATTTATGTATTTAAAATATATCTGGATGTAAGAAGTCTCAAATTTATGCTTTTGTTTTGTCATTATGTAAGCTACTATTTTGTAACATAGAGAAAATCTTTGATATGGGTACGCTTTTCATATTAACCTTAATTTTGGAAGTTTGCAATCTTCTGAATATCTTCAAAGTATTTTTGTTTGTTTGTATCTAAATATTCCTATGTATCCTTTTCCAGTGGTGTTGAAGTCTTGGAGAAATTGTTTTTCCTTGTATTACCAACAATGTACCGATTTTCTGCTTATTTTATATTCATTATTCAATTAAAAAGTATTCTATAAACACAACTCTTACCTGTATCCAAAACAAGACTTAGAGTAAGTAGGTGAGCCTCATGTGACCCACATTTTTAAACACTCAATCACAGTTAGTTGTTAGGATATATCTCTCATTCATATATTGAGTTATTATTATTTATCATTTATTATTTTCAAAAAAGCAGCACGAAAAACCCAGTCCACTCTACATAAAACAAATATTATTAACGAAAAGAAACAAAAACGTTAGATAAACAAAAAGATGCAGTAGAAATTGAAATAATTACTTTGTAGAATTTAAGGGAGAGAAATAAAAAGCATTGAAGCTCGGGAATGATCGAGTAATGTATTCATGACTACATAAGCACATGCATCGCAATAAATAATATAACGATAAAAAATAATTATTTGAAAGAGATTATTTTATTATAAATCAATTTTTAAAATTAAAAAAATAAAAATTAATTTTTTTATGTTTTTATGTTTTAAAAAAACAAAATAAAAAGAAATAAAAATAATTAACTAAATCAAATTTAGCAATAAAGAAGATATATGAAAAAATATCTATAAATACTTAATCATCCAATTTTCTAAACATATTAACCACTAAAATCCTCCAATATAATTATTAATAAATTACATAATCAATTGAATCTAACCTAGTTTATATTACTCTCTCAAGTAAACTACACACTGTATAATAATTAATCTAATCATACTCTCATGTCAATTAAATTATACACTATTCATTAAGTTCATTAGTTATACATAATAATCATATATCTCTTGCTACAAACTATGCATGTTATTTAATCAAGACAAACAATTAAATAATTCTCTCAAATCTTTTTAATTGCCTTTATAGATAAATTGTTGATCAAATAATTAATAGCGTAAAAATCAAATTAAATAATATAATTAAATTAAAATCATAATTGGGGTAAAATATTAAATCACTATTTGGTAAAAATTGGGTTCATAAGACCATTAGATTAATAAATTAACTAAACATAATTTTGTTCATAAAGTTGATATTTTTCATAAAGAAAGATATAAAAATTGATGAAGAAAGAAATAGAAGAAAAAATACAATCAATCTCTTGAATTATAGTACCAATCTCTTCTTGAATTTTCACCAAAATTGTACCTCTTTTTAAATTTTCCTGTATGTTTCTCTCTTAGCTCCAAAAATTGATAAAAATTATGACTCATTAGGGTTTATGGGGTGATTAGGGGGTTAAATATAGCTGAGATGAAATCTAGACCACTAGATCAACTTCATATCAAAGGTTGAGATCAAAACAAGAAAAATTAATAGCGTAACTAATGAGAACATGACATGTGGCACATGAATTCACTAGGTGAATCAAAGAGCGAAGCCTGGTAAGGAAAGATAGGTCTAGTTAACTCATGGTGAGTTAATGCCAGGTAGTGCAACATGATTTACAGTTATGGATGGCGTGGCGCACATGTGGAATGGATGGACGAATCAGATGAAGACGTGTGGCAAGTATGTTGACCAAGTGGGACGAAATAGGGATGAATGTTGTTCTGACACATGGTACAACTCTGCATCACTCTATACATGAGACTTTTCGTGATTCACCTTCTTCAATTTTGTGGCATCCACGTGGCTTGCTCCATCAATTCCCCTACTTGCGTGGCATCTACGTGGTAACTTCTAATTGGTCATGCTTTAAAAATTTATAAAACATCCATAATGATTTTAGAAAAATTCCAAAAATTTCCAAAAATTGTATTTTTATCCTTTTTTATTGAAAGTTTATATTTTAATATTTTAACCCTAAAAATACAACTTATTGAACAAAATGAGTAAATATTAAGTAAAAAAGTACATTGATGAATATGCACTTAGTTAAAGATCAATAAGGACTTTAGATGGTTGCAATGTAAAGCTTAGGTGGGGGGGTCGATAAAGGAAAACAGTTAGGCTCTTTCCATAGTTTAGCTTTCTTTTTCTTCATCATGCACTTTTTAAGTGAAATTGAGCTTTAACTTGATATTTTAGTGCATCCTTTCTTATCATTCTTTTCATATTTTTTTTATTTCACATGCTTTTTTTTATTCCACAACACCCCAAACTTATTTTCAATTTTATTTTATTTTTCTTTATAGAGAAAATAGTGTTGTGAGTTTTTTTCTTTGTTTTTCATAGGGTGCATTACATTTCACATTACTTTATAGCATAACACGTGATTGCATTTTTTTTTCATGTCACACAAGCTAAAGGTGCACGAGTAATTGTAATGCTTATTGGTTAAGCATAAAATAACGCTTAAGATATTAAAGGTTCTTTGTTGGGCTCAAATGGGTGACCAAAGATATAATAATGGTTAGCTCTAAAGACTCAATCTATCCAAATAAGGCCTAAATCATTTCTCTTGTTAAAATACTATTTAAGATCTTTCCTCAAGGGATGATCAACTAGATTCTAAAACATGGTAGATCTCATCAAATCACACAACTCACCACAAATTTTCTTTCAATAAGAACATCAAAATCAATCATAAACATTTGCATAAAAATTTGAATCAATTCAATCAAAACTACCGAGCATACTTTATGTTCATTTACTTTTAAATTTACCTGAAAACAGTTTGAGTCTTGATTTATTCAATAATACTTTATGTTCTGGTTTAAAAACATAGTGCTCAATTCTCTTATCATGCCATATTTTGTTCCTTTTGTACTTTTTGGCATTCTTGTATGCATTGCATCGTAGTTCATCCTATTTATGTATTTTTAGCATCTTTTTCACCTCTTTATTGGACTTTTCTACTTGCCTACCTAACTGGCAATGTTAGGGTAAAGCTGCGAGGCCTAACGTTGGTGGCTATTCAATAGATGCTTTGACCTATCTCAAAAAATTTCATAATTTCCTTTGATACACACATGAGAGGCGTGTCATCCAAAAAGTTCCACATATAGGATATATAATACAAATAGAATTTTTAGAAATAGGAAATTCAATTTTTGTGTTAGTTATGAGTAAAAATTGACACAAAATTTGTGTCAATTTTTATTCATAACTGATGCAAATTTTTGTTTGTTTTTAAAAAATGGAGATGAAAATTTTGGGTCAATTTTTACACATAACCACTACAAGTTTTGTGTCGATTTTTACAAATCGATGCAAAATTTTCTACTCTAAAATTTGCATTGGTTTTTCTAAATTGATGCAAAAGGTGATTTTTTGTGTTAAAAAACCAATGTAAATATCGAGTTTTGGTGCAATGAAACCAAGTGTTAAGAATCCAAATTCTTTTGGACTCTATACCTCACAAGATGAACTCTTAATATCACATCAACCCTTTGGGTTCACGCATTCAACTAGGTATATGTAAAAACAATTTATGTAAAGAAGAAAGTAAATAGATTCACATATGTTCATAAATAAAAAAAGGCTCAAGTCATTCAATCAAAATAATGAAAATAAGCAAATGAGACTTCATTAGATTGTTTAAAATCCTAATATCTAATTCACAAACTATAGATATCATCTAACAATTTAAAATCATAGTGAAAGTGATTAAAAGAGTAAAAGAGACATTATCTCTCAAAATAAAATGTTATAGGCTCAATAATTTCACAAGATAGTCACCACTATTTGACATATATGCACAAAATTGGTGTTCATCTCAATTTCAACATTTCAAGCATGAAACATAGACTACGGATAAGAACTAACTTTAATAACAAATTTTGAACATGTTTAAGAAATCAAACAAAAAATACATAAAGACTCAATTCTCACCTTAAATTGATTAAAAGCATGATAATTTTGTATTAAAAAGTTTTTTATTGGACCTGTTTATCTAAAATAAACTAAATAATAGAAAACAAATGTTTGAAAAATTATAATTTTTAACGAAGTTTTCCCTCGCCTCTAATCTAAAATCTATATTGTCCCCAATGTTCAGTTGTAAATTAAAAGAAATTTTTTTGTTTAGTACCTGATCATGTTAGCAATAGAAGGTTGTGAAAAGATAATCAACGAAAGTATAATAAATAAAATTTTGAATTATGACCAAACATGCAATCGCGTATAAATAGAGTAATGTAAAAATATAAAGATTGGCACATGAGAGTTTTAGGTGGAAACAACGAAGGCCATACCAATAACTAAGAGGAAAACCATCGGACCACCTAAATATCCACTATAAAAATAACGTTCAAATAAAAGGCTAGGACTCAAACTATCCACCAAGAATATGCCCCCAAGTAATCTACCTACAAGTCGTAGCTTTCATTATAGTCTCTATAAGATAGGTGTTCGAATCCCAACCAACATTTTGGTGAACTCAATTCACATGAGCAATCAAACCCGTTCAACCATTACTTGAAAGATTAGCACAATAACCCAAGTGCAAATGCATGTCCTATAGTAGATTTAATAAGGAATAACTCTAACTAAATGATTTAATAGATCAACAGATAAAACAAAATCAACTAGCAGCCTTAGAACAATCAGTTAAAAGCATAATATCACAAATATTGTAGGCTTGTTAACTCATCAAACACAACCACAAATGTTTGATAAATTAACTAAATGAAAAAGCCTACTTGAATATCTTTTGCAAAACAATAAGAGAGATATTAAGATGTAGAAAGAATGTTTGAATATGGTTAACAAAATTGTGAGCTAATGGTATGATTAAATAACATGAGTAGAAACCCAAGGTCAAAGGTCTATTACAAAAAATGCCCTTAAAAGTATCTAGAAGTGCTTAAAAATATAAGAATAATATAGTAAAAATACTAACTGGCTCGAGTAAAAATTAGGTAAAATTTGAAAACTTAGCTACTGGATTGATCTATACTTAGCTAGATCGATTGAGTATGGCTACTTGATTGATCTAATCAAGCTTGATCGATTAACTATGAATAGTTTGATCAATCTAGTTAAATCTTGATCGATCTAGTAGTAAAAATGTCTTCAATCCAAGTTGTTCTTGGTTTGGCAGCTAGTCTTAATCTGGAGGTTGAACAACTTGATGTAAAGACTGCATTCTTACATGGTGATCTTGATGAGGAAATCTATATGGAACAGCCCGAAGGTTTCCAAGTCAAAAGCAAAGAGAAGTTGGTATGCAGACTAAAGAAAAGCTTGTATGGTCTGAAGCAAGAACCAAGGCAGTGGTACAAAAAGTTTGACTCATTCATGGAGAAAAATCAATACAGTAGAACGATGGCTGATCACTGCATCTTCATCAAGAAATTCTCTTATTGTGACTTTATTATTTTTTTGCTTTATGCTGATAATATGTTGATTGTGGGTCAAAATATTGATAAGATTAACAAGTTAAAGAAGGAGTTGAGCAAGTCCTTTGCAATGAAGGACTTAGGACCTGCCAAGCAGATTCTTGGCACGACGATTACCCGCAATAGGAAAAAGCAAAAGATCTGGCTTTACCAAAAATAGTATGTTGAAAAAGTTCTTGAAAGATTCAACATGAGCAAAGATAAACCTGTTAGTTGTCCACTTACAACCATTTCAAACTTAATGTGACTCAATGTCCCTCAAGTGAGGAGGAGAAATCAGAGATGAGCAAGGTGCCTTATGCATCGGCAGTTGGTAGCCTAATGTATGCTATGGTATGCACCAGACCAGACATTGTACATGTTGTTGGCGTTGTGAGCCGATTCCTATCAAATCCTAGAAAGGAACATTGGGCAGTTGTCAAATGGATACTCAGGTATCTCAAAGAAACCTCCAGTCATTGTTTATGCTTTGGTAATAATAAACCTGTATTAGAAGGATATACAGATTTAGATATTGTTGGCGACATAGATACGAGAAAATCTATATCCGAGTACCTAATAATATTTGGTGGGGGGAGCTGTTTCATGTCAATTACGATTACAAAAGTGTATTGCCTTAAGTACCACAGAAGCAGAGTACATTGCAATCACTGAAGGTTGTAAGGAGATCCTGTGGATGAAAAAGTTCCTACAAGAATTGCATCAGAACCAAGAAAACTATGTTCTTTATTGCGACAGTCAGAGTGCAATTCATCTTAGCAAGAACCCAACCTTCCACTCAAGGTCCAAACACATCGACGTAAGGTATCATTGGATTCGTGATGTGTTGGAACATAAACTACTGGAAGTTGAAAAGGTTCACACCAATGATAACGGGGCAGATATGATGACAAAGACCGTGACTAGAGAAAAACTTGTTATCTGTAGAAAGATTACAGGTGTGGAAGAGCCCTATCCCACATAAGTTGGAGGGGGAGATGTTTTGGTCAACTAATGTAGGCCATCAGCAGTAAAGAAGGAAAAGAAAAAAAAGTATGTAAAATTTCAAAGGTGGTAGGCGCCGAAAGAAAGAAAAAAAATCAAAAATCTGTCCATATAATCCGGAGAGAAAGATGAAGCTTTGGCTCTATAAAAGCCTTGCTTCATCTCAAAAGAAAACACATCAGAAACGGAGAAAACAAAAGAGAGAGAGAGAGTTTCTGAGAGAGATTTTTGAGAGAGAAATTAAGAGAGCTAATTTGTGAAGTTTTATCCACAAATTGAAGATACATATTTGCTGTATTTTGTGACAGATCAACCTAAAGGTGAAGTATGTAATCCCATCTTATTATAGTGGAAGTTCAAGTAGCCTACGAGTCCCGTGGTTATTACTTTCATTTTTGAAAGGTTTTTTCACGCAAAATCTTAGTGTTATTTTTGTTCTATTTTAATTTGAGAAATTATCATGGATGCTTGAAAGTTATTTCTTTAATCATCTATTTTTTCCTAACACTATGATCGTCTTTATTAGGCTCAATTACTTAATTAAACGGTGTTCGTCGAACACCAAATAAGAGGAAGAAATTGTACTTAAGGTGGGTAAATTGAATTGTCCTGATTCGTCATCAATCGTTATCATAACTGGACGCAGTTCGTACATAAATTTTAATTGAATTCATGCGAACTTGTTTTGTATATACCGGACGAACACCCTATTCGAAACATTTTTAAGCTTTGATCTTTTAAGCCACCATCCAATGAAGAAGACTATGAAAAAAGAAAGTTAAAATATTAATATAACTTGCATAACATGTAGCTGGTTTTACTCTAAATGTATTCAATAGCAGGGATTTATTGCAGATTCAAATAATATGATGTAAACCTAAGAGCTTTTTTATTAGAGTCTCTTAACTGATTTTGGTATAGAAGTGGCAATGAAAGATGAAGATGAAGATTATGATGGTGCTTATCGTCTATTAAAGCTTAGGATTTATCTAAATTTTGTACTAGTTTATGTTCTTAAATTTCGGTGTCTGAGAATTTGTGTATTTTTGTTACTGTTTCTTCAATTTTGTATTATTCTACGTGGAAGATGAATATTTATTGTATACTATAATTTTGTGTTTGTTTGCCTTGGCCTGGCCATGCTTGCTCTGTTTTGTTAGTATGCTTTATTTCCTGTAAGTTTTGGTATTGGTTGGATAGTCAATTCCAAAGTAGGATAGAAGAGTTGCTAGCATATTGTCATGTCCCGCCCAAACTGCCCCTAAAAATCCAAATGTTGGCTGCCTAAAGGATCTAGACACATGGAAAGTTCTAGAGTTGCCTAGAGAAGTCTAGAAAGGGCTGGAGTTGGATGGACTCAACTCAAGCTTGAAGACCCTAGAATGTTCTAGAGCACACTAGAGGGTGCTAGAATGGGCTGGAGTATTCTAGAATGCACCGGATGGTTCGGGAAGGTTGTAGAAGCTGCTGGAAGCTTGCGGAACATCCCGGAAGGTGCATGAAGGAGCTAGACAAACCTAGAAGACTCTAGAGTTGGATAGAAGGTCCTAGAACCTTGTGGCAGCTTGTACATAGAACTCTCTTGTATATTCTAGAGCTAGAAGGATCTAGAGAAATGTGGCATACTCTTAGGCTTGTTGCCACACTATAAATAGACCACTTGGTCTTCATTTGTATTCATCCTTGGGAATTCTTAGCAATTGTATCATAAACTCTCTCTAGAGCAATACAAAGCATTCTTTGCAAACTCTCTTACTATTCTCTTTGGAGTTCCATTTTCGGATTGAAAGGCAGGCTTAGTGCGACGGACCGAGCTAAGTGCCGCACGATCGCTACTTGAGAAATTAAGGTCGTGACAGTTGGTATCAGAGCAGGTTAAAGTATCTCTATCTTTGGCAAAAA
The DNA here is from genome assembly GCA_033030585.1 of Hippophae rhamnoides. Lineage (NCBI taxonomy): Eukaryota > Viridiplantae > Streptophyta > Magnoliopsida > Rosales > Elaeagnaceae > Hippophae > Hippophae rhamnoides. Next base: position 23,291,517 of record CM065437.1, on the reverse strand, counting down.
TGAAGAACACCGCCCCAGCTACACCAAGCATGGACGTTCCACCAATGGAACGTGGCCGTGAGGAAGTGCGGAAAGCCCCAAAGGAATCTCGAGCCAAGTCGAAAGACTTGCTTTCTAGCTTGGAAGCACGAGTGGGAAGTGCGCAGGATAGCTTAGGGGAGCTGTTTGATCGGGTTGACAACTTAGAGGAGCGTTGCAATGGCTTGGAGGCCGAGGATGTGGAAATCCATGCAGCGGTTAAGATGTCACTCAATGAGCTAGACGGTGGATTGAGGCAAGAGATTGATGGGTTAAAGGCGGAACTTGCCAAGGTAAGGGATCTTGTCCAAAGAGAACTTGCTAATGTATTGCATAGAATGGAGGATATGGGTGGTGATCTAGCTCTATGTAAGCGGGCTATGGCCGCGGGAACTAGTGCAACCACCGTCAATGAGGCTAAGAGGGTGGACGTTCCCAAGCCCAAGACCTTTAATGGCGTTAGGAACGCCAGGGAAGTGGACAACTTCCTATGGGGGCTAGAACAATACTTTGAGGCTACTGGCATAACGGACCATGCCAGCAAGATCCGAACTGCAGCCATGTATTTATCCGACACTGCGATGTTGTGGTGGAGACGGAGACATGGAGATGTGCAACGAGGGGTTTGCACGATTGATACCTTTGATGACTTCAAAAGGGAATTCAAGATGCAGTTCTTCCCTGTAAATGCTGAGGAGGAGGCAAGGGGCCGATTGCGGCGATTGAAGCAGACGGGTAGCATAAGGGACTATGTGAAGGAGTTCACAACCTTGCTGCTTGAAGTCCCCGACACAACTGACAAGGATGCCTTATTCTTGTTCATGGACGGTCTCCAATCGTGGGCTAACCTTGAGCTCAAGCGACGTGGTGTCCAAGACTTATCTTCGGCCATTGCGACCGCAGAAAGCTTCATTGACTACTCCACAAACAAGGAGGGCTCCAAAGCCACAGACAAGAAGTTTGGTGGAGAGAAGAGTAATGGAGGCCATGCCAAAAGTCAGGGATCCAAAAATCATAAAGGCAACTCCTCATTCAAGCCACGGGACAAAGGGAAGGAGAAGGAGGATCGGAATGCCTCGAAGCCCCGGGTGACGTGCTTTATATGCGACGGACCGCATTGGGCACGCGAATGTCCGAAGAGGAAGGCCTTGAGTGCCTTAGTTGCCTCCACACATAACCAAGATGGAGGTGAGTCGGACGATGGTGCAAAGATGGGTTCTTTGCGCCTACTTGGTGCATTGCAGAGTGCCCCAAAGACCCCCAAAGGCCTGATGTACGTAGATGCAACCATCAATGGGAAGGTCGCCAAAGCCTTGGTCGACACAGGTGCGTCTCATAACTTTGTTTCAGTGGAGGAAGCAAAGAGACTCGGCTTGAAGGTTGTCAACGGAGGGGGTTCTCTCAAAGCAGTTAACTCAGCAGCACTGCCATTGCATGGAGTTGCTCGCGGAGTTAAGGTCAGTCTTGGTGCTTGGACTGGCCAAGTAGACTTGTCAGTGGCGCCTATGGACGACTTCTCGGTTGTATTTGGCATGGAGTTCTTGGACCAGGTTAGAGCTTTCTTGGTGCCAAGCTCAAACTCTATGTGTATCATGGATGGCTCGAAGGCATGTGTGGTACCGACGGAGAGGACCACCAGATCTACTACTCAAGCTCTTTCGGCGCTTCAATTCAAGAAGGGATTGAAGAGGGATGAAGAGAGTTACTTGGCCATCCTAAAGGAGTACGACGATGAAGAGGTGTCACCAAAGCCAAGCTTGCCAACGGAAGTGCAAGCTGTCTTAGATGAGTTCCAAGAAGTGATGCCGGAGGCATTGCCAAAGCGGTTACCTCCAAGAAGGGAGGTAGACCACGAGATAGAGCTGGAACCCGGCACCAGGCCACCAGCAATGAGTCCCTATCGGATGGCGAACTCAGAGTTGGTTGAATTGCGGAAGCAACTCGATGAATTTCTGGATGCAGGCTTTATAAGACCTTCAAAAGCCCCCTTTGGTGCCCCGGTGTTGTTCCAAAAGAAGAAGGATGGCTCACTGCGTATGTGCATCAACTATCAGGCTCTAAATAAGATCACCGTCAAGAACAAGTATCCTATCCCACTTATTGCCGATTTGTTCGACCAATTGGGGAATGCGAGATACTTTACAAAGTTGGATTTGCGATCGGGTTACTACCAGGTACGCATAGCCAAGGGAGATGAGCCCAAGACTACTTGTGTGACAAGGTATGGTGCTTATGAGTTCCTTGTCATGCCATTCGGTCTTACTAATGCACCTGCCACCTTCTGCACACTCATGAATAAGATTTTCCATCCCTACCTCGATCGGTTCGTGGTAGTATATCTTGATGATATTGTGATATATAGCCGGACTTTGGAAGAACATCTAGAGCATTTGAGGAAGGTGTTCGAGGTCCTGAAGGAGAATGAGCTATACGTCAAGAAGGAAAAATGTTCCTTTGCCCAAGACGAAGTGATGTTCCTAGGGCATAGGATAAAGGATGGAAAACTGATGATGGATGGTGCTAAGGTGAAAGCCATCCAGGAATGGGAGCCTCTCACCAAGGTTCCTGAATTAAGATCTTTCCTTGGACTGGTAAACTATTACAGAAGGTTTATCAAGTCCTACTCAGCGAGAGCAGCCCCACTCACTAACTTGCTTAAAAAGAACAAGGCTTGGGAGTGGACAAGCGAATGCCAAGCCTCATTTGAAGACTTGAAGAAGGCCGTTAGTGAAGAACCGGTGCTTTGTCTACCAGACCCTTCCAAGACATACGAGCTGCATACAGATGCTTCAGACTTTGCCATTGGTGGAGTATTGATGCAGGAAGGACGTCCGATAGCTTATGAGAGCCGCAAGCTCAATGACACTGAACGCCGCTACACCGTACAAGAAAAAGAAATGACAGCCATCATTCATTGCCTAAGGGTGTGGCGACATTACTTATTGGGTTCTCATTTTGTTATTATGACGGACAATGTGGCGACAAGCTACTTTCAGACTCAAAAGAAGTTGAGTCCCAAGCAAGCTCGGTGGCAAGATTTCTTGGCGGAGTTTGACTATAGGTTGGAATACAAGCCTGGTAAGGCCAATGTGGTGGCTGATGCGCTGAGCCGCAAGACGGAGCTAGCAGCCTTGAGTAGGCCAAGCAGTCCTTTGCTGGATAGGATCAAAGAAGGGTTGGAGCATGATGCCCTTGCCCAAAACCTCCTTGCCCTCATCAAGGAAGGAAAGACGAGACGATTTTGGCTGAGTGACGGACTACTCTATGCCAAGCAGAATCGAATCTTCGTGCCAAAATGGGGGAGCTTAAGGAAAGAGCTTATCAAGGAGTGCCATGATTCGTTATGGGCAGGACACCCAGGAATGAGGCGTACCCTTGCTTTGATCAAGTCCATCTACTATTGGCCTCAACTTCGGGACGATGTAGAAGCTTATGTGAAGACTTGTCTTGTATGCCAACAGGACAAGATTGAGCAACATGCACCCGGCGGGTTGTTAGAGCCGTTGCCCATTCCAGAGAGACCGTGGGAGAGTGTCTCTATGGACTTCATCACTTGCTTGCCAAAATCTGAGGGATTTGGCAGCATTATTGTCATCATTGACCGTTTCAGCAAATATGCGACATTCATACCTGCCTCAACGGACTGCACGGCAGATGAGACGGCGCGGTTGTTCCTCAAGAATGTTGTGAAGCACTGGGGAATTCCTTCCAATATCGTGAGTGACCGAGACCCACGATTCACGGGGAAATTTTGGACGGAACTATTCAAGCTGTTGGGATCAGACTTGAATTTCTCCACAAGCTTTCATCCACAAAGTGACGGACAAACGGAGCGCGCCAACGCATTGCTGGAACTGTATCTTAGGCACTTTGTTAGTGCCAATCAACGGGATTGGGCGAAGCTGTTGGATGTAGCCCAATTCTCATATAATCTGCAAAGAAGTGAGTCCACCGCTAAGAGTCCCTTCGAAATTGTCATGGGGCAGCAGCCCATGACCCCTCATGCCTTGGCCACGAGCTATGAAGGAAAGAGCCCAGCTGCTTTCAAGTTTGCCAAGGCCTGGCATGAACAAGCAGAGTTGGCCCGAGCCTATTTGCATAAGGCGTCTAAGAAGATGAAGAAATGGGCTGACAAGAAGAGGAGGATGATAGAGTTTCAGGAAGGTGATTTGGTCCTAGTGAAATTATTGCCCCAACAATTCAAGTCCTTGCGGAAGGTTCATAAGGGGTTGGTGCGGAAATATGAGGGACCATTTCCTGTTCTGAAGAAAGTTGGGAAGGTGTCATACAAACTGCAACTCCCTCCAAAGCTTAAAATCTATCCGGTCTTTCATGTAAGTATGCTGAAACCCTTTCATGGAGACAAGGAAGACATGAGTCGGGGAGAATCCAAGAGGGCGCCTACTGCAGTGGTAACCTCCTTTGACAAGGAAGTGGACTCAATTTTGGCGGACCGCTTGATCCGACGAAGGGGCGTACCAAGTTATAAGGAATACTTGGTCAAATGGAAAAACGCCCCAGAAGAAGAAACAAGTTGGGAACCTGAGGATTCCTTGTGGCAATTCAGAGATGCTATAGAGAGGTTTCAACTTGAAGGCGCGACGAGGACGTCGCGAACTTGAGTGGGGGAGGGTGTCACGTCCCGCCCAAACTGCCCCTAAAAATCCAAATGATGGCTGCCTAAAGGATCTAGACACATGGAAAGTTCTAGAGTTGCCTAGAGAAGTCTAGAAAGGGCTGGAGTTGGATGGACTCAACTCAAGCTTGAAGACCCTAGAATGTTCTAGAGCACACTAGAGGGTGCTAGAATGGGCTGGAGTATTCTAGAACGCACCGGATGGTTCGGGAAGGTTGTAGAAGCTGCTGGAAGCTTGCGGAACATCCCGGAAGGTGCATGAAGGAGCTAGACAAACCTAGAAGACTCTAGAGTTGGATAGAAGGTCCTAGAACCTTGTGGCAGCTTGTACATAGAACTCTCTTGTATATTCTAGAGCTAGAAGGATCTAGAGAAATGTGGCATACTCTTAGGCTTGTTGCCACACTATAAATAGACCACTTGGTCTTCATTTGTATTCATCCTTGGGAATTCTTAGCAATTGTATCATAAACTCTCTCTAGAGCAATACAAAGCATTCTTTGCAAACTCTCTTACTATTCTCTTTGGAGTTCCATTTTCGGATTGAAAGGCAGGCTTAGTGCGACGGACCGAGCTAAGTGCCGCACGATCGCTACTTGAGAAATTAAGGTCGTGACAATATGCTCCATTCAAGTAACTATGTTGCACTGGATAGAGATAGAGCACCTATGCCATTATTTAATAATCGAGTTGTAATGTGTCAGGTGGTTTTTGGTTGTTTCTCTAGTTGTTTAGAGTGTTGGTTAGCTAGTGGGAGTCCTAAAGCTTGGCAATGATATGAAAAATTAGGATATTCTCTTTTGTTTTGCTATTAGGGGCAGCTAGACAATAGTACTTTAAGAAGCAAGTGAGATTTCTAGATATAAACTCCCCTTCTGGTAGTTGTGCTACTTGGAATAGGATGTAATGGATAAACAGCCTTATTTTCTCTCAATCCTATTTGTTAAGGCTTTGTACTATTTCTTCAAGATTCAACAATTTCTTCTCATTTCCCAAATATATATATATATATATATATATATATATATATATATATATATATATATATATATATATATATATATATATATATATATATATATATATATATATATATATATATAATGAAGTGTTTGCATCTATTGTCAAATTTACTTCCATTAAAATATTGTTATCCATACTTGTTCATGCTATTTTTTAAAAAATAAGAATAGTTTAATAAATGTTTTTACATAAGAATTAACATCTTTAATTAATTTTGTTCTTACACGAATGAAATATTTTAATATCAAAATAAAAAAGATGATAAAAATTATTTACAAATAACTCAAGGTTTTATACCTACAAAAAGCCCTTTTGGAGATGGGAGTTGAACAAAAAGAGTTTAATAGAATGAAATTGGCATTCGAGTCCAAAAAAATCTTAAGAGGAATTCACCTTAAAAATTCCTTCTAAGAAAGTTAAAACTTATAAAGAAAAAATTCAAAATTAAAAGAAAGAACCTAATAATTCAAGGTTATCGGAACCTATTAAACGAAAACAAAGTAATGTTTATGAAAAGAAAAAGGGAAATTTCAATCGGGCCAAAGAAGCTGAAAAAGAAGATGGAAAAAATATTTATGTTGTCTATAATTGTCCAAAATCACTAATTTACACCGGTTGGCTTGAAGCAAACAAAATTATTGTTAGATTTAGTATAATAACTCATAATACTTTCACTAACAGAATAGAAGTTAAAGAGATTATCAAAACTATTATCTCTAGAAGATATAATAAAAAATCACTCTGTAACATTATAGCAACAAACAACACCACCAAACAGGTTGAAAACCTTAAGAAAAATAGTACGACTATTGGTACTATTAAGAGAAGTGTCTCCCATAAAGATAGGAAAAATAATATAATCATCAATACTATTCAAAGAAACGACTCCTCGAAAAACATTGGTCGTTGAATATGAAAAGTCCAATACATGAACTTAAGTAGACAACAATGGTTAAGTCTCTATAACTTAGCCATAAAATATAATCAAGAGTATATCGAAGACATGATATTTTATATCACAAAAAAAGTATTCCTTACGAATAGTAAATTCAATATTCTTTATAAGGCTTTTCAGGAATGTTTATGATGCGAACCCAAGAATACAGACTTTGTAACCCACAAACGTTATACGGTTTGAGAACTACAAGAGATACGACTTGAGAACAATAATGAAAATGAAATCGATTTTCATATTTTAGAGCACTCATCTTAACTCAATGAATATTATTAACTAATGATTCAAGATGAAGAAAACACCACAATGTTTGCAAATCCCTTGATAAGTTGGTTTCAAGAGGAATATGGAGCATTCAAGGTCTCAAATTTGATTTGAAATAAAAGTGTATTAATGATGAACATTAGAGTGGCAACTGATATCTATAATGTATTTACCGGATAGAAATAAAACTCTAAAAGAAAAAAAATTCTATCATTGGATTGTAATCTCACGGTCAGGAAAATACATTGAAAAACACACGAGTTGCAACACCATATATCCATGACGTGACACGGTCTGGAAAGCTAGCGAATGATTATAAACAGCGAGGGTCAAGATACAGTGCAATTCTTCTCTATCACAGCAGCATTGTTCAACGTGAATCCCATTCTAAAGTAGAGAATAGCATGTTGTGGCCCACATGAAACCATGCCGTAGAATGCATATATTTTCTAGAAATTGACACTCTTTTATGGCATGAACCTTGGCTCATGTTGTGCTTCATTTGTAGCACTTTTGGGGTCGTATAATTTCCTCCTTCTTCAAGAAAGATTCATCCTTGATTCTTCATCATAATATTAGGAATATTTTATGTCAAGAAGGATGATTGGAGTGCACCATTCATAACTCCCGTAGCTGCTCTATTTGGAGTGGTTTGAATAATTATAACATAGAGTTGATGCTTGTTGTTTATCAACATTTATTATTATTCAACTTCAATAAAATCTACTTGTTGTATGACATCTAAGACCTAAAAGTAAAAAAGGCAACACTAGACAATTGAATAAAATTATCGTTAATATGAAAATATCTACTTTTCTTTCCTTACTAACAAAAAATTTTCCCTCATTATTACTCGTTTTCTTACTCTTTTCTTTAATCTCTTCTTTTCTTAATCTCTCTTTTTCATTAAACTTTTCTTTTACTTCTTCACTTTCACTTTTCAACTCTATCCTTTTGTTTCACTCACACTCTCTTTTTACAAATAAATCTCCCGCTTTATTAGAATTCTTTATTACCTCAAGCATGTCATCCATTAGAGTATGGATTCTTTTGGAACCCCTTATGGTGCTTCTTGTTGCAAGATTTCCAATGAGACCTTTTGTATCACTAACTTCTCATTCATATTTATCATGGTTGTAGTCATCATATCAACTAATTGCAAAGCCCACAATATAAAGTTCAGTCTTCCTTCCGGACTACTTGAGTTGCTTTCGTTGCCAACAATTATAAAATTCACTATCACCAATAGTATTTTGTAATATGTAATTAAGTCAAGACACAATATAACAAACTCAAGGTGGTTAGAATCCTAAAGTTAGAATAGACAATCTAGAAAAAAATTTGAATCTAACACAAAATTTACAATATGAATTAGAAAATTTTACTGTACAAAAATATTACAAATAATTTCAAAAATTGGCTCAAAAAATTATGAAACAAAATTGGAAATTTTTGATATAAAATAACACAGATAATATTAGGATGCAACATAGAAATTACGACACATAATTCAAAACTTATAAAATGAAAAAGAACACTAGTGTTTTTTCCAAAAATGAACAATAACAAGGAAACAAATAATGAAATTTTTTCGATATGACACTAACGTAGAATGTTTCAAAAAAATTCACAAAAATTTAAGATACAAGTACTTAAAATTATGATATAAATCATCATAAGAAACAAATTACTGAAATAAGAAAGACAGATTATGGAAACAATGTAGATTCTAGATTATATATATATATATATATATATAAGGAAATTACTACATGAACACAGAGATAAAACAACGAAAAATAAAAGGATAGGAATATGAAAATTAGAACCTATAACTTTGAATTCAAAATGATGCGAACCCAAGAATACAGACTTTGTAACCTACAAATGCTATATAGTTTGAGAACTACAAGAGACATGACCTAAGAACAACAAAAAAATGAAATCAATTCTTAGAAATTAATATTTAGATTTTAGAGCACTCATCTTAACTCAATGAATATTACTTACTAATGATTCAAAATGAAGAAACACCATAAGGTTTGTAAATCCCTTGATAATTTGGTTTAGAGAGGAACATAGAGCATTTAAGCTCTCAAATTTGATTTGAAACCAAAATATATTGATGATAAACTAAAAGTGATAGCTAGTATCTATAAAGTAGTTATCATATTCAAATAAAATCCTAAAAGAAAAGAACTCTATCATTAGATTGTAATCTCACAATCAAGAGAATACATTGAAGAACACGTGAGTCACGATGCCATATATCAATGCCACGGTGCATTCTATAAAGCTAGGAATGATTGAAAACAACGAGGATTAGGCTACGACACTAATTCTTCTCTGTCGTGGAGCGCATGGTTCTGCATAAATCATATTCCAAAACAAAGAGTACCATGCCGCAACTCACATGGAACCATGTCACGACGTGCATATATTTTACTGGAAATTGACACTCTTTTATTACATGAATCTTAACTCGTGTTATGCTTCCTTTATTGTGCCTTTTGGGTCATATCAGTTTAATTGAGCACCTGTATCCATGAATTAATTTAAGTGAGTTCAATTATTTTTTGAATTTTTTTAAGAAGGTTGGTTATATAAAACTTTAGAAAGAATATCAGAGTGGGTGTCATGTTTGTCTATCTCAGATTTTTCAGTCCTTGATGGACTAAAATGAAGAAAGTTATGTTAGTCTCTACAATCTATTAAATTAGGATTTTTAACACTAATAAAGAAGTTTCAAAACAAACAAGCTTTCAAAAAATGAATTCAATACTTGAAAACTCTATATTCTAATAGAACATATAGTAAGTCAAATTCATCGTGAACTCAAAAAAATTGATAACTCTTTCAAAGTCAAGGTAAATTATTTGACTAGTAAAATTATAATAATTTATCATATCAATATGGCTATTATTGAGGAAGACGATGAGACAATCAATAAATTTGAAGCAAATTTTAACTATAAAGGTTTGGAGGTTTGCCAAGAAACAAAAAAAAAATTGTTTTATTTTTACGCCAAAGAAAATCACCGAATCACAAATACATTTATTACATTAGAGATCGTGAAGATGAAGATACATACTCAACTATATCCTCAAAAGAACTGTCGATAGAAAACAAAAAAAAAGAATAAATACGTAGAATCCATATCCTTAGTTGGCAAATCACGCCAAAGAGTTCTAATGCATAAATTTGACGCCTCAAGCAGAAAGTTAGGTGAAAATAATTTTCTATTATTGTAAACAACTATTCTTTACTCTATAAAAGGATCTCTCATTTCCATTAATTAGACATACGATTTTGGTAATAGCCAATGTTCTACTCTAAGAAATTATTTATTTAGCAACTATATATCTAGAAATAATGAGTATTTAAGAAACCTCACATGGTTCTTAATTAGCTTTAAGAATTATAATAATTATCAATATTATAAATAAAATAGAGTGCAGTCATTCGTTCTCAATTCTTAAGTAAGTCCAATATGGATACCAGATTATGTACGGATGCAAGAGGTTTGTCATTGTTAGAAAGACGTTGAGGCTAGAACAAGCTAAGACATATCAATTATAACAAAAAAAAAAGATGAACAATGAAAGGGAAGACCATGGTAGATTCATTAAATTTATCTATGATAATTATAATTCCAAATCAATTAAGGATCTTGAATAATTAAATATTTATTTATAACAAAGAAATAATAAAATGAAAATAAAGAAATTAGACTCAAGTTTGTATAGAAGTAAATAAAAATAAAAATAAAAAAACATAAGAAAATTATAGAGTTAAGTCAATGGTTTAATGAACAACTTGAAGGTTTATCTTTCAATAATAATATGCATCAAATAACAACTACCGTTCAAAATGCTAGCTAAAATTTGATATCAAAGCCATAGAATTAATAAAAATGTTTATTTTATCAAAAAATTGAAGAAAATACTTAAAACAATAATGAAATCTTAAATTAGTAAAGATTTTAATAAAATATTCAAAATAATTACTAAATAAGAAATATCATTTTAATTTCCATTTTAATTCCCATAAACTTTATAAAATCTAATAAAGAACTTTAAATCTTATGAATTTGATAACTAAAAAAAAGTGTATATATATAGTATTTTATGTGAGATGTTATTATAATTAGTACTACCAAAAAGGCAAAAATAAAACTTCATCGATCATTGTTCAGCCGAAGGCCTAATGCTCCTAAGTCCTAGTTGGTGTTTAGTTCGCAGAATGAAATTAGAATCAGAATGAGAATGAGAATGGAAACAATGTTGTTTGGTTTGACCACTGGAATCAAGCTCGAATTGGGATTATAGTGTTTGGTTTGCCACTGGATTGGAATGAAAAAAACTTTAAATTACCTTAATATCCCTACATTCAGTAAAGTTCAAATAGTATCATTTAATTCCTATTTTTTCGTCAGACAAAATACATTATTAAAATTATTATTTTTTAAATAATTATTACTTAATTAAAAAGAAAATATATTATTAAAATTATTAATTTTCTAAATAGAGTTTAGGGTTTTGAGGTTTGGGATTTAGGATTTAGGGTTTATGGCTATATTTGTGGGTTAAGGTTTAAGGTTAAAATTATTATTTTTCTAAAAAAGGTATAGGGTTTTAGAATTTTGGATTTTGGATTTACGGTTTTAGGATTTAGTGGTTTTAGAATTTTGGATTTTGGATTTAGGGTTTTAAGATTTAGCGCTTAGGCTTTTGAGATTTACGTTTTAGGGTTTAGGATTTTGGGGTTTAGGGTTTAATGTGTTAAGATTTAGGGTTTTGGGATTTGAGATTTAGGGTTTAGAGATTTGAGGTTTTGGGTTTTTGGGTTTAGGGTTTAGGGTTTAAAGTTTTGGGTTTTGAGATTTTGGGTTTATGGTTTAGGGTTTAAAGTTTTGGATTTTGAGATTTTGGGTTTTGGGTTTAAGGATTTAGGTTTTGGGTTTAAGGATTTAGGTTTTGGGTTTTGGGTTGGGGATTAGGGATTAGGGATTTGAGTTTAGGGTTATATTTAGGGTGAGGATAAAATTGAAAAGTAAATTTGAGATTGGAAATGGAATCATGATTCCTAGAAGGGGAGAACGAATTGTGATTCATTCTCCTTTAATAATCGATTTCATTATGTACTCTTCATTTAGCCCAAACAAACACACAAATATAAGAAATCAATTCTAATTTCTTTTCATTATCTCCGACCAAACATAACCCTAATGTAGTATCCTACCTTCTTGGACTACTCTCTTTTCCTAAAATCGTTAGTCTATTGTCTTTTATTTTGGGCACACGAGGGTTCATGTTTTTCATGGACTAAAATTCAATCGTTTAATAATATTTTTAATATTAATTTTTATTAAATAATAATCATTTTTTTAATTTTATTTATAATAAAAACTTAATAGAATAATGTGCACGATGATAGGTTATTTTAAATATTGTAATTTAAAAATTAATAAAGAATAGATATTATAGAAAAATGGGCCCCACTATTAGCACCCGTATCAGCGAATTATGTCAAACGGTGGTGCAGGCGGGTTTAAGACGGTACAAGGATTTTGTTGGCTCTTAAATCACTGCAAATTTGCAATCCTTCTGTGATCTCTTTTCATATATTCATCTCTGCATGCTAGATCTACTGAACTTTGTTCTCTCTAAATTTTTAAATTAAAATTTTAATAATAGTTATGCTATTATCCTTAAGATAACAATTTGATTTGACGGGTCGGTATCCCATGAGTACTTAACTCATTTAGGTCAGAACGAAGTAGACGGATTGTGATGTAAATAGGTCGAGACATTACCCATTTCAGAGCATAAGTAGTTCAAATAAAAAAAAACGAGTTGTCTTGGGTCGGTTACCTCTAAAAAAAAGAGAAAGTATTAGTAATAATTGATTTTAAATGGTTAAAATTTATAATATATATTATTGATTATAAATAATTTATTAATTTTACCATCAAAATTCTTATTCCTTTTATAAATAGAAACTTGTTGAGAATATTTTATATATATATTTTCTGAAATTTTACATAAAAAAATTATTGAAGAGTAATATTATAGATAAGAATATCAATGAACTGATTTGTGAGTATTATTATAATTTTAGTAAAACCTTAATTTAATTTTTATTAAAGTATATCATTTTAAATAACTGTACAATTACTATTTTTAATTACATATACTTCACATATTGTGATTATGATAAAATGTTTAACTCATTGTTTAATTAATTTCAATTATATAAAAATATAATAATATATTTGCATTTGAAAAAAAAGTTAATGGTGTGAATTTTTTAACCCATGGATATTATTCAAACTGAATCAAACTTAAATTAATTAAAGTAGTTCAATTTAAATTATATTACAAATCAGACTGATTTAATTCGAATGGGATCTAATCCAAACTCAACTTATCTGACTCACCAAACATTGTATAAATTTAGTGCAATGTTATTAGATACCATACAATTCCATGTAGAGCCCTTATAATTGAGAATAGAACATCAGCCTTTCATTTTATTAGCATGGATTTAGGGTCATATAAGTTTTGTAAAATTTCTTTAAATAGAATTTAATTAAAGATCAAACTGTACTATCTATATAAAATTAAGAAATCATCAATCTAAATACACTACTACAATACATACATATAGTCTCGTACTTTTAGTCTCGGTTTTTAAAAAAACCGAGGCCATAGGGTTTTAGCTTCAGTTATTTAAAAACCGAGACCATAGACATACCCTATGGTCTCGGTTATTTTAAAACCGAGGCCATAGACATATCCTATGGCCACGGTTATTTAAAAATCGAGGCTATAGACATATCCTATGGCCACGATTATTTAAAAATCGAGGCTATAGACATATCATATTAATATTTTTTCCTTTACACCAAAAAAATTTATCAAATTTTTTTGTCTCTTTTTCTTTCTTTTTACACAAAATTAACACCAAAAATTTTACCATTTTTTTTATGCTTCCCTTTTTTCCTCTTTTTTTTTTCCTTTTTTCTTTTTCTTCTTTTTTTTTTTCCTTTCTCGGCTAGGGTTTTCATACGTATATATATATATATATATATATATATATATATATATACTTTCTTTTAGAGATGGCCAATCTCCGGTGCTTTGTCTAAGTCTCACTCCGTCCGTCCTCGTCTCATTTGTTCTCGTCTGGCGTTCTCTTCTTGTCTTCCTCGTCTCGTCGTTCTCATTCCCTTGTTTCTTTTCCCCTCGCGCGTTGTATATGTATTTCCTTATCGTGCGACTGATTTTCACTTCGAATTCACTCTAATTGAGGTACGTATGTTCAATTTTTGTTTATTAGGTAATCATCCCATGGATGGTTTGCGTCTTGTTTTCCCTCCTACTGCAACATCTGTTCTTTGTTTGCCAATATGTCATTATTCCTTGTTTTTTTTTCTCAGCGATGAACCCAGTATTGAAAATTCTTGTTTATAATTTTTGAGATGACTTTGATCTGATTAATGGAACCCAGGTTTTAATTTTTGGGATATCATATCATTACTCTTTATTTTAGTTTACATTGAAGTTGTAATCTCTAGTCATGTTGGCTCTTTTTTTCTGATAAATTTTTCTTAGTTCTCATTATGCTGGACAAGATCTAGATCCAAAGTTTAGAGCTGGTGAACCTTGGAAGAAGGTATTTGGCTCTGTTTTTATCTATCTTAATTCTGCTCCAATGGGTGATAACTGGTCTGAATTTATGGAATCCTATAGTTTAATCCTCAACTGTTTAATCATGAGAGAAGTAAATTCATTTTACTATTTGAGTTCTCATATAAATTCTTCTGTTATGATAAAAAAATATAAGTTACATTATTGATTATAATTTTTTTTGTTTATAATATTGTAGTGGCATTTTGCCAGCAATTGATGTATTCTCTGGCCATATATTGGTAGGGGTAAATTAATGCTCATTCTTCAATTTTCTTTTATTAGCTTTAGATGCAAATTTCATAATTCTTGTATAGTTGTGTTGGTTAAACGTGTGTTACTACCGAGGTCATTTATGATGTTCTTTGGCTTCGGTAGTAGGGTAAATACCCTTAGCTCTCTCATTATGATAAGGCTATTTTTTATCACAAATTTCAACTCTTATTCTTGAATTTGGTTCCTATCCCAAGTATGGTATCTTATTTCATAATTTTGTTTGGTTTGTGCAGAAAGTATATATGTATTTCAGGGGGTACAAATGAGATTATTTTTTGTTGTGATCCAATTACCCTTCGAATTATATTATCTTTTCAGGCTGATTTTACATATACATGCACGTCTCCTTTTACAGTTGTTATCATTGTGAGTATAAGTTTGACAGGATAATGAGTACACCAAAATCCAAATACATATTAAGATATTAATTGTAGTGTTCCATAAACAATTGATGTTCTATTATAGCTTCACATTTTTGGTTTAACATTCAAAATGAATGCTTTGATTGATATAGATATTTTTGTTGGGGTCTTCTTTATACGCATTCAAGGAATAAATGGTCATATTGTCAAATTTGTGAGGCAGCCATTTTCCTCTATTTGATCACCATACTCACCTTTTCTCATCCTCTCGTCTCCAAGGTAGTTTCTTTGTGGATTTTGTGTCCAAGTTTTATCTCTTATGAACTAAGAGCATTTTTTCTTTGAGTTGTAGAATCTGGGTTTTCTCTTATTGCAATTAAAGATTTATACTATGATTTGTAAACAAGCTGCTGATCAATCATTGAAAGCCTATGAGGTAAACTAGATTCAACCTACAAGCTTCTTTTGCACTTTATTTTTGTTACTTCTCTATCTACTTGTTCACAATATATGATACTCTATCTTATTTGACTTAGTTTGTAGATACAAGTGTGATGTCACATTTGTCCTCCTTTTATTGCTTATATATGTTGGGACAATCTTTCTAGCTTATATCACCATCATTGCATTGATCTATACACGAATGGAAATGTCTGTCCTCATTCCATATTTGCTTCATCTTGGAATTTAGGTATTGAATTTACATTTTAGTTATATCAGTGTAACTAAGTTTTTGGTGATACATTGATATATCTGTCCTCTGTGTGATAGGCTTCAAAATCCTCTGGTGATACATTTTAGCTTGCTTGCTATGCTTATGCTATGTTAGATTGTGTTTTGAGTCTATTGTGAACAGTTTTTATGGTTCATTCTTGTTTTATCTACTGTTATTTCTATTGTACATTGTGTTTATGGTTCATTCTTATTTTATATGTTGTTACCAGCGCAGTAGGCACACCAGGCACTAGGCGTACCAGTGTACCAGGTGCACCCATGCAGCAGGCACACTAGCGCAGCAGGTGCACTCATGCAGTAGTCGCACCAGTGCACCAACATACCACGCACCAGGCAGCAGGCACACTATTTTGAGTCTCAAAATAGTTAAAAATAAATACTATACTCAAGTTATTTCTATTGTACACTGTGTGTATTAATTTTTAGTGTATAATAAACTCTATAATGTAATTATACTTTTAATTTTACTATAATATGATTTTTAATATTATTTTTAATAAATTTATTGTAATTTATATTGATTTAATTTTTAATATTGTAATTAATAATTGTATTTTTTTAATTTATGTATACCCTATGGCCTCGGTTATTAGAAAAATTGAGGCCATAGGGTGTATCTATGGCCTCGGTTATTAGAAAAACCGAGGTCATAGGGTGTATCTATGGCCTCGGTTATTAGAAAAACCGAGGTCATAGGGTGTATCTATGGCCTCGGTTATTAGAAAACCGAGGTCATATGGTGTATCTATAACCTCGGTTATTAGAAAAACCGAGGTCATAGGTGTATCTATGGCCTCGGTTATTAGAAAAACCGAGATCATAGGATGTACCTATTGCCTCGGTTAAAAAACCGAGACCATAGGTTGTTACCTATGGTCTCTCTCACTTAGGCCTCGGTTCTTATAAACGTGGTCATAGATTTATGGTCATAGTTAAAAACCGAGGGCATATGTACTTTTTATAGTAGTGATATATCAATAATCAAAATTGTTAAACCAAAATTAAAAATATTCTACACATAAAATATCTTGAGCTTTTCTCTTTCCTTTGAGTGAAGTGTCTTCAATTAACTGCTTTCTCTATTCTAATTGATGTATTGATTATAATTTAGAAAAATAAAATCTTGATACTATATTATAATCTTTATGAAATTTGATAATATGTATCTAGATAAAAATCTATCACTTTAATAGAATGTATATATCACTTTAAAAAAATCCAATTTAAAAGATCACAATTTACATGATATAATATATATAATTTAAATAATTTATAACATTTTAATTTTAAAATGCATAAAGTTTAATTGAAAGTCATATATTTTTAGTGTTTTAAATTTATAAGGTTTTATTTCTCTCGATTTTATAATATTATTGACCCAAAAGAACAGATTAATGCATAAAAAAATTAAAATTAAAATCGAAGTAATGGAGTTAAAAATAAGGTAAATTAAAAATATATAAAATAATTAATCTCATACTAAGACATATAGAATCACCAATAATAACAATAACATTCAATAATTTTTACTATTTTAAAATTTAATCTAATTAAATAAATTTTTATTTATTTCACAAAACATTTAAAATTTATAATTATCAACTATATACTTGGATGCATGACTACACAAAACACATGTCAAAGTAAAACGAAAAGATGAAATATCCTTAATATCATTTTACTTGTTTGCATGATATGTATTAATACCTTAATTCATTCAACATAATTAATTAAAATTAGGAAAAAAAAGTGTGAAGTATTCGAATCTTAAAAATATTGGACTTAAATAATGTCTATTTTACTAACTTTTTTAGTATTATTTTGTGGATTCTAATTTTTTAAGTATACTATAATTTAATACATATTTAGAAAACTTTTGGTTATATTTCTTTTCATTTTGTAATAATAGAAAATTGTTATAAATTTTAAATATACTTATATGTTAAGTGATAATTATTAGTTTCATTGTCTTTCATATAAAATCAAATATTTTAAGAGTTTTTTATTTTTCTTTAATTCTCTTACTAAAAGATAATTAATACATACAATCAATTATTTTTATATTAAATATAACTTAAAAATAAATTAAAATTTAACACATATTTAAAAAAATTTGGTGTTTTCTTTGATCTTCATAATAATAAATAATTATTATAATATTTATGACTCTTTTGATTTTTTCTTTTTTAAATTTCCACTAATTTGTTTATACATTTTAAATCTATTTACATAAAATTAATTATTTTATAAACTTTTTGATTTTCACATTTGATTCTCTAGTAACATATAATTAATGCACTGAGTAAATTATTTTTACACTAAATATGATTTAGAATATAGAATAAAATTTAACACATATTTAAGATACTTTTAATTTTTACTTTTCATTCTATAATAATAGATAATTATTATAATATTAATTAGTTTTTAATTTTTCTTTTTAAATTTCTACTAAGAATGAATTTATAAATTTTAACTTTATTCATATATAACCAATTAATTAGGATTCTTTTGTCTTTTTTTAATTCCACCGTAAAAGTAATTAATAGATAAAATTAATCATATTTTATATTAATATAATTTAAAAATAAATTGAAATTTAATACATATTTTAAAAAACTTTTGGTTTTATCTTTTAATTTTACAATAATATGTATTATTATAATATTCATGAGTATTTTATTTTTAAAATTTCAATTTTAAAAAAATTTATAAATTTTAAATTTATTCACATAAAATCAAT
Source organism: Hippophae rhamnoides (assembly GCA_033030585.1). NCBI lineage: Eukaryota > Viridiplantae > Streptophyta > Magnoliopsida > Rosales > Elaeagnaceae > Hippophae > Hippophae rhamnoides. The sequence goes on along the minus strand of CM065437.1, from coordinate 23,272,814 downwards.
TACTTTAAGAATATTTTAGTTTTTCATTAAAAGAATGAGTAATACATATAGTTATTTAATTTTTACATTAAATATAATTATAAAATAAAATAAATAAATTAGAATTATTTTATAGTTGAATTATTTTATATGAAAAAATATATTGATAGTTGAAATAGATTGTATATTTTATCGATTGGTATGTTAATTTTGAAATTAGAATAATGATTTTCATATAAAAATACAAACTCATCTATTTATAAAGATTATAATTATGAGATTAGGTAATTTAAATTCATTAACTTTTACCTATAGTAAATTAAATAAGATAAATTGTTAAAAGAAATAGAAAATTAAATTTTTTAAGGATAAAGTTAAATTGAAACAAAGGCATCTATTCTCATTACTTACCAAGACTCAACTCCAAAAGAGTATTCAAATAAAACTCATTTCTAAAAGGAGTCAATATGTGGAGTGTGCAAATTCTCCACTTAACTACAATCAATTCTCCACCTACCCAACAATTGAAGGCGATTCTCCTCCTTAGGAACAATCAAGCCCCACCATCCTTTAAATACAAAAATAGATCATCGATTACAACTTAAAATCACATTCCATCCTTTAAAGAAAAGGTATTCAATTTTTCTCTCTAACGATAAACTAAAGTGTTTTTAAGGAAATGATCGTGTCTTTACACTATTAGATTATTTCTTGAACATGATAATTATTTTATTTTTGTCATATTTGTATTTTAAGATAAAATATTAAAATTAAGATAAACTTGAAATTGATGTTTAAGAATCAAATAGTAAAGATTGCATTGTGAGAATATTTTGAGTATTTATCGTTCTATTTTGAGTGAATATTTTTATACTCTTTTAAACCCTCATCTTATTATTTTAAATTACTAAATGATCTCTATAGGTTTTGTATTTAATGTTAAGATTTTTACATAAAATAATATATCATATACTTATTTTTAATGCTTAAATTAAATGATTTAAGTAGAAATTAAAAGTGTCTTCTCAATTCATGCACGACTTCCACAAAAAAGAAATATATGTAAGGTTCCCGTAAACTAGTTCAAAAGAAGGAAAATATTAATCACTCACCAAAATCATACAAATATGTACAAAATGTATATGGATCAATTCTTAAAAGAAAAAGATACAAAAAATATCTTTATAAAAAATAGAAAACTAAATACTATGACTTAAAATTTCCTCCAAATTGTGAGAAATGATTATTATAAAAAGAAAGATGAAAAATAAATCACCTTGAAGTCATGGCATTTTCATTTATTTCTCTAAAGGCATACACGTACTTGATATTTTTATTTGATGATTTTAATTTATGCGTGAAAGTAGTATTTGATTTATTTATACATCATTTCATTTGATTCCTTTTATGAGATCAATGTTATGCACTACTTTGAACCCTTTCTACTTTAAACATATACGAACCTATTAGTTAATTTCTTTACATAAATACTATTCATATATAACTTTGAATGTGTGTTTGAACCCATAAGATTAGTGCAATATTAGGAGTATGACTTGTAAGGATTAGAGTCAAAACCAATTCGGATTCCTATCACTAAAATTAGGTGAATCAATATTGATACATTTTTATATGGAATATGAATTTATGATTTTTAGTTAATTTTTAAAATAAATTGTGATGCTTTAAGACATTAATTTAACTTATTCTTAGATTTTAATTATGAACTTAAAAGATACTAAAAACATGAGAAATTATGCTATGTTACTTTTTACTTTTTCATTTTAGTTTTTAATTGGTTAATTTGAGTTTCTATTTTGTTATATGTTATTTTTTATTTATTTGTTTGTTTTTGTTTTTTTTATTTCTGTTGAAATTTTTGCATTTAGTTTAATATTTGTGGCTATAAATTCTTTCATTCGATTCCTTTCATGAGATCAATGATATGCACTACTTTGATTCCTTTTATTTTTTAAATATATGTGAACTTATTAATTCATTTCTTTATATTATATTTATTCACATATAACTTTGATTGAATGCTTGAAATCATAAGATGAATGTTATATAAGGAGTATGATTTGTGAGGATTAACGTCAAATCGAATTTTAATTCCTAACACTGAAATTTGGTGAGTCAATATTGATACATTTTGGATATAGAATATGAGTTTATGATTTTGAGCTAATTTTTATAATAAGTTGTGATTCTTTAGAACATTAATTTAATTATGCTTTGAACTTTAATTATAAACTTAAAAGATAATAAAAGCATTAGAAATTTTTCTATTTTACTTTTTACTTTTTCGATTTAGCTTTTATTTGGTTAATTTCAGTTTCTATTTTATTATTTGTTTGTTTATTTTTATTTTTTGTTTCTTTTGAAATGTTTTCATTTAATTTGATGTTTTTGAGTATAATCACTAAAAACCTGATAAAACTTAAAAAAATTGATGCATAAATTTTGTGTACTTTTAAATAATTTGCAAGTATACGAATCATTTTGTAAAAACTAAAGAAAACTAAGAAAAACTAAGAGAGATAGCTGTTGAAAGGGATATTTGATATTAAGGGGGTGAGGCTCTATTTATAGGTGGAGAGACACAATGAGAAGAGGAGGAGAAAATGAATCGTAAGCAACAACTTATCGGGCACTAGGCACATATTTCTTACCCGCCACTACATGAGTTGATTATGTACGCATTTAAATTACAATTTGATTGTCCCTTATAGTGGCACTCAAATTTCACTATTGCGATGCACATTGTTATTCTTGTTTCCAAATTTCTTTGTATTTCATCTTCCTTACATTTGATTTGTACTATGTAAGGCTTACATATATTTATTTTTTTGTCTTCTTGGTTGAATTTAAGTGCTTTTAGGTACAATTCTTCAAGTATTTATCATTGAATCATTTTCAAACCAAAAATATCTCAAAAATAACAAAGCATACCAATGATTCTAGAAATATAGATTTTTAAAATAATGAAAACATTATGCAAATACAAATATATTTTGACCCTAAAGTATAAATAAATCACATAATATTTATTATTTTTTAAGCATTCATCACAATTTTAAATAGCTCGTAAGTGCATGAATCACTTTTTTAAAAGTGACATGTATACTTCCGGTCTAAATAAGAATTACATGATTTTTAAATAAATCAATAAATATTTTAAAGAAAAAATGAAACCTAAACATCTTGTTACAAATTTTTGATTTTAAAATATATATACTAATAACATAAAATAATAAAGGATAAATTATAGATTGGTTTACATAAATTATAGGTAGACATGTAATTCCAGAATCAATGGATAATTAATGAGATATTTAGCTTGTTAATTATATTTGTTGAAATTAATTATATTAATGAAATATAAATCCAGATTATCGATTCTTTCTTAAATGTATAAATAACACCTTCGATCTGACTGTTATTATTTATTAATTAGATTTAACTTGCCATCTCAGTCAGTTCAAAAATTTAATATTAATTAAATTATACTTTTATTTAAGAAATTAAAAAATTATTTAACTTGCTACCTTCGTTCACGCAAACAATTTAAACTTCTATTCACTATATCAAAATTAGTTTTTGGATTAATGAATCTTATCATAAATTTTAGATTTTAAAATCTGTTTTGAAAAATATCTCATCGATATATTTTTCAATAATAATTCTTATAAAAATATTTAAAATAGAATATGACTCTAAATTAGTTATAGATTCATGTTTCTAAAACTCAATTTTTATATTTTAAATCTATTTTCATCAATAATAAATTTTGTAAAATTTTTGAATAGAAAATAATATATGTTTAATAATTACTAAACATATTTACCTATTTTAATATTACACAAGCACAATAGCATAATTAAAATCAACTTATAATAATAAGCTAGACAACTTAATAAATAGCCAATATATTATATATAAGATTCAAAAAGATATATAAAATTAAATCTGTAAATATAATATAATTAAAATTAAATGTTTACAAACTAAACATAATCTAAAACTTGTTCAACTCTCAAAATTGAGAGAAAAACTTTAAAAGAATATAACTAAAAAAACTAAGAAAAACTATGAAAGAGAGAGCTACTAAAAAGGATATTTGATACTTAGGGGGTGAGGATCTACTTATAGAGAGACATGGTGAAAAGGGCTACGAAACACATTTCTTACCCGCCATGGCACACCTTGATTTTGTATGCGTTTAAATTATGATTTATTGTCCCATGGTGTGGCTCAAAAATTCCCCTGTGGCAATGAACGTTGTTTTTCTTGTCTCCAAATTTATATATATTTCATCTCCTTATATTTGGTTTGTACATATGTAAGTCTTACATATACATATACTTTTGTTTTTCTTAGTTGCACTTAAGTGCTTTTAGGTGCAATCCTTTAAGTTTTATCAATTGAATCATGTTCAAGCCAAAAATACTTGAAAATTAACAAAGCATATACGTGATTTTGAACACATAGATATGTTAAAATAATAAAAAAAGTATACAAATATAAATCTATTTTGACATTAAAGTGCAAATAAATCATGTAATATTTAGTATTTTCAAGCACTTATCACAACTTTATATATTTTTAAATAGTTTGCAAGTGCATTAATTACTTTGTAAAAAGTGACAAGTATACTTCAAAGTTGAGTCTAAATAAGAATTACATGATTTTTAAATAATTCAACAAATATTTTTAAAAAAAATTAAAGCTGAACATATTATCATAAATTTTTGGTTTTATAATATATATATATATTAACAACATAAAATGATAAAAAAAATAAAGAATAGATTGATTTACACAAATTATAGGTAAGCATGAAATTCTTTAGTTAGTGGAAAATTAACAGGATATTTAGCTAGTTAATTATATTTAATCAAATTAATTAAGTTAATGAAATATAAATCTAGATTATTGATTTTTTCAATATGGTTGTTATTCTTTATTATTTAAATTTAACTTGTCACATTCGATCGTACCAAAAATTTAATTTTAATTAAACGAGATTGAAAATTTAAACTTGTATTCAAGTTATCAAAATTAGTTTTTAGATCGATTAATCTTAACCTAAGTTTCAAATTTCAAAATATATTATGAAAAAATATATTGTTACCATATTTTCCCATAGTAATTATTAAAAAAATCTTTGAAATAGAGTATGACTCCAAATTAAATCTAGATTTATATTTTAAAAACCTAATTTTCATATTTTAAATTTATAATCAATAATAAATTTTTTAAAATTATTGAACAAAAAATAATCTATGTTTATTAATTATTTAAAATATTTACTTAATTTAATATTATACCAACATAATAATATAACTAAAATCACATTATCACAATCAGCGAGACATGCTCAATTTAATTAATGATCAATCTATTAAATATATAATTTAAAAATATACATAAAATTAATTTTGTAAATAGAGTACAACTTAAATTAATACCTCAATTGTACTCGTATAGATAACTTCTACATCAATCTACTATATGAAAAACCTCATATTACTGTCACTTATTTGTGATAACCTAATTTAAACTGTCTATAAACTAAACATAATATAAAACTTGTTCAACTCTCAAAATTGAGAGCTACTAGAAGGGATATTGGATACTAAAGGGGTGCGTTTTATTTATAGGTGGAGAGACACGGTGAAAAGAGGTGGAGATAGTGGATGGTGAGTGTATTTATTGAGCACTGCAGCACACATTTCTTCCACGCCTACCATGCATTGATTTTGTATGCTTGTAAATTATGATCTAATTATCTTACTCCATGACACATAAATTTCACTATCGTGGGGCACATTATTCTACTTATCTAAAAAAAAATTGCATTTCACTCTGTTGTCTCTTTTGGAGAACATAAAAATGTGCAAGCATACACGATCACAAGTAATAAATATTTGTAAGTAAAGTATCGTTCCCACGAGGATTTGTTACTACAGTTTGTTGAGTACTAAAATTGTATCTATCTGATTTTATCCAAAACAATCGTTGATTGAGAAAAAGGTAAAAAGAAAATAAGAGAACTCTAGGATTGCAATTTTTCACCAAACTAATCCACTAAAATCATATTATTTTCTTTTAATTTATATTTTTTAGTACATTTAATTTGTGAACCGAAAAGTTCTTTTTTATTCATACATCTCTTCCGAGCTCCGTATAAACACACCTCGTTAAATTAATTCACTATATCTCTATGAGAATTAAATTTAATAAGATTCATTAAGTTCTAAGTTCTCAAATGGTCACACATACAACTAGGGTATATTCTAATCCTTCATCATACATGTCATTCTATTTATGAGCAATATACACAAAAATGCCTTTCTCAAGTTTATTTTTATGCCACAAATCGTTTTGATAAAATTCGTAAATAATCAAAAAGCATTAAGCACAAAATAGAATGAACAAATCGAATGTCTTATAAATCTTTCAAAAATAGTTAAAATCAAAGCTTCATAAATTTAGATCAAATGCAACCCTAGAAAAATTAAATTACTTCATTAATTAAAAATTAAAATTACAACAGATGCAGAAAAATTAGAAGAACAAGAAGGAAAATTAAAACATCACATAGAACAAATATTTGGCACATGTAGAACACAACAGAAGCCAAAAATGGCTTCTGCGTGTTCCACCGTCCAGCCCCAAACACTACAGAAATTCTAAAACAAAAAAAAAACTCTATCATCTTATCTCCTATTTATACTTAAAAAAATACATCAAAAAAATATTAAAATTTAATCCACGTGAGGGACAGGAAAGTGTGGCGAAAATAATAAATTACACGCGTGGGGGACAAAAATTGTATCGAAAATGGAATCGAAAAAGTGAGTGGAAATGCTGCGTGTTTCTGTTTTATTTTCCTTCCACGCTGCCATGTGTCGCGTTATGATTTGCGGAAACAATTAGTGGGACACGTGGCAGCATCTCATTCGTTGAAGGGAATGGGCGCACGCAGAACTTGTCGCACGGAATTGGGGCGCCGAGAAAGTGCGGCAACGGCTGGAACGGGGACTTGATCCTGTGCTTTCGCGTTCATTGTAACTTGCCACGTGTCTAAACATGATTTGTTTTAATATAAAGTGTGCCACGTGGTAGATTATGGCTCGTGGAATAACCGGGCGCACGTGGATCGACCGCACGGGAAAGGGGCGCGCGAAGGTGGGGGACAGGTCTACACGGCGTCAGACGGGTGGGTCCCACGCTGCACGTCGGCCTGCGCGGCAGGTGGGCCCCACTCGGGCATCGAGCCGCGCGATGGAGGAAATCCCTACACCCATTCTCCTTGGTCGGGTTTGAACAGCACGCGTGCATCTGAACCGTTGATGCGTTGATCTGACGGTCCAAAATGACGCGTGGATAACGCCGCGTGAAATCTCTCTCCTGCGAAGAAAAATAACTTTTATTAATTATATTTTCACCCACAAATATATTTCAAATTACATTTCAAACTTTGTTTAATTGCAATACAACCCTTTAGTAATTTTAAATTCAATTTTAAACTTTTAATAATTAAAATTAAGCCCAAATTTAATTTAATTTATATTTTCAACATTTATAAATTGCAATTAAATACTCATTTATTTTGAAATTATATTTTTGGACGAAAACTTGCAATTAAGTACGTTTTTGATACAAATCATTTACTTTTCATAAAAAATATAAAAAACAGTAAATACTAATTTATTCATCGAAAATTAACTAAAAACATTAAGAACATAGCAATTACAAATAATAAAATAGGTGAAAATAAGTGTATAAAATACAGTTATCACACTCCCTTTACATTTGGTTGGTACATATGTAAGGTGTACTTATGTTTATTCTTTTTTTATTCTTGGTTGTAATTAAGTGCTTCCAGGCACAATTGTTTTAGTATTTATCAATTGAATCATTTTGGAGCCATAAATACCAAAAAATAACAAAACATACCTATAATTTTGAAAATATAGATTTATTAAAATAATGATAAAATTATGAAAATAAAAATATTTTCCTATTGTTAATTCAACAAACACAAATGAATCGACAATATGAAGATATGCATGAGAAAAATCATAGTGAGGTGCGTCAATGTTGGACCCAGAAATAAGTGGTGGTAGAGAAAGCACATAATATTGATCTACAAGTGGATCTTGAGAGGATGAAGAGACACTAGAATACAACAGCCTATTATAAGAAAGATCAAGGCATACATATCGTTATTGTGGAGAGGTATAGCCCAAAAGGACACATATAGTGGAACGGGGCAAGGAAAACAAAGACACCAAAGGTTTTGAATAACTTGCAATCTGGAGGTTTATGATAAAGTTCATATGGAAACTTGTTTAATAAAACTCTTGAGGGAAGCCTCTTCATAGTGAAACAACTGTTCTAAAGTTATAGACGTAGTGTTTAACTGGTAGACTAGCCTACAAAAGAAAGGACGTACAAGCCTTTCTCAACAACCCTACGATGCTTGCACTTTAAAGTACTTCTACTCACTAATGTGTGGACAAGTTTTGCGATGCATAACACTCAAATGATATAGCAAAGTAGTAATACAAGAGAACTCTAAGTAACCATAAGTTTGCATAAATATAATTTTAGTATTAAAGTTCCTTTCTGCCATTTGAATAAAAGATTGAAAAATAGTTTTCACATCACTTTTAGCCTTACAAAAATATATCCACTGATATTTATTGAAGTCATCCACAATAAGGAGAAAATATTTGGTGCATTTGTTGGTAATCATAGGTAACACCCGAATATCCATGTAAATGAGTTGAAAAGAAAAGCTAGCATGTGCATGTGCATATGCACTTATAAGTGGTAACTTTTGGGCCTTAGCTAAAGGAAAAATCTCACAAGCATTTTTATTTTTACTACTCGGAATGAAAATAGAAGAATCCATAGAAGCAAAAAAAATTTAAGAACATCATTAGAAGGATGAGCAAGCCTAGCATGCCATAGTTCGTTCTTAGTGAGAGAGGTAGAATGAAACACATTCTTTGGACTAATGTAGGGGACTATAGTACCTCTTAATTGATAAACACTATTACTGACTTTTCCTTGAGACACCCCCTCTTTTGTGGGAGAATCCTTAATAAAGAACTCATTAGCATGAAATTCTATAATTTTATCATTATTAAAACATAAATTTTAAAGAGACAACAATTTTTGTAACACTTTAGGTGTATGTAGAACATTAGGTAGTTTAAGAGAACAATTATCAACAATAATAGTTGAACTACCAAATTTAAAAATAACCATGGAAGATCCATTACTTATAGTTACATTGTCATTGCCAAGGTAGGGTGTGAGTCACCAAAAGAAGAGTCATCATTTTTCATATCATGAAAGGCTCCTAAATCAAGCAAACATGATTTAAAATATGACTGAGGTATGGTAGAAGATTACTTAGCCAACATTGCATGTGGACTAGAAGATCAACCATGCAATAAATCCATCAATTTGAAGCACTGATTGGCTAAGTGCCTTTGCTTCTCACAAACCTATCATTGACTCTAGGTTTGTTACTAGAGTTAGAAAAATTACTAGAGCCATAATTAACAAATTTATTTCCAAGACTGAAGCATTATTACCTTTCTTTGATAGAGATTCTTCAAAATTTCAGTCGTTTTTACCAAAACTTCCTCCATTGATACATTATTGTTATAATTCTTATAATTGTTGGACCTATAGTTAGGATTGAACCTAGAAACATTGGCTAGTAGAAAATAATTAAGAGATTGATTTTCAAGAATATGCTCATATTTCAAAAGATAACTATACAATTCATCAAATGAAAGTGAATATGATTAAAGAGTAATTCTTGTTATGAATGAATTCCAGTTTGCTTCAAGTCCACCTAGGACATAGATAACAAGATCTTGATTAGGAATTGGATGCCAATGGTTGCTAAATAATCTACAATTATTTTAATCTTTAGAAGGTAGTACTCAATACTAAGGTCTTATTTCTTGAATGTTTGCAATTGAAGTGTAAGATCTATTGCATGAGCACCAGATGAAGAAGCAAAAAATATTTCAAGTTTGCACCTCATTTTAGTAGCTGCAACAACTTGAACTAAATGAGCACTTATAGAAGCACCGCTAAACCATAAATATATAGCTTTTTTTGATACATGAGCATATCATAATTCCAACATAAGTCTTAATATTAGTGGGGATCAAGAGTACACTTGGATTATACAAGAAGTTGATGGCCCACCTAACTATGTTTTGGGTAAAACATTGAACAAAAACTAATACTTATTCCCTTTGAACAAAAAATAGATTCATATTTTGTTAGAAAGATATATACGTCTATTTTTCAAAGCATTTACGGTATATTATCTGGACGCTTCTAGAAAATGTTATGATCATTTTACTGTTATATGTCTAGAAGTATATAAACTTACCAAACAAGTATCTTCTTCAAAACTCTATAAGTAGGCCCAAGATTTTAGTATTTTTTTTAAATTTTCATATTTTGCTTATGTAGTTTCTTTTCAACTTATGAAATAAAATTCTCATTTCCTTCCTTGAGAAGTCATCTAATTACTTGTAAAGTGGACACATTTTCTAGGAAGTAATTGTTGTCTTCACTAAGAAGCCAACTTGAGTAACAAATAATTAGTCTATAAATACAAGCAAAGTAGATGATAAATTATTGAGAGTGATTTGTATTTGGGGAGCCTTTTGAGAGTTTTTCTATTTGAATCATATATCTCTTAGGTGAACGCCTTAAAATGGTGAGTTCAAAATACCCAGTATTTCTTATTGTAACCTTTATGTGGTGATAATCTATATCTCGTGGGTGTTCAATTAGAGTGGTGAGATTTTACTCATAAACTTATATCTCTTTTATATTCTTTTAGATGGTGATATTATGTATCCCTTTGGAGATTCAAGAGAGTAATGAGATTTTATCTATCAAATTAAATACTATTAGTTTGTTTTTAGATTCAGTTCGTATCATTCTCACGAGACTATTATATAGATTCTACAAAACAAATTTAGGACTTAAGATTGTTGTAATAGGAATAACTTAAGGATGAGGATGCAATGAACTATCAATATAAGCTTCCAATCCATACACAATGATTAATGAGATCATTTGTTTGCACCAAATGAGGAAGTTTCCAATTTAATGGAGAAATTGAGATTCTTAGGAGGATAAGTAATTGCAAAAGAAAATGATGAAGGTTGAACTTTATTTTGAACATGTGAATGTGTGTTAATTTTCTTGGTACGGGTGACCATTAACATTTCTTGAGCTTTGTTGGTTTTGATACCATATGAAGAAATGAGAGAGAGAGAAATTAAGAAGATGATAAATAGTGATTATGATTGAATGAATGTAAGGTGTAGAAAAGACCTTATAGTGACTATGAAAGAGCTTACATGAAACCTAATGAGCTTATCAGAACATTAGCTAACAACCAACAAATGCAACTGAAATCATTTACAAATGTGAGGCCAAGATACAATGTGCAAATGATCAATCCAATTGTGTAGCTTGATCTTATAGTTAAAAACAATTGAAAATTAAAATTTGTAAGGATAAATTTGAATTAAAAAGATAAAGTAAAAATATGAATCAAAGTCATCTCTTCTCTCGCTCTCTCTCCGAATTAAGTTCTACGTCTCTTCCTTCATTCTCCTCCTCCCTCAAGGATGAAAATATTGATGGCATCGTCGAAGTTGTCATTACAATATTACTATTTTTTATGTTTTGATATTGAAACTAGATGTTTATATCTTTTGATTAAACTGTTTCTCATAAATATCGTTATCATTAAATTATTATTTAAATGTTTTTTTATGCTAAAAAATCATAGGTATTGTCGTTAAAATATCGTTAAAATGTCCATTGAAATCTACAAAATATCAATATTTTTTTTCATACAATTAAGATTATCTATTTGTAATAGTTAATACAATTAGATGATCTATTTAATTATTTCAAATCTTTCGGCTACTTATTCTACATTATTTTGTAATATATATTATACAATATTTTAATTAATTGATCAACTTATTGATTAATATATATTATAAGTATTTAAAAATATATGCTTTAAATAAAAATTAATTTAAATTTTAAGTAATCGATTATTTTGATGTTTTATAATTTGTTTTAAGTATTTTTTAGAGTTTTTATGATTTTTTTCATAGTTTTCAACAAAAAACAATAATAATTTTGATATTTTCGAAAAAATTATATATTAATATCTTAACTCACCTTCTCGTAATATATTTTACAGCATTGTTAAATCAATTCTCATTACTTACCCGTAATATTGTCGAGTATGCAAATTCTCCACCTAACCATAATATTCAATTTTCCACCTACCCAACAATCGAAAGCGATTACTCACTCCTCCCTAAGGACAATCAAGCCCTACCATGATTTAAATACAAAACTAGATCCTCAATAACAACTTAAAACCATACCAAATCGTAAATTTGTTAATTATAAGCCAAACTTGTACAAAAAAGTGCATTCAATTTGTCTATGCGTTTGCTACTCATAATAGGTGAGTGTGTTAGGACACATTAGTTTGGTGTACAAACAAAATATTTAAAACTTTTGATTTGAGTTCGAAGAAAGAGAGGAGGGAGAGAATGCAGAACATAGAGAGTGAGGGTTTTTTTTTTAAATAAAAGTTTTAGCAATTTTTTGTACTAGTTCATGGACCAAGTTATTTTAGTAATGTATTTTTTCGAGAAGAACACTTTAGTCTATTTTTTTTAAGTTGAATAAATTTAGTCTAATAATTTTTAAATAGAATAAATAGAATTTAATTTTTTAAAATTAATATTTTTCAATAGTAAAGTTTGATTTCTCTTAAAAATTAAAGTAAAAACTAAAAACTTTATTCCTCCCTAAAAATAAATAATTTCTTTCTTCTTCTCTCAATTCATTTCAATCTCTCTCCTTTTAATTTATATGTCATCATCCAATTTATATACCTCTAATTTATTTATATAAATATTATAAATTTAATTTTTAACTATTAAATTGTTTGAATTTATCAATTACGAAAGAGAAAAAATAATATTTTTTTAATAAAACTCAATAAGAAAGAAATTGTTTTTACTTAATATAGAGAAAAATGTAAAGAGAGTACCTTTTTTCGGATTTTAATCTTATTTTTATATAAAAAAATGTTATTTTTAAGAAATTTTTTATTTTATCGTTGGAAAATTATTCAATTAAACTTAAATAACTTTAAAAAGGACTAAATTGTCCTTATTAAAGAATTACAAGCTTAGAGAGAATCTAGTCCCTCAATTTATCGTATTATTATCAAAAAGGTAATTGTATAAAAATAAATAATCATTTTTTTTAATTTTGTTTCCAATTTTTTCAATTTAAAACGGTGATAATACAATTGAAAAAAATTAACTTTGTTATAGTGTGATCATTTTTCAATAAAAATATAACTAAACTATTTTTAAAAAATAGAATTTAAATTTCATTTTTGTAATAAAGGAAAAACCTTATAATATTTTTCTCATTATAAACTAACGTACAATTTTCTTTTTATAATTGTAATAAACTACACTTTTTTCTTAAAAATAATAAACTATATTTTTTTCATAAAAATTGACAAGATAGAGAATATTTTTCTTACATATAATATTTTGGTCTTCCACGAACTTTTACACTATTTGAAGACAAGAAGGATAGGCAAGAATGACGCTTTTAGTACTACAAAATGTGGTATTTAAGTCAGTTTTTGGAGAAAATTGACTTATAATGAATTTAAAGTCAGTTCGTTGAAAAATCCACGCTATCCATAATTTTTGTATTGTCGATTGACGTGTTGAACCAATACTACACACGTGGATAGCGTCGATTGATACGTAAAACCGACACTACATACTACATGTAATATCGGTTCAATATGTTAATTGAAGCTATCTACAAAATTTTGACTTTTTTTTTTATTTTGACCTTCTCGTCTAGCTTGTGCCCATTGTTATTTTATTGGTTTCCTTTCAACAAATAGTAAGGATTGACTACTAAATATAATTTTGTTTATATTATTAAGATATTTTATTTATAATATTTTTATATGAAACATTTACATAATTTTCTATAAAATAGAACATTTTTGTAACTTTTTAAACAATAAAATATTATTTTATTAATAAAAATTATGAAATTGAATTTAATGGGACAAAATTATTATTTTTTAACTATTCAAAATTGAATTTGGATAGTATAATTTTTTCTTCTTTGTTTTTAATTAGTTAATTGGTTTTTAAAATTTTTGTGTATTTTTTTGGATACTTTTATGTATTGTGTTTTTCGTAGTTATCGAATTTGGATTGAAAAACACAATTCAAAAAAGTTTTCAAAAAAATATAAAAGGTCTATATAGTTAAAATCTTAAAAAATAATTGATCAACAAAATAAAAAATATTGTATTAATTTTTTATTTACAATTTTAAACTGTTAAAATAAAAAAATTATGAGTAATTCCACGTGTCTAGTGTCGGTTGACGTGTTGAACCGACGCTACACGTAGGATGTAGTGTCGATTTTACATGTCAACCGATGCTACCCATGTGTGTAGCGTCGGTTGACACGTAGAATCAATGATATGTCCTACATGTAGCGTCGGTTCAACATGTCAACCAACGATGCTACACACATGGATATTTTTGTTTTCTCTTCTTTCTTCTTTATCAGAACACCATATTTTATATGCAGCACTGTGTAGACGCTCAAAAACCCAAAACCAACTGTCCATTTTTTCTCATTTTTTGGCCAGTTACGACCACCAATTCCAAAGATTGTTTTCAAGGGGTTTCTTCCTCTCCAAATTATCTTCCAGATCTCCTATTTTTTTTAGCAAAATACTCAAATTATTTTACCAATTTTCTCACTTACAAAACACTCTTTTTTTTCTTCATTTCCTTCATTTACTCTTGTAAGTATTTCTATTAATCTTATGCACTTATTATTCACTTTGCGTTATTTTTTTGTATATTTTATGTATAAATTTTTGTATTATGTATGTTTTGTATTATGTATGTTATTATATATATTATGTAGGTTTTGTATAAGTATTTCGTAATAAAATAAATTTATATATTTTTATTGTGATTTAAGGTTGATGTTTATTTTATTTATTTATGTTAATATGAAATGTGAAAGACATGATTCAAAAATATGATGTTTATTAAAATATCTATGATTTGAAGTAGTGTAGGGTCCAAAAAAAATGATGAAGTCATGTGTGGTTACTATGTCATGAAGTTTATGAGCGAAATCATCACAAATATCAATATTTTAATTAAAGATGTGTAAATCTCTTTTACCAATATACATTCTTAACATATATGAGTTATTTTTTGTGAATTCATGAAATTACATTCTTATTTTGAATTTAAAGACATATAGTTCTTTGGTTGGAAGATGGGTTATAACCTGCAAGAGTTTGATGATTTACGAGAGGAATTGGTATAACACATGGTTCAAATTATATCATCACAAGAAGAATCAGGAGAAGATTATGATGATCTTGAATAGTATATAACAATATAATGGTAATTTTTATAATGCTTTGATTTCTCTATTCCTGTGTCTGAAATCTGGGCAACTTGTTTGATAGATGTTTACATTCTCATATATTTAGGGGAATGAATTATTATATGGACTTGTTTTTTGCCCAAATTTTATCTCATTTCTCTTGTCTAGTTCCCTTGTATGACAACATCATGGTAGTCAATGGCCAGCCAAGTACAAGAAAACGACCAAGAATCATCATTCTAGTGTAATATTATGAATTCATAAAAAATAACTTATATATGTTAAAAGATTAGTAAAAGAGATTATCACATCAACACCCGAGTGATAAAATAATAATCTTAACCCTTCAAAATCATATTAGCACTATATTAATCTTTTGTCTATAATTATAAAGTTATCTGAAATCAAGCTAGTATTTTTAATGCTATAATGAGCTCTAAATATGAAGTCAAGTGTAACTCTGATTTGTTACTTGGGTTGGTTGGGGAAAAAATAGTTGTTCCATAAGTTTATGGGCACTTTACCCAACCAACCCAAGTAAAAAATCATAGTTACACTTGACTTTATATTTAGAGCTCATTATAGCATTAAAAATACCAATTTTATTCCAGATAACTTCATACTTATAGAAAAAAGATTAATACAATGCTAATATGATTTCAAAGGGATAAGGTTAATATTATATCACTCCGATGTCGATATGATAATCTCTTTTACTAATCTTTTAACATATATAAGTTATTTTTTTATGAATTCATAATATTGCATAGGACAACACCATGATAATTTTTATAATGCTTTAATTTCTCGTATGTTTCTGAAGTTTGGACTGTTTGTTTGATTGATGTTTGCCTAGTGATGGCCAACCAAGCTTGAAATAAATTGGAAATATCACAAAATCCATAACAAAAGAGACATCATTTTATTTGTAATTTAAGTTATATATATATATTGTATATATATTATTTTTTGTAATAAATTTAATTATTAAGTAATTAATTATATTTAATTTTTTAATTATTTGTATTATTATTTAAACTTTGTTAAACTGATTTTGGTTTTTTTCTGCTATATGTGATCAAATACAGGTTATTATTAGAGTAGAAAATGAGTAAAATATGTAAAAAAAAATATAATTTAAAGTCGGTTCAATGGGTGAACCGACTTTACGTTTAATGTTAGTTCAACACGTGAACCAACTTTAAAGCCCATTTTTGTAGTAGTGTTTGGCGCTCAAGTTGGATATCAAATGGGTTTATGATAGGATCAAATGGCCATGGAGCTTTCTTAAGGCTATGATGGCTAGGTTGGGTTTTAAAGATAAGTGGATTTAATGGATTATGTTTTGTATCTCAATTGTTTCCTACTCTTGTGTGATTAATGGAGATCCAATTGACTATTTTACTCTTGCTTGGGAACTCTATCAAGGAAACCCATTCTCTTTGTATATTTTCTTGTTATGTTCTGAAGGGATTTTTGGGTTGTAGCATAGGGAGGAGCGTTTTCATCGCATATAAGGGGTTCGCATTTATAGGGTTGTATTTGTTATCTCTCACCCACTCTCTTTGCATGAGATTCATAAAATCAAGGAAGTCTTTTGCATTTATGAGGGGATTCTGGATAAGTGGTGAACTTTCTCAAATTTAGTGTTTTCTTTAATGGTAATTACTAAGGGTCATTTTATACATACTTATATATACAAATTCCTTTATATATATATATATTATAATGAGCTAAAATTATTTATTTTATATTTATTGAAAAAATATTAAATTTTTTTATTTATATGATTATTATTTGACAATTGGATATACTTAGAAAGATCTATGGATATACTTAGCATATGTGGATATACTTAGATAGACCATAAATGTGCTTAGAAATAAGAAAATCAAAATGGTGCCATTTTAGAAGCTCCTTATGCGAACGATACCTATCATGTACGACACATCGTTCAAACTCCATCCTCGTACCACATATCGTTTTTTTGCTACACTTCCCCCCTAAAGCATGTTGTTTGGTTGTAACATCTAGCTTTTCCAAAGACCTTGTGTGCACTATTCAATAAGATTTTAGGGATCTTTCATGATTTTTGTGTGTCATATTAATCCTAATCTAACTTTAAAAAGACCAATTTTCTCATATAAATACCCAACAAAATCACATAAAATACAATCAATATCAGAATTGCAAGAAAATTACAATCCATTGGCTTTAATAATTCAACCACTTCAGATTCTTTTCTCTATCATTTCTCTCCTTTATTATGAAATATTTAGCTATTGTTATTGATTTTATAAATTATATGTCTAGCTAAATATTCAATGTGATTGTGGAAAATTTCAAGTCTCAAACTATGGTTTAATTAATTTAATGCCACGAATAATTTTAATTTTAATTCTTGATTCTTGATGTATTTGATTATATGTTTGAATGCCATGACTATATATGTATGAATTAGACTGATCAATTAGTTTGTTGAATGAATATGTTTATATATTGTCTAAGATATTAGTATCTAATTTCTAATATTATTATTTGAAGTGGTACCTTATGGCTACTGTCTCAAGTATGGTTGAATACCTTCGCTAAAGGCTAAACGATTGTTTTAATCTACTTTAGTTATCATCTTTTTAGATCTTAATTTAACAAATGAATTAAATCTAGTAAGCGTACCTCTAAGTTGTTTAGGATTTAGGTTGATTAATAAGCGAACATTTAATCAATTATATGATAAGAAAAGATGAAAAATCTTAAGTGGACCTTGATTTTAAAGCTAAAGTTAAGAACTAAATAGTGATTTTAAACTATGAAAGTAATTTAGGACTTAAGAAATTAATTTACATTCATGACATATTTCATAAAATTGTAAGCTAGTGGTGAAAACAGTCCCATAATCACATATATCTCATAATCTTACTACAAATTATTTTATTATTTTATGTTATTTTTTTAAAAATAATTAAAAAACACCATTTTCTAATTCAATTAACTCGTTAGCAAACTAATAAATAGTAGTGAAAATTGTCACCAATTCTTTTAGGTACGATAACCCTAGTTCATAAATTTTCTTATCACTTATATATGATCACATATACTCGCGTGTTTTGAATCATGTTAGTAATATGGGTACATAGGTAAAAAAAGCTATCCAACAAAAGTTGGGTTTTTGCTATAATTCAGGGTTTTTAGGATACCTTGGGTTGCACACCTTTTTCTAGAGAGATAAAAGGAGCCAATTGAACTATATTCACGATAGAGTTCATGATAAGTTACAATCTTGCTCAAGTCAATTTCTTCCTTCCTCTGGGAAAGAAGTCATTCTTAAGGTTATGGCTTATGTTATGCCTAATTACTCTATGAAATGTTTCCTCTTACCAACAGGTTTATGCCAGGATATTGAGAGAGCTATGCAGTAGTTTTGGTGGGATACTACCGAGAATTCTAGGAAGATCTATTGGCTCTCTTATAAAAAGTTGTGTAGTTAACGACTTAAGGGATGGCTAGGGTTGAAAGATCTATAAGCTTTTAGTTTGGTTATACTTGCAAAACAATGGTGGAGGTTGATTAAATTCTCAAACTCTTTATTTATTTAAGTTTTTAAGAAAAAGTATTTTCATCTTGGCTTAGTTTTTGGTGCAAAGTTGGGAGCTTCTCTTTCTTAGGCTTGTGTGAATTATTATAGGCCTGAGTTATTTTGTTAGTAGGAGCATGTTGGGAAACTAGTTATAGTACCAGTGTTTATATTTGGGATGACCTTTGAATCCTTTCCCCTCATTCGAGTTTTTTTGTTACTTTTCTAAGGTCTGGTTACACTCTTTTTGTTAAAGACTTTATTGATTTTAATACAACAACTTGGAAAGATAACCTTATGCGTGATATTTTTAATCTCTTAGAGGTAGAAATTATCTTAAACATGTATTTTAAGCCTAATTGTATGGATTATCCAATGTGGTATCATTCTTCCCATGGGCATTATAATTTTCAGTCTGATTATCAAGTTTCTCTTGGTTGAGTGATCAAGCACGTCCCACTCCACATCTTTAGAGGTATTTATGAAAACTTAAAGTCTAACCTAAAGTTAGACATTTTCTTTGGAGTTGTATGTATGATATCTTATGGTCTGAGAATAAGACATTGCATGGTTCATGTTCAGTGTCCCTTGTGCTCCCCTAGAATGAGAGAATGTTAGTCACCTTGTATTAATTTGGGATAATATTTACCTTCTACTAATATATCTAATTTTATTATAGATTATTTTTCCTTGAACTTACACGGTAGGAAATCATACCAAAGGATACCTTCTCTTTTTATTTTTACCAATAGTCTATACAGAATTTAAAATGCTATTAATACTTTAATGTTTAATCATGTAACCTTTAATTGTACATTGTTTCTTGGCTTACTAATTGTGAAAAGTATGTTAGGCTTATAGCTAATAACAAATATAACTTTCTTGTAATTTGTTTCATTAATAATAACATGATTACTTTAATTTTATTTTGTGTTATACTTTATCTTTATCTATTTATATTATTTCATATTACCTAAATTTTAAATAAGATACTAATTTATCTATCCATAAAAAAAAAACTAAAAAAAAAGGTAGTAAATTTTTATTTTTTGGGTTAGTTTCTAAAAGAGTTTTCGATAAGGAGGACTATTTATTATGACAGTTAAAAACCGTAGAGAAAAAAGAAGAAGGATATTTATCGATAGGGATACGTTGATGGTTTTGGTAGGACTCGAACGGGAAAAATGGTTGACAAAACGTCACATATTATTTAATTGTATCTCAGAAACAATAAAAGAGGGTATTTAAAAGTAGGTGACAAAACCTGGCATATTATTAATACTTGAAAATGATTTATGCAGACAAAGGATAAAAGCAGGTATTTAAGGACTTTTATCTACCATGGTACAAAAAGGACAGAAATATCATAAATATATTAAAAATATCATTTAAATTTTAAATTTATTTTAATAATACTTTAATATTATTATTTTGAAAAAAACATCATAAAAATATATTTATGAATAATTTACTTTTAATAAACACATATCATTATTTTAACAACCAATTTTAATTAAAAAAATTATTTCCGCTATTTTCAATTGTTAAAAACTTTGATTCCATTATTTTTTTTTTGATAATTTTTCTTCTATTTTTATATATTTATTATATTTTTCTAATAATGTTATTTTATTTTTATTATTATTATTAAAGTACAAAAATATGATAAAATTAAATTATCTTCAAATTTTTATTATTATTGAAATAGTTAAATTGTTTTAGACACTATAACTGATGAAAAGTTGATATTCAGTTTGATCATGTTTTGGTATTGCAAAAATAGGTATAAAAACTAAAGATCAACGTAAGAAAAAATAGAAAAATAAAAAGAAAAAATAAATATAAATTAATAGAGTTGAAGATTATAATAATTAAAAATAGCGGAAATAATTTTATCTTTTTTATTTAAGGAAAGAGATAGGTGAAATAACATCATATACACTTCAATTAACTATAATCAAGCATGCTTTTTATTTGACTTTAAACGATCTATAAATACTATTTTATTTTTTATGTTTATTTTTTAAAAATAAAAAAAATAAAAAAATTATTAAAAATAAATATAAAACTAACCAAAAAGTACAAAAGTTGATCTACCAAGGTGGCAGATGATGGTGGTAGCACCTTCCTACCAGAGGATTTCTCGAAATACCGTTTTCATATTAATATAGTTTTAATGTTTTTTTTAATAAAGGTCTTTAAAAAATAATAACTTATATACTTACATACTCATAATCATATATATATATACTGTTGATTCAAATTTATATTCTTACAATACTTACAAGTAGCTATATAATTGTATAATGTAGTTGGTACGTAAAATAAAGAATTCTAACAAATGGGTTTTAAATTTTGTAATATGGTCTTTCTCAATTTATCTTTTTAAAGATTTTTTTCCATTAATTCATGTAATTAATCTAGTTCATGATATTATAGATTTACTCATTTTAAAGATTTCATGCTATGTATAACATTAAATTACTTATTGCTGTTATAAAAATGTAGTAAATATTAGAATGAAAATTTTATATTAAATGCGCTAATTATATATATATATATATATATATATATATATTTTATAAATGAGAAGAGAAAAAAAAAAACATGTTCGTCATCCTCATCATCATCTTGTGCAGATTTGAGAACCACAGATAAAGGTAGGTATAGCTTTGATGGTCTCTCAAATTTTTAGTTGGAGTCTTAATTTAAACATAGCCTCAGTTTCTTTAGTTTGCCAGGAAAATCAGGATAGTAATAAAGATGGTTTATGTAGTTTTGTAAATACATCTATCAATTCAATACTTTGAATTTAAAAAAACCTTATGTTAATATATTACCTTTTGATTTGTCAGTCATTTTTAATTATTTATATTATATTTCTTTGGTTCAAATTTGCATCCTTTGTTTTTATTCTATTCTATAATTAGTTAATGCATTCTTTAAAATATATATTTTTTATAATATAAATAAATATATATTTATATTTCTCAATGTTATATGTTAAATTTAGTTCTAATTTTATTTCAAAATTTAAGTTATAAGATGTAAGATTTTTCTTATTTATATACGTAGTATGAGTACGAGTCACACTAACGAGATTTTAACATTATATTAAAATAAATAAATAAATAAATATTTATAACCAAGAACATTAAAAGTAGCGACGGAACTCTTGTATGACAAACAAGGGCCATAGCATCATCACATTTTTATTTAATTAATACGTGAATACAAAATAAAACTATGAAACATATAATAAGAAGAATTAATTTATATTCTGACACCTACAACTACTGTTCCTAAACATATAACAAGGGCCATAGCATCATCAATGTGATTACAATTTTTTTTCCCAAAACTTCTCCTCGTTACATGTCAAGGTAAAATCTCTACACACACTTATAATAACTTATAAATACGTGTAATTTTCCTACATGCATGTAAAACTTTTCTGTTGTCACCAACTATTGAATCAACTTTAAGAAAAACCTATATGGTAAATTTTACTTATCTCAATTGTGGATGTAAATTTCTTATAAAATGATCCTTTCAATAGATTTTTTGAAAAATTAACCTTATTTTCTTTATTTATTTTTAAAAAATTAAATTATATAATTATTTGACTTTTTTTATTAGAAAAAATTCTTAAGATGGAAGGAATGATAGTTTCATTTTACCACTTAAATCAAACTTTGAACTAACAAGAAATATTGAAACACAATCTCAAAACCATGACCTCATACATATAATACCAATAGAGAAATCAATCCAACTATCCTAAAATTGAAGTAATTATTTAACTTAGCCCCTGGTTTCATCACTTATTAAAAATGAAATCATGTTAAATAATTGAATTATTTATGCATCAAAATATATCATTTTTCAATCATTTAACATGTTGTTTCTTTTATCATCTTTGTTAATAAATCAAACCTAACATAGTTTTTATTTATTTTTAATAAAGAAGAATGATTTGAATACATATATCAATTTATATATAAGAGAATTTCACTTTTTATTAATAGTTGATTTTAAGTTTATTTCAATGCTTTACACTCTAATTTATTAACTAATTAAAAAATTAAGATGTTGAACAAGTCATTCAATTCAATCATTACAAGATAGATTTAGGTTTATGATCATGTTTATAATAATCGAAGCTATGTGAGAAAGATCATAGACTGTTTCCTATGATTTTGTTTTTTTAATCGATTCCATAGACATACTTTATGGTCTCAGTTTTTATAAGATCGAGGTCATAAGTTATGTCTATGATTATAAATTTAAATTTAAATATAATTATTAATTAGAATATTAAAAGTTAATATAATTTTTAAAAATTATTAATTATATAATATTAAAAATCATATTATATTAAAATTAAGAGTAAAATTATATTTAAGAATTTATATATTAAAACATAATAAAATCTTATTAACTAATTCTAAAATTTACAATAATTTTGAACGATAACCTTACAATTATAAGATATCTGTTAAAAAATTACACAAAGTTTCAATAAGTCAGATTTATGATAAAGCAAAATACTACACAAATTTGATAACGGAGTTCGGCCAATCTTGTTTATGTCTCTAGACCTACTGCAGATCTTTTTACTGAAAGAGAAAACATTACACAAGGTGTTTACAACACTCATAACTCACAACCCACAACCCAATTACACTCAAGAAAATTGCTCTAAATTTTTTCTCACAAAATATTTTCTTTCTAATTTTCTCACAATTGGAATAAACACTTGGTTATTTAATTCATTACAATTACACATCTATTTATAGAAAAATTCACTCCTTAAATTATTCCTTAAATTAATGGTTCCTTGAATTGCTCCTTGAATTAAGCTCCTTGTTTTGCTCTATGTTTTGCTTCATGTTTTGCTTCTTAATTTGCACCTTAAATTATGGAGCTTTATAGCAATCTTCAACAATCTCCTACTTGAAAACTGATTTCAAAGGGTCTTTACACCTCGATCAATGCAACATTTTTTCTAGTCTTGTTACTCTAGCAAATCAACTGAAGTTGAGCACAACTTCAATTTCATGGCAAGCTCCCACTTGCTAGTATCTCGAGTCTGAAAAGCTTCATCATAGCATTCAGGCTCTCCTCCATCAGTCAGTAACATATAGTTCATGTATATCTTGTTAGAGACATATGGTCGAGAAGACCTTCTCAATACAGGAGCTGTAGTAGGAGGCTATGGTGTGTCAAACTATTGCTCACTGTTCTATCCAATGAGTTCCTCTGGCTGAGGACTTGCTAAAATTGGTTCTGTTGCAGAACTATCTGGGACATCATATGCATATGAAAATATTGACTCATTCTGCTTTGAGTCGTTAGCGTCTATTTTATGCATGTCCTTATATATCACTATTTCGTTGAAAATCACATCTCTACTACAGATCACTCTTTTGTTTTCGTCATCCTAAATGCGGTAGCCAAACTCATCCTCACCATAACCAATGAATGTGCATTTCTTGGATTTGGGATCAACCTTATTCCTACCTTGATCACTGATATGCACAAATTCTAAAAAGCCGAAAACTTTTAGATGTGATAGTTTCACATCTTTTCTGCTCCATACCTCTTTTGGTATTTTGTGTTCTAATGGAACAGATGGGCCTCGGTTGATCAAGTAAGCTACTGTGTTGACTACTTCTACCTAAAATTGCTTCGGTAGACCTGACTATATACGAATGCTTACATAGATTGGAAACTATGACCTCATACATAGAGTATCAATCGAGAAATCAACCGAATTATCCTAAAATTGAAGTAATTATTTAAATTAGCCCCCTAATTCTTACATGTTGGTTTCATCACTTATTAAAAATGAAATCATGTTGAATAATTAAATTATTTATGGATCAAAATATATCACTTTTTAATCATTTAACATGTTTCTTTTATCATCTTTGTTAATAAATTAAACGATAACTTAGTTTTTATTTTTTTAATAAAGAAGGATGATTTGAATACATATATCAATTTATATATAAGATAATTTCATTTTTTATTAATAGTTGATTCTAAGTTTATTTTAATGTTTTACGCTCTAATTTATTAACTAATTAAAAATTAACATGTTGAACAAGTCATTTAATTCAATCAATACAAGAAAGATTTAAGTCTATGGTCATGTTTATAATAACCGAGATCTAAGTGAGAGAGATTATAGACTGTTTCTTATGATCTTATTTTTTTAACCGATTTCATAGACATATCTTATAATTTCGTTTTTATAAGATCGAAGCAATAATGTATGTCTATGGTCATAAATTTAAATAAAAATATAATTATTAATTATAATATTATAAATTAATATAAATTATAAAAAAATTATTAATTATATAATATTAAAATTAAAAATAAAATTATATTTGAAAGTTTATATACTAAAATATAATAAAATTTATTAACTAACTTTAATATTTACTGTGATTTTGAACAATAACTTTACAATTAGAAGATTACTTCTTACTTCTGCAAAGCATTTATATAGATAAACTTTAATTCGGGAAAGGATAAGTTCACATTGTTGGTCATCGCAAGTCTCCAACACTTTCTGTACTGCATAGTTGGCAAACTGATCCTTCATCATTGCCTGTATTCAAATGAAGTCAGTCAGAAAGAGTTTGGTTGTTCAAAATTGATATGTGTATCATCTATCAATTGCTTCAAATAGACAAAGAATAAAAATAACCATCAATTCAAGAGTTGAAGTTAGTCTTTCATTCCTTTCAAACAAAAAAATACCTAATTATCTAATTTGAAATTATATTTCTTCAAGTTAGAAAATAATTAACCAACAAGAATGGAGTTGTTCTTTTTAAAATTCATTTTTATTGTAGATGATGGCATGTATGAAAATTTGACCATCTTGAAAATAAATCATATGTAAGTTCGAATGGGTGGAGAGGGACCCTCACATGTTTGATAGCATTGACAATACAGCTTGCAATAACATCACACTTCATAATTCCACCAAATATATTTACCAAAATTGCCTTCACTTATCATCAGAAGTCAAAATCATAAATGCCTCAACTACCTAATGAAGAATGAAAAGAAAGAAAGAGGAGACTTTTAGCGGGAAAACATTAAGTCAAATTTTTAGCAACTGTGTTAAGCTGAGTTTTCTTTTTCTTTTTTTTAATATATGATATGTTGAAAATGAATTTTAATAAAAATAAATAACGAGAATAAGTGTCAAATTTTAGTCTCTTAAAACTTTATACCACATTGTTATTTTAGCGTTATTTAGGAGATGTATAAATAAAAAAAAATTGACTATTATGTTTGATCCTAAATGACGCACATTTTTATGGAATGAGGGAGGATTTAGACAAATGTGATTCCACATGCGTACGCACCTTTGTTGGACCAACTGGTTTTACCGAGCCGAGCACATGTACATGACATTTTATTTTTGATTAAAATTATTTTTTCACCGAGATATGATCGTTATTTTTTCACTCAAATATGACCGTTACTTTTTCACTCAGATATAGTCGTTACTTTTTCTACCCAAATATGACCGTTATTTATCATAATTATGATCGTTACTTTTTTCACATAGACATGACCATTATTTATCATAATTATCACACATTTTTTCAAACTATAAATAGAGTTCCTTAGTTCTAAGTTTAATCATATCATTTTGGAAATAGTTCTTACAGATCAAAAAAGAAGATTTTAAATTATTTTTTGAGTTTTTTGAACAACATAAACTTCATAGGTGTAACATTTTGGATTTTATCAATGCAGTGAAACTTCGGAACAAAAACCAAAGATTTTAAATTGTTTTATCCAAGGAACGACGAAGTTGTGTTTATTTGTATAAATTTGAGAAAAATCACAAATCCAAGTAATACATTTCAATATATCGGTAATATTGATTTTATATTGTTTTTCACCTACTTGTTCCAACATGATAATTAAAAATCTATAATGCAAGATGAACAAGTGCATAAAGCGTGCATGCCTCTTAGCAATTCTTTATCTACTCGATCTTCTTCTCAAACTCTCCTACTCCATCCAGAATTTTAGTAAAATTGCTTTACTTGTTTCAATTCTTTCCTCGATCACTTTGAGTCTCCTCATACTTGTTTTCTACCACCCTTTTCTTTTGATGAATTTTCACCACTTTTTTTGTATTCTAATTAAAAAAATAAATTAAGAAAAACCTTTTACGCCTTTTGATTTCAGCTCTTTTTTTTGTCATTTGATATCTGATTTTGTTAAAGTTCAACATCTTGCTCGTTTCATGTTTTTATGTTTGTGATTTTGTTAAACAATATTCTTTGTTTTTGTGATCTATGATCTGAGTCTCAGTAGATCCATCTATTTTATTCACCACCTTTTATTTTTTTTACTCTCTCTCTCTCTATATATATATAGAGAGAGAGAACACTTTTGAGAACCATTAAAGAGTTGCTTGTGACCTATTATGGAAGGAGATCAAGATTGATTTTGAAGATCAATAACAACTCCATCAGCTTTCCTGGTAACACAAAGAAATCAATTAATTAAGGTACCTAATGCACATCATAGATCTAAATTTCCTTAATTATTTTTTACTATTTTTTATGTGGTTCTTCATGCCTTAAATTTTTTGTTTGTTTGTTTATAATTCCATTATTCCAATATTATCTATTTTTACTATGCTTTTATCGTCTAATTAACTTTTTTTTTCTTCTTCTTAGGATTAATACTCTAATGTTTTTCTTAATTCTAATTACTTGTTAACAAACCCACACATATATACTTACTTGATCGAACCCATGCTCTCTCCATCCAATTAAAAAAGCTAAGTATTTAATAAAGGGAAAAAAAAGGATTAGAGTCAAAATAGTCATATAACTTTAGTCTTATTTATTTTAAGTTTCTTTCAATTTTTAGATACAATCAATTTTGATTAATTTTTTTAAAAATAATATTTTTTATGAGTAAAATTTGTTTTTTACTAAAAACAACGTATGAAAACACTTTCCCACTTTATGTTTCAAAATATTTTTTTTTCTCATATAAGTATCTTTTAGTCTTATTTTTCTTTATTAAAAATACTATTTAAATTCAAATAAATTTAAAATAAAAATAAATATTTAAATTCAAATAAATTTAAAATAAAAAAAAACTTTTAATATTTATATAAATGAGTTAGAAGTACATAAATATAAAAAGATGAGAGAGAAAGAAAGGATTAAGAGAGAATAAGAGAATAAAAAGACTAAGAGAAATGAAACAGATAAATTGATAATTTTTAGAAATAGATATGGTTTTTTGATATTTTATTTTTATTTTTAGTTTTAAAAAAAATCCAATTTTACTCTCGAAGAAAATATCGTTTTTTAAAAATTGGAATAAATTTACTATATCAAAAAATTATAGAATTAAACATACTTAACTTAAAATAAAAAATAACTAAAATGCCCTTATAAGAGTTATAAGACCGTTGGTACCTAGTTCTGGAAAGGGAAAACAGGGAAAACAAATAAATAAAGAGTATTTCATATTAAAATAAAATTAATAAATCAGATTATCTAACCTAGAGTTTTTTTACTTTTCTCGTTTCAGAATTTATTTATTTCAATTTTATGTTTAGTTATGTTAAAAAATATAATAAAATGAAATCGATTCTTATAAGAGAAGGAATCATAATTTCTTCTTTCCCTTAAGGAATCATAATTTCTTCTTTCCCTTAAGGAATCATAATTTCTTCTTTCCCTTAAGGAATCATGATTTCATTCTCATTTTAATTTTTTTTTCAATTTTACCTCAACCTCGAATATAACCATAAATCTTAAGCCTTTAACACTAAACCTTAAGCCTTAAATCCAAAACCTAAAACCCTAAATTCTAAATCCCAAAACCCAAAATCATATTTAGAAAAATAATAATTTTAACCCTAAACCTTAACCTATAAATATAACTTTAAACTCTATTTAGAAAATAATAATTTTAACCCTAAACTCCAAATCCCAAAACCTTAAACCCTATTTAGAAAAATAATAATTTTAACCCTAAACCTTAACCCACAAATATAACCCTTAACCTTAAACCCTAAATCCCAAAAACTTAAACCTTAAGCCCTATTTAGAAAAATAATAATTTTAATAATGTATTTTGTCTGACGAAAAAATAATGATTAAATTATATTATTTAAATTTTACTAAATATATGAGTATTAAAATAATATACAGTGTTTTTCATTCCATTCTAAATGTAAATCAAACACTATAATATTGATTCCTTCTATGATTTCAGTTATCAAACAAAAAAAACTGTTTTTTTTCATTCTATTCCTATTCTCATTTCTATTTCGTGAACCAAATGCCTCCTTATATGACAAGGTCTTTATTACTTCTCAAAGGAATAAGTGTACGATTGACAATAAATTAATAAAGATTACAGATATTACATTTATATAATATAGTAGAAAGTCATATTGATCCCTTTACTTATTTAAAATGTGTGATTTAGTTCCCTAATTTTGAAAATATGATATTTAATCTTTTATAAAAAGGATGCCAAAAAAGAAATTTAATAATTTAAAATTTATTTAAAAATAAATATAAATTATCAAGGGTATTTCAGTTATAGAGTAGGAGTAAAAGATTATAATACTCTTACCATCTATGTTTAAATTATTTTTGATTTGATAGAATGGACGTAAATGACAAAATAATCTCACCAATATATGGTTAACTTTTTATATCAATAAAAATCTTTTTCTGACTTTTTTATAAGTAAAATAGCTAATTAGCATTTTTTATAAATAAAAAGATTAATGAGTACATTTTTTATAAGTTAAAAGAGCAACGAGCACCTCTTAAAATAAAAACATTAAATAATATTTTTATTTAAAAAAAATAGATACTCATGATATTTTTTGCTATATAATAATATAAAAAACTCTTGGATCTAAATATATCATAAACAAAATTGTGAAACCAAAATTATAATATTTCTTTGGTCACTTGGAAAAAAACATTACATGAAATAATATTTTTAATACTCGTAATAATAAAACTAGTATTTTTAGTTTAAATTGAGAGATATATAAATTAATATTAAGAGATGTTATTTTTATTATTATAAATATTATAAGTGTTAGTTTTGTTGTTTTCCTTTAAAAAAAAGATTTTGAGATTTATACATCATAATTGTCTTTCATCTTAGCTAATATTATTAATGCGAGTGTTTGATTAGTCAACGATGGTATTAAATTTTCTATAAGAAAAATGATATTCTGGTTACTTCTTGCAGTCCTACGAGAGTGAGCAAAGTTAATAATTTTTTTTCTCTTTCTTTTGTAAACTACAATTTCATTAACTTTTTTAAAACTTAAAACTTTATGCAAAGTTAAATTACCCACCTGCATCTTTAATTATCTCTAAACGGATAATAGAAGGTAAATCTAGATAATTAAAAAAAAAACCAAAATTATGTGCTCTCAATGCCCATCATATGAAGCTATGGGCTATTATATTTACAACTCAAGGATTTCAAACAAAATTAATATTAATAGAGTTAATTAAGAAGAATATATAATATTAAAGACATAAAGATATTGTTTTAAAGAGTCCCAATAAAAAGTTGAGTTCCAAAAGTATGGATTTACTGTTTATTTATTTATATTGAAAGGATGGTAATCGTGGTGTGCATGAAACCTTTGATATGGTCAAAGATATGGATAATTGTCCGACATGTTAAGCTATTGGGTTGTCTTTAGGTTTAATCTGCAGGTTGATAATGGGCTGATACGAGCTCTACTACACGGGCTGATGTTGGTATGTACAATACGAACTAATTTCAGGTCATTTTGGACTCTGATCCTCGAATAGATTTTCTTAGGATGACGTGTGCACTAAGCCTAAGGGTTTAGTTAGACTCAAGGTAACCCCTTTCAAGGCTAAGTCTTACTCCTAGTCATAGGTTATCTCATTCTTTTGTCCCAGATAAATATAATTACTAATAGTGGATCCTTTCCATTTGGTTTAAACTAATAAATTTCATTTTGAAAATCACTAGCAAGAAGCACATATTTCAAATCACATTGATTACCAATTGTATGTCGATAGAATAGCTAGAAGTTCAACTTGTATTAAAGTACTTGATTAAAGTTTTTTAGTTGCTTAAGTGATTGGTTGATCCATTGAGTCATGAACAATTATTTCTATTGAATTTTGGTGGAAAAAAAATGAATTTTTATAAAACAAATAATTCCAATTTTTGACTTGTCCCACATTGTTGTTTTACATCACTTAAGAGATGTATAAATAAAAAATGATTGACTATTATATTTGGGTCATAAGGTGCACCCATTTTTATAGAAGATGAGAGAACCTAAGTAAATGTGATAGCACATGCGTGTAAGCTGCCATCGTTGGTCGTATCGAGTGCTCGTGTGTGTGTGAGTGTGAGGTGACATTTTAGTTTTTAGGAATTGTTTTTATTAAAATATTTTTTCACTCAAACAATGGTCGTTATTTTTTTACTCAGAATATAACAGTTGTTTTTCTTTACTTAGAAATTGATCATTATTTTTCTTTATTTAGAAAATGGCTGTTATTTTTTCTTTACTTAGAAATATCCGTTAAATAACCGTTATTCTTTTTTACTCAGGAAATGACCGTTATTTTTTCTTTTATAAAAAGATCGTTACTCTTTCCACTCAGATATATCCGTTATTATCATAATGGCCACATATTTTCTCAAACCTATAAAAAGAGGGTCTCAGTTCTCAGTTTTAACACATCAATTTGTAAACATCTCTTACTAAGAAAAATCTCTCAAAAAGAAAAAAGAAGAAGATCCTAAATTATTTTGAGTTTTTTGAGCAACAAAATTTTATAGGTGTAACATTTCGATCTTCATAAGTGTAGTGAAGTTTTGAGATAGAAAAAAAGATTCTGGGTTTTTTTATCCCGTGGATGACGAGGTTGTGTTTTCTTGCACAAGTTTGGGTAGAGCCGCGAAACGTCTTAAAGAGAATGACCTATTTCGTGACTCAACCCAAGCAGTAAATTTCAATATATCGGTAACATCATTCTTACACTGCTTTTAACATACTTGTACCAACAAATTTCCATTCGTTCCTATTGTAACATATGTGTTCACCAATAAAAAAATTGAAGGAGGACGATTCCACTAACAATCTAGTTTCATAACATTCTTAGATTCGTACATAACTATTGTTACATTCAAAAATTCAGCTACTAGTTCTTTTACCATGTTATCACTCACAGAATATCCATACTTTTTCCTTCAAATACCATTTTGTTTATGACTCAATATAATATATCAATTATTATTAAAAGATAAGCATGAGTTTGTTTGTTCAATAAGAAATTATTTAATCTTTTCAAAGTTGTAATAAAAAAATATTTTAAAAAACTTTGAAAGTCACTCCAATTATTATATTCATTCAATAATCTAAGAGGAGACGAGAACCATAAGTGACGTAAGATTCTATTAAATCTAAGCTAAAATGCTTCAAAGGGAATCGAAACAATTCTTAGATTGAATTCAAAGGATTACAAACAATTATCCTTAGAGAATTGTCTCAACATCTGTAACAAAAATGGCCAAAATTCTAACTAACTTCTTTGGACCAACAACTAGTATATATGTTCAAACATGGTGAGTGGGAGCTGTTTGGCTAATTGCATCACACAGATGGTGGGTATGGGTGCTAACAGTAACTCTCTTTTACACTCGCAATTACCATAAGAAAAGTCATCTACACTAGCCACTAATAAAAATGGAAATTGGTATGCAAAAATATGGGAAATGACAATAAAAAGCCTTTAACAACTATATTTTTGTTAACAACAAAACAACACTAATGCCCTACATCAAAGCCTCCCTTTTGAAAAATTCTTCTCCGAATTCCCTTGTTTGATGATAGCATCTTCTGGTGGGTGATAAGCACGAAGATCATAGATGTTGAAAGTATTGGAGATGTTCCAATATGCTAGAAGCTACAGAATATAAGCGTTGACATTGATTTTTTGACAATGCAAAAAGGACCAAATTTTTTGGATTGGATCTTAGGGCAGGAACTAGGTGGAAGTTTATGCTTGTTAAGGTGAACCATTATTAATTCCACTTCTATAAATTCTTAAACTCTTTGATGTTTGTCCACATTTTGTTTGTATTTGGAGTACATGGGTTTAATATTTTCCTTAATATGTTGGTAAAGTATTTGATAATCTTGTTAAATGCAAAGTCCAACCGAGGTAGTAGCAAATCACAATGTTTTGGCTGCTTCTAAACTAGACATTGAAGCATACTATTTATCACTTCTATTTTCACATTCAATTATGGATGATGGGTACTAGTGAAATTTAATATTATGTCTAGCCTTTTCCATAGCTCCTTTCAAAAGTGATTCATGAACTTCATATCCCTATTTGAATTTAGAATCTTTGGAACCCTATATAGCCTTGCTACTTGCCTGGAAAAAATTGTAGCTATATGACTAACATCATATATTTTTTGCAAGGTTATAAATGTGAATAATTTAGAATATATCGACCACTATTAGGATAAAGTTTACACTTTGTGAAACCTTTCGTAAGTTGAGGATAAAATCCATACTCAGCTCCTCCCAAATTGTACTAGAAATATGCAGTGGTAGATAGGGTCTAACATTATGCACATCTTCTTTAGAGCTTTTAAAAACATGGCATTTTTTTATCATATTGGAAACCTCTTTTCGTAAGTATCCCCAATAGTATCTTTCTTCCATTAGGGATATGGTTTTATCCCTTCCAGAATGAGTCATAAAACCCTCACTATAGATATCATCAAATAGATGATCTCTCAAAGATTTGTTTGGAATGTATAATCTATTTCATTTAAATAGATAGCCTTCCTACCCATGAAATTCTCCAGTATCTTCTTGTTTATAACATGTTTTCCATATGATCGAAGAGTATTCATCAGAGGGTATAATTCAGGTGGGCTATTAAAGTTGGTAACCACCTTGGTTAGTGTCAATACTAGCATATGTCACTTGCTTAGTACGTTAACCATTCGATTGTGCTGATCCACCTTAGGTTTGAATGCATAAGTAAATTTTGTAGGTAGATTACCGATGTAGCATGAATCCTTGAGATGTTCTTTTGGGAACTCAGAAATTTCAAGGTTTGGTGATCACTGTAAAGGACAAATTCCACTTTGAATAAGATAATACTCCCAATGTTGCAATGCTTGTAGGATGGAAAAGAACTCTTGATCATATGTATTCCATTTTTTACTAGATTCACTTAGTTTTTCACTAAATAATTCGATGGGTCTCCCATTCTATGATAGGATTGCTCTATACCCATTATGGAGGCATCTGTTTCTACTTCTAAGACCTTTTCAAGATCTGGTAATGTAAAAATAGGAGCTATACACAATTTTTCTTTAATTGTAGCAAAATTGTCTACCTATTCTTGTCCCTATTAAAACTATCCCTTTCTTATGTAATTGGTTATGTATGCCATAACTGATCTAAAACCTTTCATAAACCTTCTATAAATGGTAGTTAGCCCATAAATATTCTTAGGATTTGGCCACTGTTTGATTGCTTCAACTTTATTCTCTTATGTAGAAATTTCATCAGCCTCTATCTTGAACCTAAGGAATAGAAGTTATTTAGTAAGAAACTCACACTTTCCTAGGTTGAGTAGAATTTGTTGTCTTTTAGGGATTGTAGGATAGCCTTTAGGTGTTCCAAATTTTCTTGATTTTTGCTAAACCTAAAGATGTTATCAAAGTATACTACCACACTTTTTCCATTAAAAGGCTTGAGAACTTGGTTCATAAGTATCATGAATGTATTAGGGGCATTACAAAGACCAAATTCATGACTAGAATTTATGTAGTCCATTGTGGGTCTTTAAGGTAGTTTTCCATTTATTACCTTATCTTATTCGTATTTGGTGATACCCATTTTTAGATCCAATCAAGAAAAGAATTGAGTCCCTTGTAATTTGTCTAACATGCCTTCTAGCCTTGGAATGGAAAATCTGTATTTTATGTTGATTTTGTGGATAAATCTACTATCAACACACATCCTCATTGTGCCATCCTCCTTTGGTACTAAGAGTGCATGGACTATGCAAGGGAACTTGCCACCTTGGATTAGGTTCTTCTATAGTAAATCCTCCAATGTTTCTTGAAGAATCTTATGATCATTAGGACTCATCCTATAGTGGGGTAGATTAGATGGATTAGACCCTATCACAAAATCAATGGAATACTATACATCTCTTATGGGAGGTAGTTCACTAGGGGAGAGCTCTATTTATTTAGTAAGTAAAGGGGTTATGATTGGTGGAATTTCAATCTTGCTTTGTGTTGATCTTGAGTAAAACAAGAAAAAATAAAATTGCTTCCATGTAATTCCCTTTCAAAGTCTTTACAATTGGTGCTAAGAAACACTTTTTGTTTCTCAATTTTTCTTCCCTTGCATTGGTCTATTTCAGTGGTTGAAAGAAATGAAATATTTCTTGCCTTCCATACAAAAATGTATACATTTTTCTTGCCCTTGTGTAATACTTCAACATCATATTCCCATGGTTTTCCTAATGACACTTAACAAGCATCCATCTCAACTACATCACATTGGACTTAATCTTGGTAGAACTTCCCTATTGACAAAGGAACTTTACACACATTTTGCACCCTCACTTCACTTCCTTTATTAATCCAACCAATCTTGGAGGGATTAGGGTGTTTGATAGTATTAAATCTAAAACCTTAACCAAATCCTTTGAAATGATGTTTTCTATGCTTCCAATATCAATTATGACATCATAAATCTTCCCCTATATGGTGCACCTTGTTTTGGAGATAACATGCCTTTGTGAGGCCACCTATATTATAGATAGTAAAATTTATTGGATTATAAAATATAGTGCATGTTCTCCTTCATCACAAGTGATAAGCTCTACACCATCCTTGTCATGTTTTTCATTCTTAGTTCCATCTTTAGAGTAATCACAATGCTCAACCAAATTGGTAGATCTACACTGAGGGAATTCATTGTATCGATGTCCAAACTGAAAGCATTTAAAACATTTGGTATTTTGAAATTTGTTATAAAGGTTTGGGCTTTAGGATGGGTTTGGATTTTAGGGTAGATTTGTGTTTCTTTTTATATTAAACTTTGGTATGTTTAGGTTATCTGGGGATGTCTTTTGAGGGTAAGGAATTGAGCTATATTTGAATCTTTCTAGTGGTTGTTCATAGTATGGATTTTTATAAGCAGTAGGCTTTTTGTTTTTGGTTAATTGGTTCTCAATTTTTAGTGCTAAGCTCATAGCCTGGTTGATAGTCCAAACTATCTTGATGAACTCTAATCTTTCTAAAATTGGAGAATTAAGTCCTTGTACATACCTAAAGACTTTTTGAGATTCTTTCCCCCACATACTAGCTCATAAGCCTAACCTCATGAACTATTCTTGTACTTATTGATTTGCTTACTTCCTTCGTGGAATCAATGATAACGTTGGTATAATATTTTCTTATGATCACTTGGCAAAAGTTTTTGTATCATTAAGCTTTTAA
Source organism: Hippophae rhamnoides (assembly GCA_033030585.1). NCBI lineage: Eukaryota > Viridiplantae > Streptophyta > Magnoliopsida > Rosales > Elaeagnaceae > Hippophae > Hippophae rhamnoides. Next base: position 23,236,111 of record CM065437.1, on the reverse strand, counting down.
TTCATTCTCAAGATACTATTGGTAGCCCAAATTAAGCTTCTTGTTATCTTGAATATTTTAAAGGATCATGAATGTCCATCATCTAAAGTATCATTAGAGCTAAGAGAAGCCTTAAGCTTTGATACCAACTCTAATGTATGAGTCTATTAACTCTAACCTATAATTCTGCATAGGGAATTGAAACAACTCTTAGATTAAATTTGAAGGATACAGGAAATTCTCCTTAGAGAATTGTCACAAGCTCTCAAACAAAAATAGCCCAACTTCTAATTAACTTATTAAGATCACTATAGCTAGTACATATGCCTGCACATGGTAAATGAGAGTTATTTGGCTAATGGCATCACCACATGGTGGGTATGGGTGCTAATAGTAACTCTCTTTTACACTCACATTTACCATACGACAAGTCGTCTACACTAGCCACTAATACAAATGGCAATTGAATGCAAAAATAAAGGAAATGACAATAAAAACCTTTTAATAACTTTATTTATGAAAACAAAAAAACAACATTAATGCCTTGCATCAATAAGCATGTGGTAAATTGACATCGAAGAAAAAGATGAGAAGTATTAACTTCTTTTTTAATAAAGGGTAACTTGGAGTGCTAATCTCAAATATTCTTGCCATGATATCTCTTAAAGGTAATACCTCATAGTAAAGTTTCCATAAAAGCACCTTCCAACGTTCATAAATTTTTGTCCTCTAAAAAGCTTTAAAAAATCATTCCTAATTAAAATTATATATATTAGCTTATATCACCAAGTAGACATATATCAAATAAAACTCACCTATACTATCAACAATCCATATAAGCCTATCCTTCATGAGAAATAAAGGTCATCTCAATTTATATATTTCATACATAATATTGATATTAAAACAATTCTCTAAATCTTGAAGATTCTAATTCCCATAGTTAGTCTCTTAAGATCAACTATGATTATATACTTCAAAATTACACCATGAGAAATTGGTATAGGAGTTTTATAATCATGATTCAAAAGGAGCCATGAATCACTCCATATTTGGATGTCTTCCCCATATCCCATTGCATAACAAGAACATTTTAGAATGATTTCCAAACTAGCAACAATAACATTCTTTGAGAAAAGAATGCATGATTTTTCATAACAAATTTCTTGTATAGATCAAGATAAAAACATATCTAGAACTTTTTTTAAAGCATCTGCTCAATCAAAATTTTCTCTAGTGAATAACAAGATATCATCAACATAAAAAATCAAAGGAATAATTGAAATTACAGAATGAATCATTTTAATCACATAAATGTTGCTCAATTTATCTTATTTTTTCATTAGGTTTAAAGAACATCTGTACAAAAGATAAAAATAAATAGGAAGTAGAATCACCTTGTCTGGTGAATATTAAATTTTCATAGTACATAGATTAGGATGTTTGATGGACCGATGGTTTTTCTTTGAGGTTATTTTTTTGGCCTAGGTTGTTTACACCTAAAAGTATCTTGTTTTATTTTTTATTTTTTTATTTTATTATTTAACAAATAATTCCATTTCAGGCCATTGTTATTAGGTTACAAATTTATAATTTGGTAAAACTAAAAATAAGATATTCACCTCCTCTTTGGTCCATTTTAGAACTTACCCTTATGAACTAGGAAGGGTTTTAAAAGAAGATCATCCTCTTGATCTTTAAAAATAACATGTTGCACACTTAGTTTCTTTGACACTACTTGATCCCTGACAAAGATAAATTTCAATGTGCTACACACGATCATGAAGAATGGGATTTTAGGTTAAACATTTATCACCAATACTATCAAAAAGTAGTGATTGAACCTAAATGAGCATGATTGTAGCACCAATCTTTTGCTTCCTTACGTACTTTCCAAGGAACAAATTTGTCTCCAAGGAACACAAAATATGTTCCCGTACTCTTTATATCATTTAATTTCCAAGCCTAGCCATCATCATAAAAACCAATGAGAGTATAAGTGGAAGAAGGCCCCAATTGAAAGCCATAAGATAAATCCCCTTTGAGATAACAAACTAACTTCTTAGTAGCTTTACAATGTGCATCAATAGTAGTTTCAAGGAATTGACAAAGTTTATTTAACAATGAAATCTAAATAGTCTTATGAATGTGCAATATTGAAGAACCTAATGATACTTTGATACATACTAGGATTATCTAAGAGTTTCTCATCATGTTTAATAAGTATAGGAATGGAAGCCATATATGTACTGGTGAATTTTACTATTGACAAGCCACACTTTGATAGAAGACCTATTATATATTTGGATTATTTGAGATGTAAACCATTTTCATCTTTGGTTAGTTCAATGCCTTAAATAACAATGGTCTTAAGAGAAACGTGAGATTGATGCTTATAAATCATCTTTGAAATCATTTGAGGAGTACTACCAGTGATAATGATATATCAATATATATTAATAAGAAGATATTACTTGCTTCTTTAGAACTAAAAATAAATCATAATGGATTATCTCTAGAATTAATGAAACCCATTGATGGCAAGACTTGACTCAACATATGTTACTAAACTCTAGGAGATTTTTTGAAGCCATACAAGGCTTTCTTGAGCTTATAAACCAAGTTGATTCCCACTTGAAATCCTAGTGGTTGCTCTATGTAAACTATTTCCTCCAAGTCTTCATGCAAAAAAGCATTTTTAATATCCATTTGTCGATTGTCTCATTGCTTTACAAGAGCAATTGTAAAAGTTATTTGTATAGTAGCAAACTTGTTAATTGGACTAAAGTTTTCAACATAATTGAAAGAGTCCACAACTTGATATACTACCAAGATGTAGAGAAGTGGACTCCCAAAGGATTCAGACTTAACTCACACAAATATGATAGAGAACACTAATATAGAAAACATAGTAGAATAGTAGAAAATATAATATCAGACATAGTAGATAACTTGAAGCATAAATATTATATATCAAACAAAAACATGTAATAAGAAATGCTTTTTAATCAAAGTTTATGCTTCAATATGTTGAGACATATGTATATAATACTTAGATCAGACTAAGTTAACAACAAATTATGCATAACAAGCAATATAACGAGATAAATCTACATAGAGACAATATCTATATGGTAATATCCTTGGGTTGCTTAAGGCAACTACTGGCAACAAATAATTCACTAAATAATAAAATAGTTATAACTCTAATAGATAGTAAAACAAAATTACCTCTATCATTGAAGTCCTTTGTCCTAACTACCTATTATTTCTCTTTACTTGTTTCTTTTGCAACAATTTTGTCCAACACTTGAACCCAGTTGTCTTTCATAGCCAATACCACCTAAAGCAATGAAATTGATAAACAAAGATCAGCAGCTAGTAGTGTAGCCACTCTTAATCTCACGAGACACATAATCCACTATAAATATCAAATCGTGTAGTAGAGACATATAGTCAAATCACGTACTCGCTTAGATAAAAATTTCATAACAACCACAAAGTGACCCACACTCACAAGTAAAATCTTCAAAATAATTTAAACAACATATATGAATCTCAAAGTGAATTTTGGTAGAGTTTTAGTTCTTAAATAGTGAGTGAAGAGAAGGAAAATGAGTAAGGTATTTATAGGACTTGAAATACTCACCTAGCCAGCCACCTCACCAAGGGTGGTGGCGAGGGTGATAGTGAGGTCTATAGAAAGCTTGTTGGTGATGTGCTAAAAAATTATATTTTTTTCATTTCTTAAAATATCGAGTATTATCTATAAATAACCATACCTAAAACACACCAAAAATCACAAGTGAAAACATTAGCTCGATCACATGCTCTTTCATCAAAAACCAACACTCTACCTAGCATGCATACTATAAAAGGCATCCACATGGTATGTGTAAACATGCTTACATACAAAGTGTACCTAACTATATGCGTATGTGAATTACTAATTTGTAGTAATGAACTTTACACATAGGAAGATAAATACACCAAGTAAAAATAAAATAGACACCGTGTTTTGTACACGGGAAGCCAACACATAGATACACGTACAATGTGACTTACAATAATAAATTTTAGCCTTTTGAGAAAAACTTGAAAATAACCCTGGACTTATATTTATCCAAGCTTTTATCAACTTTAAGTTTACATGAAAAGCCCATTTTGATGGAATGAATTTGTGACCTTTTGAAAGTGGAATTAGTTTCCATGGAATTTTTGCAACTGAGGCATCATATTTTATCTTCATGGAAGGTTTCCATTCTGGACTAGAAGTATCTTCTTGACAAGTAGAAGGTTCTAGAAGAACAATACAATATTGTGGAATATACACTTTAGGATTTAAATGACTTGTTTTAGCTCTCATTTACATATGGTATGTATTAGTCATTTGGGGCCATGAAGATGAAACAAGAAAAAGTAAATCAATAGTGGAAGGAATATCATTTGAAGGTGAAGGTGATGCGACAATGAGAGGCTATTATTAATTATGAGCAAAAATAGATGAATAATGTATCATATTAGAAGAAAAATGTAAAGATGGGAGTTGGATATATCTAGTGTTTTAGTGTGGGAATATTAGAAAGGATAGGTGGTTGAATAGGTGAAGATACAATTTTAAGTAACATAAATGATGGAACCGAAAGTTTAAAAGATAGGTCCAATGGGGAATGAGTTGCACTAGACATATCAATGGTCATTTTATTAGAAAAAAAATTTCATGTAACACTAGGTGGTGACTATTAAAAAACCTCTTAGTGGTTCTGTGATAGAAAGAACATCCTTTATGCTTAGTTTAATAAATTCATAATATTTGAAGTTTCCTTTCAAATATATAATTTTTGATCTTTATTATTGCCAAAATACTAATATTTCATGTCTTTTAGGACGAAGAACTTCAAGTTCATCAAATTTGTAGTCATAATATAAACTTTTCAATATAACCATCAGATAATATTCAATTCAATTAATTTTGTGACAAGTTAACTTTGACCAATATAATGCAACATTTATGCGCAATTTTTATCCTCGTTCCCATATGAAAATTCTCCATCGGTGTAAAAATTGGGGTTTTCCTATGAATTTTTGTTCATATGAGATAAATTGACATCCCTAGTCTTGATCTAATGTGTATTTTTTAAACTTTTTACTTTAAAATATAATATAAAAATAAAATTTATTTTTTTCTTTTACCTTTTATATTAAAAATGTAAGGATAGCAATCCTAACATCGCATGACAACAATATATTAGCATATCAATAACACAAATATTAGACAACCAAAATATGTTTGAATTGTAATTGTCACCAATTAATTTATAAATTTTAAGACTTATTTTATTATTCTAACTAATTTTCTTAAAAATTATCCAAAATTTTATTTTACCAACCAACACACAAACATGTTGAAAAGTCTGACACTTGATGCATAACCAAGAGAATGTGATACTAACACTTTAGGACTCAACCAAATCTTGCAAGCAAAGGAAAGGTAAATGTCCCAAGTAATTAAAAAGGCATAAACAAGATAAGAAAAAAAACATCAAGTTTTAATTACAACTGTAGTAAAGAATAATCAATAGCCAACATATAACATGACAATAACAGGCCTTAAACAACTTGTGAATGTTACCACATAAGTATGAATCCTATAAGGATTGTCAACGTTATATTTATGTCTTTGCATGATCTCATGCATTGTTAATACAATTAGAATTTTATCTGAATATGTTTCCTTGTAGAATGATATGATTATGATTGGAAATCTTTTCTATTCTTTTACTATTTTATGCGCTAATGCCTTTTTCATTTGGAGCATGGTGCCTAATTTTCCTATACTTTTGTCTCCATAACAACTACGACCTAAGCAAATCTGACTCTCCTTTGTAGTCCCACCACCATGTGATGTGTTACAATCACATATGATTCATTATAGTGACAATAAGGATAAAGAAAACCAAATGCTCATATACCAAATAAAATCTATGTCTTGGTGTTTAATTCAATTTCAATCAACGCACCCGAAAACCAAGTTTTCTCAAATCACTCAATATATTAATAATATAGAATCACACTCAATATATTGTTAATATGGAAGTTAGAAATTTTTTTTACTCAAAAATCCAAGTATGTATGCTAGTAGAGTTTACCCATATTTTCTAATTAATCAAAACAATACAAATAGGATGAGTGTTTATAGAAAACCCTTGAGTTTCAACAGTTGTTATCGACCACCGCAGTAAGGATAATAGTTGTATTTTTTTGCTAATCACTTTGTTGAGCCCTCATCAACCACTTGGTGAGGCTACTTGATGAGCTCAAAAAAGTAGTTATTTTGTTTGAAACTTTGCCATGTAAGTTTTCCAAAAATACTTGGAAACGCAAAAAACAAGTCTAATGGACATACACAACCAAAACATGTCAACTATATGCACCCAAACACAAAATGACGTGTATCATATAAGTGTACAAAGTGTATATTCCTTGTAAGTGTGAAATATTGAACAAACAAAAATTGATCTTACATAAAGGATGGCTACACACAAGTAAAACATACAAATTTTATGTTTTATACCTGGGAATATGAACACAAAAACAACATGACTTGCATATGGCACGAACTTAAGCACGAGCATAAGCACGAAAGAACACGAATTCCATATTGAATGTAATATATTAAGATAAATAAATGAATATTTCAAAGTAACATGTATATACCATCTCATATGAAGTGTAGCTTGATAAATAACTAACGTTTGACTTTCTCTAGGCTCAAAACCACGACTATTTGGATGTGAGACATTCTTTGTTATCTTAATTAGTTTTATATATATCATAATAATCCATTATTATTATTATTTTTATTTTCTAATAAAATTTTAAATTGATTAAAATTCATTTGTTATCCTACTATGATCTCAATCATAATTGTTTATTATTATATACTGAAAGTTTCTTTTTTAGTTACGGATATAATCAGATAGAGATGATTAAAAGATTATATGCAAAATTATGACAAATTAAAATTTTCATGTACGATCAAGCATGAAATCACATGTAAATAAAATAATGTGAAAATATAAAGATGACACATGATATTTTTATATGGAAACAACCAAGGCCACATCAATGACCTAAGAGAAAAACCATTGATCTATTAGACCACCTAAATATTCATTATGAAAAATAAGGTCTAATTAGAAGTCTAGGTCTTATACTACTAATGAAGATAAAGCCCCTAAGTTACTTATAAGTTATTACTTTTATCATAGCCTTTACAAGAAAGGTGTTTAGAACCAAAAATTTTCTGATAACTTGAGTCACATAAGTAATTGAATCTGTTCAATCACTATCTGAAATGTTAGTATAATAACACAAGTGAAAATGTGTCATATAGCATAATCAATAGTGAATAACCCTAACTAGATGATTTAATAAGTATATCGGATATATCAAAATCAACTAGTAACCCTAGAACAATCAGTTTAAGTACATGTTCAATAAAGATAGCTTCTTTAAAGATTAATAATCAAACTAAATAATTATGATATGACAAAAATTTATTTGATCAAACAATTCAGGAGTGAAAATAAAGAAGAAGCTATGTGAGCATATAATCAAAATATCATAAACTAATTAGACTTATTAATTAATCAAACACAACCACCAATATTTGATAGATTAACTAAATAAAGAAGCCTTTATTTTTTCAAAATAAGAGAGAAAGAAAGAGATTAAGACAAAGCGAATAATGCTCTTGTGTGGTTAAATAAATTTGTGTGCTTAGGTTTGTACATATAATATATTTTTCAAAGTAAAATTATTATGTTTTCCATAAAAGTAGTTAAAAGAGTATTAAAGAAAAGGACAATATAGTTAAAAAAATCCAATTCAAGTTAGAGATAGGTTTTAAAATTAAAATCTTAGCCACTAGATCGATGTAACATATGCTTGATCATTTGAGTGCATAGTTTGATTGATACAGTCAATTCTCGATCAATATAATTAATTAGATAATAAATTCATGAGTCTTCAAATTGAGTAGATTGATTCTTGATTGATCTATATAGCTTGTTCGATCTCGACATGTCTCGATCGATCAAGTAACCTAACCACAAAATATTTCTATGTGTCTAATATGAAATATAATGTGTATATGAGCAGAGATATACTTAAATTATGATCATTAGAGCTCGATAGTTTCTTCAGCTTGAAAATATTCTTGAAAGACACCTAGAAACTAAAATTGTATTTGTTTGTTTTGTTCACAAATATCATCAATACTCACATAGACATTATAATCTCTCCCTTTGGCATATTCTTTGATAAAATATCTCTCTCACTACATAGCACTCATAGAAAAATAAATTTTTACATAGTGGTATTGTCCTATGATCCATTGAAACCATCTTTGCTTGAATCTTAAAAGCTCATGTTTACGTTGAAAGTCATAAACATAAATACCCAAATAACTTATTCCAAAAGATTTATTGTTTACTAATTTAGTGTATATAATAATATAAAAAGATAAAAATATTCAAATCATTAGAGAGAATTAAAAAACATAGCTCCCCTATGTGTAATATTTCAAAAGAAAATACAAAGTTGATTCTCCCCTCTAAATTTATTATTCTAGTTTTTCTCCCACTTTCTGTCATGCAAATAAACAATATAACATTGAAGCATAAGTCCAATATGAGAAAGAATGTGTGTGAATGAACTCCCCAAAAAAAGTAAAAAGGGCAAATTTATAAATTATGTTAAATATAATTTTTTTGTTAATAAGGATAGTAGATTGAACTAGATATGACTTCAATATTACACACAAATACAAAAATTGATTTGTGTAACTATTCATTAACAAAATAAACATATATATACTACAATACAAACATACTAACACATATAGTGACTTAATGATAGTCACTTAAAATGAGATAAATATTGAACTATAATAATAAGCCAATTAGTCCATTTATGATTAGTTATGAAAGATTTAAAGAAAAGAGCATCACCAATCATGCAAAAATTTCAGTTGAATTTATACTTGTACATAAATGTTTTTTCTTAATAAGAGATAAACTTTAATTTCCCTCTCAATATTTATCATATTATTTTTTATTTTGTATAATAGAATGACTATTTAATTTTCTTTTTGTATAACTATTTATGACTCTTTCTTTTTGGGCATTCAATTATTTTTTGTCCTTTATGACTATTTCTTTTATCATATTATTTTTCTTTTGCAAAGGAGATATGCATGAGCCAATATATATAACATAATGACTTTCACATTAGTTGTGAGGTAGCCTTATCCGCTAACTGTAATAGTTTTCACACATCAACTAATTTTTAGAGTCAAAGTTACCCCAATCACTAGATGTGAGAAAGATGTAAATGCACAAGACACAAGATCCATTTGGATAAAGCATACTAAAAAATGAGAGTAATATGTAATGTTCATTTCAAGTTAAAGTCTATTTCCTTTCTTTTTTTCTTTTTTCTTTTTTCTTTTTTTATCTTTTTTTTAAACAAAAGAAACATTAATAGAAATAAAATTAAAACAAGCATACAAGCTACAGATGCTCATAGTGTCAATAAAGCACCCAAATAAAATTATCTAGGTGAACAATAAATAACGATCATGTGATCGAAAAAATATAATATTTTCTAACCCAATCTTTTTTGAATTTTGTTTCTCTATGTTTTTGGGTTGAAAATCAACTTCCTTAGTTGTTATAGGCATTTTCTTAAACTTACCTTTATATTTCACATCCATCATAAATAAAGATGCAGCATGCATAGATGAATGATGGTTATAAGTTAAATAAAGATGCAGCATGTATAGATGAATGATGGTTATGATTCCTACTATGTGAAGCATGACAAATATTATTAAATTTAGGAGCATTCATACCATAATGATGGTAAATGGATATAAACTTAATATATTTTTCAATTATTTTTACAACCATTCTTTGTGTATAATAAGTAACATTAGGAGTAGGGTTTTACATTGAATCTATATGTATAGTCTGTGAAAAAGAAGGGTTGGAGGGTTTTACAAACTCAGTTAGTTTTGAAGATGATGGAATAATATCCTAATCTATATAGCTTGCTACTCCTTTGTCTCCAATAGGATTTTCATAATCCAAAATTTTAATTAGTCATTTAGCTCTAATGGTTAGTCTTTTTATAGCTTCTTTTGATTGTTCAAGTTCCTGTATTAGATTCTTATTTTCTTGTTTGAGATCTATAATACTTGAATTCAAAGCATTAGTAAGTTTTTCTTTTTTCAGTACTGAGAAATTTATTTCATAGGGCTTAAGTTTATCATTTAATTTTGTAACTATTACTAGTAACCTATCCTTCTATCTCCTACTGCTAACCAAATCCAAAAGCAATTCATCAAGATTATTTGCTTTAAATTTATTGAGTAGAAACTCAACATCACTTTGCTTATCATCTGAGTCGATGTCGAACTTATTGGAGTGTCCACCAGTAATTGTAGTAAATGCCAGATAGTAGCTATCATTGTTTTTTATTCAACTAGATTATCACTGTAACTTTTAGAGTCAATAATTGCAACATTGGACACTCTTCCATTTTTGTTCTTCTTGTCCGCACAATCAGTTGTAAAGTGACTATAACCTATACATTCAAAACATTGAGATCCAGTAGGTTTAGATTTATTACCTTTAGAACTCATATGTTTGAGTTCTCTTGGATTCTAATCCCTTGAATGGTTTGGTTCCCAGTTACTCTGTGAATTGTTCTAGTTTAAGAGTTTCTTAAGTATTTCGGTTAAGAGTATGAATTCTTCATCATCCTCGTCATTGTCATTATCACCATCATCAGTCATTGCATTTTTAGAAGTGATACCTTTGTTCTTTGGAGGTTTTTGAAAGCTCATCTCAAAGGTTTAAAGTTAGCAAAAGAGTTCCTCTATTTAGATGTTCTCTATATCCTTCATTTCATCAATGACATTGACCTTTTCATGGCAGTGATATGGTAATGAGCATAGATTCTTTCAAACTATCCCAAAATCATCAATTTTCTCTCCAAGATTAGTAAAAGTGTTAATAATATCACATAACCTAATATAAAATTTAGAAAAAGTTTCATTTTATTTCACCCTAAGATTTTCAAATTGACTACCAAGCATGCGAAGTTTAGTTCATTGAACTTTTGTGGTGCCACTTATGGATAACCTTTAAAATGTTTCGAGCATAATTAGCAGTATCCACATGAGAAATACAATAAAACTCATCAACCAACACTAAAAATAGCATTAATACACTTTGGATTCTAGTAACTACCAATTTTATCTTCAGTGGTCTAGTATTTCCTAGGTTTAGGAGTAATAATATCATCTTTGGTAACCGTAGGTGGTTCCCAATCATAAAGCACAGAGTTCCAAACACTTTCATCTATAGACGAGCCTTTCAATATGGGTAATTAGACCTATCAAGGCTAGGTGAACTAGTTATAGGTGAACCTTCTCTTAAATGATCCATAACAAAGTCCTAGGCACACTAAGTGTATCTATTAACCGGCTCTGATACCAATAGAAAGTTTCTTTTTAGTTATGAGCCTAATTAGGTAGAAAGAGTGAAAATATAATCAATAAAATTATGAAAAATTAAAATTTTTGTAGACTTCCAAGCATGTAATCATGTGTAAATAAAGTAATATGAAAATATAAAGACGTATGAGATGTTTAAGTGGAAACAATTTAGGCCATATCAATGACTTAAGAGGAAAACCACTGATCTATCAGACCATCTAATTAACCACTATAAAAAATAAGGTCTAATTACAAGACCAAATCTTATATTACTGAAGAAGATAAAGCCTCAAAGTAATCTACTTAAAAATAGTTGCTTTAATCATAGCCTCTACAAGAAAAGGTATTTGGATTCAGACTAACCTTATGATAACTTGAATCGTACAAGCAATCGAACACGTTCAACCATTACTGAAAATGTTAGCACAATAGCACAAATGAAAATGTGTATTTTAGAGTAGATTCAATAATGAATGATCCTAACTATATGATTTAATAAATATATCATATAAATAGAAATCAATCAGCAAACCTAGACCAATCAGTTTACGCACAAGCTTAATAAAGATAGTTTTTTTAAAGATTAATAATCAACTAAATAATTATGATATGACACACATAACTATTTGATCCAATAATTCAAGAAAAAAATAAAATAGAAGCTATAAGAATATATGATCAAAATATCATAAATCAATTATATTTATTAATCAATCAAAGACAACCACTAATGTTTTATAGATTAACTAAATATAGAAACCTAAAAAATTATAATCTTATAAATGTAAAACAAGAGAGAGAGATTAATATGAAGAGAATAATGCTCTTGTGTGTTTAAAAAAAGTTATATACTTAGTTGTATATATATAGTATATTTTGAGGTACTAGGTTAAAAGAATATTACTATGTTATCCATAAAATCAATTAAAAGTGTTTTAAAGAAAAAAGTTAATATAGTAAATAGTCAATCCAATTCGAGTTAGAAATAGGTTTTAAAACCATTCGAGTACATAGATCGATTGATCTAATTATACTTTGATCGATTTAGTCAATTAAATAATTAATTCATGACATTTTAAATTGAGTAAATTGATTTTTGATGGAGTAGCTTAATTTTAAAATATTACTACTTGTCTAATATAAAATATAACATGAACAAAAACATAAATATAATTGATTGTGATCGTTATAGCTCATATTTTCTTTAGTTTGAAAATATTCTTAAACATGCTTAAAAACTAAAATAATATTCTCGAAGAACATGCCTAGAAATTAAAATTATATATAATTAATATATTTATTACTAGCTAAAAACATAAAAAATGGTAAATCTTTTAAACTATTTTTGCGAATTATTTACTAGATATACTCTTAATAAATGTTTTATTTTCTCGTATTTATTTTAAATCTTAAAAAATGTAATTAATGTTTAGAAGATATGTAATTAATTGAGACAGTAAGTACCAACATTGTTTTTCAAAGTGAACGAATTCAAATGTTTTGTCCCATAAATTTAAATAAATTTCATAAATTAAATTAAGTTTTAATTTATTTTAGCTATTTAAATTGTAAAAAAGAAAACCTCTTTTATGGTGCCTATAAAATAACTTTATTAATAAGCTTGAAATTATTTATTTTTATGGGCCCTACAATGAGTTTTGCCTCGGGTTCTGACTTTCCAAATAACTATAGTGTTTTGTATGTTTTTTATTGTAATTGTACCTTTGTGGTGTTATTATATTTTTTTTTATAAGACAAAGAATTTAGTTTGTTATTAGTTCCTGAGTATCTTTTTTTCCTTTCTTCTAATCATCTGTCCCTTTATGCAGCATGGAGTCTTTAGGTGAAAAATTTATAGATTATACAATTAAACCAGTCAAACGACAAGTGAATTATGTGATTAATTATGGAAGCAACCTTGAAAATTTGAGGATAAAAGTTGATGATTTAAGAAATGAAAAAAATGATCTGGAGATGCTTGTTGATAGAGAAAAGAGAAATGGTAAAAGGATCCTTCATACAGTGGAAGGATGGATGGCAAGATTTGAAGAGGTCATTAAAGAGGCAAACATATTATTGGAAGAATACCACAAAACCAAAGCAAAGTGCACTCTTGTGAAAGCTTGTTATCAACGAAGTAAGAAAGCAACAAAATTGGCTGAGAGAGTTGATCAATTGCTACTCCAAAAAAATAATTTCTCCAATACTGTTTCGATCGATGCTCACCCACAAAAGAGATGGATCATTCCAACTAGAGATTATGAGCGTCTTGATTCAAGAAATTTACTTGTGAAGCAAATCTTGAAAGAATTCGAAAATGATAATATGAGCTTAATTGGGGTGTACGGAACTGGTGGTGTAGGTAAGACCACACTTGCCAAAGAGGTTGCTAGGGATGCTCTCAAGTTATTTGATGACATAGTTCTAGTTATGGACTCGAAAGAGAATCCAAAACTAGAAGAGATTCAAAAAGACATTGCTGACGGTTTATGTTTGGATTTTCCAGAAGGTCAAAATATAGACCAAAAGGCTGATTGTTTGTTTAATAGGATGAAAGACAAGAAGGTTTTGGTGATTTTAGATGATGTACGGGAAGAAATTGAATTGGAGAAAGTTGGGCTGCATTCAGGGGTGTGCAAAATACTGATGACGTCTAGAAATCGACAAGTATTTTCGTCGTCTATGATGTGTACTCAAAAAGATTTCTGTCTTGACACTTTGAATGAAAAAGAAACATGGAATCTATTTGTGAAGATAACAGGTGATGTTGTTCAGGACTCCAAAATAAAAAGGGTAGCAATTGAAGTTGCTAATAGATGTGGTGGGTTGCCTGTCTTAGTTGTTACAGTTGCAGCAGCTTTGAAAAACAAAAATAGTATACATTCATGGAAAGATGTCTCAAGACGTCTAAAGAATCTTGGTGAGAAGGAAGAAGACTTGCAACAAAAAGCATACTCGGGCATAGAATGGAGTTATGATCAGTTAGTTGACGATGAAACCAAGAATTTATTCTTGTTATGTTGTGTACTTGGTTGTGGTCTTCTTTCTGACCTGTTGAAATATAGTCTTGGTATGGGTTTATTTAGTGATAAATACCATACGGTGGAAGACATACGACATAGATTACATACACTGGTGGATAAACTTAAAGATTCATGTTTGCTCCTTGATGGAAAGAGTAATGAGGAATTCAAGTTGCATGATCTAGTAATAGAAGTTGGCATTTCAATTAAGCAGAGTAGAAGTGAGAATATTTTGTCCAGTTGGAAAAATCGAGAGTTAAAAGAATGGCCAGATAATGGTTTTCTTAAAACGTGTACTATGATGAATATTTGCTTGCTTGATATTTTCTGTGGGTTTCCTAATCAAAGCTCGGAATGCCCAAAGTTAGAGTTGTTGTGGATCCACAATCATAGTATTGGCCAACACTCAATTCCAAGCAACTTCTTCAAAGAAATGACGGCACTTAAAGTGTTAGATTTAATTGAATTCAATATAGAGTCATTACCTTTATCCTTTGTTGACCTCACAAATCTTAAAACATTGTGTTTAAATCAGTCTAAATTGGGAAACATATCTCTCATTGGACAGTTAAGGAACCTTGAAATTCTTAGCTTAATATATTCTATAATAAAACAATTACCTAAAGAAATTGGACATTTGACTCATCTAAGGTTATTGGATTTGAGTTATTGTGAAGAACTTGAAGTAATTGCTCCTAATGTTCTATCAAGCTTGACATCACTAGAAGAGTTGAAAATGAGAAATAGTTTTAATAAATGGGAGACTGAAGGTAATGCTAGCCTATCTGAGTTGAAGAAGTTATCTCAACTAACCACGTTGGAGATTCATATTCCAGAATCTTCCCTTCTTCCAATGAACTTGTTCTCAAATAAGTTAGAGAACTTCAAAGTACTCATTGGTGATACATGGGATTGGAAAGACGTGTCTAAAGAAACCTCAATCAATGTTTTGAAACTCAAGCATGTTGAAAGTAGTCAACTGGACAAAGGTCTAAAAAGGTTGCTAAAGATATCTGAAAGCTTGTATTTTGATGAGATGGAGGGTGTTGATAACATTTTTAGTCAATTTGAAAGTGAAGGTTTTCAATACTTGAAGCATCTCCACATTCAAAATAATACAGTAATTAAATATGTCATATTTCCATATGGATGCAACAACTCCAATATTGATGTTTTTCCCAACTTGGAGTCACTAGTTCTTCAAAACCTTTCTAGCTTAGAACATCTTTGTTGTGGCCAAGTTAACTTTGAGCCTTTGAAAAGATTAACAAGTATAGAAGTGAAAAGTTGCCCCAACTTAAAGAGACTCTTCTCTTTTTCCATTGCTAAATGCCTATCAAAACTCGAAGAGATGAAAGTGGTGGATTGCAATATAATTGAAGAGATTGTTGGACGAGAAAAAGATGATGACAATGATTACTTGATAAAAAAAACCGATTTTATTGAATTTAATAAAATGAGATCATTGATTTTGGAAGGGCTTCCAATGCTTTTGGGTTTCTCAGGCAACAATGTTAATAATAAATCAACAAGGATTACCGAGTTACCAAAAAGGAGCCACAATTTCAAAGAGATAATTGAAGAGATAGATGTCGATGCATCAACAAGGACAAATGACTTACAACTATTTAATAGACCGGTATATTTCTTATTTCTTATTTAATTAGTTCATTTACTACTACAACTTTATTTCATTTTGTAATTTATATTTAATTATCCTTTTGTTTTTACTTGTATACTGCTTATATTGTTGTAATAAATTTGATCATTTATATTCAAATAACCATAAAAAAAATCATTTATATTTATCCTATTTTTTTCAATTCATTTTCAATTGTATATTAACTTATATTATTATTTTATAAAAATGGATAATTATGTTATAGTGGAGTTAGGTGGGCTTGGAAAGGTGGTAACGAGTGTAGAACTTAAAATGTATTTTTTTTAAATTTATAAATTTCACATTTAAAAAAGAGAAAAATATCATAGATGTTTTTTATGTTAGATAATTTGTACTATTTGGTTCTTTAGATTATAAACGGTGTCAATTAATCCTTTAATTTTAAAAAAATGACCAATTAAAGATAAAACATATTATTTTAATGATTTTTTATTAGATATTATTTTTAAAGGTTCAATTAAGAACAAATTTTAAACGGTGTTAATTAATCCTTTAGCTTTAGAAAAATGGTCAATTAAGGATAAAATACATCATTTTAATGATTTTTTATTAGATATTATTTTTAAGGGTCTAAGACAAATTATATTATTTTAATATTTTCATTACATTTTTTTAAAATAATGTGTTTCATCCTTAATTGACATCTTTTTTTGAAGTTAAAAAATTAAACGATATCACTTATAATCTTAGAATCAAATGATACAAATGACCTAATATAAGCGACTTCTATGACCCATCTCTCTTTAAAAATCATGTATTTTAAGAAATTATTTTCTAAACTTTTGAATTTTCAATTAAGTGTTACATTAGTGTAATGATATACCGTCACTGTATATATATATAATTATGTCATTTTATCAAATATGAATGATTATATTACTAAACTATAAATTTTTTCAATGGTATTGTCAACATAAAAGTAAATCTAGCAATATCACCAACCTTTCATGGAGCGTTATAATAAAAATTTGACAATGGAGGTACTTTTTGCACATTTATCATGTCAAGAACCTCTTTAAAAATAAATTAACATTAATAAAAAAAACTGGATCTAAAGTATTATCATGCTAATTGTATAGGGTGAATGTACAGAGGAGTGAGTAGGACTCTCGATATATAAAATTTTATTTATAGATTATATAAAATTATAGATAAATTACATGAATAAAATAGAACTTTGTCTCACTTAGATTTTAAAATTTGTTTTAAAACACTTAATAACTCGTTATAAACTCAATAGTTTAAACATAATTTTTATAAAATAAGATATATTTTATATATTTTTGAATTAAAAGAAATAGTTAATGAGAAGGGACTAGTACTATTTTTTATAATGTATAAGATTATTTGAACAATTTTTCTACCGGAGAAAAAGTAGTCTCATCTTGTGATTCAACGTACTCATTTTCAACAATGCCCCAAGTATCATTGACATCTAATATCGTTTTCAATTAAATACTTATTGAGAAGTAATTAGTACTATTTTATAGTGTATGTGGTCATTTGAACAAATTTTTATCAATGAGATACATATAATATATTTTTTAATTAAAAAAATAGTTATTGAAAATTAAGTAGTATTATTTTTTATTGTGATATAATTTTTCTCTTGAATACAAATCTTAAATCCACTATTGCTTACATATGAACTAAAAATATTTTAATGAGTACATGAAAATGTTAGTTTAGTATGTAGTTTCTTTTTGTGTGTGACTAAACTATGTAAGTTAAAATTTTGTAATGTAGGTTTTGTTACCGAGTTTGGAGACCTTGTCTCTGTCCTCGATACCTTCAAATGTAATATGGGGTGACCATTTTTCAACAAGCTCATCAGGTTGGGTTCAAAATTTGGAAACATTGAAAGTGTCAAGATGTCATGACCTAAAATTCTTGCTATCTTCATCTATGGCAAGTAGTATGGTGCATCTCAAGCATCTTGAAATTATGGAATGTCTAAATTTGATAGAGATAGTTTCATTAAGCCAAAGTGATCGTTATGCAGTAAGTAAGGTAGATGAAATGTTCGATAAGCTCGAATCCATGAGATTGGTGAATCTTCCAAATCTTGTAAGTTTCAGCTCAACAAAGGGACTTTCTCCTCCACATGACTACTCATTGTTTGATGGAATGGTAAATTTTTAAGCTTGTGCTGTTAGCATCTATATATGTGTTTTAATTTTGTACTTTGAAAAGGAAATTTTTGTCAAACAATTTATAATTAAGTATAAATATAAATAAATTTCTGACTCACAGGTACAATTTCTTAGTATGAAGCGTTTAATAATTAGTGGTTTGGATAAAGTGACAAACATATGGCATAACAAACTCCCTCCCAACTCCTTTTGTGCACTCAAAGAAGTCAAGATTAAATTTTGCCCAAGTGTAGACGCATTTGTCAAGCATCAACATGCATTCCTATCGAATCTAAATTCGATAAAAATAAGGAATTGTTCGAATTTGAAGAATGTTATTCCAGCTTCCTTGGCTGGATGTCTTCAAGGACTAGAACACTTGGTTGTAAAGCATTGTGAGGTACTAGAGGAAATCTTGAAGAAGGAAGAGGAGCACAAAAGTAATCAGCTTATTATATTTGAGTTCCCAAAAGTAAAATATGTGAAATTTATTTCTCTGCCTCAACTTAGGAGTTTTTATGGAGGACTGTACTCTTCCAAATGGCCATCACTCACACATTTAAAAGTTTTGTTGGGACGCAACAATAACAAAGTGCAAATTTTGGCCAAAGAACATTCAGGCTTCCAAGAAAAATGCAACATGGATAATCCATGTACTCCAATAAAACAACCTCTCTTTCTAATAGAAAAGGTTAGTAAGAATAATAATCCTTACTTAATTAAGTGCATATAATCGTTGTATTGTATATACTAAAGTTTATGACAAATTAAGTTGTTTAATAATTGAAAATATAAAATTTGATGTTTGTGAAATATGTCTAAAATTATTTTATTACAATTGAATTTGGATCGAGATGAGCAACCTCTCTTCATTATGTATTAATATTTCAGGGATCGTTCCCTAACTTGAAAAAGTTGTGCTTGGGTGCTGCCATGGAGGTGTGTGATGATCCAACTACAGCGGCTTGCTTGAGCAAAGCGAAAGATTTTTTCTTTGCTTGTAACAACGTCAACTCTTCCAATATTTTTCTCACCAACTGCTCTCGGTATTTCCATGGTAGTTTTGAAGGACTACATCTAAGCAGAGGTCTGTTTTCAGAATTATTTGTGGATGCTGATATTGAACAAGAATTTGGGACCCTCCCACATCTAAAAGCTTTGGTCATTGGAAAAATGCCATGTTTGACAAATTTATGGAAGGAAAATTCTCAAACTGCATCAGTTTTACCAAATCTGGAATTTCTGCAAGTGGTTAAATGTGACAGGTTAAAGAACATAGCATCCTCTGCAATATCCTTCCACAATCTGACAATGTTGAGAGTATTTTATTGTCATGGATTGAAATATTTAGTGACTTATTCAGTTGCTAAAAGCTTAACCCAACTCAAAAGCATGCTAGTTGGTGATTGTAAAAGAATGAGAGTAATCGTGGAATGTAGTGACGGAAACGATGATGATGATGATGATGGGAATAATATTAACAATACTGAGATTGTCTTTGGAAAACTGCAGTTTTTGGGACTTTATTCTCTACCAAGTCTGGGAGGTTTTTGCTCTGGAAATGATCATTGTTGTGTCAAAGTACCATCCTTAAAGACTTTGGACGTGACAGACTGCAACATCGAGTTGAAAATATCTGATGAGGGATTCCTGCTCCAAAGCCATTCAAATTTAGAGGCATTCCAACAGATAACAACTCAGCTAGATGTTGATGTTGATGTTGATGATGATGAGACAGTGCCTGTACAAGATATTAATGTTGTTGATGATGATGATGATGATTTTTATTATTATGACGATGATTTTTATTATTATGATTATGATGATGATTTTTATTATTACGATGATGATGATATATGACGGTAAGCCTTTTATATTTTTGTTAAAGATTCTTTTCATATATAGTCACAATTTTTTTTAAATAGTGGAAATGATAATAGACTCTATATATAAGAACTAATCTTCTCATTATTATATTAATTATTTAAATAAATAACATTTGACACGTAGATATCCCAAATCTCTGAAGACTGGTTGTGGTAAGGCGTGCAATGATCTTCGAAAGCTCATCTCCTTGGTAAGCTTTTATATGAACTGAGCCTCCTAATATTATTCCAATATTTATTTATGTTCTTCTCAAGAAATAAATTAATTAAAGCTTTATGTTTGTATGTTCCATTTCGAGTATTGTGTAATTTCTTTCCATAGATGTTTTCCTCCGGAGAAGTCTGAAGAATAAAGAATTCGATTTCTCTGTTCTTGACTTAATTCCACAATCATTATTTAAATAATTCTCATAAATTTCTTTACATTCACTCACTGATGTTTTATAATAACAATAAATTATGGTAAAACTTAAAATAATGCAAGTATTGTGACGTATATATTTTGCTTGGTGTCATGTTTGATAACTTAAAAATGAATTGTAATTTTTTTTAATTAATTTTATCACTTTTAATACCTTGGTCCCTTAACAAAAAAAATTTGTAATTTTTTACCTACTTCTCACATTTAGTAATTTTAGACAAAATTTAAAAATAATAAAAAAATATGTTAAATTTTTAAAATTAATGGACTAAATAATTTAAAATATAAGTTTTTTAATACTTTAATTATGATTGTTATGGTGAAATTTGATTTGAATTTTAAATTTGAACTAAATGTGTTAAATATAAAAAATAAGTCTAAGAAAATTTTGTTAAAGAATCAAACCGTTAAAAGTGATAAAATTAATACACCAAAAATATAGTTGATCCTAACCTAAATGATTCCTTCGTATTTTTGTACATATTGTGTCATGATTCTATATTATTATCTAGAAAAATAAATTTTTAAAATAATTATAACACATGGTATGTTATATGAAACATAGAGGTATAAAAATGGGTGTAAATTTACTTAATATTAACATTTATCTTAAATACATATATTAAATAGCATCAATAATGGAAACCGATCCTATTACTAATTCCCTTTCTATATTAATATTATTTTATTAGTTTTTGCATTTCAAAAGTTGACAATAATTATTACTCAGATTTTAAAAAAATTTAATCAAGATTTACAAAAAAAAAATATATTTTTTAGGATAAATTTTTTCAAAATAATGAATAAATTTTATTTATTATGAAACAACACGCATGTTAGCATATTATATAGTTGAGTGTATAAAGGAGTATATAGAAGATTGTTGCTATCATTTAGTAACTAAAAGGGTTTCTTAATTTTTCACTGTTTTCCCATTTATTTACAATGGTTAATTATTATTTAGTGATTATTCTGTTTTGATAATTTAAATCATTTTATGCAGTAATAATTACTCATTACTTTCTCTCGGTCGGTATTATGATGAAGCTTAATGGTTGCTGGAATCATCTTCACCATGTACTAGTAACTGCTTTATTATGAGTGTTAATTTGTGAGAACAGTGTTTTATTATGAGTGTTAATTTGTGAGAACAGTTGTGTCGATTTGTGAAAAACATAAGTATTTTTAAGTGTTGCGATTTATATTGTATTTGTAACGTAAACTTGTTGGAAAGTAGTGTGTTATTATTCAAGATTTTAAACATGAATTAATTGTTGCTCGGTTGTTTTCGTATCGTAAAAGGATGGTGATTTTAAATATGTTACATTATTAACATTATTAGATAAACATATTGATATATTATTTTTTTAAATTAATTAGTTTTTTTTAGATTTGGTATCACACCAAAGTAACATTTAATTTTTAAAAAATTGTCAGATTCTTTATTACAAGTGGCTAAAAATGTGTCTCTCTTTACAAACAATGAAACTTATTTTTCATCTTAATAAATTAGATATTTATTGTGAAGAATGACCGAAACAAATACTTAACACCAAAAAGTGATTATAGATATTCCTAATTAATTATAAATAATTGTTTTTTAATATAAAATAATATATGAAGATATGATTTGAACATATTATTTAATAACAAGAGAAACATAATTAAACATGCGATTTAAAATTCTAGAAATATTTCTTATTGCAAGAAATTTGATAATTAATTAATTCAAAGACACTTAATTAGAAATAGGAAAACAAGCTATTATCCTAATTTTCAAACTAATTTTTTTGATTTCTATATTTTAAAATTTTTAAAAAATAATATTATTTACACATCTATAATTGAAACTCGAATCCCAAACATTTTATAAACCTAAATGAATTATATGTTAATGAACCAAAAACTTATTGATATTTTTCAATTTCATGGAATCCAAAATAAGGAAATTAACTATGTCAATCAGCTTCACGACTATTGCATAAAGTGTAATAGGTGTTTTGATAAATGTCTTGTAAATGTATAGAAGGTGCTTGCATAAAAGCCTTGTAGTCACACTACTATAATATATATATTTAGTCTCTGATATTTAGTTTCGATTTTTATATGATTTTGACATTGATTATTTAAAAATCGAAACTATAAACATATTTTATAATCTCGGTTATTTAAAAACCGAAACTATAAACATATTTTATAATCTCGGTTATTTAAAAACCGAGGACATAAATATATCCTATCAATTTTCTATCTTTTATACATAACCTTAATTTTTTTTTTACTTTTTTTCTCTCATTTTTCATTTTTCCTCTCATTTTTCCTCTCTCTTTTCATTTAATTCCCTCTATCTCTTTTTTTTATTTCTTTTTTCTTTTTCCTAGCTAATCCAAAAAGAACACTTTGGAAACATTTCTTCATTGCTGTCGCTGGTTGTCGCATCCCTGGCTGTGGTGTCGCTGGTTATGGCATTGTTGTTAGTGGTTCAACTCGAATGAGATGATAGATTTTGAGCACATTGGTGGAGTTAGTGGTTCACTTCGCCTTCTGGCCGCCTTCGTCTCACCTTTTGGCCGTCATCGTCTCGCGATGAAGGCGAAGTTAACTGTGTGCAATGGGACTGAATCATTGGATGGTGATGTGCTGATTTTTCTAGAAATGGTCAGTACAGGTAAAATCTTGTTGACCTGTAGCCTGAAGGATGGGAACCACAGTTCCTCTGTTTTACCAGTCATTATCCTTCCCACTTGATGCTCTGAAGGGTTTGTCATTCTTCTTAATTTTCAATTTAGGGTATGTTACTTTTACCCTCTCTTTCTTCCAAATACTCGTTGAAAATGCCTTGATTGAGGATATTGTTATTGAATATTGCGTCTCTTATGAATAATTGAGTTGAGATTTTTTAGGAGGAACATGAGAAGAAGAAGAGAGGCATGTTCAAGAAGAAACCAATACAGTCTCGTAGAATGGTTTTGTTTTAAGATTATTTTTTATTCATTTATTTTAATTTTTGCTTGAAGTCATCTTGTTAGATTATTTTAATAGTTACATTGTAGATTGTTGTTGCTTTATTTCTTTGTTCTTTTCATCTAATCTGCAGATCGTAGATTGCTGTGTTTTGAGTCTCAAAATAGATAAAAATAAATACTATGCTCAAGTTATTTCTATTGTACATTGTATTTATGGTTCATTTGTCCTCCTTAGACATGTTTCATAGGAATTACAGGTGCGTGGTTTGTCGTTATCAGATTCATAATTTTTAATTATCTCTTTTAAAGTAACC
Source organism: Hippophae rhamnoides (assembly GCA_033030585.1). Classification (NCBI taxonomy): domain Eukaryota; kingdom Viridiplantae; phylum Streptophyta; class Magnoliopsida; order Rosales; family Elaeagnaceae; genus Hippophae; species Hippophae rhamnoides. The sequence continues at coordinate 23,212,143 of CM065437.1, read as the reverse complement.
AATCTCAAGTTATTCTTTGGATTTTTGTCTGAACTATGTCTCTTGACTGCTTTATTACTATTTCATGTCTGATGTTTGATCCAGGTGATATATATTGATCCAACAACGGGCACACTTTTCTATGATGCGAAGGTAGGATTTGATGTTTTCAAATGTGAAAGTGAAGCTTTAAAAATCATTTCTTTAGGGAAGAAGGTAGTTTCAATATTTGAAAATTGTTTATCTTAAAATTCTGATTTAAACTTATTCTTCTTCTTTTTTCTTTTTTTTTAAATGTAACCAGTCATGTTAGTAGTAGTTGATCTTATTCTAACTGTTCTTATGGCAGTACTTCTTTGGCTCTTTTTTGTCCTGTGATGAAGCTTTCAAGCTGATTAATGATGGATGGTTGCAACATAATAATGGTGCTAAATCAGCTGCTGAATAAGAGGTGTTTTTAATTATACTATCGTTTATTAGCGGTGGTTAATGTAGTAAATTTAACTATGAGCAAAATTTACTTTTGACCTCTCTATATCATTTTATCATTTTATCACTGTATACATGTATACATTGCACTTTGTCTGAAGTTTTGTTGCTTATTGTGAATTGTGATATGTTGTTACTACTATTTGGAATAGTGGACTCAAATGACAAACAAGCACCAAATTAGCTAGCCATTCAGCTTCATGCTATTATAATGTTTCTGATATCTTCCTTTTTTCTAATTAGCTATTTGGTACCAGGACTTTATATCTGTAACCAATAGTCAAGACAATGGAACTATAGTTGAGAGAGTTGAGAGCTTCAAATGCTTAATTGATGGAGTAGATTTTGCTGATAGGTACATCATGACTAATGACTTACAAAATAACTTCCACGAGACTTAAGTCTAGATATTGTAATTTCTTAGTATATCATGTGTGTTCAATTCATGTTTAAAAATCAGGAATATAGACACAAGGCATTGTTAAGTCTAGTGACTTAATATTTTGTGCATCATTTTCTGCAAAGGGGAATGCAAGAGAGTTAGCGTACAACTTTATGTCTGTCTATGTAGTGCTCAACTTAGTGTCTGTTGGAAACATCATACCTAGTTGCATGCCTTGGAAAATACATTCTCCTAATTGAATTGATTTGTATTAATGATCATCAGTCTATACTAGAGCAGTAGAGCAGAAGGCGCACTAGGATAGCAGGTGCACCAGGGCAACAGGTGCACTAGCACACTAGGAAGCAGGCATACCAACGTACCAGGCGCACCAGCGCACTGTCTTTTGAGTCTCAAAATAGATAAAAATAAATATTATACTTAAGTTATTTCTATTGTACATTGTTTATTAATTTTTAGTTTATAATAAACTCTCGAATGTAATTATACTTTTAATTTTAATATAATACGATTTTTAATATTATAATTAATAAATTTATTGTAATATAATACGATTTTTAATATTGTAATTAATAATTTTATTTTTATTAATTTATGCATACTCTATGGTCTCGATTTTCATCAAAAACTGAGGTCATAGGTAACGACCTATGGTCTCTCTCACTTAGGCCTCGGTTCTCATAACCGTGGCCATAGAATTATGCTCATGGTTAAAAATCGAGACCATAAGTATAAATTATAGTAGTGTAAGGTGTTGTCAAAGAAATGTGAATTGATAAGCGCCCTCTTTGTATTACAATAAAGGGCATTTCATGTGCTCTCTTTAACTTTGAAAAAAGCCATTGAAACACCTTTATTATTGTTAATGAGTACACTTAAAATGCCCTCTTAAGCTGGCATTTTCTTGAAAGAAAGAAAAAAAGAAAATATTTTTAGAAGCTAGTTGTAAACAAAAACAAGCGCCATATAAGAAAAATTCTTCAAGGAATATTAATCTCAAGCTTCACACTAAAAATTAAAATTAAAGCAACTAGTATAGTTGCTCTTCAAGAAACAATTACCAAAAGAGAAGATGTCTTGCAATGAGGGGAATGATAGTCTATCATGGTCTGCAATAGGCAAAGAGATGCACTTCATGTGAAATAATACGAGAACTACAAGCGAAACAAAATGTATTATGTGCAAAGGTTACTCAATAAGGCTATATATCATATGTTATAAGTGTTGCAATATATTCAAGTACAAAAGCACAACCTAAAATCCTTCTAACCTAGAATCATTGAAGTATAATAAAAGTAGATCCCAACGATCAAATATATTCTTATGAATAATACATCTCTAATAATTCCATGGTTTATTCATAATATTATCTGAACATAAAGTAGAAGATTCAACATCTATTGAAGCATGTTTATCATGCCTAATAGCTCGGGAGAAAATCAAAAATACCCCCGAGGTTTTTAATATCTTCAAAAATACCCTTAACATTTAAAATAAAAACTACAATACCCTTGAGGTTTAAGATATCTTCAAAAATACCCTTATCATTTAACAGAAGCATAAAAAAACCGTAAAAAATCACATCAATATTTGAAAAAGTCTTTTCTACCCCTACCTATATAGCTTTTTGAATATTACCGTTAAAAATATTATCGCAAATACCCTTGAAGTTTTATTTTTCTTCAAAAATGCCCCTGATATTATAATTAATTTAACTTTATCGAAAATACACTCGATATAATAATTAATTTAAATTCATCAAAAAATACCACTTACTACAATATCTACTCAATAACCCGCTTATAAATAATCATCAATAATAAGCTATAAATATTGACCAAAAATACCTTTAACCCACTCAATAACAATTCAATACATATCATACATCCACATTTACGGGTTTTATATTACAAATCATACATCATCCACATTCTCATTTTCATAACATATTAACACCTTTCGATAATAGTTAATATTCACATCCAAATTCATATTTCATACTAACTTTCTTTCAATAACAATTCACATACACATTCACAATCTAAATTCTTTCAAAATGTAAGGGAGGGAACACCATAAATGAGTTTAAATACACAAAAACTACAAAGTTCATATCATGTCCCCCAAAACCTGGTGTATACATGAACTTTGAGTTACAAAAAGATTTCCTTCCAAATCATATTCATTGTTCCATTTACTTACACATTTTAAAATAAAAATTATAAAACAAATCAAAGCCCCATTTCGAGAAGGCTCACTTTGACTTGTTGATTCTCCCATTTTTGCTTCTTGTTGATTGCATCACCACTATCTATCACTCCGATTCATGAACAATAAATAAATTTATGGTATAAGTAATGCATAATGAATGTGTTATACAATACATTACCCGAATTTGATTAGTTCTTTTGTTTTGCTTTTTCTTGACCACCTTCTTTGAAGTTGTTTCCTACAAACAATTTAAAGTTTAATATAATTAACCCAATATATTTAATAAATGAATAGTTATAATTTTTACCTGAGTTTCATTAGTTGAATTCTTTAACTTCTCCTACATGTCCTCTCGATTATGACCAAATTGATTGCAATATCCACATTTCAATCCTTGCGACCCTCTTATGTTTCTCCGGGTTCGGTAGCTTCCTATGTCTCTCGGTTGGTGGTCTTCCTTTCTTTGGTTTATAAATTGGTGGAAGTATTTGTTGCTCACTGTGGATCATAACCCACTCCTTTTCGGATGGAGCAAGGATGAATCAAAGAGAAATATGTCTTCAAAAACGAAGCCTTTGTAAAATATGGATGTACATAGTCCGCAATCTTATACATACATCCATAATACAAGCAACACCATGCTTACAAGGTAAACCACTCAATTGCCACCCATAACAACTACATGTCCACTTATTTAAATTAACCAACATGTTGCAACCATCCAATACTTCAAATATTTCATCTCAAAGATACTGAAGACCTTTAAAACTCTTCCTTCTTCTTGTCTTTGAAGAATGTATTTCATTACATTTGGTGGAAAAGGAGTAGTCCACTTTCAAAGCCTCTTCATTCCTCTTCACTATTAGCCGCGTCAATTTTCTTCGACCTCTTCAAATAAATTCACAATAGGTCTAGACCTCACTCTTTTCAACCAATTGTTAAAACTTTCAGGTCATGTTATTGGGTCACATGTTCAACCTTTACATCATCATCAAAAAGCATGTCTCTTTCGATGTGAAGCTTGGATCTTACTTAAATATTCAGCGTGCTCGTGCTCTTCTTTCTTAATTTCATTCATCACATCATTAAATTCAGCTTTTTCTAGTTGCTTTAGATGCTGCCCAAAACAAAGATCTCATTTTCATGCTTGGATGCTTACATTTCAAGTTGGCATAAATATGCCTAGCAATAAAAATCGACATGGGAAGTTGGGAAAAACTTATTTATTCTTTAGCAACGAGACCTTTTTGTCTATCAAACATGAAGCACATCTTTCTTTTTTCAAACTCCCCAATATGTTGGTCTAATAAAGCCGTGAACCACATCCAAGTTTCACTATTTTCGATTCGGCCCAAGCAAGGACAATTGGAAACAAACCTCCATTAGTATCCAATCCAATGAAACCATTAAGACACCTTTATATGGACCCTTTAAAAAACATCCATCCAAACCAAGGAAAGGCCTACATCCACTTAAATACCCTTGTTTTGAGGCACATAAGCTAACAAAACATCTCCCAAAACAAGTGGCATTTGGTATTGGAATATAAGTATCAACAACTCAAGCTATTGATCCGGTGTTGGTTCTTAAAATTGTATGACAATATTGCCTTATTTTTGAAAAACTACCAATACGTGGTCACCCAATTCTCCATCACAAGACAATTTTTCTTGCCTCTATACAATGTCAAGTCGTACGTATATACCCCATCTTCTTTTACACTCAGTAGACAATATAAGGATACTTACATTAGGATTTCCCATAACTAAGTCCTTTAATTGAGAAGCTAACCAAGAGGATGTAGCAGATCTTTTTGCTATTCTCAAAAATACCCCTGAGGTTTTGCTATTCTTCAAAAATACCTGTGGGTTCTTCAAAATCATACAAACGATCAGCTACTTCAGAAGAAAAAAAAACATTACAACTAGAATATCAGAGCAAACTCATATCTGAACGGTTCGAAATACATATTATATATCATCAATACAAGTAGGATATTGTTAAAAATGGGTTCTAAAATACAAATTAAAAAAAGATGAAATACAAAATCAAATATGTGAAACGATATTCTACTCCAATATATGCAAGTGTGCGTAAAAAATAAATTTTTATCCAAACGAACCAAATACAAAATATATATGAAATAATATGAAATTAATGAGCTTACACAGTTATATTGTAACAATGGGACGTGTTAGGGTGCGGGTGATACGTTCAATTTTCGCGTGAAGATGAGTCGCGTATTTGCGATAAGGGTGAGGAGTTGCGATACCGGGCGAGTGGGAGTTGCGAAAACCGAGAGGAGTTGGTGGGTGAAATAATGGGTTCGTGAAGGTGGTTCACGGGGGTATTTGCGATAACGACGAGGATTTGGTGGTGGAAGGATATCTGTGAGGTTTAGGGGCTAGAATGAGTCGTCCGATGGGAGAATGGGTGACTGAAACAAGCAACCAGGGAGGCTGGAAGTGTGGCGGTGAGGCTACGAGAAGAAGAAATGAGTTTCTGTGAAGAAGAAGAGAAAGGTTTTTGCGTGAAGAAGAAGAGTGACGCGAAGAAGAGTGATATATGTATAGGGGTGAGATTACCATTTTGCCCCTAAAGTTAAACGGAGATATAACGTCGATAACGTTTAAGGGTAGTTTTGATATTAAATAAAGCTCAGGGGTAATTTTGAAGAAACACAAAACCTCAGGGGTATTTATGATAATAATCCTAATAGCTCCCATATAATGTTACACTCTTTCTATCTCTTATTCCTATTTTCTAAGCATTAATTTAGTAGACACAAAAGTAGAGAAGTTGCATCTCCTATTTTACATTATAAAGATCATCTCTTACCATTTTACAAGGCAAGGAGTCATTTAAACCCACTGCACTTATTTTAGTATCATTGTATGCCATATAAGTTTCTAAATTTTTCTGTATGATGATACATTAAAATATAAGTTAAATAAATAAGAGTTTTTGAAAATGATAATGGAAGAAATCTTATAAATTAAGAAGGAACAAACCTAAAGCATTTCTATAATTTCAAAAACTTTTCATGACTTTTTGAATCTACCGCTCATACTAATATGAAAAATTGTAAAAATATAATAGAGGCTTGTAAGTTAGGTATATTAGGGTAATATCCTAGGAAGTATAACATAAGATCGAGTTTGCACTTCAACGTTTGGTTTTTTATAGTGAAAAGTTAAGTGGTCTGATAATTGTATTTTATACACTTATTTTCACCTATTTTATTAATTGTAATTGATATGTTCTTAAGGTTTTTAGTTAATTTTCGATAAATAAATTAGTATTTACTGTTTTTTATATTTTTTATGAAAAGTAAATAATTTGTATCGAAAACGTAATTAATTGCAAGTTTTCGTCCAAAAATATAATTTCAAAATAAATGAGTATTTAATTGCAATTTATAAATGTTGAAAATATAAATTAAATTAAATTCGGGCTTAATTTTTAATTATTAAAAGTTTAAAATTTAATTTAAATTATAAAAGGGCTGTATTGCAATTAAAAAAAGTTTAAAATGTAATTTGAAATATATTTATGGGTAAAAATATAATTAAGGAAAGTTTTAAATTCTGCGCAGGTGAGAATAATCTACGCGCCAATCTACACGCGCGAATCGTGGACCGTCCGATCAGATAAGAAACGGCTGAGATTTGGGCGTCCTTATCACACCCGACCAAAGAGAGTGGGTGCAGGTCTCAATTTTTCACGTGGATCGGTGCAGACGAAATGGGGCCCTTCTGTGGCCCGGTGTGTGCGTGCGTGGGACCCACGTGTCCGATGCATTCCACCATTGCCCCCACGTACGCCGCGCTCGATCCGTGCGTTGATCCGCGTGCGACAGAGTTTCAACGAATCAGACCGCGACGTGTCCACCGAGATCCATTCTGAAATCGAATCGCCACGTGTCCCACTCTATATTTCAGCCAATCATGTGATGACATGTGGCATGTTATCATGAGCGAGAAAGCGCAGGATCAAGCCCGTGTGTAGCCGTTGTCTCCGTGCTCTGATGTCTCATGCGCACGTTCCCAGAAGCCAATCAGAAGCTGCCACGTGTCCGCATTAATTCCTTTCAGCGAATCAGACGGTGACACGTGGCATGCATAAAGAATTTAAAAAATGCAGAATCGGCACCCCTAGTTCACGTGTGATTTAATTAATAAAATTGATACGCGTGATTTTTGTTTTTCGATACAAATTATTACACGTTTTTTATAAAAAAATAAAATAAAAAATCTAATATTTTAGATGTATTATTTTTAGCTATAAATAGGAGATAAGATGATAGTTTTAGGAGGTTTTTGAGTTTTTGGGTAGAGTTTAATTTTCGTGTAGTGTTTGAAGTTGGAAGCTGGAACACGCAGAAGCCATTTTTGGCTTCTGTTGTGTTCCATGTGTGCCAAATATTTGTTTTAATTGATGTTTTAATTTTCTGTGTTCTTCGTCTTATTTTCCTTGAACTATTGTAATTTTTATTTTACATTTATGAAGTAATTTAATTTTTCTAGGGTTGCATTTGATCTAAACTTATGAAGCTTTGATTTTAACTATTTTTGAAAGATTTATAAGAAGTTTGATTTGTTCATTCTATTTTGTGCTTAATGCTTTTTTATTATTTACGAATCTTATCAAAACGATCCGTGGCACATAAATAAACTTGGAAGAGGCATTTGTGTGTGTATTGCTCGTAAATAGAATGACATGTATGATGAAGGATAGGAATAAACCTAATTGTATGTGTGGCCATTTGAGAACTTAAAACTTAATGAATCTTATTAAATTTAATTCTAATAGAGATATAGTGAATTAATTTAACAAGGTGTGTTTATACGGAGCTCGAAAGAGATGTATGAATAACAATAGAAGTTTTCGGTTGACAAATTAAATGTACTAAAAATATAAATCAAGAGAAAATAATATGATTGGAGTGAATTAATTTGGTGAAAAACTGCAATCCTAGAGTTCTTTTATTTTCTTGTTACCTTTTTCTTAATCAACGATTGTTTTGGATAAAATTAGAGAGATACAATTTTAGTAATCAACAAACTATAGTACAAATCTCCGTGGGAACGATACTTTACTTACAAATCTTTATTACTTGTGACCGTGTATGCTTGCACGTTTTTGTGTGTTGCAAAACACACAACATGGTCCTGTAGACATATGGTTTTTCTCTTACGTTATGGTTGTGGCCTAGGTTGTTTTCATCTAAAAATATCGTGTGTTATTTTTAATTTTTACACTTTACTATTTACACATGATTGCATTCTGGATATTTTGTTTATGTTACTAAATTATAAATTGATAAAATTTAAAAATATTCACCTTCCCTAAGCTTATTAGGTCCATTGTCTTACTTGACAATGAAACTCACTTTATCTCTTGCAATAATTGTCATCAATCTTCTCAATTTTGACAAAAATGTACCTGTAAGATAAGGTATTCCAAATTTAAGGTTTTACTCACTTGGGGAATTGTAAAAATATATTATGAACGTTATAAGAAGCAACTTATGTCATGCACAATTTACTTCATGGTTAAACAAACAAGCTCACTGAACACTCTTCACAATCATACTAAGGAAACTAATTTAACTTGTTGTTAAGTGCATGTTCCTATTAAATTATGTATGATAATAAAATTTCAAATTACATATATAGGCTTCTATTTCATGGGAAAGTTTATAAATTATGGACCTAATTAATCTAGAGGATGGTGAATAGGTTATTTTTAATTTTTATCAATTTATAACTTAATAACCTAAACAAAGCAGCCAAGCATGCAATCGCGTGTAAGAATAAAGTATGGAACTAGAATAATAACACATCATATTTTTAGGTGGAAACAACTTAGGCCACAACCATGACTTAAGAGGAAAACCACTGGTCCATCGGGCCACCTAACTTTCCATTATGAAAATCAAATGTTCAAGTACAAACTCGCTCTTATGTTACCCTCTCTAGGATACTGCCCCAATGTACCTTACTTATGAGTCCTTGCTCTGTTTTCACAATTTTGAATATTAGCGTGAGCGGTTTCCAGACCAACGTTCCAATAAGCTTTTCACCAATCAGATACGTTTCCAAATTAACTATGAAATGGTTAGCACAAAAACACAAGTGCCCGTGTGTGTTTTAGAACGGATTTAATAATGAATAATCCTAATTAGATGCAAATCATATGTCACTTAAATCAAATCAACTAGTAAATCCTAGAGCAAAAAGATCAAGCACAAGTTCAATAAAAATAACTTCTTTACAGATTAATAATCAAATAAAATAACTATGATATGACAAAAACAATTATTTTTTCTAACAATTTAAGAACAAAAATAAAGAAAAAGCCATAAGAACATATTATCAAAATATTATAAAATAATTAGGTTTATTAATCAATCAAACATAACTACAAATATTTGATAGATTAACTAAATAAAGAAATCTAAAAAATTATGATCTTATATTTGTAAAACAAGAGAGATAAATTAAGAAGAATAGAATAATGCTCTTGTGTGGTTGAATGAAACAATGAGCAATGAGTTTTATTTATAAAAAAAATTAAAACCAATTGATAAATATCTTTTCTATTACAAATGAGATTAGTAATACTCATTAATTAAGAAAAATCCTATATGATTGATAAATATCTTTTCTATTACAAATAGGATTAGTAATACTCACTAATTAAGAAAACTCATATTTAAAGAAGAGATCTTTTAAAATAGATTTTATGCTATCTTTTAGGCTAAAGATTTCAACTATAATTTAGAGTATATCTTATCTAATATTTTAGCACTAAAAATAATTTCAGATTTATAAGCATGTGCTATTAAATGCATAAATGTAATCTTATGTGTCGTAGTTATCAAAGATATCACATACATAAGAATCATACATCTCTACCTAGAAACTATATATGCTATTTAATCAAGACAAACATTTAAATAATTCTCTCAAATCTATTTAATTACCTCTATAGATCAATTGTTGGTCAAACAATTAATAGCATAAAAATTTGATTAAATAATATAATTAAATTTAAATCATAATTGGGATAAAATATTAGATATTTATATAATGAAAATTGGGTTCATAAGACCTCTAGATCAATAAATTAGTTAGACATAATTTTATTCATAAAACTCATATTTTTTATAAAGAAAAATACAAAAATTGATAAAGAAAGGAGAATAAGAATTAACAATATCAATCAAAAATAGTTCACACAATATCATGGAAGGTGTAGCCTCCAAATAGTTCACACAATCAACAATATCAATCATAGATTCCACACTTTCAAAATTAAAATCGATTAAGTTGTTTCTTGGTGAGTTTACTTCTTTGGTCATAATATCATATGTAACAGTCTTAAGTGTGGGCAGCTAAACAAATTCTTTTAAGTTATCATCTACCATACAACATTCATCAATATTCTCAATATCAGGCGGTTCAGATGCTTTAAAAACATTAAATGTTACTTGTTCATCTTTCACTCTTATTATCAATTTACCCTTTTGTATATCAAGGAATACTCTTTTGGTTGCTAAAAAAGGATGACCAAGTATCATAGGAATGTCATGGTCCTCTTCCATGTCTAGTATAATGAAATTTGTAGAAATAATGAACTTTTTTGCTTTTACTAACATCTTTTGCTACATCTCGAGGTTGCTTAATTTATCTATCTGCCATTTGTAATGTTACTAAACTGGGTTTGGCTTTACCAACCCCTAATCTCTTGAGGAGTGATATTGACATGAAGTTAATGTTAGAACCTAAGTCATATAGTGCTTTCTTAAAGTTCATGTTCCTAATTGTGTGAGAAATGTGAAAGCTACCTGTATCTTTCAATTTTTGGGGTAGTTTTCCGAAAAGGATAGTGTTATAACCTTCAGTAAAGGTTATTATTTCATTATCTCCAAGCCTCATTTTCTTAGGCAGGATTTCCTTTAGAAATTTGGCATAAGAAGACATCTATTCAAGTGCATCTGCATATGATATATTTATGTGTATCTTTCTGAAAACTTCCGAGAATTTTGAAAATTTCGTGTCTAACTTTTGCCTTTACAATCTTTGAGGGATAGGAACAATCAATTTTTAAAGGTCGTTCTCTTTTGGCTGAATTATTTTCTTTTCATTGCTCTCTTTATCCTTTTTAACTGCCTATTTCCCCTTATCCTTTTAAGTCTCATTTTCCTCCTCTAAAGTTTTACCACTTCTCAAGGCTATGGTATTGCAATGCTCCTTACCTTTTCTTCTTAGGTTTATAATTGTGTCACTTAGAAGGTTATCTTGAGGCCTTTGACTTATGGCTTGAGCTAATTATCCCATTTAGGTCTTTAAGTTTTGAATTAAAGCCTCTTGAGTGGACACCTTTTGTATTTACTAACCGGATGATGTCTTTCATCATCCCCATTAAAGCACTTGTACTGTCCTTAATAGATAGCTTGTTTTCTTGGGCTTGTTATTGTTACGGTTATTGAAAACCATGTGGTGTAAATCATTGATCGTTGAATTGATTATCACCTTCATTGTTGTTGTTACTCTAAGAGAAATTTGGATGTTGTCTCCATCTTGGATTATATGTGTTCGAATATGGATTATTGTTTCGGTTCACATTACCCACATAGAATGTTGATTCAACATTATATGGAAAATTATGAAACAAATGAGCTCCACCACAAAAGACACATGATACCCCTAAATCTTCAGCTTGGTTTATACTCGCTAACGAGTTTTGAACCTTCAAAAGATTCACCAAAGATGATGCTTGAGCTATAATTTCCATGATATCATTTACCTCATGAACTTTGTCTACTCTTCTTATGGAAATCATTCTATCCATTGGCCATTGATAATTATTGCTAGCCATTTTCTAAAGTAACTTATAAACTCGATTGTAAGATTTGGCCAGCAAAGCTCCATTAACGGATGGATCAACAATGGTTCTTGTTTGAGCTTTGAGACCATTGTAGAAAGTATCCATTTGGATCCAATGAGGGATACCATGGTGAGGACACTTACTTAGAAATTCTTTGAATCCTTCCTATGCTTCGTACAAAGATTCCTCTTCATATTATTGGTAAGAGCTAAGTCATTCCTAAGCTTGGCATTATTTGATGATGGGAAATATTTTATTAAGAATTTCTCTGTAAAATCATTCCAAGTTGTAATGGAATTAGGTAGCAAAGAGTTTAACCAAGCTTAAGCACGGTATCGCAAAGAGTTAGAGAACAATTTAAGCCTAAATGCCTCTTCGGTCATACCACTAGATTTGAATGAATCTTCAACTTTAATAAACAATCTAAGATGTAGATGAGAATTCTTTCTTGATAATCCGGAGAATTGTCTAACTATTTGTAACATTTGAAATATCATTGGCTTTAATTAAAATTGATTAGCTTGAATGTTTGGTCTTGGATTTACCTATTTGAACATAAGAAATCTATATTCATTCATAATTCTATCCCTACCATCCATTAAAGATATATGATTGTTAAAATTTAGCTCATTATTATTTATTTATAATGAATTAGCCATTTTTTGCATTTGGGTGACTATTTGTTATTTTTCTAATGATCTCAAAGTACACTCAATTTCGGGATCTAAAGAGAAAATTTCACCCTTATGGACTCTGTTCATACAATAAACTCAAATATGTTTCTAATTGTATTAAAAGGGATGTCAAAATTAAATAAAATTAAAAATTAATTAAATAATTAAATATTTTGGAAACTAAATAAAGGAAATTAACAAAATAAATTAAAATTATGAAAAAACAATTAAAAAAATAACTAAAAATAAAATAAAAAATTAATTTTTAATGTTTATAATCCACAACAACGACGCAAAAAAACTTTATCAAACATAAATTGTATGCAATGAATATGCAAGTATACGTGTTGCAACAAGTAGTACAACAATAAGAAAAAATATTTCCTACGAAGATTATGTTATTAGAAACTAATTTTTAGAACTAAAAAAATCAATTTTTTTTTGCTTTTATGTTTTAAGAAAGAAAAATTAAAAGAACTAAAAATAAATAGTAGTAATTAATTACATTAGATTTGACAGCTAAGAAGATATACGAAAAAATATCTAAGAATATGTAATGTCTCAATTTTCTAAATTTGTGAATCACTAAAATCTTCATAATACAATTATCAATTAATTGCATGATCAATTGAATCTAACCTAGTATGTGTTCATCTCTTAAGTAAACTACACATCATATAATAATTAACCTAATCATACTTTCATGTCAATTAAATTGCATACTACTTATTAAGTTCATTAATTATAAATCACATACATAAGAATCATACATCTCTCATTAGAAACTATGCCTGTTTTTTAATCAAGATAAGTAATTAAATAATTATCTCAAATATATTTAATTGTCTCTATAAATCATAACTCAAATAAAATATTAGATCTTCCATGTTAAAAATTGGGTTCATAAGATCCCTAGATTAATAAATTAGTTAGACATAATTTTGTTCATAAATCTTATATTTTTCATAAAGAAAGATACAAAAATCGATAAAGAAATGAGAATAAGAAGAAATACAATCAAGCTCTTGAATTGTAGCACCAATTTCCTCTTGGATTTCCACCAAAATTGTATCTTATTTTAATTTTTTTTATATTTTTCTCTCTTCTTGGCTCTAAAATCTGATAAAAATTGATATTTTTTGGCTCATTAGGGTTTAGGGGACAATTACAAGATTAAATTAGGCTCAGATCAAATCTGGACCATTAGATCTGCTTCAAATTAAGGGTCGAGATGAAAAAAGAGAAATTAACAGTGCTAGCTAGAGCACGATGCGTGACGAGGTGGACTAATCTCGATCAACGAATGCTAAGTCAATGCCACGTATGGCATGGCGAGTTGGTAGAAGGAATGGATGAATTGCGTGACAATGTGTGGCAAATTCGTTCACCACACAGTGAAACTTAGAATGAACAATGCGCTAACACGTGGCATGGCATTGCATTGCTTATACATGTGGAATCCATACGGCTTACCTGGTCAGCTTCTCTATTTGCATGGTGTCCAAATGGTATCTTCTAATTTGTCTTGCATTAAAAATTTATAAAAAAATCCTAAACATCCCAAAAAAATTCAAAATTATATTTTCACATCTTTTCTCTAGAAAGTTCATATTTTAATATTTTTACCCCTAATAATGTTACTTGTTGTATAAAATGAGCAAATATTAAGTAGAAATGTGCACTAATAACTCTACTTTCATTGATTTATCATGAAACACAATCAAAAATTTAATGAAATAAAATAAGATCTAAACAAAAAACCAAGTTTGTAAGCAGAAGGACACAAATTGGTGGAAATTAAAGTAAATATGTTTGTTTTTAACATCAAACATTTGTAACGAGATTTTTAAAGCATAAACTAGACATTTTGCAGAATAAAAAACCTTCAAGACCTTGTATTCCCTCTATAATACATGTAATACTTAGAATTCTACTATGGTTATACTATATAACTAAGTAAGAATTGTGATTTTTAAGTAAAACTCTATGTATCTAACACGCAATGTCAATCTAAAAACAATCTAATGCTTTCTATATTGAAGATGATGCCAATTACCATTCAAAACCTCTAGAAAGAAAACATGCATATGAAAGTTTGGGGTATGAGGTCGAGGTTATGTCCCTTTTAGCATTTAGAGAGAGATTAAGGAATGAAGCATTAATGAATAACGAAGAGCTGTAAGAATATAAAATAAAACATAGCCATAAAGGTCAAAGACCTTGAAACTTTATTGGCTAGGGGAAATGATGACACATAAGACCAATCAAACAATATTGTACCCTAAATAAATTAACTGCTATGGAAGAGAGGTATATGAGGTAAGAGGAGTCTACGATGCAAAGAAGAAACATAAGGCTTGTCTCTGTTAGGATAGAATTTGTTTGTATCAATTGGAAAGTGTATATTTTGATTTTGCGGTACCATAACATGAAAATCTTTGAGAGCGTCGACTTTTTATTAGCCTTACATGCTTTAATTTGAAGGAATTTGAAGTGCCCTTTAAAAGATTAATTAGTGTTGTTTAAATGTCTTCTAAACTTTCTAGTTACTTAGTTAGAAGAAGATGCAAAATCAGACTTGCAAAACGCAAGTGATATTGTTGCCTTTAAAGACTTGAAGGTACGTAGTTCAAAACTTTTTGGCTACCTGGTTTCAAGTCTAACTTGAGTGCAATTCATTGATATTCTATGGTTGGTACCCTGCTCCAAGTCAGGCCACTCATCTTTGATGATATAGGTAGGACATACAATCGATGCCTAAAGCGACAATGGACCTCTTTCTTTATGAGGTTTTTATTAACAAAAAAATGCTATAAATGAAAGGTAATATAAATTTTATGTGCCCTCTTTTATATATATATTTCTAAGTCAAAATTCTTAAACAAATAGTATCCCAATGTAACACATATGAAATTCATTTATTTTCTTTAACTAGAATATACTAGGTGGCCATTTACTATTGATCAATTACTAATCAGCAATGACTAAGTGTTGATCGAGGTTGGCCAACCGTTTACCCCTTATAACATAACATGGACTTAATATGTTGAGTTTAAATTAAATCAACTTCATTTGATTAAATTTTTTATAAAAACATTGAAAAAAAATTTTAATTTGTGATTAGAGGTTAATGTGGAGGTTACCCCCTAATTTTAAAATCAAGCCAATGTTATAATCTACAACTTTATTTATCTATTTACTTCTTAATTTGTTAGGTTTTTATCCCATAAACATGGCTATTTCTTTTGGAATAAGCATACAAGAAAAAATTATCAATTCTTCTATTCTAAAGTTCATTCCACTCATATGTCAATTTCGTTGAGTTCACAAGCAACTCATCCTATTTTAAAATGTCATCTCCAAAAATATAAGGCTAATGAAACTTATAAATATCACGTTAGTATCATTCTTAACCAATATGAAAGTATCTTTTTTACTCTAATATACCTCTCAAAAGGTGAATGCTTTGGTATTTTTAACATATTTTTATATTTTAATTATATTAGATCACTTATCTTTGAAGGCGTGTGTATGTTTTAGACAAGGTCTATTAATTTTATAGAATTTATAAGCCCAATGAGTTATCAAATCCCAAAATGTGTTAATTCTATGAAAACTAAGACATATATGGTACAAATAATAATTATATTAATATGATTTTTAAATAATATGTCACTTTCTTTTATTCCATGTTAAAAAGGACTCATTGAAAAAAATAAGATAAAATTAAAAAAAAAAATTGAAAAAATCACGTGCCCTCAGATGCCCTATAGTCTATCCATCCTTGATATAAGATTAAAAAAACCTTAAATTTTGTTGTTGAAAAACCATAAAATTTAAATACTCATCATATCATAATCTAGAGAAAAATTGAATAAATATAAAAAAAATTTAAATAAGGGTACTCAAATAATGGATATCAATGAAATGAAATTCTATCATTCAAATATAACAACTAAATTCTAAATATAACTTATTGTAGATAAATTAAAGAATAAAATAATGGACAACATTGATTTCTAGTAATATTAGATTAAAAAAGTTATATTTCATATATTTATTTTTCCCAAATGTTAATAAGATGTTAAAGAAGTTATTAGTGAAATAGTTAAATTTAGGTTTATTTTTTAAATAAAAATATGAATAAAAGAGTTTTAAAATTATGTATAAAAACATATATTAAAAAAATAAAGAAAGAAAGATACTTAGAGATGGAGAGGTTACTAAGGTTATATTATCCAAATAATAAAGTTCGATAAGTTACTAAAATTGCAACCTTCTTTGACTAAGCTCACTAGAAAAAATGTATTGTTTGATTGGAAGAAGACCGCGAGAAGAGCTTCATGGAAATAAAGCGTAGATTGATGCCAACTATCATATTGACTATTCTCTCGTGATCAAGTGAGTATGCAATATATAGTGATACCTCACCTAAGGGATTGGCATGTGTACTTATGCAAAATAGATATATTGTGGCATATGGTTCTTGACAGTTGAAGAACCACGATCAGAAGTACCCTACATATCATTGTTTTCGCTCTAAAGACATGAAGACACTACTTGTATGGAGTTAGATGTGAAGTATTCACTGATCACAAGAATCTTAAGCACCTTTTCACTCAAAAGGAATTGAGCATGGGACAAAAGAGATGGCTAGATTTGGTAAAGAACTATGATTGTACCATAATCTATCTGTAGGTCCCTTCTACGTAAAAGATGAAGAAAATAAAAAAATGTTAAGTGCAACCATATTTGAAAAATGCATCTAATATTAATAGATAATTTTTCTCATAAATAAGCAATTTCTTTGCCTTAGAGATACATCAACGCAACAAAACAAGAAGAGAAGCAAAGCAAAGCCAAATGAACAATTTCCTTTAAAGAAATATAGTGTTGTGTGTGTGAAAAAATGGGAGAGAATATCTTAGAAAAATATTGGGATATTTTTCTAAAAGGGGAGTGACAAAATAGTGAGTTTGGGAAACACTTGTGTGACACTATTTTGGGTTTATCTCAATTTGTTGTATTGCCTCTCACTTTATACCCATTAATTTTATTAATGGAATATTTATTTTTCAAAGTTTGTCCCATGGACTTAACCTAAATTAAAGAGTGAACCACGTTAAATTTCCTGTGTCATTATTTACTCTGTTGAATTTATTTTATTTTTACTCGTTGTGCCCAACAACTGGTATCAAAGTTGGTTTAGTAAAATTCTTAATATGCTCTATGGTTGCAGCATAGACTGGTCTGTCACATCATAAAATATTTTATTAAGTCTAGGGCGTATTTGTTTGCATAAGGTAGATATTGAGAAATTTAATGGCAATAATAATTTATTTTTATAGCAAAGGAGGACGAAGGATATTCTCATTTAACAGAAGGTCCATAAAGCGTTGTTGAGGAAAGAAAAGAAGACAACAACCATCACCGAGGAACAGTGGGAGGAAATAGATGAGTTTGTATCTTGTATAATTTGTCTAAATCTCTCAGATAGTGTCCTATAAAATATTGAATCAAAAAATTACAACACTGCTAAAGAAACATGGGAGACTCTAGAAAACATGTACAAGTCAAAAAACCTTGCCAATAAATTTTATTTGTGGAAGGAGCTATATGATATGAAGAAGGAAGATAATGTGAGCATGATGTAGCATGTTATCAATTTTAACAACAAGCTTTTTTACTTAGCAAGATTTAATGTGAGTTTTGGCGATGAAGAAAAAGTTGTGATGTTGCTGGCATCACTACCCTCATCATATAATCATATCATAACAACTCTGACTTATGAAAAAGACAAGATGGAGTTTGAAGTTGTTATAGAAACCCTGTTGTCAAATGAGAAACAAAACATGGAAAAAGATTCAGAAGCATAAGCCTTTATCACAGAGTCTAGAGGAAAGAGACAGTACAAAGAATAAAAACCCAGAAGCAAGAGTAGAGGAAAATCAAACAAATTTTCCAATGTTGAATGCCATCACTATAAGAGGAAGGGTTACATTAAGAAATTTTGTTGGATGTTCAAGAAGGAATAGGAAACGAACAAAATCAAAGTAGTAAAGAAATACGACAACAGTGATGATGAGCAAACAAATACCATATATGAGTTCAATATCATTTATGATGAAGATTTTGTCAATCTTGCATCACACAAGACAAACTGGGTGATTAATAGTGGTGCTACAATTCATGCTACATTGCGTACAAAAATTTTCTCATCATATACACTTGGAATTTTTGGTGTTATTAGAATGAGAAATGAAGCCTTGTCGAAGGTTATAGGTAGAAGAGATGTTTTCTTGGAAATAGAGAATGGAACCAGACTATTTCTGAAGGATGTCAAGCATATTCCAAATACGTGCCTGAATTTGATCGTTGTGCGTAAACTTACAAATGAAGGATATTGCAGCTCCTTCATTTATGACAAATGGAAACTTACAAAAGGCTCCTTAGTAGTGGCTAGAGATGAGAAGCATATAAATCTGTATATAATGCAAGCGAAGCTCTCCACCAATATAGTAAATGCCATAGAGAAAGATAGTGCAGCTGAGTTATGGCATAAGAGACTCAATCACATGGGTGAAAAATGTATGATAAGTCTAGCCAAAAAGAAGATACTTCCTGGAATGGATGAAGTATATTTGGAGAAATGTGTTCATTTTCTGGTAGGAAAGAAAAACAAAGTTACTTTCAAGAGTTCCCCTCCTTCCAAAATGAATAATTGTTTAGATCTAATTCATTCAGATTTGTGTGGACCAATGCCAAAGTCACTTGGTGGTGCTCAATACTTTGTGACTTTTATTGATGATCATTCAAGGAAGACGTGGGTATATTTTTTGAAGACAAAGGATCATGTGCTATATGTCTTCAAAGAATTTCATGCCTCAGTTGAGAGACAGATTGGAAAGAATTTGAAGTGCATCTGGATAGACAATGGTAGAGAATACATAGGACCTTTCCATGCTTACTGCAAAAAGCATGGTATTCTGCATCAGATGATACCTCCAAAGACACCGATGTTGAATGAATTAGCTGAGAGGATGAACATAACTTTAATAGAGAGGGTTACATTTCTACTTTAACATGCAAAGTTGCCTAAAAATTTCTAGGGTAAAGCCATACTAACAGTTTCACATGTGTTGAATCTTTCACCCTGTACTTTTCTCAAGATGGATGCTCCAAATAAAGTTTGGTCAGTAAATGATGTTTCTTATGATCATTTGCGGGTGTTTGGCTACAAAGAATTTGTTCATATCCCCAAGGATGAGAGATCCAAACTTGATTCCAAAACAAGATAGTGTATTTTCATTGGCTATAATCAAGATCAATTTGGCTATAAATTTTATGATCCGGTTGCAAAGAGACTTATCAGGAGCTATGATGTTGTATTTTTTGAAGATGAAACCATTGAAGATATTATCAAAATGAAGAAAGATGTTTTTTAATTCCAATGGTGACTCATCAAATTTGGAATTAATTCCTCCAACATTAGTGCCAAGACAATTTGGAGATGAAGACCAGGTTTATCCACCTGATGAAGATGATGCTCCCATACAAGTTGGTTCTAAAGATGAGGGAAATGATGATATTCATCATCTAATACCAACACCTGCAGTTTCTCATGTTCCACTGAGAAGAAGTGATAGAGTGAAATGACACTCTACCTCATATCCTCCATATGAGTATGTAACTTTCACTGATGTGGGAGAACCTGAGAGTTATGAAGAAGAAATGGATGATGAATCCAAACAAAAATGGATTGAAACCATGCAAGATGATATGAAGTCCTTCCATGAGAACAAAACTTTTGAGCTGATGAAGCTGCCCAAAGAGAAAAGGGTTTTGAAAAATAAATGGGTGTTCAGGGTGAAGCATGAAGGACACAATTATAGTCCGTGATACAAAGTCAAACTAGTTATCAAGGGATTCAGCCAAAGAAAAGGTGTTGACTCTAACAAGATTTTTTCTCTAGTTATGAAAATGGCATTCATCCGTACTGTGTTAGCGCTAGCAACAAGTCTTGACTTGGAGGTTGAGAAAATGGATGTCAAAACTCCCTTCCTACATGGTAACTTAGAAGAAGATATATACATGGAGTAACCAAATGGTTTTAAGCAAAAGGGAAAAGAAGATTATGTCTACCAATTGAAGAAAAGCCTGTATGGCTTAAAACAGGCACCGAGACAATGGTACAAAGAGTTTGAGTATATTATGGGGGACCAAGGCTACAAAAAGACTATTTCAAACCATTGTGTTTTTGTGCAGAAATTATTTGATGATAATTTCATTATTCCTTTACTCTATGTGGATGATATGTTGATTGTTGGCCAGAATATCTCCAGAATCAATAACTTGGAAAAATAGTTGAGTAAGTCTTTTTCCATGAAAGACTTTGGGCCAACAAAGTAGATTATTGGCATGAGTATTATTAGAGACAACGGTGCCAAGAAATGATGGTTTTCACATAAGAAGTACATTGAGAAAGTACTTCATAGATTTCATATGGATAAGGCTAAAGCAATTAGTTGTCCTCTTGCTAATCACTTTAAGCTAAGTTCTAAGCAGAGCCCTTATACAAACAAAGAGAAGGAAGCGATAGAAAAAGGTTCTATATGCTTTAACATTTGGAATTTTGATGTATTCCATAGTTTGTGCACTACCAGATATCGCTCATGTAGTTGGAATTATGAGTAGATTCCTTTCAAATCCTGGAATGGAACATTGGGCAGCAGTGAAATGGATTTTCAAGTATCTTAGAGGTTCTTCCAAAATATGCCTATGTTTTGGAAATGAAAAACTTATGTTAGTTGGATACATAGATGCAGATATGGCTAGCAATGTGGATTCCAGAAAATTCACTTCAAGTTACCTGATTACATTTGCAAGGGGAGCTGTGTCATAGCAGTCAAAGTTACAAAAATGTGTTGCACTTTTCACTACAGAAGCAGAGTTTATAGCAGCAATGGAAGCATGTAAAGAGTTGCTATGGATGAAAAAGTTCTTGAAAGAACTTGGGTTGAAACAAGATAGTTACCAGTTATTTTGTGATAGTCAGAGTGCTATCCATCTTGGAAAGAATGCCTCCTTTCATTCGAGATCAAAACATATTGATGTGAGATATCACTGGATTAAGGATGTAATGGAGAAGAAGCTAACAACTTGAGAAGATCCATACAGAAGAAAATGGATCAGACATGTTTACGAAAATTCTTCCGAGAAAGAATTTTGAATACTATCGTTTAACTACTGGATTGGTAGAGCCCTCTATGTAGTCGGGATGGGAATATTTGTAGGTCCCTCCTATATAGAAGAGGAAGAAAAAATATGTTAGGTATAACCACAAATGTTAGGTACAACCATATTTGACAAATGCATCTAATATTGATAGGAAATTTTTCCTATAAATAGGCAATGTCTTTGCCTTAGAGATACAGCAACACAACTAAACAATAAGAGAAGCAAGGCAAAGCCAAAGGAAGATTTTTTTTTGAAAAAAATTAGTGTTGTGTGTGTAAAAAAATGGGAGCGAATATCTTAGAAAAATATTGGGATATTTTTCTAAAATGGGAGTGACAAAATAGTGAGTTTGAGAAACACTTGTGTGACACTATTTTGGATTTATCTCAATTTATTGTATTGCCTCTCACTTTGTACCCATTAATTTCATTAGTGGAAGAAATATTTTTTGGAGTTTGTCTCGTAGACTTAGCCTAAATTAAAGAGTGAACTACCTTAAATTGCCGGTGTCATTATTTTACTCTATTGAATTTATTTTATTTTTACTCGTTGTTCCCAACACTACCTTCCAATGAAGGTCAATATTGTTGTAGATGTTTTGAGTAGAAATTTGGTTGGAAACCTTGGAACGTTATTAACCACTCAAAAACATGTGTTAAGGGAGTTTTTTGCATTAAGGATTAAATTTGTTAGAAAGAGTGTCACAACTTACTTTGCCAATGTAATTTTACAACCCATGCTCAATGGCGGATTTAAGAAGGGCACTATATACAAAGTAAAAAATATATTAATTATTTTTTGGTTATTATTTATTTTTAATTTAAAAAAATATATATTACATGTATCTTTTTATAGTAAAAATATATTCAAATTATTGAGTTTCGTTGATATATTGAGAGTTAAAAGCTTAAAGCTTAAAATTTAAATAGGAAACAATTCTATTTTATTCATAATTTTTTTCTATAATTTCATAAATACTATACTTAAAAATTTATTTGTTAAAAGTTGAGGTAATGCATGTACCCTTCCTTGTCTATACATACATCCTCCCCTACCCATGTTGATATAGAATATCAAGGTAAAGTAGAGTAGTGATTACTTTTGGAAGAAGGTAATTAATGGAATTCACAATTAGCAATATACCAATACTAGTTATCTACAGATTGAAGCTTGAGATTTAGAAATAGATTCTGTGTGCTTAAAGGTAGAGAACTAAAGAGAGAAATTAGGGTGGAGGCCCACAATCTTTATATTCTATCCACCTAGGAAGCACCAAAATATATTTGGACTTAAAACAAATTTATGGGTGGCCTAAGATGATGAAAAAGATAGCTCAATTCATACAGCAATCTTTCACTTTCCAATAGGTAAAGGTAGATCACCAAAGGCCTTTTAGGTTGTTGGATCCATTATTGGTACAAGAATGTAAATGGGAACATATCATTATGGATCTCGTTATGGGGTTTCCTAGGACACAAAAGGGTTACAACTAAATATAGGTCATTATTGATCGGCTCACTAAATCTGCTAACTTTTGACATGTAAAAAAAACTTACACTTAAGAAAAATATGTGTGACTATATGTTGATGAGGTTGCGAGGTTGCATGGTGTGCTTATGTCTATTAATTTAGAAAGTGATCCTAAATTTTTTAATCACTTTTAGGAGAGCTTACATAAGGCAATGAGTACTCAACTGAATTGTAGCACAACTTTCCATCCTTAGACTTATATGAATTCTAAGAAAATATACATATCATGGAAAATATGTTGTGAGCATATGCTCTAGATTATGTGGAAAGTTAGAACAAACATGTATCCTTGATTGAGTTTTCCTATAATAATAGTTGTCAATCTCCAATTAAGATGGCCCTATGAAGCTCTTTATGGGAAGAAATGTGCATCTCAATTGCAATTAGTTGAAGTTGTGAAAGAGTAATCTTAAGGCCTATATTAGTTCAAGAGACATGTGAAGCAATTTAAAAAATAAGGCACAAAATCATAGTCGCTTAGAGTAGATAAAAGAGCTATTAAGATACATATAGGTGTTTGGAGAATGCAGTCAAAGATATGGTCTTTTTAAAGGTTGCTCCAATGAAGCTAGTCATGTGGTTTGATAGAAAGAGGAAACTAAATCTGAGATATATGGGACGTTTTTAAGTTTTAGAAAGGGCTGGTGATGTATTTTATAAGCTAGCACTTCCTTCATCGATGTCTAGGGTACATGCAAAATAATATATCTAGGTAAACCCATAAAGATACCTTATTTATATAGTAATATAATCTAGTTGCTTAAGACAACCACTTGATGACAAACAATTCATTATATTAAATCAACAGTATATAAATCAATAAAAATATAAACACATATATCTCTACTGGTCAGGACATATACCATGATTGTGCCTATGCTATACTACCCTTACTTTCTATATCTATATAAACTTTGATAAACGAAGAATTTGGCTTTCCTCTATAGCCCTACCACCAAGTAATGTGATTAGTTACCAAGTGTCCATTTTGTAAAATTTGATATAGCATACCCATGCACATGAACCTAACATGCAATCTAAGTCACAGGTGTTAATCCAATTTAAAGTAACCCAATCTTGAAAATAGATTTTCAACCATAATCACAAATCACTAATATTGAAGAACCCTCAAAGTATTAGTGATCCAGAATAAGAAAACAATTTTCAAACTTGAACAGTCCAGTTTCAAAACCAATGGTATTTCCCTATGCTTTAATTAAGAAAACATTTTGAAAATAAGGGGTATTTATAGAAAAACTCTAGTTGTTGAGTACCTTATCCATCTTCTCTTCGACCATATTGGTTAGGATAATAGCCATCACTTATGAAGGTAATAGCCTTGACTACGCTCTCTAACCACGTTTGGGAAGGCCCGACAAGAACCATAAAGTTCATTTTTTGTTTCAAAAAATTTCTAGGTAAATTTTTCCATAAATACCTAAAAAAATAACATATAAAACATACAACACAAAATGCAACCTAACAAGCATACTACAATAACCAACCCATGTGGTGTGTCTAAACTTGCAAACATACAAACTATTTTGAACTAGGTTAGTATGTTCATTACTTTACCATCAGTAATTGACCTTACATAGATAAAGATAAAACAATCAATAAAATAAATAAACTCTATGTTTTACACACAAGAATGCCAACAAAGACACAAAGAACTTGTATGACTTACAATCTCTCCCTTTGAATTTTCATGTCAAAACACTACAAAACTAAATAGACTCTACATCAACGCATAAGAAATTCATGCAAGATGGCCTAAAGATATTTGTTCCCATGAATAAACATCGAGACACAAACTAGACACATCTAACACACATTCTCCAAGTGCATCCAGTTTATCATGTTCCATTCATCTTTATAAGTAAACACATTCATTTTAATGCACACTCCAAGTAACATGTCTAAACTATAGATACACCTAAGCCTCAATGTTTATAGCTACACATGCACCCTACACATGAAACAACACATACCCGTGAATGTATCATGCATACCTACATGTAGTCTAACCACATACTATCATGTTAATCCTACACTAATCGATAAGACAAACACAACTAAACATGCAACAAAGAAACACAACTCATTATGATTCCATGCTACACTCTTCCTAGATGCATACAAGTTAGGTAAACATTGTGCATTATAACCTACACTTGTATTCCACGCAATATACAAGAAGAGAGAAACTTCTTTCCCTTTTTTGATATAGACTCTATATGAGAGAGAAAATGCATACAAATATGCAATAATCTAGTACACTCGTTTATATAGTAGAGTAGGTTAAAGTAGTGAATAGAATAAAATGAAACATATACAGACATAATATGAAATGTGCACTCAACATGCTAAATAATAGCAACAAACATAAATTTAAAAACAACAACACAAAGTTTGTCATTATTAAAGATTTTTTAAGTTCAAAGATTTTTTTTGGAAAATAAGAAAGAAAATACAAGGTAAGAAAACAAAAATAATATCAACAACATGCACTACTTTCTTTGTCATCATCAAAAAGTGCTCGATGAGAAGATATTCTGAAGTCTCTCTAATCTAGATGAGGGATAACATCTTGAGAATTTTGAGGGAGTTAAAGTGACCAAATAACTGCTAGGAGGTAGATGACTCAAGTAGGAGAAATTCTTGAAGAAAGGAACTAAGACTAGCACTACCAAAAGGTATGTAAGGGGACCTACTAAGAGGATCTAATAGAGGGTTAAGATCTTGAAGATCGAGGGGAACCATACTTAGAGCCAGAGGCTTTACTCAATTAAGATGCTTACTAACTTGAAGTAACATTTGGCTATAAAATTTATGTGTCTCCTGATCAGTTGCATGATCCCTAAAAATTGCATCCAGATGTTGAGAGATAAAGGCACAATCCCTATGTAAGAGAGCAAACTCTATTGACATATAAGGAATATAATAAGGGGTAGGTGAAATTGAAGTATAAAGGTAAGGAATAGACTAAGAAACACTTTATGAGGAAGAAAAAGAAGATACAATATGTCTAAAGGATGAGGAAGGTTAGAAAAAAAAATGATTAGCATGCACAGGTTTTCTTCCTATAGTGGGAGCAACAACATCACGAAAGAGAGAGGAACCCTAACGAGTGATCAAGGAAGGGAAATTAAGGGTTGAAAGTATAAGAGTATTAGAATAGAAAACAATGGTACTATAGAAAATGTTGATAATATCACTATCAAGAATAACACGTAAAAAGTGATCTCGAGAGAGAGTCATTGAAAAAGTATGAGAAATAAGGTGAATGACAGCACCAACAAGATCATTGAAAGACCAACCAAGTGTAAATGCACGCTAGAAGAGCATCTATACTATGCATGTGTCTAGGTCCTACCAAAAGGTTAGCCATCTCTATGATGATGTGAAAGGAAGTGTTTGAAAACTCACTAGGTTAAACATCATTAACAATTTTTTCAAACTTAAAAGAGATGATATGAAAAATAGGCTTCTGTACATCCAAAAGAGACAAGAACCTAATCATATCATCTCTATAGAAAGTGACCACATCTTTATGTAAAGTGAAATAGGTAGTAAGATTAGGAATGTCATACATAAAAATCGCAGAATAAAACTCTTGAATAAAAAAAGGGTCATATTTGTAAGTAGTAGAACATAATAAAAGTCAAGAAAAGTATGCAAATTTTTCCTAAATGACAGAAAACTCATATATCATCACATATCATTCTCGAATGATTGGGGACAAGTGATGTAAAGAGGGACTTAAATACTCTTACTATTGCTCTGGCTCGAGTGTTTCAAGTTCTTTTGGATCTTTTGAGGTCCATTTAAGGAAAGAATGCTAAAAGAATAGGTAGAATAGTTTTTCTTAGAGTGTAAAAGTATTTAAAGGGTACAAAAGTGTTTATCAATGTGTATGGATTAAAGTGAGAAAGGAAATAGGGAAG
The DNA here is from genome assembly GCA_033030585.1 of Hippophae rhamnoides. Taxonomy (NCBI): domain Eukaryota; kingdom Viridiplantae; phylum Streptophyta; class Magnoliopsida; order Rosales; family Elaeagnaceae; genus Hippophae; species Hippophae rhamnoides. Next base: position 23,184,778 of record CM065437.1, on the reverse strand, counting down.
GGGGTTTGATAGGCTTTTTGCGAGCTCGCTGACCTCCTTGATGAGGTATTTGGCAAGCTACCAACAAGTGTGTAAAAAGTTGCACTTGATGAGCACCTTAATGAAGGATCGATCTAGGTTAGCAGAAGGTTAGTAAGCACTCGAGAAGAGAGAGAAAAGGAGAGAATGCAAAAAATGAAAATATTTTTTATTTTTTCAAGTAAAAAATAGTGCAAAAATATATCTATCATTATCTTTTTTTAAAATTTATTTGAAAAGAAAAAGCTCACACCAATTTAAACAAACAAATAACACAAATAGGAAAAAAAAGTAATAAATGATAATAATATTCATAAAAAACATAATAGAAACACATAACAAATATGAACAATCATAATTATGAACACATACATAAATACTAAGAGGAAAGAGAGAAAATAAGGATATACTTATCTAAAATGGATCATAAAAAATAGTAATCAAATTGCATCTCTCCATTTAGTAAATAATTTGTGAGAGGAAAAAAAATTCAAATTGCATTCTCTAGTTTACATAAGCATATAGTGTATGAGGCAATAGAGAAATATTTTGTTTAGAGACTCTCAAAAAACAAGTTGAATGGTTTGAATACACAAAAATAAGTAGGCTTTTAGAAGAATTTTTTTCCCTTTTTGCACTATGATTAAGATGCATAATCCACCCATATTTAAGATGCTCATGTGAACCACAATAGCTACAATCTAAGAAAACATAATGATGATAATGAAGGGAAGATCTTCTAGAACTACACTTGGCATATCTTGAACATTGTCTGGCAAGATGGTTAATAGTATCACATAGATAGTTTGAGATTTAATGTTCTCATAATGAGTCCATAAAGGCCCACATTCAAATAGTTGCAAAAAATAGGAACAAAAAAAGTAGGTTGTGGTAAGAGATTTTCATTTGCAAAATGAGAAAAGACAACATAAGGTGAAAAGTTCACCTTGTTGGAAGAATAAGGCAGGGATAAAACAACAAACTTACCTTTTGGGATAACTGCAATAGTTTTTAACTTATGATTAATAGTAACTAGCTTGATAAACTTTACTACAAAACTAGTGTAAGTAGATTCCCCATCTTTATAATCTAGACCATGTCTGTCTTTTAAAGCTCTTTTGTTGCTTAAGATCTCATATAGCTTTAGAGTAACCAACATGAACTTTAGAAAAATACCATTGGAATGCGTAAGATCATCTTCTAGCTTGGATTACTTCTCACTTAAGACTCTTATAAGATTTTCCTTCTCTTTTAATTGAAGACTCCAAAAATCTAGTAGAACAACTAAGGCTTGTCATCTTTTCTAGAACATCTCTAGATCTACATCCTTTTTAGAAAGATTATGTGCCCAATCCTTTTTGTCACTCTCTAACATAATCACATTCTTTCCTAGAATAATGATTTGATCTACTTGCTCTTTAGTCTTGTTAAGAGTTGATATTTCTCGGAGTCATATGACTTGACTCAATTTTCTTCAATTCCTTCTCCATATGCTTTACTTTGTAATGATTGTGTTACATTCTTCTTGAAGATTGGAGTATGTATTGTGAATGATATCTTCCTTCTTAGTTAAATTAATCTAATCATGGCTTACGAAGGACTTTTTTTCCTTAACTCCTAGTTCTTTTCTTCTAGGCTCTCTAAAGCATTTGTCCTAGCTTTCTCTGATTTGATGTGCTCCCTAAGGAGTTTGTTGTAAGATTTTTCTCATAATAATCATCTTTATCATCTTTAATGATTCTATAGTCTTGTGATGTTGTAGTGGAAGGATCTTCAGTAGTTTAAAAGCCATAAAGGCTATGAAAATATAATCATCCTCATAAGCCCTATAACTACTATCCAAAATCATAAACTTGGCCTCCATCACTCTTTTCCTAGGGTGATTCTATTTTGAGAAGCAATTAGTAGGGATAAATTCATGATTCCTACAGTTGAAACACTTTGTTTGATTAATGTGGTTTTGCCCTAATGCTTGTTAGGCTCATTATAACAATTGACATCTTTCTTTATAGACCTCAAGTTTTTATTACTTGAGATGTCTATTATGAAACACTATAAAGGTTCTTCTTTTTCTAGAAGAATCTTATAAAATGCTTGGCAAGTAAAGCCATGTACTCCTTATTTAAGTTAGAGCTCTCATCGCTAGCCACAGATTTTTGCATATCCTTGTTGCTGCCACTTCCCTTAGTGGTCTTAAGAACAATTCTCTTTATCTTTTTGTGGGCAAAAAATAGTGAACTTGTTAACTTGGATATCACCTTCCAATTCATTAATACTTAGCTCACCAGACTTAAGAAGTTTTCTATAGTAGTAACTTTAAAGTGGAAGAAATGAAGAAGCCTAACGAGAATCATTTCGATTTATTTTTCTTCTTCAATAGGTTTTCCAAGATTATGAGACAATTTAACAATATTTGAGAAACAAGCATAAATTTTATTGAATGTTTTATCCTCCTCCATCTAACATAGCTAGAATTATTTGTTGAGTTTGATTACTCTAGACCTCTTAACTACAAAGCTGTCCTCATGCGTTATCTCAAGCATGTTTGAATTTTTGACAACTTTGTATTATTTGACACTCATCTAAAATAATAGCTCTTATAGTTTCATATAACCCTTTTCTATTCCATTCATATTCTTTACATTCTTCCTTCACTAATACAAAAGGGGGTATTTAAGTGGATATGTAAAGTCAATTTTTGGAAAAAACTGACTTATAATGAATTTAAAGTTAGTTCGGTGTAGAACCGACGCTATCCACGCAGGGCGTAGCGTAGCGTCGGTTGACACCTGGAACTGACGCTACACACATGGATAGCGTCGGTTGACACGTAGAACCGATGCTACACATGTGGATAAATTCTTTTCTTTTCTTTCTCCCCCAGACAAAAATTATTCCAAGCGTTGTATAACACTCAAAAACCCAAAACCTCCTCCACTTCTCCCCCAATCTTTCTCATTTTCTGGCCACCTACGACCACCATTTCCAGCACCGGTTAGTGGGTTTTCTTCCTCTCTAACTAATCTTTTAGATACCCTATTTTTTTAAGCAAAATACACAAATTTTTTATACCCATTTCTCACTTACAAAACACATTTTTTTTCTTTATTTCTTTCATTTTGCACTTGATTTACTCTTGTAAGTATTTTTTATTAATTCTACGCACTTATTATTCATATTTTTTCTGTTATTATGTGTTTTTATTTATGTGTATAAATTTTTGTATTATATATATAGGTTTGTATTATAACATCAGGAGAAGAATACACCATGGTAATTTTTCTACTATTAATTAATATTTTATTTTTCAATTATTTGTATTATTTAAACTATTTGCTAAACTGATTTTAATTTTTTTCTGCTCGAATACAAGTTTTTATTTGAGTATAATAGAAAATGTGTAAATTTAAAAAAAAATTTAAAGTCGGTTCACGCGTTGAATCGACTTTAAATTTTAAGTCATTTCATTTAAAGTCGGTTCAGCGAATCGACTTTCAATTGGTTTAAAGTCAGTTTTTAACCGACTATAATGCCCATTTTTTTAGTAGTGCTTACTCTATTCAATCATAGGTTTGGGGATGATCATGTTGTCTACGAGGGTTTTAATTGTATACATTTAGCTACTTTCAATAAGAAACTAGACAGGTTCTCTAAGAAACCACATGAAAGCTGCATCTGGGACTTTTAATAGACATTGTTATGCCCATTGAAAAGTATAGGTCTACCTATATTTCCTTATTCTCCAGAATCTAACAAGATAAAGTGAGCTTGTGATAAAAGAAAATTAAATGAATTAGCACTAGCGGTTAATCCCAAAAAGGTGTACCTATTTTGATACCAATTGAGATAGTCCAATACCTGATATACAACCTAGGTAAGGAGATAATGACTCCTTAAGGCTTATCATAAACTTGCAAGCAACAAAAAATAAAGTACATGAAGAAAGAAACATATAGATAGATAAAGTATTTAGAAATTGGCTAGTAGAGAATAAACAATTCAACCAATAGTTTAATCTATACCACAATAATAAGGTAATCAGGAAATGAGATATAATAAAATAAGAAAGCATATGATAGATAGAAAGAAATGATTTATAATCACAACAAGATCCTCATATATTAGAACATACTTGGATAGAGTTCTGATTATACTCACTACACAAGGGATCATGCACAATAATGTAATCAGGTAAACCCATATAGACATTATATCTATGTAATAATATCCTCAGGTTGCTTAAGGCAACCACACAGTAGGAGATTGTTCACTATAATGAATCAATAGTATAGAACTTGATAAAAGTATAAACATAAATACTTCTACCAGTCGAGACATCTTCCCTAATTGCATCTATGTTGCCCTTGCTTGATGTCTCTAAAGCAACTTTGATCCATGAAGAATCTGGCTCTCCTTCGGAGCTCTACCACCAAGTGGTGCGACCAGTCACCAATGGTCATTATAGTGAAAACCTAAAGATACATCATATCCATGTATATGAACCTAATATGCAATCTAAGTCTCATGTGTTAATCCAATTTTAATTAACCCAACCTCAAAAATAGTTTTGGTAACCATAATCACGAATCACTAATATCAGAGAACCTTTAAAGTATTAGTGATGTAGAATAAGAAATTTATTTTTTTATTATGTTTTCTAATTAGGAAAACATTTTTGGAAATGAAGAGATTGCATGTGCATATGGTCGATGACTTCCTTGCCGACCACTTTGGCAAGGGTAATACCATCATTAGTGAAAATAATAGCCGTTATAATGCTCACCAACCATGTTGGTAAGAGCTCAACAAAAATCTTTTTTTTTTATTTCAAAATTTTTCAAGTAATTTTTTCACAAGTATCCACAAAAATAACGCAAAAACAAAACAATGCAAAACATTCGGATATACAAAGTGTTTCTGACTTGAGATGTCTATTATAGACCCACTATAAAGGTTCTTCTTTTTCAAGAAGAATCTTATAAAATGCTTGGCAAGTAAAGCCATGTCCTCTTTATCTAAGTTAGAGCTCTTATCGCTAGCCACAGATTTATGCATATCCTTGTTGCTACCACTTCCCTTAGTGGTCTTAAGAACAATTCTCTTTATCTTTTCGTGGGCAAAAAATGGTTTACTTGTTAAGTAAATTAAATGAATTAGAACTAGTGGTTAAGCCCAAAAAGGTGTACCTATTTTGATACCAATTGAGAGAGTCCAATACCTGATATACAACCTAGGTAAGGAGATACAGATTCTTTAAGGCTCATCGTAAACTTGTAAGTAGCAAAAAACAAAGTACATGAAGAAAGAAACATATAGATAGATAGATAAAGTATTCAGAAATTGGCTAGTAGAGAATAAACAATTCAGCTAATAGTTTAATCTAAATCAATCATGACATACCACGATAATAAGGTAATCAAGAAACGAGATATAATAGAAATAAGAAAGCATATGATATATAGAAAGAAATGATTTATAATCACAATAAGATCCTTATATATTATAACATACTTGGATAGAGTTCTGATTATACTCACTACAACAGGGATCATGCACAACAATGTAATGAGGTAAACTCACATAGACATCATATCTATATAGTAATATCCTCAGGTTGCTTAAGGAAACCACACAATAGCAGATTATTCACTATAATAAATCAATAGTATACAACTTGATAAAAGTATAAACATAAATACTTCTACCAGTCGAGACACCTTCCCTAACTGCATCTATTCTGCCCTTGCTTGTTGTCTCTATAGTAACTTTGATCCATGAAGAATCTGGCTCTCCTTCGAAGCTCTACCACCAAGTGATGAGACCAGTCACCAACGATCATTATAGTGAAAAACTAAAGATACTTCATATCCATGTATATGAACCTAATATACCATCTAAGTCACATGTGTTAATCCAATTTTAATTAATCTAACCTCGACAATATTTTTGGTAACCATAATCACGAATCACTAATATCGAAGAACCCTTAAAGTATTAGTGATGCAGAATAAGAAATTTATTTTGGAACTTGAATAGTCAAGTTTCAAAACCAACATTGTTTTCTCATGTTTTCTAATTAAAAAAACATTTTGGAAATGAAGATATTGTTCATTCGATGACTTCCTTGCCGACCACTTTGGCAAGGGTAATACCAACATCAGTGAGAATAATATCTGTTATAATGCTCGTCAACCATGTTGGTAATAGCTCAATAAAAATTATTATTTTTTGTTTAAAAAAGTTTCCAAGTAATTTTTTCACAAGTATCCACAAAAATAACACAAAAACAAAACAACGCAAAACATTCAGATGTATAAAGCATTTCTGACTAAGTGATTGTATGTAATACTAAATCATTAATAACTGATTTTATATTGAGAAAGACAAAAAAACTAAATAAAATAAACAGATTTTATATTTTTTATATTTTTGAATATGAGAATTCCAACAATGACATTAGAATGTACCAGACTTATAATTTTGTTTGTTGTAAATCTTCTTGAAAATCATATTTTATTTTAACATGAGTATCTTTTAATTTAGATTATGTGTTGATACGAAATTAGAAGCCTATAATTGATTTTAGATTTAAAACAAAACAATGAAGATAATAAATGAGATAAGATAAATAAACAAATAAAGATTTTAAGGTAAGCTCATTTTGATTCTGTGATATATATTTTAATAACAAGAGGGAAAAATAGAATAAGCTTAAATAAATCATATTAATTAGGATACTAGTGCATTATTCATCTGAGAGAAAAGAGCGAAAGTGAAAAAAATGGTTTAGAAGAGAAAGAAATAAATTGGAGTTTTAAAACAAAGATGTTTTTTAAGTTCAAAACTCTAAGGCTATGTTCGAGGAAAATATGAAGTGTCAAAAATAAGATAGAATAAATATTGGAAAATTTCAAGAAAATTTTATAACTCCTCTTATATATATAGTAATAAAATAATAAATAATATATATAATGCATTATTTGATACGAATTTATTTTGTTCAAAATTCATACGAATTTTATTTCGTTTAAAAATTCTTTTAACAAATTATCTATATGCAGTTTTGAAGTCAGGATTATGTTTCTGTGAGGTTCAAATCAGTTTTGGTTGTTCCCATTTTATTTTCACATTTTAAATTCTATTATATTTTATACATTTTATAAATTTTAGAAAGATATCTTAGTAGTTGTTTTTCAATTGGTTTCACACAAAAATATCAAATATACAATTTTTTTGTGAAGGTCAGACTTTGAAGGTATTTTTAACTATGTTTCTGTTACGAAAACATAAATAAATATTTTGTTTATAATTCTCTTTAAGTTATAAAATTTCTCTAAAAATTGCTAATCCTTTTAATTTACCAATATTTCTCTAAAATTATTTAAATAATAATAATAGCATTGTTGTTGTTGTTTTATTCATCCTGACATCTTTAAAAAGAAATGAATAAAAATTATTTTTATATTTAATCTTAATTTGGTTTTGAATGATAATGTTACGTACTGGAAACAATATCCCAATGTAATTAAACTCCATATATAATATTTCATGATTTTGTGAAATCATTTGAACCTATAATAAATTATTTTGGTTTCTACTCACCATGAAATAATTAATAAAACATTTGTTTGAATCATGAAACTTTAGCAAAATGTCAAATGTAAAATAAAGATTAGACCTTATAAGTATTAGAATAATAATTTTTTGTATCATTTTTTTTTAAGTTTTAAGACATATGACTTAAAATATTATGAGTGTCTAACCATTTTAGAACTATAATTTATTTAGGTTAACCTTAATTTAAATTACTTGGTATCTTAACTGTGTTGTCTTATTCATATTATTTAATAAGTAGCTAGACTTAATTTATTTCAAATATTAAGAACTTTTATATTTTCATAGTTAATTTGAATGAATATTCATGTGCCATGATTATGTGATGTTGTATTTCATTGAATAAATTAAGTGTGATTATGATTACATGGCCATTAATAATATGGTATATGCATCATATAAATTATATCATTGCAAATTATTCAAAAAATAAAAATTTATGTATATCATTTCAATTAAATACAAGTTTAAGAGCACTTATTTCAGGCTATGCTTTTGAAAAGTGATAAGTATTATGTAATGTTTTAAGTCATGACATGTTTTCATAAGATACTTAATTGGAACAATCTTTATGAAGTTTTTTGTTTTAGAACAATATGATAAGTTTAAGTACACCCAATGATAAGTTCAAGGTCAGTGTACGAGACGTGTCTTTCAATGCAAGTTATGATATCCGAAGATATATAAGAATCTTTATCTTTGAAATAGATTAATTTTTGCCTATGATCATAGTTCTTTATGGAATTCCAATCTTGTTAAGTTATGATTTAAGTCTTGCTTGTACATGTATTTAATACTATTAATAAATCGTTAATAGTATATTAATTGTATAAAATTAATATATTTATTCCTAAAATTTAAATTCTTATTTTCTATATTTATACATGTATTAGTATTCATTGTAATAGAAATTGTAAATACATTCATTATATTCAACTTGGTATCAGAGTAGGAAAGAAAAAAAAAATTTCTTACCGGTTAATCTTCTTGCATTGTTCAGTTCGTCCCGTCGTTGCAGATTTGTCCGTCCGTTGTAGATACTTCGTCCAGCCCGCGACGTCCAATCCGCGACGTCCAGCCCGCGCCGTTCATCCCGTGTCGTCTAGCCCTGCGCCGTCCAGTTCGCACACCAGCCCTGCGTCGTCCAGCTCGCACACCAACCCTGGCCGTCCAACTCGTGCACCCCTGTGCTGTCTAGCTCGCGCACCCTGCGCCGTTCTCTAAATATGTCATAATTACTTGATTGTTCTCTAAATGTTGACATATATATATATATGTAATGTCTGCCTAATGTTTTAAGTAAGATAAGTTTGATTATTGAGTGGCTTCATTCACCCAAGCTTCCGCTACCTTTCAGGAACACCATGAATAAGATTTAACGATACTTTTGAAAGTCAGTTTAGTCACCTAAGCTCAAGTTTTTTGTTTTTTTGTTTTAATCTAATAATCTGTAGGCTTAAATATAAGATAAAACTCTTGTACGAATTTTTAACTATATGTATCTTTTTTACATTTAAGGTTTATTATTTGTTCAACCTCTTTTTTTAAAATAAAAATGGACAAATTAATGTCATAGTAGTTCATCAATTATTACAATTAGAACACGTAGAATTAATAATTTTTGTGACCATCTAATCTATTATTTTGAAAAATTGATACAACACGTTCAAATAATCTATTTTTAAGTTTTTTAAAAAAACAATTTTTATTTTTTCAATTGTATATAAAAAAAGTTTTAAACTAAAGTGTTTTTTAAAACTAATAATTTAAATATGTGGTGTCATTTTTTAAAAACTAATATTATAAAGAATAAAAATTGATTGCTCTCATAAATTTTTTTTTATGCTATAAAGGTATAAAGGTTGGGTTCATCTGTTGAAAATTATGTAAATTTCTGATAAGTCAGATTTATGAGAAAGCAAGAATAGAAAAATAATACATAAATTTGATAACGGAGTTCGGCCAATATTACTTACGTCTCCTGACATGCTGCAGATCTTTTTACTAAAAGGGGAGAAATTACACAAGGTGTTTACAACACCCACAACTCATAACCCACAACCTAATTATACCCAAGAAAATTACTCTCAATTTTCTCTCACAAAAGCTTTTCTCTCAATTGGAATGAACACTTTGGATGATTAATTCATTACAATTACACATTTGTGACATCCAACTAACAGCTATAGTTCCAACAGTAAATATATAACCGGTGGTGCTTCTTCGGTGATCAACTTCACCTCCAAAATTTTTGTCTACATAGCCTTGTACTTTTAACTCTCCTTTACTAAAGTACAAGCACTTTTCTATGGTGCCTCACAGATATCTCAAAATCCACTTGACTGCTTCCTAATGAGTTTTTCCTAGGTTTGACATAAATCTGCTAATAACTCCCACTACATGGCCAATGTATGATCTCATACAAACCATTACATGCATCAAACTTCCAATGGCTGAGGCATAAGGTACTTTAGCCATGAATTCTTTTTCTTCCTCTATCTGAGGGGACTGATCCTTGGATAGGCGAAACTGACTAGCCAAGGGTGTGCTAACTGGCTTGGCATCGCCCATGTTGAATCTCTACAAAACACGATTGATGTACTCTATCTAAGATAATTGTAAGGATCATTTCTTCTTATTTCTTGTGATTTGCATTCCAAGAATCTTCTTTGCTGGACCCAAGTCTTTCATGTCAAACTCCTTTGACAATTGATGCTTCAACCTTCTGATATCATCAATATTTGAACTTGCTACTAACATATCATCAACATAAAGTAGTAAAATGATATATCTGGACCTATATCTCTTGAAGTAGCAACAATGGTCGACATTGCACTTCTGGAAACCTTCCTTGTGTATGAAGCTGTCAAACTTTATGTACCATTGTCTCGGGGCTTGTTTCAGGCCATACAAACTCTTCTTAATTTTGCACACATGTTCTTCTTTCCTCTTTCCAAGAAACCTTCTGGTTGGTACATGCATATCTCTTCATCTAAATCTCCGTGAAGGAATAAAGACTTCACATCCAATTGTTCAAGATGAAGATCTTCAATGGCTATAATACTCAACACTGATCTGATAGTATTGAGCTTCACAACGGGAGCAAAACATTTAGTGTAGTCAACTCCTTCCTTCTGTTGAAACCCTTTGACAACTAGGCGGGTTTTGTATCTCTTGGAACCATCATGCTCCTCTTTCACCCGATACACCCATTTATTATGAAGTGCTTTTTTTCCCATAGGTAACTCAGCTAGTTCCCATGTTTGGTTGAAGATGAAATATTTCATTTCTTCTTTCATGGTAAGCTTCCCCTTGCTAGAATCTCGAATCTTACAAGCTTCATCATAGCATTCAGGCTCCCCTCCATCAGTCAGCAACATATAATTCATGTATCTCATGTTAGGCACATGAGGTCTAGAAGACCTTCTCAATACACGAGCTAGAGTATGAGGTTGTGGTATATTGAACTACTGTGTACTGCTCTATCCAACAAGTTCCTGTGGTTGAGGACTTGTTACAATTGGGTCCGTTGTGGAACTATCTAGGACATCATCTGCATATGTAAATACTGACTCATTCTGCTCTGAGTCATTTGCGTCTATTTTATGCATGTCTTTATACATCACCCTTTCGTTGAAAATCATATCTCTAGTACTAATCACTTTCTTGTTTTCATCATCCCAAATGCGGTAGCCAAACTCATCCTCACCATAACTGATGAATGTGCATTTCTTGGATTTGGGATCAATATTATTCCTACCTTAATCACTGATATGCACAAATGCTACACAGTCGAAAACTTTTAGATGTGATAGTTTCACCTGTTTTCTGCTCTATACCTCCTCTGGTATTCTGTGTTCCAATGGAACAGATGAGCCTCGGTTGATCAAGAAAGCTGCCGTGTTGACTGCTCTGCCCAGAACTGCTTTGGTAGACTTGATTGTATACGAATGCTTCTGGCTCTTTCTGTCAACGTTCGGTTCATACGCTTAACTACACCATTGTGTTGAGGCATGCCTGCCACAGTTATTTCCATTCTGATCCCGTGCTCGTAGCAAAATTTTTTGAATTTGGTGTTTTCATATTCACTACCATTATCAATTCTGAGTTTTTTGATCTTCAAACCCGTCTCATTTTCCACCATAGCTTTCCATTTTATAAAAGCCTCAAATACTTCAGACGTATGCTTTAGAAAGTAAACTCATACCTTCCGAGAGTGATCATCGATAAAAGTCACAAAGTAGTGTTTCCCACCAATGGATGAGACAATCGTTGGTCCCCAAACATCAGAGTGAATAAGCTCTAGCCTTTCCTTCTTTGGGGTTCTGCAACTTGTCTGAAAGCTAACTCTTTTTTGCTTTCCAAGTGTTCAATCTTCGCACATGTCTATCTCTTAGACTGTAGACCTGGAAGTTTTTCCTTTGAGTGCATAATCTTCATCCCCTTCTCACTCATGTGGCCTAGTCTCTATTGCCAAAAATTTGATGTTTCATTGCTTACTGCAACTATGATTGAACAACGTGCTCCTACTGTCATGTAAAGAGTGCCATTATTCTTGCCTCAAGAAACTGTCATTGTGCCCTTTGAAATCTTCCAATCATCACCATGGAAGATCGTAGTGTAGCCTTCACTAGCCAATTTCCCTACTGAGATTAAGTTCCTTCTTAGGTTGGGAATATGCTTGACATCCTTCAGCTCCCAAACAGACATATTCAACTTAATCTTCACTACATCTTTGCCAATAATAGCACATGGTTAGTCATCACCAAGATATACCTTTCCAAGGTTTCTGGGGACATATTTCTTGAAGAATTATTTCTATAAAGTAGCATGGAACGATGCTACAGAGTCTAACACCCAAGATTCTTCCTTGCTCTCCAAAGAGCATATCAATACATCATCTCCTCCTAAGATGGAAGTAACATTTGCCTCTGCCTTCACTTGTGTTTTCCTTCGGTGCACTTTTGCACTGATTTTTGTAGTGCTTGATTCTTCCACAATTCCAACACTCGATAGTCTTTGAGCTATGGGGATTATTAGGATTCCTGGATTTGGACCTTCTGTCCTTTGATCTACCTCGGTAATCTGTTCTACCACGTCTATTCCCTTTGGTTGAATTTCTTCCTCTTGACTCTGTATGAAAAACTAAAGAAGTTGACAATTCACCTGACTCTCTACGTTGAATCTCTTCATTGAGAACCAGACCACGAACATGATCAAATTTCAACTTATTACTTCCTGACGAGCTACTCACAACTGTGATAGTAGCATTCCAACTTTTTGGTAAAGAAGACAAAAGTATCAATGCTTGTACTTCTTCATCAAATTCAATTTCCATTGAACTAAACTAGGTTGTGACTGTGTTGAGTTCATTGAGATGTTGAGCTACCGATGTGCCTTCTGTCATCCGCAAATTGAACAAATGCCTCATCAAGTGTACTTTGTTTTAGGCTGATGGCTTCTCATACATATTGGAGAGAGCTATCATAAGACCCACCGTGGTCTTTTCCTTTGCTATGTTGAAAGCAACATTACGGGATAGCGCCAATCGAATAACTATGAGGGCTTGTCTGTCTAGAAGATTCCAATCTTCTTCCTTCATAGCCTCTGTATTCTTCCCTTAGAGAGGTTGATATAGATTTCTTTGATACAGATAATCCTCTATCTGCATTTTCTAAAATCCGAAATATGTGCCATCGAATTTCTTGAGTTTCACCCTTCCTTCATCTACGACCATTGCTCCCACTCAAATCTGACTTCCTCCGGATCGTTTTGGACTATTTCTGCAACCACCGTGTATTAGAACACCTTCATCAACGAACAAATATCGTCGACAAAATTTCACTATTCATGTAATTCACTATTCACCTGAATAGTATCCTTGTAAGAAAATGGTAGAAATCACCACCAAAAGCTCTAATACCAATTGGTGGGAATTACGCAAATTTTCAATAAGTCGGATTTATGAGAAAGCAAAAATAGAAAAATAATATACAAATTTGATAACGGAGTTCAATCAATCTTGTTTACGTCTTCGGATTTGTTGCAGATCTTTTTACTAAAAAGGAAGAAATTATACAAGGTGTTTACGACACTCACAACTCACAATTCAATTACACCCAAAAAAATTACTCTTAATTTTCTCTTACACAATTAATAAAACACTTATTTTATTTTTAGGTGGAGATTTATTGCAAAGAAAATCATTTGAATTATAAAGAGTTTTCTTTTAATGGCGATGACTGATAACAAGAAAATTACTAATTTTCTCCCCTCACATTAGGTATGTGAATTTACTTTCTCAAATTTAAAAAATGTTTTCTCTTATACATATTAAAAAAATACTAATTAAAAATAAATAATAGTATTTTAATATTTTTTAATAAAATATTATTTTTTATTAATTTATTAAAATAAAATTATGAATCATTTATTTAACAATAATAATAGAATGATAATTAACATTATACTCTTTTTCTTTTTCATAAAATATTGATTTCAATATTTGATTATTATTATTATTTTTATTTTAATATTTTATTAATTTTTATTTTTTTAAAATAAAAATAAAAAAATATACATTTAAATAATTTTATATTAAAATATTATTATTAATATTACTGATTTTTTTAAATAATTTTATTTTTATGTTTATTAATAACTCGTATTTTATGGATTTTAATTACTTGATAGTAAAAATAATATTTTAATAAAAAAAATTATTAAAATAATATTATTTATTATTAATTGATTTATTTTTATCAAAACTAATAGAATAAAAATTATCTTAAAATCTAAGGAATTAAACTATTACAGTCGACTTTTACGACCTCTCTGTTCAAAGTTGGATTTTTTTCCAGGCATTATTACTCCTCGAACTCGTTTCTTTTTCGTACGTAGTACTTCTTGTCATAAAAAAAAGCTAGCTAAGCAGATTGAACATCATTTTGTTCATTATGTTCTTTAGTGTAATTGCTTTGAAAACTGGTTAGAAGAAGTGCTTCCATGGCTGCTACATACTCTAAATCGAGATCATGTAATGTTTCTACAATTCAATGAATAAAACCATCCTTGCTTCGATCGGCTTAAAAAAAGGGACAGAGTCATTAAAAGAGAGCTGACCGACGCGAAATGAAACTTGTCTAATTGAGTAACACTAGCAACTAATGATAATGAGGCGTGAAACTAGATTAATTTATTATTCTTATAAACTAATTCAATAAGATTTAACTAAGTTAAAAGTTATCTAAACTTATAAGCAGTTTTATTGTTTTATTCTTAATCGATGTGGGACAAGGATATTTAACAACTTCTCTCCACACGGCGGACAAAGGTGAACATTAACGCCACGATAAGACTGTGATAGAACTCAATTAAGTCCAAACACATAATTAGAAACTAGACCCGGCTCTGATACCATGTTAGAAACTCAGACCTAACTCAACCCAATAAGATCTTTTTGGGTTGAGTTAGGCCTGAGTTTCTAACAAAGGTGGACATTAAAGTTAAGGGTTACTCAAACTTATAAGCAGCTTTGCTACCTTATTTCTAGTCGATGTGAGACAATGATATTTAACAGCCTCCTTCACGCGGCGGAAAAAGATAAACATTAGCGCCACAATGAGACTGTGGTAGAGCCCAATTAGGTCTAAACATATAGAGACTAGTCCAAGCTCTGATACAATGTAAGAAACTCACATCTAACTTAACCTAATAAAATCTCATTAAGTTAAAGGTTGCCCAAACTTATAACCAACTTTACTGCTTTATTCCTAATCGATGTGAGACAAAGATACTTAATAATTATGAATTTTTATTTCTAAAACCATCTTTTTCAATATTTTTTACTTTTAATATCTTATTTAACTCGTGATCAAATATAAATATATATTAAAAAAATGAACTTTATTTATTTAAACACATGTACGCAGTAATTATGGTGATGTCACATTTATTTATAAGATGTATTATAAGATATATGTAGCATGATGTTTCAGTTTGATAATCTTAATTGTTGGATTTCCCTGAGTTTCGATAATATTGATATTTTTAAATACATTTATAAAATTTAAAAAAAATAAACATATATTCAAAAACATAATAAGGTAAAAAAAAATCCTTGAAAATGGTCCTTTCAAACACTATTTCTTAATTTTAAATTATTTTAATTTAATTATAAATCGTTGATCCTGACCTTTAATTGTCTTTCAAATAGGCAAACAAATTAAGCGAACATTAAAAACAGGGGAGCTTGCTGACTCTTCTTTCATATACAGTGTTTTTATTAAATTAAACTAATTAGAAACTATAATTTTATGTTTGGATAATAATATTATTATAATTAATTTTGTTATTGTTACAACAATAAAATATAATTTTTTTTATTTTATTTACATTATAAATTACATATTAGTATCAATATTATTAAATAAAAATAATTGTGATAATAATAAAAATAATTTTTTATTTAGATAATTAATGTAGTAAAATCAGATAATCTTAAAACATTATCTTAATTCATTCATTTGGCATGTTGTCTCAAACGTCTACAGCTTATTCTACTTCATTAATTTAGATGATTAAATTAGTAGTAAACAAAATAATCTTACATATATATATATATATATATATATTGCTTTTATTAATTACCTTGTTTTACATGAATACATTGAATACATATTACAGTCTAAATTAATCACAATAAATAAACAAAGACTCCTACGGTAATTATATAGTAGACCTGCAGGTGTCTAGTGACCTTTGCCACCGGAGCTTGGTCCCGTAGGTAGGCGCTCAAGCCAAAGTGTCATGGCTTGCTTCGCCTTCTCATATACTTCTGAAGAATACGAGGCAGCTCCAAAGTCTTCTGGCAATACTCTGCCGGCTTTCACTCCGACATGATTCAATATAACTGTAACTATGACCAAAATAACAAGAAGACCACTCACTTTTATGAAACCCATTTCTCAAAATATAAATATAAAATCAATATAACCAATTTTTTTTTGTTTTTGGTATTGAATATTATTTACTACTATATTAAATTGTGTGTTTGAGGAACTATTTTAGTGCAGTATTTATAGAATAAGGAAAAAACCTGCTTACATCAGTATCAGTTGGACTTTGGCATTTTAGGGGAATTTTACGTGTTGACCAAGGAGTTAATGTGAGAGATGAGTCACAGTTGAATGGGAGACTGGTCATTGATCATGTTTATGCTGGGTTACTGGAATGCATAGAAATTCCCAGTTTTTGAATCTGTCAAACCCTTGACTATAAATCAATTTAAACAGGCTATTCAAAAATTAAATAAAATAAAATAACATTTTTTAAAATTTATAATAATAAAAATATTAAATTATGAGTATATAATTTATAAGAGACTGATTTGGCATTCAAGTGAATTAAATGTAAAATATTTAATAAAAATATATGATATAGATATAAAATTATAATTTTTATTGTTATAAATTTTATAAGGGTACATAAATATTATTTTTCCAAAATTATTTCAAAAAGGCATTATACTGTTTTATATGTTCCTTTTGTTTATCCCTTTTTTTTAAAATAAAAAGTATGTAAAGGAGGTATAGCAAAGCATATGTTTGTGCAAGTGAAAATTCTAGGAATACGTTTTTTTTTTCCTTCCAACTAAAAGTAACTTATTTTCACAATCAACTAAGAAATATAACATTAATGACTTGAATATTCATAGCATGTGATAGACTTTAAGGACAAGAGAATCGAACAGAGTATAAATTTACTTATCTTCTGATGCAATAAGTTATAAGTGATTTACATATATTAAATTGTAATGTTATATTAATTATTACTTATTTCAAAACATATATCATTTTGTTAGAGTCAAACTAATTATGTGTTGAAGGCACTATAACTGTTTTTTAAAAAATGAAAATTTGAATTATTTTATTAAAATCATAATGCATCAAAAAATCTAGTTACAGGGTTCAAAATAAATAAAAATGACATATTAACTCACAAACATATTTTTTTATATAATTTTAGGATAGTTATAAGGATAATTATCACTTTTATATACTTTCAAGCATATTTGCCTGACTTGCTTTTTTGCTTTCTGCAAAAGGCAACACTATAAATTCATTTATACGTACATATATTAATCTAGCAACAATGCAAAATAAACTTTAGCACTGTTGTAAGGTATCATTTTTCCCGAAGGGAATTTCATTAAGCAAGAGATTCATGCATTAATAGGGTTACTATTCAACAACAGTGCTCACCAACCAATTTTCTATTTGGTAGGGGTAAAGAATTAATTTGCGCTATTTGCCGAGGGTTTAGAAATTAATTTTGCTATTTGATTGCATATACTCTTATAATTTTAACTAGTTTGTTTTGTACAATTTCTTTTTGATCATTAGATTTTGTAAGTTGAGATTAAATAACTTTATAAATGATTATAATTATTTAATTTTTAAAAAATTATTTTTAATAAATTTATGCTTAATTATTTATTCTAGGATTTACGAACTCATTTTCTTAATGGTAAGCTAACAAATATATCACCTAATTATTATGAAAGTTTCAAATAAATCATTTAATTTTATCGAGTGACAAAAATAACAACAAAATATTATTAATTGTACAAATATACTACTATTATGACAAATTTATCATCAAATTTTTTATTATTGGTACATATCTATCACCAAATTTATTATTAATTGAACCAATTTATTACTAATTTTTTATTAATTTTATAAAGCTACCACCAAAAATATAACTTAACTATCGAAAAATAATATAATGATACATTTGTACTACTAATTATAATTGAGTATAATTTTTGTCACACGATATAGTTAGATGATATGTTTGTAACTTTCACAATAGTTCAATGAAATATTTGTTACTTTACCCATGTATTAATTTGATATATGTTTTGATTAATCTAATTGAGATTATTTATTATTAAATCTATTTTAAAACACACACAAATACTTATGATTTTTGTGCTAATCTTATTTGTAGATTGATTGTGATCATGTAAGACTTGTGAGGAGTTAAAATCCATTTATGCTAACCTTAGAGATTATGAAAATAAAGTAAGAACTCATAAGTAAAGTAAATTGAGTATTATCTTAAAGAGTATAGTATAAGATTGAGGTTATATATGAATATTAAATTTTATTAATGGATAGACGAAATGGTTTAGTAGGCTGGTGATTTTCCTTTTAAGTTGTTGTTGTGTCTTAGGTTATTTTCATCTAAAAATTTTGTGTGTTAATTTTAATTTTCAATATTTATTATTGATATGTGATTGCATATCTGGCCGTTGTGATTAGATTACAAATTTATTATTGATAAAATTAAAAATAACCTAATCACCCATTTATGTCTATATGGTTCATTGTAGAACTTTCAATAAATTTTAGGGTGTTATTTTATATAATTTTCTTAACATTTGATCTTTATATTTATGAAAATTAAGTATATTTATATAAAAAAATTAATTTGAAAATATGAGTTAAATATATGTTTAAAATGTTTGCAAAATTAGTTAAATAAGTAGGTTATATTGGAAATGGAAAGAAAAAATTATGTTTCTTATTCTTAATTAAAGATATAATAATGACGTTTTTGTAGGATTTGTTTGATAATGATTTTAATTTTTGATTTTTTGATTTTTGATTTTTGATTTTTTTCACATGATTTTTCAATCATGTATGTTTGGTAACGATTTTTATTTTAATTTTAACTTTTTTAAGGAATCATTATAAAAATATGAGGTGATTCATAAATATTTTAAAATAAAATTTTTGAATCAGATTTCTAATTTAGGATATTTTTTCATTTTTACCAAATATTTTTTTTAAAGAATAAAACAAGTCTTACTACTTTTGTATTTATAAGTATTTGAATAAAATGATTGAAAGCATAAAATTTGTGAATAATAACCAAAAACTTTCTTTATTTTTTATTTAAAAAAAACAAAAACAAAAACATAAAGCATTGTCAAATAACTTTAAGTGATTTTTGATTATCCTCTTGAAAATTACTAGTTAAAACTTATTATTAAACATATTAATGATTATTTTTACAAAAATTATAAATTATAAAACTAATTATTTAATCATAAATTATCCCGATAAAACTCAAAAACTACTTTTAGAGTGTTATTGCAAATATCAATATTGGTAAACTCAAAAACTGTTTGATTGTTCATATGTTATCTGGTGTATGTTGGAACTCAATTTTTAGAAACATATGGACTCTTGTGATACTGATAACCTCTATCATCTAGCAATTTAGTTCTAAGGCCATGCAAATGTAAATGGTACTTTCTTGGCTATTTTCTTATTCTTACTAGAATAAGAATAGTAAAATGGGATTAAACTAGCTTTTTTTCTTCTTATTTTAATGGTGTTTTCAAGAAGAATTGTGTTGGAAATGAGCATAAAAGAAGTATAACCACGTATCATACCTCACATGGTAGACATTCTTTCACTTCTCATCAGCATCAATAGCAAAACTCAAAGCTTGATAGGATCAATTCAATATGCTTATAAAAGTAATTTGGGATGGGAAACAATTGGCTATTTTTACATGAAAGAGGACCCAAATTTGGTGATAAAGTAATAACTCAAGATACATGTCTATATTAAAGAACTCAAGATCTAGTTGGTGGAAACCAATACATCAGTTGGAAACAATCAACAATAATACGGTGGAGAGCAATAGGTTGTGCAAGAACATGGTTTTCTCATAATTATGTCTATTTTAATTATTACACTTTTTGTATAAATTAGATTGTAAACATTCATTTATATACACAATAACATCATTTCTTACATGGTATTAGAGCTCAGGAAGTAGTTCTCTGAAAAGCCAGCTTACACAGAAAAATTTTCTTCCTTCCAAATTTTGTTTCTTTTAAAAACCAATTTCGAATCACAAAACAAATTTCAAATTCATTCTATTATAATCTCCAGAAATTTGCGAGCAATCTGCAATTTTTTTCAAGCCAATACAATCACCCACGTGCCCATACGTGTTCGTGCTGAAGAAGACGACTCAAATGACACGTTGTTTATCCCACCCTTTGAAGAAAATGATGAGTTGTTTGTTTCGGTTCGGTCTTCTAACCAATTCAGTCGCAAGCTAGTTTAGTCTTCCAACTGTCATTTCAGTCACTCCAGAAGTTGGTTCACCCACTTTTCGACCGGGTCTTGAGTTGAAATTTTCGATTCTGTAATCCTTGATACATTTCCTATAAAATACAGTCTATTTCAGTTCATTATTTGTTTCATAAATAATCATTATTATCTAAAATACACTAAATCTTATCCCATTTTCAAATTTTTCACTCAACAATCATGTAAATCAGGAAAATTATCATATTTGGAGTCATGCGAAGCTCATGGCTCTCATCACCAAATTTCTCATAATTATGTCTATTTTAAGTATTGCACTTTTTTTCCTTGTATAATTTATATTTTAAACATTTGTTTATATACACAATAAAACCATTTCATACGGTCTAGCCATTTTTGCTCTTATGGCAAGGCAATGCTAGTTATAGTGGTTTTGAACTTTTTTTCTCCATTTTTTTTGCAATTTTCTTCGAGTGGTGTTTGCGATTGAACACGAACTATATTTGTGGTTAGTTTTCTAGATCTAGTATGTTAGATTTAAAGATCTAGATATTTCGAAGGATGAAGTGAGTAAGGAGCTATTTCTAACCATGAAGTTGTTTTTAATAAAACCATTTCGATGAGTTTTGTATATAGTGTGTGGAAGAAATTATAGAGATGTCATGTGGATCTGATGATTAGTTTTATAAATCGTAATGTTTTATTATTTGAGTTCCAAGAATAGGATGATATGGAGATGGTATATAAGCGTTCATATTGGTCATTTGATGGTTCCTTAAATGTTCTTAAGTACTATCTGCTTGAAATGGTGACTTTTGAGATTAGTTTTTATGACTACCTATTTTGGGTACATGTGAAAGGTACTTCTCCTAAATTTTTTATTGACATTGTGATGGAAAATTTGGTTCTAAAATTGGGGAAGTGGTGAAGGTTATCGTTGTTGAGGAAAGTGGCTAGGAGATAAAGTTTGCTAAGGTATAAATTTTGATGAATATCACTATGCCATTTCTTCTTGGGATTTGGATGGATAGGTTAAGTTAGGTCCACTGTGGATTAACTTATGCTATGAGTGTTTGCCTCTAATTTGATTTGTGTGTGAAGTTCCTGGGTATGATAATCATAGTTGTCAAAGGAAAAAAGGTTCAGAAAAATAAATTGTTTTTTTTAAACTTGGTTAAAAGGTGAGAAGCATGTTAGAACCCTTGAGTTTGTCAAAGATTGATTTATAATTAATTTGTTAGGAAAAATTACAGGATCAAAGTTAACACACAATTAAAAATAATGAAAAATAAAATGGATATAAATATTTTACATGGAAAACCCCCCCGAACAATTGGGGTAAAAAAATCACGGACAAATGTAAGAGGATTTCACTATTGTAAAATAGGGATTACAACACCTTCTTTCTAGTTACAATGAGATAACAATTCTAACCTCTATTGTAATAAGAGAAATAACTCTCTCACAAAATAGGAAAAATATTACTTATAACGAAGGAACAAATTTTCTTTTCTAAGTAGTAACTTATAAGATAACTCTCAGAAACACTTTTACCATCTTTATTATGAATGCTCTCTAATTCATATATTAAATTGTAATGTTATATTAATTATTACTTATTTCAAAACATATATCCTTTTGTTAGAGTCAAAATAATTATGTGTTGAAGGCACTATAACTGATTTTTAAAAATTGAAAATTTGAATTATTTTATTAAAATCATAATACATCAAAAAATCTAGTTACAGGGTACAAAATAAATAAAAATGACATATTAACTCACAAACATATTTCTTTATAATTTTAGGATAGCTATAAGGATAATTATCTCTTTTATATACTTTCAAGCATATTTGCCTGACTTGCTTTTTTGCTTTTTTCAAAACGCAACACTATAAATTCATTTATACATATATTAATCTAGCAACAATGCAAAATAAACTTTAGCACTGTTGTAGGATATCATTTTTCCCAAAGGGGATTTCATTAAGCAAGAGATTCATGCATTAATAGGGTTACTATTCAACAACAGTGCTCAGCAACCAATTTTCTATTTGGTAGGGGTAAAGAATTAATTTGATTTCGCAGGGCTGTTCGCCAAGGGTGTAGAAATTAATTTTGCTATTTGATTGCCTATAGTCTTATAATTTTAACTAGTTTGTTTTGTACAATTTCTTCTTGATCATTAGATTTTTTATGCTATGTCGGGATTGTATAACTTTTTAGGTGATTATAATTATTTAATTTAATTATTAAATTTTAAAGAAATTATTTTTAATTATTTGTTATGAGATTTATGTGCTCATTTTGTTAATTGTAAACTAACAAATATAACACCTAATTATCATGAAAATTGCAAATAAATCATTTAACTTTATCAAGTGATAAAAATAACAACAAAATATTATTAGTTATACAAATTTATTACTATTATGATAAATCTACTACCGAACTTCTTATTATTGGTACATATTTACCAAAAATAATTATTAGTTTTATAAAACTACTACCAAAAATATAACGTGACCATCGAAAAATAACGAAATGATACATTTGTACTACTAATTACAGTTAAATATAATTTTTGTCACATGATATAGTTAGATGATACATTTGTAAATTTCACAATAATGCGATGAAATATTTGTTAGTTTACCCTTTTATTAATTTGATATATGTTTTAATTAATCTAATTGGGATTATTCATTATTGAATCCATTCTATGACACACATAGACACTTATGGTTTTTATGCACATCTTGTTTGTAGATTGATCAAAGAACATGTCAAACTTGTGAGAATTTAATTAGAACGCATGTTAAAATCTGTTTATGCTAACCTTAGAGACTATAAAAATAAAGCAGGGGCTCATAAGTAAAGTATATTTAGTCATTGTTTTAGAAAGTATAGTATAAGACTAAGGATGTATATGAATATTAATTTTTTATAATGGATAGATTAAGTGGTTCAATAGGTTGGTGATTTTCTTCTTAGGTCGTTATTGTGGCCTAAGTTATTTTCATCTAAAATTCTCATGTTATTTTTAATTTTGATATTTATAAGTTACATATGATTGCATATCTAGTAATTGTGATTAGATTATGAATTTATTATTTAATAAAATTAAAAATAACCTAATAACCCCTTTAGGTCTATATAGCTCATTGTAAAACTTTCAATAAATTTTAAGGTGTTATTTTATGTAATTTTTTTAACTTTTGATCTTAATATATATATAAATTAAGTATATTTATATAAAAAAATAAATTGAAAATATAGGAATATATATTTAAAATGTATGCAAAATTAGTTAAATAAGTAGGTTATATCAAAAATAGAAGGAAACAATTATGTTTCTCATTCTTATTCAAAAATATAATAATGAGGTTAATTTAGGGTTTGTTTGATGACGATTTTGATTTTAGATTTTGGATTTTGGATTTTTTCAAGTAACTTTTTAATCATGTATGTTTGGTAACGATTTTTTTATTTTTATTTTTACTTTTTTAATGAATTATTACCAAAATATGAGGTGATTTATAAATCTTTAAAAATAAGATTTTTCAATTAGATTTTTATTTAGATTTTTTTTTCATTTTCATCAAATATTTTTTAAAGAATAAAACAAGTTTTACTATTTTTGTATTAATTAGTATTTGAAAAAAATGATTAAATACAAAAAAAAATTGTAAATAATAACCAAATTGTTTTTTTTTACTTTTTAAGTTTTTTGAAAAAAAACATAAAGCATTGTCAAATAACTTGTAAGTGATTTTTGATTTTTCTCTTGAAAATCACCAAGTAAAAATTGTTACTAAACATATTTGTGATTGTTTTTACAAAAATATCATAAATTACAAAACAAATTATTTAATCATAAATTATAATCGTTATCAAACACAACCAAATAAAACTCAAAAATTGCTTTTAGAGTGTTATTGCAAATATCAGTATTGCTAAACTCAAAAACTACTTGCTTGTTCGTATGCTATTTGATGTATATTGGAACTCAACTGTTAGAAATAGATGGACTGTTGTAATGCTTATGACCTCTATCATCTAGAAATTTAGTTCTAAGGCCATGCAAATGTACATGCTACTTTCCCTCCTATTTTCTTATTCTTACTGGAATAAGAATAGTAAAAAGAGATTAAATTAACTTACTTTTCTTTTTTTTATTTTGATGGTGTTTTCAAGAAGAATTGTGTTGGAAATGAACATAAAAGAAGTATAATCTCGTATCATACTCACACGATGGACATTCTTTCACTTCTTAACAGAATCAAGAGCAAAACTCAAAGCTTGATAGGATCAATTCAATATGCCTATAAAAATGAATTTGGGATGGGAACCCATTGACTATTTGTACTTGGAAGAAGAGACAAGTTTGATGATAAATTACCGCCCGAAGACATATGACCAGCCATTTTTCTCTCATAGGCGGTGCTAGTTATAGTGGTTTTGAACTGTTTTTCCTCAAATGTTTTGTGATTTTCTTTGGGTGATATCTAAGATTGAACTACAAATCATATTTGCGGTTAGTTTTATAGATTTACTATGTTAGGTTTTGAAGATCTGGATATTTTAGAAGATGAAATGAGTAAGGAACTATTTCTAATAGGGAAGTTTTTTTTAATAAAACCATTTCGATGAGTTATTTGCTTAGTGTTTTGAAGAAATTATGGAAATGTCGTGTGGAACTGAAGGTTAATTTTATGGATCGTAATGTTTTATTATTTGTACAAAATAATTTGAAGCTAGTCTGTAAGCATTCACTTTGGTCCTTTGATGGTTCCTTACATGTTCTTAAGTACTATATGGTTGGAATGGTGGCTTTTGAGATTAGTTTTTGTGACTGCCTATTTTGGGTACATGTGAAAGGTGTTTCTCTTAAATTCTTTATTGGAGTTGCGATGGCAAAGTTTAGTTTTGAAATTAAGGAAGTGATGAAGGTTATCATTGTTGAAGAAAGTGGCTAGGATATGAAGCTTGCTATGGTATGAATAACACTATGCCATTTCTTCTTAAGATTTGGGTGGATAGGGTAAGTTAGGCCTACTATGAATTGACTTATGCTATGAGTGCTTGCCTTTTATTTGATTTGTGTGCAGAGTTCTTGGGTATGATAATCATAATTGTCAAAGGAAAAAAGGTTCATAAAATAAATTATTCTTTTTGGAACTTGGTTAAAAGTTGAGGAGCATGCTAGAACCCTTGAGTTTGTCAAAGATCGATTTCTAACTAGGTTTAAGTGATAATACTAGTAAGACATATCCTACTATTGATAGCTTTGGTTCTGTAAGTAATGTTAAAGGATCTGCTGGTTATGATGTTGCAAGTGTTAGTTGATGATTATTGAATGCAGTAGGATGGTGAAAGATGAGGGTGTGTGTTTGATGATTGATATGGAGTATGTTAATGTAAGTGATGTTGGGCCATCTAGAGATGGTGGCTAGTTCTTTGGCTGCTTGTGTGGACAATAATAAAGCTCTAGAACTACTGGTTGTGGCCATTGTTGGCACAAATGGTACTTAATTTAGTATTGAGAAAGCTTGCTTGGTTGATATGGGTGTTAACAAATGAATTGGTGTGGAGGCTTGTAGTGTGGAGGTGGAATTTTGGAAGAAAGTGTTGATTGCAAATTCTACTAAAAAAGAAGAAGAGAATTTGCCTCTTGAGCTCCTTTTAGTCACGATCTCAAAAATCTATGAAGATAAAGGTTGAATCTAGAGGTAGCGTATAGGGTCTTTGTGTTAGATTGGGCTCCCCTTATGGTGGTTAAAGCTCCTAGCTCAAAGAAAAAATAAAGAAATGGAAATGAGGTACGTTTTGGTGTCTCTAATGATTTATGGTTGGATGTATCAACTTTAAATATGACAAGATCCACAGATTGAGTCCACCACGAGTAATGAGAATATGTAGTTAGAATTCTCATAAGCATGGAAATCCTATATCATTTAGAAGGCTTTAAAATTTAGTGGAGAAGCAAGTTCCCAATCTACTCTTTCTGATGAGGACTAGGCCATCTGGATGTATTGCGAACAAGTTTAAGTGAGACCTTGGTTTTGCAAGGGAGAGGGATCGAGGTGCCAAGGATCGATAAGGGTGGGGGTTTAACGTTCCTTTAAAAAGACGATATATTAATTGTGGGAGGTTTTCTCCTAGTTATATTGATGTGGATGTAGGTGTTAATATTGGTCAAGTTAGGATCACTAGGTTTTATAGTAATCTTATAACTAGCAAAATAAAGTTTTGTTAGATTTACTTAGGGAGTTATCTTGTGTGTCCAACTTACCATGGTTTATTTGTGGCAACTTTAATGAAGTGTGGTGCCAAAGTGATTTTTTGGGTAAGGGTTGCAAGTTAGAGAGTTAAATTAGTGAATTTTGAGCTATTATTATGGATTGTGGCTTGTTTGAGGTTATTTTTAGAGGCCCTATGTTCACTTAGAGAAGGAGTAAAGATAGTTTTTTCACTACCTAAGTTAAGCTAGATAAGGGTTTCATCAATAAGAAGTAGGCATATGTGTTTCTTGATCTAGTGATTGATAATCTGTCTGCTCCTATTTATGATCAATTGCCTATCAATTTGCTTTTGGTATATTCGAATTGGTTAATAAAAGGAGTAATATGCATTTTTATTTTTAAGTAATTTTAGACTTAGAGGGATGATCCTGACTTGGTTTTCATTAAGGCTTCGAATATGACTTGTGGAAATAGGTGTGATTTTGGAGTATGGGGAGTAATATTAAGAACTATGTCAATTCATTGCAACAATGGAATCATGTGATGCTGGGTAATTTAGATAGAAGATTAGAAGAGAATGAGTTGTTATTAAAAGAAGCAAGAGTGAAAAATGAGATTATGTATGTGATTTCTTCACTCGAGAGTGATATTAATAGATTGCTGCAATGGGATGAATTGCTTTGGAGGCAAAGATTTAGACAACTCTGGTTAAAAGTGGTGGTATAAATTCCAAGTATTTTCATGCAAAGTCTACTACTCGTTTGAAAAGGAATCATATTTATTTAATTGAAAACCAACGAGGTGTTTAAGGGTTAGGAAAATATTGAGTTGGTCTTCCTAAGTTATGTTCAAGAGCATCTTCTATCAAGTAATTGAGACTTGGGAGATGTTACTAAAGTAATTTTTATACTATTTTCTATGGAGATGAATGAGATGTTATATACTAATTATAGTTTTGATGATGTTAAAGGTGCTTTAGATCAAATGCATCCTTTAAAGGCTCTAGGTCTTGATGTAATGCCAACTCTATTGTTTTAAAAGTATTGGGGTATTATTAGTGGAAAGGTGATTCAAGCTTGTTTAGGTGTGCTGAATAAATGGGATTATATTGAAGACATGAATCATATTATCATAGCGCTTATTTCAAAGGCTAAAAATCCATTGAAAGTGATTGAGTTAAAACCTATCAATTTATGTAATGTGGCCTAGAAAATCATTTCTAAATGTATTTTAAATAGAATTAAGTTTGTTTTTCCTGGTATTGTTTATAAAAATCATAATGCTTTTGTCCCTGGCAGGTATATAATAGATAATATGGTGGCTACTTTCGATGCTATCCATTCAATCATAAGGTGCATCAAAGGAAAGAAGGGGAAGTTAGCTATAAATTTGGATATGTATAAAACTTATGATAGCATTATGTGGGACTATCTAAAAAATATTGCTAGTAAAAATGGGTTTTGTAGGAAGGATTGTAAAGCCTATAATGAAATGTGTTTGCTTTGTATCATTCTTTGTAAAAAAGTTAATGGTGTGGAGTTTGAGAGTTTTAGGCATGAGAGAGGTATAAGACAAAGTGATTTGTTACCATTTTATCTATTTATACTTTGTGTTGAAGGTCTGTCAGTTTGGTTAAAGTAAGGTTATAGAGAGGCTATTTCAAAGGTGTCTTTATGGCTAGGAATGGGCCAAAGGTATCTCATTTGTGTTTTTTGCAAATGATTGTTTTATGTTTGCTAAGATAGATGCAATCGGGTGTAAGAATTTGAAGGAATGTTTGGTATCTTATGAGCATGATTTTGTCCAAAAGGTTAATATAGAGAAATTCTACTATTTCTTTTAGTCCAAAAATCAATCTTGGTGCAAAGGAAGAGATATTGTAGATATTTGGTATTCCTTTCGTTCAATGCCATGAATGATACTTTAGGCTTCCAACTACGATAGGAAGAATTAAAAAAGAAAAAAATTACTACCACTAAAGAGCGTATTTGTGCAAGATCGAAGACTTGGAAAGAAAGATGTTTGTCACATGTAGGTAAAGAGATGTTAATCAACTCCATTTTTCAAGCTATGCTAATGTATGTTATGAGTTATTTTTGCTTGCTCTTCAAAACCTTTGAGTTGGTTTTGGTGGAAATGGTGAAGTAAAAAAAAGACTCATTGCATTGAGTGGCTTTGGAGGCTATATCTAGGCTTAAGAATGTTGGTAGGATGGGTTTTAGGAACCTAGGTTATTTTAATAAGGCAATGCTTGCTAAGCATTGGTGGGGATTGCTACCGTTTTTTGATTGTCTAAATTCCAAAATTTGTAAGGTTAAGTACTATTCACATTGTGATGTTTTTCATGCAAAAAACATGCTTATTCTTCTTAGCTTTAGAAGAGAATGAGATGATGTTTCAATGTGTTTAAAAGTGGGATCTCTTAGAGAATTGGAAATGATGATTTTGTATATGTTTTCAAGGATATATGGGTTACTCTTCCTAAAGACTTTAAGGTAAGATCGCATGTTGTTTTACATGAGGATAGTAGTGTTGCTAATATAATAAATGATGTTGGCTTGTGCCATGAAAGGACTATTACATAGAGTTTTATTTCTCATGGGTCTAATGTCATTCTGGGTATTCCTTTAGATGGGTTAGATAAATTTGATGCTTGTGCATTGAACCAATCTGGTGATGGTATGATCTCAAGGAAATTTGTTTTTTTTCCTTGTAGAAGACATGCGTAGAGAGTATCTCAAGCATGACTAAGGTATTGAGACTAGCAGTACTAAAAGTATGCAATGGTGGAAAAACATTTGGAACTTAAAGTTACCCAATAAGGTGGAGAATTTTGTGTGGGTGGATTGTAAGGACATTTTATCTACTGCATTTAATATGTTTAAAAGAAAAGTAGGGAATAATTCATGATTTAGTTTGTGTAGTGAATTGTATAAGGGTGTAGCGTATAACATTTGAAAGTGTGTGAAAGGCTTCTTTCTTTGTCAATTTCATTAAAAGATGTGCCTTTTTATTGTTTGTTGATTTGTTTTGAAGTGTGGTGGAAACTTTTAGAATCAAGATATTGCTTTGTTTTGTTATCTTTATTGTGGTGTGTGGTATAATAGGAATGAAATGATGCATGCCAAGCCTGATAGTGTAGAAAAGATGCTAGACCTATGCAAAGAAATCAAAGGTGGGCAGATCTTGAGATTGACACTATCGAGATCAATATGGATGCTATAGTTCAAATATAGGAAAGGAAAATTTACTTTGGTATAGTAGCAAGAGATTTTTTAGGAAAAATTTTGGTTGTCAAAATTGTTTTGTGAGATTTTCTATTTTACCAAAGTTCTTTACCATGCTAGATAGCTATCAGTTGGGAAGAGATTTTGACTATAACAAAATAATTCTAGAATCTGAATGCTTAAAAGTAGTAATATTTAAAGATTATTATATGCATGAATAATTACACGAAGATCAATTGTTCTTTTGACTTAAATAGATAACCGAGACTTAGATAAGAGTTGGATATGCCAACCCATAAAATTATTTCACGAGCTCTATCAATTTGGTTAAGTTGATCTCATAAACATAAATTAAGAAAATTATACAATAGAAGTACATAACAACATGCTCAATTCAACACAACTAAAACACTCAACAAATTCAAAAGCAATAATTTGCGATAAACATACTAATTACGATGTGCCTCACAGACTCTTGTCTAAACTAGCAACATCCATACATGGAAATCAATACACATTATGTGTTATAGGCATACATATCAAAAAGCTAAAGGGATTTTCAATTGTTTTAAGACCTCATTTATGAAAACATATTCGGTGAAACCATAATAAAGAGTCTAACACCTAGTATACTTACAAGATAAGGAGATATAGACTCCTTAAATACTCACATTAAACTTGTATACAAATAAAAGGTAGATTATAATAATACACAATTTGATCATGCATGACTACAAAGAAGAATTTCTAAACCCAATACTCAATTAGGTTAAGAAGATGCAGATTCCTTAAGGACTTAACCTATACTCGTAAACAATAGAGATATAAACTAATGACAGATAATCATAGTTGTAGTATAATTAAACATAGATTGATAGTAAAATAAAGCAGCATATATAAAATTCAGTAAAATATTAAAAGCTTTCTAATCAGTATTTAAACTCCACTATATATGAATATACACCATTTAAACTATGATTGTACTTGTCATAGATTTGAGCATGCATAACACTAAATATAACAAGGTAAACCCATATAAGAACCCTATCTATATGGTAATATTCTCGTTTTCTTATGGTAACTACTCGGTAGCAAAAAAATTCACTATGTAATAAAATAGTTACAAACTTGATAGAAATAAAACCCCATTACTTCCATCAGTCGGGACCTCTGTCCGAGCTATCTATTGTTGCCTTTGCTTGTTGCCTCCGTAACAACATGATTTGATATACTAACATGGCTTCCTCCAAAGCCAACATCACCCTAAGTTGTGTGATCAGTACTCGAAGATTAGTAATGTGTAAAGTGAATAAGAAAATGTTGCATGAATACAATCACCAGTTGACACACAACTTACAGCCACACAGGCTCCTCACATAAGAAAAAGTTGTACGAAGAAAATTACTAGTCAAATCATGGCTCAATATAAATCCCACTTGCAAACACCGCATTGAGTAATCACCACTCAAAAGCACGGTTTAGCTAACACAATCAACGAGATGTCAATTTGATAGAACTCTACTACATTTTCCTAAATGACAAAACAAGAGAAAGTGGAGGGTATTTGTAAAAATTTCCCAACATTCAGCCACTTCACCAACCACTTCACCAACCACCTCACCAAGGGTAGTGGCAAGGTATATGACGAGGTGCTAAAATATGACCATTTGTTTTCCAAAAATTAGCAAGTAAAATTCATAAATATCCACACCTGAAACCAATCAAAAACATAAGTGATAACATCGACTCATTCGTATGCTCGCTCATCGAAAATAATAACACTCAACCTAGCATGTGCACTACGAAAAATAACTCTGTAGTATGTGTAAATATGCTCTCATACAAAGTGTACCTAACTATGTGTGATATGTATTAACCAACCTTATATAGAAGAAGACAAATACACAAAATAAAATAAACAGATATAGTATTTTATATACAAAAAGACAATACAAAGACACAAAGTGTAAGAGAACTTACAAGATTAATTAATAAGAGAGGTCCTATTTTTATACTGAAATTCAACAGTTTTGTAACAAGGGAGTGTTAGGAAATTTGGATCAAATGGTATAATCACAAATTCCCCCTTCTAAGATCCTCCTTAGCAGAATATCAAATAATAGAGAAATAGAGAATACACAACACAAGAATTATAGTGGAAACTCCAAATTGGAAGAAAACCACTTTCGTTGTCAAAAGACAACCAGAGAAAAATTTACTATGTGGAAAATTGTTACAACCACACTCTCAATGATTTCTCACACACCCAAAAGATGAGCAATTACAAGCCCAAGAGACTTTTCCCGCAAAATTCTCTCACTCAAAAACTTCTCATATAAGTTTTTCTCTATTTTTTTGGATGATTAACAATGAAGAAATGAAGCCATATTTATAACCTTCAAGTTCCCATTTCATATGCCAAACATTTCTTCATTCAACAAAATTAGGCTACCTAATTTTCCTATTTTTTATTCAAACAAGGTTAGACACCTCCATCTTTGACAATATAATAAACCACGCCAATGAATTTTCTTAAATTAGGCCTGACTATTTTGACTAACAAATCTCATATTATTTTTAATCAATCAAACAATCTCCACCTTTGTGATTAAAAATAAACGTAGTTACCACTTCTGACAACATCTCTCCGACGGTCGCTAATTCTCTACGTGAGAATTATCATACTCCATCATAAAAGTACACTCACTTAGAATTAATCACCAATTCTAAGAATTTCATATCAACTACGTGTCGATAAAAAACTTCTTGAAATTTATGAAGTGCAGCATTTCTGCACTTATTTTCTCGAGTTCATGACCATCGACATCCTTTCCCATAGTACATCTTGTAACTATACCAAGCGATGCCTTGGTGCAAACTTGTGGACTGCTACCGGTAACACACTATTTCATGGCAATATTTAGAGACTAGCGGCGTACCGTGAGGATGTCGTGCTTTCTTTTCAAATAGCATCATTTATAGTCTTTGAAAACGAGACATATTATTAGCATCGCGTCGGTATTTGAGCTTAACTTGTCGAATAAAATTTGCACCGCTGGAAAGTTTCTTTTGAGGTGCCCAGTTGTCCACACCGGTCTGTATCTTCTTTTCATGAAATTGTTTTCTTTCGGTTGTCGACTACGATCTTTGAGTTTTCAAGCGAAACATTTCTTCCACCACTTCGACCTTTTTTCTTGAGAAACTTGACTTGCTAGTAACCGAAAAAATTATTTTCTCTTTTCCATGAATCAAGATATGTTTCATGTGATCATAGAAGATGGAAAATACGGATAAGCCTTAAAGCTATATCTTAAATCGTCATGAAGTTTAACTCGATGGTTTCCGGATTTCGAAAGGCAATCTTAGTTGAGAACACTAAGATGGTCGAGACGTAATAGTTCCTTCGTTCATATGCAAAGTATGAAACTCCTCTTCGGATACACCTGATTTGAAAGCGCCTTTTGCACGATACAATTCTTCAAGCTTTTCCCGAGTTCTTTGGCCATAGATATTCCATGCACATTTGCAAGAATATTTTTGGCCAAACAAAGCCGAATTGCACTTGTAGCTCTTAGATCAAGATCTTCCCAATCTTCATCACTTATATTGGTTTTATTGGACTCAATACTAATAACAGGGACTGGTTTCCCCTTTAAAGCCTTATGTAACCCGTATTGGATCAACAAATCTTTGACTTGTACTTTCCACAAGCCAAAATTGATTATTCCATCAAATTTCTCAATGTCAATCTTGACTCCTGACATTTTTCCTTCTTTCTTTGAAATTGGATTTGATACCAGTTGTTAGGATTTTTGGATCAAATGGTATAATCACAAATTCCCCATCCTAAGATCCTCCTTAGCAGAATATCAAATAATAGAGAAATAGAGAAATAGAGAATACACAACACAAGAATTATAGTGAAAACTCCAAATTGGAAAAAAAGCACTTCGTTGTCAAAAGACAACCAGAGAAAAAATTACTATGTGGAAAAATTATTTACAGCGCTACCGATGATTTTCTCAAAAAGACGAGCAATTACAAGCCCAAGAGACTTTTCCCGCAAAATTTTCTCACTCAAAAACTTCTCATATAAGTGTTTCTCTATTTTTGGGATGATTAACAATGAAGAAATGAAGCCATATTTATAACCTTCAAGTTCCCATTTCATATGACAAACATTTATTCATTCAACAAAATTAGGCTACCTAATTTTCCTATTCTTTATTCAAACAAGGTTAGACACCTTCATCTTTGACAATATGATAAGCCACCTTCCATGAATTTTCTTCTAAATTAGGTACCTCCTATTTTGATTAACAAATCTCATATTATTTTTAATCAATCACAACAGGGAGGTAGGGATGTTGTTTTTAAAGTAAGGGAATATAACAGTGCTTCCCGTGAAGTAGTAGTTGCATATTGGATGGGGAAAGGTATTAGTAATGTTTGGAGGGATTATTGTCCATCTTGGTATATGGCCCATCTAGGTTCTGTTGATATATAAATATATTTCAGTTTAGGATAAAAAAGAATCAAAAGAATTGTGCTGATGCCAAACAGATAATGTGGAGACATGTTCTAATGCCCGATGTGTGGGCATGTTATATTGTATCAGAGCTTGCTTATTACATGCATAGATGATTTACAATTACATGCCTATAAAAAAATTGTTTTATGAGCCAAAACTATATCTTGATAATTTCACGATGATTGTCGAGCACAAGAAAATTGAGTAGTGATTATATATATATGTCCCATTTTTCTTCTCTATGATATGATTGCTATCATAATTCAATACCTAGGGTTTTTTTTACCAAGTAGGTCATTTATTTTTCAAAAATTCGATGTACAAGTCCTAAAGTAAAAACCAAATATTGTACTAGTTTCAAGTTTTTTTCCTAACTTTAATTAAAAAAGAAAGATAATTTAGATTGATGAGATATTATATTTATCATTTCTTAATATATGTTTAGTATACAAACTTAAGCACATATATGTCTATATAAAGACAGAGTTTCTTTAAATCATGTTATATTTCTTTTAGATTTGCTTATATACTTTTAGAGTATTCAAGAAATAATTAAATAAGTTGTAAATGATTAAAAATTACTCGTTAAAACTTTTAATTAAGCTCAAATTTTCTAAATTACCCACTTATAATAGTGATAATTACACAAATAAGAAAAATAAGGGATTTGAAGAGGTTTCTTGCTAGTTTTAGAAAGTACTTAGTTTAAATTATTTTTTGTTAGGAAAATAATGCTCAACTCTCCACATGCAAATTATAAGCTAACAAATTAGATTTCCCTTACAATTTTTAAACTACGTGCATCTAAGTGAAATTATTTTATCAATTTATTTTTATAGTTGATGAAGTTCACTTTAAGAATGTTTTTTAATTTTAGATAATGTTATTGGTCAAAGAAAAATACGAATTTTGTGGGTTTAAATAGTTAAATTTTACTTTCTAATATGAAGTCTTACTTAAAATAAGGCTTGAAATATATGAAACAGTAAGATAGAAATATATGTGGACTTACATAGCAATATTTTTACTTCTATTAGTTGTAATACATTTATGTGGGCTTATTTAGAAGACTGTGTTGAATAGTTGAATTAGAAGCATTCCACGACAGTCCAGACCATAGTCAAATCTTATGTAGCCAGAAAAGGGTTAGTGGTCTAGGCACAAGTGGCCCAGTAGGATCGAGCGTCAGAAAACACAGGGGAAAAAGGAAGAGAGAGAAAAAAAAAACCGAATGTGTGTGACCGTGTTCAGGCAAAAGCTCTGGTAGTGGAAGAGAAGTGATCTTCAATCCTATCTGTTATAGTTTGTTCTGTAATTTCGCTTCAAAATATGGCTACTAAATCACAGATATTAACGGGATTAACCGTGGCATCAATGCCTGCATCTTCATTTCAAGTTGTTTCTTCGAGCTCCAACACCCTTAGCATGGTCAAGATGCCTCTTACAACTTCGTTTATCGGTGGTCGAGGTATGTGGTTTTTTTCTTCTCTTACTACTTGAACTGGTGGGTATTGATTTAATTTTTATTTGGGATTGCCAGTTTCTTCATGGGTTGAGGTTTTGGTCTCTTATTGCCTTCTGTTCTTGCCTTTTCGTGAATTTTATGGATTTGAGTAAAGTGAATGAAAATTGAAATAAGTAAATGTAATTTATTCTTCGTTTTTTAAACGAAAGATCCTTCTTGTTGATGTTATATTGTTCTAATCTTCTGGTGTTTGGAGGGTTGGGGGCGGGGGGAATTTAAGCTTTACTGAAACATTTTTAAAAGCTTAGATGATGTTGATTGAAAACCTAATCTTACTCAATGGAAATAATAACTGTGCATTTTGGAGAATACTTACCAGCAGGGCACTCCTAGATTATTTTTAAGGAATTATTAGCCCTCTTTATAAGTGCAAAGATTTTTCAAGAAGACTTGTGCCATTGAATAATCAAATCTCTTGCTAAAATACTTGCATAAACTAATGTCTTCTCTTCTTGCATCGTTTGTATCTTGTTGCAGTTGGAGCTCGTAAAGTTGAGTTAATAAGGTTAACTGTATCTGGTAGACCGCATTCTTGTAGACAACGTGGTGGCGCCCTTGGTGCACGTATGAACCTTTTTGATCGATTTGCTAGAGTTGTTAAGGTGATAATAGTATCTTTTTTTAAATTCTCTGCATTATATCCAAATCCAATTATCATATGATTTCCCTTTCATAAACACGATAGCTGCTAATGACTACTTTTTTTATCTTGTATCATGTTTGTCCTGAATTCTTAATGCAGTCATATGCAAATGCAGTCATCAGTTCCTTTGAAGATCCTGAGAAAATTTTGGAGCAAACAGTTATTGAAATGAATGATGACTTAACAAAGATGCGCCAAGCCACAGCACAAGTAAGCTTTCAATTTTTCAAATTCATCTTCGCTTTCCCTTCAACACTGCTTTCTTGGGGTGGGGTGGGGTGGGTGGTTTTGCCACATTTCCTTTCATTTATATTTTTGTTACCTTGTTATTATAGTCTTCTGCTTTGGAAACAGGAAAAATTATCATTTCTGTTCCATCCCCTATTAAGTTTTTTATTTATCATTATTGTTGCTGAAGGTATTGGCATCGCAAAAACGGTTGGAAAATAAATACAAAGCTGCACAACAGGCTTCTGAGGATTGGTAGTAGTTATGAAACTGTGACCTCACACTTTATCAATCTTGATACTACTAGTGTAAAGTGCTTTATATGATATTTAGGTACCGCAAGGCACAGTTGGCTCTTCAGAAAGGAGATGAGGATCTAGCACGTGAAGCTCTGAAAAGGCGCAAGTCTTTTTTTGTAAGTTGTCATCTTAAAGCTATTCAATGCAAAAATAATTTGTTGATATAACTTAACCAAGGTATGACAACTAATTTTGTTTCAAATGGTAGATGATTGGTGGAATTGGTTTCCTTTATCTGCTTAATCAATTCCTCAAACCTTAAGAAGCCACATTAAATCTCTCCTGATGGGAGCATATATCAATGTGATATTTCACTTTCAATGTTTTCAGGACAATGCCAATGCCATGAAGGCTCAACTTGATCAACAGAAAGGTGTTGTTGAAAATCTTTTATCTAATACGCGGGTATGCTAAATGTTACCTATTCTCTGTCATCAATTTCTTTGTAAAATCCATGAATAGCTTGTCAAACCTCGCCATTATCACAGTCCACATCAAAATCAGTCAAACAGCTGGCTGCATTGGATATGCACACACCTATCAAAACTCCTGCTTTCCCTTTTTGGTTTAAGTGAATGACTTAGAAAATGTTCTTACTTTGTCACATTGCCATCATCTGTTAACCTTTTAGTCTGTATGCGTATATTTATGTAAATCTTACTATACAATTGAAGTATGTAACCGTTCTCTGTAGCTTTTGGATAGCAAGATACAGGAGGCAAAGTCAAAGAAAGATACCCTAAAAGCACGTGCACAGTCTGCAAAGTTAGTACCACTCCACTTACCTAAGATTATTCTGTGTGAGTTTGTTAATCCTTAATGTTTCTGATAATGATTATTTTCATCATATTGTAGGACTGCAACAAAAGTGAATGAACTTGTGGGGAATGTCAATACAAGTAGTGCCCTTTCTGCCTTTGAAAAGATGGAAGAGAAAGGTAAGGAAATATAAATTGGCAAATAACTGTTTCCATTTACAAGTAGTGCCTTTTCGTGCCACATGGAGGGTGGTGTTGTTCCTAGAGTCTAATTATATAATTGAATGGGGCATTTCTAGATGTTCTAATAATTTGTTTGTAAGATTGGGCATGTTAAAATTGTTAACCCTTTGAGTATGTCCATAGCCCTTTTTTACCCTTTCTTAGTCAGACCCTCACTCCTCTCTCTCTCTCACACACACACACACTATTACCCTCATTTAGACGTATTCATTTCCAGATATTCATTGCCACCTGGGTTCTCAGTCTTTGGGACTGCCACTTCATGTATGAATTTAAACTTGATTATCTTGTTTTGTCTTGGACATTCAAATTAATCCATTTCTTTTGTTAATTTATATCATTCAGTAAATTGGTAAGAGAGGAAAATAAATGTTGGATAAATGTCTTAGTTGCTTCACGCTTGAGCATAGGATGTCACTTAAATTTCATAGTATGACTTTAAACAATAAAAAAGTTGACAGAGCAAGCTTCTTTTTCCCCATTCTGAATTTGTTGTTGTGTTGCTAGTGATGGCAATGGAGTCTCAAGCAGAAGCTCTTGGCCAGTTAACCACGGATGACCTTGAAGGAAAGGTAATAACTGAGTAAAGTCTTATTATTTGAAATTAAATACTTCCCTTGTTTGTGATTTACATCTAAAACACAATATTTTTCTTCAATGCGTTGAAATTGTTGTGGAATATACGTGTGTTCTTCAATACTATGTTCTCATAAGTGACCCTACTGCAGTTTGCATTGCTAGAGGGCGCATCAGTTGACGACGACCTTGCAAGCTTGAAGAAAGAATTGTCTGGCAGCTCAAAGGTATAATTTGGCATTATGCATGAAACTTAGGCTAAATGTTACTATATCTAAGTTATGGTAGTTAGCTTCTTCAGTGAAGTTTTAGTTTCAAATCTCATTCCATTCTAGTTATTTTGTTCAGATTCTTTATCTGATAACCAGAAAGAGAAACAATATGGCTGAGAACTGAAAAATAAATATTTAAATTTTATATTTTTAATGTCATTGTAACAATATGCGAAATATTTGGATTATTTGTTTAGTTTTATTCCTTTTCTTAATCATCCTCATGCTCAGAAAGGAGAGCTTCCACCTGGAAGAACTATTGCTTCTAGTACAAACACATCAAACCCTTTTCAAGATTCAGAGATAGAGATGGAGCTCAAAGAGTTGAGACGAAAGGCAAAGGAATTCTAAGTTTTTGGCTGGTATGTACAAACTGGTAATTTGGATTTGGTTTCATTGGTAACTGCTTGACATTTGTATAGCTAAAATCCAAACTGGTCGAATTGTATAGACTATATAGCCTAGCTGTAATATGAATGACTTTTGAAGGGTCTGTTCTGTTCCAGGCTCATGTGTACTACTACCACATAGTACCAGTTCCTGCTGGGCATCACACCTGAAAGGAAATAATCAGTTGTAATTTCTCCTGTATTCCTTTTTTTTTTTTTAATTATGAGCAATATCTTTTTAGTACTTTATGGTTGAGATTAAGTTCCAAAGTCAAAGGAATATCGAAGGGAAGGTGTCGTCTTGATAGTGGTAAAATTCTTCGTTATATGTTCTATTGTTGAGTTGTGACTGCTGAGGCTTGAGATGGTTAATATTTCGTTGGGACTTCTGTACCTTAAAGAATGGCATTTTTCCAAAAGGGGCAAAGGAGATGGAAAACATTCGAGGGCACGCTGACTTTTACTCTTAAAAAAAATAAAATAATAACGTTAAAAGGATGCATTACAAGTTATAAAAAAAACGACTAAAAATATCTACCTTTTATTGACTATTATCCTCAAACCTTTTCTTTATTTTAATTATTATTATTATAATTTTTTTTAAATCGATTATATGCTGTAATATTGTATACCTGGTCATTAAAAAAAAAAAAAAAACCTAGGCCTTTTTTTTTTTTCCTTATTTATTTTTAATGAAAATTCCGGTTAAGAAAATTGTGTTAGTTGTATTTGTGATTTTCATATATTAGTTGAAATATTAAAAAATATACTTAAATTTTTTTTTGTATTGCATATTTATAATAATAATAAATAACAATACCGTTAAGGATATAATTGATTAATTTTAATTAAATTCTTTTATATATATTGTGTTATATTTTTATCTAGTTTTCTTTGATATCAAACTGATATAGAGGGAACCCTTACAAGTAGGGGTGAGCATCGGTTCGAAACCGCAAAATTTAAGTCAATCCGAATCCGATCCGAAACAAATTATGAATTATTCAATCCGAATCTGATCCGCTGTACATGCAAATCCGAATAAATTCGAATCCGCCAATTTTAAGTTCATCCGAATCCGATCCAAAAATTATTCAATCCAAAAATTATTTAATCTGAATCCGCTTTAAATATCAATCCGAATCCGATCCATTATACACGTTAATCCGAACAAATCTAAATCCGCCAATTTTAAGTCAATTCGAATCCGATACAATCTGAAAATAATTCAATCCAAATCCAATTTAAATGTCAATCCGATCAAATAGTGTTAAAATTTTAATTTAAATCTATTAAAAAAAATTACATAAAAAAACAAATTATGAAATATCAATATGAACCGATATAAATGTTAATCTAAACAAATCAAAATCTAATATAATTTCTACATATAAAATAAAAAATTACATAAAATAAAATAAAAATATTTTTCATACAAATTAAAAAATAGGTGACAACATGATTAAAAATAACTCAACAAAAAGAAAAAATTCAACATCAAGTACATAATTTAACTCCAAAAAATTAAATATTAATTACATAAATTAACTTCACTCTATAAACATTAATAATAACAAGAACTCTTTTTGATAATCATTAGGTTTAAGTCAACAATACCATCAAAGAATGAAAAATTAAAAAGTTAAAAATATACATAAATAATGAGCTAATAAACATAATAATATATATTTGATAACATAATAATGAGCAATTAGCGGTATGACCGGTGGCAATGACGAGCGATGGTAGAAATTCGGTTGGCGACTTCAACGCATTCCTTGTTGGTTAGGGTTGCATTACGTGAATATCATTTTTCGTGGTCTCAAAAGTGCTTCGGTCAAACAAATCCTTAAAGCCACCGCAAACATAAGTACCTAGCTAATTCGATTAAGATAATACAATATTGACGTGTGTAAATAGTTAATCACAACTTAAGCACATTATAAGAGATGGTAAGCATGCCTCAGCTTAAAATCGGTATATGCGTGTGTGGAAAGCATAGCCTCTTAGTCACTTTGAAGAAATACATTAATAGTTTTTATTTAAAAGCAATGATCTCTTAGTTCATTTCGTCACAACAAATATTCTTGTGAGATTTCAAATTCTCTTGCATACCTACTTGGTTTCTTTGAAGAATTTTGTAATAGAGTATCATCTGAGCGGTAGAGAGATGGTGTTTATGGTAAATGAAATCTGAGAGACTAAAAGGAGGAGAAGTGAC
This sequence comes from Hippophae rhamnoides, assembly GCA_033030585.1. Taxonomy (NCBI): domain Eukaryota; kingdom Viridiplantae; phylum Streptophyta; class Magnoliopsida; order Rosales; family Elaeagnaceae; genus Hippophae; species Hippophae rhamnoides. The sequence continues at coordinate 23,142,853 of CM065437.1, read as the reverse complement.
TTACCAAGCATTGAAATAGCATTTCTAATAAGTTCTATATATCGAGTGTGCATCATTAGGTCTTGAATATCTTGATTGTGCATCATAATTAAAGAAATTTAAGCACGTATAGCGAACAACTAGGAAAACAATCATCTGACTTTACAATCTAATTTCGTAGATTGAAAATCGGATGAACTTGTCATTAACCCGGTAGGAAGTATGATCAAGTGAAGGAAGGACAAGTGTTGCCTTCATAATCTTATAGCGGATTACCATATTGCGGTCACTCTAAAATTCTAATACATGAGACTATAGTTATTTTTGTTAAGTACTTGCATGTATAAACAATCAAAGCACACACTGTAACCAGACCCCGAAATCTCATCGATTCAATCCTCCATTGGCATTAACAAAAAGGTAACCATTGGTCTTTGCATCTAGTTATGTCAAAAAAAGGAGGAGTAAATAAGACACAAGTAAAAAGAGGTTGAGACAGAGAGAAAAAGATTACTGACTTTTCAATGGCAGATCCAAAACCATCCTATTGCACAAATATTAACGACACCAACAAACAAGCACACTCCACAAAACAAAGAAAAACATTCCAATACCCAAGCCTTTTCCTTTCTTTTAACCCCAATTAACCACCACAGATTCAATAGGCTTCCTCAATAAGATCTTCCTGAAGCCACATGATTCTAATTTTAACATTAAGATAAAAAATATTAAAATTAAATCACTAACAAATATATATTTTTAAAAAAGTTTACAACCACCATTATTAATAAATTATAACCACCAACAAACAAATTTGGCGAGCTGCGATTGGCGGCAGTAGAGCGGCGATAGCGAATCGGCGATAGTAGAAACGACGACCGATTAGATCGGCGACGATGAAGCGAACCAGTAGATCGGCGGCAATGACGAGAATAGACGGCGAGAACTGAAACCAAAGAATGGAGGCGAGAGATAGAGATAGAGATTGAGGCGAGAGAGAGATGGATGCAACTGAAAAAAAAAACAACGACGACATCGGATCGGCGGCAATGACGGCGGCAGGTTGAATGGCAAGCGGCAAAACCTGGCTTGAAAGCAATGGAGGCAGAGATAGAGATAGAGATTGAGGCAGAGAGAGATGGATGCACCTGAAAAAAAAACAATAGTTTGTTAAGAGATGGTTGGCGGCTTAGGTTTAATAAGTTAGATATATAATTAGGTTTATTAATTATTATATATATTTTTTAAAATAATATATAAATATATCGGATCGGATCGGATTATTAGTATTTTAATATTTTCAATCCGAATCCGAATCCGAATCCAAACGGATTGATAAAATCCAATCCGAATCCGATCCGACTTCGGATCGAAACCACTCAATTTTTTCGAATTTGATCGGATTGATCGGATATTTTGCTCACCCCTACTTACAAGTAGTGAGGTAAGATTATTTTACGTGATACAAGATTATCCGCATTGATCTCTAACTAAGAGGTTAGTGAGATTTTATGATTTTATTTCTACAAAAAAAAAACTCTAAAACACGTCATACCTTGTAAGAATGGACACTTTTTATAAACATATTATAATTCAATTTTTTTTAAGTAATGTGAAACATATTCAGGTGTATTGCATTATACACTTTCTCCCTTAGGAAGCTTACGTTCTCGTAAGGACGTAAGTCGACATGACCCAATTGGGAAATGGTGCAAGAATGAAAAACTTCCTTAGGTAGTGAGGTAAGGTGGGATCCACTACACATGATATGAAATTATCTACTTTGATTCGTAAATATAATTTCAATAGGTCTTCGATTATAACTTAAGTGTTTAGTGAGATCTTGCGACTTTACTTGTAGAAAGAAACTCTAAAATATGTTATATCATATAAGGGATGACATCACTTATAAACACATTACCACTTGACTTCATAAGAAACGTGTTATATGTGTATGTACATTGTATCATACACCCTCCTTTAAGGTATCTTACTTCCTCGTAAGAATGTAAATCCATATGATTCAATTGAGTCATAGCTTTGATAACATATGATGCAAGAGGAGAAAAAAAAAACAAATGGGACTTACTCCATGTTCACTAGATCATTCCTTAGTTTATAACTATTAATTCAATAGGCTCACAATCTTGAGTCGACAATTTAATAGGATTTCACAGTTTTGTTTTTCGAAAAAAATCCAAAAAATATGTCATATCATGTATAGGAGATGACACTTGTATAAATACATTATTACTTATCTTTTTAAATAATATGAAACATATACGGATACATTACATGGCAAACATTGCAACTCGGTATGAATTATGTTTGGTAGGTAATACACGTCCAACAATTCCGCTTAAAACCCATTGATTATTACGTTTGAATTGGCTAAAAATGCCGTTTATTAGTTTTATAATGGAAATTGGTGGCCGACAGTCATATTAGTGTTGACATTGGCATATTAGTGTTTTTGATTTAGCAGAATTCAGACTACGGCCTTATTAAAAGTGCAACACATAGGACGCCAAGAATCAACGGGTATTACCCTCGTTCTCTATTATGGTGCTGCTTTCTTTGTTATTTCTCCATAACCATTTCAAATTTCACTTGCTCGGTCCATTCAAATACAAAGAAAGTCAAAACCAGTCGGTCAATTCAAAGTTCACAACTTAGACTTAATTATTTTTTTTTATGAGCAAGAAAACTTAGAAAATAAAAGAAAAAAGGGGAGAAAAGGTAAACCCATATGCCATTAACCATTTTTATCATTTATAATATTACCCTTCGTATTTTTTGAAACTATAGTTTATATTACATCTCTCAGTTCATCAATAATTACGAAGTTATTGATCGAATGATAGTATCATAATTGAGATTTAAATTATCATTTTTTTGGTATGATTTATATTTTTTTATTTAAGTAAAAAAAAATATTAATTCTTATTTTTAACCACTATAAGTATATAGTCTCTTACTTAAAAAATTATGAATTAAGTACAATTAATATTATTGTTAAAATAGATGAAAATATAATATATTTGATACATTTGTTATTTTAGGATAATTTTTAATCCAATAATCTAATACAAAATAAAATTAGTTGATTTTAAAATAAAAAAAATAAAAATATTATAAATATAGAATTTCAAATAATATAACGACTTATGGATGTTGCAATTAGATATATAAAATTGTGAAGTACCCAAACTTTGTCGTAGTAGAGTAAGATTGATTTATATGTAAACACATTGAAAGACAAAAAAAAACATGTCATTTCGACAAAAAAAAAAAAAACAAGCAAGAGGTACTTATACAATCCTTAGTAAAGTAAAACGATCAAATATTATATAGCGTTGACAAGTTCAACGATAGGGAAACGAAAGTAGAGAAATTATTTTTTAATCGTTAGAGTGTGATATTTTAAATTAATATAATTTAAAAATAATATAATTTTTTTAAAAAATAAATACTAAATGAAAAAAAAAATCCAATTAATGAAGAGAAGAGTGGATAATAACACCTAAATGAAAGTATCCCATTTACGAAGCAAAACCATGTCTAATATTTCATAGAACACGTTCATGACTTTTTCATATCAGCTTGGTCAAACAACGAATTCTTTAAATCCTAAAAGAAAACCCACAACTCCAAGCAGAAGACTGAAATTGAACAAGCTCTCTTTGGCTATAAATACTTGAAAATGTTCTCTGTTTTTACACATTCAAAAGCCAAAACACACCAAATTAAGTTTATACACAGCACAACTCCAACTTCTAACAATACATCTCTTCCTTCTGGGGAAAAAAAAAACACCAAAATAAAAATATATTATATATATAAAAAAAAATGTATTTTCAAAAGGTGAATAATACCACTTTGATTATTATAATCATCAGTGTGGTTACATTAATGATGAGCAACAATGGAGTTGAAGCCAGCAGAGTATTGTCTCAGGATTTTGCAGGTGCAAATCACCTTGAGAAATACACGTCATCAATTATTTACGAGAGGGCAAAGAACACAATGGCATGTTGGCTTGAACGCCTAGCTTCTGGACCAAGCCCCAGAGGTCGTGGTCATTAGTAGTTAGTTAGTTAGTTAGTTAGTTCTTGATCATCATCGATTCATCAGAAATTGTAAGAGAGAGACCATTAATTAAATTAATGGCGTATGTTATATGATTTTTTTTTTCTTTTTACCTTTTCCTTCAGGGGATACTGAGATGTGGAATAACTTGTATAATTCATACAGAATTATACACATGAAACAAATTATAAATGTAAATGATAAATAAAATATTTCTTAATCTGTCCAATAAATACCCAACGATTTCTGATAATCAAAACCTATCTGTTTATCATTGTCTTAGGATCATCTTAACGTGTTTTTTTTTAAGGCGTGTAAATATTTGAATTTGTAGAGAGATTGATTTGGAATGTTGATTTTCCGAGTGAGTTTAGGGGTTGTGCGGCCAAGGAAGGAATTGAAAATTATAAATAAATAAAATGCATGAACTGTCTATTTAAAAAAAAGGAGTAAATAATTGAATATACAAGATTTATATTTAAAAAATAAAAAAAAAGAATAAGAAGAAGGGGAAGGTGTCAAAGTAGTGGTGTCAAAAATTACATTTGATGAGTATCATCTTTTGCAAATTCTTAAAGTAACTTCAAATCAATTGCAAACGTGATTAGTGAGACTAAAAAGGCCATGTTTGTTCAATAACAATTATATATATATTTTAAATAAAATATCAAAAATCATCTATAAATTGTTTAATAACGTTTTTTTTGTTTTTTTAAAGGCTTAAAAATTAAAAATAGTTATTATTTATAGCTTTTAATTTTTTAATTATTTTTTTCAAATACTTATACATATAAAAGTCATAAGACATGATTTAATTTCTAAAAAAAAAGTTTGATGAAAATAAAAAAAATCAGACAATTAATCAAAAATTTTCTTTTTAAAAATACTTAAATAATTCTATATTTTGATAATTATTTCTTAAAAATATGAAAATTAAAATTAAAAATCGAGATCAAGATTGAAAAATCACTTAAAAAATAAAAAATACCAAGAATCAAAATCGTTATTATACAATTCCTAAATAATTTGCTTACTCTAAGAATAATTAATATAATATACTCATAAACTTAAATGATATCATATTCTAGCATGTTCATGCTATTTATCTTTGTTTTTAACAAATTTAATTATAAAAAGATAACATATTTAAGGGAGAAAAATCATGTAAATTATGAAAATTTTATCAAAAATGTAAATTTTTTTATAAAATTTATAAAATGTAAAAACAATAAATTATTTATATTTTAAATTAATTTTTATTTAATAAATTAATTTTTAAATATTATAATATTTATATTAATTTAAGTTGATTAATTAATTAAAATATTGTATAATAAAGTATATATATTTGTTGTAAAATATTATAGAATAAACAATTAAAAGATTTAAAATAATTAAATAAATTATCAAATTATATTAACTATTATAAACAGATAAATTTCAATAGCACAAAAAATTTCATTAATAATTTCTCAATTTTTGTAGATATTTTAACGACAATATCCACAATATCTAAGATATTTTTAGATAAAAAAAAGATATTTAAATGATAATTTAATGATAATGAAATTTAAGCGATAATTTATCGATATTCTTAACAATTTCACGATAATTTAGCCAAAGACATAGATATCATATTTCGATATCGGGATGTGCAAAATAGAGATATTGTCGTGATAATGTCGACGATATCGTCGATATTTTCATTATTGCACGTAAGTATAGGATCTTTTTGTGGCTTTTTGTTCTTCGGTTGTTTGTATATTTGTAAAATTATTTTTTTTTTCTTTCCAGAGAGAGAAAAAAAGAAAGAAAGAAAAAGAAATCAAGTATGTATACATTCTTTGAAATTATAGTTTTTAATTTACTGCATAATTAAGATAGACTGTAACTTTTCGTACATGGCATAAAAATATTTTTTTCCTAAAACCAAGGTAATATCCTAATAGTAACTCATATATTTGACAATTAAAGGTAAGTTCAACAGTTTAAGAACTCCAAGAAATGAAGTAATGCAGATATTATTGATATTTAAAAGTATGAATGAAATACAACTCTATCTCACACTCTATATAGTTGAGATAGTCTACAACGTAGGTGCTACAAGGGTAATGATATCAGTTCCAGAAGTTGAAACTAACCCCTAACAACATGCTAACATGCACATGCTAACTACCACTGCTAACATACACAATTATCAATCTAATACCCCTTACATAAGCTAATAGTTTGGACAATACCATTAGCTCAGGCCTAAAAGACAAAAAAAGAGAGCAAATAGAGGCTTAATAAGAGAATCTACTATCTGATCAGTAGTAGACATATGATGCACAGCTAACAACCTTTGAATGACTTGATTCCTTACAAAGCGATGATCAATTTCGATGTATTTTGTACGAGTATATAATATTGGATTCTTAATAAAAGGATTTTGCACTTATATTGTCACATAAAAGTTAAGCAAGTGAAAACAAAACAATAAGCAACTCAAACATTAAAGATCTCAACCAAATAAGCTCATATGTAGCCAAGGTAAGAGCACGATACTCATTCTCAATGATGCTCTTAGATACAACACGTTACTTGGAGAAATGTTAGGAAATTAGTGAATCTTCAAGGAAAATACAATAGTGAATATTAGTAGGTTTACCAAGAATTTACATAACATGTTCACACTTACAACTATCTGATCCTGCCAACTCGCATCATAAAATCCAACCAACCCAAGGCTATTAGACTTAGTTATTAACATTCCCAATTCCATGGTACCCTGAAGATACCTTAGTAAGTGTTTTACAATAAACTAGTGAATTAGTAGGTTTACCAAGAATTTACATAACATGAAAACACTAAAAGAGAGATGTCTGTACTTGTAAGTGTAAGATACGGTAAGGGACCAAAAATGCTTCTATATTTTAGGGTTTTTTCCAAAGGATGACCATCAAATTTTCCAATTACATTTCAAAAAACCATAGGTATTGAGGTTGTATTTGAATCCATTAGACCAATGGAAATAAGAAATTCCTTTGTGTACTTAGCTTGAGATAAATATATGGAGTCTTGAGAATACGACACTTCATTATCTAGGAAGAACTTCAGCACCCCAAAATCCTTCAAAGAAAACTTCAAACTAAGTTACTTGATATTAATATCCACCAAAACTACATCAACATATATAAGAATCACAAGAAAAGATTTTGCTTTGAACTAGATGAACAATGAGCTATCCGACTTTTAACTGAAAAATCCAAGGCCAAGCAGACATGATATAGCTTTTGAAATCAAGAACAAGATGATTATTTCAAACTATACAGAGCTTTCTTCAAATAACAGACCATATGATTAACCATAACCTCAAAATTAGGTAGTTAAGTCATATAAACATCTTTCAAAAGAGTGCCATTTAGGGAGGCTATTCACATAAATTTGTCTAACTTTCCAACCACAAGTGACAACCAATGTAAGCATTATTACAATAGTGGTTATCTTGAATACATGTCTAAAAGTTTCTAAATAATCAAAACCAAGTAGTTGTAAGAACCCGTGAGCAACTAATCTGCCTTTGTACTTGTCTAGTTTTCCATTAGCCAATAAATTTACTCTAAAAACTCATTTACAGGTAATGGACTTATGCCTATCAGAAAAAGATACAAGTTCCCAAGTCTCATTATCAAGAAAGACATCTATCTCTTTTTGCATAACTGCCTTCACGGTAAGTACTTTAAGTACTTCTTTATAGGACTTAGATTCTGTAAGAATAGAAGAAGTAGTACTAAAAAATTCTTTAGGTTTAGAAATATCTATCTTAGATCGGATGAGTATTGGGTGAAAATTAGAAGGGGTAGAAGGAGATATGATAGGAAGGCACATAATGAGATCAAGATCACTATCAATACAAGGAGGAATATTCACCTTAATTAAGTTTGACAACTGAGCATTAGATTCAGGCACATATATTAGTGCCAGTTCATTACCAGACACATACTCAACTACCTCAGCAGGCATAAAACATGGAGATATAGGATTGAAGGAAGAACCCTTAACATTAGAAGCAGAATCAAGTGACACATGAGAAGGGTTTAACTTTAAACCATTACTATCAACAACAAATGAAGAAGAAGGATCAGTAACAGGTATTCCTAGAAGAACAACAATTTTCGTAGTAGGAAATTTGTGGATGTAGAAAAAACCTCTAGAGTTTTAGAAAAGGAAAACATTGTTCATTAAAAACTACATGTCTACTTATAAAAGTACGATCAGTGGATGTGTCCAAACATAGAAAACCTATGTGATTAGAACCATCTCCTAGAAAAATACATTCAACAAAATGTGGGTCTATTTATAACTATTGTAAGCCCTAAGACAGGGAAACCATTAACAACCGAAGACTTTGAACACAAAATAATTAGGTGTTTTTCTAAACAACACCTCAAAATGAGAAAAATTAGACAGGACCTTAGTTGGTAATCTATTCATGAGAAAAGTAGTGTTTTTGATAGCATATGGCCAATAAACAATATGCATAAAAGATGCTTGTAAAAAGGTTAAACATATCTCCACTATATGCCTATGCCTACACTCTATAGTTCCATTTTGAGTAGAAGTGTAAGGACATGTGATCATGTGAAGAAACCCTTCTTATGAGGCTAAACAAGAGAAAAATTTGAACTTAATTCCATCATCAAATTGGATAGATCCAATATAAGAGGCAAACTTCCTTTTAGCCATTGTTTTAAAAATATCAAAAACTGAAGAGGTTTGATCTTTAGATTGAAGTAAAAACAAACATGTGAATAGAGAGAAATCATCCACTATTGATAGAAAATATTTTTCATTGTTACAAGTAACTTTGGGAGCTATACACAAGTCTAAGTAAAGCAATGCAAAAGTCTTATCTACATGTTTATGAGTAGATTGAAAGGGTAACTTATGAGTATTTAAGGAAGGATTTTCTAATCTTTCATGTCATTGCTCTAAAGAAGAATTGAAAACAAAAGGATTGTAAACTTATTAAAGAGATTGATCTTTGTTCGTGTGAGAACACATAGAACCTTGAATCTTGTATAGCTCTTTCTCATTCTACACTTGAGGCCTCACCTCTTTCGAATAAAGATCCTTCACACAAAAAATGGTTGGGTAAAACTCCATAGAAACCATATCATTGTTACACAATTTATTGACTGATAATAAATTGGAAGGGCATTAAGAGTATGAAAGAGATCAAATAAAGAAAGCATGCATTTATTTGCACTCAAAGTACCACTATCTATATGAGTAATAAGGAGAAAATCACCATTACCTATTATGACACATTTGTCACCACTGTATGGGAGAGCAGTGCTGAGTTGATCTAGATCAGATGTGATGTAGTGGCTTGCTCCTATATCTAGCATCCAAGAGGACACATTTCCATCATCATGAGAAGATTCATGAACTTCAAGGAAACATCATAGAAGGATTCTAAATTTTATCGTTAAGAAGATTCCTAAGAAGAAAATATTTTTGTGCATTGTGCCCAATATTTTCATAGATTTGGCATGTTGGTCTATCATTAGAACTTTTCTTGAAATTACTACCACCACCAGTCTTTCCAGCAATATTCTTTTGTATCTGAACACCTTGCAAGCATTGCTTTAGATTGCACTTCAAATGAGCAAAACTAGGTTTACCATCACTATTCTTGAATGCTAGATCTTGCTTGAGAATTACCATTCTCTTTACCATGAAGCTTTGCAACATTTGCTTGAGAAGAAATTTCATGATCATTACCAATTTGTTAATGTAACATTCATTCATATCCTTCAAGTAGATTATGTAAGGTAAGGCCTAACTTCTCGCATGTTTATACCAAAAATAAACAAGGTTTAGCAACGTTGTTTACTCAATCCACCAAGAATGTACAACTATAATTTTTATCATTAATTGGCTCACTAGTAGTAGCCAATTTCCATCAAAATTGTTGGCTTTAACAATATACTCTGATACATAAGTTCTATCATTTTGCAAATTTTGCAACTCCTCTCTCAAATATGTAACCTTGAGTTGAATATCAATAGAATAATAATCTTCATGAGCAACCTGTTGCTATATAGCAGTCATCTCACTGCTCAAATGTCCCAACTTAGAGATATGCATAGAACTATAAATCCATCCTATAACAGTAGAGTTAAATCTATTATAGTTCAAGAAAATAGGGTTGTGGCTCAAAGAACCACCAAGAAACCTATTAGGAGTCTACAACGAACCATCAATCATGCCCTTTAGGCCATAAGCAGTCACAAATGTTAATAATTGATCCCACCATATCATATAGTTATGAACATTTAATTTTAATAATAGTGCTATGCTCATGAGTGCTGTATAAGACAAGGTTCGTGCAAGATAATCAATTTGATTATTACCTAAATCACCATATTCATTTTCTAAAAAAATTGGTGTAAGATGAGCAATAGGCGAGTCACTATCAATTGGTGATCCCCTTTGATGTAGAAGAATTAACAGCATCCCTATTGCTATGATTCCCATGATTTTTGTTTTCCATCTTCAAGCTTTGATGCTCAGGCTCTAATACCATTTAATATTTCAAGAAATCTAAGAAATGAGATAATGCAATTATTATTAATAGTTGAAAATATGAATGAAATATAACCTTACCTCACACTATATATAACAGAGAGAGTGTACTATGCTGGTACTACAAGGGTAACAATATTAGTTATCATATACAGTTATCAGCCTAATAGTAAGGGTGTTATTTATGTTATTATGAGTTTTGTGGATGTTATTTTAGATAATTTCTCCAAAAAAATCAAGAATTTATACATCGTTTTATTTTTCGTTCTTTTTTGTCAAATGAGATGTTTCATAACTTTTAAGCAAAAACTCAAATAAAATACACCATAATAAAACAACTTACAATGTTTTCCAAACTCGATTATTTTTAAAACTTAATCTAAATTCTTCTAGTCCGATCCATCATAAATGGGTGCATAAGAACAAAAATCAAAACAGAATCCTTAAAACCATGCTATCCAACGAGATTTTATTGACAAAGGGAAAATAAATTTGACTTAAAAAATAAGACTTATAATATATTTTGAACTTCTTTTTTTGCCACTTATCCTATCATTTAATTATATGGTTGAATTAATTTGTTAACTACAAGCTTTAAGCAATTTCACTAGTATGTTCTTAAATTTTTCAAAATGTATGATATAGTTATTATACTTTAAAATTTCCATACATAAGTACTTAAATTTTTAAATTATACAGTTTAGTAATCAAATTTTTAAAAATTCTTCCATAAGTTTTCATTTGACTACTAAAATACATATTTTTAATTCAAAAATTTAAGACCTATATGTAAAATTTTAAAGACTAAATAATATAATTTTAAATTTTAAATACTAAATAATATAATTTAAAAATTTAAAAACGTATATATGTGTGTGATGTTTTAAAAGTTAAAAGTTAGAAGACTTAATCATAGTACTTAATTTAGGGATTTATATATTAAGCTTCAAGAAACTATGAAAATATGAATGAAGTTATTGAAGATTTATTGAATTGAAGTAAATAATTTTTATCGATGAAAAATGAATAATTGAGAAACTACACACTTGGCTGCTATTTATATACATATACAAATCTTGTAGATAAATAGCTATATGATACATGTACTGAAGGTTATAACAAACAACTAATTCTAAACAATATCTCTATTCTTTAATACCCCCTCAAACGAATGGCGTAAGAAGAACCATTAGTTTGGACCAAAAAATTGAGAAGCAATCTGGTCACTGAATATGCGATCTGGTCCGAAAACAATGGGTTTATGAAGCACCAAGTCACTCACTGAGGCCAACCAACAACAATGCCTTTAGTAGTGCATGGGACAAGAAGCCAAATTACAATACTCACAATTACCACCCACAAGAAAAGAAAACCCAATATCCAAAGCAGCTAAAAGAACATAGTAATTATACCTTGTTAGGAAATTTGGATAAAATGATATAATCACAAATTCTCCCTCCCAAGATCTTCCTTAGAAGAATATCAAATAACAGAGAAATAGATAATACACAACACAAGAATTATAGTGGAAACTCCAAATTAGAGAAAAACCACTTTCGTTGTCAAAAGACAACCAGAGAAAGATTCACTATGTGGAAAATTGTTACAACCACACTCTCAGTAATTTTCTCACACACCCAAAAGACAAGAGCAATTACAAGCCCAAGAGAATTTTCCCCCAAAATTCTCTCACTCAAGAACTTCTCATACAAGCTTTTCTCTATTTTTGGGATGATTATCAATGAAGAAATGAAGCCATATTTATAGCCTTCAAGTTCTCATTTCATATGCCAAACATTTCTTCATTCAACAAAATTAGGCTACCTAATTTTCCTATTCTTTATTCAAACAAGGTTAGGCACCTCTATATTTGACAATATGGTAAGCCACCTTCTATGAATTTTCTTCTAAATTAGGCACCTCCTATTTTGACTAACAAACCTAATATTATTTTTAATCAATCATAACATACCTTTGCCACCACAGTTGTGATTCATGCATTCTCATTAATTATGGATTCTATGATAGTTTGTAAACCTGTGACATATATGTTGTAACATATTAGTAATAATACTAACTGGAAGGTGAAAATCCATACAAGGTCTGCTACAAAACTAAGATTACCCCACCAGGTCATTTGAACTTGATCTTTAAGATTACCCCACCAGGTCATTTGAACTTGATCTTTAAGAAATATGAACTATCCATGTGAGTGTCAGAAATATTCCAAGCATAAGATGAAACCGCCATTGAGATATGTCCTTATACTTCGGATAAGTCCCCAAGTCTATATAAAACTTGTCATTTACAATAGCACTTACGTTATGAACTTTTTGACAATACAAAAGAAGGGTGTGAATAAAGGACTGTCAAGAGATGAGGCTATAACAGACCAATCAAATCTAACAGCTCCTAGATCAAGTCTTTTTCATGCCTGATTCAATGTGTTGAGCGGTTATTGATTTAGGAAATACCCAACAAATCCATGAGACTGTTGAAAGAAATGGGATGAGATAGCTGTGTACTATAGACCAAGTAAAGCTGTAAACTGTAGCAGTCAAGAACTTCCCTCTTGACATTCTTCTGCGATCTTTATCATGCGAAGCCCTAAACAGATAAACTTGAACCAAACTACCCAGTCACCACATGCTCTGTAGTTGTTCCAAAAACACCATAACTCAAGGCTGAACATTAGCCATATACGACTCCTGGAAAACCAACCATATATTGTTCTATTAATGTCATCCCACTGTTTAGATATCCAAGCATAGAAAACTTGTACCAATGTTATAATTTAGCCTAATTATATGTGGTTTAATATATACAAAATCGCTTATACCTTGCACCAAAAGACAAGGAAACTAGTACACTGTTCTTCTTGTTGGTCCAACTAATGTGGGCCATCCACAAAGAAAAAAAAAAGAGGGAAGAAGAAAGTCTCTGGCGCGCCGAAAGAAAAGGAAGAAAAGAAAGAAAAGGAAGAAAAGAAGAAAAGAAGAAAAAAAAAGTCAAAATCTCTCCGTGTAATCCGGAGAGAAGGATGAAGTTTTTGGCTATATAAAGCCTTAGCTTCAATCTCAAACAGATCAGAAGCGGAGAAAACAAAAAGAGAGTGAGAGAGAGTTTCTGAGAAATTTTGAGAGAGAAATTAAGAGAAATTTGTAGTTTTATCCACAAAATCAAGATACATATTTGTTGTATTTTTGTGAGAGATCCACCCTGGAAGGTGATGTGTAATCCCATCTTATTATAGTGGAAGTTTAAGTGGCCTACGGGTCCCGTGGTTGTTACTTTCATTTTGAAAGGTTTTTCCACGCTAAAATCTTGGTGTCATTTTTATTCTATTTTGATTTGGGAAATTATCCTGGGTGTGTGGAATTTATTTCTTTAAAACCATCCATTTTTCCCAACAAAGTGGTATCAAAGCCAAGTTATTTTTAATAAGAGAGTGTACACATATACAGTACTATTCATATATACTGTATTGTACTATTCACGGGTACTATTCACGGGTACTATTCATTGTCAGAAAAGTATCAAGTTCGGCGAAACCTGGTGACCGACTTATTCAACCGAGGAAAGCACATGTAATATGATAAAATTAACCGCATTTAATTATGCAATTTTGGAAGTTAAGACGGAGGATCTTTTATACATTAAAGATCTATGGAAGCCAATTATAATGCTCAAGGAGAAAGAAGTAACCGATGCAGACATTGAATGGGCCGCTCAACCGAAAGTTGCCGCTCAAATCCGACATAATGGATCGACAAAAGCATTTTTCAAAATTTTGCTAATGAATACGACGCTTATGTTCTTTGGCAAAAGTTGGAGAAAATGTATTGCGAGGACAACCGCATTAATAAAGCAACTGGCGCGACGATTAGTCAATTTGAAGTATAAAGACTAAGAACAGACGTAACATACGAGTGAGAGTTTCAAGGTATCAGAGATCAACTCAACTCTACGAAGATGATCAGGCGAAGCTACAAGTGTTGCCGATGTTGAGTTCTCTACCAAAAAGTTGGGATATCAGTTGTATCGGTTAGCAACTCAAATTCTCGACGATAAGCTTACCATGGATATGGTAAAAGACAGTAATGTTAAACGAAGAGTCTCGCTAAAAGATGAAGGCTATACTCCCGACATCAAGCGCTCATTATGCAGAACAAGGCAAGCAAGAATGGCGGGGAGAAGTAAAAGTAAAAATCCCCGTAACCAAAGTCAACAAAGCAGGACGGTCAAGTTCTAGATCAAGGTATGACGAAGTGTCATCATTGCGTAAGCCTGGACACTTCATTCGAGAATGTGTATGTTAAAGGCGAACAATCCGTAAATCGTGAAGTAGAAACCCGAACAAATGACACCACAACCGCCACCTGAAGAAGTTGTCACTCGCTCGAGATGCCGATTATGTCAATCTTGTACATGCCAAGACACTACTTGGGTAGTTGACTCAGCGCTTCCTATCATGTTACCTCACGACGGAATTCTTCTCAACCTACACTCAAGGTGATTTTGGACGTGTAGACGTGGGAAATGATGATGCATCAAAAATTGTTCGCATTGGAAATATTTATCTAGAGACTAATCTTTGACGCAGATTACTTCGAAAGATGCGTAGGCGTGTTCGATATCCGCCTCAATTTAATCTCTACCGTATCTTTGATGATGATGGATACAATAATTATTTTGGTGGAGGAAAGTGGAAGCTCACTAAAGGCAATCTCGGTAATAGCTAAAGGCAAGAAAGATACATCACTCTACATCACGTAAGCCAAAATGTGTGTAGGAGAAGTAAATGCCACAAGGAAAGAAGTTTCTACCGAGCTATGGCATAAGCGACTCGGCCACACGAGTGAAAAAGGTCTTAAATTCTTTCCAAAACGAGGTCTGCCAGAATGAAAGGTACACCTTGCAAACTCGTGTGATCAGATTATGGGAAAACAACATAAAGAGTTGCATTTCGTAGTCTCACACCATCTAGAAAGGAAAATATTCTAGATTTAATACACACGTATGTCCGTACAACGAGTTGTAAGTCATTGGAGGTGCTCACTATTTTGTGACCTTTATCATGACCATTCAAGAAAAGTATGGACTTTTGCTTTGAAAACTAAAGACATCAAGTGCATGAAGTTTTCAAGCCAGCCCATGTAAAAGTGAGAGAGAGAAATCGCGTACGTCCGAAGTGTGTAATGCGTATATACCTGGGCGAGTATCGTGGACCATTCAAGAGTACCGGCAGGTTTTGGCATCAGCCGGAAAAATCGACTAAAGACACCTCAACACAACGGTGTCGCAGAGAATGAACAGAACCATCTCAGGAAAGAGTCGATGTATGCTCTCAAATGCAAAATCGCCAAACACCTTTTGGGGAGGCAATGCTGGACGTTAGCCGATTTAATCAACCTTTCTCCATCGCTTCCACCGAACTACGACGACCGGAAAGAGTTTGGACTAGAGACGTTTCACAAACACTTGAAAGTATTCGGTCAGCAAAGCATTTGCTCACATCCCAAGAGATTTAGCCGGTCCAAGTTGGATTGAAAAGCGAAACAATGTATCTTTACGTGATTTGCCCATGAAGAATTTGGCTACAGACTGGGGATCCTATTAACAAAAGGATTGTCGAAGCAGTAGACGTGATATTTCTTGAAGACATCAAACAATCGAGGACTTTGAGAAATCCGAGAAACCACAATGATGAAATTCCGCTAATCTGGACCCATTTTCTCACCAATAACCGATGACGGGAGTCACACCAGACATCCGACGATGTCAATCCACCACCGGCAGCTCGTAACTGCAACAAGTCTCCGAACAAGTCCAACCGTAAGTACAAGAAGATCTACCCGAGTACGACAACCTAGTCGTATATATTCTCCTAACGAGTACGTGATGCTCACCGGGGGAGAATCCGTAGACTTGGCGACAAAGCTATCACTGATCAACATAAGACCGAAGTATGCTTAAAGCTACGCAGAAGAAATGAAATCTCTGCATGAGAATCACACATTTGACCTGATGAAACTACCACAGGGAAGAAAAGCTCGAACAATGTGGGTGTACGAATCAAAAGTGAAGAAGGCAGTTTCGAACCACGCTTATAAAGCAAGATTGGTTGTGAAAGGATTCGAAAGCAGAAGAAAGGTTGACTTCGATGAAATATTCTCACCAAGTGGTTAAAATGTCTTCAATCCGAGTTGTTCTGGTTTGGCAGCTAGTCTTAATCTAGTAAGTCGAACAACTTGATGTAAAGACCGCATTCTTACATGGTGATCTTGACGAAGAAATCTATATGGAGCAGGCCCGAAGGTTTCCAAGTCAAAAGCAAAGAAACGTTGGTGCATGCAGACTAAAGAAAAGCTTGTATGGTCTCAAGCAAGCACCAAGGCAAGTGGTACAAAAAGTTTGACTCATTCATGGAGAAAAAATGAATACAAATGTAACGACGGCCGATCACCGTGTCTTCATCAAGAAATTCTCTCGATGGTGATTTTATTATTCTTTTGCTTTACGTTGATGATATGTTAATTGTGGGTCAAAATATTGACAAGATTAACAAGTTAAAGAAGGAGTTGAGCAAGTCCTTTGCAATGAAGGACTTAGGACCCGCCAAACAGATTCTTGGCATGACGTACGAGTAACGGGGAAAAGCAAAAGATCTGGCTTTCCCAAAAACGGTATGTTGAAAAAGTTCTTGAAAGATTCAACATGAGCAAAGCTAAAACTATTAGTTGTCCACTCGCAAGCCACTTCAAACTTAATGTGAGTCAATGTCCTCAAGTGAGGAGGATAAATCGTAGATGAGCAAGGTGCCTTATGCATCGGCAGCTGGCGCCTAATGTACGCCATGGTATGTACTAGACCGGACATTGCACATGCTCAAGGCCATGAGCCGATTCCCATCAAATCCTCGGGAAAGGAATATCATGTACCGTCAAATGGATACTTAGGTATCTCAAAGGAACCTCCAAATTGTTTATGCTTTGCACAATAAACCCTGTATTAGAAGGATATACGTATTCCATACGGGTCGCACGCAGATACGAGGAAATCTATATCCGGGTACCTAATAACATTTGGAGGGGAGCTGTTTCATGGCAATCACGATTACAAAAGTGTATTGTTTTTAAGTACCAATGTAAGTAGAGTTCATTGCAATCACCGAAGGTTGTAAGGAGATCCTGTGGATGAAAAAGTTCCTACAAGAATTTCATCAGAACCAAGAAAATTATGTTCTTTATTGCGATAGTCAGAGTGCAATTCATATTAGCAAGAACCCAACCTTCCACTCAAGGTCCAAACACATTGTCGTAAGGTATCAATGGATTCGTGATGTGTTGGAACATAAACTACTGAAAGTTGAAAAGGTTCATACCAACGATAACGGGCAGATATGATGACAAAGGACCCATTGATCAGAGAAAAACTTGTTATCTGTAGAAAGATTGCAGGTATGGAAGAGCCATGTCCCACATAAGGTGAAGGGGGAGATTTGTTGGTCCAACTAATGTGGGCCATCCACAAAAAAAAAAGAGGGAAGAAGAAAGTCTTTGGCGCGCCGAAAGAAAAGGAAGAAAAGAAAGAAAAGGAAGAAAACAAGAAAAGAAGAAAAAAAAAAGTCAAAATCTCTCCGTGTAATCTGGAGAGAAGGATGAAGTTTTTGGCTATATAAACCCTTAGCTTCAATCTCAAACAGATCAGAAGCGGAGAAAACAAAAAGAGAGTGAGAGAGAGTTTCGAGAAATTTTGAGAGAGAAATTAAGAGAGCCAATTTGGAAGTTTTATCCACAAAAATTGAAGATACATATTTGTTGTATTTTTGTAGAGATCCACCGAAGCGTGACGTGTGTAATCCCATGTTATTCTAGTGGAAGTTTAAGTGGCCTACGGGTCCCGTGGTTGTTACTTTCATTTTGAAAGGTTTTTCCACGCTAAAATCTTGGTGTCATTTTTATTCTATTTTGATTTGGGAAATTATCCTAGGTGTGTGGAATTTATTTCTTTAAAACCATCCATTTTTCCCAACACTTCTGTCCACAAAGTCTAGCACATGCTACGAATTTTGAAACAGTTAATGTTACATGTTAGCTGATTGTGAAAATAAGTTATTTTTAGTTGGTCTTTAGGAAAAAAAGAAAAAGAAGTTATTTTTAGTTTGGAAGGAAAAAAAATCTTGTTCATATAGTTTTCTCAAGCATGAAAATAATACTTAGCTAAGCATGAATAAATTCATTCAAACTTGATAGAAATTAATGTTAATTTCTCTACAATATTTTATAAATGTTTCATAATAAAATATATTTTAGAGATGTTTAGAAGTGATCAAAAGAATAAAATGTGGGATTAGGATTAAACTAATAATTCTAAATAGTCTTGATATTTAAGTAAATCTCATGAATAATTCTAAAATTATTAGTTAAAGCAAGTAGGTGAAATTTTTTAAGACTTACTTGCATAATTATAAATATTTATGTCTACCACTCATGTAAGTGAAGTTGAATTACCAACTCAATACAAACCCTCCTAAAATAATCTTGTCCCTTCTATACTTCAAAGCTTATAAAAATTGATGATAATTTCTTTAGAATAATTTACAAATATCTTAGAATAAAATATATTTAGAGTTGTCTAGAAGCCTTGGAGATAAAGTAAAATATGTGATTATGATTAAAATGATAATTCTAGATAATCTTGATCCTCAAGTAAATCTTGTGGACAATTCTAAAATCAATAATTAGAACAAGTATGGTAGAATTGTGTAGAACCTATTTGCTCAACTATAAATACCCATAAAAGTGAAATTGTGCAATAAATTCAATATAAATTCTTTTAAAATCATCTTGTCTCACCTTTACATACTTCAAAGCCTTTTTCATTTGTTCTCCTTTGACTAACTAACTAGCCAATACCAAATCATAAAAACCAAATACTCAACTATTAAACATTACCCCTCATTGCTAGAAAATACTATTCAACTTAAATAAATTTCCATTTTCATACTCTAAAAAATGTTACTAGTATGAGAGCCTTGTTCATTCTTTGCTGGGCGTCAAGTTGCTCTTCTTATATAACATAATGGCCAAAAATGTTGTCCACTCAAGTGTTCCTATACCAATCTTTTGTGGAGAAAACTGTGATTTTTGGGCTATTAAAATGATAACGTTTTTTTCATTCTCAAGATTTGTGAACTATTAAAATGAGGAATATACTATCTCAGATGATACTACCATGCTGAATGCGGCCCAAAAAAAAGAGTTGAAGGAGAAAGAGTATGAAGAATTCTCAAGCCTTATTCACTCTACAACAAGCTAAGGTTGATGAAATATTTTCAAGAATTATGGGAGCTACTACATCTAAGGAAGCTTGAGATACATCACAGGAGGAGTTTGAAGGAAATTAAAAGGTATGTGCTATCAAACTACAATTTTTAAGAAGAGATTTTGAGAATATTAAAATGAAAGAAAATGAGATGGAAAAAGATTATTACTCAAGAATAAAAGAAACACGAAATCAATTGAGAGTCTACGGTAAAAATACATCCAAAAAAAGGTTGTAGAAAAAATCTTCATAAGTCGAACTAAAAACATGATCCAATAGTTACAACTATTGAGTAAACAAAAGATCTAGCAACCTTGATTACTATAAAATTAATGGCCTTTCTTGAAGAATATAAAAAATGTCGAAGTAAACGTGATGAGGACTTAATAGAGAGTACCTTTTAATCTAAAGTTAATACATGATCTAAAAAATTAAAAGAAGGTGGGAGAAAATTTCAAGAAAATTCCAAAAACAAAAAAGGCCAAGAAAAACAAGGACTAAACAAACAAAACTACCCTCTTTATAGAATTTGCACAAGAAAAAGTCACTTTAAAAAAGATTGTTAGTTCAAAGAAAAACTACAGTGTTAATACTGCAAGAAAAATGGACATGAAGAAAAAGCTTGTAGACTCAAAACAAGTCAACAAGCTAACTTCATAGAAGAAAAAGATCGTGAAAATCATATTTTCTATGCTAGTCAAGCTTCTGATGAAGGAAAAAAGGCGCATGGTATATAGACAGTAGTTTCAGTAATCATATGACCAAAAATGAAAGCATCTTCTTCAATCTTGATAAAATCATAACAAAAGTCAAGATTGGGAATGAAGATTATATCGAGGCCATAGGAAGAGGCACAATTGCTATCCAAACAAAGAAAGGAAAAAAGTGTATAAATGATGTAATATTAGTCCCTTCCATAAACAAAAACTTATTAAACGTGGGTCAATTGATCAAAAGAGGATATTCCTTTTCACTTTGAAAAAAAACTCATGTATAATCTATGACAAAAAAAGTAAAAGTTTGATGATAGCACGAGTAAAAATGAGAGAAAATAGATGTTTCCCCATTCAATGGTGGTACACAAGCGAGGCATCCATGAAGGCACGAAGTCACATATGGATGACTCATGGCTATGGCATAAAAATATTTCGGTACTTTAACTTTCATGCCTTGAAGACACTAAAAAAAGAATAATGCATGACCTACCAATAATAGAAGGCAAAGAAGACATATATGAAGGTTGTTTACGAGGTATAGCTTGTCCATACAGATGTTTGCATCCCAATGCGCACTCCATCTCACAACCAAAATAGGTACTTCATTATCTTTATTAATGGTTATACTAGAATGAAATATGTTTATTTTCTATGAGAAATATTAGAAGTCTTCGATGCATTTAAGAAATTTAAAAGATTTGTGGAGAAACAAAGTGGTCCCCACTTGAAGACTATTAGAAGCGATTGTGGAAAAGAATACATCTCCAATGTATTCAACAAGTTTTGTGAAGATGAAGGAGTTGAGCATCAACTCACCATTGGATATTGTATATACTGAACCAAGTTGAAATACTTTCTGGATGTTATTGCTTGTGAAAATTGTTTTTTGTTTGTTTGGTTGATTGAAGATATTTTGCTATGAATAGTGATTTATTTTTATTTCTTCGATTTAAATGATGCATAATTATTTGAAAAATTTGAATAATGTCTAAGTGATAAACAATGTTTACGTATGTTTCATTTTTACAAGAATAATTATTCATGAGCACTAGTCTTGATTTTTGATTTGCTATGATAATTTAGAGAAGGTTTATATGAGTATGGAATTCGATTGATATTTGTGGTGTCACAATTCTTAGAATTTGTTTGATTTTCTCTCGAGACGAAATTATAGATAAAATTTAACTAAGAAAATGACTTAGGCCATCTTTGGATCGTTTGAGCCTTTCTATCTACCTTCACATACACTATCCATAGTATATCACTTTTGAGCTTCAAATTTTATATATATATATATATATATATATATATTTATTTATTTATTTATTTATCTCATTTCAAAAGTCTACCTTAAAAAAATATATATGTGTGTGTGGATATATCTATTTTTCCTATCTCACTAACATTTACAGTTGTTAGTAAATAATTAAAGATATATCATGAAAAACAAAGGATTTACTAGAAAAAAAAAAGAAAAAAATAGCAGAAAAGAAGAAGAAAAAAACAGATTCTGAAAAGAAGAAAAAAAAAAACGTGTAGAAAAAAAAAGAAAAAAGGTAAAAGAAACAAAAAACAGACTAAAAAAAAAGTGTAAAATAAAAAAGAGAGGATAGTATGTGATGATAAATCCCACATTGGGAAGTAATTATTGTGATGATAGAAGTTATCTTTTTCAATCCTAAAATGTTATGTTTTTGAAAAGTTTTTGAGCTAAATATTATCCTTTATCCTACCTTTACCCAAACCATACATTACAAGCTTAATAAAGTCCTGTTGATTTTGTGTTTTTGTGTTTGTCTACGCATGGAGAGAGAAATGAAAAATAAACTTATGAGATTTGTGGTTTCATGAAAAATTGTTTGATTTAATATTTGTATAAACTGATCCAGATTTCTTGTGATGAAATAAAAAAAGACTTCACACACACACTGAAATTCATTGGGAAAATGTAATATACTTTTAAATTGATTTTTTGATGCTTAGATAAAATTCTTTTATTTCTTTGAGTTATGTAATTAAGAAAAAGAATTATTTTGAAAATCACTATTTTAAATGCAGTTATCTTTGTTTTATTTCCTTCCTTTTGCTCGAGGACTAGCAAAAACATAAGTTTGGGGATGTTGATAAGTGTATTTTATATAGTTATTTTCACCTATTTTATTAATAGTAATTGCTATGTTTTCTTTATTTTTAGTTAATTTTAGTTTAATTAATTAGTATTTTCTGTTTTTTATATATTTTAAGAAAATTAAATAAATTGTATTGAAAACGTTCTTAATTGTAAATTTTTGTCCACAAATATAATTTCAAATAATATAGTTCTTAATTACAATTTATAAAAATCAAAAATATAATTTAAATTAAATTTGGGCTTAATTATAATTATTTAAAGTTTAAAAATTTAATTTAAAATTAGCAAAGGGCTTAACTATAATTTAAGAAAGTTTAAAATGTAATTTGAATTAAATTTGTGGGTCAAAATACAATTAATTGAAGTTAATTTTCGCGCCAGGAGACGAAGTCCACGCGAAGATCACACTTCGCCCAACAGACCGTCCGATCAAAGACACAATGGCTCGAATTCGGCGTGTTCTCATCAAACCCGACCAAAGCGACCGGTGTAGGCTCCGCTTTCACGTGGCTCGGCATCCAGATCCCAGCCGCGTTGTGCCTGGCGTCTTGATGGGACCCACGTGTCAGATGCGTGTGGCCGCTGCCCCCGCGCGCGCCTTTTCCACACGGTTGATTCACGTGCGCCGGTTATTCCACGAATCCGAATACGCCACGTGTCCCACTTAATATTTCAGCATATAATCTTCCGAAACGTAGCATGTTACAATGAGCGCGACCGCGCCTGATAGACCTCGATGCCGATGCGGGTTGGCTCCCTGCGACAAGCAACGTTTCCCATTTTCCCCGCAACCAATGAACATCTGCCCCGTGCCCACACTAATACATGCAGCGAATAAGACGCTGACACGTGGCATGCACTTTGAAAATAGTAAAACAAATCCCCGGCAACGGCACCAAAAACTTGTTGTCTCAAAAAGAGAACATAAAAACGTGCAAGCATACACGGTCACAAGTAATAAAGATTTGTAAGTAAAGTATCATTCCCACGAGGATTTGTTACTATAGTTTGTTGAGTACTAAAATTGTATCTCTCTGATTTTATCCAAAATAAGAGTTGATTGTAAAAAAAAGGTAATAAGAAAGTGAGAGAAATCTAGGATTGCAATTTTTCACCAAATTAATCCACTCTTACCATATTATTTTCTTTAGATTTATATTTTTTAGTACATTTAATTTGTCAACCGAAAAATTCTAATTTTATTCATACATCTCTTCCGAGCTCCGTACAAACACACCTCGTTAAATTAATTCACTATATCTCTATGAGAATTAAATTTAATAATATTCATTAAGTTCTAAGTTCTCAAATGGCCACACATACAATTAGGGTATATTTCTATCCTTCATCATACATGTTATTCTATTTACGAGCACTACACACACAAATGCCTTTCTCAAGTTTATTTATGTGCCACATATCGTTTTGATAAAATTCGTAAATAACCAAAAAGCATTAAGCACAAAATAGAATGAATAAATCGAACGTCTTATAAATCAATCAAAAATAATTAAAATAAAAGCTTCATAAATTTAGATCAAATGCAACCCTAGAAAAATTAAATTACTTCATTAAATTAAAATAAAAATACAAGTACAGAAAAATAAGAAGAAGAAGAAGGGAAATTAAAACATCACATAGCGAAAATATTTGGCAAACACAGAACACAACAAAAGCCAAAAAATGGCTTCTGTGTGTTCTATAGTCCAACCCCTAACACAAAATAATCTCCAAAAAAACTCCTTTACAACTAAAAACTATCTCCTATTTATAGCAAAAAACATACATCAGAAATATTACATTTTTTATTTTATTTTATTTATCAAAACGCGTATAAATTTTGTATCGAAAAACAAAAATTACGCGAATCAATTTTCGTATCAAAAATGTTAATTAATTCACGCGTGAGACAGGGCGCCGATTCTGCAATCTTTAAAATCAAAGTGCATGCCACGTGTCAGCGTCTGATTCGCTGCATGTATTAGTGTGGACACGTGGCAGCTCTTCATTGGTTGTGGGAAAATGGGCGCACGATTGCTTGTCGCACGGGAGCCAACGGCTGCATCAAGGGGTGCTATCCAGCGCGATCACGCTCATTGTAACATGCTACGTTTCGGAAGATTATATGCTGAAATATTAAGTGGGACACGTGGCATATTCTGGTTCGTGGAATAACCGGGCGCACGTGAATCAACCGCACTGGAAAAGGCGCGTGCGAAGGTGGGGGACAGCTCACACGCGTCGACATGTGGTCCCACTCTGCACGCCGGCCTGCGCGGCAGGTGGGCCCCACTCGGATGCCGAGCCACGTGAAAGCGCAAAGCCTGCACCCAGTCGCTTTGGTTGGGTTTGATGAACACGCGCGAATCTGAGCCGTTGTGTCTTTGATCGGACGGTCCATGTTGGGCGAGTGTGATCTTGCGAATGGACTTCGTCTCTCCTACACGAAAATTAACTTCAATTAATTGTATTTTGACCCACAAATTTAATTCAAATTATATTTTAAACTTTCTTAAATTACAGTTAAGCCCTTTGCTAATTTTAAATTAAATTTTTAAACTTTAAATAATTATAATTAAGCTCAAATTTAATTTAAATTATATTTTCGATTTTTATAAATTGTAATTAAGAACTATATTATTTGAAATTATATTTGTGGACAAAAATTTACAATTAAGAACGTTTTCAATACAATTTATTTAATTTTCTTAAAATATATAAAAAACAGAAAATACTAATTAATTAAACTAAAATTAACTAAAAATAAAGAAAACATAACAATTACTATTAATAAAATAGGTAAAAATAACTATATAAAATATAGTTATCAGGTATGCACCATAACATAATAGAGTAACATAATGGAAAAATAGAGTAATGATGGAGATGGCTCGAACAATGCTAATGAACAAAGGCCTTCCTAAGACCTATTGGACATAAGATGTATATACAACAATGTATCTTCTCAACAAGTGTCCAACCAAAGCAGTGCCAAAGAAGACTCATATTGAAGCTTGGAGTCAATGAAAGCCTTCAGCAAAACACCTCAAAAGTCTTCAGATGCATATGCTATACTCATGCTCTAGAGGAAAATAAGAGTAAGCTAGATGAGAGTATTGAGAAAGGAATTCCTTTGCCTATAGCAATATATCTAAGGGATATCATATCTATAGCCTAAAATCGAATAAGATGATCATCAATCATGATGTTAAGTTTGATGAAAATGCTAAGTACAATTGAGAAAACGAAGAAGACGAAAGAAATACAAACTTTGATCTTTTCACATGGCAACTACGAGATATTCAAGTAGAAGAAGAAGTCCCAATGAGACAAGAACCTACTAATCAAGAAGAATCATCTCCAGAGTAGTTGAGAAGAAGGATGAGACATTTATCAATGATTTATGAGATGTGTAATATGATTGTCATGGAACTAGAAAATTTTGAAGAAGCTTCCAAGTAATAAATATAGTTAAAAGCTATGGTAGAAGAAATAAAGATGATCAAGAAAAATGAAACATAAGAGTTGGTCGATCTACCAAAAGGAAAAGAGGTCATTGGAATTAAGTGGATATACAAGACTAAGCTTAACTCTAAGGGATCAATTCAAAAACACAAGGTAGGAGTAGTAGCTAAAGCATACTCGCATAAATTTGAAATAGACTACAAAGAGATATTTTCTCTAGTTTCACACTTGGATATTGTTACAACAGTTTTAGCACTCATCGCTCAAAAGAAGTGGAGAATATATCAACTAGATCTAAAGTCTTCATTTCTCAATGGCATACTTGAATAAGAAGTATATATGGATAAATCTCAAGGGTTCATGGTCCTAAAGCTAAAGAAAGCACCATGCGGATTAAAGCAAGCTCTTAGAGCTGGGTATAGTAGAATTGACGATCATTTTATATAGAAAGGTTTCAATAAGAGCTAAAGCGAGCCAACATTGTACATAAATAACAAAGGTAAAAATACACTCATTGTTTCTCCATATGTGGATGACCTTATCTACACAGGTGATGATGAAACAATGATAAAAGAAGTGAAGGAAGAAATGATGAAGACATTCGAGATGATTGATTTAGGGTTGACACACTACTTCCTTGGAATTGAAGTTAGACAAAGTGATGATGGGATTTTAATCCTACAGAAGAAATATATAGAGAGTCTCATTAGGAATTTTAAAATGAATGGATGCAAGATTGTTACAACCTCGCTCAACAATAGTAAAGCTTTAAAGAAAGAAGATGGCTCACCAAAAGCATATAACTTGCAATTTCGAAGTCTCATTTGAGGTATTCTATATCTAATAGCAACAAGGCTAGACATAATGTATTTCGCATGCCTACTACCAATATTTGTGTAATGTCCTACAAAAATTCAATATGGATCAACAAAGTGGATACGTAAGTATCTACAGGGAACAAAGAACTAAGGAATGTGGTATAAGCCACTATAAAATTCAAGGCAAGTCAGATACACTGACAATGATTGGGTAAGATCTATTGATGACATGAGAAACACATCTAGCTATGCATTCATATTAGGCTCAAGGATAATCTCTTAGGAATTAACAAAACAAGTAACAGTAGCACAATTATCAGCTAAAGTAGAATACATTGTAACAACTCTCACTATTAGTCAAGAAAAATGGTTAAAGAAAATTCTTGAAGACATGAGAGAGTCATAAGAAAAAGCCATAGAAATATATTATGATATTAAATCGGCTATAGTATTGACAAAGAATCTAGTATTCCATAACATAACAAAACACATAAGTATAAAGTATCACTTCATCAGAGAAACTAAAGCTAACAAAGAAATTGAACTCAAGTACTGGAAGAAAGAAAATAAAAAAGCTAACATTTTCACCAAAGTAATGCCTCGAGCAAAGTTTGAGTTACTATGGGAGATGAATGGAGTAATCGAAATTAACATTAAGGAGAAAGGATAAAAATTAATGATAATTTCTCTAGAATAGTGATGCACAAAAATTATTATGTACAAATTTTGTAAACTTTACAAAATACTTGCAAGTACATAAATTACTTATAAAAAATGATAAGTATACTCTCAAGATTTACCAAAAGAGAAATCATGTGATTTTTAAATTATTTAAAAAATTATTACAAATGAAAATAAAACTTAAACATTTTGTCACAAAATTCGGGCTTAAAATCCTAATATGATGACAATAAAATATATTCAAAAAATATTTAGGTATTTAGACATTTATCATGTCGTGGAGAATTTATGGATTGTATTACCTTAATTGGTTATGCTTACTTAATATTAAATAAATTATTAAAGATTTGAATTAAGATTATAGATTCTTTTTTTTATGAAAATATCCTATGATTGGGATCATTCTCATTATCAATAATAAACCAATTAAAATCCTTAAGTGGGACTTGTTAATTGATTTTATTATTAAATAATGTTTATTCTTTAAGAGATTAATATTAATAAACTATTTAATTATCTTTCTTAAGTATGGTTTGGCAATTTAAACTTCATTCAAGTATCAAAATTAGATTCAAAAATTTAACTATTTGATAAATGATTTTTAGATTTTAAAACTGTTACAAAAAATATGTTATTAGTATATATTTCAATATTATTTCTTATAAAATATTTGAAATAGATTTTATACTCCAATTATACATGTGAACCAAATCACTAATAAAAGAGTATTACTCAAAAACAGATTTAGCTAACTAAATGTTAAATCTAACTTTCATATTTTAGGTTTATAACAAAAAATTTGATACCATTACAGTTTTTGAAATAAAATTTATAGAACTCTTAAATAAAAAATAATACTTAATTTTGTAAAAATATTTTACTAATTAATATTTCATAAGTATAACAATATTACTAATATCTTAATATAATTTTAATCAAATATGCTCAATTTAATAATTGATTAGAAAATTTAATATAATATAGAAAAATAACACATAGACAATAACGAAAAAATACATAAATATCTAAATGAATAATTTTAAATAGTATTGAGCCCATAATCAATAATTAAAACAAGTAAGTAAAATTGTATAAAACCTACTTGTTAAATTATAAATACCCATGTAAATAAAATTGCGAAACAAATTCAATATAACTATTCTAAATATCTTTTTTTCATTTTTATATATATCAAAGCCTTTTTTTAATTATCTTATTTTGAACGACCAGCTCTTTAATACCAAATCTTAAAAATCAAATAGCCAAACCATTCAATATTACTCAAAGTCATCAATATTTATTACTATAAAATACTATTCAACTTAAATAATTTTCCCATTACATATTCTAAAAATCATCACGTACAATCCTTTTCAATTATCCTCCTTTAAACAACTACCCAATAAAAATCAAATAAAAAAACTAAATACGATACATTCAAAAAATGGGTTCTATGCATCCCACTAACCCTGCAAAGACAAGACCAATGATCAATCTCCTTCTGTTCTACGACAGTACGAGTGACTCTCTCCCAATAACTTTTTGGTCAACACGTATAATACAATTACTCCACTAAAATGTTTCCTTTAACACACAACATAATATTATACTACATATATTTTTGGAATACTAAAATTAAAAAAACAAAAAGTTGTTAAATTCATTTTATATTTTCAGAAATGGGTCTCATAAAAGTGAGGGGTCTTCTCATGATTTTATATCGAATCATGTAATAAGATTGGAAACCGACAGAGCGTTGCTGGAAGACTTTGCAGCTGCCTCGTATTCAATGGCGGTCTATGAAAAGGTGAAGCATGCCATGGAACTTTGGCTACAGCGCTTACCTACGAGACCAAGCCTCGGTGGCAAGGGTCACTGAGACCCTGCAGTAGGTCTATTGAATAAAGCGGGAGTCATTGACCATTTAACCCTTTAAAACAGACTTATACTTTTTTAATACTCGTATTTTATTAAAAATATTACTTATTAATCATATTTTAAAATATTTTTCTTTTAATATTCACAGACTCTTATTTATTAATTATGTTTTTTTTCAAAAATTTAACTTTAGTTCTTTTAAATAGTAAAAATAGGTCCTATAAAAATTTTTAGACAGATAAAATGGGAATTTTTCACCTTTCTTTATGATATTTTACTTGTAGTTTCTTCGAAGTTGAGGGCTCTCCGTCCTCTGTTAAAAGATAGTATGCAACATTGCTCTCCGTAACATACTTTGAATGCCAAGTTAGAGACTTTCTCTCACAAGTTGATCGACGAGCTTTTGAAGCCTCAAACTCGACTGGTTCTTATACCTCATGCTCTAGTGTTGCTTTAGTAGAAACTAAAGTTTCTTGTACCATATTATTTTCCACCTATATTGTTGTATTCTTTGAAACCTCTTTAGATGTGTTATCGTCTCCATCTATTTGTAGTAGTAGATCTTCTACAAAGATCACATCCATGTTGACAATGACCTGTGTGGGTAGTGGGATCACACAAGCGATACCCATTCACTTCGTCAATATACCCATGAATATACACCTCCTAGATTTCAGATTGAACTTCGTTCTTTCTTGGGCATTGTACATCATATACATAGGACAACCAAAAGAATGTAAAGTATAGTAGTCTCATGGCTTACCAATCCACATCTTTATCGGTGTATTTAAATCAATTATTGTTGATAGTGATCGATTTATCACATAACAAGCAGTTTTGGCTACTTTTTCCCAAAAAGAGTTAGACTGATCTACAATCCTCAACATAGCTCTCATCTTTTCTGTAAGAGTTCTATTCATTCGCTCTGCCACTCCATTTTGTTGAGGCTTGCATGTGACTGTGAATTGTCGTTTAATATCGTATATGTACTCTCTTCCATTATTTGTCCTCAATCACTTGATCTTTTTCCCAGATTCAAGTTTCACCCGCACTTTGAATTCTTTGAATACTGGAAATACATCTGAATTTTTCTTAATTGGATACACCCAACATCTCTTGGAGTAATCATCAATAAAAGACACAAAATACTTTTCTCCTCCTAGGGACATTTTTAGTGACTCCTATACATCAGAATGAATCAAGTCTAGAAACATTTACTCTTGGAATCAGATTTGTTAAACTTCAATCTATGCTGCTTACTTGTAACACAATGCTCACAGAAAGGTAGACGTATCGATTTGAGCCCTGAAAGTAGCTTTCTATTGGAGAGAATCTTCAAACCTCTTTCTAATATGTGACCTAGTTTGAGATGCCACATCTTCGTCGACTCTTCTCCCTTGTTGATTAACGCGACACACACATCAGCTTCCTACAACGTTTCTCCTTTTTTCATGTATAGATTCATCTCGATCTTTTCTACCTTTATAACCATAAGTGAGCCTTTGACAATTTTAATGAACCCATTTTCAATATGGGTCTTGCATCCAAGACTACCCATTTGAACCAAAGATAATAGATTCTTCCTCAGGCCTTTCACGTGTTGTACCTCTTGAATAGTGTGAAATGTACCATCAATC
Organism: Hippophae rhamnoides; assembly: GCA_033030585.1. Taxonomy (NCBI): domain Eukaryota; kingdom Viridiplantae; phylum Streptophyta; class Magnoliopsida; order Rosales; family Elaeagnaceae; genus Hippophae; species Hippophae rhamnoides. The sequence continues at coordinate 23,111,559 of CM065437.1, read as the reverse complement.
ATCTTTATCTTGATAGTACCAATACTAGCGATCTCTAAAGCATGATCATCGCTCATGTGTACAGAACCTCCTGAGACTGGTTCATATTTGTGAAACCATTCTCTCTCTGATGTCATGTTTCATATTGCTCCTGAGTCTAATAACCAGATATCAACGAATTGCTTTCTACCTCCAACCATCATTGTTGCCTCGCTGTATAGAACTTCACCATCATCTGAGGCACTTGCCATATTCCTTTGAGCATTTGATGACTTAGGGACTCCACTCTTCTTTTTGAACCAACAATCCTTCTTGACATGCCCTTTCTTGTACAGTTGTAGCACTTAAAATTCTTCTTCTTGATTTCAATCTACCATGATTCTGACTCCCACTGGGACCACGTTCCGTTGATCTTCTTCTCGTCATCGTCAAAGCTTCCACTTGCTATGAACCTGCCTTTCTGTCTTCCTTGTTTTTGTGCCTAGTTTCTTTTTCCAAAACAACGGCTATAATTTCGTCAAAGAATAGATAGTCTATGAAGATATTGTTCGTCAGATTGGTGATGAGTTGATCATACAATTCAGGTAGACTTTGTAGTAGAAGTTTCGTACGTTCAGATGTCTCTATTGTGTAACCCATTGATGCAAGTTGCGAAAATAGAGTATTCAAAATGTTGATGTGGTCAGGCACCGATGTGGATTTCGTCATTCAAAAAGTGTACAATCTTCTCTTTAAGAAGATCTTATTGTGCTGTGACTTGGCCTCGTACAATCTTGTTAGAGTATCCTAAATCTCCTTCACAGTCTTCTTTTCTGCCACACTATATAACACTTCATCAACTAGTGCTAAGTGCATATTGGCAATTGCATTGTCGTCCATCTCTTTTCACTTGTTGTTATCAGTGATCTCTATAGGAATTTTTTCCAATTGCTGTCAAACAATTGTCTTTCCTCAAAATTGCCTTAATCTTTAGTTTCCACAACGAGAAATTACTCTCGTTAAAATTCTCAACATCAAACTTTGTCGTAGTCGACATCTCGTTTACAACGATATGCTTCACACCTCTTCACCAATTGCTCTAATACCACTATTAGGAAAATTTACTGGGTCAAAGCTATCACACAACTAAAGTAAAATTAAGAATAATGAAAATAAAATGGAAACAAATATTTTACGTGGAAAAACCCCCAAACAAATTGGAGTAAAAAACGCGGAAAAGTGTAGGAAGATTTCACTATTGTAAAATAGGGATTACAACACCTTCTATCTTGTTACAATGAGATAACAATTCTAATATCTATTATAATAGGAGAAATAACTCTCTTACAAAATAGAGAAAATATGACTTATAAAGAAGAAACAAATTTTCCTCTCTATGTAGTAACTCATAAGATAAATCTCACAAAGAATTTTTCTATATTTCTTATGGTTACTCTCTAATTCATTTACTCTTCTATTTTGCACAAATGAAACAAGATATTTATAGGTATCATCCTTGAAGAACTTGTGGTGGCAAAGATTCCATGTTCATTTCCACCTTTAATGGACAAGAAATTAGTGCTCCAATAACAACCTTAATTAAATGTCTTACATGTTTCCTACTTCATCTATTAGCAAAATATAACATTAAATCAAAAAAGTGACTTTACCACTAAACAATATTATCAATTATCACAAAAAGAATTAAATTGTAACTTTTTAAAAAAACATATGCACTAAACATGATCCTTTTCCATATTATGAATATTAAAAGAGAATACTTTTAAAATCTAATCAATAAATAATACTTTTGATAAAACATGGGTAATGAAACCAAGCCCTTCAAAAACATATAAACATGCATATATTTTATTTATTTGTTTCATTATTTTGAATAGTTTTAGCATAACTATGTATTTAGGTAAATAAATTAATAAAAAATTAATTCTTGAAAAAATAACAAAAAATATCACTCTTAAAATGTAACCAATAGCACCATTTATATTCATCTTATATATTTTCACTATTAAAAAGAATCTAACATACTATTTTGTTTTAAATGTAATTTAAACTAAATTACGATCATTTAGATCCGTTCAATGTTGAACGTCATCAATTACATTTCATTCATTGTTATGAGAGTACTATTTTTACTGTTATAAATTTTAGGGGTGTTACTTTTGTAATTTCTCAATATTTATTTTGTTTATCGGAATACTATTGACTAATTACCTTAATTTACAACTCAGGTGATATTTAGTATCATTATTTAAAAATGTATTTTTAAGTCTTTTTATTGTAATTCCTGGCTACTCAATTCTCTCTCTCTCTCTCAGCTAGAATAACTAACTTTCACGCCTCTTTTGAATAGTACCAGTATGGCTTTCATCTTACATATGAAATCCAAGGTTTTTCTTCTGTGATCGTCTTGTGTTGTTTTGTGACATTTCTGTGGTGTTTTGTTTTTTGGCTTTTTTTGGTGGTAATTCTGGAAATCTTCCTGTGGTCTTTCTACAACTCTTTTACTGATAAATTTCTTGAGGTGCTAGGACATCTTTCTTGTGGTTATTTTTATGCTTTTTCTAGTGGTGTGAAGAGTTTTTCTCTGGAGAACCTTGTGACCGTCTTGCTGGTATGAAATTTCTTGATTTTGATGATTCTGATTTGGACCAAGAATCTTGTTTTGAATTTAATCTTATTGGTAAGAGTTTTATGGCACAGTCAATTTGTATTACGGTAATGATGGAGGTTTTTGTGAAAATCTGGAGATGTAAAATTGCGACTGATGCTCAGGTGGTGGGAAGAAACTTGTTTATATTTGATTTTGACTCAATGATGGGTATGATTTATGTGTTTGATCGAGGGCCATGGAATTTGATGGAGCTCTCATTGTTCTGCAGAATTATTCTTCGGGGATGATCCCTAAGGAGATATGCTTTAGGGAATGTGCTTTTTGGGTGCATCTCGGAGGGTTGCCACCTAGTCATCTAGCAGAATAAACAATCTTGAAGTATTGTGAGATGCTGGGTAAGGTTCTTAATGTGGATTTCTCACCCTCAAGTGGTTTAGTGCTGAGAGGTGGTAGGGTTAGAGTCATCTTGAATGTGTCAAAGCCAATCTTGGCTGGTTTTTGGAAGAGTAGGAAAGATGAAGGACCCTTTTGGGTTGATTTGAGGTATAAAAAGCTCCCTGTTATGTGCTTTAGATATAGGGTTCTTGATCATGATACAAGAACTTGTAGGAGGAAAAGAGCTGTGGAGGATGAGTCTCCTAGCCTGTTTGGTGTATGGCTAAAATATGAAGAACAAAAGAACACTCCTAAGTTTGCCAAGAAGTGGTTCTTGAAGAAATTCGTGCAAAGGAATAGTAAGAGTTGGGGTGCTAGTTTTAGTGAGGAAGTTGCTGGGGTGGCATTGAGAAGGGTTTGGCTTGGATTTCAAGGGTGTCTTTGTTGGCATGTGAGTAATATGGCAGACAACAAGGAAACATCAATGTAGGAATTATGGCAGATAATAAACAGACAAGAATAATAATGGAAATTCATATTGTTATAATTTGTTTACTTTTCGTTTCTTTTTATATACAAATAGAATACATTTGTACAGAAAATATTAGAATAGAAATAATAATGAAATACACTGATAATTATCAAAGAAACACAATATTTTGACATGGTATCGTGAGCCAGGATATTCGACTAATGAGCTGCTGATTTACGATGGAACTACCATTTTTGATTTCGATTACGATTTATTTGCTGATTTGTCGATTTCTGGTGTGGTCTTGATTGTAGCAAGAAGTTTCGTTTCTTTGAAGTTTTGATTGATTTACGGTTTTTGATTTTTGATTTTTGATTTTTGATTTTTGATTTTTGATTTTTGATTTTTGATTTTTGATTTTTGATTTTTGATTTGTTGATTTGTTGATTTCCTTTAGCATCCCCTTTATCATCCCCATCATTTGGGTATTTAAAGCACCTACTCCCCAATTTATTTTCAAATATCACACATTCAGATTTCAAATGTGATACTTGTATCCTAGCAAAAAGTCATAGGGCGTCTTATCCTATGAGCATGAATAAAAGAATGGCTCCTTTGCTTTGGTACATTCTCGATGTTTGAGGACCTTCCCCGATCATTCGTCGTGGTCATCGTTGGTTTGTTATTTTTGTTGATGATTGTACACGAATGACATGGCTTTACCTTCTCAAACATAAAGATGAAGTATTTGCTACATTTAACATGTTTCACACTATGATTCAAACACAATTTTCTGAAAAAATTAAGATGCTTAGGTCTGATAATGGAGGGGAGTATGTTAATCAAAAATTTCGGACATACTTGGACAACCATGGTATTCTCCATGAAATCTCCTGTTCACAAACCCCACAACAGAATGGGACTGCAGAGAGGAAGAATCGACATATTTTAGAAACGACTTGGGCCTTACTAATCGGTGCACATATGCCTAATAAATACTGGAGTGATGCTATTACTACAGCTGTGTATCTACTAAATCGTATGCCCAGAAAAACCTTACAATTTCAAACTCCATTAAAGGTGTTATCTGATCATCTTCCATTGCCTACTTATTTGATGCTTCCGCCCCGAATTTTTGGATGTGTTGCTTTTGTCCACCTCCATAAAAATCAATGAACTAAGTTGGATCCATGTGCTGTCCGATGTGTATTCTTGGGGTATGGTGTACAAAAAAAGGGTTACCGATGTTATGATCCAATTACTAAAACAATCTATACTACCATGGATGTCACTTTCCTAGAATCAGAATGGTTTTTCCCATCACCGGTATCCAATTACACTCTTCAGGAGGAGAGTTATGGTGAAGAATGAAATTGGCTTGATGTTGAAATATTAGACACTAGTCCAACATACTAGGATCGTGCCAATAATATTGAGGAGCCATTATCTAGACCCGAGCTTGAACTTCCAAGAACTGAAGCTGAAGTAGTAATTGAATCTCCCGAAGATGAAGTGGTTGATGTACCCCTCCATTCTTTAGTACCCAAAGATCCTCCTGCTGAGAACACTCCTGAGGTAAGCTATCCTATTACACCTTTACAAACTAATGCTATAGATACATATGTTGGTTATGTTTTACCTTTCAGACACAATCGAGGTAAACCTCCAAATCGATACTCACGAGAAGAAGAATGACAACTCCAAGTATCCGATAGCAAGTGTATCTACTCAAAGGTTATCGGGAACCTATCGGGAATTTGCACAAACACTCTCCTCGTGTCAAATTCAGTAGCATTGAAGAAGCCTTATACGATCCAAAATGGGCTCAAGCTATAAAGAGGAATTTGAGGCATTGCGGAAGAATAACACGTGGGTGTTAGCGAGTTGCCTCGAGGGAGGAAAGATGGTAGGATGCAAGTGGATTTTCTCCATTAAGTATAAAGCGAATGGGTTAGTTGATCGATACAAGGCGAGGCTTGTAGAAAAAGGATATACGTTAAACAACGTGGGATAGATTATCAAGAAACCTTCTCACCCGTGGCTAAACTAAAAACCGTGAGAGTTTTGTTATCTCTTGCAGAAAATTTAGATTGGTCATTGCACCAACTTTGATGTGAAGAATGCCTACTTGTACGGTGACCTTGAAGAAGAGATTTACATGGATATCCCACCAGGATATACTGTTACATCAGAAAAAGAAACTGCATGTAGATTACAACGAGCATTGTATGAACTAAAACAATCACCTCGAGCGTGGTTTGGTAGATTGAGTTCAGCAATGAAAAAATATGGGTTCCAACAAAGCAACTCTGATCATACTCTTTTCCTAAAACATCGACCAGGGAAGATAACAGCCCTTATAGTCTATGTAGACGACATGATCATTACATGGGATGATAAAGAAGAAATCTCTAAGCTTCAAGAACAATTGTCAAATGAGTTTGAAATGAAGAACTTGGGAGGGCTCAAATACTTCTTAGGTATTGAGGTAACAAGATCAAAACAAGGAATATGTCTTTCCCAAAGGAAATATACTCTGGACCTACTAGTAGAGGCAGGACTACTAGATTGTAAACCTGTCGATATTCCAATGGTTCAAAACCATAAACTCGGAGAATATGTGGACCAAGTACCAATAGATAAATAGAGATATCAACGGTTAGTAGGTAAACTCATATATTTATCTCATACTCGACCTGATATTTCTTATGTTGTGAATGTTGTGAGTCAATTCATGCACTGCCCAAGTGAAGACCATATGGATGCGGTCATGCGAATACTTCGTTACTTAAAATCCTCCCACAGGAAAGGACTTATGTTTTCAAAGAATGGTCAATTGGAAGTCCTTGGATATACGGTCGGTGGGCAGTGGAATATGAAGGATAGGAAATCTACCGGGTACTTTACTTTTGCTGCAACCTTGTTACGTGGAGAAGAAGCAAAATGTAGTTGCCTTATCCAAGTGGTGAAGCAATTTCGAGGAACGGTGAGGAATATGTGAGCTCTTTTGGTCAAGAAACTTCTAATCGAGATTGGTGTTGCTCTAAGTCTGAAATGAACTTATTTTGTGATAACAAAGCATCCATTGCCATCTCTCACAATCCAGTTCAACATGATCGCACGAAGCATCGAAGTTGGATCGGAACTTCATCAAACGTAATCTTGAAGAAAAGATTATTAAGCTTCCATTTGTTAAATCGAGAAGATCAATTGGGCCGATATCTTTCACAAAATCAGACCGCAAGGAACTTCTACAACTCACTTGACAAGTTGGGCATAAGAGACATATATGCACCAACTTGAGGAGGAGTGTTGGCATGTGAGTAATATAACAGACAACAAGGAAACATCAATGCAGGAATTATGGCAGATAATCAACAGACAAGAATAATAATGGAAATTAATATTGTTATAATTTGTTTACTTTTCGTTTCTTTTTGTATACAAATAGAATACATGTGTACAGAAAATATTAGAACAGAAATAATAATGAAATACATTGATAATTATCAGAGAAACATAATATTTTGACAGTCTTCTCTTGATCAAACAGTTGAAAAATGTGATCAAACTGATGGAAGTTGGAGGAAGATGGTGGTTTGTGAGTTGGGGGTGTTGGCTAATGTAAAGCTTTAATTGTAAATGGTGTAGAATCTAGGTTGATGGGTTCTTTAAAGATGAGAAAGTGTTGTGATGATAATTGTAAGAACAAGGTGGTGGGTGATAAAGGCAATAGTGGCTGTTTATTTTGGAGTGTGATGGGTGATAGGGTGGATAGTGTGTTTGCATCTCCTAATAGGTGTTCATTGGTGCCTTTAGAAGATGGAAGTAAGGAATGTCGTAAGGAGGTGTGGGATTGTCATATGGTGGTAAGCTGTTATGTTAATGATGCAAAGATTTGCTTCTAGAAAACACCATGCCTACTTTGTCTGATAGAGGTAGTTGCATAAGTCAAAAAAGAAGGGGTTAGGGGAAATAAGAAGTTGGGTGTTCTGGGGATGAGAGCCTCTGTGGGAAAAAAGAAAGAAAGAAGGAATGTTGGTGAGTCGGGTGCTTGATTGTGGAGCATCTTGGCCCTAGTTCTGGTATGATTAATAGCTTTATGGTGTGCTTGTTGAGTAAAATTTAGAATGAACAACTCTAAATTTACTAATATTAGATCCAAACAAGTAAACAAACTACTTGTATTATACTCACTATAACACCTTTCAAAGACAACTCACAAATTGAAGAGAAATACAAACACTCAAAGAGAAAGCTCTCAACTCACACTCAAACTAAGAATACAAAGACTTATTTGTTTTTGATGGAATGATTAAACCAAATGCAAGGTAGGCTATTTATAGTCCTCACCATGCAATCTACACCACACAAATATAAAACTAAGAAATAATCCTAGCCATACAAATCTTATCTACACACTTCTCTTTTCTACAACCTTCAACCACTTCATTTATTTCTACAACCTTCAACTACTTCATTTATTTCTACAACCTTCAACCATTTCATTTATTTCTCTACCTCTTCAACCACTTCATTTATTTCTCTACCTCTTTAATTATTATTTTGGTGTTGATTTTCAACAGTGCTTGCCTGAAATTTCTCCCAACATGTGACAGGGTTGGTGAAACCCCATCATGTGTTATGAATGCTTTATCTTAGAATGTTAGGGGGCTTGGAAAACTCTTAACATTTAGAGTGCTATAAGAAGTTATCAGTAAAAAGGTCCCCAATCTGTTTTTTCTTCTTTTATGGAAACCAAGTTGTAAGTTGGTGAATATAAGTTTTTAAGAGTTCGGTTGGGTTTTGATGGTGGATTTGAGGTTCCTAGAAGAGACAGAGTGGGGTGGTCTTATGGTTCTTTGGAAGAATGAGCTGAATGTTTCTATAAGATCATATAATGTCGGGCATATTGACATGGTGGTTGGCATAATTAGTTGGGGATTTATTGAGGTCATAGGGTTCTATGGGAATCCTAAAATATCTAAGAGATTTCATTCTTGGTATATGTTATGCAGATTGATTGCGGGCTGCTCTCTTCCTTGGCCTAGTTTTGGGGATTTCAATCAGATTGCTTGTTGGAATGATCAATTTGGAGGTGATAGAACATAGGCTCAATTGGATATGTTTAGGGAGGTTGTAGAAAATGTGATATGTATGAGGTGGGCTTTGATAGGCACAAGTATACCTAGAATAACAGAAGAGGATGTAATACACAAGTAAGACTAGACAAGGCTTATGTGAATTCTGTGTGGCTGCAAAAGTGCCCAGGTTTGAGGGCGGTGCATGAGGAAGTGGTAAGGTCTAATCATGCTACTATTATCATTGAGAAAAGCAGGTGTAATAAGAGAACTATAAGTAGTATAAGAAGAGGGAAATTTAAGTATAAGGAGTTTTGGTTGCGTATTGATGGATTTGAGCAGGTGGTTGGGAGGCTTGGGGTGCTGATGGTTTGCAAGATGGTTCACCTTTTGATATGCCTGCTGGAAAAATTACTCACTATGCTGTGAAGCTTGATAAGTGGAATTTGATTTGTGTGGGGCATTTACAAAGAAGTTTAGAAAGGCAGAAGGTGCAATTAAAAGATTGTAAAAGTAAGGGACCTAATGTGATTGATATGGGGGCTGTTTTCAGAATTAAAAGGGAGATAAGTTCTCTATTAGAAAGGGAGGAAATTATGTGGAGATAGAGATCTAGGCAAGTGTGGTTGAAGCATAGGGATAGGAACTCCAGGTTTTTTCATGGAAAATTTAAGGGTAGAAGGAAGAGGAACCATGTGGTAGTTTGTTTGATGATGCTAAAATTGGATAACATTTTAACGGGGTGTGAATGGGTTGTTTGTGAATTTTTACAAGCACCTGTTTACCAGTGAGGGAACTATGGGAATGGATGGTGGTGCTAGACTATGTTACACCTAGAGTAACTGGCGATATGAACCATGCTTTGTTAGTCCTTTCATAGGCTCTCAAACAAATTCACCCTGTGAGGCTCCTGTACCTGATGGAATGCCTGCTCTCTTCTACCAAACTTTTTTGAATGTTGTGGTGGATTAGGTTGTTAGTGTTGTGCTTGATGTGCTAAATAAGAATGCTTCTCTTGAAGGTAAAAATTATATGTTGATTTCTTTGATTCCTAAGGTTGATGAGCCTAAAAATGTTGCTCAATTTAGGTCCATCAGCCTATGTAATGTGATTTTCAAATTAATGGATAAATGCATAAAAAATAGGATGAAGGTTGTGTTGGGTTAAGTCATTTCTGAGTCATAAAGTGCCTTTGTACCAGGGAGACTTATGACTGATAACACTTTCATTGCCTTTGAAGTAATACACTTGATGAAGAGATGCTTCAAAGGTAGGAGCTACAAGGCTACTGTAAAATTGGATATATGTAAGGCTTATGATAGAATGAAATTGGATATATGTAAGGCTTATGATAGAATTGAATGTAATTTTTTGAAAGGCATAATGAAAAGCCTTGATTTTGATGGAAGATGGGTTAACTAGCAGGTGTTACACTGTATCTTTTGTGTCTTACTCTATTGGATATTTGAAAGGCATAATGGAAAGCCTTGATTTTGATGCAAGATGGGTTAGCCAGCAGGTGTTACACTATATCTTTTGTGTCTTACTTTATTGGATATTAGTCCTTAATTCAAGGAATAAAACAAGGACCTTAATTCAAGGAATAGAACAAGGACCTTAATTCAAGGAATAAATCAAGGACCTTAATTCAAAGAGTAAAACAAAGAATCATTAATTCAAGGAGTAAATCAAGGAATGCTTAATTTAAAGAGTAATTGAAGGAGTAAAATTTTCTTATAAATAACTATACAATTGTAATGAAAATATGAATAAAATAATACAAACTAGAGAACTCTTTTGTGTAGAGTTATTTCTTGTTTTTTCAACATGGTATCAGAACAGGAAAATTAACTTGCTTCTGCTTTATTATTTCTTGTGTTTCCATTACCAAGAATCGAACTTGAGGCTCTACAACAACAAGATCCCAGCCATGTCAACATTGATGCATCTCTCACTGAAAGTAATAATGAAGGGTCTCGTTTTAATGGTACACTGCATGAAGATGGTGATAATCAAGATGATCCTCACAATATGGTACAAGATGTGAACGAGTGTGAGATAACTCCTCCTGCTCCATGACGTAATCCAATGCGTGTTAGGAAACCTCCCACAAGACTTCAAGAATTTGTCACCTACAAACCCACATATCCCATCTCAAATTATGTGTCATATAAGAGAGTGACACCAACCCATGACGCATTCCTTAGCACTATATTGAGGTATAGTAAGCCTCAAAACTTTCATGAGGCCAACAACCAAGAGGTGTGGAAGGAAGCCATGCAAGAAGAACTTAAAGCCCTAGATCAACACAACACATGGAGCATCACCAAACTTTCAGAAGGCAAGAAATTCATGGGTTGCAAATGGATCTATAAGCTTAAATTCAAGTCATATTGATCAATTAAGAGGTATAAAGCAAAATTGGTGGCTCGAGGATTCACTCAAAAATTCGAGGTGGATTACAAAGAAACATTTGCACCTGTTGCAAAAATGAACACAGTAAGAGTGCTACTGTCCGTGGCTGTAAACAAGGGGTGGTCCATGTACCAAATGGATGTGAAGAATGTATTCTTGCATGGTGATCTCAAAGAAGAAGTCTATATGAAATTTCCACCCGGGCATCCTCAAAACAATGAACTGGATTTAGTGTGCAAATTGCACAAATCCATTTATGGTTTCAAACAGTCCCTATGAGCTTGGTAAGCTAAGTTAAGGTCAGTTCTCACTAGTGTTGGTTTCAAAAGCAGCAATGCCGATTCCTCACTATTTGTTCGCACAGGAGGTATAGGCAAATTGGTTGTGCTGATTTATGTAGATGATTTGATAATTATAGGTGATAATGATGACGAGATTTTCAACCTCAAAAAGTCCCTCAAATAAAGGTTTGCAATTAAAGACCTTGGGATATTAAAGTACTTTCTTGGTATAGAAATGACAACCTCGCACAAGGGACTCTTTCTTAACCAAAGGAAATATGTCCTAGATTTGCTTAAGGAAGCTAACATGAGTGATGCTAAACCAGCCATTACCCCTCTTAATAACAAGCTCAAACCTAGCCTGAAGGGCACACCACTCACAGATATAAGTTATTACCAGCGACATGTTGGTAAGTTGATCTACCTAACAATCCCTAGACCTGACATCACATATTCTATAAGTATTGTGAGCCAATTCATGCACTCTCCAACACTTGAGCATCTGACCCTTGTTAAAAGGATCTTACGCTACTTAAAAGGATCAATGGGTCATGGTATCATCATGAAGAAGAATGAAAACACATAAATCATGGGGTATTGTGATGTTGATTAGGCAAGGAATGCAATCAATCGCAAGTCCACCACTAGCTACTGTACATTTTTCGGTGGAAACTTGGTCACATAGAAGAGTAAGAAGCAAACTATCATCGCCAGATCAAGTTCCGAAGTTGAGTATCGTGCAATGGCTTCAACTGCGTGTGAGTTGATATGGCTTAAAGGTCTTCTGTGTGATTTAGGTGTTCCCACAACTCTTCCTATGTCCTTATTTTGTGACAATCAGACAGCCATGCATATAGCATCAAACCCAGTGTTTCATGAAAGGACGAAACACATTGAAGTTTATTGTTATTACGTTCATAAACAAGTTCAATCACAGGTGATTCAGACACATTATACAATAAGCTTCGACCAACTGGCTGACATCTTCACCAAGCCCTTGGCTTCTCATCAGTTTCAACGACTTTTGTCCAAGCTTGGATCCATAAACCTTCTGGATCCAACTTGAGGGGGAGTATTAGATATTAGTCCTTAATTCAAGGAATAAAACAAGGACCTTAATTCAATAAATAAAACAAGGACCTTAATTCAAGGAATAAAACAAGGACCTTAATTCAAGGAGTAAAACAAGGAATCATTAATTCAATGAGTAAATCAAGGAATGCTTAATTTAAAGGGTAATTGAAGGAGTAAAATTTCCTTATAAATAGCCATACAATTGTAATGAAAATATGAAGAAAATAATACAAACTAGAGAACTCTTTTGTGTAGAGTTATTTCTTTTTTTTTCAACATACTCATTGTTGGTAAATAGGGAATAAATTGAAAGCTTTAAACCATCGGGGGTTGAGGTAAGAAGGGGACCCTCCATCCCTTTATTTGTTTATATTCTATGGAGAAGTTTTTTCGGGTTTATTGAGGAAGGCTGAGGTGGATGGTAGTATCAGAGGTGTGATTATGGCTAGAAGATGTCCAAGGGTGTATCATTTATTTTTTGCAAATGATAGCTTCATTTGTATGAAGATCTATAAGGGTGTTTTTCATAAGCTTATAGAGGTTCTAAGATTGTATGAAAGAGATTCAGGACAGAAAGTGAATATGGTAAAATCAGTTGTTTGCTTCAGCCCAAATACCAGTTAGCTTGCGAAAGGGGTTTTGCAAGGAATTATTTGTATTCCTAAGGTAAATTTCCATAAGAAATACCTTGGCCTACCTACAGTGGCTGGAAGGTAGTAGAAAATGATGTTTGGGAAGCTTAAAGAGAGAGCTTTTAAGAAGCTTAAAGCATGGAAGAAAAAGGCTCTATCTAAGTCTAGTAAGGAGGTCCTTTTAAACTTTATGGTACAATCAATTCCTACCTATACAATGAGTTGTTTTAGGTTGCCAATCGGTCTTTGTGATGATATCCATAGGATGATGGATAGGTTTTGGTGGGGTTCTGATGTGAATAAAAGAACTGTGAATAAAAGAACTTTGCATTGGCTGTCATGGGATAAGTGGTGTAGGCCAAAGGCTTTGGGTGGTTTAGGCTTTAGAAATCTAGTTTCTTTTAACCAGACTTTGCTAGCTAAAGAGATTTAGAGGTTAATTGAGAACCCCTCTTCATTGGTGGCTAAGGTGCTAAAAGTAAAGTATTCCCCTCAGGGTGATGTATTGGAGGCTAAAATGCCTAGCCATGCTTCTTTTTGTGGAAGAGCTTGGCCTTGGGAAGAGAACTATGCAGGAAAGGAACAAGGTAGAGGGTGGGTAATGGTAAGAGTGTGATGGTCCATAAGGATAGGTGGCTGCCTAGGCCTGGGCCTAAAGTTTTATCTCCAAGAGTTCTTAGGGATGAGGCTTGTATTGTTATCTTTATTAGAGATAATAGTAGTTGGAATGATAGCTTGGTTAGAGGGTGTTTTGATGCAAGAGAGGTTGAGCTAATCTTGAGTGTCCCTTTATGCAGAAGTGAATATGTGGATAAGCTTATTTGGGATATGTGTGTTGATGGCTATTTTAATGTAAAGAGTACGTACTGGCTGGTTGAGGAGTGCAGGTTAATGGCTTTGAAGGGTAATCTCAATGTTGGGAGTAGCTGTGAGACTTAGTGTGATTGGTGGTCTCGAGTGTAGCCTTTGTGTGTACCTAACAAGGTAAGGATTTTTCTATAGAGGGCATACAAGAACATTCATTCCTTTTTATAGCTAACCTATGCATGGGAAGAGTTGTGGGAAATATGTGGTGTCCTTTGTGCAATGGTTACTGTGAGAATATTGTCCATATTATATGGTAGTGTGGCTAAAGAAGTGTGGGAAAATTCCATATTTCTTAACAGATTGAAGTTATGCATGTCTGGGAGTTTTCGGTTGGTTTTCAATAACATGTAGGTGTTGGGAAATATCGCAAATTCCAGATAAGCCAGATTTATGAGAAAGCAAGAATAGAAAAATAACACACAAAATTTGATAACGGAGTTTGGCCAATCTTGCTTACGTCTCCGGACCTACTGCAGATCTTTTTACTGAAAGGGGAGAAATTACACAAGGTGTTTACAACACTCACAACTCACAACCCAATTACACCCAAGAAAATTACTCTCAATTTTCTCTCACAAAAGTTTTTCTCTCAATTGGAATGAACACTTTGGATGATTAATTCATTACAATTACACATCTATTTATAGGAAAATTCACTCCTTGAATTACTCTTTAAATTAATGGTTCCTTAAATTGCTCCTTGAATTAAGCTCCTTGTTTTGCTCCATGTTTTACTCCATGTTTTGCTCCATGTTTTGCTCCTTAATTTGCTCCTTAAATTAAGGAGCTTTATAACAGTAGGCATTGTACACAAGTGAGGAGATGTGCCATTTTAGCTACCTATGTTGGTCTGTTTGGCACAATAGAAATGAATTGCTATATGGGAAGAGAGGAATGGCCATGGTGGAGATTCTGGAATGGTCTAATTTTCTCATAAAATGATTGCAAGGTGGCTAATCTGAAGCAGGTTTATGGAAGTATGGTTGGTATACAAGTTGTGAAGTGGGACAAGCCAACTGTGGGATGTCTCAAGACAAACACTGATACAACAGTTAAAGGTAACAAAATGAGATTGGTTGTGATGGTTAGGGATAACTATGGGAGATTTATCTTGACCATAACTAAAGAGAGGAGTAGTCACTACCTATTTGTTTTACCAGTTGATTTGCAGGCCAATTTTTGGCTTTGGAAGCTGTGATAGAGAGTGGATTGGATAGGGTGATGGTGGGAACTGACTCTTTGGTGGAAGCCTTTTTAATTAGGAAGGATGGTGATTGTCTTACTATGGAGGGAGTGATGGTTGGGGTGATTAGGACTTTGATTGGGAAGTGTAATTCTTGTGTTGTTTTTAGGAAAAGAGAGGCAAATTTAGTAGCACATAATGTTGCTTCTCTTGCCTTGAATGGGGTAGGAAAACATATTTGGGAGAATAATGCTCCTTTTGGTGTTTGGGATAGAGTAATGTTGGATTTGGTTGGTTGTAATAATAGTTTTCCTTGATTGAATGAATGAAGTTGGTTTTATCAAAAAAATAAAAATAAAAAGTCTATTTATTTGTGGAAAAGATGTAAGGTATATTTTCATCTAATTATCCTAGATAAATAGCACAAGAAAAAGTACTTGATATAGAAATATTTTAATATTTATTTATTTACAAGAAAAATAAATAAATTTAAAAAAAATACAAAAAATGATCAAAATCATAGACTTTTTATATAAAACTTTCAAAATAATTATTTATAAATACATATCAAGTATTTTGATATTTATTAATATAAAAAAATAACTTAAAATAAAAAAAAGGGGAAAATGGGGAGAACAACCAAATCCATGGTTTTTTATATATAAGATATCATTCCACTTTTTTTCTAAGAATAGGGGTTGTTATGAACCCCATTAATAATCATGAGTTATATTACAAATATAATCCAAATTGAAACCATAACACTTAAAAATACATCTGTTCTTCACAAATTGACTCACATTTTTTTAAAAAAATCACATATAATAATGCAATTACTGGAACATGATTTTTCAGATATTAATTACCACCAAACATAACATATGGAGTTATCGTTGAGCACTGAAGATGCACTCATGGAAGAAACTCGGACTGTTAGGCTCCATAAAACAATATATGGAATTACTATTGCATAAAAGGATTTAAAATATACAAAATTATAGGCAAAATAATTAAACAATTACTATTATACCATAGCTATATGATAAGAGATATTAACATATGTGTTGGAAAGATTCCTCAACCAAAAATATAATCCTATCCAACAACATGACTTTCTTTAGGACATTCATTCTTATAAGGAACAACTAGAGGGCTTGAAAGATGGTTCCCACTTGATTTTGTGTGTAGATTAAATAAATGCATTTATGACTTAAAACAAGCTTCAAGTTTGGAAGGATAAGTTCCACTCTTCTTATCCTTGGTTTCAAACAATCAAAGGTTGATGTGTC
This sequence comes from Hippophae rhamnoides, assembly GCA_033030585.1. NCBI lineage: Eukaryota > Viridiplantae > Streptophyta > Magnoliopsida > Rosales > Elaeagnaceae > Hippophae > Hippophae rhamnoides. The sequence continues at coordinate 23,095,300 of CM065437.1, read as the reverse complement.
CTTAATTTTCATGATCACTTCCTCTTCAATTGTTTACAACCTTATTTATGTTAATGTTATCATCATTAGAGACTCTAATTCCATTGAAATCAACATTTGATTAATATGCTTGATGCTACTTTCTCTCTCAAAGATTTGGGAAAACTTCATTCTTTCCTAGGTATTGGAGTTGTTAAGCTCACAAATGGAAGTTTATTTTTGCATCAAAAGAAATATAAACTTGATCTTTTGGATAAGGAACATATGACAGAAGCAAAGAGAGTTCATACTCCTATGTGTACTGGAATTCAACTATTACTTGATGATGGAAATTTGCTTGATAATCCCACATTTTCTAGGGGTATAGTTAGAGGGTTACAGTATCCCACTATTACAAGACTAGAACTAATGTTTGCTGTGAACAAAGTATGCCAATTCATGGCATCTTCAAGAAATTCTTATTATATAACAGTAAAAAGAATCCTATGCTATCTCAAGAGAACTATGGATTTTGGTATGGAGTTTAAACCTTCAACTAGATTATCTATTATAACATTTGTTGATGCTGGTTGGACTCCTTCTAATGAAGACATAAGATCAACCTCTAGATTGTGTGTATTTCTTGGAGCCAATGTAGTGGTATGGTTGGCAAAGAAATAACCCACAATCTCAAGGGCCAACACCAAAGTTGAATATTTTAGAGCACAACTGCTAAAATCATATGGCTTCAATCCCTTTTTAGATAGATTCACACTTCACTTTGCTCAATACCTATTATCTAGCGTGACAATCCTAACATAATAAGCTTAGTGCTAATCCTATACTATATGTTCGTTCTAAACTTTTTGAATTAGACTAACATTTTTTAAAGGAAAAGCTTGCCAACAAAATACTATCAATTCAACATCTTCCATCTTATGAACAAACAGATATTCTCACAAAAGCATTACCTTCGTATCATTTTTGTAATTAGAGTTATCAGTTCACTATTTTACTTAAAATTTGCTTATTTTTTTAATAAGTAATATTTTAAGATTAAAAATATTAAAATATAATATTTTTAGTAAAAAGGGATGAAAATATAATTTTTATAATTATTTAGAATTTTTATGAATTTTTAACACAAGATCAATCAAGAGCTACTATGTGGAAGACACATAAGTAGAATAGCTGACGAAGCAAGCCACATGGGAGACACATAAGTAGAAAGGCCCAATCGAAGAACATCGTATGTGCACCACTTCGCCACATGTCAGAACCAAGTTCACTCTGAGTTTTTCCAAGCGGTCAAAAGTCCTTACACGTGTCTTTACTTTATTCGTCCACTTCTTCCAATTGTGTGCCACATAATCCAAAACAACATATCATAGATTATCGCATGGCACTGATTCAGCATGCGTTCACCATACATGTTTTTCCTTACCACTCGTTGCGTTCTAATTCACCCAGTAAATTATGTATGCCACGTGTTATGCTCCCATTGGTTGGCATTGTCAATTTTGTTTTTCTATCTCAACTCTTGAACTGAAGCTGATCTAATAGTCTAGATTCCACCTTAGCTATATTTCACCCCTAATCACCCCATAAATTCTAATGAGCCATAATTAGCATTTTTTTTATCAATTTTTGGAGATAAGAATAGAGAAAAACATTGGAAAATTTAAATGAAGATACAATTTTGGTAGAGATTCAATGGGAGATTAGTATTATAATTCAAGGGATTGATTGTATTTCTTCTTCTCCTACTTTCTTTATCAATTTTCATATCTTTTTTTTATGAAAAATATGAGTTTTATGAATAAAATTATGTTTACTTAGTTTATTCCTCTAGGGGTTTTATGAAGCCAATTTACACCATGTAATGAGTTAATATTTTATCCCAATTATGATTTTAATTTAATTATATTATTTAATCTAATTTTTATGCTATTCATTGTTTGACCAACAATTTATCTATAGAGGCAATTAAATAGATTTGAAAAAATTATTTAATTATTTGTCTTGATTAAATAACATGCATAGTTTCTAGACAAAGATGTATGATTTTTATGTATACAATCCATAATTGATGAACTTAATGTATAGTATGCAATTTAATTTACATGATAGAGTGATTAGGTTAATTACTATATGGTGTGTAATTTACTTGAGAGATGAATACATGCTAAATTAGATTCAATTGATCATATAATTAATTGATAATTATATTGGAGAGATTTTAGTGATTCACATGTTTAAAAAATTAGGGGATCAAGTATTCTTAAATAGTTTCTAATATGTCTTTCTATCTGTTAAATCTGATTTAATTGATTATTTTTATTCATTTTAATTTTACTTTCTTAAAATATAAAAACACAAAAAAAATTATTATTTTTTTGTTTTAACTATTAGTTTATAATAATATAATCTCTATGAAAAATATATTTTCTTATCATTATATTACGTGTTATGATACGCATACTTGCGTATTCATTGAATACAATTCGTATCTGATCAAATTTTTAATACCGTTGTCGGGGATTATAAATATTATAAATTAATTTTTAATTTTTGTTATTTTTCTTTATTTTAATTTTTCTTTATTTAGTTTTTAATTATTTACTTTTATTTATTTATTTTATTTATTTCTCTTTATTTGTTTCTCATATTTTTAATTTATTTAATTATTTATTTTTAATTTTGACATATCTCTTAATACTATTAGAAATATAGTTGAGTCTATTGTACGAGTAGATTCTATAAAGAAGAAATTTTGTCTTTAGATTCCAAAATTGAACGTACTTTAAGATTAATTAGAAAAAAATAAGTTGTCACCTAAATAGAAGAAATGACTAATCCATTAGAAATAAAAAAATAATGAGCTAAATTTGATCAACTAGATTCCTTTAATGGATAATAGGCATAAAGTTATGAATGAATATGCAATAACTACGTTAGAAGGGTTGAATCCAAGTATTACAAGACCAAATATTAAAGCTAGATAGTTTGAACTAAAGACAATGATGTTTCAAATGTTGCAAATAGTTGGATAATTCAGTAGATTACCAATAGAGAATCCCCATTTACATCTCAAATTGTTTATTAATGTTGGAAATTCATTTAAATTCAGTGGTGTTACCGAGGAGGTATTTAGCTTAGATTATTTCTTACTCTTTGTGAGATCATACTCGAGCTTGGCTAAACTCTTTATCACCTGATTTCAATACAACTTGGAATGATTTGGTGGAGAAATTCTTGATGAATTATTTCCCACCAATAAAGAACACCAAGCTTAGGAATGACATTACCTCCTACCAACAATAAGAAGGAGAATCTTTATACATGGAAAAAATTCAAATAATTACTAAGGAAGTGTTATCACAATGGTATCCCTCATTGGATCCAAATGGAGACTTTCTACAATGGTCTCAATGCTCAAAAAGAACCATCGTTGATGCATCCGCTAATAGAGCTTTGCTAGCCAAATATTATAATCAAGCTTATGATTTACTTGAGAAAATGGCTTGTAATAATTATTAATGACCAAAGGATAGAATGATAGCTAAAAGAAGAGTATCTAGAGTCCATGAGGTAAATGATATCATGGCACTTATAACTTAAGTGTTATCTTTGATAAATCTTTTGAAGGCTCAAAACTTGCCAACGAGTATAAACCAAGTCCAAGATTCAGGGGTGTCGTGTGTATTTTGTAGAGAAACTTATTTGTTTGATAATTGTCAAAATAATCCAGAATCAGTATTCTACGTGGATAATGTGAATTGAAATAACAATAATATATACTCAAGTAGTAATATATAAAGTTTAGTAAAACTTAACAAAAAAAAGAGAAATTAAAATATAAACAAATAATAAAGGGATATAATAATTATGTTGATACCAATATACTTAAGCGCAACGAAATGCTCCTTTGATTCCTAATGTAGTTTCAAAGGTAAAAGATAATGAGAATAAATAAATTCTTAAGTTTTGCTAATATAAACATGTTACATATTTTATAGGAGTAGTTTCGAGGCACTTGCTAGTTCCTACATTATGCAACAATATAAGAAGATTATAACTTAAAATAAATTATACCAACTTAAAAATAAAATAAGAGGTGATAAACACAACTATGAAAAATATAAATTAGATTATTAATAAATCTTCTCCAAGATTATTGTTATTATATGAAAACTTCATTATAATTATTAAACATAAAAAATGATTGCATAAATACATAAAAAAAATTGATTTTTTTATCATAAATTAATCTAAAATCAAGGTAATATATGCTAAAATAAAATTTCAACAAGATTGTTCTATTTTGGCAGTTTTGAACCTGTTCAAAATAGGTTTTTAAAACCACCATATTTTGTGGTGGAGAAATAAAATTGCTAACTATCAAGCCAACTCAAAAATTTCAAGAATTTTATTGGTTATTAGCCAACTTAATATTGCACTAGTTTTGCAAGGAAAAAATACTTATGCTATTAAAAGAACATAAATGTTTAAAAGGAGAAAAATCTATTGAACATTGTACATAATAAAATAAAATAAAGTTAAATTAAAGTAAATAGAAATTATTTAGTTTTAACGTAATAATTAACCTATGAACCTTCAATCTCTTGTATATGTAGAAGAGGAACATGGTGTTTTGTGTCATTGCTTCTTTAGATCACTGATAATTGATCACATCTTATTTTGTTAATGCACATTGAAGAATCAAGTTCTCCCAAAATAAACCAACTTAATAACAATGTGAAGTCATTACCACAATAAACTATACCAATACAGAAGTAAAATAAACTCAAAAATAGAAGAGAAACAAAACCAATATTTAAATTTTGGCATACCATATATATATATATATGTATGTATGATCATCTAATTTAAACATATATCTAAAGAAGCTTTTGAACCTCTAAATTTTGGTAATTTAATAAGAATTTTACAACCTCAAAAAATAAAGACCTTTTAATATGCCAAGTTTATAGTCAACCTTAAAATGAAATAACACCAAAGCAAGGTCATGTACAAGAATAAAAATTATGATGAAAAAGATAAGTAGAAGAACTTGACCAAAAGATGCTTTAACAAATACAATAATTTATAGGTCAGAGGTTCTTTTAACCTATATTTATTAACACCAAAGTACACAAAACTATGAATTTAATATTTTGAACGATTGTAAGTAACACTTATAATCATGTAACAATGTGATATTTCTCAAGAATAACACGTTTAATAAAAACCTAACTCATTTGGATTCAAAACCTTATTCACATTCCAAGAAACATAAATAATCTTTGTGATATACAATGCCAATTATTAGAAAGCAATACTAAATTTTTTTATAAGTCTACACAAAATAAAATTAAATCAATAAATAAAAAATTTAGTATCAAATTCTTATAAGTTACCTATGATAATCAAACATAGGAAACTCATATTATTAAAAAGTATTATGCATTTTTTATCAACAACAAAAATAATTGAATAATATTTCCCCAACCCTTTTCCTAAGAGCTTTTGTTTATATTAGGGTATTCCAGCATTATTTTTAAATCAATTTTTACTATACCATACACTACTTACATTATAAACAGACAATCCCGAAAGATATAAAATAGAATTCATAACATCTATGGTATGAAAGTTATGATGATCCAAATTTTGGTCAGGTGCTTCCATGCATGTTATCAATTTAAAATGTATCACTCTCCAAGAAAGCTTAATTGGAGAGGTAAGTATGAAAAATGAAAAAATTAGGGAATGTATCTAGCAAAAATAAGTATCAAATTAAAATATTAAGCAAGTTTGTACCAAAATCAAATACCTTATAGCTCTATTATCCTCAATTAAAAATAACTTAATTACTAATTAAAAAATTTGTGATATCTACAAGTGTAAGTATATATCATTTTGTACTTATATCTTTTACAAGCAAATTGGAAACAAACAATTAAAATAAATTTTCAATTCTAAACTTCTAGTATAGACTTGTGGTAATAAAATAAATGAAAGTATTTAAAATATTATTGAAAAATCATTTATTGGATTTTTTTTCTTATCATAAGTATAGTCATAACAATATTATCAAGTAGATATATTAGTTTCTTCGTTGTCATTTTCAAAAGCATAGTTTTCTTTTAACATCTCATAACTAGAGCTAGAATTATAGTTGAAGACTTTACCTTCCTCGCTCCCACTCAATCTAACATTCTCAGTATCATCAACATCATCTATAAATGCATTAATATTGCATTGTGACCTTCTTGTGTTTTGAGAATCTATCAAGTTATCTTTTTTCCGCTTTCACATTTAATAGTATAAGAGATTCATCATTATTATCATTGTAATTCATATCAAAATATACATCACTTGAGTGAACTTCTTGAAAAGGCTCAAAAATGTAATTTTCATTTTCCATGCTTTCATCAACTTTCGTAATATCCCATACGTGCCTATGATCGATCGTTTGAACAACTCTTCAATAGGAACCATGTTTTGTGTTATAAATATAAAAAAACTTGCTTTTCCTTAGATGCCAAGAAAAGGGTCATCTTTATACCAATATCGACTTATGTCCATGCAAGTGAATCCAAGATCATTCATTAATGTTTTTTTCCTTGGATTGTTGTCGAACCATTTGCACATGAATAAAAAGACTTTGTAACCACTTGGATAATCTAAATGAACTATATCTTCCAATACTCTATAAAACTCAATGGCACACCCAACATGTGAAAGAGGTGTCATGACTCCACTATTTTGTAAAGACAAAAAGTTATCTCTAACAATATTGACAAATCTCACTCCATTTACAACACATCACATGTAGACATTGGGATCTCTTCCATGACCATCTACTAATAATTTAATCTCATCAAACACATTTGCATATGCATTGACTCTGTCAGTATGACACACCTTCAAAAGTAACAAAATAAACTAATTAAGACTTCATAATATGTAGATAGCATATAAGCTAAAGTTTGTGTCTACAATGAAAATACATCATACACGTTGCTTAAACCAACATGGAAAACTATTTTGTTTCCATCTCTCCAATTCTATTTCATTCATATTTGTTGGTACAGTTTTAGCATGTTCTCTACGTTTAATAAGTAATGAATATTAGAATAGACAACAAATTATATAAAAAAATTAATTAGACTTCAAAATTTTGGACTACTTACTCTAAATAAGACTTGAGTTCAACGCAATTATTGAGAACATACCAATAGGCCTTCTCAATGTCTTCTTTTGACAATCTCATATGTCGCTTCCCTTTTAAATCACAAATTTGTGTTTTAAATACTAATAAAGAATCCCTTCATACGTTGTCACGCTTAATATCAAAATTTCATTCTTTCCTATTGAATCTTGTTTCTATCTCATTAAAGTACATTGAACAAAATGCTATTGCTTCGTTGACCACATATCCTTCTACTGTACACTCTTTTAGCTTGGCTTTGTTGCAAACATAATTCTTCAATTTACTCAAGTATCACTCAATAGGTTACATCCACCATGAAGAAACTAGTCTAGCTAGTTTTGCTTCATAAGGCAAATGTACACAAAGATGAACCATTACATCAAAGAAAGTAAGGAGAAATATTTTCTCCAACTTGCAATATATTAAGACAATTCCTTTCTCCCTATCCTCCAAATCATGTGTATACAAAGTAAGTGCACACAATTTCTTAAAAAGGTTTTCCAGCTTAACTACAACTTCATAAATATTATTAGAAACAAAACCCATTATTCCAATGGTAATAACCTTTGGATCATTACATGACAATCACAACTTTTTAGTCCTGATATTTGAATACATTCATTACTAGCACACCTTGATATATTAGAGGTATATCCATTGGAAATTTAATAGACTTAAAGAATCTACAAAAAACCTTAGAATTATCCTTTGACACGGTGTATGATGCTAGTGTTTTGATCATTTTTTAATCTTTTTCTTGTATCCAAAAATCAAGCATTATGTTCCATTTTTGAAGGTCCAAGCAAGTATTTATTGTATCCTTTGATTTCTTCTTCAAGTTCAAAAGAGTTATCAATAAATTATCAAAAAATATTCTTCTCCACATGCATGACATCCAAATTGTGTTAAAATCTTAATTTTGATTAATACTCCAATTCAAGCAAAATACTTTCTTTTTTTCCCAATAATATTTGATTTGTGTCTTTTTACGATTTCTAGTATGTTGAGCTTCTTCTTTTTTCAAAGGTTTCATAATCCATGTTATTAATATGAAGAAGTAATTCTTCTCCATATTTTTCCAATGGAAGGTCTCTAGTATCTGTATGATTATTGAAATTTCTACATTTATGTCACTTGTGATTTTTATAAGAAAACGTCTATGTCTATGGTATGAAATTTATTAATTAAAATCATGGAGGAATTATCCTCTAAACAAACTAAACATGCCTTAAAACCTTTCGTGCTCCACCTAGAAATACAACCTTATATAGGAAAATCATTTATAGTCCACATTAAAGTTGCATGTGTCTTGAACGATTCTTACTTGATTGAATCATAAGAGCCAACCCCTTCAACTCACAAGTTTTCCAACTCTTTAATCAAAGGTATCAAGTACACATCAATATCCCGACTAGGAGGATTTGGGCCAGGTATGCGTGTTGAAAAAATTACAAGTGGTTGCTTCATCATCTTCCATGATGGTAAATTATAACAAACAATAACCACTGGCCACACAACACGTTAATTAGTTCTCTTGTTCCCAAATGGGTGGAAACCATCAGTTGCCAAGCCTAATCGTACATTTCTTGAATCAACTACAAATATTAGGTACATCTTATCAAAGGATTTCCATTCTTTACCATCAGTCGGATGTCTTAACACTCCTTCTTCTTCGAATCTTACCTCTTTATGGCATCTCACATCTTTTGCAGTGTGTTATGAGAAAAAAAATCATTGTAATATTCATTTTAATAGGATGTGTCACATAACCTTTTTCAGAATCTTAGAGGTTGCATGACTTTTCTCCTTGAGAGTTTATAAATTATGAACCTACTTAACCTAGAAAGGGTGAATAGGTTATTTTTAATTTTTATCAATTTATAATTTAATAACCTAAACAAAGCAGTATGTTATGAGAAAAAAAATCATTGTAATATTCATTTTAATAGGATGTGTCACATAACCTTTTCTAATCTTAGAGGTTGCATGACTTTTCTCCTCGAGAGTTTATAAATTATGAACCTACTTAACCTAGAAAGGGTGAATAGGTTATTTTTAATTTTTATCAATTTATAATTTAATAACCTAAACAAAGCAGTATGTTATGAGAAAAAAAATCATTGTAATATTCATTTTAATAGGATGTGTCACATAACCTTTTTCAGAATCTTAGAGGTTGCATGACTTTTCTCCTTGAGAGTTTATAAATTATGAACCTACTTAACCTAGAAAGGGTGAATAGGCTATTTTTAATTTTTATCAATTTATAATTTAATAACCTAAACAAAGCAGTCATGCATTCAATCACGTGTAAGAATAAAATGTGGAAATAAAAGAATAACACACAATATTTTTAGATGGAAACAAACTAGGCCATAATCAGAACCTAAGAGAAAAACCATCGGACCATCTAACTTTTCACTCTAAAAAACAAATGTTCAAGTACAAATTTGGTTTTATGCTCCCCTCCCTAGGATATTGTCCCAATGTACCTTAATTATGAGTCATTGCTCTATTTTCATAGTTTCCAATATTAGCGTGAGCGGGTTTCATACCAACATTCTTATAAGCTCTCCACAAATTAGATACATTCACGAATCAACTGCAAAAAGGGTTAGCACAAAAAACATAAGTTCTCGTGTATATTCTAAAACATATTTAATAATGAATAATTCTAACTAGATTATTCAAAATATATGTCATTAAAATAAAATCAACTAGCAAATCCTAAAGCAAAAATTTAAGCACAAGCTCAATAAAAATAGATTCTTTAAAGATTAATAATCAAATCAAATAATTATGATATGACAAACTTAATTATTTGATCTAACAATTGAAGAATAAAAATAAATAAGAAGCCATAAGAGCATATGATCAAAATATCATAAACTAATTAGGCTTATTAATCAATCAAACACAACCATCAATATTTGATAGAATAACTAAATAAAGAAACCTAATGAATTATAATATTATATTTCCAAAAGAAAAGAGAGAAATTAAGAAGAAGCTAATAATGATCTTGTATGGTTGATTGAAACAATGAGCAATGAGTTTTATTTATTGGAAAAATTAAAACCCTTAATCCTATTTAATTGATAAATATCTTTTCTATTACAAATAAAATTAATAATACTCACTAATTAAGAAGACTCATATATAATTGATAAATATATTTTCTATTACAAATAGTATTAGTAATACTCACTTATTAAGAAGACTCGTACTTAAATAAGAGTTCTTTTAAAGTAGACTCATTTATCATGAATAATTTTATTTAAAGAAGAGTTTTTTTAAAATAGATTTTATGTTATATTTTAAGCTAAGATTTAGCCTATAATTTAGGCTATATCTTATTTAATATTTTAGCATATAATTTATTCTATATTTAATCTATATCTTATCCGATATTTTAACCTAAAATTTAGGATATATATTCAAAACAATGAAACACATTAAAGAATAGGCTAAGTAATAGTAAATTAATACAAGTTAAAATAAATATTTTAGCAGCAAAAATAATTCTAGATTTATGAATATGTGTTATTAAATGTATGATAGTTATAAAAGATATATCTAAAGTACGATTATTTGAAATTCTGATGTTTTTTCGACTTTGCTTGATAAACTTAATAGCGAGCTTAAAAATAAGTTAACATGTAAATATTTTGTCCACTAAAATTACCAACACTTATAATTCTTACACTTCTTGTATTGTGACTCATGACATATTGGATATTGAACCAAGTCTTTATGTTCTTTCACAAACAAAATGAAATCATTTAAACATGCATGAATATTCTCATAGCCTAATCCAAGCTCTCTTAACAACTTTTTTGACTTGTAATGAGCTTATGGAATTTTTGATCGCTTAGGCATTGTATCAACAAAAAATTTAAGCACCATGTTAAAAGATTTATTAGTCCAATTATTTAAAACCTTAATATGCAACAACTTCAAAATAAAATTTAGTTGTGTATATTTCTTACAACTAGGATACAGTTCTTGCTCTATAGTAATTATAATGTCCATTGAGTTACCATCCGACTGACAATCATTAAAAACCTCATTGCCAGATTCAATGTTAAAATTTGTGCAACCCAAGTCCTTTAAAAATTCATACATTTCATCTCTTTCTTCTTGAATTGTATGTTGATCGCCTTCAACATTGACATTTCTTGTTTTTTTTACTCTAAATGTGGACGATTCTCTATGCTTATCCCATTGTGTATACAATTTGTAAAAACCAAATTCTACCAAATCTTGTCTAATTTTCCTCTCTAGATGCCTTTTTCCTATACAAAAATGAGTACACACACCATTTTGATAATTAGGACGTGATCTATCTCTGTCATAAATCTAACTTTTTTCCATCTTAATATGGAAACCTTTAATGTATTTAATGTTATAAGTCAATGTTGAGAACAACCAAATGAAATAAAGTGCAAGGACTATGTATCAAGGATATTCGTGTTATTCTATGATGTGCTCCATCACAAAAAGGTAATGTTCTTATCTCGTTAAAGAATATATTATCATGTAAGGGAAATAACGTTCAACTACACATTTGTGTCACTAAAATATTTCCTAACATCTCTTTATAAATCTCCAAGCACACCTTATGTTATTTGAATTCTTGATTTCTTATAAAATATCAATGCTTAAGTGACATGACATTAACAAAAGTAAGTACTCGAAAGCTCTAATTTGGTAAAACAAAATTTAAAAATTTGAGAAAAATTGGGAAATTCAAGTCCAACACCTGGATTTGTATCCAAAAATTTGATTTTTATTATGATAAAAGAGTTCGCGTAACATAGGATACATCATGCGTATGATAATAACAGTTGGAGAGTTAGCCATAATTTCTAATAAAGAATAATATATAATTGAAATTTGTTTTTCTTTCATAGCAATACATTCTTAAAATGTCTAACTCTTGGAGAATTAAAGAAAATGTGAAAAACAACATAATGCACACTCCATATGTGCAATGATTGCTCATGATATGATATTCACATTGTTATTTACATGTTCTTAATAGGTCCAAAGCTTTTGATTCATGCATAAATCACACATTTAAAATATTATGTTCAAATCTTTAATAAAAAAATAATTAACAATAGAATGAAAACAAGAAGGAAGAAAATGATAAATCAATTCGTAAAATTTAAACTCCAATAGTAAATCAAAGGATGTAATTGTTGAAATATCTGGATACAAATGCTTCTTGTAATTAATTTATGAATTTTTCAAATATTTTAAATAATGCCACTTAGTTTGTCTAAAATATTATGTGTACTTTACAAATAATTATAAAAGAAGGTTTAGAAAAAACAACAAGGGACTAAAAGGATTTACAAAATAAAAATTATTTTTGCCATGTAACTTTGAAGAAATATGTTAAGTCGTTTTCATTTACTTAGTAATTCTCAAGAAAAATAGTGAAATAGAAGAGCATTAAAAGAATACAACATGTAGATAATAGAAAGCCCGTTTTTCTTCAAAAAAAAATGTTCACTCAATTGATGCCAATTAGTAAGATATTAAAAAAAATGCATACATCTATTTATATTAGACAGAAGTATTATCTTCTATTAATTTCACAATCATAAAATTAAACAATTTATAATTTATAAACAAATAAACTTTCAAACCTAAACAAACCCACACTAAAAACTAATTTTTAAAATAAAGTTTCATAACCTCCTTCTAAATTTCCATAAACTCAAAACTAATATCACATTTTTTTATAGTTATCAAAAACTACCAAATTAACTAAAGAATAATAGTGCTAATATAACCAACTTACAGAGTTCAAGAAAAAAGAACCATTTAGTTATTATTCATATTTGTTAAGAAATAGATATTTTAAATTTAATATTTTTTTTAAAATAATTGATATATAAAAATAAGTTATGAATATTGATATTAATGTTAAAGATGTAATTTTATTTTGAATCAATAAAATATATTTTATATTAGTACGCTTGCTTAATAAAAAAAAGAGTTAAGTAGACATACATTATCTTCATTAATTGACATGTAGAATTCAGAATCAATTTCCTTTACAAATGTTACTACTAGCTTTAACATGATTTGTGTCTATAATTTACGTTAACAAAATAAGTATAGATATTACAAAACTAAATATATGTACTTTCTTCTTGTGGTAACACCTACTTTCCATGTCCTATGTTTCATAAAAACAAGAGTCTTAAGCTGCACATATTTAAAAGTTAATAATCCAAATTCACCAATATATATTGCACAAAATATAGTCCTAAGAAACCCCTTCGCAATGAGTTCATTTCTTCTCAGGTTGATTCAGACAAATTAACATCAATTTCATAGCTTAATACACAAAAACAAAAAGAAACTTCACAAAATAGTCTCGTCCAAATCCTATCAGATGATGGATGAGTTGGCGATGAATGTGACACTAAGCTTATTTTGGTAGGTCCAGAGGTGCTTCGATCCAAACCCATGAAAGCATCAAATGAAGCAAACTCTGAAATCTTTTATGAACCTAAAAGGGACCTTATTATATAACTCATCATCAATGACAAACATTGATCATCTTCAACCAACTCCTTTGAATCTAGTCGTTTATGAAGCTTATCTCTTTCACGCCTCTACTCATCCAACTCCTCTTCAAGGTTCACTTGATGATCGAGGTGCTGATAATGAAGTTGGATGACTTGGATTTTGCAAACAATTCATCTACGTACCAACGTATCTATAGGAGTACCATCTTCACCCACCAAGTCAACATTTATTTTCTCCTATAAGGAGGTAAAATATAAATAAGTATAGATAAAATGTACAATATTGGCTATTGATTGTTTCTACAATAATCAAAGAAAAACTGAAATTAACTATCCATAACTATTTGCATAATAAGTTACTAATTACCAATAAAAAATGCATGCCTTGTATGTATCATCAGTGTTAAAGTAATCACACATATTCGCCCAAAGCTCATCAATCAGGTGGTCAACATCACGAACATTCTTAGGCTTAGGCCTATTTTTCTTCTTAAACTGCATAGTCTTCCCAGCCATGCTCCTATAATGTGTGCGTAGTTTTCCCACATATTTGCTAAAAGCCACACCAAGCCCAACACTAATCATATTATCAGTATGTGTGTCGTTCCAATTGATATTGTAACCACCCTACACAAAATAAAAAGTGAAAGAATTATATAAGTTTCAAGTATATTTATAAGAATATAACAAGTTAATAATTAAAAAAACTTACAACAAGTAACTTCTTGCATTTCAATATCTGATCAACCTTTACTTTTGACCATATTCCTTTTAGCAATAATTCATTATCAGCTTGAACTATTAGAGAGCAATACCTTGCAAAATTTTGAACATTTCGGCCATCTCCAGTAAGCTTTTTAGCCTTTGTCTCCCACCAAATTACTTTTTTTTTTCAGTGCAGTCCTTAAATTCACCTAAACCTATGCCTCTGTTATGTCCTCGAACATTCTTCACCACTAACATCATAAAGAAAAAAACTAAGACAAATAAATTTGAGTTTCTATTAAAAAATAACATTGATACTAACAAAATGGAGTAAGTATTTCAAAATTATACCTGTAGGCTTCTCTGGAACAACAGAATGAGAAACTATGGTTGCTAGTGGAGTAACTTCTGATGGAATATCTTATCCAGCTCTTTCATTAGAGGGTTGGCGACCCCTCCCACGTCCTCTTGCAACCATCTTAACGTATAAAATACAAATATTTCATTACTGATCCAAAAAATTGTTGTATACAAATAAATGGAAACTAAACTTCATAAACACAATCCTTCACTGATTTACTACCAACATCTAAAAAAATTGAAGAAATTATAATAATAAATTTCCTTACTAGATTACCAATATGTAAGAAACAATATCGATTAAAGTGAAATAAAAGAGACGCATTTAAATTTTGTTAGTATCAAATTTAAGAACAAAGAGCAAACACTCACAGAAAAAGAAAAGGAAAAACTTCTGGCAATTGCCTTGCAAACACACTCACAAAACAAGAAAAAGAAAAACCTCTAGCAATTACCACAAAAATATTTTTGAAAAGGCAAGAATAGAGAGAGATGGTATATTATTGGTAAGAGGTAGACATGTGGGGACTGTCTAAGTTGGGTTAGTATTTATAGGCAGAGAGTTAGAGTCATTAGCAAATAAAGGTGATTTTTTTTTTTAATTTTAAGTTCAAATTAAATTTTAACTATATTTTCACAATTATTATCACAACAATAATTTATTAATAACTAATTTATCTAATATTAATTAATTACATTAACTATATAATAAAGATAAAATAGTTTATATATTTTATTGTAACAATAATAAAAATAATTATGATAATATCATTACCTTAAATAAAATTCTAATAATATATTAACTTATGATTGTTTTGATTCTACAATATTTATATTATGATACATGTTTATATAAAAAATGATAAATTTTTTTAATTTTTAAAATAATTTTAAAATATTTCAAGGTATAAAAAATATAATTATAAAAATTCATATACTTATATGATTCAATTAATAACTAAAACAAAGGCTGTGTGTAAGTAATTTTCTTACCTCTACGTAAATGTAATTTAAATTTGCTACTATGGTGTTGAAATTTTCCCAATTCAAATTAGGATGAGAATTTGTATTTACTCGTAATTTTTTGCATCATACATTTAATAAATCTATTATATAATATCAATTTATATATACATGTTTGTCCTATTAATATCATGTAAAATTCATATTTTAATCAACTCAAAAATTAGTTAATAAAATATATTAGTTGAAGTAAAAAAAATATTTATTAAATTAATTTGCATCATATTATGTCATCGTGTTACCGTGTCATAAAAAATTCTAATTAAGCAGAACAATATATATGATCTCATGACCTTTATCAATTCTACATTTTTTATAGCTTGATTTTTTAGTAAGATTTAATCTCTCAATTTTTTAATTAAAAAATTTAGGTTAAAGTTAAATTAGGTTGAAATTTCACATGTCAGTCATAATTAACGTATTTAAATTGTTAATTTTTTAATTTTAACATATTTATACAAATTATCTTACTATATTACTAATATATACATAATTTTATTAATAAATTTAATTAGCAATTATTATTATATATTTATTAAAAAATTATTTAAATTTTATGATGGATATTAAAATAAAAAATATGTATTATATTTAATTAAATATAATTTTTGACTTACAAACAAATTAAAAAAATAAATCATATAAATCTCATTTTCTTACAATTTTTCAAATTATATTAAGTAATAAATATTTTACAATTATTTTTAATTATTATTTAATATTATATTTTTCTTAGTTGATTGAGATACTAAGAAACAAAAAATAACATTTATTTGTAAAAAAATATTTCAACTTTTAAATTTTATTGTTTGAATATATATTTATTATATTTGGTCACCTATTCGTTTAGATCAGTCTCTCATCAGGCACATCTCGACCAATCGGTCACTTTTTGGATAGCTAGTTGCACTTTTAACCACCACACATGGTCTTGATCGGTCATTCTTGGTCTTCGTTGGCCATACTTTGCATGGTCCTCTCCTATCTAGTTCAGTGGTGATTTGATGTCCATGTGATATGTGATTAGTATACCATGTCTTTATTTTCTATCTAGGTCTTCAATCTTTTTAAGTTGGAGTGATTTATTGGTTCAGATGTTACTTAGCTAAGCCTTATTTTACCCATGAGATGTCTCTAAACTTAGAGAAATATTTGTAGTCGAGTTGATGAATTGTCCTTTCTTATAGGGGGTCTTGAATGATAAAGTTTTGTACTTTCAAATTCTTTGACCACACTCTTGGCATTGGAAGATTCCACGTGAACATTCTCTTAGATAGAAAGTAGACTAGGAGTATGTGGCTCTAGGAGACATTCTAAGATAATCTAGAAAGCTATCTTTATTATAATGAGATAGGTGTCGTTATCCACTCGTACTCCTCATCTATGAGCTAGTCTAGCTCATTGATGGTGAACTGGAGCAGTTTAAGACTTATATAGGTTGCGAGAATGCTAGAGATTTGGGCTTATTTGGTCCCATGATTCCCGTTTAAGTGTTAAAAGTTATTAATTATTTTATTCTTTTTGAAAGGATTTTTAATTTCTTTCGAAGATCCCTTAAATGAAGATGATCCAAATAGCACGCAATCTTTTTATAAATATTTTTTAGATAATCTGAATGAAAGGAAAGTGTATATGATCATTTTTTCCCAAATTTTATTTATTTGGACGGATGAATGGTCTCTAATCTCGATATATGCCTACTTTTGAAATTTCATCTTCATACATATACCAAAAAATATCAAAAATATAATTGTTGAAATTATCTCGTTGAGAAAATTTTGGAGCTGGTATTATTTCTCTAAAAATCAATTCAAAAAATTGGTGAATTGGTGCTAACATTATATAAATTTAAATAAAAAATAATTGAATGTTAAAAAATGTATTTATATTCCTTAAGATAAATAATTATAATGCTTTAATAGATAATTATCAATGTTTTAATTATTAATAATTTATTATATATATATATTATTACTTTAAAATACAAGAATAATTTTATCCAAAAATTTATAAGGCGTGATTTAACCTTTATATATAATATAGTATAAATATAAATACATATTAAAATTTATAAGACATGATATCGATTGTGATTAGTATATTATATATTTATAGATTTTAACTCAAATTCGTTCGTTCGAATGAAGTAATCAATTTGAACTAATATAAATATAAATATATCAAATTTTTCAGATTGGATAAGATATGTTGATATTGAATTTATTTATGTATTATTATCATATATAAAACATGATATATATAACATTTAAATTTTAAATTTATGTATTTGTAGAACAATTTATTTATAGTCATAACTAAGAGAACTAAAAAAATAAGAAGTATGTTTTTATAATTATTAAATTATTATAAATATTTATATTTAATTTTAAACTAAAATAATAATATAATATAATTAGGATATTTATATTATTTAAATATAATATATTATAAAATAAAATATACATATATTTATAATTTAATAATAATTTTATCTGAATTAGATATAACAGATTATACAATTCGTTTGTATTCAAATCTAATTTAAATATAAACGAATTTTATATTTTTGAATCTAAATCCGATTTGATTACAAAATTTATCAATATTACTTAATTTAAATGAATTGATTATATCATCCTTAGTTTTATTTCTATTTATTTTTAAGTTTTAGTTGTAGTGATAAATTAATAAAAATAATTTGAAAATTTTTACTAGTTTTTTTTTGGGTAAATTTAGTTTATAATTTGGGGGTTTGAAAATTACATTTGTCAGGGTATTCCCCAATTTGAAATCTTTAATTAGCATTTTTTTTTAATATGTTCACTTTAGGAAAGATAAAAGTTAAACATAAAAGAAGACTAAAAAGAGTTGGAGCAGCCCAACCATATAAACAAGAAAGAGAAAAAGAGAGAATCTTTAGCTATCTCTTAAAATTAAAAACCCAAACCATCTCTGTATTTCCTTCTCCCAGAGATTGACACTCTCTCATCGATGACCCATCTATGTTCTTCCTTCTTTCACTCTTCTAATCTCACTCTCTTAGATTCAAACCAATCCAGATCTTATCTCTCATCAAAATCAAAGAGTTCTAGGCATGTGATCAACCGTAGCCCATCTTTCTTCTTCCTTCTCCCACTCCATAACACACAAGATCATGACAAAGATGTTCTTACAACCTAGTTTTGCTTTCTGTTTCTTTCTTTGGTTGAATAAAGTGACTAGGTTTTGAGCTTTTATTTATTTTTAATTTACCTTTCTAATGTGTGTTTCTAATCATTATTTTTTATTATTGTTACTTTTATTCTTGTGTTTACCTCATATGATCGTCTTATTTAATCAATTTTCTTTGATGTAGCTCACTGGAAACGTGAAGAGAGGCGTAGGCGCTTGAAAAGAGATAGGTTGGCACAAATGGTTCCTTTCAAACATAACGCAATATTTGTTTAAAGATGTGTTTCTTTTCATTATTTCAATTATATTTGTCATTTTTTTTTTAATTTTCTTGCTCATGGTAGTCTCTTCTGTACATATATTAATTAACTTTTAAATGAGTTTTATTTATCTTTTAAATATCATCTTTGAGTATCTTCTATCAAATTTTCAAAAAAAAGAAAGAAATTTTTGACTTTTGCCTCGATTCTTATTAAGGGTGAATGAAAATAATAGTTTTTAATATTTATATAATAACTAATTCTCAATTTGTTTTTGATAGATTTTTAATAGATTTTTATTTATATAATAACGTTTGAAGGGTGAATGAAAATAATAGTTTTTAATAGATTTTTGATTTTTGTATGAATTTTTTTGTTTTGTTGTTATATTCATCATTTTTGTTAGGATTGTTTACTTTGTAAAGAACATACCTACCTTATAAATACCTTTTTAATTATATTTTTATTTCTTTTTGAGATTTTACTTAGTTATATGATAATATGATGATGAAGAAATTCTTGATAAAAAGAAGTTTAATATCATTAAATATAATATTTATTTTATTTTTGTAGATTTTTTTATTAATTTATTTTGTTAATATACATCTCTTTTTTTCGTAAAGTGTTTATCAAATGCTATTACGATTTGATTTTGCAAGAACGCAATTTTTGTTTTGCGTGGATAAGAATACTGCAAATGACAAAAGTGATCTTTAGCTTAAAAAGCTAAAATCTTAGGAATTTTTAAGTATGAATTGATAATTTTACATCTTTTACTTATCACAATTTAGAGATTCATACTGATTATCATCGATACAAAGTATTTATGCTAATAGAGTTTGACATTGTAGGAAAAAGATGATCACATAATAAAGTGCAGTTTAATTTACGTAATCACTTTGCCTCCTATTTGTTTATGATCTACGGTTAATGGGATTTATTTAAATATAATCAGATCAGATACAATATTTTTGACTGCAGAGGCTACATTAATGAGGGGTTTTCATGCAATGAATAGGTGATGCCAAGTATTATTGGCTAATGTAAATGAGTAGACGATTATTCCTTTTGTTAGTGGTATGGTTTACGAATGAAACCAAAACGCTTAGGTTTTATGATATTTAGTAATTTAAATGATATTAAAATTTTTAAATGTTATGTTGTGAATTTTATTTAAAATTTTTGGAGCTTGTGGTCAATTTGGCCAAGAGAGGAAATCTTCCTGGTGTTGAGAACCTGATAAACTTTGTGGTTGTTTGTGCATAAGACTAAACTTTGGTAAACTGTTAGTATCTTCAATCTTCAATATGAATATTAGGATAGTATTAATGTTCAAATTCAATTATACATATAGCATAAAAAGTTTGTTGTTGTCATGATTTGAGGTGAAAAAAATAAGCATATATATAAGTTGATAATAATATTATCACAAATATTTTTATTATTGTCATAATATAATAAAAATGTATAAAATGTCTATTTTACTCATATTATAAATTACATCATAATATCATTATTATTATATAAAATTATCATTAGTAAATATTATTGTGACAATAATAATATTAACTATGATAATATTATTAACATATAATTTTATATTAAAATTTATTGATTATGTTAAATTGATGTAAATTATGATATTTCTTAACAAAAAAATGTAGACAATTGATACTTATTGTTTAGGTGTTGAATAATGGTTTTAATGAACAGTAAACAAGATATGTAAAAACTTTATCGATTTTACTTTATTTAATTTAATTTAATGGAATGCAATTTTATTCTTTTAATCAATATAGATAGTTTAGGTTAATGGTAAAATATAATATCAAACAAATTTTGTGTGAAAAAGTTGTTGTAAATTTATTCTTTAGAATTACATATTTTGTTGTATTATCATTTTAAAATAATTTTTTGTAATAAGCTTTTGTTATAAAATTCATTTTAGATTATGCCTTTAAGAATGAATAATTAGTCTTCATTTTGTTCCAAATTATTATTTTTTAAATAAAAATTTGTCAAAAAAGTACATCTCTTAAAAATATAATTGGTCATATTTTTATCCCAATTTAACTTTTTTGAGATAAAAATTTCTATTAAAATTTTTTCCTTGAATATATCTTTTGGGACTATAATTTTTTGCAATTTTGTGTTAAATATATTTTAGGACAAATAATTTTGTCAAAAAGTTATCTTATATTATGTTTTTTAAAATTATATATTTTGTTGTACTTTTGTCACAAGTTAATTTTATTGAGGTAAAATATTTTGTTAAAATTTTATCCTTAAATATATTCTTAGAACTATAAAATTTTTATAGTTTTGTACCAAAATACTTTTTTGAGACAAGTAATTTTGTCAAAAAGTTGTTACATATTATGTTTTCTAAAACTCTATATTTTTTCATACTTTTATCACATATTAACTCTATTGAGTTAAAATATTTTGTTAAAATTTCATCCTTAAATATATTTTTAAAACTAAAATTTGTTATAATTTTATCCCAAAATACTTTTTTAAGGCATAATTTTGTTAAAATGTTGTCTCATATTATGTTTTCTAAAACTATATATTTTGTCATAATTTTGTCACAAAATAACTCTACTGAGTTAAAAAAATTTGCTAAAAATTCATCCTTGAATATATTTTTAGGATTATAAAATTTGTTATAGTTTTGTCTCAAAATACTTTAAGAGACAAATAATTTTGTTAAAATGCTATCTCATATTATGTTTTCTAACACTATATATTTTTTCCTACTTTTATCACAAATTAACTATATTAAGATAAATATTTTACTAGAAATTTGTTCTTAAATATATTTTTTGAATTACAAAGTTTGCTTCAGTTTTGTTCTAAACTGCTTTTTTGAGACAAGTACTTTAGTGAAAAAATTATCATATATATATCTTTTAATTAGATATTTTGTTTTACTTTTGTCTCAAATAATATCTTTTAAGACAAAATATTTTGTCACAATTTTGGGGACAAATATTTTATAATGTTAAAATTTCAACAAAATGAATTTATCCTAAAAATTATATGTAAAATCATTAATGACAAATTTTAATGTTTTTACCAAATAAAATTTTATTATAGAAAATAACATTAGGGATAAAAAATTTGTGACAAAATACTTAATTTTGAAGGATAAATATTTTGCTTTTTAAGATTTAGTAAGACTATTTCATTAGCATTTTCAAGGACAAAATCAGTATATTAAGAACAAAATTTAACTTTTGGTGACCCTCACTTTAGAACAAATAAAACAATAAAATATTTTGTCTTTAATTCATATTCGGGACAAAATATCAACTTTTAAGGACAAAATTTCTTATCCTAAAAGACACATTTTTATAATTATCTTAATTTAATGAAATTATCTCTATGAATGATTGACATTTCATAATTTCAAGATGATTGAATTGTACCGTTCTACTAGCTATAGATGAAGATAACAAGAATTTTAGGCCATCACAAATTGACACTTTCAAAGTCTTTAAATTTTGAACCCAACTTGATGAGCTTGTTAAAAGTTGGTCACCCTATAATGTATTTGAAGGTATTGAGGACAGATACAATGTCTCCAAATTGGGTAGCAAAGCTGTTGGGAAATAACGCAAATTCCCGATAAGTCAGATATATGAGAAAGCAAGAATAGAAAAATAACACACAAAATTTGATAACGGAGTTCGGCCAATCTTGCTTACGTCTCCGGACCTGCTGCAGATCTTTTCTTGAAAGGGGAGAAATTACCTGAAGGTGTTTACAACACTCACAACTCATGACCAATTACACCCAAGAAAATTACTCTCGATTTTCTCTCACAAAGCTTTTCTCTCAATTGGAATGAACACTTTTGGATGATTAATTCATTACAATTACACATCTATTTATAGGAAAATTCACTCCTTGAATTACTCCTTAAATTAATGGTTCATAAATTGCTCCTTGAATTAAGCTCCTTGTTTTGCTCCATGAATTGCTCGTGTTTACCTATGTTTTTGCTCCATGTTTGCTCCTTAAATTAAGGAGCTTTATAACAATCTCCCAGCTTGAAGACCGATTTCAATGTCTTACACCTTGATCAATGCGTGACTTTTCTAGTCTTTGTTACTACAGCGGACAGTGAAGTTGAAACTTCGCTTGTCAATAATCACCACCTTTGTTAACATGTCTATCTGGATTTTTGCTTGTGAATCTTACTCCGGTATTAACACATCATCTTCCAATAGAGATCTGATGAAGTGATAACGAAGTCGATATGCTTTGTTACAGAATAAAATCTTGAATTTTTTCGCCAGTGTATTGCAGACTTTGACTATCATTATGCAGAACATTCTTCTTGTTTGAATCCCATCGATTAACAAACCTTGAAGCCATATCATCTCTTTACTAGCTTCGATTCGCTACATTACTTTCGGCCTACTGTAGTGGATAGAGTGAAAATTTTCTCGTATTTGTGACATCCAACTAACGGTGTAGTTCCACGACGGTAAATATATAACGGCAAGGTGGTCGGTGATCAACTTCACCTCCAAAGTCCACGTCTACGTACCACTTGTACTTTTAACTCTCCTTTACTAAAATCTGACACTTTTCGTGGTTCCTCGCGGATACCTCAAAATCCACTTGGCTAACTCCCCAATGAGTTTTTCGCGGATTTGACATAAATGCTAACAACTCATGCGTAGGCCAATGTACGGTCTCGCATGCACTATCCGTGCGTACATTAAACTTCCAATGGCCGAGGCATAAGGAACCTTACCATGTATGAATTCTCTCTCTTCTTACGTACGAGGTGATCCTTGGATAGGCAAAATGATTGGCCAGGGTGTGCTAGCGGCAGCGTCGCCCGTGTTGAATCTTTGCAAAACACGATTGATGTCTTTCTGCCTGAGATAAGCTGCAAGGATCCTTTCTTCTTATTTCTTGTGATTTGCATTCCAAGAATCTTCTTTCTTTGGACGAGTCTTTCATGTCAAATTCCTTTGACAATTGCCGCTTCAACCTTTTAATATCATCCATATCCGAACTTCTTACTAACGTATCATCAACGTAAAGTAGTAAAATGATATATTTGGACCTATATCTCAAGTAGCAAATGATCAAGATTGCACCTCGGAAACCTTCCGTGTACGGCTGTCAAATTTTTGTACCATTGTCTCGGGGGCTTGTTTCGGGCCATACAAACTCTTCTTAAGAGCACGCGCGTATTCTTCCCCTTTCTAAGAAACCTTACATTTCGTGGTACATGTAAATCTCTTCATCTAAATCTCCATGAAGGAATGCGGTCTTCACATCCATTGTCAAGATGAAGATCTTCAATGGCTACGATACTAATACGTACGATAGTATTGAGCTTCACAACGGGCAAAAATGTCGGTATAGTCAACTTTCCTTCCGTTGGAAACCGCTTTGACAACTAGGCGGGCTTTGTATCTCTTGGAACCATCGTACTCTTTCACCGTTACACCCATTTGTTGTGAAGTGCCTTCTTTCATGGTAACTCGGCTAGTTCCCGTAATACGGTTGGAGATGAGAGATTTCATTTCTTCTTTCATAGAAGCTCCCACATTTGGAATCTCGAGTCCGACAAGCTTCATCATAGCATTCGGGCTCCCTTCCATCGATCAGAACATATAGTTCATGTATCTCTGTTAGCACGTGGTCGAGAAGACATACCGATACGGGAGTGGAATTGGAGTAAGAGGTTGCAGGTGTGTCGAATCGTGTCTGCTTTTGTCAACAAGTTCCTCCGTCGAGGACTTGTTACAATTGGTTCTCATTGCGGAAGTATACGGGACATCATCTGCGTACGCAAATCTTGACTCATTCTGCTCCGGTCATTGGCGTCTATTTTATGCATGTCATATACATCACCCTTTCGTTGAAAATCACATCTCCTCGCTACGGATAACTTTCTTCTTTTCGTCATCCCAAACGCGTAGCCAAACTAAATCCTCACCATGGGGCATGATGAATGTGCATTTCTTGGATTTGGGATCAAGCTTATTCTGCGCTTGATCAACGATATGCACAAATGCTACACAACCGAAAACTTTTAGATGTGATAGTTTCACCTCTTTTCCGTCCATACCTCCTGCCGGTATTCTATGCTCAATGGAACGGATGGGCCTCGGTTGATCAAGTAAGCTGCCGTGTTGGCTACCGCTTCGCACGCACCGTGGCAGTAGAGCATTTGTATACGAATGCTTCGCTCTTTACGTCAACGTTCGGTTCGGTTCGTACGGCTACACCATTGTGTTGAGGCGTGCTGGCAGCGAGTTCTTTCCATTCGATCCCGTCTCATGAGTAGAAATTTTTGAATACGGGTGTCTTCGTATTCACCACCATTATCGCTTACGAGCTTTTGATCTTTAAACCCGTCTCGTTTTCCACCATAGCTTTCCATCTTCACGAAAGCCTCAAATACTGACTTATGCTTTAGAAAGTAAACCCGTAATTTCCGAGAGTGATCATCAAATGAAAGTCACAGTAGTGTTTCCACCAGATAGATGAGGCAGAGTCGTTGGTCCCCACGAACATCGAGTGAATAAGCTACAGCCTTTCCTTCTTTGGGATTCTACATGACTTGTCGAAAGTGACTCTCTTTTGCTTTCCAAGTACGCAATCTTCGCACACATGTCTATCTCCTTGCAGACCTGGAAGTTTTCCGCCCGATGCGTAATCTTCATCCCTCTACGCTCATATGGCCAGTCTCTGATGCGCCATAGATTTGGCGTTTCATTGCTTGCTTTATAGCGTAATTGAACAACGTGCCTCTATTTGGCTGCAAAGGTGCCACTTTTCTTGCCTCGAGCAACCGTCATCGTACCGCTTTGAAATCTTCCAATCATCGCGTGGAAGATCGTACAGTAGTGCGGTGGCCTACCCCACCGAGATTAAGTTCCTACGAGATCGGGAATATGCCTCGAAATCCTTCAGTTCCCAAACAGATCCGTTCAACTTAATATTCACTACACCTTTGCCAATAATATACATGGTTGATCATCACCAAGAATATACCTTTCAAGGTTTCCGGGGACATATTTCTCGAAGAATTCTTTTTGTGAAGTGGCGTGAACGATGCTCATGTCTAACACCCAAGATTCTTCCTTGCTTCTCCAAAGAGCATATCAATGCATCGTCTCTCCCCGAGGTGGAAGTAACATTTGCTTATACGCCTTCACTTGTTTGTTCTTGGTGCCTTTCTTGCCCGATTTTTGTAGTGTCCAGGTTTTCCACAATTCCCGACACTCGATAGTCTTCGGTATGGGAATTATTAGGATTCCTGGATTGGACCTCCTGTCGCTGATTTACCTCGGTAGTGCATTTCTACCACGTCCATTCCCTTTGGTTGAATTTCTTCCTCTTCGACTCTGTATGCAAAGGCGAATTTGACGATTCACTGACTCTCTACGTCGGATCTCTTCACCGAGAACCAAATCACGAACATCGTCGAATTTTAACTTATTTTTCTGACGAGCTACTCACCGTGACGGTAGCATTCAACTTTACGGTAAAGAAGACAAAAGTATTAATGCTCGTACTTCTTCATCGAATTCAATTTCCACCGAACTGTTGGGTTGGACTGTTGAGTTCTATTGAGATGTTGAGCTACCGATGCGCCTTCATTCATCCGCAAATTGAACAAACGCCTGCATCGAGTGCACTTTGTTTGAGGCCGATGGCTTCTCGTACATATTGGAGTAGAGCTGCCGTAAGACCGCCGCGTAGTGGTCTTTTCCTTTGCTATGTTGAACATTACGGATAGCGTCAATCGAATAACTCCGAGGTCATTGTCATGCAGTAAGATTCCAATCTTCTTCCTTCATAGCTTCTGGTTTCTTTCTGAGAGAGGTTGATATAGATTTCTTTTATACGGATAAT
Source organism: Hippophae rhamnoides (assembly GCA_033030585.1). Taxonomy (NCBI): domain Eukaryota; kingdom Viridiplantae; phylum Streptophyta; class Magnoliopsida; order Rosales; family Elaeagnaceae; genus Hippophae; species Hippophae rhamnoides. The sequence goes on along the minus strand of CM065437.1, from coordinate 23,068,163 downwards.
CCTCTGTCGCATTTTCCCAAAACCCAATCTGCCATCAAATTTCTCGAGTTTCACCCTTCCTTCATCCATGCGGCCGTCGCTCCCACTAAAATCGACTTCCTGCGGATCGTTGACTATTTCTTGCGAGAAAATTGAGTAAATCACTACCAATAGCTACGATACTGGTTGTTGGGAAATAACGCTAAATTCCCGATAAGCAGATTTATGAAAGCAAGAATAGAAAAATAACACACAAAATTTGATAACGGAAGTTCTACGAATCTTGCTTACGTCTCCTGGACCACACAGATCTTTTCTTGAAAGGGGAGAAATTACACAAGGTGTTTACAACACTCATGACTCACATGACCCATTGATTACACCAAGAAAATTACTCTCAATTTTCTCTCACAAAAGCTTTTCTCTCAATTGGAATGAACACTTTTGGATGATTAATTCATTACAATTACACATCTATTTATAGGAAAATTCACTCCTTGAATTACTCCTTAAATTAATGGTTCCTTAAATTGCTCCTTGAATTAAGCTCCTTGTTTTGCTCCATGTTTTGCTCCATGTTTTGCTCCATGTTTGCTCCTTAAATTAAGGAGCTTTATAACAAAAGCCTACACCATAAAATTGGAACTTACATAGTTTAGTCACACATGAAAAAACTACATGCTAAACTCACAATTTCTTGTGCTAATTAATTAGGATACTTATGGTTTATATGCAAATAGCATAACAATACTTTATATAGAGATTTTTTAATGTTTATTTTTGAAGAGGTTATTGACCCAATATATATACAAAAACTATGTCTATCTATGGTCAAAATTTTATTATAAAGCTCCGTGAAAGAGCAGTGATACTACTAGATTTACTTTTACGTTGAAAACAAAATTGAAATGTTTTCACTTTACTCATCATATAATATAATATTGCTATTTCATAATAACATAATTATATTTTAAAAGTCATATCACTACACAAATGTATCACTTAATTGAAAAATCAGGTTCAGATAATTTTTTTGCAAAATATATGATTTTTTAAAAGAAACAAGGTTGCAAAAGTTACTTACATTAAGTAATTTGTGTCATTTGATCTCTTAGATTATAAGTGATGTTATATAGTCCTAAAATCTTAAGACAATTGTAAAACATTTCTCAATTCTGAATAAACAAATACAAAAATTGTTTTAACAAATTTTTTGGAATGTACAGATTATTCATAATTTATATGTAGATAGGATATTATTTTTATTTTTATTGGACATTTTATTTATTATATATAACGTTTAAATTATTTACAGAATATGAAATGTTCGTTGAAATATTCATCATTTATGGACTATGTTGTTATAAGAACGGTACAACAATTGAGCAATAATTTAAAGATTTATAATCAATATCAAATTATTTACTTGACATAATACTCATCAAAGAGCTAATAGACCAAATAGATCAATCATTACTACATCATTGTCCATTATTGATGTCATATGATGTTATCACAGTCTAAGAAGCTATTGTACAATATGTGACTTGGCTATCGAATCAAGTTATGCTAAATTTTGATATAGTACTATTTATTTTTGCTTAAAATAATATTTTTTTACTACTTGTATTATATTATTATTCTTTTTATTGTGATTAACATATATAATACCTCTTGTTTAGTCTATTATACTAGAATTGGTAAGTGTGAAACATTTAAGAGATGTAAAAATAAGTTAAAAATAAAATTAATTTCTTAAAATTAAAAATATATAAATATAAATATATGTATAAATTATAAATACATGATTTAAATAACATAAAATTTAAATATAAGTAAAAACATTGAAGCATGTATAACACACAATGTTCTTTAGATATTTTTCGTTCATATTTGATATTAAGGAATTATGAAACTTATCTTCAAAGATATAACAATTAAATAATTATAAACTCACATTATAGTTTATTATTTTATGAACTTTTAAATATCTAAACTCAATTGAATGAATTTAATTCTAGATAGAAAATACAAAAAAAAAATATTTCTTTTCTCTCTTTTCATTTTATCTTTCTTTCTTTTCTCTTCTTCTTTTATTGTATTCTATTTTTTTCTCCTCCGTTAATCTCTATTTTTCTCTTTATATAACAATGAGAAGAGCAGAGCAATGAAAGAATAAAAATGGAAGAAATCAAAATTTGTCGTTAAAGAATAAAAATGGAAGAAATCAAAATTTGTTGTTCTTTGTTTGTGTATATATTAATTAGAAAAGTAACGAAAAATTAAAAGAAAGAGAAAAAAATAGAATGAAACTAAAAATTAAATAAATTGAAATTGAAAATTAATTTTTAATTCAAGATTTTATAAGATATACAACATTTCCTGCTGCACTGCAACTAAACTTCACTGTTGCATCATCTTCTTCACCGTTTTCTCTTATCCATCAGTTCTTCAAATTTCTGCTGGTAATCTGATGATTGTTATTCAATCTGTCAGCATGCACTGCAAGACAAAAATTACATCTTCCTATACCCGTCCAAATTCACAACTTTAAAATTTATCAAAAGAGAAGGTACTACAGTAACAAAACTTTCATTTATCTCATTTGTGAGGAATACCAAAGACAATCATCATTAAACACTAACGCTCTCCTATCAGGTCTAGATCCTCTGCCATCACGTCTAGATCCTTCTAGATATCTTTCCTTATATTACTTATTCATAGTTATTATTAATTTATATTTGATATTCTACTTCATTTATACTACACTTAATTTGTACTACACTTGTATTATTTTACTTATATTATACTTGTTACAATCCTATAAATAGGATTATTTATATACATTCTAACACACACTAATTACAACATTAAATCATTCAGTATTATTATCTCTTTATACTCTTAACATGGTACCAGAGCCTCTCATATACCTCTACAATTTTTATCAAAATTTTGCCTCTCTTCGTAATAGTAAACCACTATCACCTATATAATCCAATAAAAGCTAAAATACCATCATCACACTCGTCTCATCTAGAAAATTTCAGAGCCACCCAAAATAACCCCCACGCGCCACCCAAATAATATGTTCACAGAATACACACGCTAACCCACTCTTAGGCCCAACCCATTCCAAATCTGTTCTGAACCGTAACCCACGCCAGATCCGTGCTCCAACCGAACTCTGACTCGATTCACTCAACCCGGTCCATCAAACCTGGTTCACCAGACCTTGTTCACCAGATTTTTTTCTTCATAACTTCAGTTCAGCACCATCCCAGCTGGTTCTCCACCATTTTAGACAGTTTTAGGCTTGTTTTTTACTCCTCTTTCCATTTTTAAGGTTATTTTTGACCTATATAAATTCCTTTATACTGTTCATTTATATTTTCTCTATTATTCTTTTAAAATGGACCTAAATGATGTCCTCAAACCAATATCTACCACCCTTGATAATACTAACTACCTGCCTAGGCACAAGCAATGGAGAGTGTCTTAAAAAGGCATTGGAGAGTGTCTTAAAAAGGCGTAAACTATGGCATTTCATAACTGGTGATATATATGTACCAATAAAAGAAATCATTGAAACCAACTTTTTATTTGTTGATCGTCTTGAAAATTGGGAGAGTAAACATTATCAAATTATTACCTAGCTCTGCAACACCACCCTCCATCTATGGTGAATTTGGGTATTTTGACACTGTTAAGGAAGTTTGAGAATTTCTTGAGGCTCGTTTCACTACCATAGATTTAGCGAATCAATATCAACTTTTAACAGATCCTCATATTAAACGTTAAAGGTCTGATCAAACGATTAACCAATTTCTCTCTAAGATGCTTGCTATTTGGGATCAAATCGCTCTCTTTGAACCAACTTGGACAAACAAAATTGATGTTGAGATGTTTGTAACTTACTATAATCACCAGAATCTTGTTATTTTTCTCATGGCTTTCTATGATCGGTTTGAACCTGTTCGGGCTTCCTTACTTCATCGCAATCCTTTTCCGTTCTTAGATACTGATGTGACTGAGCTTCGCTTTGAAGAAACTCGGATGGGGGTTTTCAAAGTTCATCTTACAAATTGTGTTCTTACCATTTCCTCTTATCGCCCTAAAAGAGGTTCTAAAGAGGGCTTCAAATAGCAAGGCTATGCTTACTGCCACAACCCTAATCATAAGATTCTCACATGTTCCATTTGGGTATGTATATATTGTCACAAGAAGGGTCCAGGATACTTTTAAACATATTTCTTTCAGAATGCCTCTTAACATGCTTAAAGTAAAACTAGTAACTCATCTATCACTACTATTGTTTTTGAGGATAATCATGACAAATTTACCTTCTCCACTCAAGAACTCGAAGTTCTTCTTAAACATATTCTCTCAAAATCTAGTAATCATCCTCCTACTACCTTGTATCTCACATTAGGTAAATATTTATGGTATTTTGATTCTGCTTGTTATAACCATATGACTCATGATACTCATATATTCTCTCCCACACAATATTCCATCTCCAAACCTTTAATTCAAATTGCTAATGGTTCACGTATGCATGTTAATGCTATAGGTCAAGTTTCCACATCTTTTATACCACTTTCTGACACCTTTCATATTCCCAACCATACTCTAAATATTATCTATGTTGATCAATTATGTGAACTTGGTCTTACTATTACTTTTTCCTCTTCTGGTTGTCATGTGTAAGATCCACAAACATGACAGATCCTTGGGATAGTCCATAAGGTTGGACGACTATTTGAACTTATCAACCTTCATCTACGCAATTCTCCTCATCCTTTTGTTACTACTTCTACTACTTATATCAACCTATGGCATGCTAGTCTAGGCTATATGTCTATAGAACATATTTTTCCATTAGCATCTTCTAGTAAATTAGGATATGTTTCTACTTCTAATAATGTAAATTGTTTGTCTTGTCAATTGGGAAAACAACCTGTTTTATGTTTTAATAAAAGTAATTCTACTTTTGTCTCCCCTTTTGACTTAATTCATTCTGATGTTTAGGGTCCATCCTTATATCCTACTATGGAGGGATGTGTTTACTTTGTCATCTTTATTAATGATTATTCAAGATTCTCATGGATCTGAATTACCCAAAATTTATTATAATTTTTCCCAAATGGTTAAAACTCAATTTTCTCAAACTATTAAAATTCTTAGAGCAAATAATGCTATGTAATATAAATAATTTTTTTTAAAAAAATTCTTCAACAAAATGGCACTCTCTCTCAATATTCTTGTCTTGGAACATCTCAACAAAATGGAAGAGCTGAACGAAAATACAGACATATTCTTAATACCGTTTGTACTCTCCTCGTTTTCTTGTTCTTGTCTTGAACGCTTTTGGGGTGAAGCAACTCTTACGACTGTTTATACCATCAATCGTGTTCCCATGCATGTTATTCATAATCAATCCCCTTATGAGCGTTTTTATAATACTTCTCTATCTTATGAACTGCTCAATGTGTTTGATTGTGCCTATTTTGTTCTTCTTCACCCTCATGAACACAATAAATTGGAACCTCGTGCTCATCTTTATTGTTTCTTAGGGTATGGAATAGAACATAAAGGTTATCGTTGTTTGGACCCTCTCTCTCAACCATTGTGCATCTCTCATCATGTCATCTTTTGGGAACATAAAATTTTTTCCTCTATTTCTCCATTTCATGTCTCATCTCCTACCTCACTATCATTTTTTAATGACCCAACTATTGATCTATTTCCTCCCAACATTGCTCCATTACCCTCACCACCATCAACTATAGCTTCTTCTAATGTTTCTGCTCCTTCTGCTAATCCTACCATTACAACATCCTCTGAAGACCAACCACCTTCTTGTGCAGAGTCATCACTTTGATGTTCTACTCGTGTAAGTAGTCTTTCCTCTCATCTTTATGATTACCAATGTTTCTCTACTATTTTGTCTCATTATGAATCCCAAAACTATCGAGAAGCTAGTTCTAACCCTCATTGGCAACATGCTATGACAGATGAATTACAGGCATTAACAAAAGCACATACATAAGATCTTGTTGATTTTCCATCTAATAAATCTTTGATTGGTTGTAAGTGGATTTTCAAAATCAAAACCCATTCAGATGGGTATGTGGAACTATATAAAGCTCGTTTGGTTGCAAATGGTTTTACACAAGAATATGGCATCAAATATGAAGAAACTTTTGCATTATAGCTCGCATCACCTCTATTCGTAGTATCATTGTTGTTGTTGCTACCCAAAACTGGAACATGTTTCAAATGGATGTCAAAAATTCTTTTCTTAATGGAGACACAAACGAGGAAGTTTATATGGAACCACCTCCTAGATACACTCATCAAGTATGCAGACTTTTCGTGTTCTCTATGGCCTCAAAAAAGCTCATTGGGCTTGGTTTGCCAAGTGCAGCTCTACACTTATTGACTTTGGCTTCACTTTCAATTCTTATAACTCCAACCTCTTTATTCAAAAGACCTCCACTGGTGTTACACTTCTACTTCTTTATGTACATGATATGATCATAACATGGAATATCTACTGGAATTATTAATCTTAAGCAGTTTTTGAGCCATCAATTTGAAATGAAAGACCTTAGTCGTCCCCACTACTTCTTGGGCTTGGAAATCTCATCTGATTCTCAAGGATATTATCTCTCTAAAGCAAAGTACTTTTACAATATTCTTAATCGGGCTAGTCTTACTGATTGCAAGATTGCATCAACACCTCTAGAAACCAATGTCAAACTTACTTCATTTGATGGTATTATTCTCTCAGATGCCATATTATACATACAACTAGTTAGTAGTCTTGTTTATCTGACAATTACTCGTCTTGACATCACCTATATTGTCCATCTGGTTAGTCAATTCATGTCTACTCCAAGGTCTATCCATTATACTACAATTCTTCGCATTCTCCGCTACATCAAAGGCACCATGTTTCACGGTCTTCACCTCTCCAACAAGTATAATCTTCTTTTTTCTGCCTATTCTGATACTGACTAGGCAGGTGACCCTATTGATCGTCGCTCTACCATTGGATACTATTTATTTATTGAAAACTCTCCATATCTTGGCGAAGCAAGAAACAATCTCTCACTTCCTTATCCAGCACTAAAGTTGAATATCGCGCTCTTGCTGACACCACTCAAGAACTTCTTTGGCTCCGTTGGCTACTTGCTAATATGGGTGTTCTCTAATCAATCGTAACTATCCTATATTGTAACAATCAGAGTGCTATTCAGATTGCTCAGAATAATGTATTTCATGAACGAATAAAACATATTGAGATTGATTGTCATTTTTTTCGTCAACATGTTCTTCAAGACAATGTTTGTCTCAAATCAATATCCTCCACAGATCAAACAGCTTACATCTTCACCAAATCTCATCCACCAGGTAGATTTCAAGACTTAGTTTCCAAACTCAAGTTGATTGTTTCTCTTCCTTCTTAAGTTTGAGGGGAGATGTTAAGTTATATTTATTATATTTCACTTATACTACATTTTACTTGTACTATTTTACTTGTACTACACTTGTTACAACCCTATAAATAAGGTTCTCTATGTATATTAAGTGTTGAATTTTTTTCATAAAATTGGACCAAAAATAGTAGGAATTTTGAAGTTGGTATCTCTACATTCTAGAGGCAGGATGATTTCTTTAAATATAATAGAAGATAGTGTTCAGTTTCTATATTGCATATAAATTGATCCTATTTCAGATTATGTGAAAAAAAGTTTGAAATAAAATCAATACAAATTATTCATAAAAAGCTTTTTCTCTTTATTTTGTAGGAATTAAGAATATCATAGTGAGCATTTTCCATGGCTGACAGCCCAACTATATGTCAAAATATTGTATTTTCTCTGATAATTATCAGTATATCTTTCTATTATTTCTGTTCTGTCTTTCTTACAAGAGTTTAAGATATATGTATATAAGGAAAACGAAAATTAAACAATAACCATAAAACCTGCACATCCAGGTTTTATGGCTCCACTAATATTTTGTCTGCTCCATGTTTTACTCCATTGAGCATTTGTGTCTGCCACTGTTTTAACACACACCAACACTCCTCCTCAAGTTGGTGCATATATGTCTCTTATGCCCAACTTGTCAAGTGAGTTGTAGAAGTTCCTTGCAGACACAGATTTTGTGAGTATATCAGCCAATTGATCTTCGACTTAACAAATGGAAGCTTAATAATCTTTTCTTCAAGATTCGTTTGATGAAGTTAGATCCACTTCAACGTGCTTCGTGCGATCATGTTGAACCTGGATTGTCGCGAGATATGGCAACGGCTGCTTTGTTATCACAAAATAAGTTCATTTCGTAGGAAGCAACACCAATCTCGCTAGAAGTTTTTTTCAACCAAAGGAGCTCACATATTCCTCGACCATTCCTCGAAATTCGAACCAAGACCTTTGGATAAGGCAACTACATTTGTTTTCTCCATGCGTGTGACAAGATTTCCTCCCACGAAAGTAAAGTACCCAGGCGGTAGATTTCTATCCTTCGTATTTTCGCCCGGTGCCGAATGCGTATATCGAGGACTTCAATCGACCATTCTTTGAAAACATAAGTCCTTTCCCGGGGAGGATTTTAAGTAACGAAGTATTCGCACGACCGCATCCATATGGTCTTCACTTGGTCGTGAAGGCTGACTTACGACACTCACCGCATAAGCGATATCGGTCGAGTATGAGATAAATATATGAGTTTACACCTACTAACCGTTGATATCTCCGTTTATCTCGGGTACTTGGTCCACATATTCTCCGAGTTTATGATTTTGAACCATTGGAATATCGACGGGTTTACAATCTAGTCCTGCCTACTGCTAGTAGGTCCAGTATATTTCCTTTGGGAAAGACATATGCCTTGTTTTGATCTTGTTACCTCGATACCTAAGAAGTATTTGAGCCCTCCTAAATTCTTCATTTCAAACTCCTTTGACAACTTGTTCTTCAACTTAGAGATTTCTTCTTTATCATCCCACTGTAATGATCATGTCGTCTACATAGACTATAAGATTTGTTATCTTCCCTAATCGATGTTTTAGGAAAAAGAGTATGATCGTAGTTGCTTTGTTGGAACCCATATTTCTTCATTGCCGAACTCAACCTACCAAACCACGCTCGAGGTGATTGTTTTAGTCCATACAATGCTCGTTGTAATCTACATGCGCTTTCTTTTCTACGATGTAACGGTATATCCCGGTGGGACATCCATGTAAATCTCTTCTTCAAGAGTCACCATGAAGAAATGCATTCTTCACGTCAAGTTGGTGCAATGGCCAATCTAAATTTCTGCAAGAGATAACAAAACTCTCACGCTTTTAGTTTAGCCACGGTGAGAAGGTTTCTTGATAATCTATCCCACGTGTTTCGTGTATATCCTTTGCTACAAGCCTGCGCCTTGTAACGATCAACTAACCCATCTGCTTTATACTTAATGGAGAAAATCCACTTGCATCCTACCATCTTCCTCCCTTGAGGCAACTCGCTTTCAACACCCACGTGTTATTCTTCTACGGTGCCTCAAATTCCTCTTTATAGCTTGAGCCCATTTTGGATCGATAAGGCTTCTTCAATGTTACTCTGGAATGTGACACGAGGAGAAAGTGTCAGGCAAATGCCCCGATAGGTTCGATAACCTTTGAGTAGATACATAATTTGCTTTGGATACTTGGGTTGTCGTTCTTCTTTACGCAGGGAGTATCGATTTGGAGGTTTACCTCGATTGTGTCTCGAAAGGTAAAACATAACCAACGGATGTATCTATAGCATTAGTTTGTAAAGGTGTGATAGGATAGCTTACCTCGGGAGTGTTCTCGGCGGGAGGATCATTGGGTACTTAGAGAATGGAGGTACATCAACCACTTCATCTTCCTCGGAGATTCAATTACTACTTCGGCTTCGGTTCTTGGAAGTTCAAGCTCGGGTTCAGATACGGGCTCCTCCATTATTGGCACGATCCGAGTATGTTGGACTCGTGTCTAATATTTCAACCTCGAAGCGAATTTCGTTCTTCACCGTAACTCTCACGAAGAGTGTAATTGGATCTAGGTGATGGGAAAAAAATTATTCGAGGAAAGTGACATCCACGTGGTAGTATAGTTTCTTTTAGTAATTGGATCATAACATCGGTACCCCTTTTTTTGTACACCATACCCCAAGAATACACATCGGAAAGACACGTGGATCCAACTTAGTTCGTTGATTTTTATGGAGGTGGACAAAAGCAACACATCCAAAAATTCGGGCGGAAGCATCAAAATAGTAGGCAAAGGAAGAAGATGATCGGATAACACCTTTAGTGGAGTCCGAAATTGTAAGGTCTTTGTGGGCATTCGATTCGGTAGGGTACAGGTAGTATGACATCACTCCCATTTATTAGGCATATGTGCACCGATTAGTAAGGCAGAGCCGTTTCTAAAATATGTCGATTTTTTCTCTCCTTGAGTCAATTTTGTTGTGGGGTTTGTGAACGTGACGGTTTCATGGAGAATACCACGTAGTTGTCAAAGTATGTCCTAATTGGGTTTGACAATACTCCCTCCAGTTATCGAGACCTAAGTATCTTAATTTTTTCGGAAAATTGTGTACGAACCATGGTGTGAAACATGTGAAATGTAGCAAATACTTCATCTTTATGTTTGAGAGGTAAAGCCGTGTCATTCGTGTACAATCATCAACAAAGATAACAAACCAACGATGTCCCGATGACGTAATGACCGGGAAGGTCCCCAAAACATCGGAATGTACCAAAGCAAAAAGGAGCTACACTTTTATTCATGCCATAGATAAGACGCCATATGACTTTTGCTAGGATACAAGTATCACATTTGAAAGTGAATGTGGGATATTTGAAAATAAACCTGGGGAGTAGGTGCTTTAAATACCCGAATGATGGATGTCCAAATCTACGATGACATAGCCAACTGTCGTTCCTTGTCACAACCCGGTATGTTGCATGTGATTGGCTCTTCCGAACTGAGGAGGTCATCCACATAATATAGCCCTCATCTCCTAGTACCACGCTCAATGATCTCTTGGTGAGAATATCCTGTAGAAGGCAAAAAGTAGAATATATCAATACTACACGCTTAAGGTCTGAAGTGATGACTTGACTTACGGACATTAGTCGGTTTGACAGAGAGCAAACAAAGTATTAGATAATGATAATGAAGGAGATAAGGTCACCTTGTTCCGGCTCAGAATCGGATGTGACCCCATTTGCATTGGCAACACGGCTCCGTCTTGGGTTGTATTGGAGAGATCGTTGGGGTCAAATGTCATGTGATCTGTAGCTCCGAGTCCGAGAATCCGCTCATCTTTCTCATTACGGTAGAGATGTGAAATACTTTACTTGAAATACCTGGATCCCGGGAAGATTCGGCCGAGAGGTAAGGGATAGCGAGGCATTACGTGTGGTAGCCACCACGCTCGCCCGTGGTGTCCCGTTTCTTCCGTGCTTGAAGATCATTCCACCATTCGTGCGGATACCCACGTAGTTTGGAAACGGTTTTCACGGGTGTGTTTGGAGTTTCCGCAATGGTCACATTTTACGGCAAGAGATGGTGGATTTCCCGTGGATTTCTTGCTACCCAAGGAAGGTCTGTTTTTGGTGGCATTAGATTATGATGTCCATCGACCTCGACTTTAAAAGTCATAATTCACCTCGGGTGTCGTATCGACACACAGCGGTGATCATCACGGTGCACTGACCTGCTTCTCTACGGACGAATCCATGTGCTTGTTCCGCACGTGAGAATGGTTTGATTTGAAGTACATCACTTCTAGTTTTATCCAACTATCATCAAGTCCGTCGAGGAAGGTATACACTCGATCTTCCCGTATGATGGAGTTGTATTTTTGTATATCAATTGCACACTTTCCATTTGGATTGGAGACGACGGAAATCAATTTCACGCCACATGACCCTTGAAGGTCATTGTAGTATTTTTCAATGGATCCACCCGCCGCTTTCAGCCGTACGAGTAACTGACGGCGAAGATCATACACACGAGACGTATCCGTCCCATCATAGTAAGTGGTAGCCACCGAATCCCAAACTGTTTTCATTGGGAATCGGATAAAATTTGCAATTAAGGAGGGTCCATCGAATTGATCAACCATCGCTTTCGACAATGGCATTTTCAAGACGCCATCTCCTAAATGAGGGCTCGGTTTCAACGGAGTTGAGAAAAGTCCCCATTAATATATCCCATTTGTCTTTGCTTTGAGATATACATCTCCACCAGGACCATAAGGCATAGTTGGATCACCACGACTTGATACTAATGGGAGCAGTCGACGCTTCAGTTGGCGGAGGTTGTGAGCTGATCTGAGCTCTAGTTAGAACTTCCGTCATTTTCGCCGTCAAATCTTCCAACACGAAATTGGTAGTTAAATCTCTAGATTCTGCCATGAAATCTAAATTTTTTTTCCTTCCGTTTTTCCTTTTTTTTTTACAAACCAGGCACTATATAAAGGAAAAAAAACGACAACCCTAACCCTAATTTCCCATTCTCTCTCAGCGGCGCCTTTCAGTTTCCTCTGCGTTCTTCCTTGCAGTTTCTTCTGCGTTCTTCCTCGGCGCAGCGACGCCCTTTCCCTTCTGATTCCCTGGTCCTCCGTAAACCTTCTTCTTCATCCGCCGCGCAACCCTCTGCGCTTTCTTCACGCTGCCCTCTGCGGCGCCTCTCTTCTCGATGGAGGAGCCACTCGACTGGTCCTCCCGTGTGAAGCGGCACCTTCTTCGCCCTGCTTTGTACCCGGCCCCAACGAAGCGGTAGATCGGTATGGCTCCCAGGCCCGAGAAATGGGTGACGCCGAGCGTGAATCGCGATTTTGAATACTAGATGGTTGCAGCGTTGGTGAGGCTGCACTGTCTACCCATCTCCTCAGGTTTGAACCTCTGTTGTTGTTTTGCTTGTTTGTTTTTCAGTATTGCAACCCTCGTGTTGCACCATTAAGAAATCAGAAACCAGAAACACCTTTGGAGAAATAGCTTCGGGACCAATATAAACCAGAAATCAGAACTCAAAAAACGAAAACCGCAATTCTGATCCGCAACCACGCGAAACCGGAAATCGGAAATCGAATCAAATCGACCGTAAATCAAAATCGTAATCAACAACCGACAAATCTGCAAATTTGCAAATCAGAAATCAAAAAATGGTAGTTCCATCATAAATCAGCAGGTAGTTCATTAGTTAGCAATATCCTGCTCTGATACCATGTCAAAATATTGTATTTTCTCTGATAATTATCAGTATATCTTTCTATTATTTCGTTTCCGTTTTCTTACAATGAGTTTAAGATATATGTATATAAGGAAAACGAAAATTAATGATCACAACCATAAAACCCGCACATCCAGGGTTTTACGCTACCATTAATATTTTGTCTACTTTTCTTTACTCAATTAAGTATTCGTCTGTAACTGTTTTTAACACACACCAACACTATATCTCTCCCCTTTCTTTTCAAATACAATGTACAGTTGGGAGACAAATATCCAACAACTAATTGAGAGAGGTGAGTAGCATTTTTAAATGACTTCGAATATGGGAATGTGGCTTTAATTTGGAACTACACATATTAGTACGGTATACCGGGTCCCGGGTCAGAACCACATTACAAATAGAATTCTTTAAAGTCAAACCTGTTAGCTAAAGAGTGTTTTCCAATAGGTCTAAGCTTCTTCATATTAAGAACTTTTCGAAGTTAAGTGCGACTCATTTCCAGGTGATAGCCAGTGTCAGGTGTTCCATCTTCATTAAGAGTAGAACTCGGTTCCATCGAGAATTTCTCACTTTCCCTAAAAGGGTAGACATCTGCGTTCACATCTAGGTGCGTGTACATGTCAAACTTTCACTCTTTGCTTCAACTCGAGTAACTGCAAAAAAATTTCCCAATTCAAAAAACCTTCTCTGCTAAAATTTGTAAATATTATAACCCATTTTCTAGAACAAAGAGAACAAGGAAAATTTTTAATGAATCAAAACATATATAACAACTGCAATAAAGGATAAAAATGTTTACAATACATCTACACTTTTTTACATATTCTAATATTTACATATTTTTATTAAATTATCGTAAAATCATAAAAATATTGTTTAAATATCATTTAAATTAATATTTATTTTACTATAATTTCTTAAATATTATGAACATTATTGTTAAAATATCATACAAAATTTTATAAATATCAATTCTTAATTTATTTTTACTTTTGTTTAGCAAGAATTTAAATTCAATTTTTTTATCACTCTTATAGAAGAAAATATATCTTATTTTTTCTCATTTGTAACATAATTGATACAAAAAATAAATAATTAATAAAATTTATTTTCATACTTTTGATATTTATTTATTTATAATAATTAATACAATTAAATAGTCTATTTAATTATTTTAAAATTTTTTTACTACTTAATCTACGATATTTAACAAAAAATATATATTTTATTATATAATATTTTAATTAATTGATCAATTTATTTATCAATATAAATATTTTATGTATTTAAAAATACATATATTAAATAAAAAATATTAGTTTAAAATATAAATAATCGATTTTTACTATGTTTTATAAAAAAAATTATATATTTTTATAATTTTTATAATTTTTATAATTTTTTTAAAATTTTATTTTTATAATCGTAATATTTTTATAAAAATTATATGTATATCAAAAATATCTTCAAAAACTCGCATACTTGTCGTTCCGAGGTGTCGCCCGAGCTCAAAGAAGGGTCTTACTAGTACTGGACAATGGAAATGACAATGAAAGGGGCCTGGGCTTGGGCATGGCATGGCATGGCATAGCTCGGACAATCTCCTATATTCTGTCCTTCTGATTCCACTAGACCAGGGGTATTTTTGTAATAATCACGTACAACATCAACACGATATGATAGATGAACCAGTTACACGATTGCACGTCCTCTTCTTAAGTAATTTTAATATTTAATATTTTGCTTAGGTGTCAATATATATATATATATATATTACTAACAATGGACGGAGATTTCGTTATCCCTTTCGGAACGTTATAAACTCTTCAGTTCCACTGGGTATGGCTTCCTTACTTTATCCTCTGCTTCTTCCACTAGGTAATCGATTTCACTTGTTTCTTTTTAAATTAGTTTTAGTTAAATATTGGTATTTTTGTTCGAATAAAATTACATGTTTCTAGGGGAAATGAAATTATTTATGTTAATATAAATGGCTTTAAGGGTTGTTCCCAATCTTCTAATACAAGTACAACTCTAATATGCTATTTCACTTCTCACATTCCAGCTTGCATTAATTGGTTTAGTTTGTTATGTGTTAGGTTCTGCATGTAGAAAAGGTTCGTTTGACAGTCATCAATTTAGAGTTAGTGGCAAATTTCAAGGTCTGAATGCGCAATGCTTGAATTCTGATAGTGGAATAGCCAAAGCTTTAAGAAAAAGAGAGTGTTGGGATGGATTTAACTTAATTAAGCGGAGGGAGGTGATTGGGTTGATTTTTGGAGTTTCAAGTGTCCTCTCTGAATCATACGTGGCCAATGGAGCTGGTTTGCCCCCTGAGGAAAAGCCAAGAATATGTGATGATGCTTGTGAAAAAGAGCTTGAAAATGTATGGTGAGATTATCTATACCCTTTAACTGTAACTTGTTTTTTGTTATTAACTGATAATTTTATCTGCTATTTGTTACAAAATGTGGATTTTCTATCTGGTTTTAGGAAAACTTTTAGAGGTCCTTAATGTGGAAATTAGTTTGAGGGATTTGAAAAATAGAAATTGTGTACATACATAACATAAATAATAGGGGACGAACTTATTCTTTTATTCATATTCCAAGTCTGATTTTAAATGTACATTGGTGGGTTCTATATACAATATTGATAACTAAATACAATATTTTAAAAACTTACATTCAATTTCAAATCATGATAAATAAAATCCTAATCAGATAATAATTTAATTTAAACAATTTAACTTGCAAACACTATCAAATTGTAATGGCATAATGTAGGTTGAACCAGTTGTCATTGTTATATGATATCAATGATGAGAGATGGTGAGCAAATTGAACAGATGTACATTGAGGATTGCTATCTTGATTTCCCCAAATGTCCTGACTTGTGACCGGGTACTAAGGATGATTCTTCTGTTTGTGAAGGTACCTCTGGTAACTACAGAGTCTGGTTTGCAGTACAAGGATATTAAAGTAGGTGCAGGTCCCAGCCCACCCATTGGTTATCAGGTGTGTGACTTGCCTTGCCCTTTGGGATGTGCCTTTTAACAAAATTGCAGATAGCAATGCTTTGGTAGGCAGAAGTTGGAGCAACTTATAAAATCTACATTCGTTTTTCAATTCATTTTTCGATCTCTTTTTCCATAGTAGATTTTTTCTTCTTATAGTCTTGTCCTTCAAACAAATAAAAGCAATTTGTCCCTATATTTCAGAAGATTGATCATAATCTTTCTCACATTCGCTAATCTGCAAGCTGATCAGCCTTAGTTATTTATATGTGTATCAATACTCAAATGTTGCAAGAATGCACTCTTGGAAAAAGTTTTCCAATACTTTCTAAACAAAGATGTGAATATGATCAATGCATTTCGATTACATGATTTTTTCTTATGTGCGTGACTCATCTGATTTCAGGTAGCTGCTAACTATGTGGCTATGGTTCCAAATGGACAAATTTTTGACAGGTAATACACGTGTAAAGCTGTGTTATCTTTATCTTGAATTGCATCCACTATTTATTTTTTATGATTTACAGTTCACTGGAGAAGGGTCTGCCTTATATTTTTCGTGTTGGCTCCGGTCAGGTAGGACTTATATACTTTCAGCTCTTCCATTTTCCCAACTTGCTTGAAACATGATAAGGATTAAAGAATCTTTAAAAAGATTATAAGAAATTAAGTTTAAAAATTATTATTTTTATGTCAAAATGGTTTCAATGACATAAATAGCATGCTATATTGCATAGAATTGAAAGCTGCATAGCAATAGAACATTTTAGCTAAAACTGTTGAATCATCAAGTACCTTGATAGAGAATACAAATTTCCAAAATTGGTTGCTCTCTTAGAGGATATAAATCATTTATATGCTTTATGAGCTAGCTTTGTTGCTAACAACTATTTATCTACTTGAGTATAACAGGTCATTAAGGGACTTGATGAAGGAATTTTAAGCATGAAAATAGGAGGGAAACGTCGACTCTACGTTCCAGGATCAGTAAGAATGTACACTTAATGCTCGTTGTTGAATTCAGTTCAATTTTTTGTGTGGATAGTGGGGTGGGGGGATTTGTTTGTATAAAAAGCATGTTGTCTATTTGCTTGTACTTTTATTAAAAGTGGTTTCAAACATAAATAGTTTTAGAAGAAAGTGCTTTTAGGAAGTACAAAACATACTTTTTGAGCCCTAAAAGCACTTTTGGTAATTTTTCATTTGGTCTCACCACACTTTTTTGCTATCATAGGCACTTTTATAAGGTCTTAGAAACATATACAAACATGCCGGTAAAATATTTTCTTGGACCGATTACCTTTACCAGAAACAAAGGAATGAACCACCCACACAATCCCTCTTCCTGCTCATGTAGAACCAAAAAGCTGTTATAAACTCTCTTTCTATTTAATAAATATACAATGAAAATGTCTTGAATAGAATACTCCAAAAACATGTTATCAGAATTTAATTTAAGTATCAATACTAAGTTATTTACTTATGAACTCTTCAGTTTTGGTTGGTTATAGATGCATGTTCATTTTAGTCCTGTAATTATATGATTTATAAACTTTAGTCATGTAATTTCTTACGTAAGTTTTATTAGTTCTGTAATTTAAAAGTATAATTCAATTAAGTTAAAATTTTGGAAAATTAGGATTTTTTTCAAGAATAAAATAAAAATTATATATTTTATTAATAAAAAACATTAAAAAAAAGAGGGTAAAAAATAGCCGCCTCCTCCTCCTCCCTTTCCTTCCCTTTCCCTTTCCCTCCCCCTCTCATCATTATTTTATTAATAAGAAAATTGAAAGAGAAAGAGTGAATAGGAGAGAATTATTGTGAGTGAAAGAGATAGAAAGGGAGAGGAAGAGAGAGAAAGAGTAGAGAGTGAGGGAGAAACAAAGAAAGAGAGAGAAAGAAGGGAGGGGAGAGGTAATCTCTTAATTTTCTAAACATATGAATCACTAAAATCCCTCCAATATAATAATCAATTAATTACATGATCAATTAAATCTAACCTAGTATGTATTACTCTCTCAAGTAAACTACACACCATATAGTAATTAACCTAATCATACTCTTATGTCAATTAAATTGCATACTAATTAAATTCATCAATTATGGATCATATATATAAAAATCATACATCTCTACCAAGAAACTATACATGTTATTTAATCAAGAAAAATATTTAAATAATTCTCTCTAATTTATTTAATTGCCTCTATAGATCAATTGTTGGCCAAATAATTATTAACATAAAAGATTAAATAATATAATTAATTGAAATCGTAATTTCGGTAAAAATAATAGATCATCACATGTAGAAAATTGAGTTCAAAAGAGCATTACATTAATAATTAAGCTAGACATAATTTTATACATAAATTTCATATTTTTCATAAAGAAAGATGTAAAATTTGATAAAAAAATGATAATAAATACAATCAATTTCTTGAATTGTAGCATCAATCTTCTCTTGAATCTCCACCAAAATTATATCTCCTTTTGAATTTTTCTCTCTTCTTGGCTCCAAAAATTGATAAAAAATTCTTAATTTTTTTAGCTCATTAGGATTTATGGAACAATTAAGGGGTTAAATTAAATTTAGGTGAAATCTGGACCGTTAGATTAGTTTTAGATTAAGAGTTGAGATCAAAAAAAGAAAATTAACAGCGCTGGTCAATATGAATGCTATACGTGACGCGGGTGGACTGATCTTGGTCAAAGCGGCTGAGTCAACGTCGTGTGGCACGTTATGATTCGCGGATAGAGATTGTGTGGCATCTTAGTGGAAAGAATGGAAAAATTGCTTGACGACACGTGGCAAGCATGTTAATCGTGTGGTGATGCTCGAAACAAACACCATACGACACGTGGCATGACTCTGCATCACCCGGTACACGTATCATGTTTCGATTGGCTCTTTTTGCTTGCGTGGCGTGTCTCATGAACTCCCTGCTTACATGGCATTCATGTGGTATCTTCTGAATGAAATCTGCATTAAAAATTTCCAAAAATCTCCTAAAAAATAAATTTTCATCCCTTTTCACTAGAAAGTTACTATTTTAATATTTTTAATCCTAAAAATACTACTTATTAAATAAAACGAGAAAATATTAAGTAGAAAAGTATACTGATAACTCTACTTTCATAGTCAAGGGAAAAGAGAACTAGCAGGCTACTTTTTTTTCTTCTCCTCCTTGTTAATGTTTTTTATTAATGAAATAGATAATGCCTATTTTATTTCTAAAAAATCTTAATTTTTGAAAATTTTGACTTGATTGATCATACTTTTAAATTATGAGATTAATGGAACTCACCTAAAAAGTTTTAGTGTTAAAATGTATAAATCACATAGTCACAAGACCTGAAAGACCCAATACCCTTTGGTTATAATAAATTTTTGGCATATCTTTCATGGGTTGCTGTGTACAGCCAAATTATAGTCATATTGTGAAACGTCAAATGAAATACTGACGAATCCCAAAATATAACTGAGAAATAAGTCCTCATTATTTCTGTTTTGTTGTGTTTCAATTAGTTGGCATTCCCCAAAGGTCTTACTTCAGCTCCAGGAAGGCCAAGAGTAGCTCCAAATAGTCCAGTCGTCTTCGATGTAAGCTTAGAATATATACCAGGCCTTGAAGCAGAAGAAGATCAGTAAGACAAAGGACCTTCTCATGGTATTTCAATTCCTTGTTACCATACTTCCATGTCTCTTATTTTTCTTTTTTTCGTTTTTTTTTTTTGGGTGGGGGGGCGGCGGTCAAAAGTACTTCCATGTCCTTTTGTTAAATATATATGGCGCAAGTAGAGTGATCAATTAATTAATGCTTGCTGTAAGAAAATATTTCACTGATGACTAATTGAGTATGTCAATTTTTTTCATATTACACAATTTGATAGTGTGCATCTAAAGTGGAATACATGAACAGCTCAGACTTTACAATGAGTAATGAGTTCGATCAATTAATATGAAAACCGAAGTCAAGTGCTATTGAGATGAAGTGATAATAAGTATTTAGCAGCAATGAGGGCTTACTTGGTTGTTGTTTACTGTTGACAATAACAATAAAACAATATGAATGCAACTTGGCATGAAAATTAAATTGAATCAGCAGCTTTGAAGTTTATGATTGCAACTTGATAAAATGAAACGAGCTTTGTAGACAAATCGATATTTTTTCTAACACCATGTGAGAGCAATTGTTGTCAATGTCATGTATCCAGTATTCACCGCAAAGATTCATGTTTACTGTTGGGACTTTGATTATATTATAGATCAGTTCAAAGAGAATAAATTGTTGCTGTAGAATCAATAGACTTATAAGGGTGACAACTTCGACGGTAACTATGATTTAATCTTTCTTGGAAATAACTTTTTCACAAATTTCTTATTAAATTTTGTATCATGGAACCTTTGAGGTTAACTTATCATTAGTCAGTTTCGTAATGACTTTTTATAAGTATTCTCTTAGTAATTTTTTCACTGTGTCATCCAACTTTCCTAAGAACTTTCTGTAACATACATCTTCTCCCATAGTGACTTACATCTCTTTTGGGCCAGAAATGGGGATTTCAAGTCTGCTCATGGCGGTATCTTCCTTCTCCCTCCTCTGCTCTGAGGCCTAAATTAAGCCTTCCACTTCAACTTTCTTGCCTCTATTAAAGAAGATCGTCTCTGGACTAGCTCTCATGTTTTAATACGATAATTGTTCTTCTCTTGTTCTCAATTCGCTTTCCTCTCTATTGCTCACCCATGTTGGGTTTTTCCTCTTATTTGGAGGAGCCCAAGGGAAGCCCATGTGGCTTAAAAGCTCATGGAGTAAGAAGGACAATTATGTCATTTCATTGCTTTAATTAATAAACCCATTTAGGGTTTTTTTGTGTAGAAATCTGTAAAAAAAACTAGTGTAGAAAAAACCAGCAGCTGTTGCAGAAAAACTGCTCTCAGTATTCAGTTTCTCTTTCTCCAGCAAGCCTTCATCAAGTGCTCCGATCAAATGCCATTTGTGGTCCGATTAAGCTGAAATTTTGCAGGCAAGTTCACGACTCAAAACTCTTTAATCTGTGCGGTGGGATTTGGATTTGGCTCACCGGTTTGAGAAATTCTGAGCAGTGAATAGTGACTACGAATTGGGTTAGATTTCTCCATTTTCTTAAAATAATTGTTAGTTTCCAAGAATACACTTCTTGATAGTGGATTCTTGATGATGTTGTTGATTGTTTGCCTCTAGTTTTACCTAGAGAGAACTGTTGTACAATTCTTTCTTGATAATGGAAGTTTTGGAGAGGAGTGCCGTGGTTGTTTCCTTCCTACACCGGGAAGGTTTTTTCACGTAAATTACTTGTGTTGATTTTGTCCATGTTTGATTTTGAGCTCTATTTATTTGTTTCCTAAAAGATTCACACAAAGAAGGAGAATAGGTTTAATTCCGCTGTTTAGAGCTTGGTTAAGTTCGAATTGAAATTGTGATTCTCCTAACAAAGTGGTATTAGAGCTGTGGTTATTATTGTGGAATTTCTTGTGTTGAATAATGTAAGCAAATTTGAGTAGAATGATTACTTTGAATGGTTCTAATTATCATACTTGGAAAGGAAAAATGGAAGATCTCCTTTATGTCAAACAATTTCATTTACCGGTGTTTGCCTCTGAAAAGCCAGAAAAGTTATCTGAAGAAGAATGTACTTTGTTACATCGACAAGTATGTGGGTATATAAGGCAGTGGGTAGATGATAATGTTTTGAATCATATTAGTGGAGAAATACATGCACGGTCACTATGGAATAAACTTGAAGAGTTGTATGCTCGGAAAACAGGAAATAATAAAATGTTTTTTATAAAGCAATTGATGGCTTTAAGGTACCAAGATGGAACTCCGTTGACAGATCACTTGAATACGTTCAAAGGAATAATCAATCAGTTAGCTGGAATGGGTATCAAGTTTGATGATGAGATTCAGGGGTTGTGTTTATTGGGTACGTTGTCGGACTCTTGGGAAACATTTAGAATGTCATTAAGTAACTCAGCTCCAAATGGTGTAATCAATATGGATCTGGCTAAGAGTAGTGTTTTGAATGAAGAAATGAGAAGAAAATCACGTGGGTCTTCTCGGTGATCGAGAGATTTTGGTTACAGAAAGAAGAGGGAGGAGTAAAAGCAGAGGTTTCAAGAACAAAGAAAAAGGAAGAAGCAAGTCTAGGTTTTCTAATATTAAGTGTCATCACTGTGGCATGAAAGGGCACATCAAGAAATATTGCAGATAGTTGAAGCGGGATAACAAGAATAAAGACAAAGAACAAGAGGGTGATGTTAGTAAAGAAAATGATCGAGTTGCCACCGCTAGTTCAGAAGACTTTCTTGTTGTTTATAATGAAGATGTTGTCAATGTTGCATGTCACGAGGTCAGTTGGGTTATTGATAGTGGAGCCTCCATTCATGCTACGTCTCGAGAGGACTTCTTTACATCCTATACAGCAGGTGACTTTGGGACAGTGAAATTAGGTAATGATGGCTTGGTTAAAGTCATTGGTATTGGAGATGTGTGTTTGGAGATGAATAATGGCACAAGACTACTTCTTAGAGAGGTAAAGCATATTCCTGAAATTCGTTTGAACTTGATCTCTGCAGGTAAACTTGATGATGAAGGATATTGCAATACCTTTAGTAATGGTCAATGGAAACTTACTAAAGGTGCTATGGTTGTTGCTCGTGGGAACAAACATTCCAGTTTGTATATACTGCAGGCGAGACTCTTTAAAGGCATTATTAATCTTTGTGACGGATTTAGCTCACGTCAGAATTATGGCATAAGAGACTTACTCACATGAGTGAGAAAGGCTTGGCAGTATTGACTAAAAAGAATCTTCTTTCTGGAATGAATGATGTTTGTTTAAGAAGATGTACTCATTGTTTGGCAGGGACACAAAATAGAGTTTTTTTCAAGAGTTCCCCTCCTTCAAGAAAACAATACATACTTGATTTGGTACATTCAGATGTATGTGGTCCTATGAAGACAAAAACTTTGGGCGGTGCCAGTTATTTTGTGACCTTCATAGATGATTGTTCAAGAAAGTTATGTGTGTACACTTTGAAGAGCAAAGATCAAGTACTAGATGTGTTTAAACAGTTTCAAGCCTTAGTGGAGAGACAAACTGGAAAGAAATTGCAATGCATCAGAACAGATAATGGGGGAGAGTATTTAGGTCCTTTTGATAAGTATTGTAGGCATCAAGGCATATGACATCAAAAGACACCTCCCAAGACTCCTCAATTAAATGGGTTGGCTGAGAGAATGAACAGGACATTGGTTGAAAGAGTAAGATGTCTTCTTTCGCAGGCTCAGTTGCCAAGATCTTTCTGGGGTGAGGCTTTGAATACAGTTGTACATGTTTTTAATCTCACACCATGTGTTCCTCTTCAATTTGATGTACCAAACAGAGTTTGGACTGGCAAAGATGTTTCTTATGATCATCTTCGCATTTTTGGTTGCAAGGCATTTGTGCATGTACCAAAAGATGAGAGATCTAAGCTCGATGTGAAGACACGACAATGTATCTTTGTTGGTTATGGTCTGGATGAATTTGGCTACAGATTTTATGATCCAGTTGAGAAGAAACTGGTAAGGAGTCGTGATGTTGTGTTTATAGAAGATCAAACTATACAAGATGTTGAGAAGATAGAAAAAGGAGTCCATCAGTATAGCGATGATTTGATTGACCTAGATCCGATTCCTTTATCAGTACAGATGGAACAAAATGTTCAAGATGACCAACAGGGTTTAGATGATGTAGATATGCAAGCTGAAACAGATCACCAGACTACTGATCAGTTGCCAGAACCAGAAATTCCACCCAAGAGGTCTACCAGAGACCGACGTCCTTCCACACGGTATGATACAGATGAGTATGTGTTATTGACAGATGAGGGAGAACCTCAATGTTATGCAGAAGCGATGGAAGATGGAAACAGAGCACACTGGGTTGGTGCTATGGAAGATGAGATGCAATCACTGTATGACAATCACACGTTTGAGCTAGTAAAGTTGCCTAAGGGTAAGAGAGCTTTGAAGAACAAGTGGGTCTACAGGGTGAAGTAAGAAGAACACAATTCACAACCACGATACAAAGCTAGGCGGTCGTCGAGGGATTTAGTCGGAGAAAAGGTATTGATGTTGATGATATTTTCTCTCTGTTGTGAAGATGTCTTCCATACGTGTTGTTCTAAGTCTAGAAGAAGCATGGATTTAGAAATTGAGCAAATGGATGTGAAAACCGCCTTTCTTCATGGTGAGTTGGAGGAAGAGATTTATATGGAGCGACGAGAGGGTTTTGAGGTTAAAGGAAAAGAGGATTATGTATGCTTGGGTTAAAGAAAAGCTTTTACGGGTTAGGCAAGCACCTAGACAATGGTATAAGAAGTTTGAGTCGGTTATGGGAGAGTATGGTTACAAGAAGACTACTTGATCATTGTGTTTTGTGCGAGAAATTCTCGATGATGACTTTATCATTTTATTGCTACATGTTGATGACATGTTGATTGTTGGCGAAATTCTTCAAGAATTGATAATTTGAAGAAGCTGATTGAGTAAGTCCTTTGCCATGAAGGACTTGGGGCCAGCAAAACAAATTCTTGGTATTCGAATTTGTCGAGACAAGAAAAGAAAGAAGTTGTACATGTCACAGGAACGGTACATCAACAAAGTACTTGAAAGGTTTCGTATGGATAAAGCTAAAGTGGTTTCTTCTCCTTTATCTAATCACTTTAAGTTGAGATCGAGTCAAGGCCCTTCAACAGATAAAGAGAAGGAAGATATGGAAAATGTTCCATATGCCTCAGCAGTAGGAAGCTTAATGTATGCAATGGTGTGTACGAGGCCAGACATAGCTCATGCAGTTGGAGTTGTTAGTCGTTTTCTTTCGAATCCAGGAAGATAGCATTGGGATGCAGTAAAGTGGATTATGAGATATCTTTGAGATACTTCCAAGTTAACACTTAGCTTTGGAAGTGGAAAACCAGTGTTAGTTGGATACATTGATTCAGATTTGGCAAGAGATGAAGATTCTCGTAAGTCTACTTCAGGTTATCTAATTACTTTCTCTGGTGGAGCAGTTTCTTGGCAGTCAAGATTGCAAAAGTGTGTTGCACTTTCTACAGAAGAGGCGATGTTTATTGCAGCAACGGAAGCCTGTAAGGAGTTGTTGTGGATGAAACAGTTCTTAAGAGAACTCGGTTTCAAGCAGCAGAAATACGTGTTATTCTACGATAATCAGAGTTCTATTCACCTAGCGAAGAACTCGGCATTTCACTCAAGATCAAAGCATATTGATGTGAGGTATCATTGGATAAGGGATACTCTTAACAATAAGTTACTTGAACTTGAGAAAATCCATACCGATGAGAATGGATCTGACATGCTAACAAAAGCAGTGTCAAGAGAAAAACTTGAAGTTTGTTGTTCAATTGCCGGAATGGCGGATCCTTCCATCTAATCGAAAAAGGGGGAGTAAGAAGGGCAATTATGTCATTTCATTGCTTTAATTAATAAACCCATTTAGGGTTTTTTGTGTAGAAATCTGTAGAGAAAAACTAGTGCAGAAAAAACCAGCAGCTACTGCAGAAAAACTGCTCTCAGTTTTCAGTTTCTCTTTCTCCAGCAAGCCTTCATCAAGTGCTCCGATCAAAGGCCGTTTGTGGTCCGATTAAGCTAAAATTTTGCAGGCAGGTTCACGACTCAAGACTCTTTAATCTGTACGGTGGGATTTGGATTTGGCTCACCGGTTTGGGAAATTCTGAGCAGTGAACAGTGACTACGAATTGGGTTAGATTTCTCCATTTTCTTGAAATAATTGTTAGTTTCCAAGAAGTGTATTCTTGATGATGTTGTTGATTGTTTGCCTCTAGTTTTACCTAGAGAGAACTGTTGTACAATTGTTTCTTGATAGTGGAAGTTTTGGATAGGAGTGTCATGGTTGTTTCCTTCCTACACCGGGAAGGTTTTTTCACGTAAATTACTTGTGTTGATTTTGTGCATGTTTGATTTTGAGCTCCATTTATTTGTTTCCTAAAAGATTCACAGAAAGAAGGAAAATAGGTTTAATTCCACTGTTTAGAGCTTGGTTAAGTTCGAATTGAAATTGTGATTCTCCTAACAACCCAATCTCCACTTTCCTATTTCTTATCTTTTCCTCAAATCATCTCTAATTTCCCTGTCTCATTTCACATTTTACATCTCACATCACACTCTTTTTGGTTGCTTTCAAATCTCATTTTGCATTCAATTTGTGCTTTATGCCCTTACTCTATTGTTCATCTTTTTTATTTCCGTTTCGCTTTGTATCTCTTCGCATCAACAATTTGATAGTTCAACTTAATGATTTGGACCCGATGCTCAACATCGAAGACTTGATTGAGAAGGAAGATAGCTCTCTTGATTTGGCAATGCATCCAAAATCGTCTCAAGGAAGTCTGTGAACCATGATCTATGCTAGTGTTTCGCAAGAGTGACAAAAATCTGGCAGTCACAAACTGAATATTTTGGATCAAAGCTTGGTCATGTTCTACTTTGACGATGCCATGGAGATGAATGAGGTTTCAAAGGAAGCCCCTTAGTGTTGACAACAATTTTTCGCTGATATAGAAAATCGAACCAGTTAATTCTTCTTCCTCAACCATCTCCGATTTGGCTTCAGTTGCATGATTTACCAATGAATTGGCGCTATGAAGCAAATGCTAAAAGAATTGCTGAGAAAATTGGGCTAACTATGGAGATGGACAGTTTTTCATCTTTTATTTTAGATTTCTTAAGTTTTAACGATATATAGGTATTATTAAGTAAATAAAAAATCAAAGTAAGTATTATCATCCAAATGACTCTTAATCAACCAAAGGCTGACCAAAAAACAAAAAGAGACGAAATGAAATATTTATCTGCACAATCAAACCCAACACGCAAACATCATTGTCTTTCTTTTAACATGGTTTAACAATTATATATTGGAGGCTTTGTATGGCATGTCTTACAAGAATTCTAATGTAAATTTTGAAAGTTTCTTTTATTTCTCCGATTGCAAATGATCCTACATCATGATATGAGAATAAGAAGCTACTACTCTTGTATCATATATATAGGGACAAATAGTACACAATTGTAACATTCTAGTTTATTAAGTATTTTTACGAATGATTTAATTGATTTATTTTTAAAAAATGTATCGATATATTCTTATCTTATCATCGCAAAAATAACGGGTGAATTTAAATACTTCAATAACTAATAAATCAATACAATTATCCACTTAAATTACTTAAATTCTTCTTACCCAAACTTAATTGAAACCAAACTCTTAATATAATTAAATGAGATACATAGATTATCAAAATTGTCATCAGTAAACTCCTTGATAACTTGCTTGTTTTTAGGATCATACCAAATATACCTAGTTTTGTCATCAAGTAGTTGTGCAAAGAAGACTTTACCATCTCTTCCAAAACCTAATAGACTTGGACACAAAATGGGCCAAGTGAATGTGATTTGTTTAGTCCAAGATTTTGATGAACCATAATCCTTCATCGCCCAAATATCAAATTTGTCAAATTGATCGAAGTGATCAACCACAAAAATAGATAAACATCCTTGTAGCTCTCCCAAACGAGATTCACATTTTTGAATTTTGCAATCTGGTACTTCCATTTTCTCAAACTCCTCTTTGTGTAGATCAAATGCAATAATTATAAACTCATCTTTCTTTATCCAACAATTTCCTAACCAATGTATACACCCGTTTACAACAACTTGATTGCTACATGAAATATCATAATCTTTAGCAACCTCTCCATTGATAATCCTCCATGAATTCATAGCAAAGCTATAAACAAAAGCTTCACAGCTATTTGGCATATCATTTGCATGATAACGAGTTACTATCTTATAATCTTCTTTAAAAGAATCATAACCAAATCCAAGATCTTTATTAGGACATTGACTCTGATGCTTTGGTTGATCAATTGGGATACTCTTAAGCTCCCTAGTTGTAGGGTTAAATAACATTAAACCCCAGTCATAAGTAATTTGCAATAAAAATAAGCCATTGTAAGTCCCTATTACATAGAGACATTCTACAGGTTCAATTGGGAATTGAAAGGTGGTGATCTGGTCGTATGTTTTGGAATTGTAAGTTGAGAAACTCAGATCTGACCAAGTGAACCAATCACCTTCCAGGACAAGTAAATCATATTCGTCGTTTTGAATTTGATGGGAGAGATGTTTGTTTATGAAGTTTGAATCAGTACTGATTAGAGACAACCATGACTTGCACACACACTTGAATCTCATGAGAGACTTGACTGGTGATATTCTTGAAAGAATTTCTACTATGATTTCCTCTGGGAGGATGATGATCTTCTTTTTGGCACACATTATTGTCCTTTATTGTTTGTGGACTGTGTAGAAATTTTAGGATTATGGAAGGGTAATGATGACCAAGAAGTAAGAGCAGATGACATATATATAGGGGAACAATACACAGGTTTTGTTATACAAGCTTTTTTATGGATGAAATGATACTTGAGGTCTTTCAAATCTGACTTGAAAAGAAGAGAAAGAGTGAGTTTTACCACTAGTAAACTACTTTTTTTATAGGAAATTAATTCAAGTTATTCCTATATTATCATGATAATATAAAAGTTGTTTTAAAATTATTGTCTTTAAAATCACTAATTTATTATTAAATTCTAAATTATAGATACCACAAATATCCCTAATTTAAAGAAATAAATAGTGTATGGATCATACAAAAACAAATAACTATTAACATAATGAAATATGTTCTTTGTGGATACTTTATTATTTAAGTAAAAACCGAATCTACTTTATCATTTAATTAGAAACCGAATCTGACAAGTGTATGTTCTTTGTAGATACTTTATCATTTAAGTAAAAACCGAATCTACTTTACCATTTAATTAAAAACCGAATTTGACAAGTGTATGGACACGTAAGTTTTAATTGTTTATTTGAAAGAAAAAATCACGCACATAGATAATCACGTTGATTTCGTGAAATAAATGAAGTCGTTTTTCGTGAGTAGGTTTCATGCGTTGGTTTTCGTAAAAATAATCACTAAATTGAGTAAGATAATTAATTCAATAACAATCGTTTCGAAACTTATCCGAATATACGTAAACAATTGATATGTTATTTTAATCGGATATTTATAAGAATTGTGAGGTTTAGATTTTAAATCTTAATAAAAGGATATTTATAGTCTAATTATTTAAAAAAAATAGTTGATTATTTTCAAGATAAATAATTTATATACTTTTTTAGTATTATATTTGAAATATCTACTAAGGAATAATGTCTCCAAATTGTAACCATTTGAGCATATTGCCTCAAAGAGTGATTCTTTTCCTCCATAGTAAATTATCTAGTAATTTTCTTTTTTAACTGCTAAAAAAATTTACCCAGTACATTTAATTGTGTACATATAAAAGTCACATGTAAATTTGATTCAACCCACTCAATCATAATAACTCTAACTCAAATTTAATTAGGTTTGAAAAAGTATGATTTGCCACTAACTAAATAGTTTTAAGATCAAATATAAATTTAAAATTTAAAAATATAAGAATATTAAATTAATTTTAATGATGTTACTTATACGTAAAAATAACTTGAATAAAATTATCCAAAACAAAAAATAAGACAAAGGAAAATATATGTAGTAATCACTTATAAAATAAAACAATATAACTATATAAATAAATAATAAAAAACTCTAGAGTTTACTAATAATAGAGTGATACTTTAGAATAAAACGGGATATAATTAAAAAATATATTAATATTAGAATGTTTGAGAGAAAGATGTTTTTAAGAGAAAAGGACTGCAATAAAATCGGTAAAACTATTTCCTCAAAAGAATTATAGTGTCTAAGAATGTTGTCTTCTTCAGTAGAAAAGAAAAAAAGAAAGATAAATAAGATGATATATATTCATTTAAAGTTAATTATTTATACTATGATAATTTAATTTTTAGTTTTAATATAAGAAGATAAAGATATGAAATTTTAAGGAAGATTTAAATAAGTATACTAACATGAAAAAATATGACTCTTGATGCATGTGTTTATTTTATTTTATTTTTCAATTTAAAATTGAGAAGATAAATAATTGAATTTTTAAAGAAGATTAATCCCATCATTTTCTTACTTTTTCTTAGAGAGATAAATATAAGTTTAAAATATATAATTATATCAAATTAAGTTTAGTGACATTAAAAAAAAATTAGATAAAATCATTCAAAATAAAAAAATTACACGTCTGAAGCTCAAAAACCTTTGTGTTGATTACATTCCTGAACTAACCTTTTTTAAGAGAAAAACATATTTAATATAATTTATTCTACCAAGGACAATGACCTATTGGTCTAAATAAAGAAAAAGAAAACTATGGTTCAAGAACATCGGACTATGAAAACTATTTATTAAAGTTTGGTACAACCTTAACTTAATGTTTTTAGTGTTAAGCTTTAGAACCCAAATTAACCTACAGATCCCATCTTAAGCTTAATTGTTAGGCTTGATTTAACTAAATCCAACCCTGTTAATTTCAATTCATATATCTATAAGTTAATCATGAAACATTACATGTTCGTACTACTCACAACAACATTCAACGGAAGTAGGAACCTTTATTATACAATTGTATTAGGATGGTAATTTTTTTTAGATGATATTATAAAGAATAACAAAACTAACAATTCTTTTTACATCTCTATTAATAGTCTTTTTTGCAATCAAATGAATTATATTGCATCACATTCAAAAGATATTGTCCTAAAATGCCCAAAATCCCTCAACAAATTTAGGCTCTAAAGATTACCCTACATCTTAAACCCTAAATCTTAAACTTTACCACAAGATAATATTTAAAGTCATTTGAATATTTAAGTTTCGTTGTGTTTGAGTGATATATATATTACCCATTTATTTATGAAAAAACAACACTCCTACCAAAGTTAAAAGAAAGATTAACATAATAGGGTTAAATTGCAAGTCTACACAATTGTCCTTTTAAGTGTTTAAATGACCCTAACAACTATCCTTTTAGGGTATTCTCTCAATGTTTTATTTATTGTGGGAAAAAAATCCTAAGAGTCCAATAAGTTAGTTAATTGGACACTTTATTCCATTAATTATAAAGGTTGTACTAGAATTTCATTAGATTGGAAAATGGAACACCACCTTGTAGTTTGATCTGCAATGACTTTTGAATGACATCTCCAATGACAATGATATTAGTGACATTGGATAGCTCTCCCCAAGAGAGGTTTAGTGGTTATCAATTTGTTAAAAGGCAAGTCTTCAAATAACGAAATATAGGGTATCAAACAATATTTGTTATTGTAAATAGACATGTCAAATGGGACGATGAGCTCATCCCATATCCCATAAAGAAGCCCAAACAGGAAATGAGATTGGTGAAATCTATCTCGTCTAATGCCCACCACGTGAAAAATAATAATAATAATAGTCTCCAACCATCTTGCATTAATAAACATCTATCAGTTCCCACCTTTTCTCTTATTTTTAATATTATTTTTTAAAAACGAAAGCCTTGTAAGGCCCATTTGGATATCTACTTGTCCCGTTATCATTTCGGATTGTCCTATTTCATAAGGTAAATTTTACCTACATCTGTCAAAGCATATATCCACATACCCTTCAATACAAATCTTTCAATAAATTTAAACACAAGGGTATGTAATTATAGATTTTGGAGGATGTATTTAGAATTAGCCTTTCAAAAATTAATGATACTAAATGGGTTAGACTTTTAAAATTAGTGAGATTCCATTAGCAAACCTTGACAACTCTAAACGTTAATGCCACCATTGGATCCTGGATCCTTCATTTAGAAACTCACCAACACCATTGATATAGCCACAATCGAAGGTGTCATTCAAAAGGCAACACTAGACAAACCATTGAAGGGATTTTTTGATATCCTATTTTTCAAACTTAAAAGTGTTGAACTAACCAAAGATGGTGAACCAATCTGAAGCTGATTTTTCGAAACTTCAAACAACTCAAAAAATAAACGATACACAATAAAGTAGGTTTTAGTTCTTAATTCATTCACACGTAATCTACAAAGAAATGGATGAAAGTACAAATAC
Source organism: Hippophae rhamnoides (assembly GCA_033030585.1). Classification (NCBI taxonomy): domain Eukaryota; kingdom Viridiplantae; phylum Streptophyta; class Magnoliopsida; order Rosales; family Elaeagnaceae; genus Hippophae; species Hippophae rhamnoides. The sequence goes on along the minus strand of CM065437.1, from coordinate 23,035,723 downwards.
TACAGGCAGACAAGTATATCATGAGCGGTACCAACAAGCAGGAGAGCAACTTTTACTAAATCATATTCCAAAGCTGTTTAATACAATTTCAAATGTAATTAAAAAAAAACACACATATCTATTGTTGACAACTTTAGGTAGCTAAATGACTGGGAGAGTTATTGAACATACTGTGCCATACGTAAGCTCTTGAAAGAACCATCTCAAGTTCTTGATCAGCCCAGTTATGAGTAGGAAGATGTTGAAGAAACATAACTAACTCTTGGAAATCAAGCTTCTGAAGCTCATCTGACCACTGCATATAAATTTGAAATTATAGTCGGTTCTACTGAGTTCATATACAATCATTTAGTGCATAAATCATCAAAATCATTAGATGATGTAAATTATATGCACACGAGGTTTCCATCTTACCGTTAAAATAAAACTGGCAAATATATATACAAGAAAATCTGGCAGAGCATCCCCTTCTGCAAGGTATGTGTCCCATAACCGAGTCATGAGAGGGAACGGAATCTAATACAAAAAAATGCGTCATCAGATTTGAAATGAAATGATGAAAGTAAAGGGTCATTGTGAACCATTTTCTGCATATATTGCTAACAACTACTAAAACAACTTAGATTCTAGGGTTTATAACACTATTTCACTTTTGGGCAAATAGGAACACATGTGAAAGAAAAATATTTGCATTCTGAGCTCAAAGAACCATTATTGGAAGCAAACCTCTCGTATTAAAAGACAGTTGAACCAACGAAAAGCAAATTGAAGAAATTCCAGCCCTTGGTCCTCCATGTGTCTGGAAACAGGTTCTGTTACAGCAATTAAAAAGAATCCTTGGCAAAATGCTTGAACGGACAGAAAATAAATAAAGAACAAAAACTAAAACATTCATTTGGCACAATTGTTGAATCAAAGCAAATAATATTCAAACACAAAATGATGCAGCTACAACTAGAGGCAATACTATTGCCTTGTTGTATATAAGAAATGACACAAACAAGAATTTAAATTAAGGGTGAGGGAAAAAAAGATCACCATCAATCCGCCAGACCAATTCCTTCAGCTTAAACACAAGCCTTTGAATACCTGGCTGAGCAAACGTGTAATGGTCTTGCATTCCGTGAAGTAACTTTGATAGACACCAAAAGCAGTCAGCCTCTACATTAGATATTTTATCTTGAGATAGATCAGAGATTAACCAGCTCTCCACACTACCTTCCATGTATTCTGACAAAAAAACAACTAAAAATGGGGTAACAAGATCATTTATTCCCTGGACGTATCCACTTGCAGGATGACGAATAGCCCTACAAGAAATTAGGAAAATCAACATGATGAAATAGTGCTTATTAGCATCTCAGAATAAATTAGAAGTACTAAAATGAAGCTATTTTCTCAGCCATTTTTTCTGTCCCTCAGTTACTGACCATGTATAAAGCATGCGTTCTAGTGATTTCTGGACTTGTGCTTGTTGAAAGAAAGCAACATCTGGTACAGTTCTTGGACAATCAACAGCAATCTAAATGGGATGATAGGGTGAACTGTCAAACTATTATAGGAGTGAACACCTATCAGGATGGGTCCAATGGGCAATAAGCTACTGAAACTACCTGACGAAGCATATTGATTTCATCATCTGAACGCTCTGTATCCAGAATGTCATAATACTGTGCAACACAATCTAGATACTCCAACCGCTTCCTTCTTAGAACTCCCTCCCTTCTATCTGAATTAGGAGGTGCATATCCCTGTCGGCAGTACATTCTTAAATTTCAAGCCAGCAATAACATAAGTTTAATAAAGACAATTGAGGTTGTTAAAAGTCCAAGTAAGCTCCTCCTGTGGTCATCATTGATCTACAGTCGAGCTCTAAAGAAAGAGTCATTACCTAAAATCTTAATAGGGAAGAATGACTACTAATCACATGACAAAATCTTAACAGTAATTATACAAAAAAAAAAGACTACTAAATATCAGGAAAAAAAATAGTAGGTCAAATTACACAATTCCAAAGGTTCCTTTGGTGATGCTATTGTTAATTTGTGATACCCACCCATGCCAGAAACATATCCTCCTTGCCTCTCTTATCAAGTTTTATTTTAAACTTGATCAATTGATTTTCTCTTCAAACAGTTCTGAAATGCGTTTAGAAAGCAACTACTAGAGAAGGGGGGGGGGGGGGGAAGTAGTACCGCAATACCTCTAATAAATTTGTCAATGCAAGTATATTACCAAATTGGACCTTGAGTAACTTTATAGACAATGGGATATGTTATGGCTTTTTCATCAAAGCTAAAGCTAATGAAAACATAATAAATATAGAGAAATGTTTGAAAACTGACATAAGTCCCCCTTTTTGGTCACTACCATAGTGGACGCCACTGATAGTATTAGAATATATGTTTGGGCGCATATGACCTTGAGTAACTTTATAGACGATGGGCTATGTTATGGTTTTTCATCAAAGTTCAAAGCTAATGGATACATAATAAATGTAGAGAAATGTTTGAAAACCTACATAGGTCCCCCTTTTGTGGTCACTACCATAGTGGACGCCACTGATAGTATTAGAATATCATGCTTACCAGTAGAAGTCTCCATATGTTTGGGCGCATATATGGTGGTATACCACTCCAAGCTAGCTCACGCAATTTCTCTGTTAACAGAAACGGAAATTAAATAAATAAGGGGAAAAAATGTCATTACCCAAAAAATCCTACTTATATCAAAACAAAAAACTACAAAACCTAGTTGGCGATAAAATACATACACATGCACCAAATCAAGACCAAATAGGGGAGAAAAGGAAACCTAATTTCTAAAGAAAAAAAAATATTCCGAAACAAAACAAAACAATATATGCAATCTACTAAATCCAAATTGGTAAAAATGCTACCAGCAACAATGGGCAGAGACAATATAACTACAGTTATTTATGCAGTTAATGTATCTGTACACTACTAACAAGATTTTACGCACAAAATAACAAATTCTTTTCCTAACACATGAAGATAAAATTAGAGGCACCTATAAAGAAAAGGGGAAAAAAACATGCAAAGTTCAAACAGATTTTTGCAACAATTCATCCCAGCTGCAAACTTCGAATTCAGGAAGGGGAAACGGGAAGAAATATCACATATGCCCTGAGCTCTTACAGTAGTATTTTCCTTAAAGCCTTTGCCTCCTATGTTTAAAAACTTTAAGCCATATACCTTTCCAATAATTCCCCGTGACTTATTTCAGCTATAGACAGGCAAACTTCCATAAATAAAGTGAAGAAGAGAAAACAAGTAACAGTTATAAAAAGGGGGGATGAAAAAGTGTTATACCGACAATAAGCATTGTTTCTGACACCACCTTATTAAATTTCGTGATCCTTGCAGAATCAGTAGCTCTAGCACCCATGGTGAATTTTTGAACTTCTTTGGAAGCATTCTCAGCATCTGAGGTTGATGATGATTTTAATTTGTTTGCACTACTATTTGATTTGCTTGTACCCTGCACTTCTTCCTATATTGAAAGTAAAGTTCCACATAACTTAGTAAACTATTACACAATACATGATCACCTAAAGTCTTTAGCTAGATGAAAGATATGAACAAAAACCTCTGCTTCGTTAGCTATCTTATCACTTGTCTCGGCATGATTGTATGATAAGCTCCTTTCATAACTTGGATAGTTTTCCTGTAAGCTTGAATTATCAAGCGGATCTGATCTCCTAGTCAATAGAACTTTACCAGGAATACTACGACCTTTGAGCAACCTATGGAGAAAGCAAACTTTTGTAAATAGATAAATAAAGTAGGAAGCACCTTATTTTCTTTCTTCTTGGGAGTAGAAGACCATTGATAACTAGTTTAATTGAGTTAATCACACACATTGTTAGCTATCTTAGCTTTAAAAAGAAAAAAAGAGCTTTCTTATTTCTTCAAAAAAGATCTAGTGAAGATTGACACTCACGTTAAGTTATCATCAAACATCAATTTAATTGCATTCCGACTAAAGCTTAACTTGTTGCAAAGAAACTAAACATGTGTGAGAGAGGCAATCCTATACTTAATTTAATTTAAGTTATTAGCTTCCCACTCCTTTCCCACATTTTCCCAGCGATCGAACAGAATAGAGGGTCATTGAATAATGGATCTTAAATGAAGAGATCGTTTAAATCATACGTACTATCTTACTGTCATTTATCAAATAAGTTCAAATAAAAAAAAATCCCATGTCAATTTCTAAACCAATTCCATGGCTTTGAGAGATCAAAGGATATACTTTCTGTTCTATGACAAAATGTTAAAGAGCAAGACATAAATGCAATGAATTAGACCCGTTCAAATGGAAGTGCTGGTTATGAAAATGGAATAATAGTTAAATTGAATACATTAGAAGCTTCTGCTAAATTGGCGTTCAAATCTAATGGGGTTCACGAGAAAATATAAGTGATAAAATTCACGACTTGATATGACTTGGGAAGTAAGATTTTTACCCCTGAACACTTCTGAGGGTTTGGTTGAATCTGGAATCCGGACTTGAGATAGCACTCTCTTTTTTTGGCAGATCTTCTCTGTAGATGTGGTCGCTATGGTTCTTCATGATTGCTCTACAAATACCATGGCTTGTTTGAGCTCGTTAACTGCTTTTTATTCTCTCCGGAACGGGAGAAAAAAATTGGGGAAGAAATATTATGACGTAAAAATTAGAAACTCAACCGAAAATATATTCTAAAAAATATATCCATGAAACAGTTTTTCGTGTAACGGAATTGAAGATGTTATCAATGTTGGATATAAAATAGATAATTTTAAATTTATTCTTATAAATTTATCCAAGATAAGTCATAATAATGATCCTTTCATGTTAATACTTTATGCAAACACAAGTATTTTACGTGAGCGATTAAATTGACACGAGATGATATGTTGTGTTAACGCCTCCATAAAAAGAGTTTTGTCATTGTAATGCTTTAGAAGATGACAACCCTATGCTTGATACATTAATCAATATTAGTAATTTCTAAAACAAATTGCCTAATATATGTGATGATCTAGTCGATGACGATGATTCTTCGTCATTGGTTCGAAGTGATTGTGAAAAAATATATATATATATATATACGATCAACAACCTAATTAAACATAACGTATGTTTTATATTGTTGTAATAACTCTTATATATATGTGTGTGTGTATGTTCCTAAAATTATCAATTAATTTATATTTCTTCATTTTTTTGCAAATATTTTATGGATCCTCGGGTAACAGAGCTTGCAGATCCAAATGATCCATTGGGGTATTTGAAAAGAAGAGGTTGAGCGAATATACATGATGCTCCACTTAACCCAGATGATAGAATACCCATTCTATTTGATGCTACTAGTAATCCAATAGGAAAAAATGGCTAACAATTGAAATCCTCTAGTGATAGACTTGTGAAGTCAAGTATACCAAGCAATATAAATGATTGGTCTCACGTTGATGAAGATGAAAAGTTCAAAATATGGATAACCATTTGTGTAAGTCTCTTATATTTTATAATCAATTACATATATTATATCTTTTTTGTATTATATCTAATCTTTTGTAGTGTGTTTTTACATAATCATTACAAAGTCGATGACACTTGGAAGAGCAAGTGTTATAAGATTGCAAATAAGGCGTGGAAGGAATACAAGACTTCCAAATTGGCAAGAAATTGTGTGTTTCCATATTTTGAACCACTTCATGAAGTAGAGCTCTACAAAATCCCTGAAGGACACCTCTGGATTACACCTCAAGTTTGGAAAGACTTCGTGGATTATAGACGTACTGATGAATTTCAAATTATTAGGGAAGAACATTAGAATATACAAATGCATAACATTCTTCCTAACCGTACTGAGAGGTCATCAAATCCTGAAGTTAGATAGAGAATGGTATTATTAATTTGTGTTAATTTATAAATATTTTTATATTTATTTTCCTCAATTTAATTTCATGTCATGGTTAATAAATTTTTCATAATTTATGTAGGAAGCTGAATTGGGTAGACCGGTTACCCGAACTGAATTGTACATAGAAACAAAGACTCTCAAAACGAAGAAGTGAAGAACGATGACTAAGCGAGGAGAAGAACAACTAAATAAGTTGGTTAGTAATTTTGGTTGACACAAAGTCCATATGATTTTTAATAATTGATGTAATAATGCATGATAGTTTGCATGCTTTATTATTTGTAGAGAGTTATTCAAGAACAAATATCCAAGGGTGAAATAATCGAAGAGCTTGGGAGAGATGCTCTATATCATGCATTTGGACACGAGCATCCTGATTGTGTTAGGGGAGGTAGCCAATATGATGGTTATATGGAGTATTTTAAAATTTCAAAACAAAAGCCTCTGACGGTCAGTAAGGATAAGTACACTAAAATTTAAGAAGAACTTAACTCCTTTAAGACCTCAATGTTAAGTGAGATTGTCACTATAAAATAATATCAATCGCAACACATGTGAGGCATGGAATCATTCTACAATTAGGGCATGCCATATTGGCCAAGCATGCAACCATCTATGCCATGCATGCCACCATCCATGCAGGCATGCCACCCATGCAATCTCATGGCGCTCAAACTATATCCAGTATGAGATATAGTCATCCTATTGGTCCTCCCTATATGCCAGGAATGCATATGCAATCAAGTAGTAGTTCATTTTCTCCAATACAATCTATGCATTCTTACCATTAATCACATCACGATGAACGTTTTGGTGAGAATGTACATCCAATAGCTACCCCATATGGGAGTCCTTCTCTATTTGATGAATCATATGTGGTAAGATTTTAATTTCTAGTGTAGATAATCTATTATTTTTATTTCTTATTATATGTTTTATTTATTATATATAATACTTAAATATTTTATAGAATATGAAATGTTTGTTGAAACATCAACGGATTTTGTTGCTATTGGAACGATACAACAATTGAGCGATGATCGGATGATTCATAATCAATATTTGCCTAATCATTGGCGAATAGTAATTGATCAATCATTGCTTTATGATTGTCCACTACATATGCCTTATGATGCTACCATAGTCCAAGAGGCGATTGGACAGTATGTGGCTTGGCCGTCGATTCAAGTTGTTCTAAATTTTGACGTGGTACTATTTTTTAACTTAAAAGATAACACTTGTTTACTACTATTATTTTATTATATCTTTTATTGTTACTAACATACATAATACTTTTTATTTAGTCTATTATACCAAAACTCTTAAATGCGGCAAATTTAAGAGATACGAAGCAAGTATCTCGTGCTAAATCATCGCGCACTAAGTCATTCAAGAAGAAGCCTTGGAAAAAGTATAGTTATGATTACGCTTTAAACTTCAGCAGAAATCTTGGCGCTTTGATGACTATTGTTACGAGGGCATCTAGCATAAATGATGGATGGACGTGCCACTTTCTATAGAATTTCTAGTGTAGACCTCGGCCAAATTTATATATCGATCGAGTGTATATTGTAACTATTTGAATATCAAATTATCGATTTAAGTATAATTCAAGTGTGGACAAGGTGAGTCCTCAATCTATTTATTTTCTTTCATTTATGTAGAACATATATAATTATATTTATATTATCTAATTACTTATATATATTTCTTTTATATAGGGTTTGTTATTATCGACTTCAACATAATCACTCATCACATTTAACAATGTTCTATGATTCTTCATATGTCAATCAATATCAAGAGAAGGATGTTAGCATCAGAGCTAAACAATTATGTGATAGGGCATTAACGCTTAACAGAAATCAAAATTTGATAATCCCTTGGCCACTAAGGTTTGAAGAAGGCCAAGATCATTGGATGTTGGTAATCCTTGATCTGTTCAATAATCATGCTTGGTACTGTGACTCAGTTTCCATAAAACTTAGTAAAGATACAAAAGCAATTGTTAAAATGTAAGAGTTATAGCTAGCTATTGGTTTCTTTTATTATTTTTTGTAATATTTAATAAAAAACTAATTATTTTAAACCTTAATAGGGCATGGAAGTTGTGGAACAAGTTTAGGGGCATTGCCCTTAAAAAATATCATAAGCTTATATGGAAAAAATTTATGGTATGTACAAGCGAATATTAATAATTTTATTAATTTTACTATTGAATAATAAAGATGTTCGAATATGAAAAATCATGTACACTTGTGTTTTTGTAGGTTCCATGAGAAAATAATGGAGTCATGTGTGGTTATTATGTCATGAATTTTATGAGCGAAATCATCACAAATATCAAAATTCCAATTGATGATGTGGTAATATCTTTTACCCATATACAGAAATGTTTTTAACATATTTGAGTTATTTTTTGTACATACATGAAATTACATTCTTATTTTGATTTTAAATACATGTAGTTCTTTGGTTGGAACAAGACGAGCTATGACTAACAAATTTTTGATGATTTACGAGAGGAATAGGCAGAACACATGGTTCAAATTATATCATCACAAGAAGAATCATGAGAAGATTTTGATAATTTTGAATAGCATATGACAACATAACAGTAATATTTTTAATGATTTAATTTCTTTATTCTTGTGTCTGAAGTCCCTTGTTTGATGAATGGTTATGTGCTCATGTATTTAGGAGAATGCATTGTTTTATGAACCTGTTTTTTTCCCAAACTTTATCTCATCTCTCTTGCCTACTTTCCTTATGAAAACATCACAATGCTATAATGAGCTCTAAATACGAAGTCAGGTGTAACTCCTATTTTGTTACTTGGCTTGTATGAGTTTTGGTGCCCATAAATGTATTACAAAATTGTTCCATACGTTTAAGGGCACCAAAACTCATACAAACCAAGTAACAAATTGGAGTTATACTTGGTTTCATATTTAGAGTTCATTATAACAATAAAAATACCAACTTGATTCCAAATAGCTTCATATTTATAGACAAAATATTAATAAAGTGCTAATATGAGTTCGAAGGGATAAGGTTATTATTATATCACTCAGATGACGATATGGTAATATCTTTTTTATGGTAATATTTATAATGATTTAATTTCTCCATTCGTATGTCTCTGAAGTTTAAACTGCTTGTTTGATGGATGTTTACGTGCTCATATATGTAGGGGAATGAATTGTTATATGGATAAGCTATTTTTTTGTCCAGTTTCCATATCACAATGCTGGTGATTCTAAGCCAACCAAACTTGCTCGCACAATCCAATTACACTTTGACGACATTATTTTATTTGTAATTTAAGTTAACTATATATATATATATACGTATGTATTGTATATGCATTATTTGTTTTTGTAATAAATTTAATTATCAAGTAATTAATTATATTTAAATTTTTAATTATTTTTATTATTATTTATATTTTGGTTTTTTATGCTATATTGAATAATGGTTAGTAGAGTGCAAAATGAGAATAAAAAAAATCAATACAAGTAAAGTCGGTTCACCGCGTGAACCGACTTTCAATTTTAAGTGAGTCAATTTAAAGTTAGTTTAATAGCCCTTTTGTAGTAATGTGAAAACACAAGAAAAGCACAACGAAAGTAACCAACCCTACACAGAAGAAGACAAATACACCAAATAAAAGAAAATAGATACAATGTTTTGTACACGAAAAGCCAACACACAGACACAAGTACAATGAGACTTACATTCTCCAATTCTCGCAAATACTTTGGTTTTAATATTTGTAAAACTCTCGCAAGTGCACGAATCATTTCGTAGAAAATGATAAGTATACTCCCAAGGTCGATCTAAGGAAGGAATGTATGTGGTTTTTAATTTATTATTCAAACTTTTAAAAACGAAATTAAATCCTAAACATCCTGTCACGATAGTTTGGTTTTTGTGTTCCTAATCTAATAACATAAAATAAACATATATACGTATTAATTAAATATAATAAAAAATAAACATAGATACAAAATCAATAAATAAATTTAAATATAGATTCAATAAATATTCATGCAAGTTTTATCATTTATATTAGTGGAGTATTTATGGATATAATAACTAAATTAATTATGCTTCGCTCATATTATCTAGGTTATTAAAGGTATAAATTGATATTTTATCGATTCTCTTTGTATGAATACCCCCTTCGTGGGGTTAGATATTATTTGTTAACTAAACAAATCAATTAACACCTACGCTAGGGGTTGATAACTAATTTGGTTAATTAAATTAATTCCTTTTTTCTAAGAGATTGAAAATGAACTATTTAAATGCCACCTTTAAGTGGGTTAATAGCTTTAAACTTTATTCAAGGTGTCCAAATTAAACCCAAGAATTTAGTTATCCGAGTACTAACTTTCAAGTTTTAAACCACTATCAAAACATGTTGTCAATACATTTTCACATAATAATTCCTTATAAAAACTTTTGAAATAGAGCTTCACTCTAACTACCCGCGATCAGTATCAACAAATAAAAGAGCACTACTCTAAATTAGACCTGATAACTAAACCTTAAAGTCTAATCTTCAGATTTAAGTTTGTAATGAAAATAATATATTTCTCTCTAACATCCTTAATATAAAATCTTGAATAAAAATAAAATCAATTTATTTTAGAAATTTTCACCTATTTAATATTTCTGCAAGCATAACAACGTTATTATTATATCATGATTATAAACAATAGCACGCTTAAATTTAATCACGTATAAATTAAATATAAATATGTAAGAATAAAGCATAAAAAAATAATCAGAAGAAAATAAAATCCTTACGTAACTTCGACGCTATTCTTGCTAGAAAACCTCCGAATTTCAGACTTCCATTTATTGAATCAAAAATCTAAATTATTACAAAAACATTACAAGTTCCTCTAAAAAGAGAAGAACTCTAAACCTAAGAGAATTGAACTAAAAACTAAGAGAAAAACTAAGAAAAGCTTAGAAACTAAGAAAGAAACTAAGAAAAACTCAAAACTAAGAAATGAGAGAAAGAAAGAAGTATAGCTGCGTTTTCGAGGTGTTTTGAAGCCTGAATGGAAGAGGGGTATTTATAGGTGAGGACGGAGAGAAAAATGAGTAAAAAAATGTTAAAAAAATATAAAAAATAAAAAACGGTAAAGGGGACATGCCGAGGTCATCAATGACGCCAAGATGACACATAGTGGCCGTCGCACGTGAAAATGGGTCAAAAACGCTTGGGCGGCGTCTGAAGGCCAAGGCGCGCTGCGGAATGCTGCCCGCGGGGAATGGAGATTGACCAAGGCGGGCACAGCGGGCCGGGCGCCGGGCGCTGGTGGGCGGGCGCGCTACCGCGCGCGCGATTTTCCTGGCTCTTTTGACATTTTTGACCTTTTCGACCCATTTTGTCCAATTTTTCCACAAGCGACACCTTTTTCCACTTATTTATTAATTTATTTGTGATGTATTGCTTCAAGTATTCTTCTTTGAGTCTTTAAATTGCGTTTTAAGCCAAAAATACCCGAAAACAATAAAAATACCCGTGATTCCGAAAAAGACAAATTTATATAAATATATGATAAAACATATAAATATATATATTTTTAATCAATTAATGTGCATAAAATCATGGTTATTTTAGTGCTTTTTGAGCACTCATCAATAGCATATGACAACATAACAGTAATATTTTTAATGATTTAATTTCTTTATTCTTGTGTCTGAAGTCCCTTGTTTGATGAATGGTTATGTGCTCATGTATTTAGGAGAATGCATTGTTTTATGAACCTGTTTTTTTCCCAAACTTTATCTCATCTCTCTTGCCTACTTTCCTTATGAAAACATCACAATGCTTTAATGAGCTCTAAATACGGTCGTGTGTAATCTCCTATTTTGTTACATTGGCTTGCATGAGCTGTGCCCATAAATGTATTACAAAATTGTTCCATACGCTTTATGGCACCAAAACTCATACAAACCAAGTAACAAATTGGAGTTATACTTGGTTTCATATTTAGAGTTCATTATAACAATAAAAATACCAACTTGATTCCAAATAGCTTCATATTTATGACAAAATATTAATAAAGTGCTAATATGAGTTCAAGGCGGATAAGGTTATTATATCACTGGGATGACCTATACGGTAATATCTTTTTTATGGTAATATTTATAATGATTTAATTTCTCCATTCGTATGTCTCTGAAGTTTAAACTGCTTGTTTGATGGATGTTTACGTGCTCATATATGTAGGGGAATGAATTGTTATATGGATCAGGTATTTTTTTTGTCCAGTTTCCATATCACAATGCTGGTGATTCTAAGCCAACCAAACTTGCTCGCACAATCCAATTACACTTTGACGACATTATTTTATTTGTAATTTAAGTTAACTATATATATTTATATATATATATATATATATATGTATTGTATATGCATTATTTGTTTTTGTAATAAATTTAATTATCAAGTAATTAATTATATTTAAATTTTTAATTATTTGTATTATTATTTGTATTTTGGTTTTTTTATACTATATTGAATAATGGTTAGTAGAGTGCAAAATGAGAATAAAAAAATCAATACAAGTAAAGTTGGTTCACCGCGTGAATCGACTTTAAATTTTAAGTGAGTCAATTTAAAGTCAGTTTAATAGCCCTTTTGTAGTAATGTGAAAACACAAGAAAAGCACAACGAAAGTAACCAACCTTACATAGAGGAAGACAAATACACCAAATAAAAGAAAATAGATACAATGTTTTGTACACGAAAAGCCAACACACAGACACAAGTACAATGAGACTTACATTCTCCCCCTTTGGCTTTTCATGTCAAAACACTACATAACTATGTACAAACACTCATTAAACTTGAGATGATCATAAAGATTTTCTAGAGTTGTTTGTTCATATAAACGACACAACAATACACTAAAATCCAAAAGACACACCTATACTAAGTGCATCCATCTTGTGTGATCCATCCATCTTCATGTATCAACTTATCCATCCTATCACTTTGAAACACAAAAGTCCCAACACCATTGCACACAAAACATCTGAAGGTCAAAGACTTTAATTACACCTATAACCTACACACACAAAATAAATACATACCCCGTGAAAATATCATGTAGAAACATGTAGTCAAATCACATACTATTATGTTACCCCTAAATAGGTACATATGGATAGGCATAAACACAAGAAAACTACATAACTCCCCCTTACTTTATGCAACACTCATCTTAAATGCATACAAGTCAGACAATAATATGTAGTGCAATCATACACACATAATCCATGTAGTAAACAACATGGTAACAATCATATAGTTGTGTACAAAAGCTTCTCGTGCTTTTTGACACTAAAAGTCAAAAGAACACCCCTATATGAAGGAGAGAAGGCATACAAATATGATATAATCTTAATACTAATGCAACATAGTTTGTAAGATTAAAGCAAAGATAATAAGAAGTACCATATGCTTCAAGAGAAGAAGACAAGAAAGCACCAAGACACTAGCTGGGTAGGAGCATGCAACATGCAACAAACTAAATACATGGGCAACCACCGATATGTGCAGATAGAAAATATCTCAATCTACCCAAGAAAAAAATATGTCATGCATTGCAACAACAATTACTAGGCAATGAATGACAAACAAGAAACATGCAAGAAGGAAGCAAAAGTAGGGAAACAAAAAGGTAGACATGTGAAACCAGAGATTGCATACAATGCATATAACATGTCATACTAACAATCCTATTTATATGTGGTCATACAGTGATACATCATAGAGAAGGAAGCACCACATGAACGTGCAGCATAATAAAAAATCACAAATAAGACAAATAATAAGAAGTAAAACAAACACATCACTTCCCTTGATAGCATACTTAAGACATACACCTCTCCTCCTAAAAGTATGCATGTGATACAATAAACATGTTAAGCATTATATTTGTAAACACCCTTAACCTAGATACATCTACACATAGTAGACAACAAGAAATATAGAATGAAGGAAACAAACAAAGCATATTCAACAAATATAAGGGTCTTTAGAGGATAAACAATACATTCAATACAAATATCTATATGTCCAACAATCTATGACGCATTCATGTAAGGATATGTTTGTATTTTTGATGACATGCACTATGTGTGAAATGAAAATTTTGTTTACTCTATATGTCATCATAATATGCATATGCGAACCTTGCAAATCAAAATATAGAGTCAAGTTGAACCAAGCTTCATAAGTCCACAATTATTCACTCTTTCTACTGACGTAAGTGCTAGCTTAGAAAAAATCAAAAAATATTTCAAAGTTTGTAAAGAAAGGCTAAGGTATGGATAGGGAAAAGAAAACATTTAGGTTAGAACACACCTTTGTTGATCTAATCAAATAAATAAGATCATATCCATTACACTTATACTCTCAAACATGCATTTCTTTTCTCTTTTATTTTCAAACTTCAACCAATGAAGTTGAGAAAGCATTAGATAAAATTCAATGAATCCTGCACTTTTTCTTTTTTCATACTTCTCATTATTTAGCATATATTTTCTTTCCTTTTTCACTCATTTTGTCTCTAAAAGAAAATTATTCTTAGTACTCTTTTTATTTTTATTTTCTTCATCTTTCCCATTTTTTCAATTATCATTTTCATTATCACCCTTTTTCCTTTTTCATTCCCCTTTCCACTTTTAATCTCCTTTTTTTCTTTTTACAGAAACCAAGAGGGTAAAACTGACAAACCCAACACATACATGCTCAATCAAAGGTTGAAAAAGGTAAGTGGGAATAAGTCTTTGGATTATGTCAATATTTAGGAGCAAAGGAATTAAGGGATACCACAAAGGTTCAAAAAGGGGAGACTAAAGATATGAGAATAATTGTGGCAAGAAAGGAACAAACATTTCAAGGATGGCCTAAATCCTCTTTCTATCCAAGCAACACCTAGAATTTTGCTTTGATAGAGACCAAAGGTAGATTATAGAGCTTGTTAGTGAAATACAAATCATAAAAGTAGGAGATTTACACAAGCTTCTCAAAAATAACCATACATATTCACAAAGATATATCAAGTGTAAAAGAGAGACGTATTTTTGATAAAATGAACAAGAATTTTTTTTATCATGCATGCTCTCAAGGAATACATATGTCAAAACATCCATACTTCAATTCAAGTGAAATGTATTCCAAACATATATCAATATGATCCCACTAAATTCATTTTACATGCAATTGTAGCAAAGAGAAAAGCTATCAACCTCACGAAACACATAATAAAGCATAACAAGTGAGATGACAAGATTGGACTCAAAACATATCAATGCCCAAAAAGAAAGTGAATGTGTCTCGAATGAAATAAACAAAAACACTCACATCATTGGTAGTTAGGAGAAAGATAAAAAATAACTAACTAGTGAACAATACAAGGAACATCCCTAAGAGAAGGAAGAAACAAAGGATGCTACTAAAACCTCTAAGCGAGAGAGCAAGATAAAAGCTTCAACACAAAAATACAAGACATGCTTAGATAGGGAAAATAAAATAAGCAATAGGAGTGCAAAAAAACACATGTTTAGATAAAACATTGCAAGTACATCAAAAGTTTTAAAGATATGTAAATAATCTATATGACATACAGATGCACAGGGAAAACTATTGTAAGCACGGGAAAGAGTGAAAAACAAAAACACAAGTAAGAATGAAATCTCAGTTAATTTCAAAGAAACAACTGCACAACAAAAGGATAGGTAAGTGAAAGATAAGTAAAAGATGGACAGAAATCACCAAGAGATAATTAAAGAATTAACACACAATGTGCTACTTGCAAGAACTAAATACCTAGTATAACAGATGAGAAGCATTCTAAATGTCATGACATAAGAATGATTGGGCATACAAAAGATAATAATATTAGAATGACACAAAAGAAGAAGTAGATAATAAGTAATGAAGAAAACTAGTAAAAGGTTAAATAGTTAGGCATAAAATCAAGTAAAACAACTAAAGCACTATGCAAGACAAAGAAATAAGGAGAAAGGTAGAGATATGCGTGAACAAGAAAATAAGGTGCATACAGACAATAAACAAACATAAATTCACATGCATAAAAACTACATACAAAGAGAGAAATTAAAGTAAGTAACTCAATCAAAACAGATTACCCAAAAATAATGATCAGGCAACATCCCTCCATTTAAAGATTTTATGAAAGGCAATAAAACTTAGAGATAGTCTCTGACTCATATGAGCATAAGGAGTATATGGAACTCATTATTTGTTTTGTTTAAAGCTTCTACTAAGATCAGTCAAGTCATCTATATAAACAGAGTGAGGTAGCCTTTTTAAGACAGAATTATTTCTTTCTACTTTATGCCTCAGGTACATAATGTAACATGTATGAACATGCCTAGATGAGCCATATTAGCTACATCTAGATAGAAAAGATGGGATAGAACGAGGTCGAGAATTTATAGTTATACTCCTCATAAATCTAGGATACTACTTAGAAATGTGGCCAGTAATGACATAACAATAACAAGTGTGAACAATGGAATTGGAAAAATAGGGTCCATGACTCTGAGGAGTAGTATGCGAAGGAGAAGAAGCACAAATGAGAGGTCAATTTCCCATAGTATGTTCTCAAATTCCCAAGCTTGCCAAAGTGGTGAAAAATGGGAATGATAGTAGGTAAAGAATAAACAACTACTAGAGCGACAGGAAGTGGTAGCCTTTTGTGAATGGTTCATCTTACTAAGGGAATCTAGTTGAGATCATGCAACATATTTACCTCTTTAGGAGGTAGTGGTAGACTTTAACTTTGGTTCTTGATTGGAAGCTTTTACAAAATTAGTAGAACTACCTGTAGAAGTTGAAACCCTTTCATTGTACCCAATTATATGCTTGTCCCCATAAAACTTGACATTGTTAATCATTTCATTTAACATTTTTGAAACAGTAGTCATTCTATCGATGGTAATGGTGGATTGTGCCAGTTCGATCTCCTACATGTTGAGTTTTTCTTTCAGGCCTACAAACAATTCTTCCTTTTCTCTAAGGAAGGATTCAAGATATAGGTCAAATTATTAAGAATCTCAACTCTCTTATGTAGTTGCTCAATCTCAACATCCTTTTTCGTAAAAGAGTCAATCAAATGATCCATTGAGCCCTTACGAACAATTATTTGTCTTTTTAATTATTCAATTTCATTCTTCAGATCAGGAGTAAGCATAGAATTGACCAAATATTGAGTAACTTTACCACAAGCAGGAACCATTAACTATTCCATAAGCATTTCAACTTCCTCATGATTTGCATTAAACTTTTCCAATAAATCAACATACCTTTTTTTGAATGATCTCACACCTGCTTGTGAAATCATGTTGTTCTTTATCAATAGAAGACTTTCTTTCCTCTAGAGTTTTCTTCGATAAGCTGATCTCGCATTCTTTTTCATCAAGGCTCTCCATATCCTTTCTCTTATCCTTTTTAGATTGAATATGCTTCAAAGGTAAAGCATTATAAGAATCAAGAAATTTGCCTTTTTCATCTTCAACTTCATCGTCTTCAACAGTCTCCTTTTGAATATCTAAGGTAGCAATCAGAGAAATAATGATACTACTAGAGGCAATGAAGGCCATAAAGTTAGTATAATCTTCATCATTACTACTAAAATTGTTTGAAATAGTGACCTTAGTTTTTATTGCACGTTTGTTTGTGCATTTTAGTGACTGAAAGCACTGAGCATCAATGTGTCCTTACATTCCACATTCATAGCACTTTATTTTATTCAAGTGACATTTACTTGATTTCTCATGACCATTTTCTAAGTCATCATCATCTCTAGTAGATCTTAAGGTTTTGGAACTAAAAGTATCTCTTCCAGTAGTCTCAAAAGAAGGTTTTTTTTTTCTTGAAGAACTTGGTAGATCTCTAAGCAAGGAATGTCATTTTCTCCTCATTAGGGTCAGATTCATCATTATCACAACCTATGATACACCCATCTTTAATTGGTTTCCTTCCCTTAGTAGTCTTGAGGGCTAAGATTTTTCCCTTTTCACAAGCAATCAACCCTTGTCTTGGTAAAAGGTGATGTAGTTTGAAGACTTGCAAGTCACCAACTAACCCATTAATAATAAGTTCATTTGGCTTGTTTATGGACTCAAGCATAGTAACTTTGGAATGAAATTGATAGCGTAGGCTAGTGATGATTTTCTCTATCTACTTTTCCCTTCTAATAGGCCTACCTAAGTTATAGGAATAATTGATAATGTTGGAAAAACATGCATAGAATTTGTCAATGGTTTCATACTCTTGCATGATATAAAGCACAAAATCTATATTCAACTTCAGAATTCTGAATCTTTTTGCTGCTGAAGTACCTTTATAAGTGGTATCTAAGATGTACCATGCTTGTTTTGAAGGAGTACAACTCTGAATTCTTCGATATTCATTTGGTGAAATAACCATAATGATTGCATAAAGACCCTTGCTATTCCATTTAGATTACTTACTCTCATCGTTAGTCCATTCAATCATGGGTTTAGGAATCATAGTGTTATCAAGTAGGGTTTTAGTAGAATACATCTAGCCATTCTCGACAAAGAACCACACACGGTCATCTTGGGATCACAAAAAAGCCTTCATTTGTGATTTCTAATAGGCATAGTTTAGTTGAAAAGTGGAGGTCTACCTATATTACCCATTCTCTTGATTCCATTAGAGAAAATATGTGTGTATGTGTGAAAAAGTGAGTTAACATGATCAACATCAGTGGTTAAGCCAAATGGATGCACTTGCTCTAATATCAAGTGAAAGAGTCCATGACACAGTATATGACCAGGGTAAGGAGAAACAGACTCCTAAAGGACTATGCCCTAACTCGTACAAACAAGAATATAAATACCTCAAAATCATTTAGAAAAATCACATATAGTATAATATCAAAAAAGTAGATAACTTGAATAACATATATTATAAATCAAAGCAGAAATAAAGTGAACACAAATGAGAGTTTATACTTCATTATAACACTCAATAGTAACTACTCAATAGTAAATAATTCACTAAATAGTAAGCATGTTACAACACTAATAGACAGTAAAACCATTATTATCTCTATTAGTAAAGACCTTCATCGAAACTACTTACTGTTGTTATTCCTTTGCTACTTCTACAACAACTTGGTTCGACGCACAAACCCAACTGTCCTCCATAGCCAACACCATCCAATATAATATGATTGGAAATCACAGATCAAGTAACTGGAAGTGAAAAACTCACACTCTCAAGGGACACATAGTCATCGTATATGGGAGACATACAATCAAACCACGTATTTACACAGATAACAATTTGATCACTAACCCTACTAAATGATCCATACTTATATATAATCTCACCAAAATGATTTATAGAACATATATAAATCTCAGTATAAATTTTGGCAGAGTTTTGACACTAAAAACGTGAGTGAGAAATAAGAAAAATAATGAGGTATTTATAGCACTCAGATTTTCCACCACACTAACCGTATTTCCACCACCACACTAGCCGTATTTCCACCACCTCACTACCACCTGTGGTGAAGTTCCCAGAGAGCTTATTGACGAGGTGTGTAAAATATGATATTTTTTTCTAAAAATGCAGAGTAAAAACCACAAATATCTGCACCCAAAACATGCCAAATACAATATATGACAACGTCAAAGAAGGAATATGCACACACACTATGAAAATCAACATGGTGGTGTGTGTAAACATGCTTACATATAAAGTATACCTAACTATATGCATGTATGAATTATTGATCTACATTAACCAACTTTACACAAAGGAAGACTAATACACTAAGTAAAAAGAAAACAAACATCATGTTTTGTACACATAAAACTAACACACATACACAAGTACAACGAAACTTACAATTGATATAGTCAATTAAGACATTCTCTCATGACCTCTATGGAATTGGCAAAGGATCCAAAAACCCTATCATCTTTTTCTTCTCAACTTTATCTTGCTAGCAAATTAAACTAGTTCTTGTATACTGCGTCACATCCTCAAGTATATATAGCCAATAGTACCCCTGTTTCACTAGGGCGTACATTATCTACCAACCTAGAAGACCCACCCATAAGGTCTCATGAGCCTCCCTCATAAGTGTCTTTCTTAAGTCCTTTACTCTAGAAACAAATAATATGCATCCCTTATGCATTAATAACCCATTATTTTCCAAGAATTGGTTGTCTTCCCTTCATGTATCAACTTGAGGATTGTTTGTGTCACTAGGTCTCGTCACAACATATAATCCTAAAATATTTCACATTTATAGGCAGATTTTTTTTGTATATGTTATTTTTAGGATATAAATTGAATTTAAAATTAATTCAATGTTTATTTTTAATGCGTTTAGTTATCTTGGTTAAATTACTTTTTTTCTTTTTTCTTTTATTTATTTAGTAAATTTACTTTTTTCAATTGAAATGAATGAAAAAAATAAGTTCATATTTTAACAAATAAATATTTTTATATGGTAGATTATTTTTTTTAGTAAACATAAATAACAAAATGCATATAAAAAAAATTTAAGTTTGTTAAATGGATTTTTTAAAAAATAATAAAGTATTTGCAATATACTCTTATCTATACGTATATAAAAGTTAGGATGTTTATATGAAATAAAAAAAATTAATAATCAATTTAAGAATATACAAAATCTAATTAGTATCATATTGAATAAATTTAAAAATTATAAATTTATAATTATAATTACTTTAACATATAACCTAAACTTTACATTTTAGTAATATATAATTAAATATTAAAAAAATTACATTCTTCAAAATTAAAATAGTTAAGAAAATTAAAATTGTTAATAAAATATATATCATATAAGGTTATTGTCGGTTTATATTTAGTTAGAGAAATAAATAAATATATATAATAGTAAAATATTACATTTGTAATCTAATTCTGATCCTCTTAATAAAGAATTATAAAATAAATATAAACTTTGGATTTTATGAGATTGGTACATAGTTACAAAAATTTATATCGTAATTTGATTGAATGAATTGAATTCGAATTATAGAATTCAAATCAAACACAAATTAAATTAATATTGAGTTAAATTTGGATTAACTCATGTAATTAAAAAAAAATCGAGTTAGGTTCGAACTGTTTTCGAGTCAATCCTTTAACCTAAAGTAAAAAAAATGAAAACTATATCACCTTACAACTTATATCTAAGGTTAAAATCTTAAAATTGAAGAAACTAATTTCTTCTCGTATCATATTATAACTCTTACAATGAACATTTTTTCTTTCAAAATAAAAACATAAAATCATTATCTAAAAAATCATTGATTTTTTTAAAAAAAAATATCAAAATCTACATAGACATAAATAAATAGTGAATGAACTATGTCTACATTGTACACTTTTATATGGTAAAGTATACTATAAAGTTCCTGAATATTTTGTTGGACTTATATTTAGGGTTTTTAATCAATACCAATTTTATTTATTTATTTCGTATAGAAGGCAATCATACCATTAATTATGAAGGTTTGTAATTACATACCAATGCCACAGATTATGAAGGTTATTCTGCTTGTTGTATTGCCTGGCACATTTTAAATTATGGTCAATCTGTTGTATTGCTATGTTTTTAACTTTAATTGATATTATTTTCTCTATGCAGCAAGTAGACGTTTATTTTAACATTGTTTTATGCTTTAATTTTTTAGTTCTAGAATCTGGACAGTGAAATCTCAATTAATGTTTGTTATCTTCACATTATCCTTTTTAGGTTCTATGAAATAACTTCGTAAATTTTTTGGGTTCTATGAGATAACTTTTTTAAAGAAATGCTATGTGATAACCAAACCTGGAGGGAGTCTATGAAATACTCCCAAAGTAAGATTGGAGCTTTCTTTAGTGATCTGGTTCCAATTTCTACGTAAGCAAAGGCGGATTACATTCGTAGATTGCCCAAATGATACAAGTGACATGATTGATGCTGTCATATTTGCCGATTTGGCACTGCTTCTTATAGATGGAAGTTATGGATTTGAAATGGTGAGTTTTCTTTCTTCTAGAGAATTATTCTTAATATTTTCTTCGAAAAATAAATGTCAAGACGAATGCTGGATGTGCCATTATCCATTAATATTTTCCCCACATGATCATTTCCATGGCTAATCATGTTATTTGCAATTTTATGTTTTATTCCTAATGCTTTAAATAGTTAATCTGCTTCTAATGTTTCTTAATTTTAGGTTCAAATTCAGTTGTATGTTGTGTGTATTTCACTGCTTTGTCAACTGAACTCATTTTGGCTTCATTTTATTCTTCTTGAAGGATTTTGCTTTGGTTGCTGTTGAATTGTTCATCTAGTCAATTTATTGCTGAGTCTGATTGGTGTTTTTTTTAGTCCATTTTCTTTTTGTCTCAGAATGGCCAATACATTTTCACTGGCAAAATTTCTATAGTTTTAGTTTATCTTGCTTTCACTATGTATGTTTTAACACTTTCTTCTGTGAATTATCTGATTGAAACTCTCATGCATCACCTACCATGTTAATACAAGTATATGTAGTAGTACTGATCTTGTAAGATTGGCTTCAGTGCAGGAAACCTTTGAGTTTCTCAATATATTGTTAGCTCATCATGGTTTTACTTGGGTCATGGGTGTCCTCACTCACCTCTATAAGTTTGAAGATGCAAAAAAGTTGAGGAAGACTAAGCAACATCTTAAATACCTTTTTTGGAATGAATACAGGAACTTATAAGACCTAATTATTATCTTGACTTTTTAAAAAAATTGATACTCGTAAAGACTATAAGTGTTAGTTGTTATGTGAATAAAATATTTACATTTGTTATCAAATTTATCAAGTAAAATCGAAGAAATATTAAAATTTTAAATAGTCGTACTTTAAGTATATATTTTATAACTATGATATATAAGTTTACACTCATGTATTTAATAACATATGTTCATAAATATGAAATTATTTTTTCCACTAAAATATTTATTTAATTTTGAATCAATTTATGAAATTATTAAATAACTATTTCTTAAATTTGTTTCAATATTTTTTAGAATATGTTTTAAAAATAAAATTTTATAATATTAAGGTTTTTAATATGTTTTAAAAACATATATATTTCCATCCGTTGTGGGGCTTTTAGGAAGAAAGGAGAACAACGGCAGCAAAGCAGTGATAATTGAGAGTGACGATGAAGATAGTATATATATATTTTAATAGTAATATGCAGCAATCAATAGTGGCCGGAGTCTGGTAATTAATATATATATATAAATTGATTTGCAATGTGTTACAGAAAATCTCTTTTTGAAATTTTTTAATGATTTAATAATTATAATATTTTTTTATTAATAAATTTTTAGTAGGTGAAACATCAATAATTAAATAAGTTGGTTAATATTAAATTGATGTTATATCAAAAATATTTATTATTAAATTTATTTGGTAATTTTATCTTTATTTAGTTTATTTTTTATTAGTTTTTTATATGTTTATTAAATTTTAAATAAGTTATTTTTATTGAACTTTTACTTAATATTTTTTGTTCTAGGATTTACTAATCGATTTGATTTAAATAAAATATATTTTAAATAATCTAATTAGAATTATTAATTATTAAATCTATTTTAAAACACACATAAACACTTGTGTTTTTATGTTAATTCTTTTGCATTTGATTTGTGAGCGTATTTGATTAGCAGTAAGCTTATTAGAACGTTGATCTTGATGCCGCTCACATTAATATTAGAAAATGTGAAAACATAGTAAATGCTTATAAGTAAGATACATTGGAGCAGAATACTAAGGAGGGTAGTATAAGACTGAGTTTGTACTTGAACATTTAGTTTTTATAATAGAAAGTTAGGTAGTTAGATAGTTCGGTGGACCGATAATTTTTCTCCTAGGTCATGGTTGTGACCTAGGTTGTTTTCACCTAAAAATATCGTGTACTATTCTTTCATTTTTGCACTTTATTTTTACGCGTGATTGCATACCTAGTTGTTTTGTTTAGG
This sequence comes from Hippophae rhamnoides, assembly GCA_033030585.1. Lineage (NCBI taxonomy): Eukaryota > Viridiplantae > Streptophyta > Magnoliopsida > Rosales > Elaeagnaceae > Hippophae > Hippophae rhamnoides. The sequence continues at coordinate 23,011,702 of CM065437.1, read as the reverse complement.
TTATGAAATTATAAATTGATAAAAATTGAAAATAACCTATTTACCCCATCTAGGTTAATTAAGTCTGTATTTTATAAACTTTTAATTGGTATCAGAGCCAAAATTAGACACACTTAGTGACCTTGATCCTTAGGGACACATACTCCTACTTATGGACCAAATGAAAGAAAGTGAGTCATCTGTTAGACCTCTACTCTATGATGGGTATAATTACCCTTTTGGGGATGGTTGGGAACTTCCTTCGGTAACGAAAGATGGTGTAACAACCATAAAGCTAAGAAAGGGATGGATAATTGAAGAATGCACCATTATTAGGGCAAACCAAAAAGATCTAAGCTCAATCTATACTGCAATGTCAATGGATGAGCTCCATCACATCTTCAACTGTGAGACTGCTAAAGATGCATGGAATGCACTTGTTCTTACTCATGAGGGAACTTCACAAGTGAAACAAACAAAATTGAGATTACTAACGTCTCAGTTTGATTTCATTAAAATGAGCAACACTAAAACTTTTGGTCAATTCTATACTCACTTTTGTGATATTACTAATGCTTTTTCTAACCTTGGTGAGAAAATTTCATAACCTATACAAGTATGCAAACTCCTAAGCTCTTTAACAGCAGACTACAAGATGAAAGTTACAGTAATAGGGGAAAGCACAAATGTAGACACATTAAACATTGATGAACGTATCAAGCCAATCCAAACCTATGAGTTTACTCTTGATCCATCCTAAAAAATCAAGGATGTGGCATTCAAAAGTTTCAAAAAGGACATCTTTGATAGTGATGAGGATATGAATGATGAATCAATAGTCCTATTACCACGAAAATTTAAGAAGTTCCTGAAAAAGAATGATCAATATAATAATCAATCTAATAAGGGATAATCCAGTCGTTTGAGGGACCGAAAGTCAAGGGAAATCAAGTCTCCTAGCTCTGGTGGTAAGAAAACTAAGCCCATTAATCCTCAATGCTTTACTTATGAGGGCTTTGATCATATTTCTGAAGAATATGCGAACAATAAAAAGAAAGTTGAAAAAGCTTTTAATGCTACACTCAATGACACAGAAAGTGAACAGGATGATGCTAGTAACTCATAGGATAATGACACTAACTATTGTACCTTCACAGCAACTATCAAGGCACACCATAATGACTCTGACACTAACTCGAATGAAGAAAATGAGGGAGTAGACTTTTCTCTCTTACTGTCTAATTTTAATGTATCAAATTATGATTAACTATTCATGGATTATTTAGGTGCCAGAAAAGAAAGAAATAAACTACTTATTGAAGTAACTAAACTTAATTATATCATCAATGTTCACGAAACAAATTCCTCTAGCCTAGAGAAAGATAAAAAGGAATTGTCTGAACATATTAATGTCCTGAATTAGAGTCATGTAGAAATTAATCAAGAAAACAAAAAACTTAGGCAAGAACTCAGTATTGGTAAAAAGATGGTGAGGAATTTGACCATAAGTGTTAAAAAATTAACCAAGGTCCTAGACTATGGAAAGCCATATGGAGATAAGAGAGGTCTTGGTGATGAGTGCTCAAAAAGCACTAAAATAACCATGATTTTATGCACATTAATTGATTAAAAATATATATATTTATATGTTTTATCATATATTTATATAAATTTGTCTTTTTCGGAATCACGGGTATTTTTATTGTTTTTCAGGTATTTTGGCTTAAAAACGCAATTTAAAGACTCAAAGAAGAATACTTGAAGCAATACATCACAAATAAATTAATAAATAAGGGAAAAGCGTCAACAAACATGGAAAAATTGGACAAATGGGTCGAAAAGGTCAAAATGTCAAAGACGGAAAATCGCTACGCCGCAGCCTCACCAAGACGCTTCGGGCCTGCTTACCGCCACAAGGCCGCTGCTCAATTGCCCGTCTCCGCTCAGGCCAGAAGGCTGGCATCGTTTCACGGCGCCGAGAAGGCGCGCACATAGCGCCTTCAGCGCCAATTTCGTACGCGCTTCAACGCGTTGCTGACCCATTTTTCACGGTAGCAGTTTCTACGACGCCACGCCGACGCCATTGATGACCTCAAAGCATGTCCACTACATCGTTTTTTATTTTTTTTTTATATTTTTTTAACATTTTTTTACTCATTTTTTTCTCTCCATCCTCACCTATAAATACTCTCTTCCATTCACTTCAAAACACACCTCAAAACCACACTTCTCTTTCTTTTCTTTCTCTCATTTCTTAGTTTTTGAGTTTTTCTTAGTTTCTTTCTTAGTTTCTAAGCTTTTCTTAGTTTTTCTTAGTTTTTAGTTCAATTCTCTTAGGTTTAGAGTTCTTCTTTCGAGAGGAACTTGTAATGTTTTTGTAATAATTTAGATTTTTGATTCAATAAATGGAAGCAAATTCGCTTCGAGGTTTTCTAGCAACTAGAATAGCGTCAAGTTCTCGTAAGGATTTTATTTTCTTTACGCTTATTTTTATGCTTTTATTCTTTACATGTTATATTTAATTTGTCTCGTGATTAAATTTAACTCGCTAGTCAAGCTTATAATCACGATATAATAATAACGTTGTTATGCTTACAAATATTAAATAGGTGAAAATTTCTAAAATGAATTGATTTTATTTTTATTCAAGATTTTATATTAAGGATGTTGTAGAGAAATATATTATTTTTCATTACAAACTTAAATCAATATTAGGACTTTACGTTTAGTTATCCTGCCTAATTCTGTAGTAGCGCTTTTTATTTGTCGGGTACAATCGCCTCTAGTTGTTTTAAGTTTCTATTTCAAAAGTTTTTATAAGAATTATTATGTGAAAATGTATTGACAACATGTTTTCAAATAGGGTTTTAAAACTTGAAAGTTAGTACTTGATAACTAAATTCTTTGGGTTTAATTTGGACACCTTGAATAAAGTTTAAATCGTTTCAACCCCACCAAAGGTGGCATTTAAATGGTTCATTTTCAATCTCTTAGAAAAGGAATTAATTTAATTAACCAAATTAGTTATCAACCCCACCCATAGGTGTTAATTGATTTGTTTAGTTAACAAAGAATATCTAACCCCACCAAAGGTGGTATTCATACAAAAAGAGAGAATCAATAAAATATCAATTTATACCTTTAATAACCTAGATAATACATGAAAGATAATTAATTTAGCTATTATATCCATAAATACTCCACTAATATAAATGATAAAATTTGCATGAATATTTATCGAATCTATACATATATTTATTTATTGAATTTGTATCTATGTTTATTTTTTTTATATTTAACTAATCTGTATATATGTTTATTTTATGTTATTAGATTAGAACACAAAAACCAAACTATCGTGACAGATGTTTAGGATTTAATTTCGTTTTTAAAAGTTTGAATAATAAATTAAGAACCACATACATTCCTTCCTTAGATCGACTCGGGAGTATACTTATCATTTTCTACTAAATGATTCGTGCACTTCATGTAGAGTTTTACAAATATTAAAACCAAAGTATTAAGGATCTACGGCGACGCTTGCCGCTTTCATCAAGTTTTCGTTCATCAAAGTATTTGGCGATCACGATTCTGCTCATCACTTGGATACATAGATAAATAGTAAACACCTTCATCATCCAAAACTCAATTTGTAAAACTCATCATTGCTTTGGTAAAGAAGGTAATTTTTGCACCTTATCACTTTAAGCAAATTCAGTTTGTTCCCATCTGTCATCATTGTGGTAGGAAAAGACACATTAGATCTAAGTGTAGATTTCTTTATATTTATGATTCTATAAAGAATACAAATATTTTTAAGACATCTTAAAAAAATTCAAACATAAAGTTTTTACTACAAGAGCTACACAAAAAGAGAAACCTAAGAAACCAGTAGCTCAAACTTTCAAAATTAAAAAAGGATGGGTTAAGAAGTCTGAGTTGCATTGCTTTGTGATCCATATAAAGTTTAAAGCTAAATCAAATACTACCTGGAATTCTCACAGCAAATGCTCTAGACACATGATTGAGAACTGTTCTTTATTTAAAACCTTTGAAGAATACAATGAAGGGACAGTTATCTTTGGTTATGGTAAAATAACTAAAATTTTTGGGAAAGGCTCCATTCAAATAAAAGGTATCTCTAAATTTGATGGAGTTTTATATGTGGAAGGACTAAAGGTAAACTTGATTAGCATAAGTAAAATATGTGGCAATAATTTCAATGTGTAATTTACAAATAATCATTGTATTGTAACAGATCGATAGGATGGATGTATGATTAAGGGAAATATAACACATGAAATTTTTTATTACATTGACACATCACCTACAATAACATGTAACATAGCTAGCAATGATTCAACTATCTTATGGCACGAAAAGCTAGCTCATGTGAATTTTAAATATCTTAGGAATGTCTTGAGAATCTCTCATTCAAATTGAATTCCAAATTTTATTTTAAAAATATTCTTATCTAGCCAACAAGATATTAGACTTATTCAACATTTACATTTATATAGTTTTATTTTAGTGACTTAACTTATTTTTACATTTATTTTATAAGTTATTCCATAATTTTGACTTATGCACACACATATTCTTGTATATGTGATGATCGATGTTGACATGAACTTACTCACACACTCAAGATCACACATATATGTTATGCTTAAAGTTTATGAATTCTTTTTAAAGACTCTAGGTCTTCAACTAATCTTAATTGTAAAATTACGTTGAGTTCTATTTCTTGCTTTTTAAAATTTTACCGTATGGAGGCATCTAGTATTGAAAGGGCTACCTACTATGATATGTGAAGTTACCGCAGTGAGTAGAAATGGCTACCTCACAACTAGTATGAAAATCATCATGCTATATTTATGGTCCGTGTAAAAAAAGAAACGGATTGTGGAAAAAACGATTTCTTATAAAACTTTTACTTGGCATGCACAAAAAGAAAATGCCAATAAAAGTTGAAATAAAAAAAAATATGTGCCTCATTTATGAAGCAAAGATAAAAAAAAATTAAGTTTTCGTTTGATAGATATATTTTATTTTTGTGAGATTGAAAACTCAATTATAATTTTACATGATATGTGATATATTATTTTAGTCTTTCTTAATTAATCATAAATTACTTAATTGACATATTTGTGAAGTTTAAACATATATATTGCTTTTAAGTAAATGTCAATATGTAATTATATGTACGAAGTGTGCTTATGTGTCTCTTCTACTCTACTTGCTTATTTATACAATAAATAATCAAAATTTGAGCTAAAAAAATGATAAGTTCTCAATTGGTTGTGTGCTCATTTGTGATTAAATGAGTTTAATACCTTATGTGATTATTTATGAAAATTTAAAAAAAAAATCTAATTTTTATTCATTTATATCTTCTTTTTATTTATCCATTTTTAATTGATTTTTAAGTTAAAAAGTCATATAACTGAAGGAGAGTTTAAACCACATTACACTTTTGCATTAATATGCTCTTACATTACTATTTTATCTTTAAGAGGAGTTTAACTCCATTATTTTGTCCAATATTGTGTTCTTCTCGTATGTCAAAAAGAGGGAGAGTGTGTTTCACTTTCATGATTTATTTTTTTATCCATATAGAGGAAGAACATATTTAGGGTAAAAATAATTTCCATCATTTTATCTTATGTTAAGCTTAATTAGTATGAATATATACATTACATGATTATTCTTTACACTTCGTTTATTTCTATATAAAGTGAACTAATGTTTAATGAGTCTTTCAAGACAAGTTTTCATATGCTTTGTCTATGTCATTTCAGTTATTTACAAGTTTGTCAAATTGTATTGAAAATGGATTCACCAGATTCATAAGATAGTTACACTATAAAAACTAGAGCATAAATTTATTTTGACATTATTTATATGAGTGTCATATAATGAGTGAGAGATTTTGACACACAAAAATGAAAAATAGAGAGTTTGTAAAGACTATGAGTGTTAGTTATTTTCGTAGATAATTAATTTATGAAATTATCAATTATCTATTTCTTAGATGTGTTTCAATATTTTTAGAATATGTCTTAAAATAACTTTTTATAATATTAAAGTTTTTAATAAACTTTAAAAAATTAAGTATAAAAAATATTTAATCCTAATATTATTACATTATTACTGTTTTATATATATAATATGATTGGAAAGTTGTATTAGCCGAACTGTTGGAAATATTTAAAAACATATATATGTCAAATTAAGTCTAAAATAAAAAACAAATATATTTTAAATTAAGTCTAAAATATTTATTATATATATATATATATATATATAATAGGGTTGAAAAGTTGGTCGACCGAACCGTTGAAAAAAGAAAAAAAAAAACGAAAGTATTTAAAAACATATATATTTCCATCGGCTGTGGGGCTTTTAAGAAGAAAAGAGAACGATGACAGCAGAACAGTGATAATTGAGAATGACGGTGAAGATAAGTAATATATATATATAGGCAGTCTAAGTAATTAATATATAATAGAGTAATATGTAGCGATCAATAGTGGTGGCAGTCAGGTAATTAATAAATATATATTAATTTATAAGGTAGTTTAGAAAATCTCTTAATCGGATAGTTTAATGATTTGATAACTGTAATATGTTTTAAATTAATATTTTTTTAATAATTAAAACGTAAGATATTAAATAGGTTAATTAATATTATATTATATTAGAGCATTTATTAGTAAATTTGTTTGGTATTTTTATTTTTTATAACTTCTTTTTATTAAATTTTTACATGTTTAAATTAAATAATTTTATGTGTGATTATAATTCTTTTTAATTATTAAATTTTAAAAGAGTTATTCTTATTGAACTTATGCTTAATCTTTTTATGTAGAATTTGTTAGTTGATTTAATTTAAATGAAATATGTTTTAAATCATTTAGTTAAGATTATTCATTATTAAATCCGTTCTAAAATATATATGAATATTTGTCTTTTTATGTTAATCATTTTGCAGTTGATTCGTGAACATATCGATTTATAGAAAGTTTATTAGAATGTTAGTCTGAATACTGTTCATATTAATATTAAAAACTGTAAAAATAATATAAAAGCTTGTAAGTAAGATACATTGGGATAGTAATCTAAGAATAGTAGTATAAAACTGAGTTTGTATTTAAATATTTGATCTTTATAATAGAAAATTAAGTAACCGATAGTTTTCTACCTAGGTCATGTTTGTGACCTAAGTTATTTTCACCTAAAAATATTATGTGTTATTTTTTTATTTTTATACGCGATTGTATGTCTAATCTTTTTATTTAAATTATTAAATTATAAATTGATAAAAATTAAAAATAAATTATTCATACTTCATTTGGATTTAATTAAGTATGTATTTTATAAACTTTTAGTAGTTAACTCTTTTCTCATATGATATACCATATAAAAGTATTTTGTCTCCCAAAAACTTTAACTTATAAGATATGAGTCTTACAATTCTTTTATACACTTTAGCCTGGAGCTAAATTTTTTCATTTGTCTAGCCTTATTCATGGGAAAGTGAGAAGTTTAATGATGCACTGTAGTTTCTTGTGGTTGATTATTTAACTTTGCATATGCATTGTAATTTCACTATTGATGATTTACTTCATTCTCTTGTACAGGTATCCAAAACTGAAATCCACAATCTTGCACGCTTTATTTCCGTTAAAAAGTTTGTTCCTCCATCGTGGCAAACTGGCCATCCTTACATTTTGGTAAATCGTTTTGAATATGTTACTCCTCATGAAAGAGTGCACATGAATAACAAATTTGACAGAATATCACACTTTATGGGTATTTGAGGGGATGTAACTTGAAGTAGGGAACTAAGGTACGTGTATGGAAGTATATTTGCATGCTTGATTTAGTATATAGGAGTTTAGCCATAATCTGACTTGACCATTACATTGCCTAATAGGAAGTGTATGAGCCTTGTCCATATGACTTTCGAATATGTTTTGCGGTAAAATTATTGTTTCCCTTGAATATTATTAATATGTTGATAAACTTCTAACATTTTCCAATAAGAGGTGCATATTTCGGGCGTAGTATGATTATAGTTTAGCTGGTGTTACAAGCCTTGTTGATTCTTGTCCTTTACCATCGACTGCTAAAATGGAGGGACTGCGTGACAAGGAAAAGTTATTTTATCCTCCAATGTCTGGATTTGGGGATCTCTTCTATGATAAGGATGCTGTCTATATAAACATAAATGATAACTATGTATCAAGGTTCATTCAGGCGCCTGATCCAGCATTAATACAACCTAATTTCTATGCATCAGCTTATGTATTTTAATGTGTAGAGTGGGTTGATAAGTTGACCCTTTTGGCTCTTCAATTTTTTTTTTAAAATATAATTAATAATATAATATTTTTTTTATTAATAACATTTAAAATTATACATTTTTAAGTAAAAATTTATTTTCTTTTTTAATATAAGAATTTATCTTCTCACAAGTACTAAAGATAGGAAGATTTTTCATTTTTCTATATATTTATTATTTTTATATAAAAATAATAGTTAATTGTTAAGTTCAATATTTTTTTGAATAAAAAATGAAAGAAAGAAATTATCTTAGATTACATTTAATTTTTTTAGAAATAAATAATTTGTTCGATGAAGAAAGTGATTCTGAGGATGATGCTGCCTTGGCAACTTCAAATCGTGGTCAAGGTGTTCAAAGACAGAAAATGATGGAAGTGAAGATAACTTTTTTGATGAAGAAGACCATGATGCATTAGACCAACATCACTTGAAAGAAGTTGAGGTAGGAAATCATTATGTCTTTTATGTAGAACCATCATTTGAAAATTGATATTTTTTGTCTTGTATCCTTTTAGCGTTAGAGCTGTCCGTATTTATAGTGCAATCACATTTATGCTGTCTATCTTTTCTTGCAAGCAACTTGATTATTAAGATTTGGTTTCTTCTGAACTTTGCCCTTGATTTTTCTTATTATAGAGGACGCGGGGGATATTTTGAGGTGAAAACAGTCCATGGTAGAGAGACTTGTTTCAAGATAAAGGACTAACCTCATGCAACTGGTGTATGTCCACTTCAATATCAGATGTTTCAGCAGGGAGTAAAGAAATTAATAGCGGGGATGGTGAAAGTGATAGTGATGGTTTCTTTAAGCCAAAAGGAGAAGGAAACAAGGTTTGTCATTAAGCCTTCTAAAAATTATTTCCTTGTTACATAAACGGATTTGACTGCTTAAATATAGCTTGTCTCATATACACATTATGGCTCATCTGATCATTTTTATCTCAGAAAAAGAGAGAAGGGTTGGACGATGAACACTCCAAATTTGAGGACTGCTCAAAGTTAACAAAATTCAGAAGTCTCAAAGACCGAAAAGAAGATGATAATATTGAAAGTATTCAAAATCGCTTTGTTACCGGTGACTTGTAAGAAGCTGCACAAATGAATCAAATTTTAGAAGCTAATGTATTGGATATTAACTCTTAATTTAAGTAATAAAACAAGGACCTTAATTCAAGGAATAAAACAAGGATCTTAATTCAATGATCAAAACAAGGAATCCTTAATTCAAGGAGTAAATCAAAGGATGCTTAATTCAAAGAGTAATTGAAGGAGTAAAATTTCCTTATAAATAGCTATACAATTGTATTGAAAAGATGAAGAAAATAATAAGAGCTCTTTTGTGTAGAGTTATTTCTTGTTTTTTCAACATGGTATCGAGCAGGAAAATTAACATAACCTTTATTATTATCTTAGCATCTTCAATCTTTGAAATGACGGAAGAGCAAATTTCTTAGGATCGGAAAATTTGAAAGTTCATCGGTGCTTTCTTTCATGAATATGCATGAGGTAGAGGTGGATGTCAACGAATCAAAGATTAAGCTCGGTCTTGTTGAATGAGTTTAATTACTTGTCTTGGTCGAAACGGTGTCTCGGCTCACTGGTGGAAGGTCGAGTTGGGGTTCATAAATGGAAGCATCGAAGTACCTTATGTTTCACGACTATGAATCACGGCTTAGTAAGAATCGGTTTGGTTATGTCGTGGTTCTAAATTCCATGGAACGTAAATTGAAATATTGATTACTACGAATATGCCGTACCAACTAAGGGAGACGGGTCGAGGAAATGTATGGCGGTCAAAACAATGTTGCACGAGTTTTCAATTAAAGAAGGACATCTCGAATCTGCTGACAAGATGGTAAGCCTTTTGTGCAACTCTTAGGAAGCATGAAAAGCATGTGGAATGAGTTAAGAAATATATCGATCCTCATACAAGCCGTGTAGCCTTGCTACGAAAAAGAGCGGAAGAAGATAAGATATTTCAACCACATCCGGTCTCGATTGACATATGAAGATATACGATGCCATATACTTCATGAATACTTGAACTTTCTTCCTCCTAATGTATGTGCGACAATTCAATGTGAAGAAGTAAGGAGGAAAGAGTGACGAGGATACAATGGCTAGTGCACAGAGACGAAAGCCTATCAACCAATGAGAGAAAGTACAAAGGGAAGCATCCATTGGGACACGTGTTGGATTACTGCATCCAATTAAAACACGATTTTATAAAGGATAGGGTTCTGAGAAAGTGAATCGTCGCACGCCGTGCAACAAATCGTACTACCTTTACCTGCAATGGGTTACGATCCATTCAAAAAACTTCATGACGAATCGAGTTGAACTTATGAATGAGTTTATGTTGTATCTTCAAAGCAAAACGGGAGGAGCTAGAATTATTTGTGTGGATAGCGTAGAAGAAGGAAACTTCGACGGCATTGCTAGGCAAGTTTGTAGGTTTCTTGGCGGATACAAAACTCGTACCATGAGGACGTACAAGGTATCATAAAAGCCTTTAAAGCGCTTTCTTAAAATAAATATGTTGCATGATTTTTGGGTTGTAGATTCAGTGCCACAGTCATTATGACAAACCACGTGTCAAAGTCTGTAAGCCAGTTTGAAAAGTTAGCAAATCCTTCTCAAGTTTCAATTGCAAATGGTGAGAATGTAAAGGTTTTAGGAAAGGAAAAAATAAAATTAATGTCGGATGAAATTGTGTCGGCGTTTTATATGTACCATTTCCGCTTCCAACTTAAATACGTAGGAAAAATCAAAATACCTTGAATTGCTTAGCCATTTTTTCTCCTCACAATGTCATTTTTTAGGATTGTGCCACCAAAAAGACGATTGGTGAAGGGTTTTACCTAGATGGTCTCTATTACATATCCAAAAGCAATCCCAGAGGGTTTCAAGCCAAGTTTAACCCTATCCAAGATAATCAATTGTGGCATCAATGTTTAGCTCACCCTTCTTCACCAATTTTCCAAACTTTATTTCCAAACTTAGGAAATGATGCAATTGCATGTGAAACTTGTCACTTGTCTAAGGCTACTAGATTGCCTTTAATTCTTCCTTGTCTAGGACTAGTAAGTGTTTTGAACTAGTTCATTCATATGTATGGGGACTAACTAATGAATATTTTGATGGTTATAAGTATTTTTTTTATTTTTGTTGATGATTTTTCTCGAGTCACATGGTTATATCTTTTAAAGTCTAAGAATGAAGTTATGGAAGTATTTAAGAACTTTCATAACCTTGTTAAAAATCATTTCTCCTCTAAAATTCAAACCTTATGGTCTGACAATGGCACCGAATACATGTCCCATATCATGAAACAATATTTGAGCATTCATGGCATTATGCATCAAACAAGTTGTGTTGGCACACCTCAACAAAATGGTGTAGGCGACGCAAAAAATGGGGACTTATTTGAAAAAACTAGAGCATTAATGCTACAAATGAATGTACGAAAGAGATTACGGTCCCCGAGGGGTTATGTGACTACTTACGTCATCATAGATTGCAACCGAAGTCTTGGTTTCAAGTCTCCCACAGAATTAAATGAAAGGAAGGAAAATTAACCTATCACGCCTTAGAGTCTTTCGTATACATTTTGTACATATTCAATCTCATCGTTCGAGATAAATTGGATCCTGAGTGTTAAATGTATTTTTCTTGGTTATTCATCTACACAAAAGGGATATAAGTGTTATAATCCCGACTTAGGAGATTAATTATGTCTAAAGATGTTCGATTTTATGAAACTAACCCTTTTTTCAACAAGTCACATGAAATCACAAGTCAAGGGATTGCATCTTGGATGTGTTTCCATTACGAAGATCGAACTTGAGGGCCTACAAACAATGAAGATCAGCCATGTCAACATTGATACATCTACTGGCTGAAAGTAACAATGAAGGGTCTCTTCTTAATGGTACACTACGTGAAGATGGTGATAATGTCGAAGATGATCCTCGCAATATGGTAGTGCAGATGTGAACAGTGTGAGATAACGTCTCTGCCACGGCGTAATCCAATGCGTGTTAGGCAACCGACCTTCACAAGACTTCAAGACTTTGTCACCTACAAGCGCATCCCATCTCAATTATGTGTCATATAAAGTGACAGACCCGTGCCGCATTCCTCAAGCAACATATCGAGGTTCTGATGAGCCTCGAAAACTTTCGTGAGGTCGATAGCGATAGGTGTGGAAGGATGCCATGCAAGAAAGAACTTAAAGCTAGATCAACCTGACACGTGGAGCATCGCCAAACTTAAAAGGCAAGAAATTCGTGGGTTACAAATGGATTTATAAGCTCGAATTCAAGTCGGATGGATCAATTGAGAGGTATAAAGCAAGATTGGTGGCTCGGGGGATTCACTTTCGAAACATTCGAGGTGGATTACGAAAGAAACATTTGCACTTGTTGCAAAAATGAACACGATAAGAGTGCTGCGTACGTGGCTATAAACAAGGGGTGGTCCATTGTACCAAATGGATGTGAAGAATGCATTCTTGCATGGTGATCTCAAAGAAAGAAGTCTATATGAAATTGCCACACAGGGTATCGCCGAGGCAATGAGCTGGATTTAGTGTGCAAATTGCCGAAATCCATTTATGTTTGAAAGCAGATCCCCACGAGCTTGGTATGCCAAGCTAAGCTCGATTCTCGCTAGTGTTGGTTTCAAAGCGGTAATCTTTGATTCTTCACTATTTGTTCGCACGGGAACTATGGGAAAATTGGTTGTCTTGATTTATGTAGATGATCGATAATTACGGTGATAATCTTTGACGAGATTTTCAACCTCAACGGGTTACTCGGAAAAAAGTTTTGCAATTAAAGACCTTGGGATATTGAACTACTTTCTTGGTATAGAAATGGAAACCTCGCCTGAGGACTCTTTCTTAACCAAAGGAAATATGTCTGGAGATTTGCTCGAGGAAGCTAACATGGTGATGCTAAACCCGGCCATTACCCTGCTTGACAGTGACTTTCGACCTAGCTTGAAGGGCATGCCTTTCACGGATATAAGTTATTACCGGCGGCGGTTTGGTAAGTTGATTGATCTACCTAACAATCGCGGACCTAACATAACATATTGCCAAAGTATTGAGCCAATTCGTACACTCCGACACTTGAACATTTGACCCTTGTTAAAAGGATCTTACGCCACTTAAAAGGATCGGTGGGTCGTGGTATCATCATGAAGAAGAATGACAACACCTGAATCATGGGGTATTGTGATCTTGATTGGGCGGGGAATGAAATCAATCGCAAAGTCCACCAGGGCTCTTGTACATTTGTCGGTGGAAACTTGGTCACGTGGAAGAGTAAGAAGCGAACTATCGTCGCGGATCAAGTGTCGGTAGGTATCGTGCAATGGCTTCATTGCGTGTGAGTTGATATTCTTAAAAACGTTCTATGTGATTTAGGTTTTCTACAACTCTTCCTATGTCCTTATTTTGTGACAATCGAGCGGCCGTGCATATAGCATCCAAACCCAGGTGTTTCACGAGACGAAACACATTAAAGTTGATTGTCATTACATTCGTGAACAAGTTCAATCACAAGTGATTCGGACACATTATACAAGAAGCTTCGACCAGTAGTGACATCTTCGCTAAAGCCGGCCATCCGGTTTGATGACTTTTGTCCAAGCTTGGATCCATAAACCTTTTGGATTCAGCTTGAGGGGAAGTATTGGATATTAGTTCTTAATTCAAGGAATAAAACAAGGACCTTAATTCAAGGAGCAAAACAAGGAGCTTAATTCAAGGAGTAAAACAAGGAATCCTTAATTCAAGGAGTAAATCAAGGGATGCTTATATCAAAGAGTAATTGAAGGAGTAAAATTTCCTTATAAATAGCTATACAATTGTAATGAAAAGATGAAGAAAATAATAAGAGCTCTTTTGTGTAGAGTTATTTCTTGTTTTTTCAACATAATGTTTACTAAACTCTAAATTTACTAATATTAGATCAAAGTAAGTAAATAAATTATTTGTATTATGCATGTAATAAAGGATATAACATTTTTTAAATACCACTTATAATTTGAAGAGAAATACAAACATTCAAAAAAAAACTCACAACTCATACTCAAATTAAGAATACAAATACATATTTATGTTTTTTAAAAGATGCCTAACTCAAATACAAATGAGGTTATTTATAATCTTCACTATACAATCTATACCACACAAATATAAAATTAAAAAATAATTTTAACCACACATTATTACCACATTTTATACACTTCTTCTAAAAAATCTCTTTTTATATCCTTCTAGAAGTTTCTCTTAAAAGAACTTTCTTCAACATTTATTGAGGAACTTCCATTATATTAGGCTTAAATAAAATGGATTGAGCTTTTATTTTCCTTGGGTTTTGTAATGGGTTGTGAGTGATCTTTAACACTCCCCCTTCAACACCAATTCTTACTATTTTTACTGTAACGAGTTGACAACGAAACATTTTAAACTTGACAATACTCAAACCTTTTGTGAACAAGTCCACAACTTGATTATCTGTCTTGATTTGCCTCATCTCAATTTTTTTTGTAGAATTTTTTCTGTGATAAAATGATAGTGTACTTCAATATTCTTAGTTCTTGTATGAAAGACTAGATTCTCTACCAAATGAATTGCCGACTTATTGTTGCAGTATAACAAAACTAAATAATCTATTAGTTGGTGTAGATTATTCATTAGTTGTATCAACCATATACTCTCATGAACTTCCATTACCGTTGGTTGATACTTAGCTTCTGTGGTTGATAATGATACTATCGGATGTCTCTTGCTACACCAAAAAATTGTTCCACAACCAAGCTTAAACGCATACCCAGTTATTGATCTCCTAATGTCATGATTTCTTACATAGTTAGCATCGCATTAACCAACTAACTTGTCGTCTCCACCTTTCTTGTACAAAAGACCATAGTCAATTGTACTCTTCACATATCTCAATATTCGTCGAACTACTTCCAAATAAGGTTTCTTTGGATTTTACATGTACCAACTCATCACACTAACTGCATAAGATATGTTAGGTTGAGTTAAGGTTAAATAGATCAAAATGCCTACCAATTTCAATACATTGTCGCATCTTAAAAATATTTTCCTTCATGTGTGCACATTTTGGCATTTTGTTCTATCGGCATCAAAATCAGCTTGCATTCAAGCATTCCGAACCTCTTCAAAAAATCTTTGGAATATTTTTGGTGACAAAGAAATATTCCTTTTTATGTGGGATCAATCTCTAGACAAAGGAAGTTCTTAAGCTGTCCAAGTTCCTTCATTTGGAAACAGATTGATAAATTCTCTTTTGTTTGAAGAATTTATGCCTCATCATCATCGGTTATGATTAAATCATCTACGTACACTATCTCGATAACTAGATTTCCTTCATTGCCTTTGACAAACAAGTTGGAATCTACAAATGTTACTAATAACCACTTTGTGTTAAAAATTCAACAATCTTACCATACCACACCATGGGTGTTTGTTTCAATCTGTAAAGTGCTTTCTGCATCTTACACATATATTCAAGATGATATTGGCTCTAAAAACCCATCATATAGATATCTCGATCTAGCTTTCCATGAAGAAAAGTATTCTTCACATCTATCTGCCACAAATTCCAGTCTTTGTTGGTTGTAAATGCAAGTAGGACTTGTACAGTTGTAAGTTTCACCACCGAACTAAACGTTTCATCATAGTCTAGTATGTACTATTGAGAGAAACCACGATCTAGAAATTGTGCCTTGTATTTCTCAATTGACCTATTTGGACAACATTTTATCTTGTAAACCCATTTACAAGATATGGGTTTCACATCTCCTAGCTTTTGCACCAGATCCCAAATTTGATTTTTTTGAAGTGCATCGATCTCTTCTTTCATAGCTATCATCCCCTCAGAACTTGGTGATCTCTTCTTTCAACTATGGCTACATTAGTGTATTTAGGAATTGGCCTTCTTGTTCTTGTTGACCTTCAGAGTTGAGATTTGTGGATTTGATTCTTCTGTTTCACTAAGCCCACCTTCTTTGTTTGGTTGTTGATATACGTCGGTTTTTCAAGAATTTTGAGCTACTCTTTATTCGACATCATCATCATTTGGATCTCCTAATTCATCTGAACTTGGTTAGAGTTGAATAATATGCTCTTTTATCTTTTTGTTGTAGCTTGTCTCCAAATGCTCTCAAGCTTAGAAACATCTCCTTCTCTGAGGACCACCAAGATGATGCTTCATCGAACACCACATCTTGAAAAGTGTAGCATCTTCTATTAGTTGGATCGAGATATTTCCACCCCTTTCTCTGGCTATAGTATCTCACAAAGATACATCTAACAACTTTCTTGTCAAACTTGCTTCGTAAATGATCAAAAACAAATACATAACATACACAGCCAAGTACTCAAAAGTAGCTAACTATGGTTTAATGTTCCATGGTTTCTCAAAGGGTGAAACAAATCCTAACCTCGATTGAAGAGGTTTTTTTATCACAAAGGTTATAGTTCTCATTACTTAGGGCCAATATCTTCAAGGTATAAAATTTTCATGTAGCATATTCTAAAAAATTTCTATAAGATACTGGTTCTTTCTCTCTGTTACACCATTTTGTTGTGGCATATTGGCACAAGTGTATTGATGACATATTCGGATTCCCTTAGGTATTGAGAGAACTCGCTTGAGCTATATTTTTTATCATTGTCTATGCACAAGCAACATATCTTCTTCCCTACCTCTCCTTCAGTTGATTGTCTGAGCTCTTTAAAATTTGAGAATGTGTCAGATTTTTCTTTCATAAAAAAACACACAGATACCTTAAGAAGTCATCAATGAATGTCACTATGTACCGCATATTGTCAATTGATGGTTGCTTAACAGGCCCAAATACATCAGACTCCAATGGTTCTTTTGATTCCTCATATAAAAATTGGTGTTCTTTACCATACTTACATCCTACACAGATCATGTATATTCACACATCTAGTTAGGGAAGCCTTTTAAGCATCAACTTCTTCACTATCACACTTAGCTTGGAATTGCTAACGTGACCTAACTATATGTTCCATAGATATGCTATCTCATTTTTTCTTGTCCTTCCTACATATGTAGATTCTATTGATATCACATAAACTGATTCCAATCGTTGCCTTTCCATTATTGGTTTTTCTAAGATTTTGAGATAACGATACACCTTCATGTCTCGGGGACTAAACAAGATATAGTATTCTGATGATATAAATTAAGCCACATATAGCAAGTTTTTCTTCATTCATGGGACATGATAACCATCTTGAAGTGGCACCTGCTTAGAATTATATTGAGGCGTAACTATCGTCTTATCGATGTGAGCTATCTGTAACCTTAAGTTGTCAGCTTTCACCACTACACGATCTTCCTTATACTTAGATAGGATTTACAACTTCTTTTTATCACTCATCATACGATTTGAGTAGCCCAAATCCACGATCCAGTTATTTTTATAGTCAATCTATTTTGGTGTTTTTATTGTGAGAGCTAATTCTTCTTCCTCTGTAGTGAATGATGCTTCGACATCCTAACCATCTTCGCTATTCTCTTTAGACCTAGAAGTAGTAGTATTACTTTCAACAATATTTTTCTTGGTCCAATAATCTTTCGCCATGTGACCCATATTCCCACAGTTGTAGCACTCATTATCAAATTTTCTACTATTATCGAGATTCTTTGAGGCTTCTCTTAGACGAGAGCCTCCCTTTCCTTGAAATTTTTTTCCCTTTTGTCACCATTCTTCTTAGATCCACTACAATTTTACAACTTGAAACTGCCTCTACTTTTGCTGGTGTAGAGTGCTTCTTCCTCACCTTTTAGCGAGACTTTTCCCATTTGCTTAGCCATAGCTTCTGGACCAGCCAGCAAATTCCCAAACTCAATAAGAGACGGTTGTATCGGCCATCCTTGTATAGAAATAACAAATCCTCGATATTCAGGTCTCAAAGCATGGATAATTATTCTCTTTATCATGGTTTCCCCAATAGAAGATTTCATATCTAACTTTGAAATTTTGTGACATATCGACTTCATCTTGTTAAAGTAATAAGAAATCGTCATATCACGTTGCACCATCAATAGAAGCTCGTTCTCGATAAGTTGCAATCTTGTTTCATTTTTCTTTGAAAAGAGTGTAACAAAAGTGTCTCATGCTTCTTTCGGTGTTTTTGCATCCTAAATGTGCTCCCAAATTTCTTCTTCAAGTGTGGTCTTTAAAGAAAACATTGATTTGCATACTTTAATTTTCCACTTTTGCAAGATGTCATTTGCATCTTCTGTTACTGGTTGTGTAACTTTGGCACCACCAATAACTTCCCATAGGTCTTGACCTTGTAAGTAAGACTCCATACATGTTGCCTATGTGATGTAGTTTTTCTTATTAAGCTTCTTGATTTCTCCAACTACTTGAAGGTCACTTATCGTGCCTTGAATACTTCGACTATACTGCACAAGCTTGAATAAAAAACTTGTAGAGTACCAAACTCCTTATGACTCAAGATAGTTTCACGAAGAACGATCCTTGACCGTCTCACTCGGATACCAATTGTTGAGTAAATTTAGAGTACATAATTTTAAGCTTACTAATATCAAACTTAATCAAGTAAACAAAATACTTGTATTATACCCACAATAAAAGATACTATAATACTTTTCAAAAACGAATCACAATTTGAAAAAAAAATACAAACACTCAAAAAACAAGTTCATAACTCACACTCAAACTAAGAATAAATGACTTATTTTTTAAGGGATGCCTAACACATATGCAAAAGAGGCTATTCATAGTCTTTATCATGCAATCTACAAAACAAAAATATAAAATTAAGAAATAATTCTAACTACACCTTATTACCACATTTTACACACTTCTGCTAAAAAATATCCTTATAGAATTTTCTCTTAAAAGAACTTTCTTAAACACTTGTTGAGAAGCTTCCATTGTATTGGGCTTAGACAAAATGAATTAGACTTTTATTTTTCTTGAGCTTTGTAATGGATTGTGGTTGGTCTTTAACAACCAACACTAAAGAAGATGATGATGGATATGGTGATTTTGAAGACGTAGAAACAAGAGAGAAGTACAAATTAAGTCAAAGAAATGATGGTGGCAATGGTGCATACCATAGGAAAGATGAGTTAACGAATAGGAACAAAGGCTGAAAAAGCTAGCTCTCTATGCCAAATTTTATGCTCAATATCCTTTTACTCGTAAGTGTTTAATATAGTGGTTCTTCATTTTGCTCCACATTGTTTTCCACAAAACTCCACTCTTTGTTAATTTTTTTTTGAATTTTCATCTTCCCTATTTGCAGTTTTCTCTTTCTCATTTTCTTTTGCGTCCCTTCCTTTTTGATGATCTTTATTTTTGTAAATAGATTCACGTTTTTTGGTTGATGTTTTCATACTTCTAGCATTTGCTTTGGTCATTCATCACATGTTGATACTTGATATGTACAGCCAATGCGACATCATTTTGTGGACCTTAATGCTTATTTACATATGATGGATCAGAATTACCTTAGAAAATTGATGATAAACATAAAACATATAATCAATCTAAAGGAGGAGTATATGACAAGGTAAAGGTTTTGATCTTTTTATGATTCTATCTCTTAACACAAGTTACTAAATGATGACCTTGTACTTGATTCTTTTAGTTGAAGGAGGAGTTGAGCTACAAAAACAAATGAACATAGCTGAGTTCAATAATCTTGATGAGGCTACTCGTGGAGATAGATGAGTTTATCTAAGGTTGGAGGTTCATGATGTATTGTTTGAAGTGGTTGAATATTTTGATCTCTACCATCATATTTTGGTTGGTGGAATAGATATTGGATAGGAAAATGTTAGTTACATGTAGGTTAGACCATCATTACTAATTTTATTCCACCATTTTAGGCTCAAAATGAAATTGTTGTTTGTTTTGCAACACACAGAAATCGTGCAAGTATACACGGTCACAAGTTTGTTGAGTACTAAAATTGTATCTCTCTGATTTTATCTAAAACAATCGTTGATTTAGAAAAATAAGAAAAGAGTTAAAAAAAATAAAAGAAATCTAGGATTGCAATTTTTTACCAAACTAATCCACTCAAATCGTGTTATTTTCTTTTGATTTATATTTTTTAGTACATTTAATTTGTCAACCGAAAACTTCGTTAAATTAACACACCTCGTTAAATTAATTCACTATATCTCTATGAGAATTAAATTTACCAAGATTCATTACGTTCTAATTTTTCAAATGGTCACGCATACAATTAGGGTATATTCCTATCCTTCATCATACATGTCATTCTATTTATGAGCAATATACACAAAAATGCCTTTCTCAATTTTATTTTTATGCCACAAATCGTTTTGATAAAATTCATAAATAATCAAAAAGCATTAAGCACAAAATAGAATGAACAAATCGAACGTCTTATAAATCTTTCAAAAAAATAATTAAAATCAAAGCTTCATAAATTCAAATCAAATGCAACCCTAGAAAAATTAAATTACTTCATTAAATTAAAATAAAACTAAAACACATTCAGAAAAATTAAAAGAAGAATAAAGGAAATTAAAACATCATGTAGCGAAATATTTGGCACAAGCAGAACACAAAAAAAGCCAAAAATGGCTTCTGCGTGTTCTGCAGTCCAAAACCGAACAACACAAAAATTCTAAACCAAAAAAACTTTTTTACTCTATCATAATATCACCTATTTATAGCTAAAAAAATACATCAAAAATATTAAAATATCATACACGCGTTAAAATTTGTATCGAAAATAAAACCCCGACATTCCCCTTAAAATCCGCGGTCACGCGAAAATCAAAAACTTATTTTAATTCACTCGAGACAAGGAGCCGTTTTTGCATTTTTTTTATTCATTGTGCATGCCACGTGTCAGCGTCTGATTCGCTGAAACAAAAAGTGGGACACGTGGCAACATCTCATTCGTTGAAGGGAATGGGCGCACGTAGAACTTGTCGCACGGAATCGGGGCGCGCGAAGCGTGAGGCAACGACTGGAACGAGGGCGAGATTCTGCGTTTTTGCATTCACCGATATGTACCACGCGTCCTCTTATGATTCGTTCAAGGGGAAATTGGGACACATGGAAGACTTTAATGTACTGGAAGAACGATTGCACGTGGTTCAGCCGCACATAACAACACCCTTTGGCAGACGTGCGTCAGACACGTGGGCCCCACTCGGGCACCGAGCCGCGTGAAAGCGCAGAGTTCTGAGCCACTCGCTTTGGTCGGGTGTGATTCACACGCGCGAATCTGAGCCGATACGTCTTTGATCGGACGGTCCATGTTGGGCGAGTGTGATCTTGCGCGTGGACTTCATCTCTCCTACGCGAAAATTAAACTTCCATTAATTGTATTTTGACCTACAAATTTAATCCAAATTACATTTTGAACTTTCTTAAATTATAGTTAAGCCCTTTGCTAATTTTAAATTAAATTTTTAAACTTTAAATTATTATAATTAAGCCCAAATTTAATTTAAATTATATTTTCGATTTTTATAAATTTTAATTAAGAAACTATATTTTCTGAAATAAAATTTGTGGACAGAAATATGAAATTTAGTACATTTTCGATACAAATTATTTAATTTTATTAAAAATGTATTTTTAGCACATAAAAGGAAAATATTAATTTATTTAACAAAAATTAACTAAATATTAAAAGAACATAGCAATTATCATTACTAAAATTGATGAAAATAACTATATAAAATACAGTTATCAGAAATGCATGTGATTTATGACGTCTTTGTTTTTGATGTATATGTGTAATTATATCGATTCATAGGCAGATATACAAGATTAGAAGTTCAAAAAATGTTTTATCTAAATTATATTTAAATTTGAACCCAATTTTGTTAAATTAAAATTAAAACATAAATCTTAAAATCAAACCCTAAAATTAAACTTAATCAATATATTTAGATGAAATAATTATTTTACCATATTGTTCCTGAGTTACACACAAGCTCATATACATATACTTACACATATTTGGTTCGACATTGTTACTTCCTACGTGAGAGTGAAATGCATTTGAGTCCTATTTTTGTTAACAAACTTCCATTAAACCTATAGAAATGTATTTCTTGTTATTTTTCTGATTATCCTTCTAAAAGAAAAACACTTCTTACTCATAGATACTAATCTTTAGTGGAATAGAATAATATTTACATATATATTGATGGTGTCTAAACAAAATGGTACATGGTCTAGATTTAGGTTATTTGTTAAGAGACTTTGTAGCTGTTGTCTAGGCTAAAACAAATGTATCATAGGGTTTATTCATACATATGTTAGCTTAGTTTGATTGAATATTGTGATCATACAAACATTTACATCCCTAGTTTTCCATCTGTAAGATACATCATATGGTTTCTTTCAGGCTAACTTAAAGCGACATAGGTGGAAAAAAAAAGTGCTGAAAGACTAAGGATCTTATCATTGTATCTATTGGGTGGAGACATTACCAAACATTACCTGTTTATGCTTTGAAAGATCACGTAAGGTTTCACATGCCTAATTACATACCTAAAAAACATGCATTGCCTTGCAATGTTTTAGGGTTCTCTTGTCTCATCAAAAATTGGAGTGGTTACTTTATAGAGTTTATCTAATAATTAGGTCTCACTCTTTGCTTTCTATATATTCTAGTATTTTTAAGAGTACCAAAAATAAAATGAGAGCTTATATATTCAAGATCAGGATTATAAAACGATCCTAATTAGGTTCAATCCAAGTCCTTCCTCCAATTATTCTTTGGAAATTGCAAAAATAGTCAACTGTACGATCACAATCATTTGATTGATCAAGTAACGACCAATGTATGTTTAATTCTAAAATCTAATTATGAAAAATAGAGTTTTTCACGAGAAAATACTAAATTAATGTAATAGTCTCAGTCATGTTAAAATAGGGTTATTTTTCCTATTTTCTATTATTTTAGAAGTCATTGCCTGTCTTAGATGAGGTTTTGTCTAGTTGTCCAAACAGATTTTAGGATAACTATAATCGATTTGACCCTCAAATTTAACCATCCTGTGTGGATAATAAAGAAGCTCATATAGAGGGTAAACAACCTTGCAAAATCTTCAAGAAAACATCATCTATAAAAGATATATATTTAATTCTGATAATGAAATAGCTAGGTTTGAAAGTGTTTCCATCTAAAATGTCAGTGGGTTACTAGGAGAGGTTAAGAAGGTATGGTACGTTCACAATTACAAAATTTTATATTTGTCATTCTTAATTGATATTTTATTTATTTCAAATGAACTTTTATTTGGTGTTTAGTGGGAAATGTAGAGTAGAATAGTGTATTGAATCCCCCCACAATTTTTTCTGGTGATCCATAGATTCACATGACACATAGGAACTATTTTTCTAGTACACCTTCACGAGCACTTTGACAATGAACTAGGACTCTGGCATTAACCTTGTCAAATGCTTGATTGGGTTGAGAGTTGACCATTGCTTTTTATATGTTTTTTATAACATAGAGAAAAATCATCCACTCGAAGCGTCTTCCCCCTTCTATCAAATTTTGATCAACTAGTTGGATATATGATATAGCAAAATGTAATTTCACGTTGGCTAGAGTATTTAATTCTAGGAGTCGTTCCACTGGGAGACATAAAAAAATAGGCAGTAGGCCAAGAACAAAATTCCAGCAACCGATGACCTCTTTAACAGTGGATCCTTTATCAGGGGACTTCTTCCTAGCTAGAAGCAAGCATAGCTTAGGCATAGGATTCCACATTCGTATCAGAAGTTGAATTATTCTTTCATATGAATTACAAAAAGGTGAGGCTTTCGCTATGCCACCCGAATTGTGTAGTTAGAGTTCATTGGGAGTGCTGCTTAAGCGCTAAGCTAACTACATGTTGAGATCTTTCATCGGATGATGAATATTCTTCTGGAAAAGGAACTACAACCTAAGTTAACTAAAACCCACCGCCCTATGCTCGCCAAACACTTTCACGCAATACCATGAAACAAGTAAAGCTGGAGTTTTAGCCCATCAATTACAGATCGTTATGGCTCAAACCAGCTTTTGTTAAGCCAGAAAACCTTCACTTGGCCCTATGTAGTAGTGGTTTCAAATAAGCAAGATTCAAAAAGCATTTATAAAAACTACATATTAAAAAACCCTTAAATCCTTATTTCATTATTATACGTATAAGGAAAAAACGCCAAACGATCAAAGAGGTCACAACCCAATTAATCGCATTCGTGTTTACAATAGTAAGTTAGGATCATTGGATTAGCACGACCTTGAGCTATGTGCCATTCAAGAGTTGAGGAAAATATTAAGATGAGTGACAAAGTTTTCTTCGATGGATGGATCCTAGTTGAACTTCCTCGCTTTTACATCCCACTAACTACAGCCTCGCAACCTCATGATCAACCCATGCAAAGAATGAAACGTTAACTAAATTGAGAAGAAAGCATAATCTTCCTATTTCTGTTAAGAAAGATTCTTTTTAAAAAGTAATTATTTCCTATTGTGAGACTCATATTATATCTCACTAGTGATAGCATTAGCACACATGATCTTGTCCACTTATAAATGTCATTGTTGCATTTTAATGTTGTGCATTCTTCATTTCTTTGTTAAAGTAATTATTTATATTGTTTTAATAGCCAATTGAAAAGAAACCAAGAAAATTCAATCATTTGGTTATTCCAAAGTCATTATAAGTGTCTCAACCATTTGCATCAAAGACTGAGGTTTTGCCCAGTCAAAGACCACTTCTACTTGAAAACATGAGGGCAGTTTTCATAGAGCCTCATGAGTGAAAAGTTCATGCTCCACTTCAGCATCTTTATTTGATTAGGAATGAAAAGGGATGATTCAAGAAACCATAAGTCCATGTGCAATACCAGCGTTATTAGTTCTAAAAAAAGATAGAGATTAGCATTTGTGTGTTGACAATCGAGCTATCAACAAGATGATAATAAAATACAGGTTTTCAATACCACATCTTGATGACATGCTTGATATGCTTTATGGAGTGACCATATTCTTAAAAATTGACCTGTGTAGTTGATATCACCAAATTCAAATCAAACCTAAAGATAAGTGAAAGATTGTTGATAAGAGTCAAATTATTGCATTTTTTGTTATGATTTAAATGTTGATATTTGTGTAAAAATTGTGTTTATTTGATTATTTAATCCACAAATATCATTTCATGGGTATTTCGTGTTTAAAGTGCAATTTCAGGTAAAATCATGATTTTGGAGTAGTTTGGGACAAGTTTAAATGATCGGGATTGAGTGAGATTAAAAAAACTAATGTTCAAAATTTGGAAATCCCACCGCTGGCGAGAAGATTCTCACCGCCGGCGAAAAGCTTACCGAGCATGGCTAAAATCTTGTAGAGAGCAAAGGTTTTGGCCAAATTTATCTCGCCATCGACCGAATTCATCAAGCCGCCAGCCGCATTAATCTAGCCACCGACGAGAATCTCTAGCCACCGGCAAAAAATCTTGCAGAGAGCACGGTTTGGAAGATGCAACTCACCGCTGGTGAGAATCAGAGAAATCGAAATTTTTATTTTCCCATAAATCTCACGACGGCAAGAATAATGTCGCCGCTAGCGAGTTTCATCCGAAAACACATTTTTTATGTCGTTTTGCTCCAAAATTGCCCCCAAAACCCTAGACCTATATAAACCATAAGATAGAAAAAGAAGCCACACAGAGAGGAGGAGTTCTGAGTTTGGAGAAGAAAATTTAGAGAAGCTTGAAGGATTATCACCATTGTTGCTACCAAGTGTTCATCTTCAAGATTGTTTCATTTCTTCTCCTTAGCTTTCATTTTTTGCATTTTATTCTGAATTATTATTCATGGATTCAATTGAGATCATGTTTGTTCTTATTTCCATTATGAACTAATTCATTTGTGATAAGGCTATGATGTAGTTGAATCAAGAAAATCTGATTTCTTTTGTTATTGTTATATGAGTTCATTGTTTTCAAGTTGAGTATTTATTTCCATGCTTAATGCTTTTAAATTTCTGGCAAAGATTTAGAGGATTTGCTGCATTATATTGAGACCGAGAAGAGATGTGTAATGAATGCTTCTTGTGATAAATACCATATGTTGAATGCGAGTGTGAGACCTAATGCATGATGTATGTGGCTATTCTAGCAATTCCATAAATCGTAATATGGTTGTTTGTGATTAAATATTCATAGAAATATAGTTGGTTGTCATGGATAAGTAATTCTAATATAACTCGAGAGAGAGTATTAGGTAAATTTGGGTTTTTCAACCATCACTTGTAGCTTTGATTCTCATATAACATGACTTGAAATTGATTGAATTTATTTAGCGAAATCAAATGCCTTAGCGTTTTAAATCATTTGTAAACAACATTCAATTGTGTTATTTGCATTTAGTTTTAAGTTAATTTGCTTCTTAAACAATTTCAACAATTCAATTTTCAACTAAAATTAGGATTAGTCAATTTCGGTACTTAGTAACGTCATTCCTTGTAGGTTCAATATCCATACTTTTGTACACTTTATTACTTGAACGATTTGTACACTTGCG
Source organism: Hippophae rhamnoides (assembly GCA_033030585.1). Lineage (NCBI taxonomy): Eukaryota > Viridiplantae > Streptophyta > Magnoliopsida > Rosales > Elaeagnaceae > Hippophae > Hippophae rhamnoides. The sequence continues at coordinate 22,984,747 of CM065437.1, read as the reverse complement.
AAAATATGCATCAATTGTGTTCAAAACAAAAGAAGGATTGTACGAGTGGCTAGTGAATCCTTTTGGATTATCAAATGCACCCAACACATTCATGAGACTTATGAACCACATCTTGAAGTCATACATTGGTATATTTGTAGTTGTTTACTTTAATGACATCCTATTTTATAGTCAAACATAACAAGAACATTTTGAACACTTGAAGAAGGTATTCACTATTTTAAAGGAAATAAGTTGTACCTTAATTTGAAGAAATATAGCTTATTGACCAAAGCAGTGGGACCTCATTCATGCATAAATTGAGTTTCCCTTTAACAATACTGTGTATAGTTCAACTGGAAAGATCCCATTTGAGGTTGTATATGTGAAATTCCCAAAGCATACATTGTATTTGGTTAATCATCCTAGGATTTATAGGAAAAGTAAGGGTGTCGAAGAAATGGCTAATAAGATTCAAATTAATCATTTATAAGTTAAACAAAAACTTAAAGAGTTCAATGTAAAGTATAAAGCAACATCCAGCAAGCATGGAAGAAAGAAAATTTATCAAGTAGGAGACATGGTGATGGTATTTTTGCGAAAATTTTTTTTATTGACACATACAACAAACTAAAGTATAAGAATATTGAAAAGGATCAATGACAATGCATACATAGTGGACTTACCCAAATATATGGTCATATCAAAAATGTTCAATATGTTAGATATTTATGACTACTACTCACTAGAACCACTATATCTAGAAGAAAACTTGGGACAAGTTCAAAACAAGTAGAGGGGACTCATACCAAATGGATATATAAAGAAAATAGAAAGTATTTTATTTTATTTAGAGTTCTACTAGAGTAATAGTTTATTTCGTTTAGAATTGTATTTTTTATGAACTATTAGAATCTTATATAGAAACTTTTATTTAGAGTTCTTTTTTTATATATTGCTAGAGTCCCACGTAAAAACTTTATGAACTACTCTAGAGACTTTTCAACTATAAATAGTTGGCCTTATACTTGTATAAGACATCTTAAAAATTAATTAACTTAGTAATATTAAAGAAATTTCCTTCTTTCTTTTTTCTCTTATTCTTAATATTTTAGCAATAGTTCTTCTTTCTTTCGTTTGAAAATTGAAGTCTTTTTATCCATGAGATAACGTAATATCTTTAGGCTAGTCCTACTCTAAATTTGGTAAAGTGCCTTTCTAAAGATAGATAACATAGCTAAGCTTGTTCTATTATAGATTTATTAGAGTGCTTACTTAGATAATAGTTTTAATGAGTTTGTTCATTAACATAAATACGAGAACATCTAGTCAAAGAATAAGTCTAGTAAGTCTAAATTTTACTCATCTCTTTCTTAAGTGCTTCTATATTTTTGGTGCATTCACGCTTTCGTCCTTTATCAATGACATAAAAAAGTTCTAAAAGAATAAGGATTCTATCATTATATCTATTGGATAAAGGTGTTACCAAACATTATTTGTTTATGATTTGAAAGATCACGCAAGGTTTCACATGCTTAAGTACATGGCTCTCTTACTCTATCAAAAAATGGAGTGGTTTCTTTTTAGAGATTGTCTAATAATCAGATATTACTCTTTGCTTTCTATATAGTCTAGTATTTTTAAGAATTCCAAAAATAAAATAAGAGTTGATATATTGAAGATCAAGATTGTACAATGATCCCAATTAGGATTCAATCCAGGACCTTACTCCAATTATTCTTTAGCAATTGCACAAATAGTCAACTGTACATCAAACTCATTTGATTGATAATGTCATGACCAATGTATGTTTAAATCTAAAATCTAATTATAGAAAATAGAGTTTTTCATGGTAAACAGTAAACTAATGAAATAGTTTGAGTCATGTTAAGGGAGGGTTATTTTTCCTATTTTCTATTATTTTAGAAATCATTGCTTGTCTTAGATGAGGTTTTGTTTGGTTGTCCAAGCACATTTTAGGATAACTACAATCGGTACGAACCTCAAGTTCAACCATGATGCACGGATAGTGAAGAAGCTCAAACTAGAGGGTGAACCCTGCAAGATCTTCAAGAAAACAACATATATAATATATATACACATATATGTTTAATTATGATTTTGAAATAGCTTGGTTTGAAGGTGCTACCATCTGAAATGTTTGTGGGTTACTGGGACAGGTTAAGAAGGTATGGTACACTCATGATTACAAAAGTTTATATTTGTCATTATTAATTGATATTTTATCTATTTGGTGTTTAGTGGGAAATATAGAGTAGAATGGTGTATTGAATATCCCCACATTTTTTTCTAGTGGTCTATAGATGCACAAGACACATAAGAACTATTTTTCTAATATGTCCTCATGACTACTTTGACAATGAACTAAGACTCTGGCATTAACCTTGTCATGTGGTCAGGCTGCGAAGGAAGAAATTGGAGGCCAACCCAAGAATAAGGGAGGATACCCAAAGAAAGGGATTTCTATGTGCACCTTTGAGAACAAAATTAAGGTGAGTGAAAAAGTTTCTTAAATGGGTGGATCCCAGTTGAACTTCCTCACTTTTATATTCCATTGACTACAACCTCGCAATTTAATGATCAACTCATGCAAAGAATGACAACTATAACTGAATTGAGAAGTAAGCACAATCTTTCTATTTCTATCAAGAAAGATTCTTTTTACAAGGTAATTATTTCCTATTGTGAGACTTATATTATATCTCTCTAGTGATAACATTAGCACGCATGATCTTATCCACTCATAAAATGTCATTGTTGTATTTTGTTGTTTTGCATTCTTCATTTCTTTGTTAATGTAATTATTTATATTGTTTTAACAACCAATTGAAAGGAAGCCAAGAAAATTATCAATCATTTGGTTATTCCAAAGTCATTACAAGTAGCTCTACCGTTTGCATCAAAGCCTGGAGATATGCCCAGTCAAAGATAACCTCTACTTGAAAACATGAGAGTAGTTGTCATGGAGCCTCGTGAGCAAAAAATTCATGCTCTGCTTCAACATCTTTGTTTGATTAGGAATGAGAAGGTATATTTTATATTATGGCACTTTATGCTAACTATAATTATCTTTGATGCTTGAAAACAAACATTCAGATTTGGTTAAATTTTATATTAATGGCGGGTGTATGTTGTTTGTAAAATGAAGATAATTTCAACTTGTGAACTTCATTGTTTCGAGCATAGTTCGTTGAGTTTTTGTCTGCGTTTTTACTACTATTCCTCATTTCCATTGAGAGGAAATTTGTATAGCACTAAAAAATGCTTTTGTAAATTTGCCTTCTTTTCTTGTTGTTTCTTTTCTTTTTTTGGTAGACGAAGAAATGAAAGCTTAAAAAAGAAAAGAATAGGAAAGAACTAGAGGCACTAAAAGCAAAAGATGAGGTGTTGCTGAAGAAACGTAGTGGAGAAGAAAGATATGACAGATATTGGGCATAAGAAAAATTGAAGTAGAAAATGAGAATAAATGCAAATATCTGATGGTATGTACTTGCGGGGACATGTGTGGCATTTTTGGTTGTTATTATACATACATATATATATATATATATAACCAACCATAGAGCAATGGTTTATAAAACAAGGTTGTAGGACAGTTGAAATTGAAGATATTCAAGATCATCAACTAATCTTGTCACAAAGAGTCCAAGTTAATTCATTACTTACTGTAACAAAAACCCCAGAGAAATTCATAGAAATAATGCAGTAATTATGTTAAGATAGAGGATTCCAGCAAAGCAGAAGGCTCCCTCAGCAAAACTTCATCAAAAGCCTCCATTTCATCATAACCACTACTAGTTGATTTGGAAAACGACAATGAAGATGATTGTTATGTGATTTTCCCTCTAGTTGCATAAAATTTAAATTTGTATAAAACAACCCAAGGGTTTATTTGTATCAGGGTTAAAAACCCAAATTCTATAAAAAGGCCTACTAAAATGACCTTCAAAACCTTTCAACCCATGTAGTATTACTATTCATATGTATTTTAGCATCGTCAGAAGATGACAAAACAAGAATAGTAGTATGGTCAATAAAATACTGTTCACCAAACAATAACATCATCTTCTACGATATAAAGTTAGCAACCAAATAATGTTCACAAATAATAAAGGCATCTCCAACAATACAAAACTTTGATTATAAAAAAGAAGTTGATTTCAGTTCAAAGGCATCACTTATTTTCTCTCATCGCTCATACCTATCTCTTTGAAGCTCTCTCTCTCTGATAATCCAATCCCTTTTGTAATATTTATATAGCCTTCATTTAACATTTATGAGTTTAAGTTAGTTTGTATTTCTTTTCTTTCTTTGTTTTAATTTCAATATATATATTTTATTTGTAAATTCTATGGCCGATTAAGCAACCTAACTATCAATATAATATACTTGGTTTTAAGTATTGTATGCTTTTGTTATTTAAGAAAATTTCAAGGCAGTTAGTTACATGTAATATGTTCTTTTCGGCTTCTATTACTACTCAGATTCAGTTAATGGTGTAAAGAAGAAAGTATTGCTCCTTATAGCCAATGCTAATATGATTATCTATAAGAAATTGTTTATGGATAAAATTAACGGGGATTTCACGTTATTCAAATAAGGGAATTACATTTCAAGTTTTCAAATATTTTTTTATTAGTAAATAAGTTTTTTTTTCTTTCTGAAGTGTATTTTTTTAATCATTTGCTTAAATGTAGTAGTTAAAACAATGTCTTATTAAGCAATTAATAAAAACAACACAAAATTTCTTTTCGATTTTAGTATGCAATCAATTTGGATAATTCGATCTCTTACTTAACTATGAGCTTGTTCTTATTTTGCATAATGTAGAGAAAATAGACCAAATTAAATTATGTATATTCTTAGAATATTATGTACTTAGTAAGGATTTATCTTTGGAGGCACCATGCAAATATCAAGAGTAAAAATAGCAATTGTCTGTGCGTGAATGATAACATCAATTGCTATGTCTTTTCAATATTAATGTTAGAGCTATAAAGATGCAATCAACTTGTGTCCGGTGAATTTTGTTTTTAAAATTTGTGAACCAACAATTAACCAAATTAACTTCACGTATATATTTATTTTTAATTTTATATATTTATGTTGATAAAGTAAAAAAATTTATATTATTATTTTAATGTTTATTTTAGGAAATATTTATTATAAATAATAAAATATTCAAATTATCTTTTGATCTTGAATTTTCAACCTCTACTTTTTTTTATGAATTTTTTAATTAAAAATAATGCACAAATCTAATTCAAATGTTTATATCTATTTGTTTTTGAATTATATTGTTAATAAATATTAAATCTTATTTATTCATTTTAACATCAATATAGATTCAAAACTTAGTAGGTATAAACCCATTAAACACTTAAAAATGATTATGTAATGTTATCTAATCTATATTTCGTAGGTTTACATTGATTTTTGATTTAATTTATTTATAAAACTTATATATGTTAATTCGGTTAATATTTTAAGAAAAAATCAAGCTTAATTGAGTTATTTTTTAATATTATTGAGTGTATAGCAAAGTAAAATACTTAATGCATAGCATAATTCAAGCAAGGTGATAATAACAATCTTGTGATAGTTTGTTAAGATTGCTATTATCACATAGATATAAACTTCCCAAATGTATACTAGAACTCACATTTTGATAATTCAATAGTATATCTTCTTCATTTATCGAGTTTTCTTAAGTCTTTATATAGTATGAGAGCATATGCTCAAAAATATCTAGACTGTGAGTATGGATTCTAAGTCCTTCTAAGTCCACATACAGAGAAATAATGGTGTCTTCTCCAAGTTTACCTTCACAATAAGAGCTTTGAACAAATGAAGAAAAATAAGTTGAAAATGATGGAAATCCATTCATTATGTTGTTACGAATATTAATCCATCAAGATATGCCAATTTACAATCTGATAGTTCAATTCTTGATATTCTTTTGTTGCATTCTTCATCCAATCCTCCTAATAGTCTCTATCAATGAAATTAGATGACAATAACTATCTTGTATGCAAAAAACAATTTTTATGTTTTTTCATGGCTTATAGGCTAGAAGGGTTTATTAAAGGATCCTTGCTTAAACCTTCTCATATTCTTAACTCTAAATGTTTATTACTTGATAGTTTGTTTCAACTTGGGTCTAATATGATTTGTAGGTAAAGAGTTGGATTTTATCCCAATTTACAAGGAATTAATGTTGTCTTGGTTGGATATTTAATTACAAGAGTTCAATAGATGACTCTTAAAGATCGTTTTAGCCATACTAGTAAATTCAAAGTTACGAAACTTCATGGTAAATTACAATTTTTATCAAATAATGGTCTCTCGATTGTAGATTATATGCTTCATGTGAAAACCTTACTTGACCATTTGGATATTGCTAGTGAGTTTATCTTTGAAAGGGAAATGGTTTTATACATTTTGAAAGGCTTAGGATTGAGGTATCTTACCTTTGTTAAGCCTTTAATATGACTTAAGTGAAGCTATTTGTACGAGTGTTACATAATCAATTGAATTTTTTTGAAAGGATGCTTCTTACCTTAGAATGTTATGTTCAAGAATCCATTTCATTTGAGGCTAATGTTGCTAAGATTCATTATGGCTATCATAAGGGGTTACACAATAAGCCTCAACCTAAGTATCAATCTTGGAACTTTCATCAATTCCTTAAAAAAAGTGTTTTTGGTAATGTGCAAAAACTTGGAAATTTTTTTGCTAATGCTCTTAAAAATGTCAAGAAATCATTTTTAAAGAACCTGTGTGCCAAATTTGTGAGAAGTCATGCCATGTTGCTACTTCATGCTTTGTTTTTTGAGATGCATTGATAGGTAAAATGGGTTAAGTCCTTCTACAATGAGTGTTGTGTTAAGTGCAACTTTTTCTACTTCCTTGGCTAGTCATTAGCTACTAGATTAATGTGCTAGTCACTATTTGACATAGGATGTAGATTAGGTTCCCAATGTCTATCCTTATCTTGCCTAAAAAAGTATTATGGTTTGTAATGATTTCAAATTACCTATTTTTACTATTGGTTCTAGTTTCTTGAATGCTAGTGATAAATGTTTTATTTCTGTTAATAATATGCTGCATACTTCTAATGTTGCCTCAAACATTTTTTTTTGTTCAATTCCATTTAGATTCCTTTGTTGTGAAGGATCACAATTCCAAGCATGTAGTATGTAAGGTTCCATTAGGCCTTATATGCCTGAAAAAATCGAAGCTTGATTTATAGAATGTGTCTTTTGGTGTTATTGTGCTAAACAAAAGGGTTACATCTGCTTTGATTAGAAGATTGAAAATACTTTGTGAGTAGACATGTAGTATTCAATGAAGTAGTTTATCCTTTCAAATACATTATGTATGTTCCTGATGTGTCTAATACCTTTTCAAAAGCTATTCTTGTGCTTCATGTACCTACTTGGACTTTACCTTTTTTATCTTTTCCTCTGCCTATTTTGTCTAATTATATTCTCCAGTTGTTTCATTACCAGCTATAAATGCTTCTAACTTGTCAAATAGTATACCTTTGTCTCTTTCATTTTCTTAGCCTAATCAAATGTCTCTCTCAATTAGTCCTAATAATACTATTCTTATGACTACTTCCTTGCTTCTAACATCTGCTACAGTGCTTGTTTCTGTTACTTCACCTATTTTACCTTCCTTAGCTAACAAAATTCAACTTGTGTTAGAATAACCATCAATTCCTCCTTTGGTGTCTAGTGTTTGTAATCCTACCCTTGACTCTATTCCTACAAGTAGTTAATCTTTATATGTTGAACAATTGTAGCCCTCTAATATACATCAAATGACCACTAGGTCTAAGCTTAGTATTAATAAGTCAAAGCTATGTGCCTTTATGATAAATGGCACTCCTGTCCTACCCGAACCACAATCATACAAGAAAAGAGTTAAAAGTCCTTGAGTGGCTTAAGGCAATGCAACTTGAATTAAATGCTCTTCTTGCTAATGGCTCATGGGATTTGATGGAATTTCCTGCCAGTAAAATTGTAATTGGTTGCAAATGTATGTTCAAGGTCAAGTTGAAAATTGATCAAACTTTAGATAAATACAATGCTTGTCTTTTTGCTAAAGGTTTTCTATAAATTGAGGGCATTGATTTCTTTAAAATCTTCTATACCGTGGTTAAGTCGAGTGATTTTAACTTTAGCCATGTTTAAAGGATAGGAATTGAGGAAAATTTATGTGAACAATACCTTCTTAAATAGGGATCTTAGTGAGGATGTATTTATGCAGCAACCATTTGGTTTTGAGCAAGGCCAAAGGCTAGTATATAAACTAAAAAAAAGCTCTTTATTGTTTAAAGCAACCACCAAGAGCTTGGTTCTCAAAAATCAATGGTGCGTTGATAACTTTGGGTTTTTCAGCTTCAAAATATGATACCTCATTGTTCATTCTTGATAGTGATAAGGTTTATATTGTAGTTCTCATATGTGTTGATGACATTATAACTACAAAAAGCTCTTCATTCCATGTTAACTCTCTTATCACTGATTTTCACTCTCAGTTTGCTCTCAAGGATCTTGGTATCCTTGATTACTTTCTTGGACCTGAAGTGATTATGCATACTAATGTCTTGTCCCTTAATCAACAAAAATATATCAATGACTTACTTCTCGAGTGTGATATGGTAACTGTAAAAGATTATGATACTTCTATGATTACTAACAAGAGTTTGAGCAAGGAAGATGGACTTCCTTTAGTTGATGCTACTCTTTACCGAAATGTTGTTGGTTCGTTATAGTATTGTACCTTACTAAGGCTTGATATTTCTTTCAGTGTAAGAAAGCTACAATTTATGGCATGTTCTTTTGTAGTGTATTGGGTGGCTGTTAAATGCCTTATTTGTTATCTCAACGGAACTATCCATCATGGCCTTACATTTTTTAGATTCTCTCCATTGCAGTTGGTTGCTTTCTACGATGCAAACTGGATATCGAGTGTGGATGATCGTTGATCAATAAGAGCTTATTATGTGTTTCTTGACTATAACTTGATCTCTTGGCCTACCTTCAAGCAACGTGTGGTCTCTCGATTAAGCTTAGAATTAGAGTATAGAGCCATGGTTGGTGCTACTGTAGAATTACTTTGGCTGAGATTATTATTCTCTAAGCTACATCTATCCATTGCATTAGTACTTTATACGTGATTAGATCTTACAAAATCAACTTTATCTTGAATATGTTTCATCTAGTGAACAATCGGTTGATAAACTTATGGTTTTACTTAAACGATTAGTTTGACGAGAGTTTACTAGAGTATGGATGATTTCAATACTATATTATGTATTATTCTTAGTTAGTTAGAATTTAGTATATAATTAATCGTGAACTTCTAACTATTAATGGGTGATAACAATCTTATAGCCCGTATGGGTGGTACAAGTGAGGTGATAATGATAATCTTATATTAGTTTATTAACATTGTTATTATTACATATATAAGTTTTTTAAATATTTATTAGAATTATCATAATTTAATAATATTCTATTCGTTCTATTTTTTTGAGTTTTTATATATAATCTATTTATAATAAATTTTTATTTTTAACTATGCCTATATTTTTTATTGAAGTAAAAAAATATATTTTTAGCATATTACTTAAAAATATATGTTTTTAGATAATTAAATGTGAAATATGTCAATAATTAACTACTATAAAAAAACATAAAAAAGAGTCGAGTAAAAAGGTAAAAGTTTAGGTCGTTGTCGTCTAGACGTCTACCTTTATCCAACACGTAGTAAGTAAAGAAAGACCACCGTGTCTTCTGGCCTCTGATTAACCCTAATCGACTGGTTTATTTTTGCCCTGATCGACTGGTTTTCACAACCCGATCGGTTCCTAAGTTTCCTGGAATTTGGCATCCATTGGTTTTTGGCCCCTGAGGTTTTTTTTACATGGGTTCAACATCTTCAGGTGGTTTGGTTCTCTCTACTATCTTATATATTTTTAGTTTTCTTTCACTTTTGTATGTCATAGACTCCTAATTATTCTTTGTTTCATTGTTGAGAGAGTATGGGAAAAGAGATAACAATGCGCCTCTTTTTTTTCCTTCGCTCTTCAGCAGATTGGATTATTTGAGCTATATTTATTTTTAGTCTTCTTGTCTATTAGCTACTGTGAATCTAAGGATTCTACGGATTTATACTATTTTCTATGTTTTCCTTACTATGTTCACCAATTGGAGTGTAGTATAAATGTGAGAGTAAATTATTTGTTAGTGTTGTTCCGAGATTCTGAGATACAATATGCTATGCCGTTCGCCTCGAGCATACCTACTATTGTATTTACTGTTTCTGATTCTTTTTGTAAGGTTTTCATTTTCTAATGTTATATGCATGTAAAACTTTCATTAAGCTAGATTGTTCTATTGAACAGGGGATTGAGTTTATTGGTTAGTGCAATTATAAATATTTCGATCTGGTTTTCTGGTGGTGTTTTGGAACAAGTTAATAGCAATAAAGGAACTAGATTTGTTCTTTTGTTGTATACACACGTATAGATGGTAGATGTGGAGGTTGATTGATACATTGAGGTAAGATTCTTTATTTTCCTGCCTTATCTGAATAGAGTAATTGCATAAATTTTGCTTTTATATGGATTCCGAGCTATGTAGTACATTTTGTTGCTGTATATTATTGTTGATTCACATGATGTGAAGTAGCACTTGTTACTTTTGGCCTAAAGCTTGGTGCTTGCGCAGGAATTGGTAGATTGGTGTGAATCATTTTGTGGTCACATTTATCTATGTAAAACTCAATGGTGGCAGAGGGCTAGTGAAATCATGGACTGTTGTCAAATTTTTACTCATTTAAAAGGTAAGTTATCAGTTCTGCAAATCAACAGAATGGGTGATGTGTAGTTCTGGTTGTCTTTTACTCTCCTAAGGATGTCTTCGAGATAAACTCCCTTACTGATGATAAAAATGCTAACCATATGGTGCAACTGTAATTTATGGTTTGGTAGTCTCTTGAACACAAGTTATACTGTCTTTAATTTCATTTTCCCTATCTCTAATATTTTCTTCAGAGGCATCCCTTAAACTCCTATTAAACTTCTAAAGTGTGATTTTTTCTATGATGATCTACTGAGATTTGTATTTGCCAATACTTTACTTTGTTGTGGGTATTCTTCTTTTTGGTGTTGAGGGGTATTGTATTTGTAATGTGCCAATACTTTTGTGGACACTTTATAGTATTGTATATGCTTTTATAGTTTTATTAAATATGTCTTTATCTTGTGCTCCCTGCTTTACTTCCTTTAAGCTGACATTTCATTTCTCTTGAATGCAGGCCTTTACATTGTTACAGGTTCTATGCTTCATCAGTTATTATTATCTTTCATATGGTTATCTAGTTTCCAAGATGCTGTGTCATTGTCGACAGCTGAGCAAAGTCACATTTCCTCTATGATGGAGCTAGCAACTCCACCTATTACTGGACTATTTGAACCCATAGAAATATCACCTAGTGTTCTTCCGCAAAATCCATATCCTGCTGAGTCTTTGCCTCCAATGTACCCAACCTTCCCAACAATATATGAACCTGTCTTGACTGGAAGATGTCCTGTCAATTTCTCCACAATATCAAACATCATGGACAAAACAGCTTCAGATTGTTCCCAACCTTTGGCATCGCTTGTAGGCAATGTAATATGTTGTCCTCAACTTAGTAGTTTGCTCCACATTTTCCAGGGTTTCTATAGCTTCAGCTCTAAGAAGTTGGTTTTGCAAAATTCAACTGCTAATGATTGTTTTTCAGATGTCATTAGTATCTTAGCTAGTAGGGGTGCAAACAGTACAATACCTACACTTTGCTCTGTAAAACCAGAAAATCTTACGGGTGGGTCTTGCCCAGTGAATGATGTTATTGCATTTGAAAAAACAGTTAATTCAAGCAAGCTGTTGGAAGCCTGCAGCAATGTTGATCCTCTTAAAGAATGTTGTAGGCCAATTTGTCAGCCTGCAATTTTGGATGCTGCGCTTCAGATTTCTGGAAAACAGTTGACAGTCAAAGGAAATAAAGATGTAGGGGGAGCCTTCAACAATGTTGATTCTTTGAGTGATTGTAAAGGAGTAGTGTACTCATATCTTTCAAGGAAACTCTCTATGGATGCTGCAAATACTGCATTCCGAATATTATCTGCCTGCAAAGTTAACAAAGGTAATTCTTAAATTATTATAATTGCATTTTTAATGAAAGATTGTCTGGAATTTATATATAGGATTTACTAGGTGAGAGTGACATAAAAGATTTACCATCCTAGAGGCAAAAAAATTATATTCTGGCATGCCTTTTGTCTGATTGAGTTTGGTCGTAGTTGATTAATAGAACTCTATCTTCTTTTTCATTTTTTTAATGGAAAAGACTTTCAGTTTTCAAGGTTCCTTAACTTGTGGTTGGAAAATACACGTTATTGGGTTCTTTGATATGATAAGAGTATTTACTATGGCTTATTTTGTTGTTTCTGTCCTGATGAATAATTGTTTGTGCAGTTTGTCCTTTGGATTTTAAGCAGCCTTCGGAAGTAATCCAAGCTTGTCGTAACATTGCTGCTCCTAGCCCTTCTTGTTGTGGCTCCTTAAATTCGTACATTGCTGGGATACAAAAACAGATGTTTATTACAAACAAGCAAGCTATAATTTGTGCCACAGTGTTCGGGGCCATGTTACGGAAAGGTGGAGTTTTAGCTAATATTTATGAACTCTGTGATGTTGACTTGAAAGATTTCAGCATCCAAGGTACTTTTCCTGTTATAGCTTTATCTTCCAAGTTTATCGGTTCTCATCTATCCTTTACCCTAACTAAGAAGCATGTTTTTTGTTTCTGGTGGCTATTGGAGCAGCATATGGACAGCAAGGTAAGCCAATTTTTACCACTGTATTTCTGTAAACAACATTTCAATGCGTCTGGCTTCAACATTTCAAAATTTTCACATAAATGAAAGCCAAAGGAGTCTATAATTCTCTTTAAGATCATGCTTTTGATTTGAATGCAGGATGTCTGCTTCGAAGCTTGCCGGCAGATGTGATGTTTGACAATGCAACTGGCTTCAGCTTTACATGTGATTTGAGTGACAACATTGCAGCACCATGGCCGTCATCGTCATCAATCTCATCAGTGTCCCTCTGTGCACCCGGTAACTGATCAAAGATTTAATCCATCTTGTTTCTTTACTTTTCTTCATTTTATCTATTTTCTTCATAATTTCTTAAACATAAATGAAGTTGATAGTGAACATTTATGAACAACAAATTTGCATTTGCAGAGATGTCCTTGCCTGCATTACCCACATCGGAGAATTTTAAAAATCCTGGTATGTGCTACCATGTTGCATTTATTTGACGTCCTGGCACCTCTTTTTTTTTTTTAATATTTGAGATCTTTCATAGTTTCATTTAGTAGAAGTTTTTTCAACTTACTAGGAGTAACACACAATAAAGTTAAAGTAAATGAAAGTTGAGTACATGAGACATGGAAACACCTAGGGTTGTTCATCGGATCGAAACCGCTGATTTTACACTCATCCGATCCGATCCGACCATTCGCTCGGATTGAAACATCCTAATCCGCAACCGATTCGATCACCTCTCACATCCGCTCAATCCGATTCGTAAACTTTTCGGATGATATCCAATCAATCCGACCAATAAACTTAATTAACTCTATTTTTTGTATTTTTAAATAAATTTTTTAAATTTTCACATAAATCATAACATAAAATTATTTGACTTAAAAAAAACATTAAAAAATCAAATAAATATATATTAATTATATATATATATATATAATTAATTTCGGTCGGATCGGATTGATCGGATGATCGGATTTTTTGAACACCCCTAGAAACACCACAATTTACACTAAGCAAGATTCCTTAATTCCAAAAAGAAAAGATTTAATCTCTTGACTCGGGTACTGACTTCAAATTGCAATGTTTTGTTGCAGGATGTAGGGGTGGTAGGCTAGAATTTCTGGTGACAATTTTTTCATTTTTTATTTTCAGTATATTACTGTATTGATATTTAGCTGGGGCTTGAGCTGGTTTGAATTTTATGATATCTACGTGTATATCTTGTGTAGCTTTGTGTGTATAGCATAGTGTTTTCCTTTTCATTCTCTCTCCCTTTACTACTTTCATTATCATTGATCGTCGATGGTGATTCTAATTGCAGTTTTAGGCTTCTTGCTCGAATCTATAGTCTATGAAAAAGAGGATAGTCTATTTTCTCTTCTACAAGTAGGCAGTAACTAGTAAGTAATGGCAAAGTGTTCATGCACTTGTCTCATAAAAAACTTTATAACAAAAATGAGCCCTTTTCTGGTTTGTTTTATTGCATTTCTGATGCGAGTGGAGAGATTTTGTTGTAGGCTTGTAGCACAACTCCGATAAATAAAAAGTTGGTGGCTTGTGAAATTTGTTATTTTGCTTCTGTGGGCTGTATCGTTCTTCGTAGAATTATACAAAGTCTACACATTTGCAGTTACACTAATTAGTTTATTATATTGGGAGTGATTTAAATGAAACGAGATAATTTTAAACTGAGTCTATAAGGAACATTAAATGAGATGGGATGGAAAAATTTTACATTTCTAACCACGAAAACCTTGAATCATTCATACAGAATTAAATGAGAACAAAAATTCTTTTGAGAGAACGTCTAAGATCATTTGAACTTATAACTAGTTAAAACTGGAATCGAAAGTAAGGGATTAAGGACTTTGTACACATACAAAGGACAATGCTTATATTAATTATACACATGATATTAAACCCTTTTTTGAGAGAAAACATTCAAGATCAACCCAATTTTTGAAATTAGTTGAATATTATTACTTAACCAAATATTTTGATAGTTGAGATTCCCCACTCTTACAAATATTGACTTTAATTTGTGCTTCAGCTACATTGTCAAAGCAAGCTTGGCTGCACATATGGTTTGACAACACTTTTACACGATATCGATAAATTATAAAGGCAGCTACAATTTTCATGTGGTAATAAGCAAAATCTCTGCCTAAGCAAAGCAGTGGACCGCCATTGAAGGCGGTGAGTTCATAGGCAGACTCATGTAGTAGCCATCTATTTGGCTTATATTTATTGCCATCTTTTTATATATAAATTATGTTTGGATCTTAGACTTGTATGAAAACCAAATGGTGAGGAAAATGCCAGGGTTAAAAAAGAAAAATGATAGAATCAAATAATGCAATAATATATAAGTTGATTAGAATATGAAGGGAAGGGTTTACAACAAATTTCTATACATTTTTTAAATTTTTTTCCCTCTTTTTTTTCCGTTATATTTTTCTCATGCAAATATGAGATCCAAAAATAGCCATACTCTCCATTCTTCCCACTGCATATATCTCTTTTGTTCCCTTTCTCACTATTGTTCCATGGGAAAATATGTCATCCACATTGCTCAACGACCTACAATGTTGCACATAATAATAAAAAATTATGGTTTACTTTTGGTTTTGCCAGTTTATTTTTCAGTCACCAAACAAGGTAAAAAAAATAATGAATGACGACATATAATTTATTTAAACATGTATAAGGTTTGAGATTCGAATCACAATTACATATATTTTATCTGCATAATTATTTTAACAAAAAATAAAAAAATAAAAATAGAAACATTGTTCCCATTTAATTTAGATTGTTCATGATTGTTCCATTCATCAAAAATAGTAGAAGTGTAATGAACATATGTTAAACGTATTTTCATAAATGCGTAAAATATATTTTATTTTCGGTAACATTTTAAACATTTATTTACTTTATATTATGAATGTTTTTTTAATATTTATTTATAAAAACATATTTATATCAAAAAATTAAATTAAAAATTTATTGAATTATATGTTCAATATTTTTAAAAATGATAAACAAATGTTCTTTTTTTGAGAGTGTTAATAATAAAATAAATTTTTGGATGGGTGTCACATAAAGTCATTTAGATTAGGTAATTTGTGTTATTTAATTTCTCAAATCAGAAATGATATCATTTAGTCTCTTAACTTTGTAAAAAGAGCCGATTAAGAACGAATTATATTATTTTAATAATTTTTTATTTAAATATTATTATTTTATGTAAACTAATTAAAATAAGAGTCTTTAACAATGATAAAAATGAAATTTAATATGAAATAATTTAAGAAAAATAAATAATAATAAAATTCAAACAAAAAGTTATTTAAATATATTTTTTAATTTTAAATAAATTTAAAAATTAATAAAATATTAAAATAAAATAATGGTAATTAACAAATATTAAAAAATAAATATTTTGAATTTTTTTATATTAATTGTGATTTTATTAATGTTAAAGACTTATTTTAATCGTATTTAATCATTTAACAAAAAAAAATATTTTAATAAAATAATTATTAAAATAATATGATATATCCTTAATTGATTTTTTACAAAAATAAATATATTAAATGATATAATTTCTAACTTAGAGAAATAAAAGATAAAAATAAACTAATTTAAAGTAATCCTCTCTCATACTGTGTTTTTTTTTTTAAGAATAAAAAGGGTCTTTATTTAATTATTTATCCCCGATACATCATTCGCAAGTATTATAGTTCTCACAACTAAGACCAAAATTTGCTAGTGAATGTGTAGCCATTTAGAACTCACAATGAACAAGAGAAGAAACTAGTTAAATTAATTAAAGAACGAATATAATCAACAATTGCTCCTCCTACTAACAAGAGTCCATCATTGCTTCTCACCATTTGCACCGTCTGTAGAAAGTCAGATTCCAACATAATTTTGCCAACGCCAATGTCAACGCCTGCACTGCCACAACAGCATCCACATTAAGTTTCATACATTCTGTTGGGGGAGGAAGCCACTACTGTGGGTGATTCTACACTAGTTTTCTTGGTTATATCTGCTGGAGAAACACCGCCCGTTGTACAGCCCGTCCCAATGTCTGTTCCGCTGAACCCTTGTTTCTTTCAAACACCATTGCTCACTTATCCCGCCACACTCAATAAGCTGTATTAGCCAACAGCTCTAATTTATCATCCCTCATTTTTCGATAATGCTAGACACACACTCAAAAAAGCATACTAGTTTATGTTTCTTATAAATGGTTGCCACACCGAAATTTTCCACACATTCCGAGCTATTTTGCATATCGATAGCGTGGCTTGTAATCCCTACATCGTCGCAGGTGTAGCAACTCATACCCAACATAGCCCGACGTCGCATTAGTGCCTCATTTAATTACATGGAATACCTCCAGCCTCTTTTTTGTTTGACCACCAGTAGCGGGTAGGTGCACTCTCAATGTCAGAAATTAAATGAATGGGTAATTTAAATAATTAATTTCATTAAATGTTAGTGAAAGTTTATAAAATATGGACCTGATTAAATTAGAGGGAGTGAATAGGTTATTTTTAATTTTTATTAATTTATAATTTACTAACCTAAACAGAAGCTGATGAACAAGAGGCAATGTAGGAGAAGATCAAGACACAATACTTATGTGGTTCATCCAATTGGACTACTCCAAGGGAAAGCCAAGCCACTTCACTAGGATCTTTATTGCAATTTAGAGATTACAACCTAAGAACAATCTACAAAGGCTCTTCAAGAAAGCAGAGATCACCTCTAGCAATACAAAATGAAAATGTAAAAATGAGCAGTGCAGTTTACAAGCCGTTGTACATGTATATTTATACAACAGTCCCTCCCCCCCCTTCGGGAAAGCACCCACTCCTTCCACCCTTCTAACTGCCGGTCCACCGAATACACCGCTCTTGAATTACCTGAAAATAACTCGTCTCTCTTACGCTCAGTTGAAAAACCCCAAGTATTTTTCATGGCATGGGATTTCAGTAACACATATCAAAGTTAATCTGCTGCCTAGTGACACGTTCACAAATAGACAATATATTCTTGAGTCGATTACACTAGCATCATCAAAAAATGAATGTGATACATATGGACCCGAACTAGAAGCCTTAGCACCTTGAATTAAATCAGCTCCCAGAGTATGTCAAAGAAGTAAGGATAAGCCTTCACCACAAAACATGAATAAGTAGGGACTAATATGATCCCCTTACCGTCATCCACGTGTTGGTCAAATTTCAATCACAATTGACTCATTTACATTTACTAAATAAGTTATTGTAGACATACATTGATGAATCAAATGGAGCCATCTATCCGAGAAACCCATACTTGTCATGTCCTAAGTACATATTCACATTCGATCCTATCATAAACTTTGCTCAAATCGAGATTTAAAGCAACACGACACTCTGTGTATTTTGATCTCCTAATAGATTGTAAAGTTTCAAAAGTGACTATAGAGTTGTCAACAATTTCGTGACTAGGGATGAAGGCACTCTGGACTTCGTCAATTAAATATGGAAGTATTGATTTTAGTATTTCTATATAAGGTTTACGAGTATTAACGATATTTACGAATAAAATATTCAATTATAATTTAATTTCTAGGTGAGTCTCTTAGAGAATACTATTTAAGTCGAAGAAACTATTGAGTTTTAAACGAAAAAATCTTAAATATATCTCCATTTTTATGCACGTCAAATTTTATATTAAACATATAGGAACATTTTGTATTTAGGTTACTCGATCGATCGAGGTGAGTAGATTGATCAAGAATCGATCTACCCTATTTAAAAAGTCTTTGATTTGATTTTTAATTGAAGTAGATCGATCGAGGTTTAAAGTATGATCAATTGAGTATTAGATCGATCGAGAATTGATTTTCCTATCTCGGGATTTATTTTTAATAGCTTAGATCGATCGGGGATTGGTTAGATTGATCAAAATTTTTTGTCTTGATCGATTGAGCGGTCAAAGTTTCAACTTTAACTTAATTGTCTACTCGAGTGAAACATTCCAATTATTATTTTGTCCCTATTATTTACTACTCTATGAATTTTTTAATAGACATAAGTGTAATTGAACTTTAACTTAGTATTATGGCTTCAATCTTTCTTTTATAAAGAACCTAATGATCCATATTTTAATCATCCACAAGAGCATAAATCTTTTCATCTTAAGCTCTCTCTCTCAAATTACTTTTCAAAAAATAGGATCATATTTCTTTAGACTTCTTTCTTTAATTAATCTATCAAACATTAACGATTGTGTTTCATTGGTTAATAAGCCTAATTAATTTATGATATTTTGATTAAATGTTCATATAGCTTCTTATTAATTTTATTCTTGAGTTATTGCATCAAATAATTATATGTGTAATATCACAATTATTTGGTTTGATTATTTATCTTTAAAGAATCTTTCTTTATTAAACTTGTGCTTATTTGTTCTAGGGTCTGCTAGTGATTTTGCTTTTATCTACAAATTTATTAAATCATCTAGCTGGGATTGTTCATTGTTTAATTCGCTTTAGAACACACCTTGCACTTGTGTTGTTATGCTAACTTTTCAGGCACCAGTTGAACGGGTTCAATAACTTGTATGATTCAAGTTTTTCAAAATGTTCATCTAGATCCAAACACTTTTCTTGTAAAGATTGTGAAGAAAAACAAAAACTTCTAAGTAGACTATTGGGGACATTATCTTGGAGAGTAGTTTAAGTCCTGGCCTTGTAATTGGACCTTATTTTCATAGTGGATAGTTAGATGGTCTGATGGACTAGTGGTTTACCTCCTAAGTCATAGGTGTGGTGATGAGTGCTCAAAAAGCACTAAAATTACCATGATTTTATGCACTTTAATTGATTAAAAATATTAATTAAGTATATTTATGCTAATTATATATTTACCCCTCCAACTAATTAGATCTGTAACATAAAAATTTTCAATTGGTATTAAAGCAGGTTACTAGATATACTTAGTGTTTCCCTAAGACCTTGTTGTGGATCATTTGGAAAATGGTTCATCTACAACCCACACTCCCTTCTTTGATAGGTCTAACTATCCATATTAGAAGGTTCTTATGTGAGCCTTTCTATGGTCTTTAGATGAGATTTCCTAGAACTTTGTTATTTATTGTTAAAAACCATTTATGGTTATTAAAGATAATGTAATCACTCTTAAACATGAGAAAGATTAGATCATAAAGATAAAATTGGCAGTAACTGGAATCAGAGTGGTATTAATGCTATTTATAGTACTGTATCTACTAATAAGTTCCATCGAATCTCTAATGTTGATATTGCTAAGCATGCTTGGGATATTTTAGAGTTTTCCTATAAAGGTACCACACAAGTTAAACGAACTAAACTTTGCATGCTTGGTACTCAATTTGAAAACCTTAGGATGAAAAAAGATGAAATATTTTCTAAATTCTATGTTAAATTATGTGATATTACTAACACCTCTGTCAATCTTGGAGAAAAAATTGATGATTTTAGGAAAGTTCAAAAGAGTCTATGGTCACTATCAGAACATGTCCATGCCAAGGTCACTACTATTAATGAAAGTAAATATGTACACACCATCAAAATAGAGGAAATCGTTGGCTCACTTCAAACCTTTGAGGTGGGACATTTTGGGGTAGAAAATTTAGGGAGGTAGTGTCATTAACTCATATCATAAAAAAAAGGCAATGTCAACAATTGCTCACTCACAGCTTTCATATCACTCCATGGTTGTAGTCTTCCCTAACTTTTAAGTCGATTATTCATCTTTGCTTCCATTATCTCTTCCATTTCTTTTTTTATCATTAAGGTTACTACTAGGAGGTTCAAGTTGTACTTGACATCCTATGTCTACGAAATTCTCAAAATTCAATTGTCCTGGTAATTACAAGACGTATTTTATGCAAGATGTTGGTAAGTTATGTATATAGGTTCTAGAGCTAGATTGGGAATTAGAGTCATAGGTGTATGCTATTCATTAATTTTATTGGGATGATACTCATTGGGATCTTGTGAGGTATGTTTTGATCTTGTTGATTGATGACTTTATGAAAGTAGAGTAATCAGCACACTTTTTTACTTAATATTTACTTGTTTTATTCAATAAATAGTATTTTTGGGGCTAAAAATATTAAAATATAAACGTTTTAGTGAAAATATGGGGGGATATAATTTTTGTGATTTTTATAAATTTTTAATGTAGGGCCAATTATGAGCTACCACTTGGCCTGCCACATAAGCAAAGCAACTGACTGGGCAAGCCACGCGGATGCCATGCAAATAGGGACAATGAATCATAGATCACCGTGTATGAGGAGAATGAATCGCGTGCCTTGTGTCAGCACGATGTTCAATCGACTTCAGATTGTGATCAAGCAACATTACCATGTGTCAGCACGATGTTCAATCGAATTCCACCCATGTGCCACACCATCCATTACCATGAATCACGTTGTGCCATGTGGCACTTACTCAACGAGCATTGACTCAGATCGATCTCTTCTACCAACCGTCGTGTTCTGATTTGCCCAGTGAATTTCATGTGCCACGTGTCGCACTGTGATTAGTTGGTGTTATCAATTTTGCTTGTTTTTTATCTCAGACTTTAATCTGTAGCTGATTTGACGATCTAGATCGCATCTGAGCTATATTTAATCCCCTAATCACCCTATATTTAATACCCTAATCACCCTATAAACCTTAATAAGCGACTATTAGCATAATTTTGGTCAATTTTTGGAGCTAAAAAGAGAGAAAAATATAAAAAAATTCAAAAGAAGATACAATTTTAGTGTAGATTCAAGAGGACATTAGCACTACAATCCAAGAGATTGATTATATTTATTCTTCTACTCTTTTCTTTATCAATTTTTATGTCTTTCTTTATGAAAAGTATGACATTTATGAACACAATTATGTTTAGTTAATTTATTAATCTAGGGATCTTATGAACTCAATTTTTACCATGTGATGATCTAATATTTTACTTTTATTATAATTTTAATTTAATTGTATTATTTAATCTAATTTTTATGCTATTAATTATTTGGTCAACAATTTATCTATAGAGGCAATTAAATAGATTTGAGAAAATTATTTAATTGTTTGTCTTGATTAAATAACATGCATAGTTTATAGGCAGAGATGTATGATTATTATGTATGTGATCCATAATTGATCAAATTAATGAGTAGTATGCAATTTAATTGGCATGAGAGTGTGATTAAATTAATTACTATATAGTTTGTAGTTTACTTGAGAGAGGAATACATGCTAGGTTAGATTTAATTAATCATGTAATTAATTGATAATTATATTAGAGACATTTTAGCGATTTGCATGTTTAGAAAATTGAGGGATTAAATATTCCTAGATATTTTCTCATATATCTTCTTAACGACCAAATTTGATTTAATTAATTATTGTTATTTACTTTTAGTTATTTTAATTTTGCTTCCTAAAATATAAAAACACAAAAAAATTGATTTTTATTTTTTTAAGTTTTAAAAATTAGTTTATAATAAAATAATCTCCGTGGGAACAATCTTTTCTTATCATTATATTACTTGTTACGATATGTATACTTACGTATCCATTGCACATACAATTTTTGCGGTGATCATTAACCAATTTGATCTTATAGGTGGGGTGGTAGTCTGGAATGAACTTTCAGCCTCTTCTGAATAATCGTCATATATTAACCTTGATCTGAGTTTATTATTATCATTTTGAGATTTAATAAAACCTTGTTGTAATTCCGCCACTTGTTTTCAAAGACTCTAATTTGACATCTTTTTTCACGAAATGTGCTTTCAAAACTGTAACTAGCAGAGTTGGTTGTATGTGGAATTGTCCTGGTTGTTCTTATTGTTCCATCATGGTCTACAGATCATGTGAGATCATACCTTAGGCCACGATGTGGTGTAATGATTAGTGACATATGAGGTAAATGATCTTTGAGGTTGAAGTCAGGGATTGGATGATTAGGAATGTCAATTAATTCAGAATGGGATTTAGGGCTTGTCACAGTAACAAGAGTGAATTTCCCTATGAAAAGGGCCTTTCTTCTAAGATGTAAAATGTAAGATCTCAAATGTTAACTATGGACTAGAAAGATTTAAGGCCCCACGTTAGGTGCCAATTTTTTAGAGAATTGCTAATGTATTAGGGATTTTAGTGAGATGTTAGCCATAAGCTAAAACTTAGATTCTTTATGCATCTCATTAGTGTGGTGTATATAAGCAAATAAGAGGTAGGTATCAATGTCACATTGGTAGGTGCTCTATTTGATGTGTTAAAGTTGACTATAACATGATAATTTTACAATTAGAATCAAGTTACTATGATCATATCGCTATTATTAGATCGCATAGGACACCCCTTGTATAGACATAGAGTAGAAATGTAGGCCACCACCAGATCATTTGATCTCAGTGTCTATACCTAACTAGGTGTTGCTCGTTTGAAGGTGAGACCATGTTTGTGTAGGTCATTAGGTGTGAGGTACATCTAAGGCCATGTAGCTGGAATGATCTATTACTTAACCATGCTAGGTCACCATACACGAGCTGCTTGAGATGATATCTTTTATACAAGTAAGGTGAACTAGGTCACAAGGGTTGTGTAACTATTACACATAGAATACCAAACAAGTGTGATGTAGAAAGAGAAAGATTTTGTCAAGGAATATGCCAAATGGGAAGATTGTAAGGTTTATGTGTGTTAACGATATTTGTGTACAAAACATTTAAATGTAATTTGGTTTCTAGGTAAATCTTTCAAGAATACTATTCAAGCCGAAGAAACTATCGAGCTCTAAATGAACAAATTTGAACTATATCTATGTTCGTATGCATATTAGATTCCATATTAGACATATATGAATATTTTTAATTTAGGTTAATTGATTGATCGAGGTGAGTAGATCGATCGAGAATCGATCTACATTGTTTAAAAAGTCCTTGATTTTATTTTTAATTGAGGTAGATCGATCGAGGTTTAATGTTCGATCAATCGAGTACTAAATCGATCGATAATCGATGTATCTATCTCAAGATTTATTTTTAATACCTTAGATCGATCGATGATTGGTTAAATCAATCAAAAATTTTGACTCTATCAATCGAACTCGACTTAGATTGATCGAGCTGTCAATGTTTTAACTTTAACCTAATTGTTTACTCAAGCCAAACATTCAAATTATCATTTTGTCCATATTATTTACTGCTCTATGAATTGTAATTGAATTTTAACCCAACATTAGGACTTCAATATTTTATCTATAAAGAACCTAATGCTCCATATCTTAATCACCCACAAAAGCATCAATCTTTTCATCTTAAGCTCTCTCTTTAAAATTGCTTTGTAAAAAACAAGATCATATTTCTTTAGGTTACTTTTTTTTAATTAATCTATCAAACATTAATGGTTGTATTTGATTGGTTAATAAGCCTAATTAGTTTATAATATTTTGATTAAATTTTCATGTAGCTTTTTTTTTGTTCTTAAATTATTGGATTAAATAACTCTGTATGTAATATCATAATTATTTGATTTGATTATTTATCTTTAAAGAAGCTATTTTTATTAAACTTGTGCTTAATTTTCTTGTTCTAGGGTTTGCTCGTAATTTCATTTTTATCTGCAATTTTATTAAATCATCTAGCTAGGGTTGTTCATTGTTTAATCTACTCTAGGGAACACCTTGCACTTGTGTTATTATACTAACTATTTAAGTGCCAATTGAACATGTTTGATAACTCGTGTGACTCTAGTTTATCAAAATGTTGGTCCGAATTTGAAGACTTTGCTTGTGAAGACTGTGAAAGAAAGGAGTGGCTTGTAAGTAGATTACTTGGAAGCATTATCTTGGAGGGTAGTTTAAGTCTTGGCCTTATAATTGGATCTTATTTTCATAATGCATAATTAGGTGGTTTTTCTTATAGGCTATTGGTGTGTCGTAGGTTATTTTCACTTAAAAATCTCATGTGTTATTTATTTTTGTGCTTTATTTTATTTTACATATAATTATATGTCTTATCGTTCTACAAAATTGTAATTTAATATATTTCTATTAATTATCTATTAGTTAATTATAGGCCAAAGCTAACTCGCAAAGAAAGTGAATTTGAGAAAATAAAGATAAAGTTAATACAAGTATTTACGTAATTTATCCGAAATAATTACCAATTACTCTATGGAAAAGGCTGAAAGGAATTAAATATGACTAAAGATTTATAACCTTTTTCTCAATATAAGGAGAGGAACAATATATTTCTTCTTTATAATAAGAAAATAAAATTAACATCTCTCTCAATTTAAGGAAAGAATTCTTCTAAATTGAAAAATATTTTATAAACTTATGACTTTGTGTTTATAAATGTTGAAATAATTGAAATGACTTATTTTTTCTAAATTTGATTTCATTATTGTAACCACCAACATTTATTTTTTCTCCTTTATTTTCTTTGATTGCAACTATCACCCAATTTATTTACTAACCACTTCATTGGTTGACTTTTACCACCCACTTCAATTTAACTATTAATTTTAGTCATGTAAAAATGATTTTCAACACTTATTTATCTATTCAACCCTTATAACTAATTATCTTTATAACTAATTATAATCACATCATACAAACTTTCCATTTACAACGACTTTATAAATAATTTGTAAAGAACAGTCCACAAACTTATCGATGGAAATTCAGTTGTTATTTTCGAGAACTCACTTTATGAACAATAGGGATAGTTTTCTATTTAATTCTACTAATATCTACATCACCGTTTAAGACAAGCCATAAATACCATCTTCACCTACGGTGCTCCAGTAACTCTGATAAAAGAAGGCAGTCATATCATCAACTCCGGGTGCTTTATTCAGGTGCATATAAAATCATGCGAATTGTCTTTCTTCAGGAGTGAATGGACTAGATAAATTAGACAGTTACGGTAAGATAACTCATGCCTCAAGCAGCACACCATGTGTTCAATAACAAGCTGGTCGGAGCTGGAAAATAAATTCTAAAAATAATCACATAAAGCGTCCTCAATCCCTTGCTGGGAGTTGATTACCGACCCCAATGATAGCACAATTTCCTTCATCAGCCCATAATTATTCAAAGCAAAATACCCGGCATTTTTTAACATTATGTTGATTAGCATCATCTTGTGCCTTATCAAATCCATACAAGCAAAGGTGCATGACCTAAATGTGAAACCACCAGATGCTCCACTACATAATTTGGAAATAGTCTCTGCCAATACTCATTTGCCACCCCCTATCCAGACGTGATTTTGAGTCCGAGGATCCATATTTTTCCCATGTGTACGGAAAACCCACAAATCCTATATCTGTCTGTTAAGTTATATTTGATATTGTAATTCACTTATACTTCACTTGTACTACACTTCCACTATTTCACTTGTACTATTTCACTTGTACTACACTTGTACTACACTTGTTACAATCCTATAAATAGGGTTTTCTATGTATATTCTAAAAACACCAATACAACATTAAATCATTATTTCTTCTTATCTCTCTATACTTTTCACATGGTATCAGAGTCTCTCATATACCTCTAAAATTTCTATCAAAATTCTGCCTCTCTTCATCACTCTAAACCCAGCTCACCTCAAACCGGCTCACTCCAAACCCGGCTCACTCCAAATCCGGCTCACCTCAACTCGGCTCACTCCAAACCCGGCTCACCTCAAATCGGCTCACTCCAACCCGGCTCTCCTCAACTCGGCTCACTCCAACCCGGCTCACCTCAACCCGGTTCCAGGCTTGTTTTCAACTCCTCTTTTCATTTTTAAGGATATCTCCTTTATACTGTTTCTATATATTTGCTTTATATTTCCTCCATTATTTCGTTAAAATGGACCGAAATGATATCCCAAAACCAATCTCTACCACCATTGATGATACTAACTACCTAGCCTGAGCACAAGCAATGAAAAGTTTCTTGAAAGGACGCAAGCTATGGCGTTTCATAACTGGTGATCTCTGTACCCATCTAAGAAACCACTGAAAACAACTCCTTATTTGCTGATCGCCTTGAAGACTGGGAGAGTAAACATCATCAAATTATTACCTGGTTCCGTAACACCACTTTACCCTCCATTCATGGTAAATTTGGGCGTTTTGACATTGCCAAAGAAGTTTGGGAATTTCTTGAGGCTCGTTTCACTACAACAGATTTGACCAACCAATATCAACTTTTAACAACTCTTCATACCAAACGCCAAAGGGCTGATCAAACTATTAACCAATTTCTCTCTGAAATGCATACTATTTGGGATCAACTCGCTCTCTCTGAACCAACTTGGACGAACAAGATTGATGCTGAGATGTTTGTAACTTACCGTAATCACCAGCGTCTTGTTATTTTTCTCATGGCTCTACATGATCGATTTGAACCTATTCGGGCTTCCTTAATCCATCGGAGTCCTTTTCCATCCTTAGATACTGCTGTAACCGAGCTTCGCTCTGAAGAAACTCGGATGGGGGTTTTCAAAGTTCATCATACATATTCTGTTCTTGTCACCCCCTTTTATCGCCCTAAAGGAGGTTCTAAAGAGGACTTCAAACATCAAGGCTGCACCTACTGTCACAACCCCAATCATAAGCTTCTTACATGTCCCATTCGGGTATGTATATATTGTCACAAGAAGGGTCCAGGACACTTTAATAGAGATTGCTTTCGGAATCCCTCTTAGCATTCCTCACGGAATCCTTCTCAGTATTCCTCTCGGAATCCCTCTCAGTATTCCTCTCGGAATCCCTCTCAGTATTCCTCTCGGAATCCCTCTCAGTATTCCTCTCGGAATCCCTCTCAATATGCTTCAGGTAAAAATAGTAACTCATCTATCACCACTGCTACTTTTGAGGATAATCATGACAAATTTACTTTCTCTACTCAAGAACTTGAAGGTATTCTTAAACACGTTCTCTCACAATCTAGTAATGCTTATCCTACTACCTTGTCTCTAACATCAGGTAAATCTTTATGGTATTTTGATTCTGCTTGTTGTAACCATATGACTCATGATACTCACATCTTCTCTCCCACATAATCTTCCATCTCCAAACCTTTAATTCAAACTGCCAATGGTTCACATATGCATGTTAATGCTATAGGACAAGTTTCCACATCTTCTATATCACTTTCTGACACCTTTCATATTCCCAACCTTACTCTAAATCTTATCTCTGTTGGTCAATTATGTGAACTTGGTCTTACTATTACTTTTTCCTCTTCTGGTTGTCATGTGCAGGATCCACAGATAGGACATATCCTTGGGATAGGCCGTAAGGTTGGACGATTATTTGAACTTATCAACCTTCATCTACGCAATTCTCCTCACACTTCCGTTGCTGCTTCTACCACTCCTATCAACCTATGGCATGCTCGTCTAGGCCATACGTCTATAGGACGTCTTCGTCCCTTAGAATCTTCTGGTAAATTAGGATCTGTTTTTATTTCTGATAATGTAAATTGTTTGCCTTGTCAATTGGGAAAACAACCTGCTTTATGTTTTAATAAAAGTGATTCTACTTCTGTCTCCCCTTTTGAATTAATTCATTCTGATGTTTGGGCCCATCCCCACATCCTACTATGGGGGGATGTGTTTATTTTGTCATTTTTATTGATGATTATTCAAGATTCACATGGATTTTTCTCATGAAACATAGATCTGAATTACCCAAAATTTATTATGATTTTTCCCAAATGGTTAAAACCCAATTTTCTCAAAATATCAAAGTGCTTAGAGCTGATAATGCTATGGAATATAAAGAAACAATTTTTTTAAATTTTCTTTGACAAAATGGGACTCTTTCTCAATATTCTTGTCCTGGCACATCTCAACAAAATGGAAGAGCTGAGCGAAAACACAGACATATTCTTAATACTGTTCGTACTCTCCTCATTTCTAGTTCTTGTCTTGAACGCTTTTGGGGTGAAGCAGCTCTTACGGCTGTTTATACCATCAATCGTGTTCCCATGCCTATTATTCACAATCAATCCCCTTATGAGCGTCTCTATAGTACTTCTTCATCTTATGAACTACTCAAAGTGTTTGGTTGTGCCTGTTTTGTTCTTCTTCACCCTCATGAACATAATAAATTAGAACCTTGTTCTCGTCTTTGTTTTTTCTTAGGGTATGGAATAGAACACAAAGGCTATCGTTGTTGGGACCCTATCTCTAAATGATTGCGCATCTCTCGTCATATCATCTTTTGGGAACATAAAATGTTTTCCTCTATTTCTTCATTTCATGTCTCATCTCCTACCTCACTCTCATTTTTTAATGACCCAACTATTGATTTATTTCCTCCTGACATTGCTCCATTATCCTTACCATCGTCTACTACGGCTTCTCCTGATGTGTCTGCTCCTTCTACTGATCCTACCATAACAACATCTTTTGAAGACCAACTACCTGATTGTCCAGAGTCATCACTTCGTCGTTCTACTCGTGTAAGTAGTCTTCCTTTTCATCTTCGTGATTACCAATGTTTCTATACTATTTTGTCTCATCATGAACCCCAAAACTATAGAGAAGCTAGTTCTAACCCTCATTGGCAGCAAGCTATGATAGATGAATTACATGCATTAACAAAAGCACATACATGGGATCTTGTTGATCTTTCATCTAATAAATCTTTGATTGGTTGTAAATGGATTTTCAAAATCAAAACTCATTCAGATGGGTCTGTGGAACGATATAAAGCTCATTTGGTTGCAAAGGGTTTTACACAGGAATATGGAATCGACTATGAAGAAACTTTTGCACCTGTAGCTCGACTCACCTCTGTTCGAAGTATCATTGCTGTTGCTGCTGCCCGAAATTGGAACATGTTTCAAATGGATGTCAAAAATGCTTTTCTCAATGGAGACATAACTGAGGAAGTTTATATGAAACCTCCTCCTGGATACACTCATTCACCTCATCAAGTATGCATACTTTGTCGTGCTCTCTATGGCCTCAAACAAGCTCATCGAGCTTGGTTTGCCAAATTCAGATCTACACTTACTGACTTTGGTTTCACTTCCAATTCTTATGACTCCGGTCTCTTTATTCGGAAGACTCCCACTGGTGTAACACTTCTACTCCTTTATGTAGATGATATGATCATAACCGGGAATGACTCCAATAAAATTATTGATCTCAAGCAGTTTCTGAGCCATCAATTTGAAATGAAAGACCTTGGTCGTCTCCACTACTTCTTGGGCCTAGAAATCTCATATGATTCTTAAGGATATTATCTCTCTCAAGCAAAGTACTCTTCTGATATTCTTAATTGGACTGGCCTTACTGATTGCAAAACTGCATCAACACCTCTAGAAACCAATGTCAAACTTACTCCATTAGATGGTACTATTCTCTCAGATGCCACATTATACAGACAACTAGTAGGCATCCTTGTTTATCTCACAGTCACTCGTCCTGACATTGCCTATGTTGTTCATCTGGTTAGTCAATTCATGTCTGCTCCACGGTCTACCCATTATACTACGGTTCTTCGCATTCTCCGCTACATCAAAGGCATCATGTTTCACGGTCTCCACTTTTCTAACAAGTCTAATCTTCTTCTTTCCGCCTACTGTGACGCTGATTGGGTAGGTGACCCAACTGATCGTCGCTCTACCACTGGATATTGTTTCTTTCTTGGAAACTCTCTTATATCTTGGCGAAGCAAGAAATAATCTCTCACTTCTCGATCCAGCACTGAAGCTGAATATCGTGCTCTTGCTGACACCACTCAAGAACTTCTTTGGCTCCGTTGGTTACTTGCTGATATGGGTGTTCTTCAATCA
Source organism: Hippophae rhamnoides (assembly GCA_033030585.1). NCBI lineage: Eukaryota > Viridiplantae > Streptophyta > Magnoliopsida > Rosales > Elaeagnaceae > Hippophae > Hippophae rhamnoides. The sequence goes on along the minus strand of CM065437.1, from coordinate 22,954,000 downwards.
ACTGCAACTATCCTATATTGTGACAATCAGAGTGCTATTCAAATTGCTCACAATAATGTATTTCATGAACGAATAAAACATATTGTTGTGTGTTTTACAACCCATAAAAACGTGCAAGTATACACGGTCACAAGTAATAATATGATAAGTAAAATATTGTTCCCACAGAGATTTATTACTAGTATTCATTAATTATTAAAATTATTTCAACTTAATTTTATCCAAACAGTCGATAATTTGATGCAGTTTGACTAACTAACTTTTATAACAGATTGCAAGAAAATTATAGGATTGCAGTTTCACCAAATTAATCCACTTGAATCATTATATTTTATCTTGATTTATATTATCATATTTTAAGTTGTTAACCAAGAACTTCTAATTTATCCATATATCTCTTCCGAGCTCCATACAGACACATCTAGTTAAAATGATTCACTATATTCCTATGCGAATTAAATTCAACCAGATTTATTAAGTTCTGAGTTCTCAAACAGTTACACATACAATAAAAGTATATTTCTATCTCTTATGTATATACGTTATTTCATCACGAAAGCAAAGACACAAAAATGCCTTTTTCAAGTTTATTTAAGTGTCACATATCAGTTAATTAATCTTCCGATAATTAAAAGCATTAAACACAGATCAAATAAACAACTTAAAACAGTTCCATAAATCATTCAAAAATACTTAATTCAAGTTTCATAATTTACGCTACACTGCAATCCTAGAACAAATGTATTAGTTCATAGCAGAATTTAAAATTACAACACAACAAAAATAAAACATTGCAGAGAAACAAAAATTAAAAGAAAATAGATAAGGAAAAAAAACTCTTTCACGATTCCTCAATGAAAAATAAATTTCTTCCCTTTTCTTCTTCTTTGTTGTCTTCTTTCTCTGTAATTTCCCAGAAAGAAAATTCGCAAGAACTGCGAATACACCCCCAATTATCAGAGAGGAAAAAAAACTAAACTCCAAACTCCTCCTCTTAAAAACCAAAAACGCGTACAAAAATATATCCCCTTTTCAATTCTTATTTTTTTTATCTTTTTTATATTTTTTTTATTAAAAGTGGGGGACAAAAATGTATGGGGAGCAACACGCGTGAAAACATTCTGCGCGTTTTTGATTTTTTCTTTTTTTTTTCTTTTCCCGCATGCCACGTGTCACCATGTGATTTGCTGAGAGAAATACAGCGACACGTGGCCGATTTTCATTGGGTGGTAAGGCCGGGCGCATGAAGAACGCGTCGCACAAGATTTCCTCGCGTTGGAAGTGATTAACGGCTGGAAGTGGGCGCGGTTTCTGCGTTTTTATTTCACCGAATACATGCCACGTGTCATCATGTTATTCGCTGGAATATTTATGAGACACGTGGCTGCTCATTTTCCGTTGAAACCCGAGGGTGCACGCTGCTTGGATGTACCGCGTCACACAGGATTTGTAGACGAGCGGCTCGGTGCGCGACAGCTTGGTTCAACGCGCTTCAATCTGGACCGTTCATCTCATCCAACGGCGATCGATGCACCTCGAGGGAATCTGCGCAGCCGACATGTGGGTCCCACTCTGCACGCCAGTCTGCGCGGCAGGTGGGCCCCACTGGCACGCCGAGCCGTGCGAACGAAGAACTATGTACCCACTCTCCTTGGTCAGTTTTGATCTACATGCGCGAATCCCAACCGTTACTTCTTTGATCAGACGGTCCACATTGCGCATTTGGAATAGGGCACGTGGCCTCATCTGACTTGCGCAGAAATTAAGTTTTATTAATTGCATTTTCACCTACAAATATATTTCAAATTATATTTTAAACTTTGCTTAATTACAATATAGCCATTTTTCTAATTTAAATTAAACTTCTAAACTTTTAATAATTAAAATTAAGCACGATTTAAATTTAAATTATATTTTTGACTTTTATAAATTGTAATTAAACACTCTTTTATTTGAAATTATATTTTTGGACACAAATTTGCAATTACGTACGTTTTCGATACAAAGTATTTAATTTTCATATAAAATATAAAAAATAGTAAATACTAATTTATTCATCGATAATTAACTAAAAACATTAAGAACATAGCAATTATAATTAACAAAATAGGTGAAATAACTATATAAAATACAGTTATTACATATCGAGATTGATTGTCATTTTGTTCGTCAACATGTTCTTCAAGACACTGTTTGTCTCAAATCAATATCCTCCACAGATCAAACAGCTGACATCTTCACCAAATCTCATCTACCAGGCAGATTTCAAGAATTAGTTTCCAAACTCAAGTTGATTGTTTCTCTTCCTCCTTGAGTTTGAGGGGGGATGTTAAGTTATATTTGATATTGTAATTCACTTATACTTCACTTGTACTACACTTCCACTATTTCACTTGTACTACACTTGTACTACACTTCCACTATTTCACTTGTACTACACTTGTTACAATCCTATAAATAGGGTTCTCTATGTACATTCTAAAAACACCAATACAACATTAAATCATTCTTTCTTCTTATCTCTCTATACTCTTCACACTGTCAACCCATAATTCTCCAATGCCATTTGAAAAATTCTCATTAAATATGCTGGACGTGGCGGCCTACCTCGTATCTCATCATTAAGAATTTCATTAAACTCACCACAGACAATCCAAGGCACTACAGGTTGTCGACGAAGCCATCTAAGAAGGTCCCATGAGGAAACTCGCTGGCTAGCTTCCAAGTCTACATAGAATCCCGTTAACTTCCAACGAACACCACATGGTTCATCAACCCTAGAATCCACATGACCTTTAGTGCTCGAAAGTACAGTAACAACAATATCATCCCTCCATAACAGTAGTAATCCACCACCATCACCAAACCCCTCATCCCGCATTCTTCACTGACAAATTAATTCAACAAGAATTATTGAATATTGGCTCTAAAAGTAACAAATTAGTGGCATAATTTAGGGAAATTAGTAGCCTAATTTGTGGCATAATTTGTGGCATGATTTAAGGAAATTAGTGGCATAATTTAAGGAAATTAGTGGCATAATTTAAGGCTTAAATTATGGCACAATTTAGGAAAAGGGAGCCTTTCTTCATCTATAAATAGGGAAGAGTTCATGCATTGAAGAACAAGGCAAAAATCAGAAAAAATCAAAGAGAGTATAAGCAAACTCAAAGAGAGAAAATACTTGTGAGTTTGGGGGAAACACTTGAGAGATATTATTAGTGAGGAAAATATGTATCTGTATTCTGTATATTTCCTACTCAGTTCAAATAATATCTGCTACCTCCCGTGGACCTAGGCGAATTACCGAACCACGTAATTTTTGTGTGTTCATTTTATCGCTTTGATATATTCATATACCGCTATTTATTGCTTCCGCCCACAACAAATTGGTATCAGAGCCAAATATAGCAGTATTATATATCAAATCGAAGCTCTCGACGAGACGAACACAACGGTGAAAGAATCGCTCAAATCGGAAGTTAGAATCACCATCAGAAGCTGCCGGAGTCCTACTGCCAGCAACTGAGTCAACTCGCTGTGTTGGACCGACAAGCTTGTGGCATAATTCGACTGTGCTTAGGAAAAGATCAGAAGTACTTTGTCATGAAAGAGAATGTAGCCGCAGTTCTCTGGAAGAAACTAGAGGACAAATACATGACGAAAAGTATTGAGAACAGATTCTACTTGAAGAAGAAACTTTTCCGTTTCCAGTATAAGAAAGGTACCCCTATGATTGAGCACTTAGATAATTTCAATAAAATTTTGGCAGATCTGCAAAATTTAGATGTTGAAATTATCGATGAAGATAAATCTTTGTTGTTGTTGAATTCATTACCTGAGAGCTATGAGCATTTAACCACAACCCTATTATATGGAAAGGATGAGGTTAAGTTTGTAGATGTTTCAAATGCTTTGGTAAATAATGAGTACCAGAAGAAGGATCAACATGATCACAGAGAGTCAATATCAGAAGCATTGACGGCAGTCAGAGGTAGGACTAACAATAAAAAATCTGGCGGATCAAATAATAGGGAGAAATCTATATCAAAGTCTAGAGGAGAGTCATCCAGAAGACATCCTGCGAAGGACGAGTGTGCCTATTGTCACCAGAAAGGGCACTGGAAGAAAGATTTTCCAAACAAGGACAAGTCAAATGCAAATGTTGCACAGAAGGCCGATGAAGATGAAGAATCAGCCTTTTGAATTTCATCATCAAAAACCTACTCAGATAAGTGGATCCTTGATTCTGGATGTTCTTATCATATGTGTCCAAATAGAAATTGGTTTTCGAGTTTTGAGGAGCTCGATGGAGGAGTTGTGCTTATGGGCAACGACAATGCCTGTTAGACAAAAGGGATCGGAACAGTATGACTAAAGATGCACGATGGTACAATTAGACGACTTACAAATGTAAGGTATATTCCTGACCTAAAGAAAAACCTTGTTTCTTTAGGTGCTCTAGATTCTGATGGTTACAAGAAAACATTCGAAAATGGAGTCTTGAAAGTTGTACGAGGTGCATTTGTAGCAATGAAGGGTACTCGGAAGGCAAACTTGTACTTCCTAGATGGTAGTATAGTTACAGGAAGAGCAGCTGTCTCAAGTAGTTCTGAAGAAAAGACAAATGATTCTTCCCACCTGTGGCACATGTGATGAGTGCTCAAAAAGCACTAAAATTACCATGATTTTATGCACATTAATTGATTAAAAATATATATATTTATATGTTTTATCATATATTTATATAAATTTGTCTTTTTCGGAATCACGGGTATTTTTATTGTTTTTCAAGTATTTTCGCTTAAAAATGTCACTTAAAGACTCAAAAAGGAATACTGGAAGCAATACATCACAAATATATTAATAAATAAATGGAGAAGGGTCAACAAATATGGAAAAATTGGACAAAATGGGTCGAAAAGGTCAAAAATGTCAAAAGGGAGAAAATCGCGCCCGGAGCAGCCCATCCCGCGCGCGCCAGCGCCCAGCCGCGCGCATCCGCGCGCACCTTCCTCCAGTTCCGCGCGCAACGCAGCGCGCTGTCACTATTCACGCGCGCGCGCGTGCACTACTGCTGCCTTCCGTGCGCGCCTGTGCGCGCCCCAGTTGCCCTCCGCGCGTGCCGACGCCATTTCGCCCCATTTTTCACTTGCAACCGCCCCCATGACGTCATGCTGACGTCATCAATGACCTCACCATTTGCACTACGCGTTTTCACCATTTTTTCACCCACTTTTTCTCTCCATCCTCACCTATAAATACCCCCTTCTCTTCACTTCATACCACACCTCAAAACACACTTCTCTCTTCTTTCTTTCTCTCCATTTCTTAGTTTTTAGTTTTTTTTAGTTTTTCTTATGTTTTAGTTAGTTTTGCTTAGTTTTAGAGTTCTTCCCTTTTTGGGAAGAACTAGTTATGTTTTTGTAATTTATTAGGTGTTTGATTTAATAAATGGGAGTGCAAATTCCGTTTGGAGGTTTTCTAGCAACGGGAATGGCATCAAATCTTGTAAGGATTTTATTTTCTTTGCAGTTATTTTTTATGCTTTATTCTTACATGTTATATTTAATTTGTCTGTGATTAAATTTAACTGTGCTAGCTGTTTGTAAAAATGATATAATAACAACGTTGTTATGCTTGCGAAATATTAAATAGGTAAAAATCTCTAAAATGAATTGATTTTATTTTTATTCAAGATTTTATATTAAGAATGTTAGAGAGAAATATATTATTTTTCATTACAAACTTAAATCTGAAAATTAGATTTTAAGGTTTAGTTATCCGGTCTGATTTAGAGTAGTGCTCTTTTATTTGTTGGTACAATCGCCTGATAGTTAGAGTGAAGCTCTATTTCAAAAGTTTTTATAAGAATTATTATCCGAAAATGTATTGACAACATGTTTTCAGTAGTGGTTTTTAAACTTGAAAGTTAGTACTAGGATAATTAAATTTTTAGGTTTAATTTGGACACCTTGAATAAAGTTTAAACTGTCTAACCCCACCAAAGGTGGCATTTAAATGGTTCATTTTCAATCTCTTAGAAAAAGGAATTAATTTAATTAACCAAATTAGTTATCAACCCCACCCATAGGCGTTAATTGATTTGTTTAGTTAACAAAGAATATCTAACCCCACCAAAGGTGGTATTCATACAAAAAAGGGAGAATCAATAAATATCAATTCATATCTTTAATAACCTAGATAATATGAGCAAGCATAATTAATTTAGTTATTATATCCATAAATACTCCACTATTATAAAAGATAAAATTTGCATAAATATTTATTGAATCTATGTTTATTTTTATGTAAGTAGATTAAAAACACAAAACCCCAAAATATCGTGACAGGATGTTTAGGATTTAATTTCGTTTTTAAAAGTTTGAATAATAAATTAAAAACCACATACATTCCTTCCTTAGATCGACCTTGGGAGTATACTTATCATTTTCTACGAAATGATTCGTGCACTTGCGAGAGTTTTATAAATATAAAACCAAAGTATTGGCAGGATCGGCGATGCTGGTTTTCGTTCATCAACATGCGCTTAGGGCATGTTGGTGAAAAGGCTTTGCAAGGCTTAATGAAGCAAGGTCTTTTGAAAGATGCCAAGACTGAAAAGTTTGATTTCTGCGAGCATTGTGTAATGGGAAAACAAACAAGAGTTAAGTTCGGCACTGCCATTCATCGTACTAAGGGATCTCTTGATTATATTCACACGGATGTCTGGAGACCTTCAAAGAATGCTTCACTTGGAGGTAAACGCTGGTTTGTGACTTTTATTGATGATTTCTCTAGATATGTCTGGATATACACCATGAGTCACAAAGATGAAGTTCTAGATATCTTTCTTAAATGGAAGAAAATGATCGAGACTCAGACGGGCAGAAAAATTAAAAGGCTCAGATCTGATAATGGTGGTGAGTATAAATCAGATCCCTTCTTTAAAGTTTGTCAAGATGAAGGGATAATCAGACATTTTTCAGTTCCTCGTACACCACAGCAGAATGGAGTTACAGAACGAATGAATCGTACTTTGGTTGAGAAAGTTCGATGTATGCTATCTCAATCCAAATTGAGCAAGGCATTTTGGGCTGAGGATTTGTCATATGCAACTCATATAGTCAACAGACTTCCTGCGACTGCATTAGATGGGAAAACTCCTAAAGAGGTATGGTCTGGACAACCTGCTACTGATTATGATTCATTGTGAATATTTGGATGTCCAGCATATTTTCATGTTAGTGAATCCAAACTGGATCCTAGAGCAAAGAAAGCTGTTTTATTGGGCTTTAAGGAAGGAGTTAAAGGATTTTGACTTTGGTGTGGTGAATCCAAGAAGATCGTCTTAAGTCGAGATGTTACATTCGATGAGTCTGTTATGCTGAGACGTTCAGAGAAAGAGAATGAAAGTCCAAATACTCTTTCTAAGGTGATGCTTGAGACTCTGGAAGATCCAGAAAAGATTGCACCAATTACCGATCGTGGTGAAGATGAAATTGATGATCAAGAAGAGATCTCAGTTGAGGTGGAGGTTCTCTCACCATCACCACCGATTAATCAGCAGCCAGAATCTATTGCCACTACTCGACCGAGAAGGGAGATTAGGAAGCCTACCAGATACACAGACATGGTAGCATTCGCACTTCCAGTAATTGATGATGATGTCCCATGCACTTACAGAGAAGCCGTGCAAAGAGTTGATAGTATGAAGTGGAAAATGGCAATGGATGAAGAGATGAAGTCTCTACATCAGAATCAGACTTGGAGTTGGTTCAACATCCCAAAGAAAAGAAAACTATTGGTTGCAAATGGGTCTATGCCAAGAAGGAATGTGCTCTTGGTAAAGACAACATCAGATACAAAGCCAGACTGGTAGCAAAAGGCTATGCTCAGAAAGAAGGAATAGACTACAATGAGGTATTCTCACCTGTTGTTAAGCATTCATCTATTCGGATACTATTGGCTTTAGTAGCACAGTTTGATCTCGGAAGTAAGGTGTAGCATTAGCTATGTTTGAAATTTCATTTGTAACATTATGGGTGGCTTCGGAAACCATTGAGATTCAGATGAGAAATCAGGTCCTATTGAAGAGATAAATTATTGTTGAAACTGTGATGGTGGTGGATAATAAGGCATAGGATATTACTGAGTGTAATGAAACTATTGTGGAATGTTTACAAGCAAAGAACTATAGTTGAAGTTTGAGTAGGTTTATGAAGGCATATGTGTTCTTGAACTACCAGTAGCTATCATTGCTTGAAGATCATAAGGCCTAAGAAATGACAAATAATTCTGATTCATATGTTGTAGAGGTATAGGTGGTGGTTTGTTACCAATTCCTCGCTATGTAAGAGATACAAAGTTCTTATCAAATCGATGTCAGCAAATTGTAACAATGTGTCCTAACTTGCCATAAAGTTGACACTATGATCTTCCTTAACCTTTATCGTATCCTCTACCTCATCTCCCTCACACATCATTAGAAAGGTAACCTGATGGTATAAATTAAGATGAATTCACCATTTGTGAAACATTTTGGGTACCTAATGTATTATTATTCACATGATTTTGTTTTGCTGAGGATGGTGTTTAAGTATTGTTATCACCTGATCTAGGACCTGACATAATGAGCTTAATAGTTAGTAGAGATGATATAGATGTTATCTTCCTTCTTTCGATCCTATTTTCATGACTTAGTAGTAGTATCTTGGCATTCTCAGATTTTATCGCTTCATACATCATCATTTTAGTAAGTGTGGAAAACACACTATCATATTATTCATTAATACCTCATAGAGTTGTCATTACTTTATGTTCTTCTATGAGTGCACAGTTTGCTGTCTCTAACTCATCAAAGAGCAACTTAATTGTCAGCATACAATCAGCTATGGTAAGAGTACCTTTCTTTAGGCTTTAAAGCTCTTCACTCATTTGAATTTCTCATGGTCTAAAACTTGATAAATAAGATTTTTCTAACTGCAACCAAGCATCTCCAGTTTTGTCAAAGCTAGAGATTTGTTTAAGCACTTTTTAAGTAATACTAGGCATGAGCCAGTACCCTAACATCTTGTCTTGTTTATTCCATTTCTTGTATACTTTGCTCATAGTTCCATTAACAAAAATTTTGCTACTATACTTCCTCTAAAACATGAAGTTTGAGTTCAAAGTTTCTCAAGATTTTCAAGATTTTGTGCCTCCAAATCATATAGTTGTTATTGCCTAGTTTAATTTATACTATGACATTATGTAAAGTATATACTACCCAATCTTCTTAAATTCAAGTCTATAACTACCGGTGAAGTTCTAACTCCTAGTATTATCACTAGATCATTTATTATAGGATCTTAGAAGAAGCTCATTGAGCTTCTTTACTGAGATACCATGACAAATTTAGCAAGAAGATCATCATTGTCATGGTAATTGCAAAAAAAAAAAAAGACCATAAGCAATTGTGTAGAGAACACAGAATAAGAAAAAGAGAAGGAAGCAATTGAAATTGAGATGAACAGTTGAAAATAAAGATAATAGTGATGGAATGTATTGCTCTATTTCTTGTCATTCAAGTCAAGTGTGCATATACATTGCAGTGTATTTATAAAGCTATGAAATTGTACTACCAACACCTTTAATAATACAAATCATAGCAATTGTACTGAAAATGTATTACAACTGAAATGTATTACAACAACTTAATCGAATACCTAATGAATTTCCATATGCTCCACTTCCTTGAACCTGCATGCACCCATGTGAGCCACCATTTCTCTATTCGCTTGATGCTCTAGGATTGTATCCAAGTGAGTCTCTAACTGCATAGTTGGATGCATACTTGGTTAAGTTCACACTTATGACTCAAGTGAGCCTTAGGACTTCAACCTGATCTTGCTAACATAGCCTCATTGCTTACCTTACAGTCTGAGCTTGCTGGGACTGCCTCATTACTTGCCTTACCTTTAATATCTACCATATGGAAATTAGAAAACTGTAAGTTAATTCGCAGGCCTTTAGCCTGCATTTTATTCATTCTACTTTCAGAAATCATAATCAGTACAAGAATCTTTAGATTATGGAATGCTCGGTTACTATTGACTTCACAAGCATTCCAGCACAATAATCTACTAATTGCTTTTGATGGGGCTACTCAATAAAATATTGTACATTCTCAATATGTTTAAGATTAAGATCAACAATAACAATATTATTATTTAAGTAATTCTAAGAGTTATTTTTAATACATTTCTCTACAAGTAACAAGATAATAAAAAGAAGATACATAATAGCTCAACCAAATAGAAGTCACGATTATCAACAAGTAACTATATGCAAGACAATCTAAGCTTTTCTAAGATCATTTCAATTAAAACTTCAATCTTGAAATTCTGCAACTGGTCATGACTCGTGAGCCATTAATTGATAACATAATGAGGTTGCAAATGCTTGTTATTGTCAAGTTCAACTAAGCAAACGAAAATATAAGAAATAATTTAATTTTAAGTCACTACCACAAAAACACTAGTAGGCCTTTCTGATGGAGATATTATCTTATAAACCTACTTCCGAGTTCCAAGTAGCAATATGAGTCGAGTTTATATCCAAAATTTAGAAGATGCATGATTTTAAAACTAGGCATGTATGAAATAATATTGTTCATATTGGTGAAGCATACTTACCATGTACACCAAAATTATTATCTCTGATAATGATACAACAACATGCACTCCTAGATTAGATATAACAACATCGCATTACGGAAAAAGGACTGTAAGAATATAAAAGGAATAAATATTTTTAGAAAAACAAAAATATAATAACCTTAAAACTTGTAATCATATAAATATCACATTTATGTCAAATTCATATATTTTAACTATTAAAAAGAAGTCTTAATTATTAAAAAACATACATATAGTTTCAGACCTATGGATAAAAATCGAAGCCATAAGATTTTGATCACAATCTAATAAAAACCGAGGTTATAAGATATGTTTATAACCTCGGTTTTTATCAATAACTGGGGTCATAAATTATATTAATTTTTTTCATGTTTTCTTTCTTTTTTCTCCCAACAACTGCTTTCTTAATTTATGATTTTCATTTTTCCAGATCTGAAATTTCTCTTCTTCTCTCATGATTCTTCCTCTTCCCAGCTCATTGGTGCTGGTGCTGGTGCACTAGTCCATGGTGCCTAGTGCCTAATGTCTGGTGTTGATGCTGATACAGGTATTAATTGGTGGAGAATTTTCTATATGCATCACACGGGTACTTTTCTTTATCTCTATTTACATGTGTATTTATGCATCTGTCTCTCTTTTTTGAGCTCATAATACTTTGCAATTTACACCCTAAAGTTTGTAGTATTTATTAACTAAATCTCACACTATTGTAAAAGAGTAATATATGGCTTGTTGGAGTCTGTTGTTTGATGTTTTGCGTATTTGGAATTTGTGGCAATATAAGAGCTTCTCAAACTAATGTTCATATACCTTTCATTCAACGAATAATCAGATTCTCAAATGCTATTTCCCTTTTGAAGCTTTGATATACTGTTTTTTCAATTGATGCTCTATGTACTTTTTCATACAGAGAGGGATAATGCCAAAGTTTTATTTATATTTAGATTTATGATTCTTATAAATTAATGTAGAAAAGCTAATCTTGATTGATTGTCAAGATTTTTCATTTTATATCTTGTACCAAAATTTTCTTGTGATTATACTATCACCTGTATTTTAACTTAACCATAATCATAATACTTTATTGCAAAGACAGGTTTGTTGTCGTGTCAGTCGGTCTTCATAGGATTTTTGGTCAGGAGGTTACTAAGCTTCCTTTAGTAGGTGCAAGTAGAGAACATCAAGGAAAAGTAAGAATTCAAGAACAAAAACTGCTTTTAGATGGCTGTAAATACTACATTTTCTATTTTTATTAGGTTTTAAGACTAAATATTGTTCTTCTATTTTTAGGGTTATTTCCAAACATTGTTTTCATGTATAATGAGGCTACTATGCTCACTGAATGTGAAAAATATGATGCTCCGTACGGCTGAGGATGCTGAATCAATATGGATAAATAAATTAGGCTTTAGAAAGATGAATGAGGAAAGGGTAAGTAGACTACATTTTCTGATCTCCTCCTTATAAATCTCCATTTTCTTTTTTTATTATATTTATTTTTTAATTCAGACAATTAGTCTTTAATATTTCTTAATTTGACAAATTTAGTTTAATTTTAATTGTAGTTAAATTGATTTAATGGGATTATAATTAATTATAACATAATTTGATTTTTAATTCATTTGTTCTTCATCATATTTCAAAATCCATAATTTGGTGTTGTTGTTGTTGCGCGATGTTGCGCTGCTACTGCTGCTGCTGTTACTGGTAGTGTTGGTGCTGCGTTACTCCTGGTGCTATGCTGATACTAGTACTGGTGCTGTTGTTGGTGTTGGTGCTGGTGGTGCGTTGCGTTGGTGCTGGCGCTAGTGCCAGTGGTGGTGGTGATGGTGGTAGTGCTACTACTGGTGCTACTGGTTGATTTGAAATACACTTATAAATGCTTGTAATTAATAGTAAAAATTCAGTTTGTAATAGTAAGTTTTTATTATGTTTTAGTGTATAATAAACTCTCAAATGTAATTATACTTTAATTTTAATATAATATGATTTTTAATATTGTAATTAATAAATTTATTGTAATTTATATTGATTTTTAATATTGTAATTACTAAATGTTTTTTTATGCATACCCTATGACCTCGGTTATTGAAATGCAGGTATGTTCTAACTACTAAATTCATAACATAATCATAATAGTTAGATGTATAATTGCGTGTACACAATAAAATGTGAAATAGCACAATATATCCACTATGAAAATTAAATATTCTACAAACTCAATCTTATATTATTCCCCCATGATAATGTCCCAATATACTTTACTTACAAGTCTTTACTCTATTTTCACAGAGTGAGTGGATTTTAACCAATGTTTCGATTAGCTCCTCGCTAATCAAACACATTTACAGATTAACATGTAAATAGAGTTAGCATGAAAAACACAAGTGTCCGTGTATGTTTTAGAATAAATTTAATAATGAATAATTCTAACTAGAAGATTCAAAAAATAAATCAAATCAACTAGTGAATCTTAGAACTTCAATTAAATACATGTTCAAAAATAGGCTCAAACCTATATTAGCTTGATCATATGAAATCAAAGATTCAAAATCAAATAGTAGACTCTGATTTATGATAGTATAATAGATGAGATAATGAAGCTAAGTCTAAATAAAAAGGAGCAAAAGTGTTGAAGAGAACAAACAACGAAAACTTCGTGCTCCTTAAGATTGCTCTGTTGTTGTGTGCTTAAATTATAAGAGACATGTAAAGTATTTAAAGAAAACATAAATTAAAAAAATATCACTCATCTAATATGGTAAAATATAACAAGTAATTAGTAGATGAATGTATTAAAAAGAGCATAAAACAAGATAAAATTTACCGGTTTCTATCAAGGGGATTGATCCTTCTTAAAATTAAGTTACGACAACGAGATAAGTAATTGATCTAGGGATTGATTCCTCCCTCAAAACCTCCTTTCTTAAAAGTTATGAAGTTTGACACAATCAGTTGAGGATTGTTTAGAGATCTATCTCGTGCAGGATCGATCCATCTACTAGGGAGATCAATCCTTTTATCTAAAAAGGCTTACAACTCAATCATATAATATCAAAATTAATTCAACAAAAAGCTTATATGAAATACACTTAAATATGTATGCAACTGTATTTGAATATGAGTTATTAGAGCTTTGTGATTACGATGCGATACATGTTATCTTGATTCATGTTGTGGATATATGCTAGTGAATACATGAATGTAATACTATATGTGATATTTGTAAAAGATATACTAGAAATATGACTATCTAGAACTTTGATGTCTCTTCAATTTTGTTTGAAAAACTTGATCACGATCCTAGAAACAAGTTTATAGACAAATTTTTTATTTTTGAAAATAGCTAACGCTCATAGACCTCACAAACTCCCCATTTGAAATTTTTGTGTGGGAAAACCTCTCTCACACTACATGATATTCACAGGAAGAAAGTAAAATTACATTGATGTCTTAGATATCATAGTGAATTTATCCTATGATCCGATGAATCCATCTTCGCTGCAACTAGGCAAGCTTATATGTAACTGAAACCACATGAAAAAACATACAACAACATGGCTTGGAGGTCTCATTATACATTAATTCAATATATATAGAAATAGATTAAGTGTAGAAAGGAATAATGTCAAGCACACATTTACATCAATCAAGTGACAACATGAAACAGATCAATGTAAAAGTGTAAGGTGGCTTTACCTCTCCTTAATATGACTCCCTAAGTTTAAAACTAATCAAATAGTGACTAAATAAGGAGATATGTAAATAAAAAAATTAAATATAAGTTTCTTAATTTCTTTTTCTATAAATAGCAACATAAGATAATACACTTATTTAATTACAAACATGCACACAATCAATTAAAAACTCATTTTTGCTCAAATTTCGATTAGCTAGTCTACAGATAAGCAAGCAGAGTAGAAGAAGCATGCAAGCATACTTAGCACATATAATATAATGATATATTGACATTTACTTAAAAATAATACACGTGTTTGAACTCCATTAATATATCAATTAATTCATTTATGATCAATCACGAAGGACTCAAAAATAAAGTATCACCTATTATAAAAAACTATAATTGAGTTTTCAATCTTATAAAATAAAATATATCCACAAGAGAGGACTTAAATTTTTTTTCCTTTTGTTTTATAAATGAGACACATGATTATTTATTTATTTATTTATTTATTAATCTCATTTGGATCTTTCTTTCATGTATGCTAAGTATAGTTTTAATAAGCATAGTCACTTTTTACACAATCTTTTTAATTTATTATTTTACATACACAAGCCATAAATATAGCATAATGACTTTCACATTAGTTGTGAGGTGGTCCTTTTTGCTCAATGCGGTAGTTGTACACATCATAGTAGGTAGCTCTTTGAATATTAGGTGCCTCATTATAGTAATATTTTAGAAAGTAAGAAATAAAACTCAACATAATTTTCCAATCAAGGCTAACTCAAGGCCTAGAATCTATCAATTACAATCATAAAATTCAAGCATAACATACATGTGTGTTTGTGAGCGTGTGAAAAAGTTTATACCACCATCGATCACCACATAAAAAACTATATGTGTATGCACGAGTCAAAATTATAGAATTATTTATACGATAAAAATCAAAATGAGTTTAGCCATTAAAGGAAAGGTTCTATATGTGTAAGTGTTATTTAAGATTATTACCTTGTTGGCCAAAAACAATTATACTTATTTTCTTGAATTTTAACAATTAAAAAATAAAATAAATACAGTCCTATGAAATTACTCACCTAGGGTCATTTAAACAATCTAACAAAAGTACCTAGTTGAATAAAAAAATATGGTCAAGTGACCAAAAAAGGAAAATCTTTCATATTCTAAATTTTCTTAAATTTTAGTTTCTCTATATCATTGGGTTATGAATCAACTACCTTAGTCTTCATAGGCTTGTTCTTTGGACTTAGTTTTACTTTTCATATTTATCCTAAATAAAGATTAAATATGCTAGATATGATGCTAATAATTAGTCCAAGAACTAAGAACATGAAAATAGTTATTAAAATAGGTAGTTGTCAATAATAATTTATATTTGGGCCAAATATGACATTTTTACGAAAATATTGATAAATCGGCACAAACTTAAAAATTTCTCCTTCCATAGGTGCAATGGTTCTTAATTTGTGCATAATTTGTAATAGTATGAGTAGAGTTAGAACACCCTAAAAATGTGATGTTTGATGTTGAAGGTGTGAAACTCTAATACTTATAACTAAGGCCACGTGTATTATAATGTGATTTACCATAACTCAAAACTTTGTTCAGTTTTTTAGTCCATTTTTCAACCAACTTTCCCGTAACTTGACCAACTAAGTTTACTCCTCGACTTCTTTGGCCAATTTATCCCTTTTTATAGAAAAGGTTGATATTGCCTTCAATATTTGGGCACAATTCTCGGTTTGAAGGCAACATCAACCTTTTTCTCTAAAAAGGGACAAATTGGCCAAAGAAGTCGAGGTGCAAGCTCAGTTGGTCAAGTAACGGGAAAGTTGATTGAAAAATGGGCTAAAAAACTGAACAATGAACAAAGTTTTGAGTTATGGTAAATCATATTATGATACATGTGGCCTTAGTTATAAGTATTAGAGTTTCACATCTTCAACATCAAACATCACATTTGTAAGGTGTTCTAACTCTACTCATACTATTACAGATTATGCACAAATTAAGAACCATTACACCTATGGAAGGAGAAACTGTTAAGTTTGTGCCAATTTATCATTATTGTTGTAGAAAATGTCACATTTGGCCCAAATATAAATTCTTATTGACAACTATCTATTTTAATAACTATTTTCATATTCTTAGTTCTTGGACTAATTATTAGCATCATATCTAGCGTATTTCATCTTCATTTAGGATAAATATGAAAAGTAAAGCTAAGTTTAAGAACAAGCCTATGAAGAATTAGGTAGTTTATTCATAACCCAATGATATAAAGAAACTAAAATTTAAGAAAATTTAGAATAAGAAAGATTGTCCTTTTCTGGTCACCTGACCATATATTTTTATTCAACGAGGTACTTTTGTTAGATTGTTTAAATGATCATAGGCGAGAAATTTCTCACGCTTTTCCATGAATTTATCCTTTTCTTCAAGAACCCCTTGGAATTGAGAAACTGGGGGTTTAGTGTCATAAGCATAGGCACGATATGCATTATTTTCAATCTCTTCTTCCCTCAACAAGGAAACAGCCTAAAACAAACATAAGATAATTGTAAAAATAGGGTACTTTGCAAAAAGAATTATACAAAGCATTGTACATTATTATTTACCTCTAACATACGATTAAGAGCCATCTCCTTTTAGGTTAATCTGAGCTCCCTCATGGCTTATTAGATCCAAACCTGGTCTTGTTCACTCACAAAGTGGTGATATACATCCAGTAACACCTAGGGTTTTTTGAATACCCCATCTTCAAAAATGGTCACCAAGGTATTCTCCACTTGGATATTTTTTAACTTCACATAATCCACATGACATGTGTTTGGATGAAATATAGGAATAGGATCATTATCCATCCCATGAAAAGTGTCCATATTCTTTTTCTTAAAGAGAAAGGGTTCCATTGAAGGTTATGCCACCTTGTGTTACTTTTCTTTCAAGACTATCTTTGAATGGGTACTTTATAAAACAATTGAGGTACCCACCTCATGGGGTAATTACTCATGTTATTCTGAGGATTCAATTTCAATCAGTTTATCCACCCCAATATTTGATACCAGATTATCATTTCCAATGGTTGTGAAGTCCATCCTTGCATCACAACATAAAAAAAAATGAAAATGAGTTGTTTAAATAAAAAAATATAGTACCCCATGCAAAACCTTGAGGATGGAGTGGATAGTTCCTTTACACTCAGAAGCTTTATAGTGAGGTTTAGTAAGGATATTCTTATAAGTCGCATGATGAGCATTCTATAGGTTGAGATGACACACCTTTTCTTGTCCATCATGACCAAGATGGAGAAACATTTCTTGACCCCATGGCTGCATGGTGTCGAAGTTATGGTTCCAAGTAGAACATACAAGAACCATGAATCCCTCATCCAATATATCACCACCAATGTAAAGTACTTATCTTTCCAATTGGGTTGACTGTTAGGTAGCTTCAAAATGAGACCTCGGAGTGCGATGGCTAATATGTAAGCCCTACCTTTGTCCATCCCATTCTTTTTTATGCAATACATAGCACATAGCACACCATCTTCTAGCTCGTATCCAGGATCCCCGCTTACTACAGCCAAACTTAATAGGGTTCTCCATCCATTTGGATTTATCTAGGCTAAAGTTAGAATGTATGTGTTCAATAAATGAGCAACCACCTAAGGTATTGGAAACCTTAAATCAACTCATAATGTTTCCTCATGTAGAACATACCATCCTTGAGGTGGATCATCAATTTCGAGTAGGTGCTGAGGGGTTGGTACTAGAACATATGGGGTGGAATTGAATACATCCTTCACAAGCAATACATGTCGTCTATGTTCAATTTAGTGGGTAGTTTTTGAATTTTCTTCACAAGGATTCTCTCTATGGGCTCCCTAGTTGGCTTATGGCGTGGTTTCTTTTCTCTATGAACCTTTTAAGGGACTGTGAAATGAATGAGAGATATAGGTCCCAATGTTGAAGCACCCAATGGATCTAGAACTAGGGTGTTGGTAGATACAATAACTTAAGATATAGTTGGGGTGCTCAATTCATAAACTTGAGCAATACTCCTTTTGGTGTGGCTTGAGGTAGTCCCACGGGATGTTTGACCTACTTCGGAGGTCCCAAAGTGCTTTATTCAAACCGTGTATTTCCTTGCACACGGACCCCATCATTTGGACTTGGGGTGGAAACGAAGAGTGTTAGAACCCCACTTTCTATTACGAGTTCCCTTTCCTATATATCTCTACCTCGTGAGTTGTACTTACAAACAACTATGAGTAGAATGTCTTCAATCCCGATATGGGGATGGACTTGGGTGGAACTCTACTTGGTTGGGAACCGGGCTGCTCAACTATAGATAACTACAAAATTTTAAAATAAGGGTAAAGAAAAAGCTCTTAAAGGTTAGCGAATTGGATTTTTTCCTCACATGGGCTGAATTCCAAAAGCAAGAGCTGAATCCCTTCTAGCATACACAGTCAAAAATTCTTCAAATACTAATTGAAAATCTTCACACGACTTGGAATTCTCGTAAGGAAATTTTAATGTTTTTAAAGGAAAAAGCGTAATGAAAAGATTGAGAGTTGGGGCTTCTAATATAATGTGTGAGTGGGCAGGATCTTCAGAAGAAGTTGAAAGGTTGATAACTGAAGAATTTAAAAGGATTAATCCAAAGAATTTAATAGGTTTAAACTCAGAGTTGAAAAGATTACACCCCTAAGAAATAGACATTAAAGTGGTGTTCGAGAAAAGCGATTCTTTCATCTTACTTCAAGACAAAAGAATATGAGACTTACTATTTAGGTGTTGCAAACTAGGGTACCCTCACACGGGATGTTATGAGATGCATGTGTATAAGAGCGCAAGCAGAATTACACAGGTTGCTTTGAATACACGAGGTGTACGATGTATGTGAGGCATGTCACACACAAGATATAATAACACACGAGAAGCTTTAGATGTATAACCTCAATCAGATAGGATACCCAAAGTACAAGATCCAATAAGAGGACAATAAGACATGAATTATATAGGAACATGACCTCATCGTGTGACAATAGATTAACTACAAATCAAACATGATCATTATAGTAAAATACTAACACATAAGGGTAGTGGTGTGTATATATATATATGAATCTATACTACTAAATCTTATAACACGTTGTAATACTCTCCAAACAATATATTTTAGCTAAATATAGAGAAAATGTTGAGAATGTGGCTACTTTATCAAAAAAATATCAAGAACAAATATTTTTTAAATGTGGTAGATATTATAAATATTGTTGCGAAATTATCGACAAAATGTCAACAAATATTGATAAAATATCATTTGATATTAATTTTTTATTTTATTTTCTAAATAATTTACTTTTGAATTTATATATTTATATTTTTTATCTTCAATTAAAATACTATTTATTTAGGACAATATTTTATACTTCTTTTAATATATACTATTTATTTAGGACAATATTTTATACTTCTTTTAATATATATTTTTTATTTATATCTAATTTTTACCTTAGTTTATTAATTTTATCTATATAGTTTTTTTCTTAATTTAAATTCTATTATGTAACACATTGATTCATCATTTTTAATAATATTAAAAATTTAAATCTAAATAATTATTTTAAAATTTAACTAGTTATTTTGTAATATTTTAATTAATTAATTAACTTATTGATCAAATTAAATATCATTACTTTTATAAATATTTGTATTAAATAAGAAACTAATTTAAAAATATAAATAATTGATGATTTTGATATTTTACAAAATTTTATAAACAAATTCCACAATTTTAATAAAACTTCAATATTTTTTTTTATTTTCAAAATTTCTATCAACAATGATAACATTTTTGTAAAAATTATGTCTTTGTATTTAGGTCGACATCGACATTTTAAACTTTACTTATCAATTATATTATATACTACTAATTAAGTTCTCAATTATGGATTACAAATCATATGTTTATACTTAAAAATTATATATGTTATTTAATAAAGATAAATAATTAAATTTTAACTAATTATTCTACAATACTTTAATTAATTAATTAATTTATTTATTGATAAAATTAAATATATATATATATATATATATAATTTTAAAATATAAATAATAAATTATTTTGATATTTTAGAAAATTTTATAAAAAAAATTTATAATTTTGATAAAGCTTTCATAATTATCTTTTTTTAATTTTCAAAAATTCCATCAACAACATTTATATTTTCGGCATTTTTGTAAAATTTGTTTCGACATCAACATTTTAAACCTTGCTCATAATAAATTGATAATGCTATTAGAAGATAACACCTTCCTATCTCCGCCGTAGTAGAACTAGATTCATACAAGGTCTTGGCCATTAAAAAAAAAGGAAAGAATCACCCTTCAGTAGCACCTTATACGTTTTTAAAGACATTTTTATGCCAAATTTTATTAGTGGTCTTTCTTTTCACAAGTCCGTTTACCTTATTAACACAAATTAATTTTGTAGATCATGTTTGTCTTCCAAATGTTCCCTTTCTTTATAGTCAAACGAACAGCAGCTGATGGAATCCATTGGACAAGCAAAATGGTACAACGTTTCCTTACTTGCTAGCATCATTTTCCCAAACATTATCCCAAGAACCAGTAGGAGCAGCCTTTGGTGCCTCAATGTAATTCTGGTTTGGAACTCCAGGGAGAGGATGTCCACCAGGACCTACTGGTTTGACCTTTTTGGCCTTTGTACTAATTCCTAGTATCCTCATAACAAATCTTGCAAGTTCTCCATATAATACACCAGAGCGATCAAAAAGCTGCAATAAGATAATGCGGGCATTATTTTCAATTTAACTGGGAGGTTTAGAGAGCCAAATCCTCAACAGAGTCTCAATAAATCAAAATATTCACAAACTATTCCATGGTCCAATGGTAATTAACAGTAGGGAAGACAAAATGTTCACTGACTTCGCTTTGCTTACTGTTTGTGAATGGAAGACTGAAAGCTCCAGAAGCTGATACATACTGGTAAAAAATCCAAAAAAGAAAGGGGAAAAAAATCATAATACCTGAAGAAGGGCAGTCATGAACATATGTAATGCTTGCGTATTTTGGTCTACAAGAATTGATATGCGACCAAAAAAGTTCACTACACCCTGCATCTGTTATAACAGGAAATAAATGTCATGAACACCATCAACAAACTTTATATGCAGTGACAGATGCATGCCATCAAGGTGAACATGATAAATCTGTTTGACTTGAAATATGAACCTTTTTGCCCCATATTGTCTTTGTTCAACGCATATTAATTTTATAAGAGAATCTGAATACACAAAATAATTAACAAGAACAAGATTGGTGGAAAAAGCAATAAAATATAAACAAAAGAATTTACCTAATGCTGTTGCTTGATTTTGAGTTATTTGGTATACCAAGAAGTAACTTAAAGCTTATTGATTCTACCATTTTGTTTCCATGTTACATGCATAAACTTCATCAGGAAAGTATTATGCACCGTGCAGTTGACATTGCACAATCAAAAACTATTATATGATAAACGAAACATATGCCTTACCACCCGAAGTACTGAAATCCAAAATCCTGGTGGAGATGAAGGCTGGCCGTATGGATTGTTTGGATCTTGATCCCCATAAGGACCTCCCATGCCCATTCCATAACCACTCATTGGGCCTCCTAAGCCACTATTGTACATTCCACCACCTCCATACATTCCAGATCCAAAATGTCCTCCATAACTTCCCCTGGCCATGCTGTTCCCATACATTCCTCCAACCCCACCATAAGAAGAACCATATAATCCAGATCCATAGCCAGTGTTCATAGTAGAACCATATCCTGCAAAATGTTTCAGAAAAAAACATTGCAAAAGTCAGCACATAGGAAAAAAAAACAAGAAAAATGAATAAATAAGCATTTTACCAAGAAGCCAAAATGCTACCTCCATAACTGGTGTTCCCATAATTCTGCTCCCAAGGCCTTGTAGGAACAGGCCTAGCAAGCATATTTCTGTTTAGAGCTGTATTTATATCAGAAGTTGAAACGATTTCTCCAGGTTTTGCAGTTCCTGAAGCCTCAACCACATCACTAGTGGTTCCAGCTGATGGGGGTTTAAATGGTACAGGGCCAGATGAACCACCTGCTCGCTCCCAAGGCTTTGGAGGAGGACTATTAGCTGCAAAAAATTACTTCTCATCTAAGCACTTGCCCAATTACAAGGACAAATTCAGTCACGTACTCCATAACTTTCATCATGTTAATACGCGCAAGAGGAAATCCTGTCCACAAGATGTTGAAATCAAAGTTTCATCCATCTGTGTCAGAATTCCGATTATGGTTTGAACTTGCAGCAAATCTTGGGTATCTCACAAGATATATAACAACAAATAGCTACCGAGAAGAGGAGCAACAAAATATAACTGGTTAATAATGCTTCTAACCTCATCAGTAATAATCGAACACAACTTAACAAATTCGAATGGTCAATCTATATGATTAGAGAATAAATTCTCAAGGCGAATTTGAGCATTCCTTCCAAACGGAAGCAAGCTTTAGAATTTAGGTTAAAAGAAGTTAGATACAATCAACATTTAAGACACCCATAACCTCCATATATCTCTAAACCTGATAACTTAAGCAATCCCAGAAAATTGAAAATCCAGAAATTTACAACGCCCATAACCTACTCATTTGATCCACAAAAAAGCATCTCTAATTGAAATCAAAAACTGGTGGAATTAACAAAATAGTAGGCAATAAAAGTTACATAAAAAATCAACATCAAGGAAAAACAGATTGAATAAAAAGAATCCTATATAAAAGGAAAAGAAAAAATTAGGGTTTAATTCACGAACCTGGAGGTTGGGCCTTGGAATCCATAGGAAAGAATCAAAGCCTCAAAGAAATGGCAATCGGCATGAGATAGAGATGTCCTTGTTTTCACAAATTGCAGAAATAAGAAAGACCGAAACGCTAAACTCTCTGTCGGCTTACGGACTGGGTAATGCGTTCGACACTCTCAAGTCGTATGACATATTTACGCGTTAGACGGTTTGTTCTTCGAAGGATCACAATTCTGGATGGGCCCATTACCACTCCTATCGCTTTCTGGGCCTGCTGATAGTTTTCATCTCTATCAACTTGGGAAAAGATGGATGTAATATAGTTACTATAGGTTGTGCTGTATTAAATCATAATTGATTAGTTTGTTACAGAATTAGTATACAGGAATGTTTCTCTACTACTCAGTATACCTTCTTATAGTGTAACACTGCATGTCAATATATTAAAATATCTTGTTTCTAATGAGAAACATATGAATCAGTACATATGCAATATGGACATTAATAATGAGTACTAAAATTTTAGGAGGGAGCATAAATTTTAAAGATTTATAAACTTAGCATGACATGATTGTGAGTTGTGATTATGTAAGTATAAAAATTCAAATTTTTAAAGACATGACTACATATTATTCAATATGGACAGTAATAATGAGTTATGATATTTCAAAAATTCTTGTAACTTTATAAATATTAATTTTATTTATATATTATTAATTATAATTTTAGAGTTAATAATATTAAATAAAATTATTAATAAAATATTTTTATAATAATAATATATTTATTCTGACAATATCTATACCTTGCATAATTTTTTTGGGTATTTGTCTTTAAAAAAACAAAATAGGAAAAAATATAGCAGTTTTTTTATTAAAAAAATACTCCTAACAAATTATAGGATTGTTAATAACCTGTCAACAAAAAGAAGAATTAGCTTAAAATAGTTTTTAAGTCCTACTACTTTAGTAGAAATATATATATATATATATATATTTAGAAACATCGTTAAATCACTTAATATTATCTGTATGTTGATCATCTAATAATTTTATATAGTTTTAAAATTTTTAATTAATAATTAAATTAATATATATATTGACTACTTACTAATACGACATAGCATTACTCGAAAAAAAAGTGGGATTATTGTCAAAGTATTTTTTATTATGTCTATCTCTTATTTAATGTAAATTTTAAAAATTGATAAAAATATTCTTAATTAATATAAAAGAAATGTATTAAAGATAAAATGATATTTTTATTAATTTTTAAAATTTATATTATATATAAGGTGGGGTTATTATCACTCATCTTTTTGTTATTTACGCTTTAATAAATATATTTTTTATATTTAATATATTTATTCTATGTCATTAAATTATTTTTAAAGATATTTTAATAATTTTTAAAACTAATCTTTAATGTAATGTGAAAATAACTCAAAAACAAAAATAACAATATATTCATCTTAAATATAATATTGACATAATAAAAAAAAAGATGCGATAATAACTTAATTCAACAAAAATTGAGTGAGCCTATTTTCAGAGAAAAAAAGGCCTTAGCCAGAGCCGAACATTAAATGGTATAATTAAATTTACTTATCTACCCTGCATAATTCTTAGATGCATTGTTTTTGAATTTTTTTACTGGACGGCAATAGAAGTATTTTTTTTATTTTTTATTTTGAGCACCCTAGTATTAATTATATTTAGTGAATTCATTATAATAAAATATTTATTTTATTTTTAACTGATATTTATGCTCGTTAAACAAGTCAGTGGCATTACTAAACGTTGGTGGTGGGACGTCAAGATTTGGAATAGGATTATATTAATAATTATAATTATTGTATATTAATTTTAAATATACTTAAATAATAATTATCGATTATAATTTGATAATAATTTTATATGATTTAATTAAGTTTTTCATATTTAATATTTATTAAAAAATATATTTAATTTAAAAAAATTTATATATTAATGTATTATTTTTCTATTCTATTATTTAAAATATTAACATTAATTTTTATTTTTTAAATAAAATAAAATATATATATATATATAAATAAATAAAATTTAATCTAATTATTTAAAATATAATATATTTTAATATTAAAAATATATTTTTTTACGTAATGTATGCATATAAAAATATAATATTAATATATTTTAGTTAATCAAAGTTTTGTTATTAAAATTATCATGGCATAATAAATTATTATTATTTTTAAGAAAAAATTATTAAATTTTTATAAATAATTATAATTTTAATTATTTATAATTAAAATATTTATTTAATAGGTGGGGATGTTTAAACTTTTTTCCTCCACCAAATACAGTCTTCAATAGCACCTTAATGGTGGGCTTTAGTTAATTGGTTCATTAATTGAATTACATACTAAAAATAAAGGTAGTGAAAAGTTTCACTTTTGTTTTCGAGTTGAGTGGCGTTATATATCATAAATTACATGTTGAGATTTGATTCACTGCTCTCATATACTTTTACTATATTTTTAATCTTAATTTTTTAAATAATTAATCTTAAATTGACATATTATTTAACATTCTGTTTCGGGTTATTTAACATTAAGGGTGCCTTAACATTTTTTTTTTGTTATATTGAAATCATTTAATGTAAATTTTAAAAATAGATATAAATATTCTTAATTAATATAGAAAAAATGTATTAAAAGAGAGAGGATATTTATGTTAATTTTAAAATTTATATTAAATGTAAGGTGAATATAAATCCCACTTCATAATAAATAAATAATATATTACATTAATAATAAATAATACCTCTTTAGCCATAGCAGATCATTAGATGACATAATTAAATTTACTTGACTACCCTACTTAATTGTCAGCGATGCATTGTATTTGAATTTTTTTTTTTTTTGCTGTACGGCACTAAATGTGTGTCTCATTTTGAGTACCCTAGTATTTATTAATTATATTTAGTGGATTCATAATTTAGTGTAAGAATAAGATATTATTTATTAATTTAAAAATTATTAAAAATAAAAAAGATATTTTGATAATTTTTAAACAATAAATATATCATAAAAATAACAAAATTAAGTATGATAATAATTATATCCATAATAATATTACCATAATAATTTTATTATTATAATAAAAATATATATTTCATCTTAAAAATTGATATATCTAAAGTATAAAATATTAATGTCTAAACAAATAAATATTTTACTTCATAATTTAATGTTCTAGAGGTTTTAAAAATAAAAATATTACTCTTGGAATAGAAAATTTTGCTTTGATAATAAGGCTATCGTTTATCTATAGTATTAATTACATTTTAGTGATAATATTATTGATAAAATATCTATACCCATTATTTAAACTTGCATTTTTTTTAGTTTTTATGTTTAAGGAATCAAAAGTAGGAAAAAAAAATCACTAAAGATCCTATAGTTGATTCTTATTAAAAAATGACTCCCAATATATTGTATAACAAATAATAACCGATTATTAAAATATTATCATTATTTTTTGTTTATTTTTAATATTTTGATTATATTGATTTTTATTTACTATACATCAACTAAAAGAAACGAAGTATTAAAGCAGGTCACAAGCCATTGAGAGTCTCTTTTTAATAAATAAATAAAACTACCTATGAAGCCTCCATTGATGTTTTTCCACCACTTTTAATCTCTTTAAAACAAATACCCATATTTTTTCTTACTTGAGAAATGGTAAGTTTACATCATTTACACACATTTTGTATCCAAATCAACTATATAGTGTAATTATTTTAAAAACATATAGAAGTTTATGTTTTTAGATAATTGCACGTGTAGATGGAGTACAAAAATTAATAAAAATTTAGTGTTGTTAACGTTCATTTTCCTTATATTATTATTTTTTACAGTATTGTATTGCTTCGTCCACCGTCACTTCTTCTTTTTTATTTTTTTTATTTTTATAAAATCTAAAAAAAATATATCAACAAAATAAAAACCTTTATTGCATGTTTATTATGTAATATTAAAAATGTTAAATGTATAATTTTTATACAATTAATATTAAAAAATCATATTTTTATACTAAATTAGATAACATGTATATTTTTTTAATGATATTAAATATTTAATTTAATTGAGGTTATCGAGTAATATTAACTTGGTCTTAATTAAGGGATTATATAAACCCTAATTAAGTAATATATAAAGGAACTTTCGTTTATGGTCCCAATATATCAAAATTATAATACAATTTCTCTTATCTTTATCCGGAAGAGAGACCACGATTTTATCGAGGAATTAAGGTGATTTGGTTGAAGAAGATCACAAACTGTCCCACTTTTATGTTCATGAATTTGTGATCGATTGTCGTACTGTTATGATAAACATACCACTGAACTCTTCATTATAGATACAAATCTACCAACAAACTTCTTACAAGTAGTACAAATTTACCACCATACTTTTTATTAGTTGTATAAATCTACTACCAAAAATATAACGTAATTGTACGTTTGTACCATTAATTATAATTGAATGTTAGTTTTGTTAACCAATGACAAAATTTGTATTTTTATTTAAGATACAAGAAATATACTAGGTTTTAGTAAAAAGTGAACTTTTATTTATTAAAGAAGTAAGATCATTACAATCATAATTTCTTATTAATTTACATCATAGGAGTTTGTTTAGATATTATCTAAGAAGAAAGGAATGTTTGAGTTCTATAGTTAGAACTTGATATGCCCTTCTTCCTTATACAAGAGTCATTTATAGATATAAGAACAATTATTTTACATACCAAACCTAAAGACACGTGGAAGGAAAAAGATTACATCTATCTTTATTTCTTTCTTCTTTTTCTAAAATAAAGACACATGGAGTGATAAGAATTACATTTTATCTTATCTCTTCCTTCATTTAAAAATTTCTACCAACACTTATTTAATAAAAATCAATTACCGACATGTTTCCTCTTGATACTGGAAATGTGGGATATATCTCTATTAGGGGTGAGCAAAATATCTAATTAATCTAAAAAATTCAAAAAATCTGAAAAAAATTGAGTGGTTTCGATCCAAAGTCGGATCGGATTCGAATTGGATTTTATCAATCCGCTAGGATTCGGATTAGAAATATTCAAATCCGTATAATCTGATCTGATTTGATCCGATCCGATATATTTAATATATTATTTATATATATATATATAATAATTAATAAACCTAAGTACCTAACCTAACCTAACCTATTAAACCTAATATCAGTTGCCGCCAGTCATCTTTTAACACAAACCTAATTATTATTTTTCAGCTTTCGCCAGCCATCTTTTAACACAAAACCTAATTATTATTTTCAGTTGCCTTCATCTTTCTCTCTGCCTCCATTGTTGGTTTCAATCGTTCTCACCAGTCGCTGATCTGCTCTAATGTCGCTGCTCGCCGCTCTAATGTCACTGTTCGCAAGTCGCTGCTCGCCAATCGTTGCACTGTCGTCACTGCTCACCAATCGCTGCACTATCGTCGCTGCTCGCCAATCACTACTTGATGTTAGGTGTTTGTCTGTCGTCTATCCTTGTTCGTTGTTCACTCATGTTGCTGTTCATTATTCTTCATCATCCTGCACAGAAGGTTATATTTTTTTGAACTTTTTTCTTTTTCTGAATTTTGATTTCAGATCTAATATTCAAATGCTCTGTTTTGGCTGCTATTGATAGTTATTACTTTTGTTTCAAATAGATGTGTGAAGCAAGAAGTTATCTAGAACATATTGTGTGATTTACTGTTTTCTTATAGTAATTTTCAAGAGCTATAAGATGAAATTACGAGTCTGAGTGAAAATGTGATGGTATTGTAGAACAAAAATTGGGTGACATTATAAGAAAACTTTGAACGGTCATAACTTTGTGCTAGGAGGTCTGTTTTGGATGATTTTTTTTATTCCATGTAAATTTTTGATATCTAGGCACGACAAACTGCCAAAGATGCTTTGTCCAGAGTTCCCCCCTCCTCCCCAAAAATGCTGTTTTTCATGCTTTAATTGAGTTACAAAAATTTTTAAACTACTTTTAAAATATTAAGGTCTATTAATATTGAACAATGAAGCACCAAAACCTAGATATTTTATGTTCATTTCAAAGATATGTTATGAGGCAATATTTGACCCAAAAAATTTAGATAAAAATGAAATATATTTAACCTTCTGTTTTTGGTTAATTAAAAGAACTTGATGTTTATGACAAATCTTTCATGGCTTGGTAGAACAAATGTCAGCATTGTAGTACATCATGGTTATTTACATAATTATAAAAACCAATATCATAAAACATTGTTTTATAAATGGTGTATGTTAATTGAACATTTCATTCGTATTATTAAATTTTTAGTTATATTATATATAAATGTTCAATACATATTTTAAATCACATGAAAGAAAACATGTTCAATATCACCCCACGTCTATGTGCATATTTTTACAATTATTTATTGCAAATGTCTAATATTTTTTTCTACAACTATATAAATGGATTTAGATAAAGATAAGGATACACTTTATGTGATTGTGGAAGTAAACAAAGATGGAAGTGCAACACAACCAACTCAAGAAGAAGATTCTGTAAGTACTCCAATTCTTGACCTCTGCATTGCTTTTAAAGAAGAAGGTAAAAAAGTTTCCTCTAGATCTAGTAGTGAAGCATAGACTCATTTTACCATAGAAGAGGTAGGGCAACATCGTAAAGCTATATGAAAATATTGTAAGAAACAATATAAGTATGTGTTAAGCAAATCTGACACGTCAAAATTTCTTTTACACATTGCCATTGGATATGATAAGTTTCCCGTTAGAGTTCTTAAAAACAAAAAACTTTAGCTTTCCATAAGGAAGGAAGTCTTATACCTCACAGTTTTAATGTTGAAAGATATAGAGAAAAATTGGTAAGGATGATAATAAAATATGAATTGCCATTTATTACCATAGAAGGTGAAGGATTTAAGGAGTTTATTGAAGAGCTACAACTTTTGTTTAAAATCCCTTCTCGGTGGACTATTACAAGAGATTGCTTGAATTTGTACATTACTGAAAGAGTAAAATTGAAAGAGTTAAATAGAACTAGTAAAAGAATATGTCTTACCACTGATACATGGACATCTTGTCAGAATTTATGTTATATGTGTTTAACTGCTCATTTTGTTGATAATGGTTGAAATTTACAAAAGAGAATCTTGAACTTTTGTCATGTTCCAAATCATAAAGGTGATACACTTGGTAGAGCAATTGAAGTATGTTTGTTAGATTGGGGCATTGATAGGATATTATGTATTACAGTTGATAATGCAAGTTCTAATGATACTATACTTACTTATTTCAAAAAATGTGTTAATGGTTGGGGTAATGCAATTTTAGAATCAAAACACTTGCACATGCGATGTGGTGCACATTCTAAATTTATTTGTTGAGCAGGGTTTGAAAGAGTAACATATCAATAAATAGGATTCGTGTTGTTGTAAGATTCGGGAGAGAATCACCAATTAGACTGCAAAAATTTAAGAGTGCTGCTGAAATGAAAAAACTCTCTACTCAAAAACTTGTTTGTTTAAATGTTACGACAAGGTGGAATTCAACTTATTTGATGTTGGATTCTGCAACTTATTTTCAAAAAACATTTGAAAGGTTAGAGATCACTAATTTGGGGTATTATAAGATTTTTTTCGAGGTGAAATTAAACAAGCTCCGACTATAATGGATTGGGATAATGCTTGTTATTTTGTCCAATTTTTGAAAGTTTTTTATGAAGCAATATTAATGTTTTTTGGATCTTTGTATGTGACTTCTAATTTCTTCTTGGATCATATTTGTTTTATTCATGATCAACTTGATATGTGGAGTAAATGTGAGGATTACATTATGATGAAGATGGCTAGTAATATGAAGGTAAAGTTTGACAAATATTAGGAAGAAATATCTAAAATGAATATGATGTTATTTGTGTCTATTTTACTTGATCCTATGCATAAAGAGTGTTTTTTACATCTAAGTTTGCTAGAATTTTGTAATAGGGATGAGGTTGAGGCATCAATGAGTTCAAAAAGGGTGAAAAAAACTTTGGAAGATATGTACGAGAAGTATCGTAAAACTTATTTTCCATCAAACATAGAAAAATCTTCTCAACCTTTAGAAATGGGTACAGAAGGTTTGGGTTTAGAAGCAAATGCATTCCAACTTTATGCTTCTCATAAGAGAAGCCATTTAAAAGAAGTTCATACTATGGAAAACAAATCTGAGGTGGAAAAATACTTACAAGAAGCATTAGATGATATGGATGATAAGAAATTTGATCTTTTAAGTTAGTGGAATGTTCATTCCTCAAGATTTAAGATTTTGTCTTTGATAGCTCGAGATGTATTGGTCATACCGGTATCTACTGTAGCATCTATATCTGCATTCTCTACTGGTGGTCGTACAATTAGTCCATACAGGAGTTCCTTATCTTGTAAAACAGTACAATCTTTGATTTGCACTCAAAATTCGATTCGTTCATCTCCAATCATTAATATCTAAGAGTCACTTGATGAAATTGAGGCTCTAGAATAATGTATATTGCATAAAACTTTCAAATATATATAGATTTATTTGTTATCAAGTATATATTATTATGTTTATTAGCTCATTATTTATGTATATTTTTAACTTTTTAATTTTTCATCATGCTGTTATTATTAATGTTTGGAGAGTGAAGTTAATTTATGTAATTGATATTTAATTTTTTAGAGTTAAATTATTACTATGTATATTTGGAGTTAAATTATGTAATTGATGTTGAATTTTTTCTTTTTAATTATTTTTTTTGAATTATTTTTAATCATGTTGTTTACCTACGTTTTAATTTGTATGAAAAATACTTTTATTTTAGATTTTTTTTTATTTTATGTAATTTTTCATTTTATATGTTGAAATTATATCAAATTTGGATTTTTTTTCAGATTGACATTTTATGTAATTTTTCATTTTATCTTTTTAATTTTTAATTTGTATGAAAAATACTTTTATATGTTGAATCATAATAAAAGCTCCTTAAGAACCCTAATCTTTATACCTTTTTAATGAAATATGATCACTTATATTCTCTATCTTATATAAATATAGAAAATGTTATATAACTATTATTTTAAATATGAAAAAGTTTTTTGGACAAATTTGGTAATGATAAATAGTAAAAATTTATTAAAATTCATCCTTCTATATTTGTTAAAGTATGTAAATGTGTAATTATTATTATGATATGTTTAATATGATGTATGATATGAAAATATAATATAAAATTTAGTTAGTACAAGATGTTTGGTATGATTAAAGACAGTATAAGAAACATTCTTATACAATCTGGGTACAGAGTTTATACCCAATGATTTTTAATTTATGAGTAAATTTATATTCTAATTATATTTCAATATTTTAGCCAAACAATTTAATTTCAATATTAGTTTATGTTTTATTGGTTTTCATTAACTCACTTTTTCCTATCTTAAAAAGGATTATTTAAATTTGCCAACTTATTAGTAATGAGTTACTCTTAATATTGTATAGTGTTATTCAATACAATTTAATATATTATTATTCAATTTATTCCGATTCAATACCGCTTGATAAACATGCCGCTTGTATTCTTGTATATAGTAGCTGTGCTTCAGCTAATCAAAGTTTTGGAGTTTGATATATTTAATTAGAGTAATTTAGCTATGTTAATTAAAGTGGTTTGATATATTTACTATTTTTATTATTATTATTTTAATAAAAAATTAATCAATTTTTTATTATTAATTTTGGAGTTATTATTATCTATGTTTTTAAAAATTTATAAAATTGATATATATATATATATATATATAAAGTTAAAAATATTGGAAAAAAAATAAAAATAAAATGCAAAAAGTGGTCATTTATGTTTATATATTTTTTAAAACAAAATAATTAAATTACTAAAAAATAATAAAGAAACTAATTTGATGTTTTAGATAAAACTAAGAGACTTGTGTTGTTTCAATCCTTAAGTTATTTTGGAATGGTGTTTGAAAAAAAATTTATCAACAACAATTTTATCTAATAATAATAATAATAATAAAAATAAAATATAATTAATGGGTGAGTGAGATGTAGTAAGGTAGGAGTTCATTCTAATGACTTAATTGATTAAACAAGTCGTTAGGAGATAATTGAATGAAAAATGCAACAAACAAAACAAAGAATGCAAGGAAGGTTACGAATGTTCCTAAGTTTTTATTAGCCTAACGGTTGAACATTAAATTTTCTTTCCTTCAGACAATATTATACGTTGAAATCGATTTCTATTATGTTATATTCTCGGAACAAATAGAACTATAAATCACTAAAAAATTACATCAAAAATGACGATTTTGGTAGGTATTGTATCTGATTGAATTTAAGTTAATTTATACGAGAAAGACATTTAGAGAATTTGAGACGCAAACTTAAAGATATGTGTTTCTCTGTTTATAATGTTTTATTTAAATATTTTAACAATAACTAATCAATATCGTTAAATAAATATTTAAATTATAATGTTTAAATATTAAATTAATTAATATTTAATTATTTTGAAATATAAATATTTTTTTATAAATATATATTAAATAATTAATATTTATATTAAATTAAATGATTGTACCTATTTAGTTTTTTAAAGTAGACTTCAACCAATAAAATAAACAAGTGTATCTACTAGCAGATTAAATTTATATATTATATAACTATATTGTACACTCAAGAGCTTGTTTTGAAGAGTTTTGAGTTGCCATTTCTAACCAAGGAAGGTCTCCTGTCGAGCTGTCCTGCCTTGGATGTTATGTTGAGTTGTCTGTTTTCTTTTATAAAAAATAATGTATTAAATTTTTTAATGATAAAAATAAATAAATTAGATATTTTAAAGATAATATTTTTATTATTTTCTATTTTTTCCGTGACAGTCACACGTTAGATGGTCTGTATAATATAAACACATAAATACTTATCTTGTAGTACCAAGACCCAAAAACAAAAAAAACAAAAAAACTCTCACTGTGTACAAAACAGAACAAAAATGCAATTCCAATTCCATCAATTAAGTCATCCTTAACAACAAAAGAAAAACAAAGCTGTCCTCAACAACAGATCTGTGGTTCCATATCTTTTTGGTACCAAAACAAGTGGATGCTACCTTGATGAAAATTTCCTAATCACTTGTGACCAAACTGACAACTCTCCAAAACCATACCTCCCTAACACTAATATCACAGTGCTTAACATATCCATTGATGGTCATGAATTGAGAATTGAAGGCCCTGTAGCCTACGCATGCCAAAACAAACTTGATTATAAGGAAATTGAGACATTGTCCAATTTTCCCATATCAAGTAAAAGAAACAAATTTACTGCTGTTGGTTGTGACACTCTTGGCATGATTGTGGGTTCTCGGGGAAGGAACTATTCAACTTCATGTACATCAAATTGTGGTCAAATTCAGGATGTGATTAATGGTTCCTGCACTAGCTCTGGTTGTTGCCAAATGTCAATCCCAAACGAAATTTGGGATTATGGCTTGGGAGTTGGAAGTGTATTCAATCACACCAA
The DNA here is from genome assembly GCA_033030585.1 of Hippophae rhamnoides. Lineage (NCBI taxonomy): Eukaryota > Viridiplantae > Streptophyta > Magnoliopsida > Rosales > Elaeagnaceae > Hippophae > Hippophae rhamnoides. The sequence continues at coordinate 22,919,138 of CM065437.1, read as the reverse complement.
GTCATTGATCTATGATAATAGTTCATGCGGTTATGCTTTTGTAGCAGATGACAGTTACAATTTTTGCATCTCGGATCTTAAGAATCTGCAAAACAGAAAGACCTATCCTTTGGTGCTTGATTGGTTTATCGTTAACCAGACATGCGAAGAGGCTCGAAAATTTGGAGATAAATATGCATGTCAAGAAAATAGTGAATGTGCTAATTCAACTAACGGAACTGGATATCGCTGCAGTTGCAAGCAAGGTTTTGAAGGAAATCCATACCATCCCGATGGTTGCATTGGTATTTGATACAAGGAAGAGTGACCATATTGGTCCCTTATTGCAAAAGAGTAAAGTTTTGTTATTATCTTTTATTATAAGTTACTGATATTATTATTATTAAAAAATTATTTTTATATTTTTAATTACTTTCTCATTTTTATTGAATTTTTTCAAAGTCAAACCGCTCAATGTACTGTGTCTAGCTACTACTGCATTTAAAAAAAAAGAAGAAAAATTTAAGTTTTTATTTTTTAATAATAATAGAAGTAAATTATAAAAAAAATAAACTTAGAATTTAATTGTGTAAATGATTCTGATAATATTTTTTTCTTTATTAAAATATTTGTTTTGAGTTACAACCTTCAATTAATAAAATAAAGGATGAAATTATTTGATGTTGGTTATTTGTTAAGTTGACAAATTACTCTTTTTGGATTGTTTGTTTTAACATTACTCACGTTTTTGGGTTTCAATTTTAGATATAAATGAGTGCAACACTTCAAAGCCATGCCATATGACATGCCATAACATCCCCGGGAGTTATAGATGCTCCCGTCCGTTTGGATATAGAGGCGACGGAAGGAAGAATCGAACAGGCTGCAGCCCTGTAGGTGCAGTAACCCTTGGCACTGGCCTTGGTAAGTAGTAATACACTACTACTTCAATTATCTCTTAATAGGAAAGCAGTTTTAATTTGATAATGCAAATTGAATTTAACAAACATTGGAACACAATTCAACAAACACTGCACCGACGTCAAACATTTTTTACCAATATACACGGTGCCTACCAAGCAGCTGTAAACCATGCTATTCAATCATGGTGGTTGGTGAAATAATAATTGATATTTGTCTATATAAACAATGTAAATATCCGATATAAATTAAAAAAATATACTCAAAAAACATTGATTTTCTCTTCTGATTATTTCTTCAAATATTAATTTATTCACGTGGTATCGAGCCAAGTCGTTGCTTTATACAAATTTGAAACTCTTCTTCTCTAAAATAGAGATTTCTTTCTCTAAAAATACTTCTCGTGCAAAAAAATCTCATTCAAACACCATTACAAATATTAATTACAAACATCATTATTGAAGTGGTATTTGTCCCACCTAATTTTACCAGATTATTCTAAACACAATTGTGAACATTTTGGTAAAAATAGAGTAGCAAAAAGTGCAACACTTGCCCATTCACACGCCGTCTCGAGGTTGAAGATGATGACGTGTCATTCGGTTCCATTCGGCTCATTTGTTTCGGTGTGACTCGGCTTGGTTCGGCTCGGTTCGATTCGGTTCGGTTCGACGCAGCTCCGTTCGAGGCGTAGTCGGCCCGCATCGGTTCGGCTCAGGTTGGTTCAACCGGCGGTTCGGTCTGAACTGTTTTCCTCGGTTTTTCATAGTTTTTCATTTTTAGCTAGGTTCGGTCCCTTTTAAAGGTCCGAACCCATTTTTTCTGATTCTGGATTTCTAAAACCGGTTCGGTCCATTTTCATGTTTTTAAACCAAGTTTTACCTAGTTTTGTGGTTTTTTATTCGGTTTAGTGCATTTTTTAAAAAAAAAAAGAAAAAAAAAAGAAAAAAAATCAGTTCTAAAATTATTACACCATTTTTTAGTTTGTTTACCATAATTTCAATACAAAGGGTATAAATTTATCACCTATGGTACAACAAATTTTTAACCGACCGTTTGGATATAGAGGCGACGGAAGGAAGAATCGAGCAGTACTGACCACTGTAGGTTCGGTAACCGCAGCGGCCTTGGTAAGTAGTAATACACTACTACTTCAATTATCTCTTAATAGGAAAGCAGTTTTAATTTGATAATGCAAATTGAATTTAACAAACATTGGAACACAATTCAACAAACACTGCACCGACGTCAAACATTTTTTTCCAATATACACGGTGCCTACCAAGCAGCTGTAAACCATGCTATTCAATCATGGTGGTTGGTGAAATAATAATTGATATTTGTCTATATAAACAATGTAAATATCCGATATAAATTAAAAAAATATACTCAAAAAACATTGATTTTCTCTTCTGATTATTTCTTCAAATATTAATTTCTTCATGGTATCAGAGCCAAGTCGTTGCTTTATACAAATTTGAAACTCTTCTTCTCTAAAATAGAGATTTCTTTCTCTAAAAATACTTCTCGTGCAAAAAAATCTCATTCAAACACCATTACAAATATTAATTACAAACATCATTATTGAAGTGGTATTTGTCCCACCTAATTTTACCAGATTATTCTAAACACAATTGTGAACATTTTGGTAAAAATAGAGTAGCAAAAAAGTGCAACACTTGCCCATTCACACGCCGTCTCGAGGTTGAAGATGATGACGTGTCATTCGGTTCCATTCGGCTCGGCTGTTTCGGCGCAGCTCGGCTTGGTTCAGCTCAGTTCGATTCGGTTCGGTTCGACGCAGCTCCGTTCGAGGGCGTAGTCGGCCCGCATCGGTTCGGCTCAGGTTGGTTCAACCAGCGGTTCGGTCTGAAGCTGTTTTCCTCGGTTTTTCATAGTTTTTTCATTTTTAGCCGGTTCGGTCCCTTTTAAAGGTCTGAACCCATTTTTTTCTGGTTCTGGATTTCTAAAACCGGTTCGGTCCATTTTTCATGTTTTTAAACCAAGTTTTACCTAGTTTTGTGGTTTTTTATTCGGTTTAGTGCATTTTTTAAAAAAAAAAAGAAAAAAAAAAGAAAAAAAATCAGTTCTAAAATTATTACACCATTTTTTAGTTTGTTTACCATAATATCATGACATAGGGTATAATTTCATCACCTATGGAGCAACCAATTTTTACCCGTCCGTTTGGATATAGAGGCGACGGAAGGAAGAATCGAACAGGCTGCAGCCCTGTAGGTTCAGTAACCCTTGGCACTGGCCTTGGTAAGTAGTAATACACTACTACTTCAATTATCTCTTAATAGGAAAGCAGTTTTAATTTGATAATGCAAATTGAATTTAACAAACATTGGAACACAATTCAACAAACACTGCACCGACGTCAAACATTTTTTTCCAATATACACGGTGCCTACCAAGCAGCTGTAAACCATGCTATTCAATCATGGTGGTTGGTGAAATAATAATTGATATTTGTCTATATAAACAATGTAAATATCCGATACAAATTAAGAAAATATACTCAAAAAACATTGATTTTCTCTTCTGATTATTTCTTCAAATATTAATTTCTTCATGGTATCAGAGCCAAGTCGTTGCTTTATACAAATTTGAAACTCTTCTTCTCTAAAATAGAGATTTCTTTCTCTAAAAATACTTCTCGTGCAAAAAAAATCTCATTCAAACACCATTACAAATATTAATTACAAACATCATTATTGAAGTGGTATTTGTCCCACCTAATTTTACAAGATTATTCTAAACACAATTGTGAACATTTTGGTAAAAATAGAGTAGCAGAAAAGTGCAACACTTGCCCATTCACACGCCGTCTGGAGGTTGAAGATGATGACGTGTCATTCGGTTCCATTCGGCTCGGCTGTTTCGGCGCAGCTCGGCTCGGTTCAGCTCAGTTCGATTTGGTTCGGTTTGACGCAGCTCCGTTCGAGGGCGTAGTCGGCCCGCATCGGTTCGGCTCAGGTTGGTTCAACCAGCGGTTCGGTCTGAACCTGTTTTCCTCGGTTTTTCATAGTTTTTTCATTTTTAGCCGGTTCGGTCCCTTTTAAAGGTCTGAACCCATTTTTTTCTGGTTCTGGATTTCTAAAACCGGTTCGGTCCATTTTTCATGTTTTTAAACCAATTTTTACCTAGTTTTGTGGTTTTTTATTCGGTTTAGTGCATTTTTTAAAAAAAAAAGAAAAAAAAAGAAAAAAAATCAGTTCTAAAATTATTACACCATTTTCTAGTTTGTTTACCATAATATCATGACATAGGGTATAATTTCATCACCTATGGAGCAATCAACTCCAATTGTTGTACAATCGGTTCAGTCTGAAGGTGTGTTTAATGCTGGAATTGTTCTTACTGAGACTAATTATGATGTTTGGTCTCAAATAATGGAAATGCATATTGTAGAGAGAGAAAAACTCTCTTATATTCATGACAAAAATTTGCAATCAGAAAAAACATCAAACAATTATAACAAGTGGTATGCAGAAAATAAAAAAAGTGAAGAGATGGATCCTTATGTCAATGAGTCCAGAAATCATGAAGCGATATTTACGCATTCCTACTGCTCTTGAAATTTGGGTGCTTTGGCAAAAGCATTCTATGATGGAAGTGAAGAATTACAGGTATTTGTCTTAAACCAAAAAGCATTTACTTCCAGACAATATGTAAAATCACTTTCAGAGTATTATGGAGAGTTAACTGAAATTTTCCAAGAGCTAGACCATCGTGATAAGGTGGTTATGAAAGACCCTAATGATCTAATATCATATCAAGAGTCTGTTGAAAGACTAAGGATACATATTTTTCTTGCTGGATTAGATGATGAATTTGAGCAGGTTCGTGGAGAAATTTCGCAAAAAGAAACTATCCCAGATTTATAAGGTTGTTATTCCTTGATTCGACGGGAGGTAGTACATCGAATCTCATTGAAGGAAAAAATCTGGAGACATTGATGCTTTCGCCATGATTTCTAAAAATCGTTCTTTTTCCAATCAGCAAGAACGGAGGGTGACTGCTAAATCATCATTTAAATGTACCCATTGTCATCAAAAGGGTCATACTAAAGAACTATGTTTTGAACTTGTGGGATATCCTGATTGGTGGGATCATAACCGTGACTCTCGGAAGAAAAATCCACGACAGATGTTTACTGCCACCATTGCTGAAACAACAAAAGATCATGTTGCAAACTCTTTAGGAAATGTTGGTAAGATACTTAAAACTTTTTCTCCTGTTTTTAATAATACATGGATAATTGATTCAGGTGCAACTGATCATATGACATTCGATTCAAACAAATCTCAAAACCATCCTCACATAAAACTGTTTGCACTGCCAATGGTAACACAACCCGAGTCATTGGGGAAATATCTTTGTCTCTCACTAGTACTTTGAATTTAGACTCAGTACTAGTTGTTCCCTCTTTAGAGTATAACCTTATATCTATTTCTCAAATAACCACTGCTTTATCTTGTTTTGTTATTTTTTGGCCTGACTTTTGTGTGTTCAAGGGCATTCAAACAAAGCAAACGATTGGTCGTGGTGTTAGGCAAGGAAACCTGTATTATTTGTAATTGGATTCAACAAATCATGCATTGGTAGCAACTAGATCTAAAAAAGATGAATCAAATATATGGCTATGGCATAGGAGATTGGGTCCTGTTTCTTTTGGATATTTAAAGAAATTATTTCCAAGTTTATTTTTGAGCTTCGATCTTTCTACTTTAAAATGTGATGTCTGTGAACTAGCAAAAAGTCATCGTTCCTCATTTCCTATAACCTTAAATAAAAGTCCATTTCCGTTTATGGTTATACATTCTGATGTATGGGGTCCTTCCAAAGTCTCTACTTTGGGAGGATTACGTTGGTTTGTTACATTTATTGATGATTTTAGTATAATGACTTGGGTTTGTTTAATGAAATCTAAAAGTGAGGTAAATGTATTATATAGAAAATTTCATAAAATGGTTCGTACTCAATATAAAGCACATATTCAAGTTCTACGAAGTGACAATGGAGGAGAATATAAAAGTTCTAAGCTTCAAGAATATCTTAAAACAGAAGGGATTATTCATCAAACTACTTGTGTTGATACACCTCAACAAAATGGAGTTGCAGAAAGAAAAAATCGACACTTGTTGGAAGTTTTCCGTGCTTCATTGATCGAAGCTAATATGTCATTATCTTATTGGGGGGAAGCAATTACTTTTGCTGCATATTTGATCAATCGGGTACCTTCCAATCCCATTAACTTCCAAACACCACTACAAGTCATCACTGAAGCAATTGTTGCACCAAATGTTCCCAATTTACCTCCTCATGTCTTTGGTTGTGTGGCATTTGTACACCTACATAAACAACAACATAGCAAGTTGGATCCATGAGCAATACGTTGTGTTTTTATGGGATATGCCATACAACAAAAAGGGTATCGGTTTTATCATCCTCTTACAAAACAAATGATTACCACCATGGATGTTATTTTTCATGAAGATACAATGTATTTCTCATCTACACCTGAATTTCAAGGGGAGTACAACCATGCTGAAATTTAGACCCTTACATATAAATTGTTTCCTTATGAAGAAAGACAAATTATATGTGAGGAAAATACAAATAACTTGAATTCAAATGGTAATAACTCTCAATATAGAAAAGACTCAAGGGAAATGGAATCAAGTCCTCATCAACTTCAAGATCATCAAGCAATTTCTTTACTACCACAAAGTGAGTACGAGTTTCCTTCTCCACAAGTTACTGATATACCTAACGAATCATTTGCTGAGAATGTTCCAACTATTGAACCAGCTAGAAAAATACTTCCATCGCGTCCTAACAGAGGTATTCCTAAAGCCATGTATGAACCTAAGATTTCTAGTAAAGTCAAATATCCCATGAGTAACTATATGTCTAAACATCGTTTGTCAAAATCAAATGTATCATTTGTGAATCAATTATCTGCTGTATAATAGTGTGTAGGAAGCTTTAGTTGACCCAAAATGGAAAGATGCTATGAATGAAGAACTAAGATCCTTAGAAATAAATAGAACTTGGGAACTTGTCGACCGTCCACAAACAAAGAAAATTGTTAGATGTCGATGGATTTTTTCAGTAAAGTATCAAGCAGATGGTATGATTGAACGCTATAAAGCAAGATTGGTGGCAAAAGGATACACTCAGACATATGGGATCGACTATACAAAAACATTTACGCCTGTAGCAAAAATTAACACTGTTCGAGTCTTGGTATCTCTAGTTGCAAATTTAGATTGGCCATTATATCAATTTGATGTAAAAAATGCCTTTCTACATGGAGATTTAATTGAAGAAGTCTACATGGATTTACCACCAGGAATTAAGAAATCCAAAATCCACGATGAAAAGGTGTGTAAATTAAAAAAAATCACTGTATGGATTGAAACAATCCCCAAGAGCATGGTTTGGTTGGTTCACAAAATCAATGAAGGCATTTGGCTACAAGCAAAGCAATTCAGACCATACTTTATTTATGAAAAAAGGGTATGGTAAGATGACTGCACTTATTGTATATGTTGATGATATGATAGTAACAGTAAATGATATTGAAGAAAGGAAAGCTCTCCAAAGTTATTTGTCCAAGGAATTTGAAATGAAAGACCTTGGTTCCTTAAAATATTTTCTTGGGATTGAGATTTCTCGATCAAAAGAAGGAATCTTCTTATCTCAAAGAAAGTATGCCTTAGATTTATTAAAAGAAACTGGTATGTCGGTATGTCAACCAGCTAATACACCAGTAGAGGAAGGATTAAAGTTATGTATCAAGGTTGATCAAGTTCCAACAAATAAAGAAAGGTACCAAAGGCTTGTTAGAAGGTTGATGTATTAGGCACACACAAGATCAGATCTTGCTTATGCTTTAAGTATTGTCAGCCAATTTATGCATAATCTTAGAGAACAACATATGAATGCAGTTATTCATATTTTGAGATATTTAAAGTCTGCTCCTAGAAAAGGAGTATTGTTTACTAAAAACTCAGAGTTCCAAAGAATAGAAGTATATCTTGATCTTGATTAATTTGGATTAATAAATGATAGGTGATCTACATCGTGCTACTTCACGTTTGTAGGAAACCTTGTAACATGGAGAAGTAAGAAACAACATGTTGTTGCGGATTCAAGCGTAGATCTTGAATCTGAGGCATGGCACTTGGGCTTTGTGAGGCCTTGTGGTTACAATCTCTCTTGAAAGATTTGGGATATCCTTCTAAAGAATCAATTAAGTTATTTTGTGACAATAAAGCAGCATGTGATATTGCCCATAATCTAGTTCAACACGATCGTACAAAACATGTTGAAGTTGATCGGTTCTTTATTAAGGAAAAGGTAGAAGAAAATTCATTGGAATTGCCAAAAATTAAGTCAGAAGATCAATTGGCTGACATCCTCACTAAAGCATTCTCATATCGAGTATTCATAGAAGTTTCAGTCAAGTTGGGCATGAAAGACATCTATGCACCAACTTGAGGGGGAGTGTTGAATTCAACAAACACTGCAACACAATTCAACAAACACTGCAACACAATTCAATAAACACTGCACCGACGCCAAATATTTTTTTTCCAATATACGCAACGACTATCAAGCAGCTGTAAACCATGCAATTCAATCATGGTGGTTGGTGAAATAGTAATTGATATTTGTCTATATAAACAATGTAAATATCTGATACAAATTAAAAAAATATATTCAGAAAACATTGATTTTCTCTTCTGATTATTTCTTCAAATATTAATTTTTTCAAACAGTTTCTAGGAGAAAAACTTTACTTGTGCATTCACGTCACTATTCATATGTTTGTGTTTGTACTTTGTGTCTATATTACTTTGTCACGGAAAGTTATTAATTTTTTTTTTATATATGGGTATTGGTCAAGTCAATTATTTAATTTTTATTGTAAATTTATATTAAATTTAAGTGTTTCGATATTCATGTCATGTAAACTTGGACATAGATATTTTAAAAATTCTAAACTTTTTAAGCATTTGGTAAATATACATAACGTGAATAGGGAGAATTAGAGGTATGGGTTAGTATAAATTTGAGTTAAAATTAAAACTGAATCAATAACATTAGTTTTTTAAAATAAGAATCGATTTTATATAATAAAATTTATACAACTAATTTAAACCGAATCCTATGGATTGGGTGAATAGGATATTGTGTTTTTATGTTTTTCGTTTTTATAATCTACAAAATTTTATTAAAAATATTTATTTTTAATAACTAAATAATTATTGGATTACATTTTATGCTTTAATATTTAATTAAAATTTAAACTTAAAAGGATTTTTTTTTCAAATAATAAATAAACAAGGATTATGTTTCTAATTTAATATTTCAAATAGTATAGAAACTAATACAAATATATATTATTTAATTTCGTATTAATCTAAAGAAGTATTTAATTTAAACAATAGAAATGTAAAAACATGTGCGTCAGTAGCTTGATGCTAAGTTTGAGATTCCCTACTACTTAGATAAACTTATTAGGTTAGGGTAAAGAAGTCAGGAATAATTAATTAAAATTTAAAAATACGAATTGCGTTAGTACGAAGTGGGTAGATAAAAAACTATTAATTTTTTTTTATTTTTTTAAATAAATTATTATATTAAAATTTAAAATAAATATGTTATAATTTGACGAACGCGGAAACGAGAGCTAGAAATTAATTTAAATTGTACAAATAAATAATAATAAGTTAGAATAAAATAATATGTTATAAGAACATAAATGACACATAAATATTTAAGTTATTCAATATTTTAATATAAAAAGCCTGTTTTATTGGCGAAAACATATTGAAAAAATACAAAAATAATCAAATAAAAATTACAAACACCAATATTCAAAATCCACTCAAAATCAAACCCTAAATATACCAAAATCTTTCTCAATAAAGATAGTAATACAAAATAAGAATAAAATAACAAATCTTACGAAGAAAAGATCCAAATTTCATAGCAATAATAGATGATCAAAAGAGAAAATAAAAATGACTAAAAGATGATTTGATTAATAAATGTGGTTCCTCAATTTTTTATTATAACGTCTCGAGTCATAGACAAGGCCAATATATATTTAAATGATTTACTTGACAACAAGTATATTAGTTGATTAAGAATCTATGTACTAACTATAAAATATTAATTAAGAAACTAAATAAATAGTATCTTAATTTTATAAAAAAATAACATATTTCATATCTATAATACTATTATGAATATAATCCTAATTATAGTAGTATATTTTGAAGCCAATTAAATAAAAAATCTTCATATTGGCTCAAAATGGAACCAAGTTTTTCAAATAGGAATCCTCCATAATACCAAATACTTGTGGTTTTGAAGTCTTGAAGGGAATTACCTATTGCGAACACCAACTAAGTCCAAGTCAAAGCAGTGCTTGAACTTACAAATAAGAATATTCTTGATCAACAATTGTTAGAATCTCTGAAGTTATTATCTTCTTGACAAAAATACCACTATAAGACATAAAATCTCCAATGAAGTAATATATGACACCAAAGTGTTTGATCTTCTCAAGATACATATTATAGGTAAAATGTATCAAATTCTAACAAACACGAAATACAATAGAAAGATTCTACTATAAACCAAGATTACTAATCAAACATCTAAAGAAAATTACTTCATTCATTACTTCTACTACTGCAATATAATTTTCCTCTATAATAAACAAACCAACTATAGGCTGTAAAGTCATCTTCCAACTCATAGCACAATAAGAAGACAACATTTATAAAAAAAACTTCTGTAAGAATCAAACCAAAATTCAAAGTTCCAATCAAATTTCATTTCACATCTCCTAAAGGACTCTTGCAAGAGTAGCCCATAAAAAATGTGGCAACATAAACCATATATGAAATTTCAGGATAAGTACAAACCATAATATACATCAAATTTCCAATGCATTAGCATATGAAATGTTATAACTAAAGAGCAACAAATAAACAAATGAGCCAACGTGAAGCCAATAAGGGACCCATAATTGCCTTTCACTAAAGACAATACAATATGACTACTCTAATGATTAATCTTCCAAATAATTAGCAAAATAATATAACTTGTCTACTAAAGGTTGAATATAAATGCCTTACTAGCAAATTCACTTTTAAGCTCGACCTATTTACTGACAACATTGTCCTTAACTACGAAAATATATTTCTCTTTATTAAATGAAGCATTCAACACATGCAATTGACAAATACCAATTCATAAAATAACAAGTATTATAAGCTTTAGTGTAAAAGAATCTATCCAAAATAGCCTGAAAGAACATGCGACACATTCTCTTCAAAAGTGTCAAACACAAACGTTCTGTAACTCCATGTCGATGTTGTGTATTACATATAGTGTGATATCTCACGATGCCATTTCTTTGACAAAACTCAACAAACTAACTCTTGTAAAATACCAAATCATTATTGGTCCTAAAACACTTGAGTTTTTGATCACCAAAAAAATCTCACATTCTCATGGTAGAAATCTATGCCTTACCCATAAGACAAAAATGAGAAATATCTAAGACTGAATATGATGAGGATGAATTTAAAACACCATTAACTCAAGTGTTAACCTAAAGCTCATAGAGGCCATGAAGCAACTGTCATTTCATAACAACAAAAGCATCTTTACAAACTCTTAACACTCCACCTATAACTAAATATCGATGGTCTTGTGAGTCAAGAGTACTCAAACATATTAAATTCTTTTTCAAATATGGTATATGAATAACATCTTCTAAAGTTTTAACAATACAATCATGCATCTTATTTCAAATTATGCCAATACCAACAAATTTACATGACACATTATTTCTCATCAAGACAACATCCCTATCAACATATTGATAATTAGAAATCCAATCTTTATTAGGACATATATAGTAAGTGCTACTCGAATGAAAAATCCAAATGTCTGTAGGAGAACCATTAGATACTGACAGAACATCATAAAAATCAAAACTATCTACAACAATAGTAATATCATTTGGAGTAGAAGAATTATGGCAAACTTATATTTATTTTTGAGTTTAAGACAATTTGATTTTCAATGCCCTTCTTGACGATAATAGTTGTATTTATGCTTCTTCTTAGATCTAGATTTACCTTTACCATGGCTTGAGCCTTTTTCTTGAGTTTTACTTCTAACAAATAAATCATTACTATTATCATTGTCACTTGCAGACACCTTATTTTTCAACTCTTTGAAATTCAAAGTTGCTCTAACATCATCCAAAAAAGTAGTATCTCACCTATACAGCATGATATTAATAAAATGTTCAAAAGAAAGAAGTAAAGAACATAAAAGAACCAAGACTTATCCTCATCATCAATTTTAATACCAAGATTTTTTAGATCATGAATAATTTTTGTAAATTTATTAAGGTGTCGTGCAAAGAAATATTTTCTTACATTCTAAATGTGTACAAGCACTGTTTTAAATATAACCATCTAGTCAAAAACTTGGTCATATTCAAACTCTTCAATTTAAGCCACAAACTAGGAGCATATTTCTCATCATCAACCTAGTGTAAAACTTATTCAGATAAGGACAATTGAATTAAACTGAGAGTATTTTTCATCAATACATCTTTTTCTTCATCAATTAATTTTTTTTATAATTTATTATTGTCTTCAAGTGCTTTAATAAGCTCTTCTTTAACTAATAGAACTCGCATTTTCAAACGTTAAATACTAAAATCATTCATACCATTAAATTTTTCAATTTTATATTTTGGATCGTGACAAGAAAACCCAAATTAAATCAACAAAAAATAACTTCAAATGTAGGTTAGTAGTCCGTTATGATATCATTTACGATTTAAACAACTAAGGATTACATATTTTTTCAGTTATATTCATTTTGGATAGAGTAGATTCAAAATTTATTTATTATGTTTACTTTGTTCGCTAAATAGTTAACATTTCAAGGAGGATGTAGAAAAAATATTTAAATATTCATCTCCTTTATATTTGTCCAATTTCTTCTATCTCTCTCTCTCTCTATGTGCAGGCTGATTAATGATAATTAACCTACCAACGTCTAGTTAACCAACAAACGGGAAAAATAGACAAGCAATTGATTAGGTTAGGTAAATTACGTAATTAAATTTACTATAATGTATTAAAATTTATTAAGATGAAAAAGTAAGATATTAAAAATTTAAGAAAATATTTTAATATATCTATATTATCTTATTTTTCAAAAATAATAAACTTATATTATTTTATTATTTTAACTTAATAAATATTTGATATTATTTATTGTAAATTAAAAATATATTATATTTAAAAAATAATACATTATATATCCATTAAAATTATATAAAACTAACTTTCTATGTTATCATCAACATCAGTTTGTCTTACTTGTACTTTGTTACGTTAGTTATAAATTTTGAGCTTGATGGGCTGGGATTAATAAATTTTAAATCCCGAAGCAAACCACAAAATCTCTAGTTCAAATAAAAATAAAGCACCTATAGAATGGAAAATAAATGTCACTGAGCACTTGATTGAACTTTAATGATGTCATATAAATTAAGTTGGTATATCTTGTTTACTTTTTAACTTGTATCAAGTGATTAGTAAATTATTTCAAAATATTTAAATATTATATGAGTTAAGTAAAAGTAAATTTAATTTAAAGTGAGTTGAGTTGTGTAGTTTATAATATGAATTATTTATATTTATAAAAAATTAAATTAAAAATTAAAAATTAAAAAATTTTATAATTTTATTTAAAAAATGTTTAAAATAAAATATCTTTTAATTATGATTTTATATAATGATATTATATTAATTATAAAAAGAGTAAATAAATTTTTCTATTATCGAATTTTATAAATTATTATAAAAATACCATCAAAATTTTCACATTTATAAAATTTAATAGTATGCAAGTAAAAAAAAAATTCGTTAATATTTTTATAATTTTTATGAAATTTAATGGTATAAAAGTAAAAAATTAAAATTTAATGATATTTTTGTAACATTTTTTCAAATTTGGTGATAAAAACATATATTTATTTTTATAAAAATGATATCGTTAACAAATTTATTTTATTAAATAAGTCAAGTGAAGTAGGTTATTGGTAAGAGTTTTACAAAAATAACATTAAAAACATACGATATATATATATATATACAGTTTACTCGACCAGTTCAATGGGTTTAATTTATATATTATATTTGCATAGGTATTTTGGTATTACTGGTGGGAGGTTGTTGGATTTACATTGGTCTAAAGAAAAGAAAACTAAACAAACTCAAGGAGAAGTTTTTTGAGCAAAATGGTGGATTACTTTTGCAACGACAACTTTCAGATTATGGAGGGAGTGTAGAGACAGCCAAGATTTTTAGCTTAGAAGATCTCAAAAGGGCAACTAATAATTTTGATAAAAGTAAAATTCTTGGTCAAGGAGGCAATGGTACAGTTTACAAAGGTGTGCTTACAGATAATAAAATTGTTGCCATCAAAAAATCTAAATTTGTTGATTTAAACCAGATCGAACAATTTATCAATGAGGTGGTACTTCTTTCTCAAATTAATCATCGCAATGTGGTGAAGTTATTGGGATGTTGTTTGGAAACTGAAGTCCCCTTAATAGTCTATGAGTTCATAACTAATGGGACTGTTTATGATCATATTCATAATTCTACAAATATTTCATGGAAATTGCGTCTCAAGATAGCAACAGAGACTGCTGGTGCACTTGCATATTTACATTCCTCAACTTGTATGTCAATAATACACAGAGATGTTAAGACCACAAATATATTGTTGGATGAAAGTTACACAACTAAGGTTTCTGATTTTGGAGCTTCAAGATTGGTTCCTATTGACAAAACTCAATTAACAACCTCGGTTCAAGGAACTTTGGGATACTTAGACCCTGAATATTTTCACACCAGTCAATTAACAGAAAAAAAGTGATGTTTATAGCTTTGGAGTTGTGTTGGCTGAGTTATTAACAAGAGAGGAAGCACTTTCTTTCGAAAGATCCGAATGTATTAGAAACTTGGCTACCTACTTCATTTCTTCAATGAAAGAGGAAAGTGTTAATAGTGGCCCAAAACAATAATTAAGCCCAAACCCATTTATTAAACCCTAGCCCACTTTTGTAATATGCATATATATCATTTCCTTTGATGCTGCAGAAAATACATACAAAAGCTGCAGCCAAAATAGAAAACAAGGAGCAGAGAAAAAACAGCCATAGAGAAGAAGAGCAGCAGCCAAAGAAGAAAGAAAACCAGCAGCAACCAACTAAGAGAGCAGAGAAAAATCAGCCCAAGGACAAAACTGTCCATTTCAGTTGCCATTTGTGGTGTTTCTCTCATTTGTACGGTAATATTTGATTTAATAGCAAGTTTGTTAATTTATCTTGCTATATATATATTACCAGTAAATTAGAAGGGATATTTTGTGGGTCGATTTTGGAATTTGGTATAATTTGTGAAGCTCTGGAAATTGGTGTTTGTATCTCCATTTTGATTATTAGTGGATTTTTTTTCTCGGTGTGCCGTCGTCAGTGGAGTAGACTTTTCATATTGAAAAGTTGAACCACTTAAATCATTGTGTGCCATTTAATTTCTTACTGCTTATTTATTTTGCTGTTACCCATTATTATTAATTTGTGCAACTACCCAAATTGGACCTGATATTCGCTTCCGCAAGTGCCAATTCTTTAACAGATTGGTATCAAAGCTATTGGGTTATTCTGGTATTTATTGGAACTGATCAAGTTTGCTCTTTTGGATTTATTTTGAGCTTCTGGTTATCTGATTGGTTTCATATTTTCTGGGTTGTACTTGTTTATTTAATATTGGGTTTTTACGTAAATGGCGGCAAAATATGAAATTGAGAAATTCAATGGTAGAAATGATTTCAGTTTATGGCGTATGAAGATGCGAGCCGTATTAGTTAAAGAAGGGCTCGTTAAGACACTTGAAGGCAAGGATAAATTGCTAGAAAAATTGACTGATGAAGAAAAAGATGCATTGATGGAAAATGCTTTGAGTTCAATTCAGTTATCCTTGTCTGATGAGGTATTACGCGAGGTTGGTGATGAGGAATCTCCTGCTGGGTTATGGCTTAAATTGGAGAATTTGTATATGACCAAGTCTTTGACCAGTCGGTTATATTTGAAGCAGCGTTTGTATACATTCAGAATGTCAGAAGGTACACCTTTGCACGATCATCTTGATGAATTTACTAAAATTATTCGTGATTTGAAAAATGGTGGTGTTAAGATTGATGATGAGGATCAGGCCTTAGTTCTATTATGTTCTTTACCTCATTCATTTGAGCATTTTGTTGATACTATGCTATATGGGCGAGACACTATTTCTTTGGAAGATGTCAAAGCAGCTTTGAATTCCAGAGAGTTGAAGAAAAAGGTGTCTACAAGCAATAATGAAAATAGCAGTGGTTTATTTGTCAGAGGTAGAAATCAAGAAAAAGGCACAAGCAGTAATAGAGGCAAGTCTAGATCCAAATCTAGAAAAAGAAAAGATAAATGCAATTATTGCCGTCAGGAAGAACCTTTGGAAAGTAAATTGTCCGAAACTCAAAGGTAAAGGAAAATCTGCCACAACGTCTTCTGGTACTAATGATGTCGCTGGTGTTGTAGATAGTTCTGGTTCCGATGGTGAAAATGTTCTATCAGTATCTATTGGTTCTCCTGGAGATGTTTGGATTCTTGATTCGGGTTGCACTTACCATATGTGCCCCAGTAGAGATTGGTTTGCTTCTTATCAGTCTATTGATGGGGTGTTGTCTTGATGGGAAACAATATGTCCTGCAAGGTTATTGGTATTGGTACTGTCCGAATTAAGATGCATGATGGTATTGTTAGGACTTTAAAAGATGTTCGCCATGTTCCAGATTTGAAAAAGAATTTGATATCTTTGGGTACTCTTGATTCACAAGGCTATAAGTATGTAGCTGAAGGTGGAGTTTTAAAAGTTAGTAAGGGTGCTCTCGTTGTTATTAAAGGGCAATTGTCGCGTGGTCTCTATATGCTTCAGGGTAGCACTGTTATTGGCAGTGTATCAGTTTCATCCTCGTCAGATCAAGATTCAGACACTACTCGATTATGGCATATGCGGCTTGGGCATATGAGTGAGGCAGGGATGTCTATTTTGAGCAAACGGGATTTGCTTTGTGGTCAGAAAACTGGGAAGCTTGATTTCTGTGAGCATTGTGTTTATGGAAAGCATCGCAGGGTCAAGTTCAGTACAGCCATCCATAAAACGAAAGGTACTGTTGGTTATATTCATTTAGATCTTTGGGGTCCTTCTCGTGTTGTGTCTAAGGGTGGTGCCCGGTATATGTTGACTTTTATTGATGACTTCTCTCGTCATGTATGGGTGTATTTTCTGAAGAATAAGAATGACGCGTTCTCAAAATTTGTAAAATTCAAGGCTTGTATAGAAAATCAAACAAGCAAGAAAATCAAGCATTTGAGAACTGATAATGGTTTGGAATTTTGTGACAGTCAGTTTAATGAGTTCTGTGGAAAGAAATGGCATAGTGAGACACCAATGTGCGTCATACACCACACAGAAATGGAGTAGCGAACGTATGAATAGGACTCTCTTAGAAAGAGCTCGTTGTATGCTCTTTCAAGCCGATTTGGATAAATCCTTTTGAAATTTGAAGCTTGTAACCATGCACTTTATTTGGTAAATCGGTCTCCATCAGCGCAATTGAGTTGAAGACTCCGTTTGAGGTATTCTTTGGTACTCCTGCTAATTATTCTGATTTGAAAGTTTTTGGTTGTCCTGCTTATGCTCATGTTAATGATGGTAAACTTGAGCCTAGGGCATTGAAATGCATATTTCTGGGGTATCCTTCTGGGGTGAAGGGTTATAGATTATGGTGTGTTGAACCCAAGTCACCTAAATTTTTGATTAGCAGAGATGTTAAGTTTGATGAGTTTTCCATGTTGCAAAAGAAAAAAGAGTCTATTGTTGCAGATAAAGACCACGGTGTTAGTGAGCAGGTGGAGCTTGAGAGTAGATCGCCTAGTCAAGTACAAGAGGGCACCGGATCAACCATCTGTGGATGAGATAGACGATTCTGCTCATGATGTAGCGGAAGAGCAGCATGAGCAACCATACAGTATCGCAAAGGGTAAAGGAATAAGAGAGATTAGACGCCCTCAGAGGTACGCAGATGCAGACTTAGTTTCTTTTGCATTGTCTGTGGCAGAGTCTATTGAGGTGCATGAACCTTCTAGTTATCATGAAGCTGTCACTTGTGATGAGTCTGTTCAGTGGTTGGTTGCTATGAATGAAGAGATTGAATCACTTCATAAGAATCATACATGGGAATTGGTGAAACCGCCTAAGGGCCAGAAGATTGTTGGAAACAAATGGGTCTTCAAGAAAAAGGAAGGTATACCTGAGGTTGAAGCAGCTAGGTTCAAGGCACGTGTTGTTGCAAAGGGCTATTGTCAGAAGAAAGGTATTGACTTCAATGAAGTATTTTCTCCTGTTGTGAAACATAGCTCTATTCGTGTGTTGCTTGCTATGGTTGCATTGTTTGACATGGAATTAGAACAGCTTGATGTCAAGACCTTTTCTTACATGGTGAGCTTGAGGAACAAATATATATGCATCAACCAGAGGGCTTTGTTGTTCCAGGTAAGGAAGATCATGTTTGTTTATTGAAAAAGTCTTTATATGGGCTTAAGCAATCTCCAAGGCAGTGGTATAAACGGTTTGATTCTTTTATGATTGATCACGGTTACTCTAGGAGTGATTATGATAGTTGTGTTTATCATAAAAGATTCCATGATGGTTCATCAGTTTATTTGTTGCTTTATGTTGATGACATGCTTATTGCTTCTAAGAATAAGTCCGAGATTCAGAAATTAAAGTCTCAACTTAATGGTGAGTTTGAAATGAAAGATTTGGGTGCAGCGAAGAAAATTTTGGGCATGGAAATTTACGAGGGGATAGGCAATGACGGGCAAGCTTTATTTGACTCAGAAAAGTTATATTGAAAAAGTTCTTGAACGTTTTGGCATGAAAGATTCTAAACCTGTGAGTACGCCGTTAGCTGCGCATTTCAGGCTTTCTTTGGATTTGTCACCACAGTCAGAAGAAGAAGAGCGGTACATGTCTCAGGTTCCATATGCTAATGCCGTTGGGAGTTTGATGTATGCTATGGTTTGTACTCGTCCAGACATTTCACATGCAGTTAGTGTTGTCAGCAGATATATGGGTAATCCTGGTAAGGGTCATTGGCAAACAGTGAAATAGATACTTCGGTATTTGAAAGGTACATCTAATTTTGGTTTGGTATATGATGGAAGTTCTAATACTGGTTGCAGTGTTATTGGTTATGTGGATTCCGATTATGCTGGTGATCTGGATAGAAGAAGATCTCTGACAGGTTATGTTTTCACTCTTTCTCATAGTCCCATTAGGTGGAAGGCTACTTTACGATCTACAATTGCTTTGTCTACGGAAAATTTGAATATATGGCGGCAAAGACGATGAAATAAGCCATTTGGCTTAGAGGTTTGGTTTGTGATTTAGGTTTACAACAGGATACTTCTGTTGTATTTTGTGATAGTCAGAGTGCGATACACTTGACTAAGAATACTATGTATCATGAAAGAACCAAACACATTGATGTCAGATATCACTTCGTTCGTGACATTGTCTCCCAGGGTGCTATTGTTGTTAATAAGATAGCCACTACAGAGAATCCAGCTGATATGTTAACCAAACCAGTTTCTTTTAACAAGTTCAAGCATTGCTTGGACTTGATTGGTATTTGTTGAAGATGATCACCCTTCGGGGCTTTGGACGACGGTTATTTGGTAATCCGAGGAATTTCATTTGAAGAACTTGTTTTTTGTTTTGAGCCAAGGTGGAGATTTGTTAATAGTGGCCCAAAACAATAATTAAGCCCAAACCCATTTATTAAACCCTAGCCCACTTTTGTAATATGCATATATATCATTTCCTTTGATGCTGCAGAAAATACATACAAAAGCTGCAGCCAAAATAGAAAACAAGGAGCAGAGAAAAACAAATGTAGAAGAAGAAGAAAGTGACCAAAGAAGAAAGAAAACCAAAGAAGAACCAACCAAGAGAAGCGAGAGAAAAATCAGCCCAAGGACAAAACTGTCCATTTCAGTTGCCATTTGTGGTGTTTCTCTCATTTGTACGGTAATATTTGATTTAATAGCAAGTTTGTTAATTTATCTTGCTATATATATATTACCAGTAAATTAGAAGGGATATTTTGTGGGTCGATTTTGGAATTTGGTATAATTTGTGAAGCTCTGGAAATTGGTGTTTGTATCTCCATTTTGATTATTAGTGGATTTTTTTCTCGGTGTGCCGTCGTCAGTGGAGTAGACTTTTCATATTGAAAAGTTGAACCACTTAAATCATTGTGTGCCATTTAATTTCTTACTGCTTATTTATTTTGCTGTTACCCATTATTATTAATTTGTGCAACTACCCAAATTGGACCTGATATTCGCTTCCGCAAGTGCCAATTCTTTAACAGAAAGTTTAATTTCAATTCTCGACAACCAGCTGGTAATTGAGGAAAATATTGAAGATATAATGAAAGTTGCTAATCTTGACAAAAAGTTGTTTGAGTGTGAGAGGAGAAGAGAGACCTACTATGAAGGAAGTGGCTATTGAGTTAGAACTACTAAGTAACAAGAATGGAAAGCATACTTGGATGGAAGATGACCAATTTTTAGAAGAGACCGAATGTTTGTTGAAACCTTCAAAATATAATATGGGAAAAGACAATGAGATGTCAGGGAGCAATGGTGGAAATTCAACTTCAAATTTTGATAGTATGGAGAATGAAATGCTAGTTCTACATGGTGGTCGTTAGTTAGTACTTGTATTAGCTGAACCAAATAAGTCAACTTTCTAATGGAAGATAAACTGTATCTGATTTTCTTATGGATTTTAAACTTATTATATATTAGTGGATTTCGTGAGTTACTATGTATGTAATTTATTTGCTACTGCTGCAATTAGTCTTCTTGGTAGTATGGAGAATGAAATGCTAGTGGATTTCGTGAGTTACCTGTTTGTAATTCAGCTTGTTTCTTGAATAGTATAAAAGTATCTTTCACACCAGATTCATTTTTAAGAAAGAAAATCCAAGAATGCCATGTAAATTCATCCATAAAATGCACATATCAATAATAGCCATTTACAGAAGCAACGGGTGCAGAACCCCTTATAATATCTATATGCATGATTTCAAGAAGAGCAATGGCCATTAAAGTTATCACAGAGAAATGAAGTTTATGATTTTTGCATAATTGGCAAGCTTCACATACACAATGTAAGTCATTAGAAGAAAAATCACAAGACAAATTCTTAAGTACTGTTGTAGAACTTTTGAGGAGGGATGAACCAATATCTTGTGCCAAAGCATAACATCAGTTCCATTACACACAAAAGCTAGTTGCTTCTGTACATCACTAGAAGGCAGTATAAAAGATGCCTTAGTTTTATTCATATCTATCATATAACTACTACTAGGTGATGCATTATCAAGCTGTCCTGACTTGCTCTTCAAATTAAAAGCATACGTTCCTTTTTTAAATTTGCATTTCAACACATTTGCTCTTGTCCTCTTGTCCTTGACAAAACAAATAAGAGGATGAAACTCAAAGACAACATCAGTATCTTTGGAGAATTTGGTAACACTAAGCAAAGTTTTAGTTATATCAAGCACATGTAGTATATCTTCAAGTAAAATGACTCTTTCCATCCTAAAGATTACTACTAACATGACAACCACTAGTATGAATAATAACCATACCAGATCCATTGTCTATGTGAAACTGTTATGTGCCTTTGTAGTTAATTCTTGTAGCAAGAAAGCTTCGATATGTTGCCTCTCAATTTCTTTATTTCAAGCCACATATTCCATGATTGATAATGAACCTTTTCGAATATTAGAAAGTTCAAATTTATAGTGGAGAATTCTAGCTTTGGAATTTTTTGTAAAAGTATTCTGAAGAGCATTCCAAATTTCTGAGCATGTATCAAAAAATTAGAAACTTGTTTAACTAACTTATCACTCATAGAAACTATCAACCAAGATCCAATCATTTGATCTTATCTACACCAAAACTTAACACTTGAATTAGCTCTTCCATCCTCTAGAACTTTGCAAGGACACTTCATTTTTTTAGTCATATAATCATCCAATTCATATTTTCAAAGAATTCGTAATATTTTTTTCTTCCAAATCATATAATTCATCAATCTAGTTTGATTGTAGAAATTTGATTGTGAAAAGTTACAAAACAATTATCAATAAAATCTAAAATACACATTACTAGTGAAGATTGATCTGTTGCATGATTCAGATCATCAATTTTCTGTTAAAATTCAAGGAGTTGAGCCTAAGCTCTGATACCATGAAAGAACAACAGTGGAGAAGCAATCACAAGAAGATCAAATGCAATCAGAGAAAGAACATATACACAAACAAGAAAATAATTATCACCGAAGAAGAAAAGAGAGCAATTGAGAGAGAAGAGAATGAGAGAGATATAATCGTATTTTCATTATATTTCAATTATTACATTTGTGAATGAAATCAGCAGGTCCATTTGAAATATGTTACACACAAACTACTCGAGTTTGTTAGTAAACAGCACAGGCAAAACCATCGTTATATTTTGTAACAAACTTTTCCTCCAATATTACAAACATAACAGTTTATACATTATTCTAGACTAGAGACTTTATTTCTCTATAACTTGTGAATTTAGCATGTTTGATGAGCTGGCCATTACTCTTGAATTGAATGAATACCTTGCACTTCTTGCTGCAATGCTTGCCATAGAGCACACACCTGCAATACTTCCACTAACACCATCAATAACCTTCACATGTGGTGCAACTTAGTAATTTGTACTTTTAGAAAGAGAAAAAAAAACTTTGTAATTTGTTTTCCATGAACAATGCTAGCAAACAATAATAATTTCTACCAAAGAAATAGCAATACAATATTCATATTAAGAAAAGAAAAAAATAATGATAATTATTGTTCATACTTCATAGAGTATATGATATCGCAATGTCAAAATTTCAAACAAAGCATGTAGATGTAGTAACATTAGAACTTCAGTTTAAAGGAGTGGATCTTATGGAAATCATTGGGAAAAAAAGTTGAAACTACTTATGAAATTTTTTTCGTAACATGGGAAGGCCTACTGAATATTTCATATCATTCCAAGAGGATCTTATATGATAGAACGAGACGGCGAATTGGAGGAGCTAAGTTGGAATGGGAAGTATCTAAAGAAATATAATGTATGACACCTTGTGTTTTTATATTGAAAGATGATGAAGTGTGTTTCAAGATCATTTCAGTGTATAATATCTTGTGAAAAATTAACTTGATGATACCAAAATATGGAGGAAGAAGGTCAATTAAACACATGTACTTGGGATGCGGGAAACATCTTAAGAAAATGTTTTGAGTTCAAAAGTAAACCCCCTTTTGGGAACGTATGTTGGGGTTGGATTTAATTTCACCTTTACATGTCTCCTATCTCGTGAAAAATTAATGTGATGACCCCTAAGTATGAAGGAAGAAGGTCAATTAACACCTCCACTTGGGATGATAGATACGTCCTAAGAAAGAGTTTTGAGTTCCAAAGTGAACCCCTTTTTTGAAAGCGCATGTAGGGGTTGGATTCAAATTCACTCTTGCATGTATCCTGTCTCATGAAAAATTAATGTGATGACCCCCAAGTATAGAGGAAGGAGGTCAGTTGTGTTGGAGATTGTCATAAAGCTCCTTAATTTAAGGAGCAAATTAAGGAGCAAAACATGGAGTAAAACATGGAGCAAAACAAGGAGCAATTCATGGAGCAAAACAATGAGCTTAATTCAAGGAACAATTTAAGGAACCATTAAATTAAGGAGTAATTCAAGGAGTAAATTTTCCTATAAATAGATGTGTAATTGTAATGAATTAATCATCCAAAGTGTTCATTCCAATTGAGAGTAATTTTCTTGGGTGTAATTGGGTTGTGAGTTGTGAGTGTTGTAAACACCTTGTGTAATTTCTCCCCTTTCAGTAAAAAGATCTACAATAGGTCCGGAAACGTACGCAAGATTGGCCGAACTCTGTTATCAAATTTTGTGTGTTATTTTTCTATTCTTGCTTTCTCATAAATCTGACTTATCAGGAATTTGCGTAATTTCCCAACAACTTGTCAGAGCTATTGGTGGTGATTTCTATCAATTTTCTGCAAGGTTACTATTTACGTAAATAGTGAAATTTTGTTGACGATATTTGTTCATTGACGGAGGTGTTCTAATATACGGTGGTTTACAGAAATAGTTAGAAACGATCCGGAGGAAGTCAGATTTGAGTGGGAGCAATGGCCGCAGATGAAGGAAGGGTGAAACTCGAGAAATTTGATGGCACAGATTTCGGGTTTTGGAAAATACAGATAGAGGATTATCTGTATCAAAGAAATCTATATCAACCTCTCTCAGGGAAGAAACCATAAGCTATGAAGGAAGAATATTGGAATCTTTTAGACAGACAGGCCCTCGGAGTTATTTGATTGACGCTATCCCGTAATGTTGCCTTCAACATAGAAAAGGAAAAGACCACGGCGAGTCTTATGGCAGCTCTCTTCAATATGTATGAGAAGCCATCAGCCTCAAACAAAGTGCACTTGATGAGGCATTTGTTCAATTTAAGGATGAATGAAGGCGCATCGGTAGCTCAACATCTCAATGAACTCAACACAGTCACAACCCAGTTGAGTTCAGTGGAAATTGAATTCGATGAAGAAGTACAAGCATTAATACTTTTGTCTTCTTTACCAGAAAGTTGGAATGCTACTGTCACGGTTGTGAGTAGCTCATCAGGAAGCAATAAGTTAAAATTTGACGATGTTTGTGATTTGGTTCTCAGTGAAGAGATCCGACGTAGAGAGTCAGGTGAATCGTCAACTTCTTCAGTTTTGCATACAGAGTCAAGAGGAAGAAATTCAACCAAAGGGAATGGACGTGACAGAACAGACTACCAAGGTAGATCAAAGGACAGGAGGTCCAAATCCAGGAATCCTAATAATTCCCATAGCTCGAAGACTATCGAGTGTTGGAATTGTGGAAGAATCGTGCACTACAAAAATCAGTGCAAGAGTGCATCGAAGTAAAAACAAGTGAAGGCGGAGGAAAATGTTACTTCCACCTCAGGAGGAGACGATGCATTGATATGCTCTTTGGAGAGCAAGGAAGAATCTTGGGTGTTAGACTCTGGAGCATCGTTCCATGCTACTTCACAAAAAGAATTCTTCGAGAAATATGTCCCCAGAAACCTTGGAAAGGTATATCTTGGTGATGATCAACCATGTGCTATTATTGGCAAAGGTGTAGTGAAGATTAAGTTGAACAGATCTGTTTGGGAGCAGAAGGATGTCAGGTATATTCCCGATCTTAGAAGGAACTT
Organism: Hippophae rhamnoides; assembly: GCA_033030585.1. NCBI lineage: Eukaryota > Viridiplantae > Streptophyta > Magnoliopsida > Rosales > Elaeagnaceae > Hippophae > Hippophae rhamnoides. The sequence goes on along the minus strand of CM065437.1, from coordinate 22,893,674 downwards.
AATCTCAGTGGGGCACTTGGCCAGTGAAGGCTACACTACGATCTTCCATGGTGATGATTGGAAGATTTCAAAGGGTGCAATGACAGTTGCTCGAGGCAAGAAAAGTGGCACTCTTTACATGACAGTAGAGGCACGTTTTTTAATCACAGTTGGAGCAGGCAATGAAACACCAAATTTGTGGCATCAGAGACTAGGCCACATAAGTTAGAAGGGGATGAAGATTATGCACTCTAAGGGAAAAATTTCAGGTCTACAGTCTACAGAGATAGACATATGCAAAGATTGCATACTTGGAAAGCAAAAGAGAGTCAGACAAGTTGCAGAATCCAAAAGAAGGAAAGACTAGAGCTTATTCACTCTGATGTTTGGGGACCAACGATCGTCTCATCTATTGGTAGGAAACACTACTTCGTGACTTTCATCGAGGATCACTCTCGGAAGGTATGGGTTTACTTTCTAAAGCATAAGTTTGAAGTATTTGAAGCTTTCAGAAGATGGAAAGCTATGGTGGAAAATGAGACGAGTTTAAAGATCAAAAAGCTCAAAACTGATAATGATGGTGAATATGAAGACACCAGATTCAAAAATTTCTGCTATGAGCACGAGATCAGAATGGAAAGAACTGTGCTAGGCACGCCTCAACACAATGGTGTAGCTGAGCGTATGAACCGAACGTTGACAGAAAGAGCCAAAAGCATTCGTATACAGTCAGGTCTACCGAAGCAATTCTGGGCAGAAGCAGTCAACACGGCAGCTTGATCAACCGAGGTCCATCTTTCCATTGAAGTATAGAATACCAGAGGAGGTATGGAGCGGAAAAGAGGTGAAACTATCACACCTAAAAGTTTTCGGCTGTGTAGCATTTGTGCATATTAGTTATCAAGGCAGGAATAAGCTTGATCCCAAATCCAAGAAATGCACATTCATTGGCTATGGTGAGGATGAGTTTGGCTACCGCATTTGGGATGACAAAAAGAAGAAAGTTATCCGTAGTAGAGATGTGATTTTCAACGAAAGGGTGATGTATAAGGACATGCATAAAATAGACGCCAATGACTCAGAGTAGAATGAGTCAGTATTTGCAGATATAGATGATGTCCTAGATAGTTTCACAACAGAACCAATTGTAACAAATCCTCAGCCAGAGGAACTTGTTGGACAGAGCAGTACACATCATTCCGACACACCACAACCTCTTACTCCAGCTCTTGTATTGAGAAGGTCTTCTCGACCTCATGTGCCTAACAGGAGATACATGAACTATATGTTGCTGACTGATAGAGGAGAGCCTGAATGCTATGATGAAGCTTGTCAGACTCGAGATTCCAACAAGTGGGAGCTTGCTATGAAAGAAGAAATGAAATCTCTCATCTCTAACCAAACATGGGAACTAGCTGAGTTACCTATGGGAAAGAAGGCATTCACAACAAATGGGTGTACCAGGTGAAAGAAGAGTATGATGGTTCCAAGAGATACAAAGCCCGCCTAGTTGTCAAAGGGTTTCAACAGAAGGAAGGAGTTGACTACACTGACATTTTCGCTCCCGTTGTGAAGCTCAATACCATCAGATCAGTATTGAGTATTTTAGCCATTGAAGATCTTCATCTTGAACAGTTGGATGTGAAGACTGCATTCTTTCATGGAGATTTAGATGAAGAGATATACATGTACCAGCCAGAAGGTTTCTCAGAAAGGGGGAAGAAGAATATGGTGTGCAGACTTAAGAAGAGTTTGTATGGCTTGAAACAAGCCCCGAGACAATGGTACAGAAAGTTTGACAGCTTCATGCACAAGGAAGGTTTCCAGAAGTGCAATGCTTATCATTGTTGCTACTTCAAGAGATATAGGTCCAATTATATCATTTTACTATTTTATGTTGATGATATGTTAGTAGCAGGTTCAGATATGGATGATATTAAAAGGTTGAAGTAGCAATTGTCAAAGGAGTTTGACATGAAAGACTTGGGTCCAGCAAAGAAGATTCTTGGAATGCAAATCACAAGAAATAAGAAGAAAGGATCCTTGCAGTTATCTCAGGCAGAGTACATCAATCGTGTTTTGAAGAGATTCAACATGGGCGATGCCAAGCTAGTTAGCACACCCTTGGCCAATCATTTTCGCCTATCCAAGGATCAGTCCCCTCAGACAGAGGAAGAGAGAGAATTCATGGCTAAGGTTCCTTATGCTCAGCCATTGGAAGTTTGATGTACGCAATGGTCTTTACGAGACTAGGCATTGGCCATGCAGTGGGAGTTGTTAGCAAATTTATGTCAAATCCAGGGAAAACTCATTGGGAAGCAGTCAAGTGGATTTTGAGGTATCTGCGAGGTGATGAGCGAAAACCGGCATCGCCGATCCTGCCAATACTTTGGTTTTATATTTATAAAACTCTCGCAAGTGCACGAATCATTTCGTAGAAAATGATAAGTATACTCCCAAGGTCGATCTAAGGAAGGAATGTATGTGGTTTTTAATTTATTATTCAAACTTTTAAAAACGAAATTAAATCCTAAACATCCTGTCACGATATTTTGGGTTTTGTGTTTTTAATCTAATTACAGAAAATTAAACATAGATTCAATAAACATTCATGCAAATTTTATCTTTTATAAATAGTGGAGTATTTATGGATATAATAACTAAGTTAATTATGCTTGCTCGTATTATTTAGGTTATTAAAGATATGAATTGATATTTATTGATTCTCCCTTTTTGTATGAATACCACCTTTGGTGGGGTTAGATATTCTTTGTTAACTAAACAAATCAATTAACACCTATGGGTGGGGTTGATAACTAATTTGGTTAATTAAATTAATTCCTTTTTCTAAGAGATTGAAAATGAACCATTTAAATGCCACCTTTGGTGGGGTTAGACGATTTAAACTTTATTCAAGGTGTCCAAATTAAACCTAAGAATTTAGTTATCCGAGTACTAACTTTCAAGTTTTAAAACCACTACCGAAAACATGTCGTCAATACATTTTCAGATAATAATTCTTATAAAAACTTTTGAAATAGAGCTTCACTCTAACTACCTAAGGCGATTGTACCATCAAATAAAAGAGCACTACTCTAAATCGTATCGATAACTAAACCTTAAAATCTAATTTTCGTGTTTAAGTTTGTAATGAAAAATAATATATTTCTCTCTAACATTCTTAATATAAAATCATGAATAAAAATAAAATCAATTCATTTTAGAGATTTTTACCTATTTAATATTTCGCAAGCATAACAACGTCATTATTACATCATGTTTACTAAATGTACCAAAGACGATTAAATTTAACCACAGACAAATTAAATATAACATGTAAGAATAAAGTATAAAAATAATCAGAAAGAAAATAAAATCCTTACGTAACTTCGACGCTATTCAGTTCTTTGGAAAAACTCCAAGCGGAATTTGCACTCCCATTTATTGAATCAAAAAGCTAAAATATTACAAAAACATAACTAGTTCTTCCCTAAAAAGGGAAGAACTCTAAAACTAAGAAAAACTAGCTAAAACATAAGAAAAACTAGCTAAAACATAAAAACTAAAAAAAACTAAAAACTAAGAAATGGAGAGAAAGAAAGAAGAGAAGTGTGGTTTTGAGGTGTGCTTTGAAGTGAATGGAAGAGGGTATTTATAGGTGAGGATGGAGAGAAAAAATGAGTAAAAAAATGTTAAAAAAATATAAAAAATAAAAACGTGTAGTGGACATCTTGAGGTCATCAATGACGCCAAGATGACGTCATGGTCAGCCAGACGTGAAAAATGGGTCAAAAACGCTGGCGCTACTGGGCGGCCGCTGGGCCGCTGGCCGCTGCGTGAACAGAACCCGCGCGAAGGTCGCTACATGATGAACAATCCGGCGCAGCGCGCATGAACAAGAACCTGGCGCATAAGGCCGCGCGCATGAACAGTAACCCGCGCGTACGCGCATGAACAAGAATCATACAAGGCCGCTGCGCATGAAACGATAACTCGCAAGGCCGCGCGTACAGAATGGTAACTCCGCGAAGGCTGCGCGCATGAACAGTACTCGCGCATTTGGAGCGGAGTCTTGTCAGCCGCAATGGCGCACGTTTTTCTCCTTTTTGACATTTTTGACCGTTTCGACCTATTTTGTCCAGCTTTTTCCATATTTGTTGACCTTTCCCCATTTATTTATTGATATTTTTGTGATGTATTGCTTCAAGTATTACTCTTTGAGTCTTTAAATTGCGTTTTTAAACCAAAATACCTGAAAAACAAAAAAAATACCCGAGATTACGAAAAAGACAAATTTATATAAATATATGATAAAACATATAAATATATATATTTTTAATCAATTAATCTGCATAAAATCATGGTTATTTTAGTGCTTTTTGAGCACTCATCACAACCTCAACTGCCTTGCTAGTCCCTTAGCAAGAGAAGCGATAAAAACTAAAAATTAAACTATCCTAAATCACTTCCGTGGATTGACACGGTTGCATTTAGCCTATGCAACAAGCCTTTAAACCCCTAGGTTGCCCTAGTGGACGACTTTGAGTCTCGTGAGGGTTTTCAGTAATGATACCCACAAACATTGTACTAAATGTAAAAACAAAAGAAACAATAAAAACAAACAACTTAAAAATTAATTTTACAACAAAATCACAAATTATCAACATCTCACAAAAATGTCTCATACTTTTTAATCTCCTTTAAGATCATAATTAAAATCTCAAGCATAAGTTATTTTAATCTCTTTAAACAATCATGATTTATTATAATAATTAGTCGAAAATCATTTTCATATTTCATATCAAAAATATATCAATTTAATTTCACCCAATTTCAGTGTCATGAATCAGAATTCGCTTCGACTCTATTCCTCACAAGTCAATACTCTCGAAACACTGAATCCTATGGGTTCAAATACTCATACTATTTTATATGCGAAAGAGTTGATGTATAGAAATGAACTAATATGTTCGCATATGTATAAAGAATAAAGGCTCAAAGTGTTATTTTAACATTGATCTCATGAAATGAATAAAATGTATAAATTATAAAGATATCATATATAAAAATTATTTTCATGCATAAATCAAACTCATTAAGAAAGAATTTCAAGATATATGCCTTTCACAAATGAAGAGAGTGCAATGACTTTTTAGGGAATTATTTCCTATATCCTTCTTTTGTAATTAGCCTTTACTCACAACTTTGTAGGCAATGTGGGTTATAGTATGTAGATTATACTATATATTCTTTATCTCTCTATTTTTTTCTGAAGATATTTCTCAATATATGTATTTTAGAGAGTCAACCCATGTACAGATTGTACATATTTTGGATTTTGGTGAGTGGTTAATTTTGTGGCTTTTCTGTTTGATCTTGGTTTAGGTAACCCCAGATATGTCTTTTTTTTTTGTGTAGCAGTCATGCATGAACGAGATATAAGCATATACTATCAATTTCTACTCAAATCATTTAATCTAAGCAAAAATAATAAAAAAAATATATGATACTCTATTAAGATGAGAAAAAATTCATACATTCAATGCTAATACCTATAGAGATCATCTAAAAATTTGAAGAAATAAGAAATGTGTTTGGAGTAGAAAAAATATATATTTCACTCTGAATAAAGGAAATTAGGCTCAAATTATATCTCACAAAGGTAGTCTCCACTAAAAAAAATCATAAACACCGATTTTGGGTTTAATATAATTTCTACATCTTATCAAGAAATACTAATTATGACAAAAACTAACTAATTATCAAAAATAATTACAAAATATTTCATGATATGTTTTCAAAAATTAATCTAACAGTACAAAAGACTTAACCATTTACTTAAATTTGATTTAAAGAAATGATAAATTTTTGTGAGAAAAGTTTTTTTTATTCCAAAAATTACTAAATCACACAAAATAGAAATAAAACCAAACACACAAAAAAATGAAAAAATATATTTTTTATTTTTAAATATTTTTTTTTATTTTTAAATTGTTAAAACTTTTTTTTTAATTAAGCATGGTAACTTTTCACCACCCCCAACCTAGAACTTACATTGTCCTCAATGTAACAACTGTAAATTAAAGATAAAGAAAATAGAGAAGAAATATTACCTATTTCCTGAGAATGTGCAAGTAGTAATGGAAAATGCAGGTGCATCCATCATATTCATCATTAAAGTGTATACAGACATATCGCTGTGAACTTCTAACATCTCAACAAATATTTTTAGTTTTAACAATTTAAAAATTATTCACATGTAATTAAAATGAAATAAACAATAAAATTAAGTAAATAAAAGAAATAAAAGAAAATTACCTAAAATGATGGGTTGCCTCCCATCCAAGTAAGTTAGTTTAACGTCTTAGCAAGACGTAACTTGGGGATTGCATTTTAAGTAAAACTCAATGTCCCCTCATCATTGAGTCAATCAAACCTGCAGGTAAGACAAGGTTGTCTACCTATACTTTTTCAGTCATGCCCTATTGATTTTCAGATTTCTTTCTGTACTTAAAACTAGAGGCATATTTTGAGTTTTAGATAACCCACAACTAGGTACAAATCAAATAATTAAGGCATAAAAACACAATTGTACCTAGATCAAACAAAGCAACTAACTCCTTAGATTGTAATTAAAACTTTAAAATTTTGGAGATAGTTCATAAATTTTTTTTTGTTTTTTTTTTGTTTTTAAGAAAAAAAATAACATAATCAGTATTAACCAATAGTGCTCACAGGAAAGAATGGTGGTGCAAAGGCTCCTTAAAAACCATCCTCCTAGACAGAACAACGTTCCCAGGAAAGACTAGTGGCACAAAGGCTTCCAAGAACTAGTCTCCTAGACAGAACTCCCTTAGATCTTTACTTTTCATGTTATTAAGTTAAGTTAAATAAAAATTTAAGTTAATGAAAATCTAAGTTAATTAAGTTTAAAGAAAAGGTTAATTAAGTTAAGTGAATTAAAAAAATCTAAGTTAATTAAGTTAAGTTAAAAAAAATCTAAGTTAATTAAGTTAGTAAAAAGTTAATTAAGCTAAGTGAAGTAAAAAAATCTAAGTTAATTAAGTTAAGTGAAAAAAAAAAGTTAATTAAGTTAAGTGAAGTAAAAAAATCTAAGTTAATTAAGTTAGTGAAAAAAAAAGTTAATTAAGTTAAGTGAAGTAAAAAAAATCTAAGTTAATTAAGTTAATGAAAATTTAAGTAAAAACCTAAGTTAATGTTAAAAAAAAAATTAAGTTAATTAAGTTAGTAAAAAAAAACTAAGTTAAGTAAGTTAAATAAAAATCAAGAAGAAAAAAATAGCTAAAGAAAGAAAAAATAATAATAAAATAAAATACAATTGAAAAAGGTAAAAGGAAAAAATAAAATTATGATTTAAAATAAATAAAAAAAATAGTAAAAAATTAAACTCAAAAAAATTAAAATTTTTGTTTTTTTTTATTTTTTTATTTTTTTATTTTTTATTTTTTTTATTTTTTTATTTTTTTATTTTATTTTATTTTTTATTTTATTTTATTTTTTATTTTATTTTTTATTTTATTTTATTTTTATTTTATTTTATTTTTATTTATTTTATTTATTTTTTATTTATTTTTTATTTATTTTTTATTTTTATTTAAAATTTATTAAAAAAAATTTATTTTTTTATTTTTTTATTATTTCTTATGAAATTTAAAATTTGAAATTTGATTAAATTTTTTTTATTTATTTTTTTATTTTTTTACAAAAACAAAAAAAAATCACAATTATTTACAGCACAAAAATATTTTTAAAATTTTGATAAATAAATTAAAAACGCTATTCCTTCCCCAAGAATCTACAAAAAACTTGATGCCATCCTCAAGAACGAGTCATCCAAGAACGCGCCAAAAACTTGATTTAGCTTAAAACCTAAGATCGCCGATCCTCGCCAATACTTTGGTTTTATATTTATAAAACTCTCGCAGTCACGAATCATTTCGTAGAAAATGATAAGTATACTCCCAAGGTCGATCTAAGGAAGGAATGTATGTGGTTTTTAATTTATTATTCAAACTTTTAAAAACGAAATTAAATCCTAAACATCCTGTCACGATATTTTGGGTTTTGTTTTTTTAATCTAATTACAGAAAATTAAACATAGATTCAATAAACATTCATGCAAATTTTATCTTTTATAAATAGTGGAGTATTTATGGATATAATAACTAAGTTAATTATGCTTGCTCGTATTATTTAGGTTATTAAAGATATGAATTGATATTTATTGATTCTCCCTTTTTTGTATGAATACCACCTTTGGTGGCTGTAGATATTCTTTGGTAACTAAACAACTTAATTAACACCTATCGGTGCGGGTGATAACTAATTTGGTTAATTAAATTAACTCCTTTTTCTAAAACATTGAATATGATCCATTTAAATGCCAATTTGGTGGGTTAGACGCTTTTAAACTTTATTCAAGGTGTCCAAATTAAACCTAAGAATTTAGTTATCCGAGTACTAACTTTCAAGTTTTAAAACCACTACCGAAAACATGTCGTCAATACATTTTCAGATAATAATTCTTATAAAAACTTTTGAAATAGAGCTTCAATCTAACTACCGGGCGATTGTACCATCAAATAAAAGAGCACTACTCTAAATTAGACCGGATAACTAAACCTTAAAATCTAATTTTCAGATTTAAATTTGTAATGAAAAATAATATATTTCTCTCTAACATCCTTAATATAAAATCTTGAATAAAAATAAAATCAATTCATTTTAGAAATTTTCACCTATTTAATATTTCGCAAGCATAACAACGTTATTATTATATCATGATTATAAGCAATAAAGTACGCTTAAATTTAATCACAGACAAATTAAATATAACATGTAAGAATAAAGCATAAAAATAATCGTAGAAGAAAATAAAATCCTTACAGTAACTTCGACGCTATTCCGTTGCTAGAAAACCTCCAAGTCGAATTTGCACTTCCATTTATTGAATCAAAAAGCTAAAATATTACAAAAACATAACTAGTTCTTCCCTAAAAAGGGAAGAACTCTAAAACTAAGAGAAACTAGCTAAAACATAAGAAAAACTAGCTAAAACATAAGAAAAACTAAAAAAAAAACTAAAAACTAAGAAATGGAGAGAAAGAAAGAAGAGAGAAGTGTGGTTTTGAGGTGTTTTGAAGGTGTATGGAAGAGGGGTATTTATAGGTGAGGATGGAGAGAAAAAATGAGTAAAAAAATAAAAACGTGTAGTGGACATGCCGAGGTCATCAATGACGTCGGCATGACGTCATAGTGGCTGCCAGACGTGAAAAATGGGTCAAAAACGCAGCGTGGGCGTCAAGGTACGAAGGCTGGCCGTCATTGGCCGCTGCAGCGTGAATAGTAACCCGCGCTTGATCAGCGCTTCATGAACAAGATACCGCGCGCGTCTGCTGCGCGTACGAACAGTAACCAGCGCGTAGTGCTGGCGTGATGACAGTCTGCACGATTGGGGCGGAAATGAGTCGTAATGGCGCGGCGCATTTTTCTCCTTTTTGACATTTTTGACCGTTTCGACCTATTTTGTCCGCTTTTTCCATATTTGTTGACCTTTCCCCATTTATTTATTGATATTTTTGTAATGTATTGCTTCAAGTATTCCTCTTTGAGTCTTTAAATTGCGTTTTTAAGCCAAAATACCTGAAAAACAATAAAAATACCCGTGATTCCGAAAAAGACAAATTTATATAAATATATGATAAAACATATAAATATATATATTTTTAATCAATTAATGTGCATAAAATCATGGTTATATTAGTGCTTTTTGAGCACTCATCACAACCGAACCCTTCTCGCTAGTCCCTTAGCAAGAGAAGCGATAAAAACTAAAAATTAAACTATCCTAAATCACTTCCGTGGATTGACACGGTTGCATTTAGCCTATGCAACAAGCCTTTAAACCCCTAGGTTGCCCTAGTGGACGAGTTTGAGTCTCGTGAGGGTTTTCAGTAATGATACCCACAAACATTGAACTAAATGTAAAAATAAAAAAAACAATAAAAACAATGAAATCAAAAACTAAAATTACAACAAAATCAAAAATTAATTTTTTTTTTTTGAATAAGAGAAAACAACATATCACAAAAATGTCTCATACTTTTTAATCTCCTTTAAGATCATAATTAAAATCTCAAGCATAAGTTATTTTAATCTCTTCAAACAATCATGATTTATTATAATAATTAGTCGAAAATTATTTTCATATTTATGTAAAAAATGTATCAATTTAATTTCACCCAATTTCAGTGTCATGAATCGAATCGCCGACTCTATTCCTCACAAGTCAATACTCTCAAACACTGAATCCTATGGGTTCAAACACTCATACTATTTTATATGCGAAAGAGTTGATGTATAGAAATGAACTAATATGTTCGCATATGTATAAAGAATAAAGGCTCAAAGTGTTATTTTAACATTGATCTCATGAAAGGAATCAAATGTATAAATTATAAAGATATCATATATAAAAATTATTTTCATGCATAAATCAAACTCATTAAGAAAGAATTTCAAGATATATGCTTTTTACAAATGAAGAAATTGCAATGACTTTTAGGGAATTACTTCCTATATCTTTCTTTTGTAAATAGCATGTACTCACAACTTTGTAGGCAACGTGGGTCATAGTATATAGATGATACTATTTTTTATCTCTCTATTTTTTTCTGTAGATATTTTTCAATATGTGTATTTTTTAGAGAGTCAACCCATGTACAGATTGTACATTTTTTTTCGATTTTGGTGAGTGGTTAATTTTGTGGCTTTTCTGTTTGATCTTGGTTTAGGTAACCCCAGATATGTCTTTTTGTTTTTGTAGTAGTCATGCATAAATGAGATATAAGCATATACTCTCAATTTCTACTCAAATCATTTAATCTAAGCAAAAATAATAATAAAAAAATATATGATACTCTATTAAGATGAGAAAAAATTCATACATTCAATGCTAATACCTATAGAGATCATCTAAAAATTTGAAGAAATAAGAAATGTGTTTGGAGTAGAAAAAATATATATTTCACTCTGAATAAAGGAAATTAGGCTCAAATTATATCTCACAAAGGTAGTCTCCACTAAAAAAATTCATAAACACCGATTTTGGGTTTAATATAATTTCCACATCTTATCAAGAAATACTAATTATGACAAAAACTAACTAATTATCAAAAATAATTACAAAATATTTCATGATATGTTTTCAAAAATTAATCTAACAGTACAAAAGACTTAACTATTTACTTAAATTTGATTTAAAGAAAAGATAAATTTTTGTTAATTTTTTTTATTCCAAAAATTACTAAATCACACAAAATAGAAATAAAACCAAACACACAAAAAATGAAAAAGTAAATTTTTTATTTTTAAATATTTTTTTTTTATTTTTTTTATTTTTAAATTGTTAAAACTTTTTTTTTTAAGCATGGTAACTTTTCACCACCCCCAACCTAGAACTTACATTGTCCTCAATGTAACAACTGTAAATTAAAGATAAAGAGAAAAGAGAAGAAAGACTACCTATTTCTTGAGAAAGTGCAAGTAGTAATGGAAAATGCAGGTGCATCCATCACATTCATCATTAAAGTGTATACAGACAGATCGCTGTGAACTTCTAACATCTCAACAAATATTTTTAGTTTTAACAATTTAAAAATTATTCACATGTAATTAAAATGAAATAATTAAGTAAATAAAAGAAATAAAAGGAAATTACCTAAAATGATGGGTTGCCTCCCATCCAGCGCTTAGTTTAACGTCTTAGCAAGACGTAACTTGGGGATTGCATTTTAAGTAAACTCAATGTCCCCTCATCATTGAGTCAATCAAACCTGCAGGTAAGACAAGGTTGTCTACCTATACTTTTTCAGTCATGCCCTATTGATTTTCAGATTTCTTTCTGTACTTAAAACTAGAGGCATATTTTGAGTTTTAGATAACCCACATCTAGGTACAAATCAAATAATTAAGGCATAAAAACACAATTGTACCTAGATTAAACAAAGAAACTAGCTCCTTAGATTGTAATTAAAACTTTAAAGTGCTTGTACTTTAGTAAAGGAGAGTTAAAAGTACAAGGGTACGTAGATGCAGACTTTGGAGGTGAAGTTGATCACCGAAGAAGCACCACCGGTTATATATTTACTGTTGGAACTACAGCTGTTAGTTGGATGTCACAAATACAGAAAATTGTCACTCTATCTACTACAGAGGCTGAGTATGTAGCAGTAACTGAAGCTAGTAAAGAGATGATATGGCTTCAAGGTTTGTTAACTGAGCTGGGATTCAAACAAGAGAAGAATGTTCTGCATAGTGATAGTCAAAGTGCAATACACTTGGCGAAGAATTCAGCATTTCATTCTAGAACAAAGCATATTGGACTTCATTATCACTTCATCAGATCTCTATTGGAAGATGATGTATTAATACTGGAGAAGATTAAAGGAAGCAAAAATCCAGCAGATATATTAACAAAGGTGGTGACTATTGACAAACTGAAGTTGTGTTCAACTTCAGTTGTTCTGCTAGAGTAATAAAGACTAGAAAAGCTGCTGCATTGATCGAGGTGCGAAGACAGATTGAAATCAGTCTTCATGTGGGAGATTGTCATAAAGATCCTTAATTTAAGGAGCAAATTAAGGAGCAAAACATAGAGCAATTCATGGAGCAAAACAAGGAGCTTAATTCAAAGAGCAATTTAAAGAACCATTAATTTAAGGAGTAATTCAAGGAGTGAATTTTCCTATAAATAGATGTGTAATTGTAATGAATTAATCATCCAAAGTGTTCATTCCAATTGAGAGAAAAGCTTTTGTGAGAGAAAATTGAGAGTAATTTTCTTGGGTGTAATTGGGTTGTGAGTTGTGAGTGTTGTAAACACCTTGTGTAATTTCTCCCCTTTTAGTAAAAAGATCTGCAGTAGGTCCGGAGACGTAAGCAAGATTGGTCGAACTCCGTTATCAAATTTTGTGTGTTATTTTTCTATTCTTGCTTTCTCATAAATCTGACTTATCAGGAATTTGCGTAATTTCCTAACAAGCTGACCCCCCACTTAGGATGCGGGATACGTCCTAAGAAAAGGTCTTGAGTTCAAAACTGAACCCCTTCTTTGGAACACATGTAAGGGTTGGATTAATTTCACCATTGCGTGTGTCTTATCCCATGAAAAATTAACGTGATAACCCCTAAGTAGAGGAGGATAGTCAAATGACCCCCTACTTGGGATACGGGATGCGTCCTAAGGAAGCGTCTTAAGTCCACAAAAAGGGGACCTTTCCCTTTGCGTAAAAAAATGAGACAAGTATAAATGAATTTCTTGAACACTTTGTTTCCTTATTTTAATTCCAAGCACAATCAAACGAAAGCAAATAAAAATATATATTACAAACTTCAAACACCTCTCAATTAAGGAGGCCTTTACTTATTCGTAGGATGCGATTCGGTCCTTATTAACACAGGAGCCTTGTGAATATTCTTTTCTAGTGCCCTTTGTTTCTAGTATTGAACCAATTTGCACAATTTATCCCTTTCCTCCTTGTATTTATCCCATTGATGGTGTGTTATGATCAATTCATTATGCATATCTTCCAACTCTTGTTCCATAACTCCAGAGCAAGTCTTTAAGCTACACAATTCCTAATCCACAAATTCAGCTACTTCCCAACACGTATCTACCATTTGCTTTGAATCCTTAGTGAGAGATATTACCAGCAATAAATCAAAATAAATGTTAAAAATTAACAACACAAATGTTACAGAATAACACCTTACCAACAGTATGCAATACTAAAAAATTCCCTAAGGGGTTGCTCACATTGAGCATGCATCTAGCCATCATATGCCAGAGCATCCCCTTCTTATGTTTGTGAGCTGTATAAATCAAAGGATGATTTGTAAGAACCCCAAAATGGAGATATAATTCATGTTGAGCATGCGGGTTATAAAACATCCTACTTATGAATAGATCATCTAGCCCATAATTTCACCTCATTTTCATTTAACGGGAAAAATGCTTTGTAACGGGATGACGTCTTCCCCTAATGGGGAAAATTCTTTAATAAGGATAGAATTCACTAACATATCTATGCCTACTTAGAAGTCTTGATCAAGATACTCCCCACTAAGGGGTGAAGCTACATGCTCGGCCTTAGCCTCCTTTTTTGAAGAAGCAATGACTTGGTTGGGTTATGAATTTAACTCAATGTCTAGTGCGTGGGGTGACACATAAAGTGCTCTAGATTTTCTGATTTTCCTCCCCGAATAGGTATCGAGGGAATTTGGTTTACCTCGTCACTAGTGGTAGGAGAAGTGGAACATTTCTTAATAGCGGGAAGTTTCTTAGTACCCCACAAAGTAATGTCCAGGGTGCAAGAAAAACATGACCCTGTTTCAATCAAGTCGTTCAGATCAACTTGGATGTAATCCATTCGACCTTTAAAACCTCAAAATTATAGCCTCAAAAAAATTATAAATTGCTTTGGGGACACTTAGAATTCAAAAACAAAGCTACTAATACGAGACATATAGCCTCAAGTTCTTAGGAAAAATCAAACTTGTTTTTAAACAACCAAGCACAAATGTCATATATGAGGTGATTCAATATAAATATCAAGGATTTCAAATTAAAGCATTTATTTACTAAAAGACAAGGGGGATTAATATCATAAATAATTATTCATTCACGAAATAGATTATGTTACATCAAAAAATTATCCCAAAGATTACAAGGTTGTTCTAATATGAAAGATAAAAGATGAGGTGCTCTCTACAGAGTGGCTTCCTCTACCATACTTCATACCATACTTTGAGCATGTCCTTTTCATCACGAGGTAAAGGTTACAGGGTGCTTGTTGAGGGGTCTTTAAATCGGATGCTTTGAAAGGCTCTCATCAAAGTGAAATAGGGAATTGTCAAATCCAACTTCTCAACCTAAGTCTTAAGGATGCTCACCATAAAACTCACTCCATTCCTATACACTTTGGTGCACTATTCTTATAGAGTCTCCATCAGGTCTGAAAGCAAGCTTATCTGATTTGACAGTAAGCTCATCTGGTCTCCAAGTGAGTTAGCCTTCTCTTCAGCTTTTTTTTCATTTGCTCGTTAACCTTGCTCAAAGTAGTAGCTCTATTCTTTTCTTAGCTTGTCAGACTTATCCAGTAGGTCGCCCTCCATCTTTAAAAAAATTGTACCATATTTAGTGAGGAGGACGTCCTTGTCCTTGATGGCCTTCTAATACTTCGTAATTTACAAGCGACTTGCTTGCACTTCATGCTTATAAGCCTTGAGGGATAGTTTTCCTTCCCTGACAAGACCAGCATGCATTAAAAGAGTTAGAAAAATATTAGAGAAAAAAAAACATCATCTCACATATACAAATTCACTTTGATCAAAAAATTAACCATCAATTCCTCGTTGGATCCACCTTCCACTTTGAGAGCTTTTCTAACCCTAGAGCTCTCAACTACACTACCAAAATGATGATAGAGGTCCTTTTTCAAATTAGATTTCCCAAATACTCCCTCATTGAAGTTTGTGATCGAGGTATCCAGCACTACAACATCCTTTATCATGACTTCATCAAACTCAAAGTCATCTAAATACATAGCCTACATTCAAGGAGTAGATTCCTCTATGGCCTTCCTCTTTTTTACTGCCTCAGATCTAGGTGGTAGTGAGGACAAGCTCGGTTGTATGGATGTGGTAGGGGTGGAGGGAATCCAACTGGATATTCTTGAGGAATAGATTCCCTGGTCAGAGATGACGATGTGGGATAAGGTGTGGGTATATAGGAACCATGTTTTGAATATTTGAAGTGTCTATCAAGTCCTTGAGGTTGATGTTCAAGTAGTTCATATTTGTAAAATAATAATTAAAACAAAGATGAGTAATAGTCTGAGTCATAAAATCTAATATTTACCTCATAACAACATGACAACTTGAATACTCGTCTGAATAGTCCCTCCAAATCCTAGATTTTTTCAAATGGGCTATAGTTAATATTTCTCTATAGCTCTCACTCGAGGTGTTTTGCAGCTCAATCTTTTTAATTTTTTCCTTGCCATTTGGACCCAACTTTTTTATCAACTCACTTGCATGAAGTTGAGATGTGCTAAAGTGATGGTTCTAAGAATACAGACTGGTAAGTCGACCCCGTTATCCCATACATCTCCAGTGATGTAAAAATACTTGTCTTCCCAACCCGAGGTGCTATCGAGGAATTTCAAATGCAGCCTATGACCAACAACAAATGAAATGTATGCCCTTCCACTACTACAAATATTACATATGGCCTCGGTTTTTAACCGTGACCATAGGTCTATGGCCACGGTTATAAGAACCAAGGCCTAAGTGAAAGAAACCATAGGTAACGATCTATGGTCTCATTTTTTTAACCGAGACCATAGGATGTACCTATAGCCTCGGTTATTAAAAAACCGAGGCCATAAGGTGTACCTATGGCCTCGGTTATATGGTAACTGAGGCCATAGGGTGTATATATGGCCTCAGTTATATGCTAACCGAGACCATAGGGTGTATATATAGCCTCGGTTATATGCTAACAGAGGCTATAGTTACACCCTATGACCTCGGTTTTTCCAATAACTAAGGTCATAGGTACCCCTATGGCCTCGGTTTTACAATAACCGTGGCCATAAGATATACATAAATTAAAAAATATATAATTAATAATTACGATATTAAAAATCAATATAAATTACAATAAAATTATTAAAAACAATATTAAAAATTATATTATATTAAAATTAAAAGTATAATTACATTCGAGAGTTTATTATACATTGAAACATAACAAAAACTTACTATTACAAACTGACTTTTTATTATTAATTACAAGCATAAATATGCTTCAAAAACGATTATAATGATAATTACTACTTTTTAGCTAATTGAAAAATCTCTCAAATCTTTCTTGACTCCATCTTCTGCAAATGTATATTCGATTGCATCTTTTTCCAATTGAAATATTTCTCTCCAACCTGAATCACCACTGGAAACATTAAGCAAGAATAATAATCAAATGAATTGTAATTATAGAAACATATTAAACATCCTCAAGGTTACTAAAGGTGCAACGCACCAGTAGCACACCAAAGACTAAGACAACGCACCTGGCCAAGACACCAACAGTAACGCAAAGATACCAACACCAAGCAGTAGCACCAACGCCAGCGTATGGCACCAACACCATGGGAATTGCTTAACAAGTAACAATATTTTGTCAGAGAGATCACATTCGACAACAAAAAACAAAGAAGAAGCAACTAGACAAATAACACAAGCATGAATTGTAAAGAAATGTTTTTTATTGGATTTTGGTATATGTAGCTAGTACTTTTCAGAAATTGATTCTACTTATTTTGGGTCATTATTGACTTAAATTAGGAATTGATTCAGAAAGGTTTGTGGCATATTGGCATAATGTTATATTAATCTTATTTCACCGTACATCTAAATGTGAAAGTATTCACAAGTTATATTAATCACCACCTTGGAAACAACCAATTAGGAAATTTTAGCAAGTAACTACCTCTTTCAAAGCCAAACAAGAAAGGAACCATCGATTGAATGGATATAAGCATTAATATATAACAAGTTATCATCAAAAGTCTGCTTGATAATTTGCATAGTTGAACTAGAAAGTCATTAGCATCTTCCCTGAAAAAAAAGTTATGTGTTATTCCAACCTAGATCAGCCAACAACAATTGATATATTGTAGGTTTCACTTTGTAGAGTAGAGTTTCATTTGCATACAAGATTACAAGAACTAAAACACACAAGTACAGGAAATATAAAGAATAATACTTTGAATTAGGACATAATAAAGTAAAATTATGTGAGAATAAAAAGTTACCATACCAGTGCTTTACCCTATATGCTCTTTCCAAAGTCTCCTCCTTAGCTCGTTTTAAAACTTCTCCCATATGTTCTACAACATCTTCCTCAATTTGTGACACGCACCTGGAAAATATTATCTTCTAGTAGTCAACCAATCAAATAAATATTTCCAAAATGATAATAATAATAAATTAACAGCATCAAGAGAAAATTCAATTTCAATCATACCACACCATACCACAAGACATCTGTTTCATAATCACTATTTTGACATACAACTCATGAACTATCAATAAAGAAGAATCTGTTTCTAAGTGTTATGTACTACCACACCTTATTTTCCCCTCAGATTGGATCCACCTTGCAAACCTATAAAACACATATCGAGGGTTTCAATATTCTATAGATAATTAAAAATAGAGTGGTAAGAAATTATAGCGAAACAATGAACCAGTGACCAGCTAATCAACGACAAAACACACCATCGAACAACGACCACCGACTAGCGACCATCGAACTAGCGAACCAATAAACCATCAAACCAACGAATAAAGACCCATCAAACAACGAACCATCGAATAATGACCCATCAAATAGCAAACCATCGAACAACGACCCATCAAACTAGCGACCAATGAACCATCAAACATCGACCCATTGAACAGTGACCACCGACTAGCGACCATCGAACCAGCAAACTAGAAAGTTGGGAAGAGGAAGAAGAGATGAGAAGATGACACAATATGGGAAGGGGAAGAAGAGACGAGAAGATGACGTGAGATGGGAAGAGGAAGAATATCAAGAGGGAGAGAGAAAATTCTGGAAAAATGAATATATAGAGAAAATTAATAAAGAAGCTGGTCTGGGAGATAGATATATATATAAAATAAAGATGGGAGAAAAAGGAAAAAATAAAAAAAATGATATAAGAGAGGGCCGAGAGAAGAAAAAAAAGAGATAGGTATAAGAAAAAAAAGACAAAAATAAAAAAATGATATTACTTATGGCCACGGTTATTAATACAAACCGAGGCCATAAATATATCTTATAGCCTTGGTTTTTAGTAGACCGTGACCAAAACCCTATGACCTCAGTTTTTAAAAAAACTGAGGCTATAGGTCTAAGACCATATGTATGTATTGTAGTAGTGTTCCCTTTATCCAAGTTGTTTCTCTTTAGACAGTACATACTTCTCAATTTGTCAATAGTTAGATCCATCCTATGTTCACCAACAACTACAAAAAGGCACAAGAGAGTCCGTCATTCTTTAGGATTGACTTAGGAGGGATTGGTATCAAAAGTATTGAGGGCCCGAGCTATCACTCGGTGAAATGGACACTAGAGTCCAATTTTGAATGGCACCAAGTACCATCTACCATCCCGTAGGTGGATTATCGATGTCATATAAATGATGGGGTACTGGTATCAGACTTATACTGAGTAGGATGCCATATTTATGCTTGATTTCAATCAAGTAGTCAAAAGTCAGAACATTAGGTATCTTTTCTATCTAATGCTTGTATTTAGTTATTTTGGTGGGTCACCCCAATGGTCACATTTTTTGGGGTGGAGTACTTTAGCCACTAAGGATACCAAAATGTGAATGATGGGCACTAAACCTAAAGAAGAAGAAGAGGAGATAGGATGGGATCAAGATGAGGTAGGGAGAGCTAGGATGCTCTCCTTAATAGATACCCCGCCTGTATTAGGTCTTGTTTCATAACTTGTTGAACTTTCATCAGGTTGCTTAGTTTATGACGAGCTCATTGTGAAGCGAGCAGAGTCTCAAGATCCTTCTCAGGGTACAATTTTTGTGGAGTCTGAAGGGACAAATTTTGAGGAATGGGCTATACCCTTTCCCTTGTTAAAGGACATGGATAATAATAAGGAAAATAGGAAGAAATTACATAAATAGGTCAATGTCACAAGTTTGATGAAGAGCAGTCTAACGATCACCAAATGGATTGGTTATCAAATGAAGTTGCTAACTAAACTGACTAAAACTTAAGCAAAGTCTTTTCAAACAGGCTAATAATGAAAAAGAGTAACATGGAAAGGTAAACTGGACTGAGTTTCTCTAAAGAAATATTGACTAAGTTATTTTTAAGGTAAAATGTAAAAAAGTTTCCGAGGAAGGGAAGTTGAAAGGTTTACCTCATTAAAACCCAAGTTATTAATGGGAATATTCGCTAAACTCCTTGGAAACCTTGCGAGTAAGGGAGTTCGTGCTAGACACAGCACGCATGAAAATTTCCTATCTATTAAAGAGCTCGTTGAATTGGACTCCTTATTCATAGTTGCTTAACAATGCAAAGATCAGGAAATGAAGTATTCCCTTGACTTCTCAAAATCAAGGAAATATAGGAGTTAATGTTTGGTATTATCTAGGTAGTAGGTGTTGGGCACAGCGGGTAAAGGTAAAATGAATTCAACAGAGTAGAATAATGACACCGGAAATTTAACGTGGTTCACCCTTTAATTTGGGCTAAGTCCACGGGACAAACTCCGAAAATATTTCTTCCACTAATAAGATTAATGGGTACAAAGTGAGAGGCAATACAACAAATTGAGATAAACCCAAAATAGTGTCACACAAGTGTTTCCCAAACTCACTATTTTGTCACTCCCCCTTTAGTAAAATATCCCAATATTTTTCTAAGATATTCTCTCCCACTTTCTTACACACAACATTATTTTTCTTCAAAGGAAATTGTTCCTTTGGCTTTGCTTTGCTTCACTTCTTGTTTGGTGTGTTGATATTTCTCTAAGGCAAAGACATTGCCTATTTATAGGCAAAATTGCATATCAATGTTAGATGCACCTACCATTGTGGTTGTACCTACCATTTGTGGTTGCACCTACCATTTATGGTTGCACCTACCATTTATGGTTGCACCTACCATTTATGGTTGCACCTACCATTTGTGTTTTCTTCCTCTTAAATGTAGGAGGGACTTACAGTAGGTAGGCGACCCTAACAACCTGAGGTACCTTACTCATATAGTGAAAGTAGCACTCGTTTAGTCGCTCTTACATAGCAACCTGGTCCTTGGTAGCAATCAACCAAGACCTGAGAATCAAGACCTGATGATCAAGACCTAGCCTAAGTAAACGACCTGGTACACCACCCCAACGACATAGATCACATCTTTGCATACAAGATCTCAGGTAGCACGTATATAACGACCTGAGAACAGCAACTTAATCATGTATAAAACTACTTTTTTTAATGTACTCTAACAACTCAAATTAGAACACCTACCTATGTAACCTCAACACTTGTCTAATAAGTGTTATATATCTCTCCTTAGTGAGATAGATAAAAGATCTTCTCTTTATTAAACATTTGATATATCTCTCTAGAATCTCTAAAAGTCCTAACACACTATAATCTCTCCAAACACCATTAATATGGACATGAAAACATCCTCTAACTTTCCCATGTAAAGTAAAAGAAACAAATTTATTATTATTGGTTGTGACATTGTTGGAGTAATTGGGGGATACAGGGGAAGGAACTATACAACTAGAAGTGTATCACTTTGTAGTCAAATTCAGGATGTGATTTATGGTTCCTACTATGGTACTCGTTGTTGCCAAATGTAAATCCCAAAAGAAATTTGGGATTATGGCTTTGGAGTCGAAAGTGTATTCAATCACACCAATTCCTTGATCTATGATGCTATTTCATATGATTATGCTTTTGTAGTAGATGACAGTTACAATTTCTCCTCCTTAGATCTTAAGAATATGCAAAACACAAAAACCATTCCTTTGGTGCTTGATTGGTCTATTGTTAACAATACATGCGAAAAAGCTCAAGAATTTCAAGATAATTGTACATGTCAAGTAAGTTATAGTGAATCTGTTGATTCAAGTAATGGAATTGGATATCGCTGCAAGCGCTGGCAAGGTTTTTAAGGAAATCCATACCTTCCTATTGAGTAGGTAATTTAATAAAGGGAGAGTTACCTAATTTATCTTTTATTATAGTTTAATATATTATTATTATTATTAAAAAGTCATTGAAAAAAGACTAATAATTATTTTTTATTTTTTAAATATTTTTTTGTTTTTATTTAAGTTTTTCTTCAATCTTTTCAAATCAAAACTCTGAATGTCTTTTGCATTAAAAAAAAAGAAAAAAAAATTAAGCATCTATTTTTTATGTTTTTATTTCATTTTTTCAAGTCAAAATGTTCTCAAACCTCTACATTTAAAAAGATGAAAAAAATAATAATTAAACAATCACTTTTTAATAATAATACGACGAAACTGTAATAAAAAATAATACAAAATTTAAGTATCATTTTTATAATAAGAAAATGACTCCGATGAACTTATTTCATTGAAAAAAGATAAATAATTATTTTTTATATTTTTAATTATTTTTCTCTTTTTATTTAATTATTTCTTCAATTTTTTCAAGTCAAAACTCTCTCTTCATATATTGCATTGAAAAAAAATTAAGTGGTCATTTCTTAATAAAAATTGGACTAAATTATAAAAAAAACAAAAATAAGTGTAAGATCTTATTGTAATTTTTGATCTTGATAATATTTTTTTCTTTAACTATTTTTTATGTATTGTATTTAAAAAATGAAAAAAATAATTAAACAATTACTTTTTAATAAAAATAGAAAACTGGAATAAAAGGTAGAACCTAAATGTAATTTTTGTAATAAGAAAATGATTTCATTAATATTTTCTCTTTATAAATACTTATTTTGTGTTACAATCTTCTAAAAAAAAATAAAAATTCATGTAATTATTTGTGGTTGTTTATTTATTAAGTTGACAAAGTACAATAACATTACATATATAGGCAAGGCTGCAACCCACTAGATGCAGTAACACTTGGCATTGGTCTTGGTAAGAAGTAATTAATACACTATTACTTAATATGAGACACATTCAAATTTTTCAATTTCATTTTATATCAAATTTACATTCACGTGGATGTTCACTAAATATGAGACTCACTCAAAGTCATCATGACAAGCATATATGACTAACAGATGCTTATTAATTAAAACAACATAAATTATGTGATTGCTAGTTTTATTTTCCTCTGTACGTAACTATCACTTGATATCATTTGCGATGTAAATTAACAACTAATTAATGGCCAAACATATTTGTTTTTTTCAGTTAATGGCATTAGGTTAGAGGAGATTCTAAATTTATTTATTATGTTGAGAGCTTATATAGGAGATTAATTAGCTAAGACAATAACGCTTTTATAGTGTCAGAAACTGAAATCATTTTTATACTTTAATTAATGCTGAATAGTTGAACATTTCAAGTAAGAGAGAAAAAATATAAATATTCATCTCCTTTATATTTGTGCAATTTCTTTGAACTTTCTTATGCTGATTAATGATAATTAACCATGGTTTTATCAACAAACTGTGAGAGAAGACCAGAAAACTAAAGGCATGTTTGGTTGATTAACTCAAAAATAACTTTTAAAAAATAATTTAAAGACAATTTTTTTATAGTGTTTAAAAATAATAAGTTGTTTGGTTATTATTTTAACAAAAGAAAAAAAATGATTGTGTTGTTTTACCAAATTATTTTAAATCACATGTTAAAGCATATAATTAATGATATCTACTAAATTTTAAGAAAATATGTTTTAAAAACATTGAAAATAACTCTTAGCTGTTCTCTAAATTTTAAGTTTTAAAAATAATTTGTTTTTAAAAATATGGCCAAACATATTCATTTATTTTTAAGAACAAGTTTTTTGTTTTATAAACCATAAAACTGTTTTTAAATTGATTGGCCAAGCAGCCCTAATTTTCTAGGTTAACATCAATATAAGTTTGTCTTAATTGTATTTTGTGACGTTATAATATTAAGAGCAAACCTCAAAATGTATAGTTAAAATGAAAATAAAATATCACTATAGAATATAAAATAAATATAACCATAAACTTAATTTAATTTAATTTTAATTTTAATGGTATGAATTAAATTTGCATAGTTAACTTAGATTTTTTTACTTTATGGTTATACTTCAATGCAACTCATATAAATTTAATATGAGTTAATTTTGATTCAACTTACTTTAAAATAAATTGGGTTTGATAATTTATGAGATGACTTATATTACACTTTTAACAAATAAATAAATAAGAATATGTATAATTTTATTTTAAAATAAAAATGTTAGTGTAAATATTATATTTTATAAAGTAAAAAAAAACAATTACAATTTTCTATAATGATATTATTGTAATTATAAAAATGATATCATTAATAAATATCTTTTATTAAATGAGTTTGTTAACAGCTTATATGTTATATGTTATGTAAGTTAGATTTTTTCAACTCCACAGGTAAATTAGATTTTTTCAACTCATTACCTTATTGTATCAACTTTAAACTAAGTGAGTTGAATTAAAATGTTAATTTGATATCTCCTGTCAATAACTATTGAAAATGTAAAAGAGTTTTACCAAAATAACTTTAAACATATATATACATTTCAGTCGAATAACTTATGTCAATGGTTTTATTTTTATTATTATATTTGCATATATAGGTGTTTTGATACTACTTGTGGGTGGTTCTTGGATTTACATTGGTCTAATAAAGAAAAGAAAACTAATCAAACTCAAGGAGAAGTTTTTTGAGAAAAATGGTGGAATATTACTTTTGCAACAACAAATTTCGGATTATGGAGGAGGGTAGAGACAGCAAAGATTTTTAGCTTAAGAAGATCTCAAAAGGGAAACTGATAATTTTGATAAAAGTAAAGTTCTTGGTCAATGAGGTTATGCGTGGAACATTTTATAAAGGTGTGCTTCCAGATAATAAAATCGTTGCCATCAAGAAATCTAAAATTGTTGATTTAAGCCAAATTGAACAGTTTATTAACGAGGTGGTACTTTTTTCTGGGATTAAACATCGCAAGGTAGTGAAGTTATTGGGAAGTTGTTTGGAAACTGAAGTCCCCTTATTATTCTATGAGTTCATAACTAAATGGGATGTTTTTGATTATATTCATAATTCTACAAATATTTCACGGAGAATGCGTCTCAAAATAGCAACAAGAACTCCTCGTGCACTTGCATTCTTCATCTTTTATGGCAGTCATTTAACAAAGACCGCACCGATGTGAACGTTTACCAACATACACATCGTTTATTAAGTAGCTGTAAATCATGTGATTTAATCATTGTGATTGTTGAAATAGTAATTAATATTTTTTTATATAAACAATGTATATGCCTTATACAAATTAAGAAAAATATATCGGAGAAACTATTTATTTTTTCTTCTTATTGTTTCTTCAAATATTTATTTATTCATGGTATCAGAGCTAAGTGACTCAGTCGGTACCCGACCAGTTGTAGAGGATGGACCCTGCGCCGGTGTGAGGAAGAGGCGTTTTATATCCCCAGTTGGAAATCGATGTCATGAGGAGTGTTGAAGTCCCACATCGACTAAGCACTAGATTTTTGTTACACTTATAAGTTTATGGCAACACTTCCTCTTTGAGAGCTCTTTTGGAGGGTGGTTGATAAATCATCGTTTAAATGTACCCATTGTCATCAAAAGAGTCATACAAAATAACGATGTTTTGAACTTGTGGGATATCCTAACTGGTGGGATCACAACCGTGACTCTCGGAAGAAAAATCCAAGATAGAGATGTCTACTTCTACCATTGTTGAAACAACAAAAGATCATGTTGTAAACTCCTCAACAAATGTTGGTAAGATGCTTAAAGTTTTTTCTCCTGTTTTTAATAATACATGGATAATTGATTTAGGTGCAACTGATCATATGACATTCGATTCTAGATAAATCTCAAAACCATATTCACACAAAACTGTTTGCACTGCCAATGGTAACACAACCTCAATTATTGGGGAAAAATCTTTGTCTCTCACTAGTACTTCGAATTTAGATCCAGTACTAGTTGTTCCCTCTTTAGAGTATAACTTTATATCTATTTCTCAAATAACCATTGTTTTATCTTTTTTTATTTATTTTTGGCCTGACTTTTGTGTCTTCAAGGACATCCATACAAAGCAAACAATTGGTCGTGGTGTTAGGCAAGAAAACCTGTATTATTTGGACTTTGATTCAAAAAATCATGCACCGGTAGCAACTCTATCGAAAAAGGATGAATCAAATATATGGCTATGGCATAGGAGATTGGGCCATGCTTCTTTTGGATATTTAAAGAAATTATTTTCAAGTTTATTTTTGAACTTAGATCTTTCTACTTTAAAGTGTGATGTTTGTGAACTAGCAAAAAGTCATTGTTCCTCATTTCCTATAATCTTAAATAAAAGTCCATTTCCGTTTATGGTTATACATTCTGATGTATGAGGTCCTTCCAAAGTCTCTACTTTGGAAGAATCACGTTGGTTTGTTACATTTATTGATGATTTTAGTAGAATGACTTGGATCTATTTAATGAAATCTAAAAATGAGGTAAACATATTATTTAAAATTTTCATAAAATGGTTCGTACTCAGTATAAAACACATATTCAAGTTCTACATAGTGAAAATGGAGGAGAATATAAAATTTTTGAGCTTCAAGAATATCTTAAATTAGAAGGGATTATTTATCAAACGACTTGTGTTGATACACCTCAACAAAATGGAGTTGCAGAAAGAAAAAATTGACACTTTTTGGAAGTTGTATATGCCTCATTGATTTAAGTTCATATGTCATTATCTTATTGGGGAGAAACACTTACTTCTGCTGTATATTTGATCAATCGGGTACCTTCTAGTTCCATTAACTTCCAAACACCACTACAAGCCATCACTGAAGCAATTGTTGCACCAAGTGTTCCAAATTTACCTCATCATGTCTTTAGGTGTGGGGTATTTGTACACCTACATAAACAACAACATAGCAAGTTGGATCTACGAGCAATATGTTGTGTTTTTATGGGATATGCCACACAATAAAAATGTATCGTTGTTATCATCCTCCTACAAAACAAATGATTACCACCATGGATGTTATTTTTCATGAAGATGCAATGTATTTCTCTTCTACACCTGAATTTTTAGGGGAGTACAACTATGTTGAAATTCAGACCCTTACATATAAATTGTTTCCTTATGAAGAAAGACAAATTATACGTAAGGAAAATACAAATAACTTGAATTGATATGGTAATAACTCCCAATATAGAAAAGACTCAACGGAAATGAAATCAAGTCCTCATCAACTTCAAAATCATCAAGCAAGTTCATTACTACCACTAAGTGAGTACGAGTTTTCTACTCTACAAGTTGCTGATATACCTAACCAATTGTTTGCAGAGGATGTTCCAACTATTGAACTAGCCAGTAAAATACTTCCACCACGTCCTAACAGAGGTATTCCTAAAGCCATGTATGAACCTGAGATTTATAGTAAAGTCAAATATCCCATGAGTAACTATATGTCTAAACATCGTTTGTCAAAGTTAAACGTGTTATTTGTGAATCAATTATCAATTGTATCTATTCCTAATAGTGTGTAGGAAGCTTTAGCTAACCAAAAATGGAAAGATGCTATGAATGAAGAACTAAGATCCTTAGAAATAAATAAAACTTGGAAACTTGTCGATCGTCCACCAACAAAGAAAATTGTTGGATGTCGATGGAATTTTTCAATAAAGTATCAAGCAGATGGTATGATTGAACGCTATAAAGAAAGAATAGTGGCAAAAGAATACACTCAGACATATGTGATAGACTATACAGAAACATTTACACATGTAGCCAAAATTAATACTGTTCGAGTCTTGGTATCTCTAGCTGCAAATTTAGATTGGCTATTATATTAGTTTGATGTAAAAAATGCCTTTCTACATGGAGATTTAATTGAAGAAGTCTACATGGAATTACCACCAGGAATCAAGAAATCCAAAATCCATGATGAAAAGGTGTACAAATTAAAAAAATCACTATATGGATTGAAATAATCCCCAAGAACATGGTTTGCCAGGTTTACAAAGTCAATAAATCTATTTGGCTATAAGCAAAGCAATTCATACCATACTTTATTTCTGAAAAAAAAGGTATGGTAAGATCACTGTACTTATTGTATATGTTGATGATATGATAATAACAGAAAATGATCTTGAAGAAAGGAAAGTTCTACAAAGTTATTTGTCCAAAGAATTTGAAATGAAAGATCTTGGTTCCTTAAAATATTTTCTTGGGATTGAGGTTTCTCAATCAAAAGAAAGAATCTTTTTATCTCAAAGAAAGTATGCCTTAGATTTATTAAAAGAAACTGGTATGTCGGCATGTCAACTAATTAATAGACCAGTAGAAGAAAGATTAAAGTTATGTATCAAGGTTGATCAAGTTCCAACAAATAAAGAAAGATACCAAAGGCTTGTTGAAAGGTTTATGTATTTGGCACATACAAGACCAGATCTTGCCTATGCTTTAAGTATTGTCAACCAATTTATGCATAATCTTGGAGAACAACATATGAATGCAGTTATTCATATTTTGAGATATTTAAAGTCTACTCCTGGAAAAGAAGTATTGTTCACTAAAAACTCAGAGTTCTAAAGAATAGAAGTATATTGATGCTAATTGGGCTGGATCAATGAATGGTAGACGATCTACATCAGGCTACTTCACTTTTGTAGGGGGAAACCTTGTAATATGGAGAAGTAAGAAACAACATGTTGTTTCCCGTTCAAGCGCAAAGGCTTAATACAGAAGCATGGCACTTGGGCTTTGTGAGCCCTTGTGGTTACAATCTATCTTAAAAGATTTGGGATATCCTGCTAAAGAATCAATCAAGTTATTTTGTGACAATAAAACAGCATGTGATATTGCTCATAATCCAGTTCAACACGATCGTACAAAACATGTTGAAGTTGATAGATTTTTTATTAAGAAAAATTTAGAAAAAAATCCATTAGAATTACCAAAAATTAAGTCAGAAGATCAATTGGCTGACATTCTCACTAAAGCAGTCTCATATCGAGTATTCACAGAAGTTTCAGTCAAGTTGGGCATGAAAGACATCTATGCACTAACTTGAGGGGGAGTGTTGAATTCAACAAATACTGCAACTTATTCAACAAATACTATACCGATGCCAACGCCTACCAATATACATGACGCCTACGAAGTAGTTGTAAATCATGTAATTCAATCATTGTGGTTGTTGAAATAGTAATTAATATTTGTCTATATAAATAATGTATATATCCTATATAAATTAAGTAAAATATATATAAGAAATCATTTAATTATTTTTTTCAAATTTTTATTTCTTCATCAGTCATACACAGAGAATGGAAAACATACTTGGATAGAAGATGATAAATTTTTAGAAGAGACTAAATATTTGTTGAAATTAACCTTCAATATATAACATGGGAACTATGAGGTGCTAGGGAGCAATCGTGGCAATTCAACTTCAAAGTTTGATAGTATGGAGAATCAAATGCTAATGATACATTAGTTAGTACGTACTTGAAGCGATTCAACTAAGTTGTAATTATGGTGTTATATATAGTGGTTGGGTTGTTGCATGCAGAGCAAGTTTCTTAGGCTTAGATATCTTTTTAATTAAATCCTGTAAAGGTTGTTTGTATATAAATACTGTTCTTGTATTCATCACTGTATTCAAGAAATCACATTAATTCACTTTTACACAACTTTTTCTTCTATCTTGTTTTTCATCTTTCTCACTAGCCAAACAAAGGTTCTTTAGATTTTTCATAGTATATATCGGAGCTAAGACTCATATACTGAATTTAACAATGAGTGATTCGTCACTGACACTACGATTCCACCTACAACAATTAAAGTTGGTGATTCAACTCTAGTTTCTAACTCAATTGATAGGGCAACTGTGACATTCCATATATAATAGTTTTTTTAAGGCGTTCACGCATATATTTCTTAAAATAAATTTTAAAAATAGACGTAAGGATAGGATATTTATTAGAAAATTAAAATCCTTAATATTATAGAATTCTTATTTTTTGTTTAGCTTAATTTTTTTTTAAAATAAAATAAAAAGAGTAATATATCATTATTGTAAATTATAAAAGAATTCTTGTACACAATGCAAATTTTTCTTCTTTTTTTTTAACTAGGAAGTTCTAAAAAACAAAATAGAATATAAGGGTGGAATATCTATTAAGAAAGTAAAACCCTTAATATTATAAGTGTATTGTTATTGGCACAATGATGTCACAACTCATTTAATACTAATTTTATTAAAATGAAAATTTTATTATTTAGACATCAATGAATTCTTTTCAATGCATTTAATACATTCAAAGGGTAGCATTGTAATTTTACTAAAATTATTAATAAATAATTATACCATTAACAAAATAAATTATAAAAATATTGCCACCTTATTATAAAAATTGTTTTATTTAAGGTGTTTATTTAAAAAAAATCAAAATTTAAAATAAAATATAAATTACAAGTCCAACGAGATATATATTATTTTGAAAAATAAGAACATTATTTTCTAAAATTAAATTAGCAACCTATTGTGATTCAGATTTATATATATTGATCAGCAACATATGCATTGCACATATTTGAATTAATGAGTGTGGGAAACGCCTTGGGTGTGATTTAACAATATCAAGTAACTTTTTGTTAATCTAATAGAATGGGTTATACTTAGTATGGCTATATAGAGACGGTAAACATTACTATCATTAGAGTTCTGTATGGTATTAGAGTCCCTCTCTGAAAATTCAATTTTTTTCTTCAAGATCGTTTCAAGATTGATAAAGTGATATCAGGATCAGTTCAACATGAAAATTACATAGGTAACAAATGTTGCAGACGAACAAATTTCAATCAGATATCAATATTCTCAACTAGCTAGGTCTTCTTGCTAAGCAACTTGCACAACTCTCAATCAATATGCCTCCTACAAATAGTGATGAATTCATTAACAGGAATAAAGACTACAAAGCTATTTATAGATGTACAATTGGAATGCTATTGGTTAGTAGCTACAAATGCCTAGTAGTCTACTATACAAAGCTATAACTCAAGCTGTTACAGATTGATGGCTAGGAGTGAATAGCAATCCAACAGTTCCTTGCAAGCATCTACTACCATAATAAACTCATCTCCCACCATATTTAACCAAAATTTTGTTTTCTGTGCTATCATACTGTAAATTCAAGCTATCACCACCTTTATATGGTTGCAGATTGAGAAGGTACTCAGTCTCTTCTGAGCAAGACTCATTATCAATCCATGGATGCTTATTCTTATTATATACTCCTTCCAATTCCATTGCTACTTCTTTCATTGTAGGTCTATCTTCAACTCTAACTCTTAAGCAATTTTTCACAACTCTGGCAACAACTTTAACATCCTCAAAACTTCCTTCAACCACAACTTGATTGTCAAGAATTTCGAGTAATCGATCCTGCTTTAAGAAAGAAAGAAAATATGCTGCTAGATTTATATTTTCTTCTGACCTTTCAAAAGAAATTGCTTTCTTGCTTGTTAATAGCTCTGCCAAAACAACTCCAAAACTATAAACATCACTTTTCTCATTCAATTGTCCTGTTTGCATATACTCTGGATCTAAGTATCCAAGTGTTCCTTGTACTAAAGTAGTCAATTGAGATTGATCCAAAGGAACTAACTTTGAAGCTCCAAAATCAGCAATCTTTGTTGTGTAATTCTCATTTAATAGTATATTTGTTGTTTTAACATCTCTATGTATTATGGGCATCGAAGTTGATGAGTGTAAGTAAGCAAGTGCTCCTGCAGCTTCTGTTGCTATCTTGAGTCGCATTGTCCATGAAAGTGAAGGGTACTTATAATTAACTCCACCATTATGAATATGATCTGAAAGAGTACCATTTGTAATGAACTCATAAACTAGTACAGGAACTTCTGTTTCCAAACAACAACCTAATAACTTCACAATATTTCGATGGTTGATTTGAGAAAGTACAACAACTTCATTGATGAATTGCTCAATTTGGTCCTGGCTTGTGAGTTTGGACTTCTTAATGGCTACCATTTTGTTATCAGTTGGTAACACTCCTTTGTAAACTGTCCCCGTTCCTCCTTGTCCAAGAATTTTACTTTTGTCAAATTTATTTGTGGCATTTTCAAGATCTTCTGCAGTGAAAATTTTTGGTCTCTCAACTGACTCCTTTAAGGCTGAGATTTGTTGTTGCAATAGTAGTCCACCATTTTGTCTAAAGAATTCCTCTTTAAGTTGTCTCAGTTTTTGTTTCTTTAGCCTCCATAAAATCCCATAAACTCCAGTAAATATTCCTGATAGTGCTATGAATACACCTGCATACATTATAAGGTACATGAATTTACAAGTTTGAATCACAATACCATCCCAAAAGAACTTCTATGGTTTTCATTACCTTGAATAGATACTTAATTACAAATCTATTTGAAATGTTATTCCCTATGTTACATGCACTTTCATATTTCATGAAATACACGTGTACAAGCGACATATATGAACATGATGTATACACTCAACACTCCAAATCAGCTAAATCTAACACTCAAATTTGTATCCAAATATTTATGATACTTTGTCTTAAAAGAGTTCCAACATAAGTTATTTATACCTTAACAATCAAACATGGTACTTTCAAAGGGAATAGTAAGTACTCGTCTCACTCCTTACAAAGGTAATAAGTCTTTCAAAAGCATTTCGTTAAAGTACAACCAAAAGGTTATTCTAATGTTCTGGGTATGTGTAGCCTAGTGGCATGTTTTTTAATTGGAGAGTTGTATTAGTTATAAGGTTTGGTTTTCGAATCCTTTAATGGGTAAATAGTATAATTACTAAAAAAAAGGAACTCACCAAAAGAAATTGCAAGTATGACTGCATAATTAGGTCTACAACCTGTTCCACCTTTGACACCATCCCCTTTGAAACCAAAAGGGCAAGAACACTTATAGCTCCCTAGCAAATTGTGGCATCTAATGCTGCAGGGTTCTTGAGTCTTGCACTCATCAATATCTGCCAATCCGTGGCCATTTCATAAGTTAATTTCTCTAATAATAAAATTTGTAAGTTATTTTGATGGCATCGTTATGATAATAAGAAAAATTATAAAAGTATAAACTCAAAACTAAATTATTGTCAATATGTTTATTTACAAACCTGTACACCCATTGCCGTCGAGCATATAAGGGTTGCCTTCATAACCATGCGGACAATAGCATTGATATCCAAATCCATTAACTGAATTGGAACATTTACTATTTTCTGCTTTACAAGCGTAAGTACTTTGATTTTTCTTAGCTTCTTGACAAGTCCGGTTAACAATAAACCAGTCCAGTGCCAAAGGAAAAGTCTCTCTTTTCATTAGAGTTTTTAAATCCAAAGCAGAAAAATTATAACTTTCTTCTTCCACAACAAAAGCAAATCCACATGGGTTGAACTTGTTCACTTTTTTGTGGTGTTCAAAACTTGATATAGTCAATTTATAATCCCAAACATATTGTATGATAGGAAGTTGAAGACATCCAGGAAGTAAACAAGAACCATTTTGAACTGTGTCAAAACTTTCACAGATTGAATTTCCCACTAATCCAAATAGTACACCCCTTGAGCCTGCAATTTCAGCATTTGTATCACAACCCACAACGGTAAACTTGTTCCTCACACTAATGGGAAAACTGGAATTTGTGACAAAAGAGGACTCAGTTCTACTTCCACTGCTTGTGAGATTGCCATACTCGTTGTAACAATCACGAGCCACGAGGCCTTGGACTTGCAAGCCATGTGTATCTATGGATATCTTCATAACAGTGACGTTACTTGTACCAAGAAATGGTATGGGGGGATTGTGACTGGTGTCACAGTTGATAACATATTCTTCATTCAAGTAACATCCATCTTCTTTAGTGCCAAATGGGTAGGGGATGTTTAGGTTGCCACATTTTTGAGGTTGTGAGCAGTTTTGGCCTTGTTTGATTGGTTCTATATTTGATCCTAGAGTTTGTAGTAGAATAGTTCTAAGTAGCAGCACGATTATGACTTGTGTGGTTCTGAGCAGAGCCATGTATTTCTTTTCTTTTGATTTCACAGCAATTACTAAATTGGTGTTGCTAAATTGCTCTTTCATGGCTTGTAATAACTTTGGATTTGTGTATTTGTGTTTGTGTGAAATCAAAGACTACGAACAATTGACCAAAATATAATAATATGTAATGAAGAGAAATGTCAACGTGAACACCTTTTGTGAACATTCAACATGACTCTTTAGATTAAAAAATTATTTTTCGAAAAGAAAAAGTATTTTTCTCCGTTAATTTCAGAAGGATAAATAATTCTTTGTCTTAAAAAAATTATTTTTTAATAGTAACCAACGACCAAAATATACAACCTGTCATTTTTTTTGAAAAGTCAACCCGTAAAATTTGTAAGTCAATTGGAAAATTCTATGAATTTGTAAAAATTACGTTCCAATTATATTTTTATTCAAAAATAAAATTATATATTTCATAAATATTTATGAATTTAACGTACTTTTAATAATAAAATTCTTAAATATAATCAATACAAAATTATCCGTGTCGAAAATATCGACCGTCACAATGGACCCCTTTGTTTAAGCCAACCATGCCGACAAAAACAAATTTGAAACTGATTTGGAGGGTGGCTCACGTAATTTGAAGGTGTTTGAATTATTTAGATATAACATAAATAAATATTTTATAAAAATATATTTTGTATATTTGTTTCTAATAAATTCATGAATATTTTTTTGATGGGTTTTCTTTTTTTCTTTTTCTACATGAAATTCTATCTAAATAGTTAAAAATATTTATTTTATAATAAAAATCACATATCACCGCAACACATATTAAGAGAGAAAAAGTCATACCTCTTTGTTGTCTCTATTTATACAATATAATATGAAATGTGTAAGTTGGACAAACTATTAGTTTCTTGAGAAGAAAGTCCATGAACTTTGTACACAATAAAAAGAAAAATTATATCATCTATATTAATATGTTCCAATAATAAATATAATATATGATAAAAGTTTATTCCATTATTTCTACAGAGATGACTAGACAATTTTTTATGTTAATTTATAAAGTAATTATAACATTCTCATTTAGATAACATAATTATACATATAATTAAATAGCAAAATATCTTATATTCACTTAAAATAAAATAACAATAATATGTATTATGTATTATAAAATAACAACAAATTGGCAAACTCTCACTATCAAAGATACCATCAAAACTTAACAATCATATATAAAAAAAAAACGAGTCAAATATTTAATAAGCGAATATGAAATCATGTAGTTGTCGGTAGGCATATATTCAATGTAACAAAAGAATATTAATACACAAGATAATAAAAAAAAATTGTAAAAACTAGAAGTCATCGTACGTCTAATGCAATCATACCCAATCATTAAGATAGGCGTAGAAAAGTGTTGCACAAGAAACTGCACTCAATTATAACTGATATTCTTGGAAAAAAACAATAAGGTGTCATTAGATGTGTAATTACATCCAATATATAGAGAAAGTTTTATGTAATTTATATATAATTATAAAAAATATTTAAATTAGATGCACTAAAAATAACTAATTATTAACATGTAAATTATTAATCAATAAACCTAAAATAAATACTCTATAAATATATAATATTACTTATATCAATACAGAATTCAAGAAAAATTAAAATGATTATACTAATTGACACAATTAAAAAATAATTATAACATTCTTTCATTTGTGTATCGATTTTTATAAAATAAATAATGTGATTTTTTGAAATAAAATATTAAATGTGAGTTAACATTCAAATTCAATACCTAATTTAAAATGTGATCCAAAAATATTTAATCATGCAAAAAAAACGGACATGGTATTACTGCATAACCAAACATCTTTTACCACCTAACATAATTTTTAGCATAAACATATGTAATCAGCATATATATTTTCTCAAGGTTTATGCGTCCACCCAGATCGATTGTGCTCTATTACAAGCTTTCTAAAACTAGGTTATAAATGTTTTGGAATCATGACATGTTCCACCCCATGCACATGACATAACAAATCATCACATGCATAATAACATTGTTAGAATAACAAATCACCCTACTTAAACTTAATATAATATTAGGGTCCTCAATTCAATTTTAGAATGCACGATCAAAATGAGCCAAAACATTAATAAGTGAAACAAAATGGTGATCCTTGAGATCCCACTTAGAACAATATAGATTGTGGCATTCACTATTAAATACATGCTCTCAAAGTATAAATGAACTAAAAACACCTAAATGAATCATAATGATCTCAAATAAATATACTTCTTTACACAAAAATAACAAAAAAAAGAGTATAAACAAGTCATTATGCCATGCAAGAAGCATATAAGTATTAAATTATCAACCATAATATTTTCAACAATCTCAAAATGAAAATATAGTTTTCTAGCCGTAGAAAATAGAATTATGCTATTTGGTTCTTTTAGTTCTAGACAACTTCAATATTGCATCATATATTTGCACCATAATAATAAAAGATTGATTTATTTAATTTCACGTAGCCCCAAATTATTGATATGGGACAATAAAAAAGTACAATCAAATCTAGATTAACTCAAGCATGTCTCCTAGTGCACCAAAAATAATTCCAGCAATTGCAAATTAAAGACATGTACAAACCCTTGATTAATAAGTTAGCACTACATTATTCACTCTTGCAGACTAAGAGATGCAGACTAAATCTTGTATAACTTAATATTCATTAATCTCTAAATTTTATATGTCATCAAGATCTAAAATTATTAACACATGATACCCTGTCTCAAAATAAGGAGCCACTAGAGTAAATTTTAATAATTATTAATTGTATGTAAAATCAAAATCATGGATATTACAAATTTTCTTCATTAAATGCTAGATACTTAATCACAAAATTGACCCTTACACTTAAGATAAAGAAAAATAATCAAACATAAGAACTAAATGTATATTTTTCATCGATAGGGTGAATTAAATTACACAATTCTTGGGATTTAATGATTTTCTTTACGTTCTTAATCATCCTACCAAACAAAGAATGATATACAATGAAAGAGTCAATGACCTGATATACGACCAGAGTAAAGAAATACAGATTCTTAAAGGACTCTATACTAACTCACAAGAAAAATATAACAATAAAATACTTATAGAATTCACACAATCGAAGCACAAAACATATAATATAAAAGCAAATAACTTTAATAACAAATATTATATATGTTAAACATAAAGCAATCAAGAATGTAAAAGCTTTCTAATCTAAGTTTAAGCTTTTAGTATGTAGATACGTACACACCTTAAACTTAAATTTTACTAGCACAATATCAAATCATGTATAACACTCGATACAATGAGGTAAATCTATATAGAGACAACATATATATGGTAATATCCTCAAGTTGCTTAAGGAAACCACTCAATAGTAAATAATTCACTAAGTAATGAACAAGTTACAACTCTAATGGATGTAAAATAACTATTACCTCTATCAGTTGGGACCGCGTCCTAACTACATGTTTCAACACTCGAATCTAACTATCCTTCATAGCAAATACCACTCAATGTGATATGATTGGGTGCTAATAATTAGTAAAGATAAGTGTATCAACTAACAACCTCATGAGATATATAATCTACTACTAATATAAAATCGTGCATGAGAGACACACAATCAAACCACTTATACAAATTATGATTTGATTACTAAACTTACAAAAATAACTCTCTCTCAAATATAAGATCTCCAAAATAATTTCAAAATCAGATATAAATTTTAGTGTGTATTTTGGCAAAATTTCAACTTTGAACAAGTGAAATAAGAGAGAAAATAGTGGGTATTTATAGCACTCGGATTTGACACCTTGCTCGCCACTTCACCAAGGGTAGTGGTGAGCTTGGTGGCAAGCTGCTAAAAATTTATATTTTTCCATTTCCAAAAATTTTGAGTACTATCCATAAATACTTATACCTGAAAGATGCCATAAATCACAAGTAAAAAGTCAGCTCGCTCGCATGCTTACTTTCCAAAAATCAACAACCTACCTAGCAAGCACACTACTAAAACCAACCCTGTAATGCGTGAAAATATGCTTACATACATATTGTGCTTAACTATGTGAGTT
The DNA here is from genome assembly GCA_033030585.1 of Hippophae rhamnoides. Taxonomy (NCBI): domain Eukaryota; kingdom Viridiplantae; phylum Streptophyta; class Magnoliopsida; order Rosales; family Elaeagnaceae; genus Hippophae; species Hippophae rhamnoides. The sequence continues at coordinate 22,855,651 of CM065437.1, read as the reverse complement.
TATGAATTATTGATTTGCAATAACCAACCTTACACGGATGAAGATAAAACCACTAAGTAAAATGACAAACATTGTGTTTTGCATACGGGAAGCCAACACACAGACACAAGTACAATGTGACTTACATCCTCTCCTTTTGGCTTTTCATATTAAAGCATTGTACAACTAAATATAAAAACTTATCAGGGATGAAAAGATCATAAAAATTCCCTAAAGTTGTTTGTTCTTATTAATAACACAACCTTTCACACCAAATATAAAAAAACACATAAACAAAGTGCATTCATCTTGTGTGCTCCATCCATTTTCACTTATGAACTCATCCATTCTATCACTCTAAAGCATGAGGGTTTCATTAGCACTGCATATAGCACATTTGAAGCTTGAAAACTTCACTGTACACTTGTAATCTGCACACACAAAAGAAACATATATCCCATGAAATGTATTATGTAGAAATAGTGTGTAGTCAAACCATATACTATTGTGTTACCCTTATATAGGTACATACTGATAGGCATAAAAAAAGTATAAATGCATAACTCCTCTTGAATTCATACAACACTCACTCAATAGGAAAAGAAAAAACATCAAATTTGTATTTATTAAAAAACAATTATTTTACACTGAAATGTTTAGAAATAAACTAAAGCAAGAAGAAATAAATCACAAACAAAAAAATTTATAAAATGATCAACACTATCTATCTCCCTATCCTGCATCAACAGTCCTTGGAACACGACTACAAGAAGATTGTCCCACATCAGAAGGAGAAGATTGTGAGGGAGCAATAGAATAGGCGTTGAGGACATTGTTATAAAATTTATCAAACGAATGATCAATATCAAAAGGAGGAATGAACTCATCTCCACCAACACAGTAATCATGTTGAACAAGGACCTAATGAAGGAAACACCAGAACAAGGAGGTCTGGTAGGGGTAGGACATGGTCTGAAAGAGGTAGAGGAAACAAGTGAGCTATGAAATGGTGGAACCATAGGATGATAAGAAGCCGCAAAAGCCTGAAGATGATTCATATCAATAATGTTCTTGTTCAAAGTCTACGACTCTAAAATAATAGTAGAAAGGAGATTTTTAGACTCTAAATCAAGAGAGATGGAAGTGGAAAAAGTAGAGGAAATTGGAGTGGACATGCAATGAGTTGACTGAGCAGTGTCTATAGAAGAAGAGGAAAATGGAGGCAGAAGAATGCAATGAACCATGATTATTAGTTACACCAGTGCATGAGAAAATAGACCTACTCAAATAGTTAAATGAAATGTTATTAAATATAGTGGAACCCCACTTGAAAATAAAAAGGTAGTGAAAATGAAGAAGAATATGGAACAACAATACAAAAATGATAGTTCTATAGATCATGCTAGCAAAATATATATCCTCACTATTTAGAATCACACAGAGGAAGTGTCCTTAACACAAATGAATATAGAAAAGATGCTACTGAAGATGAATAATAGCACACACAATAGCATTAATAGAATGGCCAAGGGTAGAGGCACCAACAATAAGGGCATTACCAGTAAAAGAGTAGTCATGCCCTACTAACTAAATAGCCATTTCTTCATAATTGCGGGAAATAATAATATCAAACTCAGAAAGATAGAAGGAAGAAATTAACGTAAATATCCATATTCCAATCAATCCATTATGCATCCAAGAAAGAGTATGACTAAAAGAAAGGTTTCATGATCAATGTGTATTATAGCGAGAAATGCTTATGTGAAACAAGCAAAAAAAATATTTACTCCAAATGAACCAAACTTTATAGGTCCACAAGAAGTCTTTCTCTCCACTAATGTAAGTACAAACTCAAAAGAAATCAATATAATTTCACTACTACAAAAATGGGGTTTAAAGTCGGTTCACCCGGTCAATCGACTTTACATTTTATGATTTTTTTATTCTTATTTTTCACTCCACCTTATATTCAATATTCAATATATATAGAATAAAAAAACCAAAATATAAATAATAATACAAATAATTAAAAATTTAAATATAATTAATTACTTGATAATTAAATTTATTACAAAACAAATAATGTATATACAATACATATAGTTAACTTAAATTACAAATAAAATAATGTCGTCAAAGTGTAATTGGATTGGGCAAGCAAGCTTCGTTGACTTAGAATCAACAGCATTATGACAAGGAAACCTGACAAAAAATAGCTGATCCATATAACAATTCATTCCTCTACATACATGAGCACATAAACATCTATCAAACAAGCAATCTAAATTTTAGAGACATATGAATGGAGAAATTAAATAATTATAAATATTACCATCAAAAAGAGATTACCATAGCGACATCCGAGTGATATAACACTTCGAACTCATATTAGCATTGTATTAATCAATTGTCTATAAATATGAAGTTATCTAGAATCTCTGCTAGTATTTTTAATGCTATAATGAGCTCTAAATATGAAATCAAGTGTAACTCTAATTTGTTACCTGGCTTGTATGAGTTTTGGTACCTATTGACGTATTACAAAATTGTTCCATACATTTAAAGGCTCCAAAACTCATACAAGACAAGTAATAAATTAGAGTTACACTTGATTTCATATTTATAGCTCATTATATCATTAAAAATACTAGCAGAGATTCCAGATAACTTCATATTTATAGACAAATGATTAATAAAGTGCTACCATGATGTTGTCATAAGGAAAGTAGGCAAGAGAGATGAGATGAAGTTTGGGCCAAAAATAGGTCCATAAAATAATGCATTCCACTAAATACATGAGCACATAACCATCCATCAAACAAGGGACTTCAGACACAGGAATAAAAGAATTAAATCATTAAAAAAATTATCATTATGTTTTCATATGTTATTCAAGATCATCATAATATTCTCCTAATTCTTCTTATGATGATATAATTTGAACCATGTGTTTTGCCCATTCCTCTCGTAAATCATCAAAAAATTCCTAGTCGTAGCCCGCCTTGTTCCAACCAAATAACTACATGTACATAAAATCAAAATAAGAATATAATTTCATGTATTTACAAAAAAGAACTCATATATGTTAAAAACTTTTCTATATATGGGTAAAAGATATTACCACATTATCAATTGGAATTTTGATATTTGTGATGATTTCGCTCATAAATTTCATGATATAATAACCACACATGACTCCATTATTTTGTTGTGGAATCTACAAAAAACAAGTGTACATGATTTTCCATATTCGAACACCTTTATTATTCAATTGTAAAATTAATAAAATTAATAATATTCGCTTATACATACCATAACTTTTGTCCATATAAGCTTATGAGAATTTTTAATGGCAATGCCCCTAAACTTTTTCCATAACTTTCATGCCCTATTAAGGTTTAAAAAGGTTAGTTTTTATTAAATATTACAAAAAATAATAGAAGAAACCAATATATAGCTATAACTCTTACATTTTGACAATTGTTTTTGTATCTTTACTCAGTTCTATGTAAGCTGAGCCACAGTACCAAGCATGATTATTGAACATATCAATGATTACCAACATTCAATGATCTTGGCCTTGTTCAAACCTTAGTGGCCAAGAGATTATCAACTTTTGATTTTTGTTAAGCGTTAATGTCATATCACATAATTTTTTAGCTCTAATGCTAACATCCTTCTCTTGATATTGATTAACATATGAAGAATCATAGAACATTGCTAAATGTGATGAGTGATTATGTTGAAGTCGATAATAGCATGCCCTATATAAGATATATATATATAAAAAAATAGATAGATAATATAAATATAATTATATATGTTCTACATAAATGAAAGAAAAATAAATAGATTGAGGACTCACCTTGTCAACACTTGAATTATACTTAAATCGATCATTTGATATTCAAATAGTTGCAATATGCACTCGATCGATATATAAGTTTGACCAAGGTCTACACCAGAAATTTCTATAGGAAGTGGCATAGTCCACCCATCATTTATGCTAGATTCCCTCCCAACAATAGTCATCAAAGTGTCAAGATTTTTGGTGAAGTTTAAAACATAATCATAACTATACTTTTCCAAGGCTTCTTCTTGAATGACTTCGTGAACGATGATTGGCCACTAGATATAATAGACTAAAAAACCACATTATGTATGTTAGTAACAATAAAAGATATAATAAAATAATAGTAGTAAACAAGTGTTATCTTTTAAGTTAAAAAATAATACTATCTCAAAATTTAGAACAACTTGAATCGACGGCTAAGCCACATACTGTCTAACCGCCTCTTGGACTATGGTAGCATCAAAAGGCACAAGTAGTGGAAAATCATGAAGCAATGATTGATCAATTACTATTTTCCAATGATTAGACAAATATTGATTATGAATCATCTGATCATCACTAAATTGTTGTACCATTCCAATAGCAACAAAGTCCGTTGACGAAGGATGTTTCAATAAAAATTTCATATTCTGTAAAATATTTAAGTGTTATATATAAAAAATAAAACATATAATAAGAAATTAAAATAATAGATTATATACACCAGAAATTAAAATCTTACCATATATGATTCATCAAATAGAATAGGACTCCCATGTAGGGTAGCTATTGGATGTACATTCTCACCAAAATGTTTATCGTAGTTTGATTGATGGTAAGAATACGCAAATTGTATTGGATAAAATGAACCACTACTTGATTGCATATGCATTCCTGACATATAGGGAGGACCACTAGGATGACTATATCCCATACTGGATGTAGTTTAGCACAATGAGATTGCGTGGGTGGCATGGCTGGCATGGGTAGTGGCCTGCTTTTCATGGATGGTGGCATGCCTGGCATGGATGGTTACATGCTAGGCTAATATGGAATGCCCTGGTTGTAGAATGATGTCATGCCTGACATGTGTTATGATTGATATTATTTTAGAGTACTAATCTCACTTAACACTGAGGCTAAAAGAGTTGAGTTCTTCTTCAATTTTAGTGTACTTCTCCTTACTGACTGTCTGAGGCTTTTGTTTTGGAATGTTAAAATACTCCATATAACTATCATATTGGCTACCTCCCTAACACGACCAGGAAGGTTGCATCCGAATGTATGATATATAGCATCTCTCTGAGGCTTTTCAATTATTTCACCCTTGGATATTTGTTCTTGAACAACTCAATACAAATAATAAAGCACACAAACATATCATTCATTATTACATCAATTATTAAAAATCATTAAGACTTTTTATCAACTGAAATTACTAACCAACTTATTTAGTTGTTCTTCTCCTCACTTAGTCATCGGTCTTGAATTCTTCATTTTGGGAGTCTTTGTTTCTATGTATAATTCAGTTCGGGTAATAGGTCTATCCAATTCAACTTCCTACATAAATTATGAAAAATTTATTAACAATGACATGAAATTAAATTGAGGAAAATAAATATAAAAATATTTATAAATTAACACAAATGAATAATACCATTCTATATCTAACTTCAGGATTTGAAGACCTCCTAGTACAGTTAGGAAGAATGTTATGCATTTGTATATTCTGATGTTCTTTCCTAATAATTTAAAATTCATCTGAACGTCTATAATCCACAAAGTCTTTCCAAACTTGAGGTGTAATCCAAGGGTGTCCTTCAGGGATTTTTTAGAGCTCTACCTCATCAAGTGGTTCCAAATATAGAAACACATAATTTCTTGCCAATCTGGAAGTCTTGTATTCCTTCTATGCCTTATTTTCGATCTTATAAAACTTGATATTTCAATTGTCATTGAATTTGTAACGATTCTATAAAAACACAATACAAAAGATTAGATATAATACAAAAATATATAATATATTTAATTGATTATAAAATATAAGAGACTTACACAAATGGTTATCCATATTTTGAACTTTTCTGCATCATGAACTTGAGACCAATCATTTATATTGATTGGCATACTGGACTTCGCAAGTAAACCAATAGAGAATTTCAATTGTTGGTCATTTTCCCCTATTGGATTACCACTAGCATCAAATAGAACAGGTATTCTATCATCTGGGTTAAGTAGAGCATCAGGTATATTCGCCCAATCCCTTATTTTCAAATACCCTAATGGATCATTTGGATCTACAAGCTCTGTTACCTGAGGATCCATGAAATATCTATAAATAATGAAGAAATATAAATTAATTGACAATTTTAGGAACATACATATATATAAGAGTTATTACAACAATATAACATACGTTATGTTTAATTAGATTTTTGATCATATGCATATATTCTTTCACAATCACTTCAAGCCCATAACGAATAATCATCATCATCAACTAGATCATCACATACATTAGAAAATTTATTTGGGAAATTACTAATATTGGTTAATGTATCAAGAATAGGGTCCACATCTTCTAAAGCACTACAATGGTAAAACTCTTTTTGTGAAGGCGTTAACACAATAAACCATCTTGTGTCAATTTGATCACTCATGTAAAATACTTGTTTTGCATGAAGTGCTAACGTGAAAGAATCATCAGTGTGACTTATTTTGGATAAATTTACAAGGATAAATCCAAAACCATCTATTTTATATCCAATATTGATAACATCTTCAACCCAATCACACAAGAAAACTATTTCATGGAAGACCTCATAATCCAATTTCCAAATCTCTTCTATTATACCATAATATGTTCTATCACAAGTACAATATTAGCATCTTTTAAACTGGAAAATTGCATAGTTTATGCAACCATCTTCACACCACTATTTTGAAATACTCAGACTTTATCCCTAGCTTGAGTCGTAAACCTCGATCCATTTATTGTGAAACTATAAAATGATTTGACATTGAATTTTGGCCCATGTGCAAGCCATTGTAAACTTTCTAATATTTTATAATTGGGTTTCTTGAGTTCATCTCTAATCTATGTATACAAAAATATGAAATGTGTTTACAACAAATTTTTAAAACATTTAATAGATCTAGGAACATAAATGCATGAATTTTTGTTTGTGAGACTTACATGGTTGCGAAACCAATTAATAAGCTTTCACTTATGTTCATCATACAACCAATTTTCTCCTCCTTTTTTTTATAATGAGGATCGATCTTCAATAAGTTTAAATGCATCCTCTAATGTTATTAAATATATATGAAGTATATATTATCATTAATAGTTAAATAAAAAATTATTTTTGCATAAACAGAAAGGTTGAACATCACTTACTCTATGTACAGTGATAACTGTATTTTATACATTTATTTGCATCAATTTTAGTAATTATAATTGCTATGTTCGTTTAATATTTATTAATTTTTGTTAAATAAATTAATATTTTCTTTTTATTTGCTAAAAATACATTTTTAATAAAATTAAATAATTTGTATCGAAAATGTACTTAATTTCATATTTTTGTCCACAAATATAATTTTTGATAATATAGTTTCTTAATTACAATTTATATAAATCGAAAATATAATTTAAATTAAATTTGGGCTTAATTATAATTATTAAAAGTTAAAAATTTAATTTAAAATTAGAAAAGGGCTAAAGTGTAATTTAAGAAAGTACAAAAATGTAATTTGGATTAAATTTGTGGGTCAAAATATAATTAATAAAAGTTTGAACTTTCTCATACAGAAAAGAATCGCACTCGCACAAATCACAAAATCATCACCCACCGTCCGATCAAAGATTCAACGGCCCGTACGTGGCGCGTGCAATCGCACGAGGCAAAATCGCGGTACGCCCTTCGCGCGGCTCGGCGTGCGGCCGGGCTCCCATGTGTCGCGCAGGCCGGGCCGAACGGGACCCACATGTTTGGCCGCGCAGATTCCCCAAGGCGATCGCCGACCGTCGGGATCGATCAACGGTCCGTACAAGCGCGTCCATCCAAGCCGCCGTCGCGCATCGAGCCGCTCGTGTGTACCCCGTGTGACGCGGTCCCATCCAAGCGGCGTGCACCCTCACTCTTCAAACGGAAATGGCCAGCCACGTGTCTCATAAATATTCCAGCCGAATAATACGGTGACGCGTGGCATGCATTTGGTGAAATAAAACGCGTAATCAACGCCCCTTCCACCCGTTACCCATTTCGAACCGAGAAATCGTGTGCGACGCGTTTCTTCATGCGCCCGTCTTACCGTCTAATGAACAGCTGCCACGTGTCACCACAGCTTTCTCGGCCGAATCACATGGTGACACGTGGCATGCGGAAAAAGAAAAAAAATTTAAAAAATTTGCAGAGTGTTTATTACGCGTGCTATCCCATACAATCTTGTTCCCCACTAATAAAAAATATATAATAATAATAAAAATAAAAAATAAAAAAAAAAATAAAAGAAAAAAAAGTGATATATGGTTTTTGTGGGATACGCGCAGAGGGGAATTTTTCGTCTCTTTTCTTTTAGTTCGCCAAGTTCCACAGCTTTTCCTTCTTTTTTTTTCTCTCGGAAATTTTGGGAGAAAACTAGCAGTTCTTGCAAGTTTTTCTTCCTTGTAACATTTTTATTTTTCTTTTTCTTGTGTGCGTGTTACACAAAACACGCAGAGTATTAATTTAACATTTTATGTGGTATTTTCTTGGGTAAATTACAGAGCAAGGAGACAACAAAGAAGAAGAAAAGGGATGAAATTTATTTTTTCATTGAGGAATCGTGGAAAGAGTTTTTTTTTCTTATCTTTTTCTTTTTAATTTTCTTTCTCTCGCAATGTTTTATTTTTGTCAGGTTGTAATTTTAAATTTCGCTATGAACTAATACATTTGTTCCTGGGATTGCGCTTAGCGTAAATTATGAAATTTGAATTAAATATTTTTGAATGATTTAAGGACTGTTTTAAGTTGTTTATTTTATCCGTGTTTAATGCTTTTAATTATCTAAGATAAATTAACTGAGCATGTGACATTTAAATAAACTTGAAAAAAGGCATTTTTGTGCGATGCTCAGTGGATAAAATAACGTATATACATAAGAGATAGAAATATACTTTTATTGTATGTGTAATCGATAGAGAACTCAGAACTTAATAACTGCTTGAATTTAATTCGCATAGGAATATAGTGAATCATTTTAACTAGATGTTTCGTATTGGAGTCTAAGAGATATATGGATAGATTAGGAGTCCTTGGTTAACAACTTAAAACACAGATAACATAAATCAAGATAAAATATAATGATTCAAGTGGACTAATTTGGTGAAACTGCAATCCTAGAATTTTTCTTGCAACTGCTATAAAAGTTAGTTAGTCAAATCGCATCAAATTATCGAACGTTTGATAAAATTAGGTTGAAATAATTTTAATAATTAACGAATACTAGTAACAAATCTCTGTGGGAACGATATTTTACTTATCATATTATTACTTGTGACCGTGTATACTTGCACGAGTTCGTGTGTTGAAAAACACGCAACATACAGTTGTGCCTCATTATTATTTACCAAAATGATTCCGTGTGCTTTTTCCCATAGAGTGTGATCAATAAACAATTTCTTACTTCCACCAAGCATAGGGTTACCTATTTGGAACATGTGATGTTCTAAGAAGAAAGAACATGTTTTGGAAGAATTGATCTAATAGTAACTGGTAATAACTGTTGCATTAAGATATGACAGTCATGTGATTTCAATTCATAAAGCATCTTAAGTAAGTAGGACCGCACAATTGAACCTCTCGAACTAAATGAACACACAAGTGAATCATTATATCGAAGAAAGAAGGAGGAAAATATTTTTCAATTAGACACAAAGTCTCTACAACATCTTTCTCTAAATAATTTAACTCACCAATTGATATAGATTTCTTGCATATTGTATTGAAGAATGAAAAAAAGCCGAATTATTGATACTCGAACATGTTTTGGAAGAATTGATCTAATAGCAACTGGTAATAACTGTTGCATTAAGATATGACAGTCATGTGATTTCAATTCATAAAGTTTCTTATCTATGATAGACACAAAATTTCTTAAGTTGGATTAGTCACCATCAGGAACTTTCACACCCTCCAAACATTTACAAAACACGTCATTCTCTTTTATTGACATTGTATAAGATGCTATTAGTAAATATGTTCGATTCTTATCATTTTCCACCCTTGGTTTCAATTCAGGTCGTATGTCTAGTTTCTTTAAATCCAGTCTTGCTTTAATTCCATCCTTTGTTTTTCCAGGTATATTGAGTAAAGTACCAATCAAGCTCTCACATACATTTTTCTCAATGTGCATGACAACTAACATATGACGAAAGTGTAGGTCTTTCCAATAAGGTAATTCCTAAAATATTGATTTTTTTATTCCAACAACCATGGTAAGTCACTTCACACTCTTTTTCATTTTCACCCATTTCATTAGTTGACCTCTTTCGTTTCCCTACCTTAGTGAGTTTTTTTTTTCATCTTTCCATATCATTTGAATGTCATACCATTCAATTGCCTTAATATATCAACACCTCGCAAAGGTCGGGTTGCATAATCATGATCTACTTCACCATCGAACGGTTTCTTTTGGTATCTAAACTTGTCTAGAGATGGCAAAAATATTCTATGTCTTCTACAAGACATCTTTCGTCTGTGAACAAGATAAGTTGCATAAGTTCCATCACTACATATAGGGTATCCCATGTAACCTTTTGTTGCATGTCCTCATAAGTTTTCATAGGAAGGAAAATGATTAATTTTCCATAAAAGGACCCCCTTAAAGTTAAAGTATTCTTATTTATGTGCATCGTAAACATTTACACCATCATTCCACAACGTATTTAAATCATCTATGAGAGGATGCAAATATACATTAATATCAACACCGGGTTGTTTCGGTCCTGAGATCAATAATGTTAACATCGTGAATTTTCTTTTCATACATAACCAAGGAGGAAGGTTGTATGTTACCATAATTACTGGCCAACAACTATATCTACTACTAAGGGAACTATGTGGATTAATTCCATCAGCAACAATGGCAAGACGAAGATTGCACGGATCAAATGAAAATTGAGAAGATAAATTATCTACTACTTTCCAATTTGGAGAATCATAAGGATGACGTAGCACCTCATCATCAAATCGATTATCTGAATGCCAAGTCAACATATTTGATGTCTCTTTACTATTGAACAACCTTTGAAAGCGAGGAATCGAAGGAAAGTACCAAAGAACTTATGATATTCCATGTCACATCAACTAAGATATTTCTTTATTTCATACATTGAAGATGGCAATTCAATACCCTTAGGAAACATATCAACTAGTAGATTTAGTAATTCTGTGAATCCCTTGTCAAAAAAACCATGTTTTTCCTTCTGATAAGTCCTCAAAAAGTACTAAAATTACCATAATTTTATCCACGTTAATTGATTAAAAAGATATATATTTATATGATTTTATCATATATTTATATAAATCTATTTTTTTGGAATCACGAGTATTTTTATTGTTTTTTAGGTATTTTTACTTAAAAACTCAAAGAAAAATACCGAAGGCACTACATCACAAATATATTCATAAAGTAAATGAGAAACAAATGGAAAAATTGGACAAAATGGGTCAAAAGTGTCAAAAATATCAAAAAGGAGGAAATCGCGCACGCAGCCACCCAACAACGTCTGCCAACACCCGCAGCGCGCCCAGCCGTGCCCAGAAATATGTGTGCATTGCCCAATCTACGCGCGCCTATGCTTCATTCTGCATGCCCATATGCGCCCAACCGCGCGTGCCTATGCACACACCGCTACACCTATTTTCCCCATTCTACGTGTGCCACCGCACCCCACCTACCATGATGTCAATGATGATGTCATCATCACTTACTACGCGTTTCCTCCATTTTTAATCATTTTCCACCCTCATTCTCTACACATCAAAGCATACCTCAAAAACATCTTCTTCTATCTTTCTTTCTCTCTATTTCTTAGTTTTTAATTTTTCTTAGTTTTTAATTTTTCTTCGTTTTAGAGTTCTTCTCTTTTAGGAAGAATTAATTATGTTTTTGTAATTTATTTGCTTTTTGATTCAATAAATGGAAGTGTAAATTCTATTTGGAGGTTTTCCAACAACAGAAAATAGCATCAAAGTATTGTAAGGATTTTATTTTCTTTATAGTTATTTTTTATGTTTTATTCTTATATGTTATATTTAATTTGTCTGTGATTAAATTTAACATTGCTAGTTATTTTTAAACATGATATAATAATAAAATTGTTATGCTTACGAAATATTAAATAGGTAAAAATCTCTAAAATGAATTGATTTTTTTTATTCAAGATTTTATATTAAGAATGTTGGAGAGAAATATATTATTTTTCATTACAAACTTAAATTTGAAAATTATATTTTAAGATTTTGTTATTCGGTTCGATTTAGAGTAGTGCTCTTTTATTTGTTGGTACAATCGCCCGGTAGTTAGAATGAAACTCTATTTAAAAAGTTTTTATAAGAATTATTATATGAAAATGTATTGACAACATGTTTTCAGTAGTGGTTTTAAAACTTGAAAGCTAGTACTTGGATAATTAAATTCTTAGGTTTAATTTGGACACCCTGAATAAAGTTTAAAATGTCTAACCCCACCAAAGGTGGTATTTAAATAGTTCATTTTCAATCTCTTAGAAAAAAAAAGAATTAATTTAATTAACCAAATTAGTTATCAACCTCACCCATAGGTGTTAATTGATTTGTTTAGTTAACAAAGAATATCTAACCCCACCAAAGGTGATATTCATATAAAAAAAAGAGGATCAATAAATATCAATTTATATATCTTTAATAACCTAAATAATATGAGCAAACATAATTAACTTAGTTATCATATTCATAAATACTCCACTATTATAAATGATATAAAATTTGCATAAATATTTATTAAATCTATATCTATGTTTATTTTTATGTCATTAGATTAGAAACACAAAAACCCCAAATATCGTGACAAGATGTTTAGGATTTAATTTAATTTTTAAAAGTTTGAATAATAAATTAAAAACCGCATATATTCCTTCTTTAGATCGACCTTAAGAATATACTTATCATTTTCTATGAAATAATTTGTGCACTTGTGAGAGTTTTATAAATATAAAACCAAAGTATTGGCAATATCGGTGATGCTGGTTTTTCTCATCACCTTCACATTGTACAAATAAACCAATCCCGATATTTTAGTGTATTTTTTGCATTTTGGATACAACGGTTTTTCGACATCTTCTATAAGTTTTTTAAAGGTTTCCTGATCATCCTCAAGTAGTTCATCTTCAACACCATGAAATATATTTTTTGTTTATACATTATGATAAAATGTATGTAATCGACTCACATTCTTATTTATATCTTCCCCATGAGTATTATCAATATTTTCTTCATGATAATATCAACATTTATAGCTCAAAATAATACCATTACGGATAAGGTGATACTTAACCTCGCAAAATTCATAAAATCGCTCATTTTTACATTTAACACATGGACATCGAATCATACTAGTTCCAGTATTACTATTTCTATAAGCAAATTCTATGAAACTTTCAACTTTAGAAATATAGTCTTACTCAATTCAACACTTTAACATCGAAGATTTGTCCATTTTCTATTACTGACATTAATATATTAATTAATTATGTATCCAATGAATATATTTCAAGTATTATTATATATAAATTCCCTAATTATTAGAATATATATCAAAACATACATAATACAAAACAGTTATCATTTTAATCATTTTACAAATGTATTACTTTTACTTAATAAAATATAATTATTTATATATAAATAAATTTATCCATGTACAGTAAATATTATAGTCCCTCAAACCCACAACATTCAGATATTATTTCTACAGAAAATAAGTCAAACATATAATAACAAACATAATAAAAAACATTCATAAATCAAAACTTTATACAAAAATAAAGCAAACTGAATAATAAGCTGCAAAATTAATAGAAATACTTACAAGAATGTTATGAAGTGACTAAATGAAGGATATAAAGAAGAAAAATGTATTTTGTATGTGATAATAAGTGAAAAAATGGGTATAAAAAATTTGAGTATTTTGCTCAAAAATATAGTAGATCTAAAAGATAATGAGAAGATGAATATAACCCACAAAATGGCATTGCAAATGGTGGTCGAAGGTGATCGAAAATTTAGAAAGAGTGTAAGTGAGCTCAATTTTGGAAGAAATGGGGAAGAGAAATGAAATATTTTTAGGTTTCTACAATGAAGAAGAGTGCATGGTAATATTATGTGGGTAGCATCGGTTGACGCAACGAACCAACGCTACCCACATGTGTAGCATCGGTTTGCTCCATCAACCATATGGATCATGTAGGGTAATTCTTTTATTAAAAGATAGCGCATTAGTTACACATATATCACCTTCAACCTCTAATCGAATAATTTACTAGTAAAATGGGTCCGAAAATGGGTTACAAAATATTCTATCGAAAAACAACTTTGGTGACCATTTTGGAACAGTTTATATCCATTTCCATCAGGAAAATACAAGGAATCTAAAAATTATATTATTTTCATTAAAAATCATCATTCTTTAAAAATCGAAAAATATAGTACTATTATATTCAACTCTTTTTTTTGTATCTTTTTTTTAAACAACACCGTACACTTAAATAACCAAAATATAAATCAAAATTGTATTGTTATATCAACACATATCAATATGCATACAAAACAATATATATATATATATATAAACATAATTTTACATAGTCATATAAGAACATATTTAGCTTTGAATCAGTGTTAGAATTAAATAAAAAATATACTCGTAAATTCTAATTAAAGATACGTACCTTGTATATTTGTTTACGATGAAGGCATAAAAATTATTTACTGAGCTTGTTTCTGTATTCATGAACTCAACCCCTTCCTTATAAACAGAAAAATCACATACCACATCCCAACACAATACATGCTAAGAAGCAAAAACTCAACCCCTTCCTTATAAACAGAAAAATCACATAGCACATTCCAACACAATACATGCTAAGAAGCAAAAAGCCATACCCTCTTGCTCTCTTGATTTGTACTATATAAAGTGTGTAAATGGGCCAATCTTAACGGGCTAACTAAAAAACACTTGAGAGAAAAGCTCATTAGCTTTGTACATAATAAAGTGAAAATATTGGTATAGTATAAAACTTTTTTACTTTTTTTAATCCATTTTTTCAAATTATCAAAATTTTATCTTAAAATTCATAATTTTATACTTATAAATAATATAATTCAATAAAAATAAAAATAAGATTAGATCTAACAATACTTTTAACAACCATCACGTATCGACATAGTTTTGGTGACCATCGTCGATGATCCCCCAAAATTATGACAATTATTGTCGGTGATCAATTAGATGTAATATGTTATATTCAAGTGTATCTTTGTATGTAACATATTGCATATACGGCAGTTCCAACGAATTATCAGATGTAATATATATGTGTGTGTGTGTAAGATATTACATCCATTAATATGATATATTCACACATATCTTTGTAAATAACATGTTATATTCATAGCTCTAATATAACCATCGATAGTGGCTGTTGGAGCACCGATGAGATTATTGGAGCTCAGGTGTGATCTATTCTATTATGATCCAGGTGTTGTTAGAAAAAAAAATTGATCATGTAATTTGGTATAAAACTATGAATTTTTGGATATGTTGTTACTAGTAAGAAAAAAATTGATTAATTTATCAAAAATGAAACTATTTAAGCAAAAAAAATGTAATAAAATAATATTTTGTCCATCACATTATGATCCAATAATAAATAAAATACTTGATAAAATTATTCTATTTTGTTAACAATATTAATCAAAATGAATGATTATACTAATTCATAAAATGGTTTGAGGATTCTAGCCCGACTAGAAGTGGCAAAGTTGATCACTCAGCATTTACTCTTCTATACAAAAGAGTATCTAGCATTGGTTTTAGATCATCATGGCTTGAGCTCAATGCGAAAGATATATTTAAACTTTCATAGGAGATTTTGGGTGTATTTTATCATATAATTTTATTCGATTAATCTCTTAATTTTGTAATTCTTATATTTTTATTTAGTCCTATAATTTCATGTTTAGGTTAAATTAGTATAATTCTTTTAAAAATGATATTTTTTATAGGTAAAATTGGATTTTTATTTTTTTAATTTAATAAAAACTTTTTCCCTCTCTCCTCTAAACCTTATTACTTCATTAGATAAATGTCTTTTCCTTTCTCTCTTTACTAATCTTTCTCCTTGTGCTCTCAATAAAATAGTCAAACTTAAGTTAATACTATGATTATCATATTTGATAAAGTTGTTAATGTAATATTATCGAGTTAGAGGTTTATTTCAAGACATAGTAAAGCTATCAAAACCTTAAGGGAGTTTTTTGCATCTTAGAGGTCCAATATTTTCCTACAAATAGTGAAAATTGGGGAAGAATACAGAGAAGTGGAGCTCACTCTTCTCTAACTACAAGTAAACCTTTCAAAAGTAGTATTTTTTTAATTAAAAAAGAAGAAAAAAAATCCAATTTTATCCCTATAAAAATAACTTTTTAAAAGAATTAGACTAACTTAACCCAAATATGAAATTATAGGGTTAAATATATCTACATTAATAGTTACATGATTAATGTGTCAATTGTGTAAGGTTATAGGTTTAAATGAACCCACGATCACTTTCATAAGTTTAAAAATAACATATTTGGTAGTTAACTAGTTACTATGGTTTTTTTAACAAAACAAAACAAAACACTTTTAAAGGAATTATTACTAATACTCTTGAGGTTTAACATATCTTCACAAATTCTCCTAAAATTTGTAAAAGGAGTTATAATGCCCTTGAGATTTACAGTTAATATCACTTATATCCTCGAATAGTTAACGATGGTAACTTTCCATCCAATGATGTATTTTTATTTTCTGTAGCTTTGATACCAAATTATTTTTAACTCTAATTAATTTTTTGATTTAAAATTTTTTAGCAAATAAATATTGATTAATTTTCCAGTTTTATGATTTTAAACAAATAAATATTATCTTTAACAAATAGAATCTAGATTTGTGTCCAATCTTACCTTATTTTAATGAATATGTGTACATATCCATCTTTCACTACTTTGCATATGATCTTTAATTGCCTTATTAGAAGCCTTACCTTCTGGATTGGGAGCAATGGCTTCTTACCTTCAACTAATGATAAGATCTATATTTTTTATTTAAGATATAAGAAAGACACTAGGTTTGTTGAAAATAAAACTTTTATTCATTAAGAAAGTAAGATTATTACAACCCTAATTTTATGTTAATTTACTCCATAGGAGTTTGTTTATGCATTTTCTAAAAACAGAAGGATGTTTTGGTTCTATAGTTAGAACTTTCTTTACCTTTTTTTCCCTATACAAGAGCCCTTTTATAAAAATAAGAACAATTATTTTACATACCTAACCTAAATATACGTGACCTAAAAATACGTGGAAGGATAATGATTATATTTTATCTTATCTCTTTCTTCATTTTTAAAAATATATGTCAATACTTATTTAATAACAATCACTTGTTGTTTGACTTCTTCTTGATACTAAAGATTTTGATTCATCTTTATCTTTTATACAATAAAGGCACTTGTGGTTTTAAATTTTCTTTTTTGCTAGTTGGAAAAATTTCTATTTGGTTCATTGAGTCACATACAACTCATTGTAGTTGAATAGTGCTTCATAATTGATAATTTTCTCAACATCTTCTTGAATTATAATCAAATTACTATGTGAGATCATTATGATCTTTCTTCTGGAGTAATTTATTCTAATTTCAGAGAATGTTCCTATTCTTCTAGTTTCATAGTATATTTGACTTAGTATTACTACCTTTTGCTAATTAATAGCTTCTTCATCAAGCTCTTCTTCTGGTAAAACCCAAGGTTGTTCTACTATTCTTGTTGCAGATGTCATTCCTATTTTAATAAAACGATAAGGAATGATTGGCTTTCCTTTATGACAACCATTATGTAAGTAAAAAATCTTAAAAAGATTAATTAATTATTTACTTTTACTCTTTTCCTAAAAGAATTGATGGTTTTTTTAAACTTTTTAGAAAAATAATTTAATTCCATTAAATTGTTGATTGGATAAATATTTTCAATCAACCCACAATAAAATAAATGGTAAATAAGCTTTGAATATGCTTCTTCAATAATTTTGAATTTGCTACATGTAATTGGTTTTCTTCCCGATGTAAGAACTTTTTCCATTGTGAAGAATTTCATAATTTTAAGTTGATTTTTTCTAACTTTCTTGCCAAATTATAAAAATTTAGCCATTAATCTAGGTTTATGTTTCTTTGTCTTTCCTTTTCTTCCTCGAAGATAAAAATGTATCATATATTTATCTGAAGGTTATTGATCTTGGTATTTTTCTTAACATTATCATTCTTCCTTTTGCAGCTGTTTGGTTTTTGAGTGCTTGTGAGTAGTTATCTTCTAAATTGGCTACTACATCACTAGGTTTGAAAAGCTTAGAGATTTCAAAATTAGCAAAACTTTCTTCTACTTCAATCTTATTAGTGAATGATTTTTGTGTTACATGATAACTGTATTTTATATAGTTATTTTCATCAATTTTAGTAATGATAATTGTTATGTTCTTTTAATATTTAGTTAATTTTTGTTAAATAAATTAATATTTTCCTTTTATGTGCTAAAAATACATTTTTAATATAATTAAATAATTTGTATCGATAATGTACTTAATTTCATATTTCTGTCCACAAATATAATTTCAGATAATATAGTTTCTTAATTACAATTTATAAAAATCGAAAATATAATTTAAATTAAATTTGGGCTTAATTATAATTATTACAAGTTTAAAATTTTAATTTAAAATTAGCAAAGGGCTTAACTGTAATTTAAGAAAGTGCAAAATGTAATTTGGATTAAATTTGTGGGTAAAAATACAATTAATGAAAGTTTTAAATTCTGTGCAAGTGAGAAGAAGCCACGTGCTATTATTCAAGCGCGCAACCCGGACCGTCCGATCAGAAAATAAACGGCTAAGATGCACGCGTCCAGATCAAGCCCGACCAAATCGCGTGTACGCAGATTCCTTTACGCGGTTCGGCGTGTCAGTGGGCCCAGCCAGCGTTGTGCCTGGCGGCCAGAAATGGGACCTATGTCGTGGCCGCGGCATTTCCCGAGGCGCATCGTCGACCGATTGGATCTCTTGAACTGGTCCCGGACAGTTGAAGCGCGTGGAACTAAGCCGTCGTGACGCTGAACCGTTAAATGTAACAATCTTCAGGTGGCGGGTTATGGAAGGCAATGCATCCTCGGTTTTTATAGAATAAGAATCTACCACGTGTCCTACTAATATTTAAGCAAACAATATGCCGGCACGTGCCATGATTTCCTGAGCGCGAGGGCGCAGGATTACGCCCCCGTCTCAGCGTTGTCTCCCGTGCGCCAATCCTACACACGCCCCTTTCCCGCGACTAATGAAGTGCCACGTGTCGCATTAAATTCTCGCATTGTGAATCGTACGCCGTACACGTGGCTTCAGTACTTTAATTTTAAAAAATCGAATGGCGGCCACATTGCTTTCACGCGTAAATTAAAATACGAAATTCTATTTTCACGTGGACACCAATTTAAGGGAAAATGTCAGGCTTTGTTTTCGATATAATATTTTTACGGTTTTAAAAAATGTATTATTTTTGATGTATTTTTTTAGCTATAAATAGGTGATATTATGATAGAGTTAAGAAGTTTTTTTTGGTGTATAATTTCAGGTTATTTGCTTTTGGGACGGCGTGAACACGTAAAGCCATTTTTTGGCTTTTGTTGTGTTCTGCGTGTGCCAAATAATTTCGTTTCTTCATGTTTTAATTTTCCTTCTTCTTCCTTTAATTTTTCAGTATCTGTTGTAATTTTTATTTTAATTTAATGCTGTTGTAATTTTTATTTTAATTTAATGAAGTAATTTAATTTTTCTAGGGTTGCATTTGATCTAAATTTATGAAGCTTTGATTTTAACTATTTTTGAAAGATTTATAAGACGTTCGATTTGTTCATTCTATTTTGTGCTTAATGCTTTTTGATTATTTATGAATTTTATCAAAACGATTTGTGGCATAAAAATAAACTTGAGAAAGGCATTTTTGTGTATATTGCTCGTAAATAGAATGACATGTATGATGAAGGATAGGAATATACCCTAATTGTATGTGTGACCATTTGAGAACTTAGAACTTAATGAATCTTGGTGAATTTAATTCTCATAGAGATATAGTGAATTAATTTCACGAGGTGTGTTTATATGAGAATTTCGGAAGAGATGTATGAATAAAAAAGAAGTTTTCGGTTGACAAATTAAATGTACTAAAAAATATAAATCCAAAGAAAATAACATGATTTGAGTGGATTAGTTTGGTGAAAAATTGCAATCCTAGATTTCTTTTATTTTCTTTTATTACCTTTTTGTGAAATCAACGATTGTTTTGGAAAAAATCAGAAAGATACAATTTTAGTACTCAACAAGCTATAGTACAAATCTCCGTGGGAACGATCTTTACTTACAAATCTTTATTACTTGTGACCGTGTATACTTGCATGATTTCTGTGTGTTGTAAAACACACAACATTACACCAAAGAATCTAGTTATTTCTCTACTTGCTTCTAACCATGCCTTATATATTATTGAGGTTGGTCCATTGTAAACAACATAATACTTTTCTTTTTCTTCTTAAATATTTCCTTTGAGATTCTTATATGTGATTTCACACCATAAATTGTTTTAGGTGTTACCATTTTCTCTATTAATTAATTTTGAGGTTTTATCCTCTTTGTTTGAGATTTTAATCTCTTTCTTTGTTAGAAAACTAGATTCTTCCTATTTTTCACATATGAGTGACTTTTTAAGATATAAAATCTCTAGTTAATATTTTGAAACTTTTATTTTATTTTCTTTGATCTTGATTTCATTGTCAATATTATTCATCTTCCTACAATTGTAAAAGTTGTTAGTGAGGCTAATTTTGTGGTTAAAACATCAACTAAACTATTCTTTTTTCTTGATAAATGTTTAATATGAAATTTGTAATGGTTAAACTACTCGTGTTATCTGATTAATCTTCATTATTTGTAATCTCCTGTAATATTAGTTCTCAAGAAATATCCAAAACATTTATTACATGTTTCAATAATAAACCTTAAGAATATTATATATGTAACAAACTTTTATTATATTTTTTTCAGTTAAATATTCTTTTCTATTACTAATAATTTAGTTTAGTTCTTTGAAAAAATCCCGAAGTAAACCAACATAAATTTTCATCTTTATCATATATTCTTGTTTTTAAAATAGCTCCCCAATATTCATGTGAATTATTTGTTTCTATTATCATTTTGTCATCTAGTTCTTGATGGTAAAGTATTTGTAAATTTTTTACCTATGTTGCTTTTACCTTTTTCATATACTGAGTATCTTGATCAGTCCATTTAAAGGCATAATCTTTCTTAATTTTTACTTGTAAAGGTTTTCTCATTTTTGCTAATTTCTTAGTATATGCTTCCACGTATGTCAAACATCTTACATTTTTTTATAATTGGTTATTGTTAGTGATAACATTGGAAAATCTTTACATATTATTTAGCATATGAAGTAGAAATTGGTATTTCACATCTTCTATTTCAAGTTTTAAATACTTGATCTTTTGTTGTGCTAATATTATCTTTTTTTCGAACAATATTATTCCTTATTTCTTACATTTTGTTAGAATTTTTAATATGCATAGATAATATTGATTGATATTATCACTAAATACTAATATATTATCAATATAGACACAATTCAATGTGTGATATTTTTTAAAATGTTGTGCATATGTCTTCGAAATATTTTCTAAGCTTATTTTAATCCAAATGATACAATATTGCATTGAAATTATCCCTGTGCACAGCTAAATGTTGTTAATAGTTGATATTTTTATCTAATCTAATTTTCCATAATCCACTCTTGATTTCAAAACTAAAAAAGTGTTTTTTTTTATTTTGATTAAGATTAATTTTTATTTTGATTAAGACTAATAACTCTTCATTTTTAGGGATAAAATATCCATTATTTATTATTTCTTTATTTAATGATTTGAAATTTATCACCATTCTTTTATTTCCTAATCTTTTATTACCTTTTTTTCTACCAAAAATAATGGGTTTTAGTATGAACTTATTCTTTGCTCAATAACTCTTAGTTCCAAAATTTGTTGAATTTGTTTATTAAAATCTTATCGATCTTTTAGAGTATAGCCATAGGCTTTTACTCTTATTACCTTATTAAGGTGTTTTAGTTTTATACTTACTATGTATTAAGGTTATTAATATTGTGATCTAAATTATTTTATGAGCTTACTATCTTAAATAATTTTCTTATTTTCAGTAACATCTTATCTTCTTTTATTTCTTTTAATAATGGATTTTCTTAATTATTGAATTATAGATCATCTTCGTAGAGTAATTTTTTTATATTTTTTAAATGTGCTTTTTATTTTTGGTATATTTCACCACAATTTATCTTTTTATGTTGTTTAATAAACTTTCTTATCTATATATTATGTAAATGTTTGATGTAAATTTAAGAAGTTATTTCTTATAAAAAAATAAGCTTCCTTTTCTTGTTGATATATAGTAAGAATATGAAAAACAAATTATCCTTTATAATATAAATATCTTTTATAACTTTGTTAAGGTTAACTATTGTATTGTTTTCTCTTCCTACTATCAAATCCTTTGGAGTTGTAGTCCAAACTTCTTATGAAAATATATATTTGTTTGCTACACATATGTTGACTTCAACATTTATATAAGCATGTAATTGATATATATTATATATTTTGAATTTGTATCATATTTTTATGTATGTACTATTAAGATTATTTATGCTATATAAGTTATTCATCTGTAAATGTTTTCTCTAAATCTTTTTTCTTCTTCTTTAGTTTCACTCATTAAGTATATATTATGTTTCATCAATGTCTGGATCTTTTATGAGTTCTAATTCTATTTTATAGACTTGTTCTATTATCATTAATTTTTTATTATATTCCTTCTTATGAGTTAACTTATTAAGATATTCATTGATATAATGACCTTCCTCATTACATATCCAACACTTGCAAGTTTTCTTGCCTCATGGACAACAATTTTCTTTTTTATGAAATTTTTTCTTTGAAAATATATTTTCTTATAAGATTCCTGGTTATATTTACTCTTATATTTAGAAAAATCTTGTTTTCTAAATTTATATTTCTTGAACATTTTATATTTTTTATATTTTTGTTTGTATAGCTTTATACTACATCTATATTTTCCTGGTCTCTGAAAATTCTTTCTATCACAACATATTTTAGAATTTCCTTTAGCATAATTATATTCACTTCTTCTTTGAAATTGTAAAATTATCTAAGATTTTAGTTCATTTATTCTTCCTCCTTAATGCTACAATATTTTTATTTCTACAACTTTTTTCAAGAGTTTTATATAGAGTTCTTGGTAACTTTTGATAAAAAAATTTCTTAAATGGTTGTTGTATCTTAGGTATCTTGTGATAATAAATTTCATATTCACATATAAAAAATTTATGTAGGACATATATTATATTTTCATATTTGTTAAATGTCATTTAATCTCATTTATTTTTAGGTTACTTGCTTTAATAATATAGTTTATTTTATCTTATTCTATGAACTCTTTCGATAACTTTACGAAATTAGAGTTATTTAGCCACTTCTAAATCATGAAAATGCTTAATTTATGTTTAATTATTTCATGTAGGTGGAATGATAACAAACAGAGTAAAAACAAGACAAAAGGAGACAAATCAGTCCATGCCTCGACATGAATTTCTCTGTGCCACGATGTTCCTAATTCTATTGATGATTATAGAACTATATGCTATGACATGTGCTATTCCGTTCCATGATGAACCTATTTCCATTAACGATCAGCAAGCTCTATGCCATGGTGGGCACTTTTTTCTGTCGAGGCCTACGTTGTTTCTGGTCAAATTTTGAGATGATATGTTTAATCCTAATTGTATCCTTAGACCTTAGCTCTTGTGGAGGTTGATATAATGGTCCATATTAAATCATTTTAACCTTAATTAACCCTAATTTGTTAAGAATAAAACATAATTAATTTTCATACAAAAACTTCAGCAGTTGCTAAGATGAGAAAAAAGTGAAAAAAAAGTTCAAGAAAGGATTGAATAAGAGTTAATTTTGAGAAGATTCAAAAGAAGATTAGTTTTATAAATCAAGAGATTAAGTGTAACTCCTATCCATCTCATTTCTTTATCAGCTTTAATGTATTCTTTATGAAAAATCTGAGCTTTATGAATTTGAACATAAGTAACTAATTTATTAATTTAGAGGTATTGTGAAATCAATTTTTTACATGTATTAATATAATATTTTACCCTAATTATTATTTTAATTAAATTATATTACTTAATCTGATTTTATGCTATTAATTGTTTAGACAACAATTGATCTATAAAGGAAATTAAATAGATTTGAAAAACTTATTTAATTATTTATCCTGATTAAATAACATACATAATTTCTAGACATAGATGTATGATTCTCATGTGTGTAATCTATAATTGATTATCTTAATGAATAGTATGTAATATAACTGGCATGCGTGTATGATTAGGAGTTTACTTAAGAGATGAATGCATGCTAGGTTAGATTCAATTGATCATGAAATTAGTTGGTAATTATTTTGGGGGGTTTTAGTGATTCACATACTTAAGAAATTAGAGAATGAAGATTCTTGATCATTTTCTCATATATTTTCAATGTTGAGTTTTATGATTTGAACTATTAGTTATCATTTATTTTACATTTTTATAAATTGTTATTGTTCAAATAATATCTATAATAGTTATATTGGTACTTGATTATAAGTTATACAACTCCCTGTGGGACAATATCTATACTTAGATACATTGTATTACTCACACGATCGATATATTAACAATTAGTATGTCATCTTTTTATATTTTATTTACTACTTTATCTAAATATTGTTTTCCTATTATAGAACCTCCTTACATCCTAAGATGTATATCATCTGATGGATTACTAAATCATACTTTAATATTTCTAATCATTTTATGGTTTAATAATACTCTATATATTGATGAGTTTGTGTTAATAGTTTCGGATGTCTGGATTAGTACACTTATTGCACTAGCCATTCGTCTAATGTCCTTTTTTTTTATCTCTAATACAATCTAGGTCTAGATAGTTAGTTTTATTATTATTTTTGTAAATTTTGAATGCTAGTGGTATAGATCCTATATTACCTTATTATAATCCTTCTTTCATTTTTGATTGTTGCCTACTCATATCTGGAGGATTATGTTCATTTAATCTTTACCTATTTCTTTCATTTTTGATAAAAAGTTTCACCTTGAATTATAGGGGGCATTACTGTGTTTGTTTCCATAATAATTTTGAAATTTTATGGTTCAAAACTTGTTTTACTGATTACTATTATATCATCTTCTTCTTTATGAGAGAATATTTTTCTTAATTTCTCATCTATTAATGTTAAGAGATTTATTAATATTCCTAATTCTTTATTTTTAGGATCCATAAATTTTTCTTTTAATTATTTTCTATATTCCATTAGGTTGGAACTATAAA
The DNA here is from genome assembly GCA_033030585.1 of Hippophae rhamnoides. NCBI lineage: Eukaryota > Viridiplantae > Streptophyta > Magnoliopsida > Rosales > Elaeagnaceae > Hippophae > Hippophae rhamnoides. The sequence continues at coordinate 22,829,960 of CM065437.1, read as the reverse complement.
TTTTTCTTCATCTTTTCTTTTATCATTATGAAGAATGATTCCATGAGATCTTCTTGGTGGTTCTTCTTTTAATTCATCTAATGTATCTATTTTTAGAATGTTTAGTTGTAATATTTTATCATAACTATTTTATCTTATTTTTTTAAGGATTTCTTCTAGGATTTTATTTATATTTTATAAATATTCTATTTTTTCTTCTAAAAAGAACTATAGCTTTCATTATAACGTTTTGGTTATTCAATATGCTTCTTAGGATACCATTATTTTCTAATTCTATTCCTTGTAATCTAATTTTGATTTTTTTTATAATTTATCAATTTTTGTTATTGACCTCTTAATTCATGGATAACATTTTTGACTTCTTTAATTTCTTATTTAAATTCATCTATTTCTTCTTCTTGTTCCTATTTACTTTTTTTATTTGATTATTTGTAAATTTATTTCGTGGTACATTACTTTTTCTTCCTGGTATTAGAGGTCTTTTACATCTAGGTTTCATTCTTTGGGTATTTTTGTTAATATTTTGGTTTTTTTTTAATTTCTTAGAAAATTTTATCTATTTTTATGAATTTATTTTTTCCATATATTGAACTATTATGACTGTATTTTTAATGAATATTTCACCATGTAGTGTACTAAAAATGAATGATTTTATTCTTTAATTAAATCTTTTATTTCAAATTCACATATTAAACTTACTACTTGGTTATACTTCTTATCATTAATATTAATGGAAAACCTAGGGTATAATGTGAACTTTAATTTTTGGTATCCTAAGTTTTCATTGATAATTTTTAGTAAAACATCTTTTATATTTTTTATTATATTGTCTAGTAATGTTAATTTTGTTGGTGTATTAATTTACTCTGCAATGTTCTTCTATGGGATTTTTGATAGTTCATCCATAATGATTTATTTGTCAATTAATAATATATTATACATTTATTTTACATCTGTAATATTAATACTTATTTCATAATAAACTATATCTTTTCTTGAAAGTATTTTTCTTATTCTTGAGAATAATAAATCTTTAAATCCACTTCCTTTCTTGAGATTTAATTTTTTTTGTATTTATTCAAAAACATTTTTTACTAATTATCATTTTGTAAGAAACATTCTCAAATGTCTTGTATTTATATTTCTATTATTTCTTATTTTCCATTATTTCTTTAATTTTTATGTATAAAAGACTACTATTCAATTCTCTTAACTTTAAATTCTGTTAAATTTGTGGGTATTTGTAATATTTTTAAAATCTTAGAAATATTTTTAATATTTTTACTAATTATATCTTCTTTTAGGTCTAACCCAATTAGTAAAAAACCTTATGGGTTAGTTTAGTAAACGTTGAATCATTAAATAAACATGATTACAAGATAATTTAAATAAAGAGATAAAAAACTCAGTATTTAATTCTTAATTATCTTAAAGAAATAATTACAAGGAGATATTCATGATGTTATAATAAGTAATTTATCTACATGAAAAAAAATATGTATCAGATTCTCTATATATATTCACTAATGTACAAACAAATATTATCTTTCCAATTCATTAAAACTAGACTTGGATCTCTTCTATCTTCATTGAATCACATTACTAATTGTTGAAGTTGATTTTTGTGTTTACTACATTCTTGTCATGCCAATCATGCAAGTCACTACCAAATACATCAGAAGGAACGACGCCGTGGGATATCGTATCCACTTTAATACTTAAGTTAATTTTCTATATAAATAAATTTAGATCATAAAGGATTTGAAAAGTTTAAGTATTTGCTTATGTTTGTCTTTTTGAGGTGAAATGGATATATTTATAAACTTGAACTAATGATAGTTTTGTAAATAGCTTATACTTATTAATTAATATTTAAATTAATTAAATATTTTAAATATTAAATAATTAATATAGATTATTTAACATATTAATTTAAATCATTAATATATATTTTATATTAAATTCTAAAAAATTAACAATAGAAAAATTATTTTGAATTCATTTAACTTTTTAATTATGAACCGAATCAATTAAAAGAGTCATATGTATCAAGTGATTTTTTCATCTAACATTGATTTAAGCATCGAATAACTAAATACTATCATCCATATAGTAATTCAATATCTTGTTATGTCTTTCAAATCTATATATAACAGTCCTACCTAACGTTATAAAAAATGAGCATCAAGACCCTCTAAATTAAAATACCATTTAGACAGTAATTATTCTCCTCGTTTTGTTGGCCTTTTGCCAAATCATATGTGCCTATTTTTGTTTTATTTAATCTACTCGTTTTGTCACTATACTTAAACTGTTACTCAAATTGACACCGATTAAGTAATCTAGGGATGTTATGTTCAAAGAAATTGAGTTTTAAGTAATACTGTTGTGATCACTCGAGGAACTTTCTTAATGCTTGCTTGTCATGGGATTCAAATGAGTGACAACCAGGAGAAGATTTTAGATACCATGAGAAATAATACTAAAATCATAAGTCTTTCTCTCAAATCTAGCTTGGTTTAACTTAAGGGAAATTCAAATATTTTATATATTCAAAAACAAAAAAAAATATTTTTAAAAACAAATATGTATTTAGTCATTATTTCTAAGTTATTATTTTCTAAAACAGTATCTTTTAAAAAATAAAAAATTGAGAATAACTTAGACATGTTTTTATTATTTTCTAAAACATTATAAATTACATCTGGTGTCAGTTTTTCGAAATTTGTTTCATATTTTTTATTGACGTTGCTTTTGGACTCTACTGCCTAACAGGTGTTTTTTTATTTCATGGATTACCTTTTCTTTTTAATTGTAATTTTTTTTTACAATATTTTTATAATTTATTTAAATTATTATTGTTATAATTATACTTTAATAAAAAAATTATTTAAAAATTATAAAATTAAAGTAATATTAATAAAAGTGATAAAATAAACTATTAGTATATTTTGTTAAGATAATAATAAAAATAATCAAACAATTACTTTAATAAAATATTTGAATTGACTTAATAAATCCAGATATCATGGTATAATTAGTCTTTATTGCTATGTAGTCACACAATTATTTTAATATTTTATCTTTTTTAAAAACATTAAAAAATTTATTTTTATTTAACCAATTGTTTTATGGATTCAATTATGCTTGTTGAATTTCTCATATTTAATATTTTTTAAGAAAAATATCATTTATATGATTAATCTCAATATATAATATATAAATTATAGTATTAGTTAAAAAAATTCAAATTGAGATCAAATTATAAACTATTAAAGAAGTTATTTCATTGTAGTTTTTCTCAACTGCTTATATGGTAAAAATAATTCCATACTTTCTATATCTTGTCACCTTTTTACTGTTGCAATTTATTAAAGCAATGATCAAACAATTAATTATTTGTTAAAATTATTTTTTAATTATGATTTAGAAACAGTTTTTAAAAACTGTTTTCAAGTTAAATGATCAAATAAGTAGTTAAGTTTAACTTGTTTTAATTTCTATAACTTGGAAAAGGATTTAAATAGTAGCTAGTAGGGGTGTCCAAAAACCGGTCCGGATCGGACAAAATCGAACAGTTTTACTAATTAAACGGTCCAGTCTAGTTTGTATTAATTTTAAGCAGTTCGAATCGGACCGGATCGATTTAATAATATATTAAAAAATTTACATTATTCTTCATTAAATTATAAAAAAATTGGACCAAACCGTTTTATAAATCAAACGGTCCGATCCGGTTTTTATTTATTAAAACCGTTTCAAACAGTCCGATCCGATCCGGTTCGAATAATATGAACGGTCCGATTTGGTTAAATATTTTTTAAGAAAAAACGGACCATACCGGACCATGGACACCCCTAATAGCTAGTATCCACCGTATTTCAAAACCAACCACGAATGTAATTACTTGTTAGACCAAACCCCAACGAAAACCAAGATAGAACTATTTAGCCTCTTCTTTTTGGCTAAGAAAAACTAAATATGAACAATAAAATTGTAATAATTATAAACCATTTTTTTCTTAATTACAAGAAAAGACCAAAGAAAATGCAAAGAATCATCTCATAACTCAAAAACCGTACACACAACCTAATTTCCCATTGACGGTACAATTCATGGTTCACATATAACAAATTTAAACCAAATTATAATTACTGTTTGATTTAAAATATATATATATAATTCAATTAATTATCTCCATATGCGCAATCAACGTTTGTTTTTCCACACTTTCAAACCTTGAAAGTCATAAAGTGGATTGCTACCATTTTCTCCATGCTCATTCTTATTGTCCACACAAGTTTCAAACAAAAAATACCAACCAAAAAAAAGAAAAGGTAAAAGAAAACTATTCACCAAAGATTGTGGCTTGACTTGAAAACGTAATAGGAGTACCATACTCATTCTGTTTTACGGTTATGATACATGTATATGTATAAACAAAGTCAGTTCTTAGAGTAATGAGTAGATATATACTAAAGAATTCTTAGAACGTGAATAAGTATTTTTTTTGAGTTTAATTGATGAATGATTAACATATTTTATATAATAATATATATATCTAGCTAATAACTACTTGTTAGAACGAATCATAATATATATATAGCCAATAATTACTTGATATAGCAAATCATCTTACAATAATTATTATAAATCATATAGGATTTGATTCTTGAATACTCCTTTCAAGATAGAGTGTATGTTGATCATCTATCTTACTCGAGAGAACAGTGAATTATTTAGAACTCGGAGGCTTGGTGAACAAGTTAGCTGGCTATTCTTGTGTTTTTAAATGAATAGTCTGAATCAGTACTCTTTACACCCTTTCTTAGACAACGTGACAATCGATTTCAATGTGTTTCATTTGTTCATGAAAAATTGGATTTGATGCTATATGAATTATGGCTTGATTGTCACATAATAATTTGACTCCATATGTGTAGTTAACATTCAAATCCTTTAATAGATTTCTAATCCATATAATTTTGTAACATGTTGTTGTCGTAGAACTGTACTCCACCTCTGCAATAGAACGAGTTACAGTTATTTGCTTCTTAATCTTCTATGAAATTGGTGCATTGCCTAAGAAAATATAGTACATGGTAGTATATCTTCGAGTGTCCTTGCAATGCGCCCAATCTACATCACAGTAAGCTTTTATTTCTAATTGTCTCGTGAAAGGAAGTAGTATCCCTTAACCTAGGGGTTTGCTTCAAATATTTTAATACTTTGTGAGTTGTATCCAAGTGATTTTGGTGAGGCTTTTCCATGAATTGACTCAAAATGTACACTACATACACAAGGTCTGGTCTAGTGATTGTAAGATAAATGAGTCTTATAACCAATTATTGATATTGAGACGCATCTTTTAATAATATTCTCTCACCTTGTGGTAACACCAAGTTCTAATTAATGGAAAGTTGTGATGGTTTAGCTCCTAGACCGTGCTACCTAAATGTCAAGAAAATATTTCAACTGCCTTCTTTGAGCTTGAACTTACTTGCAAGAAATTGCTTCATTTTCAAGATGTCATCTGAGTCATTCTTGGTTACTATGACATCATCAACATATACTAACAAGGTTGTAAATCTTCCTTGGTAATTTTGAATGAAAAATGAATAGCCATAACATGATTGACTAAACTTACCTTAAGAGCAACAGAAAGCCTCAAAAACCATTATTGGGATGCTTGTTCAATCCATACAGTAATTTGTGAAGTTGAAAAAATTGATGCTCCCTAATTCATCCTAATGCATGTAACATGTGGGATTTAATAGCAAAGAAGAATGTAACACCTTCACGTTCTAGGCACTTAGATCTAAGATTTCAATTGCAAGTACTAAGACAAGGAAATGAAAGTGTGGATGAGTTCATTTTACATGTGAAACAATTTTTAGATCATCTAGCTATGATATAAGAACCAATTGTTGATACAAATTATGTATATACTAGTTGGAATCAATTTGGGGTTACATCCATGGTATTATTGAGTTGCATCATCTACTCTTATTTCATGAGAGATAAAATTAGCAAAGTGATATGTTGGAAAATGCTTTGATGAAGGAAAATGCGACTAATATGAATAGTTTGAACTTCAAAGCTAAAACAAAATTGAACAAGGAAGCTATGATGCAAGAACCTAGCAATCCTCATGGAACTATTTTCCTTCAAGAAAGGTCATCTTCTCGAGGAAATGATTCATAGGGTAGGAAAAAAACTTTCCCTTTGCTAATATTTCAAAGGGAAAACTACCATCTTAGAAATCACAATGTCAAGTTTGTAATAAACTTGGTTATACTGCAATTACTTTCTATCAGCTCAAAGACTTGTTAACAAAGCAATAAACAAGGGGTGCTTTAGCTTTGGTAGCTAATCTCAATATTGAAATTGGAGGTGCTAAGAAATCATGGGTATTGGATAGTGATGCCACACATAATCTTATTGATTATTGATGATCAGAGTCGGGATTGTCAAAAACTTTGATGAGCGAAAACCGGTATCGCCGATCCTGCCAATACTTTGGTTTTATATTTATAAAACTCTCGCAAGTGCACGAATCATTTCGTAGAAAATGATAAGTATACTCCCAAGGTCGATCTAAGGAAGGAATGTATATGGTTTTTAATTTATTATTCAAACTTTTAAAAACGAAATTAAATCCTAAACATCCTGTCACGATATTTTGGGGTTTTTGTGTTTTTAATCTAATTACAAAAAATTAAACATAGATTCAATAAACATTCATGCAAATTTTATCTTTTATAAGTAGTGGAGTATTTATGGATATAATAACTAAGTTAATTATGCTTGCTCATATTATCTAGGTTATTAAAGATATGAATTGATATTTATTGATTCTCCCTTTTTTGTATGAATACCACCTTTGGTGGGGTTAGATATTCTTTGTTAACTAAACAAATCAATTAATACCTATTGGGTGGGGTTGATAACTAATTTGGTTAATTAAATTAATTCCTTTTTCTAAGAGATTGAAAATGAACCATTTAAATGCCACCTTTGGTGGGGTTAGACAGTTTAAACTTTATTCAATGTGTCCAAATTAAACCTAAGAATTTAGTTATCCGAGTACTAACTTTCAAGTTTTAAAACCACTACTGAAAACATGTTGTCAATACATTTTCAGATAATAATTCTTATAAAAAACTTTTGAAATAGAGCTTCACTCTAACTACCGGGCGATTGTACCAACAAATAAAAGAGCACTACTCTAAATCAGACCGGATAACTAAACCTTAAAATCTAATTTTCAGATTTAAGTTTGTAATGAAAAATAATATATTTCTCTCTAACATTCTTAATATAAAATCTTGAATAAAAATAAAATCAATTCATTTTAGAGATTTTCACCTATTTAATATTTCAAGCATAACAACGTTATTATTATATCATGTTTACAAACAACAAAGACCTGAGTTAAATTTAATCATAGACAAATTAAATATAACATGTAAGAATAAAGCATAAAAAATAAGCGCAAAGAAAATAAAATCCTTACAGTACTTCGATGCCATTCCCATTGCTAGAAAACCTCCAAACGGAATTTCCACTCCCATTTATTGAATCAAAAAGCTAATAAATTACAAAAACATAACTAGTTCTTCCCAAAAAGGGAAGAACTCTAAAACTAAGAGAAACTAACTAAAACATAAGAAAAACTAAAAACTAAGAAATGGAGAGAAAGAAAGAAGAGAGAAGTGTGGTATGCAGTGAAGAGAATGGGGGTATTTATAGGTGAGGATGGAGAGAAAAAGTGGGTGAAAAATGTTAAAAAAATGGTGAAAACGCGTAGTGCAATTATGGAGGTTATTGATGACGTCATGGGGGTGGCTACACGTGAAAAATGGGGCGAAATGGCGTCGGCGCGCGCGGAGGGCAGCTTGGGCGCGCACAGGCGCGCGCAAAAGGCAGCAGCCAGCGCACGTGAAACGATGACAGCGCCGCGGTGCGTGATCTGGAGGAAGGCGCACGCTAGCGCGGATGTAAGCGATCTGCGCGCGCGGCGCCGGGCGGCGCACCGCTCCGGCGTGATTTTTACCTTTTGACATTTTTGACCTTTTGGACCCATTTTGTCCAATTTTTCCATATTTGTTGACCTTTCCTCATTTATTTATTAATATATTTGTGATGTATTGCTTCCAGTATTCCTCTTTGAGTCTTTAAGTTGCATTTTTAAGCTAAAATACCTGAAAAACAATAAAAATACCCGTGATTCCGAAAAAGACAAATTTATATAAATATATGATAAAACATATAAATATATATATTTTTAATCAATTAGTGTGCATAAAATCATGGTTATTTTAGTGTTTTTTTGAGCACTCATCAATTATGTAGATCACTTTGAGTATGTTGTTCCTTGTCTAGGCCAAGATAAGTAGGTAATAGAAGTAAACTTAGAAGCCCAATCTCATAGTTCATAATTATAAGTTGTCTTTAAAACATTTGTTACATATGCCTCATATATCTATTAATTTATTATCTATGAACAAATTGTATCTAGATAACAATGTATTTACTAAGCTTCATCACATCTTTTTGTGCTAAGGGGATCACAATAAGGGAGGTACTATTCCAAGGCAAACATGGTGATGGATTTTACAAGAAAAGGGGGAGATGTGAAGAGTACTTGAAAAGAACCTATATTTCATCATTTTATTGTGCTTAAATGTAACAAATATATTTTATTATAGTATGTTTATAAGAACATTTATGAAAATCTATATATTAGGAATCACAAGTATTTTCTATTATATTTCAAGTGTTTTTAGCTTTAAATGTGTATATATATATATATATATAAAACACTTTCAAGCAATCAATTTGCACCTTAAAAACTTGAAGGAATAAGGTATGTAACCCTTATATGAACAACCAATCAATATGAAAAGGGCACAAAACAAGAATTCATGTCAAACATTCTGTGCCACGACAAAGATTTAGTGTGCCATGGTGCACTCCTATGTGAATGATTCAAGGCGTGAACTTTTCCATTTCTAGTTAGGCAAGTGTTACGTATCTTGAGCCATAATGGTGAATAATCTGGGCCATATGGGGCTTGTATTTACTCATATTGAAGCCCTAAGCGCTAGCCTCAGTCTATAAATAAACTACTTACTTTAGGTTTAGATAGCATAGGTTAATGTAGGAATTATTGTTTAGTTTCTCTCAACTGTCCGAGCTTATTTTATTCTTTAGTTTATAGTTTTTTTTTAAATAGGCTTGATTAATAACAATAATAGTCAGATCTATCTTTAATTAATATTATGGATCTTATTTGTGTTTATTAATTTTATATACAAATTAATCTTTTTATTATTTTTTGAATACTAGTTTTAAGTTACTAATCATTCATTAAATCTAAGTATGTCTAGCAAATTTTAACTATGAAAATTTAGATTTGTTGCAATGTTTGTGAAAAATAATTTAGGTGAACATTTTTTGAAATAAATTGAGGTTATTTCTATATTCAAGGTTTTTACAAAATTTATTATTAATTAATATATTAATGATATAATTTTAGTAATGGATTTAAAATATGAAAATTATTTTTCAAAAATGTCACCTAGATTTAATTTTGACACATTGAATAAAAGTTTAAATTAAGTTCTCTACCTAAACCTTTATTTTAAATAGTTTGCTATTTCTTTATAAATAAAACATAATTTAATGTATCAATTAATGACCTATGTCTAAAAATATTAATTGATTTAGTAAACAAATAATTTGATTATTGTCTAAGGATATTTTTAGATATAAAAGGAAAATGAATAACAAAAATTTATTTATTTAATAACCTTATTAATTCTAAGCAAGCATAGCTAACTATTTAGTTATTCACCTAAATTCTTCAATGATTGTTAATTTCATATCTACCTTAATTTTGGGTTGAACATATCTTAATATATTTTATTATTTTGTCATTAGATTAAAATTTTCAAAATCCAAATATTGTGATCGAATGTTTAAGTTTTATTTTCATGTTTATTTTTTAAAAAAATGATGGATTATTTAAAACCACTGAGTTCTTCTTTTGATTGATCTCGAGAGTATACTTATCATTTATTATAAGAGATTCATACACTTATGAGCTTTTCATTAATTATAAAATTTGACTCTCAAGTATTTTGCATCAAGGTACAACATACAAAATTTAGTAAGTAACAAAAAACTAGGTCATCTAGGATGGCAATCCTATCTTTTCTCTTAGTATTGTGAATTTTGAAAATTGGCACAATAGGCTAGGTTATTCATTTAATGTAGTTATGAATTAGATAAAATGGCACACAAATTATCTTTTAAAAGTAAATATGTTAAAGTAATGCAATCGTTTGATTTCATTTATGTTGGTCTTTGGACAAGATCAATGGTACTTATTACTGGTGCAAATTATTATTTGTTACTTGTGGATGATTATTCAAGATTTATATAGGTTTATTTTTTATCTCAAAAGAGTCGATGTAAAATTATCTTTCAAATTTTTCATAGTATGATAGCAATGCAATCTCAAAAGAAAGTTAAGGCCTATCGAATGGACAATGGATGCAAGTTTCTTTTCTAAACAAAAGAATATGATCAAACTAGGTTGGTGCACAAAATGTGATACGAATCCTTAATCTCCATTAAAATGACTTGTCCATATACCTATGAACATAATGGTTGTGTGGAAAGTCGTTTAAAAAGTGTCATAGAAATAGGTCTAACTCTTATGTTAAAATCTGGAATGTCCTTAAACTTTTGGTCTATATTGTTAGAATAGCAATCTACTTAAAGAATAGACTATTGTCAAAAGGTATTGGATTTTGTATCACCTTATGAATTTCTTTATGATTGATAGCTAGAATACAAATTCTTGATAGTTTTTGGTGCATTTTGTTTTCCTTTTCTTTGAGCATACACTTAGTATAAACTCATGCCTCATTTAACAATATGTGTTATATTGGATTATGATCCAAAATATAAGGGTATTTATGTCTTGATATTGCTTTTGATAAGATTTACCCTAGTTGTCATGTTAAGTTTCATGATGATCAATTTCCTTTCAAATAAAATAAATTCTATGCAATTTTTATAATATCACACTGATGCCTTTTCTCTATTTAAGCTAGTATATACCCACCTTGCCTTCATCAGACCATGGTCCTAAATTTAATGTGGAGAATAAAAGAAGTGAGCTCATGATTCCTTCTGAGTCATCTCCTAAACATTTATCTTTTACAACCCTAGAAAAATTAAATTACTTCATAATAAAAATTAAAATTACAAAATGAAAATACTAAAACATTTAAGGAATATTTAGCTAAAGAACACATAGAAAATTAGAACTTCATCTGCATAGAAACACAATAGAAGTCAAAATGGCTTCTGCATGTTTCAAAATCTCCCCATTCAGCCCCCATATTTCTCTATGTATCACATATTTATAGCTATAATAAAATATTAAAAATATTCAAAGTGGAAAACAAGAATCATTATTTTGGTAGACGCATGTAAAAGAAATTTATCATGCAAAATAGTGGACATCGTGCATCGTTTCTGATTTCTTTTTAATTCAAAACACATGTCAAGTGTCAACATTTGATTGGCTCAAAGAAATAACCAAGACACATGGCGGTGTTTAATTGGTGGGATGGAAAGTTGCACGTGGTTGCTCTGCACCAGATTATAGCATGTGAGACACGTGAGTTCCATATAAACAGTTGGAACACGTTCACTGATTCTTTGTTTTTGTTTTAACCAATACGTGCCACGTGTCCACTTCAACTTAGGTGCTGGAATATTAGAGACACGTGGCATTCTATGATTCATTGAATTGTTAGGTTGCACGATATTCATGTGGACCACATCACATGGGACACTTCGCACAACAACACGTGGGTCACAACCTGCACGCTAGCCTACGTGGTAGATGGGCCCAACATGGCATACCGAGTAGCGTGAAACCAAAAAACTGACATCCAATCACTTTTGTCGTGTTGTATTACATGCGCTGATCATCACCGTTGATATTCTGATTTGACGTTGCACGTCGCGCGCAAATAATAGATGTGCGTGAACTTCTTTCCTACGTAGAAAAATATTTTTTTCTTAATTGCATTTTAGCCCTCTAATTTAATTCAAATTAACTTTTAAACTTTTGTTAATTGCAACTAAGTCTTTTTTCTAATTTAAATTAACTCTTACACTTTTGTTAATTACATTTAAACACTGTTTAATTTAAATTATATTTTAGACATTTTTTAATTGCAATTAAGCACTCCTTTAATTTAAATTATATTTTTAGACTTCAATATTTGCAATTAAGACCTTTTTTGATTCATATTCTTTAATTTTCTTAAAAATATATTCCTAAAAAAATAAATAGTAAATATTATTTATTCCATTAAAATTAACTAAAAATGTCAAGAAAATAACAATTATAATTAATAAAATAGATGAAAATAACTATATAAAATACAGTTATAACACCTCCAAACTTTAGATTTCTCTAGTCCTCAAGCAAAAGGAAAAAAATAAAACCAGGATACATGCATTTGAAATAGAGATTTTCAAAATATATTTTTTTGTCATTTCAAATAACATAACTCAAGGAAATAAAAGAATTTTATCTAAGCATTGAAATCAATTAAAAAGTATATTACATTTTCACAATGAATTTTAGTGTGTGTGAAGTCTTTTTATATTTCATTACATGCAATCTGGATCGGTTTATGCAAATATGAACGCAGTTAATTTTTAATGAAATCACATATCTCATAAGTTCATTTTTTATTTCTCTCTCCACTAGTGTAGACAAACACAAAACAAAAAATCAATAGGACTTTATTAAGCTTGTAATGTATAGCTTAGGTAAAGGTAGGATAAAAGATAATATTTGGCACAAATCTTTCCTAAACACATCATTTTAGGATTGAAACAAGATACCTTCTAACATCACAATGAATACTTCCCAATTTAGGATTTAATACCACATGCAATCATTTTTTTGCTTTATTTTTCTATTTTCTGCTTTCTTTTTCTTTTTCTCTTTTATGTTTTTTTTTCATTATCCTCTTTTCCCTATATATCTTTAAAAATTTACTAACAATTATCACATGTTAGTGAGATAATCTATACATATACATATATTTTTTTTACTAGGCTTTTGAAAGGAGTAAATATATATATATATAAACTTTGAAGCTCAAAAGGGGTATACTATAGATAAAGTATGTGAAGGTAGATAGAAAGGCTCAAACGATCCAAAGATGGCCTAAATCATTTTCTTAATTAAGTGTTATCTAGAATTTTTCCTTGAGAGAAAATCAAACAAATTCTAAGAATAGTGACACCACAAAGTTCAATCGAATTGCATACTCACATAAACCTTCTCTAAATTACCATAACAACTCAAAAATCAAGACTAGTGCTCATAAATATTTATTTTTGTAAAAATGAAACATACGAAAAAATTATTCATAGTTAGACAATATTCAAATTTTTCATGAAGTTATGCATTATTTAAACCAAAGAAATAAAAATAAATCACCATTAAAATAAAAATATCTTCAATCAACCAAACAAATAAAGCATCAAGAATAATATCCAGAAATTTTTTCAATTAAGTTCAATATATCTACCACCCCCAAACTGAAAATACACATTGTCCTCAATGTGTGAACGTTAAAGAACATATGAGATGGGTTTAAAGAAACTTCTTGGTTTGGTTTGTAAGATTGACATCCAAAACTAGCTTTACTTCCTCCGATTTACACCTACGAAAATAAAATAACAAAATAAAGAAATATGCAAACTAATACAATAAATAAAACATAAAAATAGAAAATTAAAACACATGGGTTTCCTCCCAAGAAGCGCTGACCTCGGTTTTGGATCGCACGATATTCCTTTTGTGTGTTTCAAGAATGTCCCCCACATTTTTATATATTAATATTTTATTATGTATTTATTTTAGCTATAAATAGGGCATTTATTGCCAAAAAAATGGGGGTTGAGTTGGAGAGTTTTAGAGAGTTGGACAGTGATACACGCAGAAGCCATTTTTGGCTTCTCTTGTGTTCCGCATGTGCCAAAAATTTAGAGAAAATTTTAATTTTCTTTGTGTTGTTCTTGAGCGAATATTCCTCAAATTCTGTAATGTTAATTTTATTTATGGAGTAATTTAATTTTTCTAGGGTTGCGTTTTAGCTAAATTTATGAAGCTTGAATAAATTATTTTTGGACGATTTATTAGCTTTTTAATTTGTTTATTCTATTTGTACTTAATGTTTTTTATTATTGGAAAATTTATCAATTGATATGTGACACTTAAATAAACTTGGAAGAGATATTTTTGTGTATATTGCTCATGGATAGAATAACATGTATATATAAGTGATATGAATATACTTTTATCGTATGTGTAACCATTTGAGAACTTAGAAAATAATGAATGTTGGTGAATTTAATTCTTATAGGAATATAGTGAATTAATTTAGCAAGATGTGTCTATACGGAGCTCGGAAGAGATGTATGGATAAAATTAGAAGTTCTTGGTTGACAAATTAAATTTACAAAAAAATATAAATCAAGAAGGAATAATATGATTCGAGTGGATTAATTTGGTGAAAACTGCAATCCTAGAATTTTCTTATTTATTGTTTACAAAAATCATGTTAGTTAAATATCATCAAACTTTTCGATTGTTTGAATAAAATCAAAGTGAAACAATTTTAGTACTTAACAAACTATAGTGACAAATCTCCGTGAGAACGATAACTTACTTATCAAATTTTATTAACATTTATCATGGAACATAGAACTGAGATATGCAACTTCGTTTGAACCAACCTTTATCGTTCCATATAAATGTGATATTTATACAATAACCATTAATTATACATATCTCAATTCCATTTTTATTATTTATTTTAGAATGAAGCTCATATGGTCCTTTTATTTATGAAAAATGTATTATTTAGTACCATAACTTAAATATTTTTTAATTCCTTTTATTTATGAAAAATATTATTTAAGTACATTTACTTAAGAAAAATGTGTGAGACAAGAAAATCTATTTTTTTATTAAATATAATGGAATAGTACATATATCATAAATATGTTTATATTTTTCGATAGATATATAGTTAAAAATTAATATTTAATTAAACATATTACTTAAACATTTAAAACAAACTCTTCCAAACTTTAACAAAATTTTCAACAAAACTTACATAAAATTTTCATTATCTAATACACAAGATATTAGAAAATAATTTTTTTATTTAAGTTTAATCAAAATAATTTGTTAAAAAAATTGAGTAACTTTACTTCATTAGATATATGTCTATCGAAAAATTCAAATATATATATGTCATATATGTTATTGTATTATATTTAATAGAAAATTAAATAAAAAAGTTAACTTTATCAATTTCTAGTATATTTTTACAAATAAAAAAAATTAAATAAACATAACAAATGAGCTAAATAGTAGTTAAAAGATAAGATTTAAACAAAGAAACTTAGAAGTTATTTTTTCTTATTTTTATCGCGTAGCTATTAAATTAAATATTACAACAAAATATAACAAAAATGATCGTGGATTCTCCACGTCATGAGTATATCATGTAGTTAATTACCATAATTTAAGTAATATATTTAATTAGATTATTAATAAGACAACTTGTTCTTTAGATTTAAAGAAATTTAAAGAAATATTTTCACTTACTTAGGTTATCAGTCATATCCAATTCTTAATTACCACGTTCAATTCACCCTTTAAGAGGTCCACATGCATACAATCAAAATAACAAACCCAGCAACATACAATATTCCAATTATGGTCAACTTTTACAATTTTCTTGGTAAATATCACTATCAAGAAGCCCATCTCTCAATTAATTACCTCAAATTAATGGTTAATTAATAATATCATATTAAAAAATATATAAAACAATAATTAAGTGCTCATTTTTTTCACTCCCGCAAAATTTCAGCTCACCAAATCGAAACTGATCCAGTATATGTAAACAAGCACGCCAACCCGCCATACAGAGAATGACTCCTCTTAATATCAAATATTAAAAAAAAACATTTTTAAATACCAACTGTGATCGCTTAATCTTATAATAAGAGGACCCGTATCAACTAATAAAATTGAAAGTTTGATTAGTCACTTGGTATGCATAATATAAACTTTTGAAAAACAATTCCTAACTCTTTATAAAAGAGTTCTCAATGTTGTATTATTTGCTTCGTATGTTCGTTACAATTATATAGTTATATATAAAGAGATTGATTCCTTGAATTAAAAATTACTTGAATTACTCCTTGATTTACTCCTTGTTCCTTAAATTAAGGACTAATATCCAATACTTCCTCTCAAGCTTGGACATAAATTGTTGAAACTGATGAGAAGCTAAGAGCTTGGTGAAGATGTCGATCACTTAGTTGAAACTTCTTGTATAATGTGTCTGAATCACTTGTGACTGAATTTGTTCACAAATGTAATGAAAGTCAACTTCAATGTGTTTCGTCCTCTCGTGAAACAATGGGTTTGATGTTATATGCATGGCTCACTGATTGCCACAAAATATGGACATAGGAAGAGTTGTAGGAACACTTAAATCACATAGAAGACCTTTGAGCTATATCAACTCACACACAATTGAAGCCATTGCATGATACTTAACTTTGGCACTTGATCTGGTGATGATAGTTTGCTTCTTAATTTTCCATATGACCAAGTTTCCACCGACAAATGTATAATAGCTAGTGGTGGACTTATGATCAATTGCATTCCCTGCCCAATCATCATTGCAATACCCCATGATTTGTGTGTTGTCATTCTTCTACATGATTTGTGTGTTGTCATTCTTCTACATGATGATACCACGACCCCTTGATCCTTTTAACAAGGATCAAATGCCCAAGTATTAGGGAGTGAATAAATTGGCTCACAATACTTAAAGAATATGTGATGTCAAGTCTCGTAATTTTAGGTAGATCAACTTACCAACCAATCGCTGATAATAGCTTATATCAGTGACTGGCATGCCCTTCAAACTAAGTTTGACCTTGCTATTAAGAGGGATAATGGTTGGTTTAGCATCACTCATGTTATCTTCCTTGAGAAAATCTAGGATGTACTTTCTTTGGTTAAGAAATAGTCTCTTATGAGAGGTTGTCATTTCTATACCAAGAAAGTAATTTAATATCCCAAGGTCTTTAATTTCAATCCTTTGTTTGAGGGACTGTTTTAGGTTGAAAATCTCGTCAGCATTATCACATGTAATTATTAAATCCTGTTTATAGATCAACACAACCAATTTTCCCAAAGCTCTTGTGAGAACAAATAGTAAGGAATCAACATTGCTGCTTTTGAAACCAACACTAGTGAGAATTGAGCTTAGTTTGTCATACCAAGCTCAAGGAGACTGTTTTAGATCATAAATGGATTTGTGCAATTTGCACACTAAATCTAGATCATTGCTTTGAGGATACTCGGGTGGAAATTTCATATATAATTTTTCTTTGAGATCACCATGCAAGAATACATTCTCCAAGTCCATTTGGTACATGGAACACCCCTTTTATAGCCACGGACAGTATCACTCTCACTGTGTTCATTTTGGCAACAGGTTCAAATGTTTCTTTGTAATCCACCTCAAATGTTTGAGTGAATCTTCGAGCCACCAATCTTTCTTTATACCTCTCAATTGATCCATATGACTTGGATTTAAGCTTATAAATCCATTTGCAACCCATGACTTTCTTGCCTTTTGGATGTTTGGTGATGCTCCAGGTGTTGTGTTGATATAGGGCTTTAAGTTCTTCTTACATGGATTTCTTCCACACCACCTAGTTTTTGGCCTCACGGAAGTTTTGAGGCTCATTGTAACTTGATATTGTGTTGAGGAATGCGGCATAGGCTAGTGTCACTCTCTTGTACGACACACAATTGGAGATGGGATGTGTGGGTTTATAGGTGACAAAGTCTTTAAGCCTTTTGGGAGGTTTCCTAACACACATTGGATTGTGTCAGACTCATTCACATCTTGTACCATATTGTGAGGATTATCTTGCTTGTCACCATCTTCATGTAGTGTACCATTAGAGCGAGACCCTTCATTTCTACTTTCATTTATAGATGCATCAATGTTGACATGGATGTGATCTTGTTGTTGTGGAGCCTCAAGTTTGATTCTTGGTAGTGGAAACACATCCAAGATGTCATCCCTTTGACTTGTGATTTCATGTGACTTGTTGAAAAAAGGGTTAGTTTCATAAAATCGAACATCATTGGACATAATCAATCTCTTAAGTTGGGAATTATAACACTTATATCCCTTTTGTGTGGATGAATAACCAAGAAAAATGCATTTAACAGCTATAGGATCCAATTTATCTCAATGATGAGGTTGAATGTGTACAAAACAAATGCAACCAAATACTCTAAGGTATGAGAGTTAATTTTTCTTCCTTTCATAACCTATAGGGGAGACTTAAAATCCAAGACTCGGCTAGGTAATCTATTAATAATGTAAGCAACTACAATAACCCCTTGGGACCAAAATATCTTTTGTATATTCATTTGTAGCATTAGTGCTCTATTTTTTTCAAATAAGTCATGGTTTTTGCATTCAACTACGTCATTTTATTGAGGTATTCCAACATAACTTGTTTGATGTATGATTCCATGAGTGCTCAAATATTGTTTCATGAATTAGGACATGTATTTGGTGCCATTGTCAGACCTAAAGGTTTGAATTTTAGAGGAGAAGTGGTTTTAATATAAAAGTCCTTAAATACTTCCATAACTTCATTCTTAAACTTTAGAAGATACAACCATATGACTCGAGAGAAATCATCAACAAAAATCACAAAATACTTATAACCATCAAAAGATGCACTAGTTGGTCCCCATACATATGAATGAATTAGTTCAAAACACTTACTAGCCCTGGACAAGAAAGAGTCAAAAGGTAATCTAGTGCCCTTAGACAAGTGGCAAGTTTCACATGAAATTGCATCCTTTCCTAAAACCTTTACATTCTCACCATTTACAATTGGAGCTTGAGAAGGATTTGATAATATTTCAAACTTATAAACTTTGACACATAGTTGGTCATATGATCTGTGGTACTCAAATCTACAACCAAAAAATCATGCAACATATTTATTTTAAAAACAATTTTAAAGGCTTTAATACCTTACATGTCCTCTTGTGGTATGAGTTTTGTATATGCCAAGAAACCCACAAAGTTTCCTAGCAATGTTTTCGAGTTTCCTTCTTCTATCCTGTCTACACCATCAATTTCAGTCTCTCCTATATTTCCTTGAAGTTCTTGAACAGATCATGAGCTCATGAACTCATGAACAGAAACCCATAAACTCATTCATGAGCTCTGTTGGATTCACTGTGAAGTTCTTGAACAGATCAGACCCATTAAAGTTGGAGAAAGATGCATGATTTTCATGATGTGTAGTATAGTTCACCCTTTGTAAACCCTTATTTTCCTTCATGAAATCAGGCTTTTAATTTTAGATGTAAAATCTAGCATATGTCCTTAACATGTACTATATAGTTGCAGTGTTAACACTTCAAGTTCATATGCTTCCCTTTGTACTTCATCTCGTTGGCTAGATAAGCCCTTGCCTCAAGTACACTAGTCATTGTACCCATATTCATGACTTTCCTACTTACTTCTTCACATTGAATTGTCGCATATACACTGGTGAAGGAAGGAATTTTAGTGTTCATAAGTATGTGGTACCGTAGATCTTCATATGTTGAATCGATACTGGACAGAAGTTGAAATATCTTGTCTTATTTCTCTCTCTTTTGTATCAAAGTTACATCGATTGTATAAGGACAATATATTCCCAACTTATTCCATATGCTTTTCATGCTCCTTAGGAATTGAACAAAAGGCTTACCATCTTGTTGTAGATCGGAGATTTCCTTCTTTAATTAAAAAAACTCATGTAGCATTGTTTTGATTACCATACATTTCCTTGACCATCTCCTATAATTGGTATGAGGATTCATAGTAACTGAATATTTCATCTAATTTACATTCCATGGAATTCAGAAACCATGACATAACTAACTGATCCTTGTGAAGCCAAAATTCATAGGTTGGTGAGGAAACACCAGGCACTTCGATGCTTCCATTTATGAACCCTAACTTGGACCTTCCACTTAGAGCTAGAGACACTACTCTCAATTAAGGCAAGTAATTGAATCCATTCAACAAGACTGAGCTTAATCTTTGATTTGGATTGACATCCACCTTATACATATTCATGAAGGAAAGCACCGATGAACTATTAGATTTTGATCCTAATGACTTACCATTCAGCCATTTTGAAGATTGAAGATGCTCAGTTAGCAATAAAGCCTAAGCAAGTTAATTTTCCTACTTTGATACCATGTTGAAAAACAAGGCCTAACTCTCCACAAAAAAGCTCTCAAGGTTGTATTATTTTTTTTCATATGTTTATTACAATTGTATAGTTATATATAAGGAGATTGACTCATTGAATTAATAATTCTTTGAATTACTCCTTGAATTAAGGATTCTTTGAATTACTCCTTGAATTAAGGATTCTTTGAATTACTCCTTTAATTGTGGATTCTTTCATTTACTCCTTGAATTGTGGATTCTTTCATTTACTCCTTGAATTAAAGATGACAACTATTTGATTTGCTTCTTAAATTAAGAATGACAACTTCTTGATTTATTCATTGCTTTACTTCATGAATTAAAGACTAACATCCAATATAAACTATAAGCGAGTAAAAGTTTATAAGAATTATGAGTTTTTTAATCTTAAAGTATTTATAATTTAATAGATAGAGACATACATATTTTTTTATAAATTTTGGAGAAAAATGTCACATAATTCATTTAAATTAGTTTAATTATATCGTTTAGTCCATTAAATTAAAAACAATATCATTTACTCCGTTAACTTTGTTAAAATAGTCAATTAAAGAAATTATATTTCTTTAATGATTTTTCTATTAAAATATTAATTTTTTTCAAGTGATTACACATAATTAAAATACGAGTATTTAATAATGGGAAGGTCCCCAAAAATTCAAAAAAAAATATTTATTTTTAATATTTTTTAATTTCTACTGTCTTATTTTAATGTTTTATTAATTTTTAGTTAATATTTAAAATTAAATATATATATTTAAATAAAATTTAAAAAAAAATTATTATTGGTTATTTTTTCTTAAAGTATTTCATATTAAATTTCACTTTTATCATTTTTAAAGATTTATATTTTAATTGTTTGATAAAATATAATAATATTTTAAATGAAAAATCAAATAATATAATTTATACTTAATTGATATGTTTTACAAAGCAAGTGGATTAAATGGTGTTGTTTTGAATCTAAAGGACTAAATCAATACAAAGAATCTAATCTAAGCGAATTTTATAATATCTAATCCTAAATTTTAAGATATCATTATATTTATTAACGTGTGACTTTCATATACTCTAACATTAATTCCCTTACCGTGGGTAACGTGGTTCATCACTTTGTATTTTCAATCTATTTTTATTATATTCTTTTTTATTCAGATTATTTTTTTTCTTTTTACAAGACCTATATATCTTTTTTTATTTTTGGGAAGAAACTCATTTAAATTGATGAATTGAAGCTCTAATACCATATGAATTTTATATAATGAATAAATAATATAAGTTATTTAAACATAAAGTGTTAACTTTTAAAAAATATAAATCTTATGATACTTACTTTACACTATATAAAACTTACAAATATATATATATACGTCGGTGTTAGAAAAATAAAGATAAATAAACTATATAAAAATATGTTAAAAATATAAAGTATTGATTCAAACGACTTATACTTTGAATAAGTATATTAACGTATAAAAAAAATTTCATATATTAATTAAGAAAAAATATTATCATAATGTTTATAAATAGTATAAAATTTATTTTTCTTAAAATTTAACATTTTAAGATTAAATAATTTGTGTTATTTATACACTTAAAAAAGTTTACAATAAATTTCTTGACAAAACAATTTACATCAATTATACAAATGGGTCTCCATCACTTCATCGTTAACATTAAAGAAATAACAAAAAATAATGTATTTATAAATTCATTTCAATTGAAATTAATATAAATAATTTCTTTATAAATTCATTCAATTGAAATTTATATAATAGTTCCTATTAATATAATTTGATAGACTGGATTATATTTATATAAAAAATTAATAACACGTTTTTTTTTATTTTTTACCCAAATAATTTATATAGTTAGTGGTAAAATTATTTTAAAAATAAAAAATATTTTACTTTTAAATATAAATAATTTAGATGCAAAAGTTCTTAAAATTTATTTCGGTCTCAAATTTAAAATACTTCTGATTTTTCAATATAAAAGCATATGCCCACCATCGATCCCTCCATCAGTAGCCACATTCCCTTCTTCGATCCTTCGCATTGAAACACCGTAATGGAAAATAATCTCACTTCTCACACATCTCTAATTCCCTCTTTTAATCTCACCACCTTGATCTATCCTAACTCTCACTCTCTATCTAAAAACTTTGTTTTCACAAATCTCTTTTTCCTCAATGACATTCAAACCATTGAAATCTTCTTATCCATTTTCGTTTTCATTACCATTCACTCCTTAAGGCAAAAGAAACACCATGGTTTACCCATTTGGCCAATCTTAGGAATGTTACCTTCTTTGTTTCTAGCCCTTCAAAACAACACTTATGAGTGGATTTCATACATTCTTATAAAACAAAACGGTACGTTTCAATTCAAAGGTCCTTTTTTTAGCAACCTCAATTGTGTCATAACTTCAGATCCTCTAAACTTGGAACATCTTTTGAAAACCAAGTTTCCTAATTTTCCTAAAGGACCATACTTTAGAGAAACAGTTGGTGATCTTCTTGGAGATGGGATTTTTAGTGCTGACAATGAGAATTGGCAAAAACAGAGAAAAACAGCTAGTGTTGAGTTTCACTCGGCCAAGTTTAGACTTTTAACAACTGAGTCCTTATTCGAACTCGTTCACTCTAGACTCTTACCAGTTTTGGAAGATTCAGTTTCAATCAACAAAGAACAGAACCCATTTGATCTCCAAGATGTTTTGTTAAGATTAACGTTTGATAATGTTTGCATGATTGCTTTTGGTGTCGACCCGGGTTGTCTTAGACCCGGTTTGCCTGAAATTACATTTGCAAAAGCTTTTGAAGATGCGACAGAAGCAACTCTTCTTCGTTTCGTCACACCAACTTGTATATGGAAAGTTATGAGATATTTCAACATTGGGATTGAGAAAAAGCTGAAGATGTGTATCAAAGGAGTGAATGAATTTGCTGAAGATGTGATTCAGACAAGAAAGAAAGAACTAGAACTCTCTTGTAATAATAATTATGGTAGAACTCAAAGATCAGACCTTTTGACAATTTTTATGGGATTGAAAGATAATGAGAATGGACTGTCATTTTCTGACAAGTTCTTGAGAGATATTTGTGTGAACTTCATATTAGCTGGAAGAGATACTTCTTCAGTAGCTTTGAGTTGGTTTTTTTGGATTCTTGATCAAAACCCAAGGGTGGAAGAGAGAATTCTTGAAGAGATTTGTAGGATTATTGGTGAGAGGGAAGAGTTGGTGATTAACAGGAACAATGATAATGAAAGAGAATTGGTAATTTTTAGGCCAGAAGAGATAAAGAAAATGGATTATTTGCAAGCTGCTATATCAGAAACTCTTAGATTGTATCCTTCAGTCCCTTTTGATCATAAAGAGGTAATTAATATTGAACTCTATCTTTTTTCATCTCTGTTAATTTATTTTATGAAGGTCGATCATTTTATTTATCAGGATAGTCGCAGGAATTATTAAAATAAATATAAAATTGTGCTAATAATGACATATATATATATTTTTTATAACAAAAATGTATTAATATTATATTTTTTATATACTTATAATAATATTATAAAATATTTTTAGTATCAAAAACACGATTAGATAATTTTATTTATTTTAATTAATATTTTCTAAATAATTAAAAAAATATTAATTTTTTAAATTAATATAATTTAATAAAATAAATATTATATTAAATTTATCAATTTAATTTAATAAATATTAAGTATGCCTACGTAATACGTATACTGGACACGAGAACCTAAAAAACATTGAATAAAACATGTAAAATTATTAAAGGTACAACTCACAATGAATTAGAATAACATAATAAAAAGAAAGCATCGCAAAAATCGTAAGCCTTCTCAAGACTAAAAATATTTTGGTTAGATTCTTTACGTAATTCTAAAATTAAAATACAAATGGTTAGATACTTTACGTAATTTTAAAATTATGTATTAAAAAATTTTAAAATGTAAAAAATATATATAAATCAAATCAAATATTGATTTAAATAATTTTTATTATGAAATTATTTTAATAAGTAATAAAATCATATAAAATAAAATAAATATTATTTTAAATATAAATTATTTTATTAAAATATTTATTATAATTATACTTTAACTTATTTAATATCTTAACTAAAAATTTCCCTAATATTATGCAAAAGTTTAGTAGCAAGAGCACAAACTACATAGGCTTTTGTCCAAGAGAGAAGATAATTTCCGTATCTGTTAGAGCATAAATCGTTACATACAATATAAGCTAACTAACATCAAAACAAAATTAAATGAAAAAAAAATCAGCACATAAAATTTATAATAATGAAATAATGTATAATAATATTAAACTATTTTAAATTATATTTAATATTAAATTATTAAAATAATTATAGTTTAATTTTAAAAAAATATTTAATTATATCGTGTTTAATATAAAATGATGTATTATATTTTTTTAATAATAAAAATATATAAATTAAATATAAAAGATGTTATTTTTATAATTATAAATGTTTTTTTTTTAATTGAAACTAAAGCCTATATTCTACGCTCCACGATAAGGTGAATAATAGTATAATAGACTTTTACGTACTATCACGAACGTTACATCTCTAAATTACCTTCCAGAACTTGACATTATTTTAGATCAACGGCTAATAGCCTCTTAACATCCACTCTTAAATTCCAAGTGTCTCTAAATCATCCCACTTTTTAAAGCCTCTAACATCCACCCTTAATTTAAAGGGATTCCCTACATTTTTTCTCCTTTTTTTAAAAAAAAAAATACAATTCTACACATATATCTAAACAAATGTAAAATAACTTATAGAAAAATATAATTACTTAATATTAATATTATGGTAAACCTTCCCGTATTTCAGTTTTTAACTTTTATTTTTGATTGGTTGATCTTTTACTTTCCTTCAAAAATAAATATTACAATGGTAAACGTAATTTAGTTTGTATTAGTACATAATGAAGATAACTTTTATAAAATAAGAAAATGATTTTAAATAAATAACCATACTCATAAAATACTTTATAAATTTAAATTTAAAATAAATTCAAAAATATTTTATGATAATTAATCTTCATGAAAATTAAAAAAATAAGAAAACTAGTAAAGATAAATAACACTAACAAATATTGTGGTAATTTAAATTTAAAACAAGACAAAAAAATATTTTGAGATAATTATTTAAATAGAAACTGATTTAAGATATATAACATTAACAAATATTTTGTAAATCTAAATTTAAAATAAGGGGAAAGTATTTGAGATAATTAATCTCAATGACAATTTTACATGTAAATGAAAACATTTGAATAAAAAAATAATTTAAGATAAAAAAACACTAACCGTTATTTTGTAAAGTTCTAAATTTAAAATTAGTGGGAAATATTTTGACACCATCAATATAAATAAGATACTGATTTATTATAAATAACAGTAACATATATTTTGTAAAATTATAAATTTAAAAAGTTAAAAATATTTTGGGATAATTAATCTAAATAAGAAAAAAATAACATATTTAAAATTTATAATCTTAAAAATAATATCTTTTTATGTTCAATTTATATATTTTTATTATTAAAAATATGATATATCATTTTATATTAAATTTTATTTAAATTGGATTATAATTATTTAAACATATTTAATGTTAAACGACTTTTAATTAAATATCATTTAATATTATTAAAATATTAATTTTATTATAATAATAATAAAATAATTGTGTAATTGAATTTAATTTTATTATTTTTTTAAATAATAATAATACATAATATAATATAAACATTTAGTACATCACATTGCTTAGTGTTACTTATTAATAATACTATTTTTATAAGATAAAAATTATTATAAGAGGAACTTATCTACTTTAAAATACTAGGTGTGCTGCACGTACATTGTTATTTCAATTTATTTTTTTCTTTCTTTCAATAATTTATACATCAAATTTAAAATATAAGTGATATATAAATAAGCAAATAAATAAATATAATATTAATAAAATGTTACATGATATTAATTTAAAAGTAATTTATTATTTTTAAAATATATACTCTATCAATCATATTATTTTCATTTTTTAATTTTTATTTTAAAAAATTAAATTAAATTAGTCTCTTTATGTTAATATGAAATACCAAAACATAGTTTAAATAATTTCTACTTAAATTGATTATAATTGGTGCATTTTTCTGGGTAACTTTGAAACATGTGAAGAATTTTATCCTTATCGCTCTGAATCTTATTAAATTTTGTCAGATGTACAACAGTCGGAAACTTTAATACTATTATTATAAGATAAATTACTATAGAACAAGTTCATGATTTTGAGAGTAATAATAAAATTTAGATATTTTAATGGTATTTTTATTAAATAAAAAATATATATTTAAATATATATTATTAAATTAGTATATTAATAGTTGTTTTATTTAACAAAAGATAAATAATAGTTTAATGTTAAAAAATATATAATTTATATGAGAATAATTTTTTTTATAAAAATATTTATTATTTTATGTATTCTTTCGTTTATTTTTATTCATTTTAATATTAAAATATCTCGTACCACTATAACTATAACGATCGTAGATAAATATCTACTATCTTTTCTATTTTATCATTGATATTATTGTTAATTAATTTTTATTATTTTTTTACAAAATAATCTGAAGTTTTATTTCTTTTACTATAATTAGACTACCACTAATTCAGTTCATATCCACTTTTACTCATGATTATCACTATCACTAACTTATTTTTTTCAGATTTTACTAACTATTTTATTATTTTTTATCCTTTTTTATTCCATTAAATTTACGTTAAAAGTGGTTTTGATTAAACATAAAATGATCAAAAAACATAAGAGATCAAGAAAATTGTAAGAAATAATAAGATGGTAGTCGTTATCATCGGTAAAGATAATACTTTAAATGGGTTGCTTGTATATAATTTTGAATTATTTTATAACAAATTTTAAAGGATAATTGGGTTGCTTGTATATAATTTTGAATTGTTATATAATAAATTTTCAATGATAGTGGGTGGATGAAAAAATAAAATTGTAACAGGATAAAAATATTGGTAAAGATATACATGGTTGTTATGATGCATAGAATTGTTTTCGTAATAAAATACATAAAAATATATTAGAAAAAATATAAAATAATAAATATTTTTATAAAAAAATTATTTTTTAATAAAAATGGTATCATTATGAATATTTTGTAGAATTACTAATATATTAATTTAATAATATATTTTTATTAAATAAAAATATCATGAAAAAATAAAATTGTATTGGTCATAGGATAAAGATAATGATAAACCATAGGATTGTTTTCGTAACGAAATTCACAATAATAAATTAAAAAAACATAAAATAATAAATATTTTTATAAAAAATTATTTTTAATAAAAATGGGATCATTATGTAATATTTTGTAGAATTATTAATATATTAATTTAATAATAAATTTTTAAATATAAATTTTTATTAAATAAAAATATCATTCAGTATCTGACCCATAATAATAATATTTTGGCCCGGACTCTCGGGAAGTCGAAAATATTCTCAATAAATTTGTAAATAAATTAAGTTTGTAAATAAATTAAGGATAGAGTATATTTAAATTTTAATTAAATTTATATATTAATTCTTAAATTTTTAATACATATAATTTTGTGTAAAAAAATTCAAAATTTTATATTTATCTTTTTAAATTTTTAAATCATAACATTTTATTCTTAAATTTTTAAAATTGTATACGTTGATTTTAAATTTTTGATTCACAAATATGTATTTTAGTAGTTACATTAAATTTTTTGTGTAAAATTTTAAAATTTTGAGAAATAAATTGTAAAATTTAAAAGTTTAAGAATTTATGTGTGGAGTTTTAAAAAATTTATGACTAAATTATATGCTTTAAAAATTTAAAATCTATGTACTAGTTTAGTTAAAATTTTAAAACTAATAATATATTATTATATTTTACTAAAAAATTAAAATTTTAACTCAGCTAACACTGAGCCATAAATTTAAATTTGTTATACTTGTGTGATTATGTAATTATCCATATTAAAATACTAAGACATTAAGTGATAAATTAAGTGATAATTTAAAAGGATAGGATATTTAACATGCACCGCAAAGTAGCAAATTAGCAACGTTCGGAAGAACAAAAAATAACAAAAGGAGGGTTTTTTTAATTTTTAAACCATCTTATTATTATCGATTCATATACTTCCATTATTAAAAAATAAATATGATATATCATTTTATATTAATATCATTTAAATTAAATTAAACATCATTTAGTGAATTTTAAATTCATTTTAAATGATATTTAATTTAATTATGTTTATTGTAGTTAAGATGTGTTATTATTATTATTAATTATAATAATATTATTTTTTAATTTTTCAAAAAAAAAAAAAGTTTCAAATACCTTGTAAAATCTCGGAAAGCATTTATTTAAGAATGTAAATTATAAAAAAAATCTAAATCGTAGTATTTCATATATTAAAAAACAAATCTAGGCAAAAGTGGGGGAGACGGTGGAGGAGAATACAAAGTTTACAAACTAAGTTTTTAATAGTAACAGAAACTTTAATTTATTATTTTATATTAAATATCGTTTAATTTTTAAGTTAAATTATAATTTTTTATATCTATTTATTAAATATCACCTAATTGAATCTTATTTAATATTATTATATTTTATTTTTATTATTATAAATTTTAATAACGTTATTTTATGTAATTCTTCTATTATTTTAATAAAAAGATAAAATGATTCGATTTATTTTATTTTATTTTTTTGACAGGGATCCAGTTCTTAACATGATATATTGAGAACCAATATTTCCTGTTTTTATTTTTATTTTTTTATTTTAACTCTTGCTTCTATTTGATGACTAAAAAAATAAATTGGAAAATTATAATTAAATTAGTCTCGTAATTTTTTATTACTAAATGCATGATTATAGGTTGTTGAGGATGATATATTTCCGGATGGAACGATATTGAGAAAAGGAACAAAAGTGATTTATGCAATATATGCAATGGGAAGAATGGAGAGTATATGGGGAAAAGACTGTAGAGAATATAAACCAGAGAGATGGCTTACAGATGGCCGCTACATGAGTGAGTCTGCCTATAAATTCGCCGCCTTCAACGGCGGTCCTCGGCTTTGCTTAGGTAAAGATTTTGCTTATTATCAGATGAAATTTGTAGCTGCCTCTATAATTTATCGATATCGTGTCAAAGTGTTGCCAAACCATCTTGTGGAGCCAAAGCTTGCTTTGACAATGTACTTGAAGCATGGACTGAAGGTCAATATTTATAAGCGTGATGAGTCTCAACTACTAAAATACTTGATTAAGTAATAGTCATAATTATACCTACATATTCAATAAGGGTTTTTTTTTATTCTTGTTTTCTCATTTAATTCTATATTATTCTTGTTGTGGTGTATAATTCATAATACATTAATTATGGATTTATTATTCATGCTATATATAGTTTTTCCAAACACTCTTTTTTAGCTAAGCATTTATAATATTCATAATTTAGTTGGTATAAAATAATTGTATCACAAAAGTGCATTCATCTGCATCATTCAATCACATTCTGTCAACTAAAAGACTTTTCCTTTTTGAAATATTCCTTGCTTGGTACACTTTTTTATGGATTAAACAGGCATGTTTAATGTTTTTGTTGTTAATCATATACTAAGCCTAACCATTCAACATTATATACAACGTGATTAGATATGGAAGCAATGAAGAATTAGAAACTAAATCTCTTGGTTGATCAACACTCAATAGAATTAATGTTTGTTATATATTACATTGATTAGGTAAGTGTGATTCTGTTACAATATAATACATCTCTCCTTTGTTGATCATTGACTTAATTACAAGTCATGCACCACTAATAACAGCACAAGTATCAATACTCCCCCTCTAACTTATAGTTTACACAACACCATAAGCTTGCTTTAGTTAATAAAAATTAGGATCTAGTAATGATTTAGTGAGCATCTCTGCTAGCAGAACGACAATACTTTATGTCAAGCTTTCTTTGCGATACCAAGTTTATTACAAAATAAAAATCAATTTCTATACGTTTTGTGCGTGAATGTGACACACAATAATAACCTTCATTTCCTGAATGTGAAAAACAAATTTTACTCATTAATGATTGTATCCAAATCTCCACTGTTGTGCCATTTGCTTGGTTGAACTCAACTAATGATATTACCTTCAAAGATTATGCAGTAACTACTACTGCTCTTTATATCATGACTACTTGACCAGTCTTAATTTGTGTAACCATGAAGATCCAACTCTTCAGGCTTCCTAAAAATAAAACCATAATCCGTTGTTTCCTTAAGGTATCTTCGGACCCTCTTAGTTGCCTTTAGATGAACATTTGTAGGATCACTCAAAAATTGACACAACTTACCCGGTGAAAGAAATATAATATCTAGTAACAACATAACACATTATTGTAATGTACCTACTAGGCTTCTGAAATGAGTAGGTCATCCAATGCAACACCATTTTTAATCCTAAGTTCTCCCCGCTTAAGCCATTGGTGTAGCAAGAGGCTTAGAATCAACTAGATCAGCATGTTGAAGAAAATCATGCACATACTTATTTGACTAGTATCCAAGCCTTAAGTAATTCTAGTGATCTGTATGTCTAAGAAGAACTTAAGAGAGCTCATGCCTTTTAAAGCAAAATGCTTATGAAGAGTAATAACAAAATGTTACAAAGAAGAAGAGTTAGAGCCTGTAAACTCTATGCCATTAACATAGACAAAAAACAAACATAATTTCCTGAGACGACCTCTTCAGAAAGAGATTGGTTTCACTTTTGGTGCTACCAAGACCCAATGAGATAAGAAATTGTTGTAACTTGTGAAAAAAATCTTGAGGAGCTTGCATCAAGGCATAGAAAACTTTGTGATGCTTGAACAATTTTATAGGCTGAGAAGGATCTTTAAAACCAAGAGGTTGACGCAATACAATATCTCAATTTTCCTATTGAGAAAGGTATTGTTGATTTCAAGTTGTCTGCTATCTCAATCAAAATGAAGAGCAACTGAGAGAACAATCCTTGTCAACTTGATTATAGAACTAAAGGTTTCTTTAAAATCCAAATAAGAAGTTTAAAGATAACCTTAAGTAATCAATCGTGCCTTGTAATAATCTAGACTATCATATATCTTCTCCTTGGTTGTGTAAACCCGAAAACTTTCAATAACCTTGATCTCAGGAAGTGGAACTACTTGTTGGGCAAAAAGGGTAAAAAATAAAATGAATTTAACAGAGTAGAATAATGACACTGGAAATTTAACGTGGTTTATCCTTTAATTTGGGCTAAGTCTACGGGACAAACTCCGAAAAATATTTCTTCCACTTATAAAATTAATGGGTACAAAGTGAGAGACAATACAAAAAATTAAGATAAACCCAAAATAGTGTCACACAAGTGTTTCCCAAACTCACTATTTTGTCACTCCTCTTTCAGAAAAATATCCCAATATTTTTCTAAAATATTCTCTCCCACTTTCTTACACACAACACTATTGTCTTCAAAGGAAATTGTTCCTTTGGCTTTGCTTTGCTTTGCTTCTCTTCTTGTTTTGGTGTGTTGATGTATCTCTAAGGCAAAAACATTGTTTATTTATAGGCAAAATTGCATATCAATGTTAGATGCACCTAACATTTGTGGTTACACCTACCATTGTGGTTGTACCTACCATCTTTATTTTCTTTCTCTTCGATGTAGGAAGGACTTACAAATCTCCCCCTCCCGACTACATAGAGGGTTTCACCAATCCAGCAGCTAAATGACAGTTTTCAAAATTTTGTCTTGGGAGAATTTTCGTCAACATGTCTAATCCATTTTCTTCTGTATGGATCTTCTCAAGCTGTAATAGCTTCTTCTCCATTACATCCATAATCCAGTGATATCTCACATCAATATGTTTTGATCTCGAATGAAATGATGCATTCTTTCCAAGATGGATAGCACTCTAACTATCACAAAATAACTGATAACTGTCTTGTTGCAACCCAAGTTCTTTCAAGAAATTTTTCATCCATAGAAACTCTTTACATGCTTCCATTGCTGCTATAAAATCTGATTCGATAGTGGACAATGCAACACATTTTTGTAACTTTGACTGCCATGACACAGCTCCCCCTACAAATGTAATCAGGTAACTTGAAGTGGATCTTCTGAAATCCACATCACCAACCATATCTGTATCTGTGTATCCAACTAACACAAGTTTGTTATTTCCAAAACATAGGCATATTTTGGAAGAACCTCAAAGATACCTGAAAATCCATTTCACTACAGCCCAATGTTCCTTTCCAGGATTTGAAAGGAATTTACTCACAATTCCAACTACATGAGTGATATCTGGCCATGTACAAACCATGGCATACATTAGACTTCCAATTGCTGAAGTATATGAAACCTCTTCCATCTCTTCCTTCTCTTTGTCTATAGAAGGGCTCTTCTTAGAACTTAGCTTAACGTGATTAGCAAGAGGACAACTAATCGCTTTAGCTTTATCCATATGAAATCTCTGAAGTACTTTCTCAACGTACTTTCTCAATGTACTTCTCCTATGACAATCATAATTTCTTGGTGCCTCTGTCTCTAATAATACTCATGCCAAGAATCTTCTTTGTTGGCCCCAAGTCTTTCATGGCAAAAGACTTACTCAACTGCGTTTTCAAGTTGTTGATTCTAGAAATATTTCGGCCAACAATCAACATATCATCCACATAGAGCAAAAGAATAATGAAATCACCATCAGAGAATTTCTGCACAAAAACACAATGGGTCTTTTTGTAGCATTGCTCCCCCATAACAGACTCAAACTTTTTGTACCATTGTATTGGTGCCTGTTTTAAGTGGTATAGACTTTTCTTCAATTTGCAGACATAATCTTCTTTTCCCTTTTGCTGAAAACCCTCTAGTTGCTTCATGTATAGCTCTTCTTCTAAGTCACCATGTAGGAAGGCAATTTTGACATCCATTTTCTCAACACCTTTTCTTTGGCTGAATCCTTTGACAACCAATTTGGCTTTATATCATAGACTGGAACTCTGTCCTTCATGCTTCACCTTGAATACCCATTTATTTTTCAAGGCCTTCTTCCTTTTGAACAACTTCATCAGCTCAAAGGTTTTGTTCTTATGCAAGGACTTCATCTCATCTTGCATGGCTTCAATCCATTTTTGTTTGGATTCGTCATCCATGGCCTCTTCATAACTCTCAAGTTCTGCCCCATTAGTGAAAGTTACATACTCATCTGAAGGATATGAGGTAGAGGGTCGTCTTACTATATCACTTCTTCTCAATGGAACAAGAGAAGCCGCAGGTGTTGGTACTGGATAATGAACATCATCATTTCCCTCATCTTTAGAACCAAGTTCTATGGGAGCATCATCTTCATCAGGTGGATAAACCTGGTCTTCATCTCCAACTTGTCTTGGCACTGATGTTGGAGGAATTAATTTCAAATCTGATAAGTCACCTTTGGAATTAGGAACATCTTTCTTCATTTTCATAATATCTTCAATGGTCTCATCTTCAACAAATACAGCATCACAGCTCCTGAAAAGTCTTTTTGCAACCGGATCGTAAAATCTATAGCCAAATTGATCTTGACCATAGCCAATAAAAATACACTATCTTGTTTTGGCGTCAAGTTTGGATCTCTCATCCTTGGGAATATAAACAAATGTTTTGTAGCCAAACACTCACAGATGATCATAGGAAACATCCTTTCCTAACCACACTTTATCTGGAACATCCATCTTGAGAAGAGTACAGGGTGAAAGATTCAACACATATGCAACTGTGAGTATGGTTTCACCCTAATTGTTTTTGGCAACTTTGCATGTGAGAGTAGACATCTAACTCTCTCCATCAAAGTTATGTTCATCCTCTCAGCTAAGCCATTCAACTGTGGTGTCTTTGGAGGTGTCATTTGATGCCGAATACCATGATTTTTGCAATAAGCATGGAAAGGTCA
The DNA here is from genome assembly GCA_033030585.1 of Hippophae rhamnoides. Lineage (NCBI taxonomy): Eukaryota > Viridiplantae > Streptophyta > Magnoliopsida > Rosales > Elaeagnaceae > Hippophae > Hippophae rhamnoides. Next base: position 22,795,418 of record CM065437.1, on the reverse strand, counting down.
TGTGTATTCTCCATCATTGTCTGTTCGGATGCACTTCAGCTTCTCTCCAGTCTGTCTCTCAACTAAGGCATGAAATTCTTTAAATACATCTAGCACCTGATCCTTTGTCTTTAGAAGATATACCCACGTCTTCCTTGAATGATCATCAATGAAAGTCACAAAGTATTGAACATCACCAAGTAACTTTGGCATTGGTCCACACAAATCTGAATGAATTGAATCTAAAATATTATTCATTCTAGAAGGAGGGAAACTCTTGAAAGCAACTCTGTTTTTCTTTCCTACTAGACAATGAACACATTTCTCCAAATATACTTCATTCATTCCAAGTAGTATCTTTTTTTACTAGACTTGTCAAACATTCATCACCTATGTGACTGAGTCTCTTATGCCATAACTTAGCTGCGCTGTCTTTCTCTATGGAATTTACTGTGTCGGTAGAGAGCATTGCTTGCATTATATACAAAGTTGTATGCTTCTAACCTTTAACCATTACTAAGGAGCCTTTTGTAAGTTTCCATTTGTCATAAATGAAGGAGCTGTAATATCCTTCATTTGCAAATTTGTGCACAGAGATCAAATTCAAGCGCATATATGGAATATGCTTGACATCCTTCAGAAATAGTCTAGTTCTATTCTCTATTTCCAAGCAAACATCTCATTTGCCTACAACCTTTGACAAGCCTTCATTTCCCATTCTAACAACACCAAAACTTTCAAGTATGTATGGCGAGAAAAATTCTCTAGGCGATGTAGCGTGAATTGTAGCACCACTATCAATCACCCAACTAGTCTCGTGTGATGCAAGATTGACAAAATCTTCATCATAAACGATATTGAAATTGTCTATGGTATTTGTTTGCTCATCATCACTATTGTTGTCTTTCTTCATTACTTTGCCTTTATTCGTTTCTTGTTCCTTTTTGAACACCCGACAAATTTTTTTAATGTGACCCTTCCTCTTGCAGTGATGGAATTTAACATTGGCAAATTTGTTTGATTTGCCTCTGCTTTTGCTTCTGGGTTTTTGTTCTTTGTATAGTCTCCTTCCTCTAGACTCTGTGATAAGGGCTTGTGCTTCTGAATCTCTTTACTTGTTTTGTTTCTCATATGAAAACAAGGCTTCTACAACAACTTCAAACTCCATCTTGTCTTTTTCATAAGTTAGAGTTGTTGTGATATGATTATATGATGAAGGTAGTGATGCCAACAACATCACAACTTTCTATTCATCACCGAAACTCACATTAAATCTTGCTAAGTGAGAAAGCTTGTTGTTGAAATCGCTAACATGCTGCATGATGCTCACATTATCTTCCTTCCTCATCTGATATAGCTCCTTCCACAAATAAAATTTATTGGCAAGGTTATTTGACATGTACACATTTTCTAGAGTCTCTCATATTTCTTTAGCAGTCTTGGAATTTTTTTATTCAATATTTTGCAAGACACTATCTGAGAGATTTAGACAGATTGTACTAGCTGCAATCTCATCTATTTCCTCCCATTGTTCCTCGATGATGATTGCTACCTTCTTTTCTTTTTCCAACAACACATTATGGACCTTCTGTTGAATGAGAATATCCTTCATCCTCCTTTTCCATAAAGAGAAATTATTATTTCCATTAAATTTCTCAATATCTACCTTCTAGCTTGACATTTTTTTTCGTTGTGTTTCTTTTTCTGCAAATAAATGCACCCTAAATCTAATAAAAATATTTTCTGATGTGGCAGATCAGTCTATGCTGCAACCACAGAGCATATTAAGAATTTTACTAGACTAACTTTGATATCAGTTGTTTGGCACAACGGGTAAAAAATAAAATGAATTCAATAGAGTAGAATAATGACACCGAAAATTTAATGTGGTTCACCCTTTAATTTAGGCTAAGTCAACGGGACAAACTCCAAAAAATATTTCTTCAACTAATAAAATTAATGGGTACAAAGTAAGAGGTAATACAACAAATTGAAATAAACCCAAAATAGTGTCACCCAAGTGTTTTCCAAACTCACTATTTTGTCACTCCTCTTTCAAAAAAATATTCCAATATTTTTCTAAGATATTCTCTCCCATTTTCTTACATACAATACTATTGTATTAAAAAGAAATTCTTCATTTGGCTTTACTTTGCTTCTCTTCTTGTTTTGGTGCGTTGATGTATCTTTAAGGCAAAGACATTGTCTATTTATAGACAAAATTACATATCAACGTTAAATATACCTAATATTTGTGATTATACTTACCATTTGTGATTGTACTTATCATTTATATGATTGCACTTAACATCTTTATTTTGTTTCTCTTCGTGGAATTTACCTACTAAGTACAAGATGTTACTTTTAACAAAAACATTATACACAATATACACGGCATCCTGCCACTTTGGTATTTTTATTGCATCCCTAAAGACTTTGGAGAAGGAAAAGACAAGTTTCATCACAAAAGTAATCAAAACTTTGGGTTTAGAGCTATCAGTTTTGCTGGTACATATTATCATTAGATGACAGTTACTTACACTATCACAAGTAACAATATGCAAACGTATAACTCCTAGTCAATGCTAATAGACATAATACCTAGAGGTAAAGATCCAGTGGGAAAAAAAATTAAAAAGCTGTGAAAGTGCATATTGAGATGATGGTGACTGATCAATAGTGGGGTCGTATAGGGTTGTGTGCAAACACTCAGGACTTACAGAACTAGGTGAAGAACTAGTTCCATGAAAAGGTTGAGTAGACTTAGGTAAGGACTGAGAAGAAGCATAACTAGTTGTAACATTAATACCATAATGGAAAAAAAGAAAAAGAAATTGAACGAGTTAACTAAGAAGGAACTTGAATATGCGAAGAGTCAGAAGACAAATTTGTATAAAAAAAAAGGAAATTCTGACTCAGCAAAATCAAAATGCCTATTGGTGATAACTTTCTTATTATTCATGTCCAAAAAAAGGTAGCCCTTCCGATTAGGAGTATACCCAAAAAAAAAAAAAAGTATAAATAGGAGACCTTGCTTGTACCTTCTTATTATTGAATGGCCTAAGACAAGGAAAACTTAAAAACCCAAACACTAGGAAAATTACAATTAGGATTTAAGCCATACAAAGAAGGATAAAACGAATGTTAATAAATCACTAAATGGTATATTAATTGTATGCAACTAATATACTTTATAAGCTGTATATTAGTTGTATGCAACTAATATATTGTTTCTTAAAAACACTTTTAAGAAAAGCAGATTCCTTTTTTTCTATATTTATACATGTATTGCTCTTCATTATTGAATATCTTGTAAATACATTAAGTAAATTCAAATTGGTATCAGAGCAGAAAAGAAACAAAAAAAAATTTTACCGATTTCATCATAATCAGACGCACGCTACAAAGGCCGCCACTAACGCTTTATTTCAGACTGCTTTAGCTCGGCACAGTAGTCAGACTGTTATGGTCCATCTACATGGCCCAAATTACATTGCTCAAACTGTCATTCACTACGCAATTTACGCTGTTCAACCTCATAAGCTGCTGCCAAGTAGCCCCATCGGTTGCTGGGCTTGCACCAGACGTTAGCTTCATTTCAAGAAATTTCTAAGCGATGTTTCTAGCCTCATATTGTTTCAAATTTCATTACTAATTAAATTTATTCATTGCCATACCATACACATTCAGCTCATACGACATATAGGTTGTTTCAAATTTCAGACAGATAAGGCCATTCACCGCGTGCGCTTACATTTTCATAGTTTTGTTTTTTCTTCATTCTTAAACTACATTAGGCTGCACTCTTAATTGAAGCTTCCAGCCTTCCAGCCATTCACAAATATTTACTTTTTCAGCCTTCATACCCAACCCTAGCCCAACCCTAGCCCATCACTTCCTAGCCCAGTTCAGCCCAACCCTAGCACATCAGCTCCAAGCCCATCAGCTCTTTCTAAATTATCCGATCCAAGCCCATCACTTCCAAGCCCATCTCCGCTTCCAAGCCCATCAAAGACTAAACATTCAAACAAATTTATTTATCACCAATCCGCCTAAAAAAAATTTATTCACACAATATACTTGTTATTATTATTTCAATGAAAGATTCCGCATACAACATAAAGTTTCTAGAATTCATGAAGTTCCAAATTTTGAAGTTTCTCAAGAGTTCAAATTGGTTCTTTCGGGTACTAAACTTAATGGTACAAATTTTCAACATGGAAAAAGTTATGTCTGCTTATCTTCGTGGAATGCATAAGACGGGACATGATCCGGATCAATTAGTGGCTCCTAGTCAAGATGATATGTAAGTTCATACTGGGGGAAGATGATGACGGCTTTGTCACAACGTTAGTCCTATTTAGAAAGCAATCACCGATGATATATTACAAATTCATGGAGGAATGTGAAATCACGAGTGGTATATGGAATACCTTAAGCGATCTTTATACAAATGAGTTCCGACTTTATTCAAGTTCATGAACTCATGTGCAAGTCACGTATGCAAAGAAACGGGCAACCAAGATTCTTTTTTTACCAAGCCGAAAAATGTAATCGGGCCGAAATTGACCGTAAACGCCCATGCAAAATTAAAAATCCGTAAGATCTTCTCGTGGTACCGTATGAGTAATGAGTCTTGAACGAGTGCATGCTTTCTTAAGAGGCCTTGATATAAAACATAATTAAAGGCGAATTGCTTCGAATGTCATATTCTCCGAGCTCGACTACCACCTTTACATACATCCGTAAAGACGACCAAAGCAGCAGAGTCTTCATCGTACACATGTCAAGTATCAAGCCTAGCCATTCAAGCTAAATCAAAGGCACCTTTCCTCCACAGCCCAAACTCAATTTCATCTCATCAACAGTGCCCTTCACCAAGCTTTCCCAATCGCTCTCGTTCTCTCTCGCTCTTATTGCAACGAATGCGGGCATCTCCGTGAAACGTGTTGGAAACTATATCCACACTTGAAACCAAAACGACAACACGTGCCTCATTCTAAAGCAAAAGCAATCAGTAAAGGCAAATTGTCCAAGAACCTGTACTACGGGATAATCATCCTTTGAATGCTGGAGGTATCCCTACAGCCTTAATACCGGTCGTGGGTAAGATCCATTTACGACCTAAAAGTTTCTCACTGCTGGGTCTAATACTTGGATTATCGATTCTCGGTGCATCTCGATCATACGACTTATGATAAATCTTTTTTAATAATAAGTTATCTCCCCCACCGTTGTCTTATGTTACAAATGCTAATGGCGTAGGCTTCCTTTCGTTCCAGATTGGGTCGGCCCATATCACTCCATCTTTACAGCCTATAATGTTTTTATATGTACCTAACTTATCTCATCACTTAATATATGTCCCACAACGCTGAATATTGAGTCTAAATGTTTTGTAACCTTTTATCCTATGTATACGTGATTTTTCGTGATCTTCTTACCAGGGAAATAATCGTCGAGGGTATCTCGAGGGGCAAATTGTTCCGCTTGGATCGTAACTACGGAGGGAGAAACCGCGAGTACCCGGCAAGCACCGCATTGATTCTAGTTCGATAAGCTAAGTGAAATTTGGTCAGGCATCGCCGCTAGTGGCATCCGCTCTTTAGTCTTATGAAAAAAACCATGCCTACTTTATTTATTGGTGAAGTAGACTGTTGTATCGCGGAGACTTCAGAGCCAAGAGCCATCGTGGTTACTTATTCTCCTAGTATTTCTAATAAAATTACTATTCTTTTTGAATTAATTCATTCCGATGCTCGGGACCATCTAAAGCACCCACTATATCGGGTAATAGATATTTTTGTTTCATTTATCGATGACTCGTACAAGGTTATCATGGATTTCTTCTTCTTAGAAACAAAAGATGAAGTTTTTCTGCTTTTTCAAAATTTTCATACCTTTCGTTCAGACAATATAATGGCATCATTCTGATCCTCCGCTCGACAAATTCGGAGGGAATATGTTAATCATGTTTTTCAACAATTTTTCAAAATAAATGGGATTATTCACCAAACTACTTGTCCACAAAACACCGAACAAAATGGAGTGTCCAAAGAAAAAATCGCTATTTACTTGATACGTTCGCACTCTTATTTAGCGCTTATATGCCAAAAATATCTTTGTGACCAGACATGTGCTACCATCTCATCAATCGCCTCCGCCTAGTGTCCTTAACGGAAAAATCCCATTTCGGGATTCTCGCATCTTACGATCCTTATCATCCTTTCATAATCTTCCTACTCGAAAGTATTTAGTTGTGTTGTTTTCAGGCATGTTCCTAAAATCAACGCTTCTAAATTAGATGCTCGGGCAATTAAACGTGGTTATGGTTGTTAGCTATCAAAAGCGGTACAAGTGCTTTCATCCACCAACTAGAAAGTATTATGTTACTACGGATGTTACCTTCTTTGAGGATACATGAGTTATTTTTCCTCAATTGACATCATTGCGGGAGAATACATATTTCAAGAATCAGATTACGAAGGAAGGGACAGGTGAGTCACCAACCGATGTTTCAACGAGACCAGATGAGACTTCTATTTCATTGAATCCATATTGCGTAAACAGATGCTTCACGTATTCAAGCACCAAACTCACTTACAAGAAATGACATCAAGATAGAACTGCATTCCTCGTGCATTACTCCTACCCTGATCAACAACTCCCTGCACGTCACTTATCTAAGGTATGTACATTCCTACCGATACTAATAACATTGAGTCCCAATGTTGGACAAGATGTTACCAACAGTCTACTCGAGGTCAACCACCAAAAGGTACGAACCAAATATTCATGCAAAATCAAAATACCCAAAGAGCCAATTTCATGTCCACTCAAAAAAGATTATCTAAGTCATACAACTATTTCAGGAATCAAATATCCGTGTATCAAGACTTCCAACAAAGTGCGTGATGCGCTGGAGATCCAATATGGATAAGGCAATGGATGAAGAGATGGATGCATTAAAGAAGAACGATACTTGGTAACTCAGGTCACCACCACAAGGAAAAAGCGCAAGCTTGGTCATTACGGGTGTTTACTATAAAACATAATGGTGATGGATCCGTAAATCGGTATAATGCTCGCTTGTAGCAAAAGGGTTTACTCAAACGTATGGTGTAGATTATGATGAGACTTTTGCTCCCGTTGCCAAAATAAACACGATTCGGGTTCTCGCTTCTCACTGGCTGCTAACCTAAACCGGCCACTTCGCTGATGTCAAGAATGCGTTTCTTCCGCGAGAATTAGCCATGAGGCGTGTACGAGTCTTCCACCCGGGTATGTAGTTGATTCTCATGGTAATTTTGTATGCAACCGAGGAAGTCTGTACGGCTCTCAAGCAATCCCCTCGAGCCTGGTTTGGAAGGTTTTCACAATTCACGCAAAAGGTTGGTTACAAACAGAGTAATCTGCACCACACTGTCATGTAAACATCAACGAGGGAAGGTAACAGCTCTAATCATTTAAGGCTGATGATATGGTAATCACCGGTGATGATACTATTGATGGATAAATTATAAAGACAACATAGCCTGACTTCGAAACGAAGGACTTAGGTGAATCCAAAGTACTTCTTAGGAATTGAGGTAGCTGTGGGAAGAGAAGTGATATATCTTTGTCAAAGGAAGTACATTATCGATCCGCTAACGAGACAGTATGCTGATTGCAAACCTATTAATACTCTTATTGAACAAAGCCATGGTTTAAATAGCAGTATCCAGATCAAATACCAACCGATCGAGCCCGCTATCGAGATTGGTCCGACGTTTGATTTACTTAGCTCATACTAGACCGTATGTTGCATATGCAAGAAGCGTGGTGAGCTGGCTTATGCACAATCCAAGAGAACCATATGAATGTCAAGTTGAGAATTTTAAGGTATTTGAAATCTGCCTGGAAGGAGTAATGTTTCTAAACACAACAATCCTTCAAGTCCGTGGATTCACAGATGCAGATTGAGCAGAAGTATTACATAGAAAAGTCAACATCGGATTATTTCACCTTGTGGAGGAAATTTGGTTACATGGAAAAGTAAGAAGCAGAAGTGGGCACGATCTACAGTTTAAGGCAGACATGTAGTATGGCTCATGCTGGTTTCAGGAATTGTCAGTGATAAGAACTTGTTATTAGATTTGGGTTTCCAACTCAAAAATACTATGCATGTATTGTGACACCCAGCCATTGATATATCACAAAAATCCAAGACAACATGATCGCATCTAAGTACGTAGAGGTTGATCGTCACTTTATAAAAGAGAAGTTAGATGCCAAACTTATTAGTTTTCCTTTTGTTCCCACAGAAGAGCAACTTGCATATATACTTACCAAAGGAGTCTCCAAGAAGTCATTATATGGCTCACTAAGCAAGTTGGGCATGATTGATATCTATACGCCAACTTGAGAGGGAGTGTTAATAAATCACTAAATGGTATATTAGTTGTATGCAACTAATATACTTTATAAGCTATATATTAGTTGTATGCAACTAATATATTGTTTCTTAAAAGCACTTTTAGGAAAAGCAGATTCCTTTTCTTTTATATTTATACATGTATTGCTCTTCAGTATTGAATATCTTGTAAATACATTAAGTAAATTCAATTACGAAGAGGAAAAAACACCATACCAAGAACTCTATTTAAAATGTGAGACATATGAGCATGAGAATGAAATAAAAATGCTAAACCAACGTAAATAATTCATCTATGACGAGATTCAATCATCCTACTCTATTAGAAAATATGAGAAAAAATTAAATGATACAAAACACTAGAATTTTTAAGAATTCTTACCAAAGGCTTGAACTCACTAGTCTCATCACTCTTAACTTGTTTAATCTTTGTGTTACATGGGCATTCCACCGTAGTTTTAAACTTGAGAAAAATAAAGATTGATTTATCATGAATTTGTAAAAAAGTATATTCAACAAAATCTGTTACAATCATCTATTATTAAAAGAAAATATGTGTTTTCATTTTCAATGGAAAATTCAACACCAATTGCAAATTCTAAGAATACTGTGGTCACATTGAGGAATGTACAAATCCCTATGACTACCTACACACCACAATCTACTTCTTAAATTTTATATAGGTTATAGGTTTCCCCATTAACTTAGCTATCTTAGTTAAGCTTTATAGTACCAATTACTTGATATGAAAAAACAAATCAAAAGTGTGGTTATAGCTTATGGATTAGAGAAGTATTTAGTTGGCTTCAAAGCTCATCCTCCACAAAGTCTACCCAAGGGGCGAATGACATTAGGGCTATAGTTGATAATCTTAAGTTTCAACAATGGAACACATACAATAATCTCTTGTATAGTTAGATTAATGATTATGTGGTGAATGAACTTAGGCTCTATCTAGTGTGTAAATACACTACAAGTGAGATGTGGGATTTACTAGCAAATAAGTATGCAACACCTTCACGTTCTAGGCCCTTAGATCTAAGATTCCAATTGCAAGTACTATGACAAGGAAATGAAAGTATGGATGAGTTCATTTTACATGTGAAACAATTTATAGATCATCTAGCTATGATAGGAGAATAAATTGTTGATACAAATTATATATATACTAGATGGAATCAATTTAGGCATTCGTGACTTTGTTATAAGTATTCTTTTTAAAAATTGCATCCATGGTATTAATGAGTTGCATCATTTACTCTTATTTCATAAGAGATAAAATTAGCAACATGATACGATGGAGAATGCTTTGATAGAGGAAAATGTGGCTAATATGAATAGTTTGAACTTCAAAGCTGAAACAAACTTAAACAAGGAAGCTATGATGCAAGAACCTGGCAATCCTCATGGAACTAGTTTACACTAGTTTCTTCAAAAAAGATCATCTTTTTGAGGAAATGATTCATAGGGTAGGAACAAAAACTTTCCCTTTGCTAATATTTCAAAGGGAAAACTACCATCTAAGAGATCACAATGTCAAGTTTGTAATAAACTTGGTTATACTGCAATTACTTTCTATCAGCTCAAAGACTTGTTAACAAAGCAACATACAAGGGGTGCTTCAGCTATGGTAGCTAGTCTCAATATTGAAATTAGAGGTGGTAAGAAATCATGGGTATTGGATAGTGATGCCACACATAATCTTACTAATGATGTAGATCACTTTGAGTATGTTGTTCCTTATCTAGGCTAAGATAAGTAGGTAATGGAAGTAAACTTAGAACCATGATCTCATAGTTCATAATTAGAAGTTGTCTTTAAAATATTTGTTACATATACCTCGAGTATTTAATAATTTATTATCTGTGAACAAATTGTATCTAGATAACCATGTATTTGCTAAGTCTTATCCCATATTTATGTGTTAAAGGAATCATAATATGGGAGGGACTCTTCCAAGGTAAACATGACAATGGATTATACAAGATCAAGTGAAGATGTGATGAGTACTTGAAAAGCATTGATAATTCATGATTTTATTAAGCTTAAATGTAACAAATAGGTTTTATTATAGCATGTTTATATAAATATTTATGCAAATCTATATGTTCAAAATCACAGGTATTTGATATTATATTTCAGGTATTTTTAGCTTTAAATGTGTGTGTATGTGTGTATATATATCAACACATAAAGAAAAACACTTGAAGCATTCAATTTTCACCTTAAAAATGCAAAGGAATAAGGTATGTAACCCTTATATGAAAAACCAACCAATATGTAGAAGGTGCAAAACAAGAATTCAAATCAAACATTCTCTATCGCGGTGAAGATTTAGTGTGCCATAGTGCACTCCTATCTGAATGATTCACTAGGCATGTTACACTTTCTATGCCCCCATATGAAATAAGTAGGTCAAGGTGTGACCTTTTCTATTTTTAGTTAAGAAAGTGTTACATATCTCGAGCCATAATGGTGGAAAATCTAGGACGCAGCATGCCTGTATTTACTCAATTTAAAGCCCTGAGTGCTAGCCTCAATCTTTTAATAAAACTTCTTTCTTTAGGTTTAGATAGCATAGGTTAATGTAGGAATTATTGTTTAGTTTCTCTCAACCATCGGCGCTTATTTTTATTCTTTAGTTTATAGATTTTTATAAATAAGTTATATTCATAACAATAATAGGCATATCTTTTAGAGGTTTTTCATATCATGAGAAATACAGAAGATACATGTATATTCAAGAATGCATTGAAGATCATAATTTTGAAGTAGGACACATCCGTTTATCTTTAATTAGTATTATGGATTTTATTTGTGTTTATTAATTTTATATATAAATTAATTTTTTTGTATTTTCTTAATGTTATTTGTAAGTTACTAATCATTTATTAAATCTAAGTATGTTTGACAAATTTTAACTATAAAAATTTATTTTTGTTGTAATGTTTGTGAAAATTAATTTAGGTGTACCATTTTATAAAATAAATTGAGGTTATTTTTTTATTCAAGGTTTTTATAAAATTTATTATTGATGAATATATTAATGACATATTTTTAGTAATGGATTTAAAATATGAAAATTATTTTTCAAAAATATCATCTATATTTAATTTTGATAGATTGAATAAAATTTTAAATTAAGTGCTCTATCTAAAGCTTTATTTTAAATAGTTTGTTATTTCCCTAGAAATAAAACACAATTTAATGTATCAATTAATGATCTCCGTCTAAATATATTAATTGATTTGATAGACAAATAATTTAATTATTGTCTAAGGATATTTTTAGAAATAAAAGGAAAATTCAATAATAAAAATTTATATATTTAATAACCTTATTAATTCTAAGCAAACATGGTTAACTAGTAAATTATTCACATAAATTATTTAATGATTGTTAATTCCATATTTGCCTTAATTTGTTTAAGTCGAACATATCTTAATATATTTTATTATTTTGTCATTAGATTAATCCAAATATTATGATAGAATGTTTAATTTTTATTTTCGTGTTTATTTTTAAGAAATTTGACGAATTATTTAAAACCACTAAATTCCGTTTTTGATTGATCTTGAAAGTATACTTATAATTTATTATAAATTATTCATCCACTTATGAGCTTTTTATTAATTATAAAATTTGACTATCAAATTTTTTTCATCAAAGTGCAACATACAAAATTTAGTAAGTCTCAAAACACTGGGTCATCTAGTATGGCAGTCCTATCTTTTCTCTTAGTATTGTGAATGTTGAAAATTGGCATAATAGGTTAGGTTATTCATATGAGGTAGTTATGAATTACATAAAATTGGCACACAAATTACCTTTTACAAGTAAATATGTTAAAGTAATGCAATTGTTTTATTTCATTTATGTTGGTCTTTAGACTAGTTCAGTGGTACTTATTACTGGTGCAAAGTATTATGTGTTACTTGTTAATGATTATTCAAAATCTATATGGCTCTCTTTTCTATCTAAAAAGAGTTAATGTAAAATTATCTTTCAAAAGAAAGTTAAGACAATTCAAATTGAGAATGGATGCAAGTTTCTATTCTAAAAAAAGAATATGATCAAATTGGATTGGTGCACATAATGTGATGCAAACCCTTAATCTCCATTAGAATGACTTGTCCATATACCTCTTAACATAATGGTCGTGTGGAAAGTCATGTAAGAAGTGTCATAGAAATAGATCTAACTCTTATGTTAGAATTTGGAATACCCTTGAAGTTTTGGTCTATGTTGTTAGATTAGCAATCTACTTAAAGAACATAATACTTGCAAAGGTATTGGATTTTGTATCTCCTTACGAATTTCTTTATGATAGATAGCCAAAGTACAACTTCTTGATAGTTTTTTGGTGCATTGTGTTTTCCTTTTATTTGAGTATAAACTCAATATAAACCCATGCCTCGTTGAAGAGTATGTGTTATATTGGGTTTTGCTCCAAAATATAAAGGGTATTTATGTCTTGATATTGCTTCTGATAAGATTTACACTAGTTGTTGTGTTAAGTTTCATGATAAACAATTTCCTTTCAAGGAAAATAAGCTCTATGCAACTTCAACAACATCACACCGATGTCTTCCCTCTATTTCAGCTAGTATATATCCACCTTGCTTTAATCCAATTCTTAGTCTAATCCTCCATCAAACCATGGTCCCAAATTGAATGTGGAGAATACAAGAAGTGAGCTTATGATTCCTTCATAGTCATCTCCTAAATATTATAGTACATAAGGTTTTTCATATGATGCACTTGATTACTCATTTGAGTCACTTGTACCTATTGTGTAATCACAATATGGAAATGGTAGTCATTCACTACCTACCCAATCATCAAATTCTGGCTATTTCTTATTTGATATACCTTTCTCCTCTTACTTTTCCATTTGTCTTATTATTGATCTTTCGTTCCAATCTTTACAACATTCAATTTTTGATACAAACAAACATCATATGGTTACGAGGTCCAATACTAGTATACATAAACCCAAAGTGTTTCATGCCTCATAACACCCATGCTTGAATATAAAACCTTTCATCAGGCTTTGGTGATTCCAAATTGGAAAAAAGCTATACAAGCTAAGTATAACGCTTTAATGCATAACAACACTTGGGAACTTGTTCCAATGGAAGATGACATGAAGGTCATTGAAATCATTGAATGAATGTGGTTTCTCAAAACCAAAATCAAACCAAGGGAAATTTTAGATAATTATAAAGCTTAGATTATGGCAAAAGGTTATGACCAAATGGAGGTGTGGACTATTTTGAGACTTTTTCATGTGCAGTGAAGTATGCAATAATTCAAATTGTCTTGATATTGCCATGATATAAGTTACATGAGTACAAAAATGAGTATAAATTTATGTATTTTTAACATTTATCATGGAACATGGAACTAAGATATGCAACTTCGTTTGAACCAACCTTTGTCGTTCCATATAAATGTGATATTTATACAATAACCATTAATTATACATATCTCAATTCCACTTTTATTATTTATTTTAGGACGAAGCTCATATGTTTCCTTTATTTATGCAAAATATATTATTTAGTACTATAATTTAAAAAATATGTTTTTAATTTCTTTTATTTGTGAAAAATATTATTTAAGTACATTTACTTGTGAAAAATGTGTGAGAGAAGAAAATTTTATTTTTTTATTAAATATAACGGAATAATACATGTATCACATATATGTTTATACTTTTCGATAGATATATAGTTAAAAATTAATATTTAATTAAAAATATTACATAAACATTTTTAAAAAAATTCCTTCAAAATTTAACAAAAATCTCAACAAAACTTACATAAAGTTTTCATTATCTAATACATACCATATTAGAAAATAAAATTTTTATTTAAGTTTAATTAAAATAATTTGTTAAAAAAATTAAGTAACCTTACTTCATTAGATATATGTCTATCGAAAAATTCAAACATATATATGTCATATGTGTTATTATATTATATTTAATAAAAAATTAACTTTATCATTTTCTAATATATTTTTACAAATAAAAGAAGTTAAATACACTTAACAAATGAACAAAATAGTAGTTTAAAGATAAGATTTAAACAAAGAAACTTACATGGTATTTTTTTAGTATTTTTTATAGCGTAGCTATTAAGTAAAATATTACAACAAAATATAACAAAAATGATCGTAGATTTGCCACATCATGAGTATATTACGTAGTTAATTACCATAATTTAAGTAATATATTTAATTGTAATATTAATTAGATAACTTGTTCTTTAGATTTAAAGAAATATTTTCATTTACTCACTTAGGTTATAAGTCATATCCAATTCTTAATTACCCCGTTCAATTCACCCTTTAAAAGGTCCACATGCATACAATCAAAATAACAAACCCAGCAACATACAATATTCCAATTATCGTCAACTTTTACAATTTTCTTGGTAAAAATCACTATCAGAAGCCCATCTCTCAATTAATTACCTCAAATTAATGGTTAATTAATAATATCATATTAAAAACTATATAAAATAATAATTAAGTGCTCATTTTTTTCACTCCCACAAAATTTCTGCTCACCAAATCGAAACTGACCCAGTATATGTAAACAAGCACGCCAACTCGCCGTACAGAGACACTGACTCCTCCTAATATCAAATATTAAAAAAAAACACTTTTAAATACCAATTGTTATTGCTTAATCTTATAATAAGAGTACCGTATAAACGCAAATTTGATTAGCCACTTGTATGCATAATATAAACGGTTGAAAAACAATGATTAACTTTACACAAAATAACTTTCAATGTTATATTATTTTCTTCGTATGTTAATTACAATTGTATAGGTATATATAAAGAAATTTATTTTTTTAATTAATGATTCCTTAAATTACCCCTTAAATTAAAGATTTATTTATTTACTTATTGAATTAAGGATGACAACTCCTTGATTTATTTCTTGAATTAAGATTCTTGAATTAAGATTCTTGAATTATTCCTTGAATTAAAATCCTTGATTTACTCCCTGAATTAAAGTCCTTAATTTACTCCATGAATTAAAAATTAATATTCAATACTCCCCCTCAAGCTTGGACAGAAGTTGTTGAAATTGATGAGAAGTCAAGGACTTATTGAAGATGTCGATCAATTGGTCGAAGCTTCTTCTGTGTTTGAATCACCTACGATTGAACTTGTTTACAAATATAATGAAAGTCAACTTCAATGTGTTTCGTTCTCTTGTGAAACATTAAGTTTGATGCTATATGCATGGATGACTGATTGTTACAAAATAAGGACATATGAAGAGTTGTAAGAACACCTAAATTAATCACAGAGAAAACCTTTGAGCTATATTAACTCACACGCAGTTGAAGCCATTACACAATACTTAACTTTGGCACTTGATTTGTCGATGATAATTTGCTTCTTAATCTTTCATGTGATCAAGTTTCCACCGACAAATGTTCAGTAACCAGTGATGGACTTACGATCGATTGCGTTTCCGGCTCAATCAGCATATAGTTAATTAAAAATATAACGGAATAGTACATGTTTCACATATATGTTTATACTTTTCGATAGATATATAGTTAAAAATTATTATTTAATTAAAAACATTACTTAAACCTTTTTAACAAAAATTTCAACAAAATTTACATAAAATTTTCATTATCTAATACACATAGTAACATATTAGACAATAAATTTTTTATTTAAATTTAATAAAAATAATATATTAAAAAATTAAATAACTTTACTTTATTATATATATATATATATATATGTCTATCAAAAAATTCAAACATACATATTTCATATGTGTTATTGTATTATATTTAATTAATAGAAAATTAAATAAAAAATTAACTTTATCATTTTTTATTACATTTTTTACAAATAAAAAAAATTAAAAGCACATAACAAATCAACTAAATATTCCTTAAAAGATAAGGTTTAAGCAAAGAAACTTACATGGTATTTTTTATCGTGTAACTATTAAGTCAAATATTGCAACAAAATTTAACAAAAATGATCATGGATTCGCCACGTCCTGAGTAAATCATGTAATAATTACCACAATTTAAGTAATATATTTAATTGGAATATTAGTCCTATCTTACATTC
This sequence comes from Hippophae rhamnoides, assembly GCA_033030585.1. Lineage (NCBI taxonomy): Eukaryota > Viridiplantae > Streptophyta > Magnoliopsida > Rosales > Elaeagnaceae > Hippophae > Hippophae rhamnoides. The sequence goes on along the minus strand of CM065437.1, from coordinate 22,778,903 downwards.
TAAAACGTAACATATGTTGGTGTGTGCTATAACAGTGGCAGACACAAATACTCAATGGAATAAAACATGGAGCAGACAATAATATTAGTGGAGCCATAAAACCTGGATGTGCAGGTTTTATGGTTATTGTTTAATTTTCGTTTTCCTTATATACATATATTGTAAACTCTTGTAGAAACAGAACAGAAATAATAATGAAATATACTGATAATTATTAGAGAAATACAATATTTTGACATGGTATCAGAGCAGGATATTGCTAACTAATGAACTACCTGCTGATTTATGATGAAACTACCATTTTTTTGATTGATGATTTGTGATTTCTTGATGATCGATTTCTCGATTTCGATTTTTTGAATTCGAATCGATTTCGATTTACCGGTCTCTGATTTGGTCGATTTCGATTTCTATTGTGGCTACCGATCAGGTATGCAGCTTTTTCATTTTTTAGTTCGATTTCGGTTTATATCGTCCCGAAGCTATTTCTCTAGAAGTTGTTTCCGGTTTACGATTTCTTATTGCAACCGATCAATTGCAATGCGAAAAAAACAAGAAAAACAACAACAGAGGTTCAAACTTTGAGGGGATGGGTAGACGAAGTAACTCACCAGGCCGCGACCATCTAGTATTCGAGTCGCCATTTGTCGGCGTCGATTCTGTCGTCGCAAACTCAATAGAACCCTTCAGGGAGCCATACCGATCTAAGCACTCGTTGGAGCCGCTGCCACTCGTTGGGGCCGGTGCAACGCGAAGAAGGCGCCGCTCCACGTGGAGGACCAGGTGGGGGTGACTCGGCCAGATGCTTGTAGTCGGCCAGTGGCTCTTCCATCAAAAAGAAGAGAGGCGCACAGAGGGCGGCGTGAAGAAAGCGCAGGTCAAGGCGTGACGGATGAAAGAAGAAGGGATTTAGGGTTACGAAGAGGGCTGCGTGAAATGGAGAGGGAAATGATTTAGGGTTACGGATTTTTCGTTATATAGTGTACGAATTTAAAAAAAAAAAAGGAAAAACGAAAGGAAAAAAATTTTAGATTTCATGGCAGAATCTAGAGATTTAACTACCAATTTCGTGTTGGAAGATTTGATGGTGAAAATGACAGAAGTTCTAACTAGAACTCAGATCAGCTCACAACCTCCGCCACGAAGCGTCGACGCCTATTAGTATCAAGTTGGTGAGGATCCAACTATGCCTTGTGGTCCCAGTTGGTGAGATGTATATCTCTCGGCAAAGATAAAGCTGGATATATTAATGGGGATCTTCCTCAACCTGTTGAAACCGACCTCGCTATAGGAGATGGGCGTCTTGAAAATGCCATTGTCAAAGGATGGTTGATCAATTCGATGGACCTCTTGATTGCAAACTTTATCCGATTCCCAACTACGAAACAGGTTTGGGATTAGGTTGCTTCTACCACTTATTATGATGGGACGTACACGTCTCAAGTATATGATCTTTGCCCGTCAAGTTACTCGTACGAAGCAGCGGGTAGATCCATTGAAAAATACTACGATGACCTTCATGGTTGTGGGCGTGAAATTGATTTACGCCATCCTAATCCAATGGTGTGCGAGTGATATACAAAAATACAACTCCATTGTACGGGGAAGATCGAGTGTATACCTTCCTTGATGGACTTGATGGCGACGTTGGATAAAACTAGAAGTGATGTGCTTGATCAAACCATTCCTACGGTGGAACATGCTGCATGGATTCGTCGGTAGAAGAGGTCGAGCCGGTAGTGGTGATCACGCAGTGTAGATACGACACCCGTAGCGGTTATGGCTTTTAAAGGGGTCGAGGACACCATAATCTAATGCCACCAAAAACAGGACCTTCCTTGGGTAGCAAGAAATCCACGGGAAATCCACCATCTCTGACATAAAATGTGGCTATGCGGAAACTCCAAACACACGCGTGAAAAATGCTTGAGCTACATGGGTATCCGAGAACGGTGGAACGATCTTCAAGCACGGAAGAAACGGGACACCACTAGGCGGCGACGGTGGGTACCAATTATGGCTCACTTTCCCTTACCTCTCAGGCCGAATCTTCCCGGTATCCAGGTATTTCAAGTAAAGTATTTCACATCTCTACTCTTAATGAGAAAGATGAGTGGATTACGGACTGCGGAGCTACGGATCACGTGACATTTGACCCAAACGATCTCTCCAATACAACCCAAGACGGAAGATTTTGTGTTGCCAATGCAAACTGGGGTCAACTTATCCGATTCTGAGCTGGAACAGGTGACCTTATCTCCTTCATTATCATTATCTAATACTTTGCTTGTACCTTCTCTGTCAAACCGACTAATGTACGTAAGTCGAGTCACTTCAAACCTCGAGTGTAGATTGATGTATTCTACTTTTTGCCTCCCACAGATATTCTCACCAAGGATATCATTGGGCAAGTGGTACTAGGAGAGGGCTATATTATGTGGATGACCTCGGTTAAGGAAGAGCGAATCACATGCAACATACTGCTGGTAACAAGGAGCAAGATTTGGCTATGTCATCGTAGATTTGGGCATCCATCATTCGAGTTTTTAAAGCACCTACTCCCAGGATTTATTTTCAAATATCACACATTAAGATTTCAAATGTGATACTTGTATCCTAACAAAAAGTCATGAGGCATCTTATCCTACATGCATGAATAAAAGTGTGGCTTCTTTTGCTTTGGTACATTCGATGTTTGGGGACCTTCCCGGTCATTACGTCATCGGGTCATCGTTGGTTTGTTATTTTTGTTGATGATTATACACGAATGGCATGGCTTTACCTTCTCGAAACATAAAGATGAAGTATTTGCTACATTTCACATGTTTCACACCATGGTTCGAGACACGATTTTTCCGAAAAAATTAAGATACTTAGGTCGATATTGGAGGGAAGTGTGTTAATCAACAATTCAGGACATATTTTGACAACCCATGGTATTCTCCATGAAACCTCATGTTCACAAACCCCACAACGTGAGAATGGGACCGCGTGAGAGAAATAATCGGCATATTTTAGAAATGGCTCTGCCTTACTAATCGGTGCACGTATGCCTAATAAATATTGGAGTGATCTTGTTACTACATTGTGTATCTACCGAATCGAATGCCCACATGAAGACCTTACAATTTCGGACTCCATTAAAGGTGTTATCCGATCATCTTCCTTTGCCTACTATTTTGATGCTTCCGCCCGAGATTTTGGATGTGTTGCTTTTGACCACCTGCATAAAAATCAACGAACTAAGTTGGATCCATGTGTTGTCCGATGTGTATTCTTGGGGTATGGTGTACAAAAAAGGGTTACTGATGTTATGATCCAATTACTAAAAGAAACTATACTACACGTGGATGTCACTTTCCTCGAATCGAATGTTTTCCCATCACCGGTATCCAATTACACTCTTTAGGAGGAGAGTTATGGTGAAGAAAGAAATTGGCTTGATGTTGAAATATTAGACACGAGTCCAACATACTCGGATCGTGCCAATAATATGGAGGAGCCCGTATCTAGACTCGAGCTTGAACTTCCAAGAACCGGTCAAGTAGTAATTGAATCTCCTAAGATGAAGTGGTTGATGTACCCTTTCATTCTCTAGTACCCAATGATCCTCCTGCTGAGAACACTCCTGAGATAAGCTATCCTATCACACCTTTACAGACTAATGCTATAGATACATCTATTGGTTATGGTTTACCTCTCAGACACAATCGAGGTAAACCTCCAAATCGATACTCCCCAGAAAGAGAAGAACGACAACCCAACTATCCAATAGCAAATTATGTATCTACTCAAAGGTTATCGAGCTGTCGGGGCATTTGCACAAACACTCTCCTCGTGTCAAATTCCGAGTAGCATTGAAGAAGCCTTATCTCGATCCAAAATGGGCTCAAGCTATAAAGAGGAATTTGAGGCACTGCAGAAGAATAACACATGGGTGTTAAGCGAGTTGCCTCAAGGGAGGAAGATGCTAGGATGCAAGTGGATTTTCTCCATTAAGTATAAAGCAGATGGGTTAGTTGATCGTTACAAGGCAAGGCTTGTAGCAAAAGGATATACACAGAAACATGGGATAGATTATCAAGAAACCTTCACACCTGTGGATAAACTAAAAACTGTGAGAATTTTGTTATCTCTTGAAGCAAAATTTAGATTGGCCATTGTACCAACTTGACGTGAAGAATGCCTTCCTTCATGGTGACCTTGAAGAAGAGATTTACATGGATATCCCACCAGGATATACTGTTACATCAGGAAAAGAAACTGAATGTAGATTACAACGAGCATTGTATGGACTAAAACAATCACCTCGAGCGTGGTTTGGTAGGTTGAGTTCAGCAATGAAGAAATATGGGTTCCAACAAAGCAACTACGATCATACTCTTTTCCTAAAACATCGATTAGGGAAGATAACAACCCTTATAGTCTGTGAGACGACATGATCATTACATGGGATGATAAAGAAGAAATCTCTAGGCTTCAAGAACAACTGTCAAATGAGTTTGAAATGAAGAACTTAGGAGGGCTCAAATATTTCTTAGGTATTGAGGTAACAAGATCAAAACAAGGCATATGTCTTTCCCAAAGGAAATATACTCCTGGACCTACTAATAGAGGGTAACTACTAGATTGTAAACCTGTCGATATTCCAATGGTTTAAAATCATAAACTCGGAGAATATGTGGACCAAGTACCAAGCAGATAAACGGGAATATCAACGGTTAGTAAGTAAACTCATATATTTATCTCATACTCGACGATATTGCTTATGTGAGTTGTCGTGAGTCGTTTCATGCCTTTGCCACGTGACCGTGAAGACCATATGGATGCGGTCATGCGAATACTTCGTTACTTAAAATCCTCCCCACGGGAAAGGACTTATGTTTTTAAAGAATGGTCGATTGGAAGTCCTTGGATATACGTATCGAATTTGGGCGGGGAATATGAAGGATAGGAAATTCATCATTGGTACTTTACTTTCGTGGGGAAATCTTGTCACATGGAGAAGCAAGAAGCAAAATGTAGTTGCCTTATCCAAGGTCTTTGCCGAATTTCGAGGAATGGTCAAGGGAATATGTGAGCTCCTTTGGTTGAAAAACTTCTTGAGAGATTGTTGCTCTAACTCGAAATGAAATTATTTTGTGATGATAACAAAGCAGCCCATTGCCATATCTCACAATCCAGTCCAACATGATCGCACGAAGCACGTTGAAGTGGATCGGAACTTCATCAAAAAGAATCTTGAAGAAAAGATTATTAAGCTTCCATTTGTTAAATCAGAAGATCAATTGGCTGATATACTCACAAAATCTGTGTCTGCAAGGAACTTCTACAACTCACTTGACAAGTTGGGCATAAGAGACATATATGCACCAACTTGAGGAGGAGTGTTGGTGTGTGCTATAACAGTGGTAGATACAAATGCTCAATGGAATAAAACATGGAGCAGACAATAATATTAGTAGAACCATAAAACCTGGATGTGCAGGTTTTATGGTTATTGTTTAATTTTCGTTTTCCTTATATACATATATTGTAAACTCTTATAGAAACAGAAAAGAAATAATAATGAAATATACTGATAATTATCAGAAAAATACAATATTTTGATCCACATATATATTTAAATTATCATTTTATCAAATACAGAATTCTTCAAAAAAACAATTAAGTGTTCAACATGTGTACTCTTATGATGAAAATACTGATATACTAACAAAACCTTTATCACCAGAGCCTTCATTTTTAGTTTCTTAGTCGTAAACTTAATGTCATTAAAGTGCCTCTAAATCTGGGGGGGAGGGGTGTAGGTCATAACTGAAGGTATATGCAGTTGCTTGTGGAGAATCAAAGCTGCTAATTGCAGCTTGTTGGTAAGAGAATGACAATTGAACACTTGTAAAAATTTCATTTGGCTGTGAGTGTAAACAAATCATTGTATATTTTTCTATCATTTTTCGTTATAATTGTTTGTGTAGGATAAATAATGTAAACAAGCATTTGTTTTGGACAAGCAAAAAAGAAAGTAAAAAACTGAATTGAATCAATAAAATATCTTGAGTCAAAGTTTGATATTCAAGCTTTCATTTTAAGCAATTTTCTTTCTTTCAATAAAACCTATATTGTTTATTAATGACAAATTGACAACTTTATTTATTATTAGTTACACTAAATTATAATTAATTTTAAGAATATAAATATACTAAAATTTTGGTTTCCTCCCTTCTCTAATTCTATGTAAATTTGGCAGTAACTATTAAAAGGTAAATGTTAATTTAACTATTAATATTATGCTAAAATTTTAATTTATTATTTTTAATATTTTTATTTAAATTCACTAATTATACCATTAAATATCTTTCAATCAATTATTTTGATAAAAAAAATATCAATTTGATCGAAAATTTAATTCGTTTGCACAATACTTAAAATTATAATTACATTATATATTATTCACAACAAGTTTATGTTATAAAGCTCCTTAATTTAAGGAGCAAAACAAGGAGCAAAACATGGAGTAAAACATGGAGCAATTCATGGAGCAAAACAAGGAGCTTAATTCAAGGAGCAATTTAAGGAACCATTAATTTAAGGAGTAATTCAAGGAGTGAATTTTCCTATAAATAGATGTGTAATTGTAATGAATTAATTATCCAAAGTGTTCATTCCAATTGAGAGAAAAGCTTAGAGAGAAAAGCTTTTGTGAGAGAAAATTGAGAGTAATTTTCTTGGGTGTAATTGGGTTGTGAGTTGTGAGTGTTGTAAACACCTTGTGTAATTTCTCCCCTTTTCGGTAAAAAAGATCCGTGGTGGGAGGCATTAAGCAAGATTGGTAGAACTCTAGTTATCAAATTTGTGTGTTATTTTTCTATTTTTGCTTTCTTAAATCTAGCTTATCGGGGAATTTGCGTTATTTCCCGACAAGGGTATCGAGCTATTGGTAGTGATTTACGTCAATTTTACGCAAGAAATAATCGAAACGATCCAGGGGAAGTCGATTTTAGTGGGAGCGATGGCCGCAGAGATGAAGGAAGGGTGAAACTCGAGAAATTTGATGGCACATGATTTCGGGTTTTGGAAAATGCGGATAGAGGGATTATACGTATCAAAGAAATCTATATCAACCTCTCTCGGGAAGAAGCCGGAGGCTATGAAGGAAGAAGATTGGAATCTTACAGAGAATGAAAGCCCTCGGAGTTATTCGATTGACGTTATCCCGTAATGTTGCTTTCAACATAGCAAAGGAAAAGACCACGGGGTCTTAACGCTCTCTCCAATATGTATGAGAAGCCGTGACCTCGAAACAAAGTGCACTTGATGAGCACATTGTTCAATTTGCGGATGACGGAAGGCGCATCGGTAGCTCACATCTCAATGAACTCAACACGATTACAACCCGAGTTGAGTTCGGTGGAAGAATTGGTCGAAGAAGTACGAGCATTGATACTTTTGTCTTCTCGGAGAAAGTGGAATGCTCTTGTCACGGTGTGAGTAGCTCATCGGGAAGCAATAAGTTGAAATTTGACGATGTTCGTGATTTGGTTCTCAGTGAAGAGATCCGAACGTAGAGAGACAGGTGAATCGTCAACCTCTTCAGTTTTGCATACAGAGTCAAGAGGAAGAAATTCAACCAAAGCAAATGGACGTTGTAGAACTGACTACCGAGGTAGATCAAAAGACGGAGGTCCAAATCCGGGAATTCTAATAATTCCCATGGCCCTCGAAAACTATCAAGTGTTGGAATTGTGGAAGAACCGAGCACTACCAAAAATCGGTGCAAGAATGCAGAAGGACAAACAAGTGAAGGCGTAGGCAGAATGTTACTTCCACCTCGAGGGAGGAGATGATGCATTGATATGCTCTTTGGAGAGCAAGGAAGAATCTTGGGTGTTAGACTACGGAGCGTCGTTCCGTACTCTTCACTGAAAAAGAATTCTTCGAGAAATATGTCCCAGGAAACCTTGGAAAGGTATATCCGAGTGATGATCAACCATGTGCTATTATTGGCAAAGGTGTAGTGAAGATTAAGTTGAACGGATTTGTTTGGGAACCGAAGGATGTCGGGCGTATTCCCGATCTCGAAGGAACTTAATCTCGGTGGGGCGGTTGGCCGTGAAAAGGCTACACCACGATCTTCCGTGGTGATGATTGGAAGATTTCAAAGGGTGCGATGACGGTTGCTCGAGGCAAGAAAAGTGGCACTCTTTACACGACGAGGCTGTTGTTCAATTACGGTTGCGTGAAGCAATGAAACACCAAATCTATGGCACGGAAGACTAGGCCATATGAGTGAGAAGGGGATGAAGATTATGCCTCGAAGGGAAAACTTCAGTGCGGTACCACGGGAGATAGACATGTGCGAAAGATTGCATACTTGGAAAACAAAAGAGTGGCTTTCGGACAAGTGAGAATCCCCAGAAGAAGGAAAGGCTAGAGCTTATTCAACTCGATGTTTGGGGACCAACGACCGTCTCATCCCCATTGGTGGGAAACACTCTTCGTGACTTTCAGGTTGATGATCGGCTCTCGGAAGGTATGGGTTTACTTTCTAAAGCATAAGTCTGAAGTATTTGAGGCTTTCGGAAGATGGAAAGCTATGAGTGGAAAATGAGACGGGTTTAAAGATCAAAAAGCTAGGAACCGATAATGGTGGTGAATATGAAGACACCGAGATTCAAAAATCTACATTATGAGCACGGGATTAGAATGGAAAGAACCGTGCCGGGCACGCCCTCGGCACAATGGTGTAGTCGAGCGTATGAACCGAACGTTGACGAGAAAGAGCCGAAGCATTCGTATACGGTCAGTTCTAGGAAACAGTGCAGGCGGAAACGGTCAACACGGTAGCGTACTTGATCAACCGAGGCCCGTATCTGTTCCCGTGGAGCATAGAATACCGAGAGGAGGTATGGAGCGGAAAAGAGGTGAAACTATCACATCTAAATGTTTTCGGTTGTGTAGCATTTGTGCATATCGGTGATCGAGAGCGGAATAAGCTTGATCCCAAATCCAAGAAATGCACGTTCATCAAGCTATGGTGAGGATGAGTTTGGCTACTGCATTTGGGATGACGAAAAGAAGAAAGTTATAAAGTAGCAGAGATGTGATTTTCAACGAAAGGGTGATGTATAAGGACATGCATAAAATAGACGCCCCAATGACTCGGGCGAGAATGAGTCAAGTATTTTGCGGTCTGGATGATGTCCAGGATACTTCCAGCAATGTAACCAATTGTAACAAGTCCCGGCCGGCAGGAACTTGTTGGACAAAGCGGTACACATCATTTCGACACACCCTGACCTCTTTACTCAGGCTCACTTGTATTGAGAAGGTCTTCTCGACCTCGTGTGCCTACAACGGGAGATACATGAACTATATGTTCTTTGGTGATGGAGGGGAGCACGAATGCTATGATGAAGCTTGTCGGACTCGAGATTCCAACAAGTGGGAGCTTGCTATGAAAGAAGAAATAAAATCTCTCATCTCGACCGGGCATGAGGAACTAGTGAGTTACCTATGGGAAAGAAGGCAACTTCCTGACAAATGGGTGTCTTAGGGTGAAGAAGGCATGATGGTTCCAAGAGATACAAAGCCCGCCTAGTTGTCAAAGGGTTTCAACAGAAGGAAGGAGTTGACTACACCGACATTTTTGCTCCGTTGTGAAGCTTAATACTATCGAGATCGGTATTGAGCATTGTAGCCATCGAAGATCTTCATCTTGAACAGTTGGATGTGAAGGCCGCATTCCTTCATGGAGATTTAGATGAAGAGATATACATGTACCGGCCCGAAGGTTTCTCGAGAAAGGGGAAGAAAGAACATGGTGTGCGGACTTAAGAAGAGTTTGTATGGCACGAAACAAGCCTAGAGACAATGGTACAAAAAATTTGACTTCGTACCTGAAGGAAGGTTTCCGTGCAATCTTGATCATTGTTGCTACTTCAAGAGATATAGGTCGATTATATCATTTTACTACTTTATGTTGATGATATGTTAGTGCTAGAGTTCAGATATGGATGATATTAAAAGGTTGAAATGACAATTGTCAAAGGAATTTGACATGAAAGACTTGGGTCCGAAAGAAAGAAGATTCTTGGAATGCAAATCACAAGAAATAAGAAGAAAGGATCCTTGGGAGCTTATCTCGAGGCGTAGTACATCAATCGTGTTTTGCAAAGATTCAACGTAGGCGATGCCCGAAGCCGTTACAACGCACCGCCCGCGGTCATTTTCGCCTATCCAAGGATCGGTCCCCTCGAGACGGAAGAAGAGAGAGAATGTGGCTAAGGTTCCTTATGCCTCGGCCATTGGAAGTTTGATGTACGCAATGGTGCATGTACGAGACCAGACATTGGCCGTACGGTGGGAGTTGTTAGCTGATTTATGTCAAATCCAGGGAAAACTCGTTGGGAAGCGGTCAGTGGATTTTTGAGGTATCTGCGAGGCACCACGAGGAAAAGTGCTTGTACTTTAGTAAAGGAGAGTTAAAAGTACAAGTGCGTAGCGCAGACTTTGGAGGTGAAGTTGATCGCGAAGAAGCACCACCGGTTATATATTCTTGTTGGAACTACGGTTTGTTAGTTGGATGTCACAAATACGAAAATTGTCACTCATCCACTTCAGGTGAGTATGTAGCAAGATGGCGAAGCTAGTAAAGAGATGATATGGCTTGAGGTTTGTTAATGGTGGGATTCAAACAAGAGAAGAATGTTACTGCGTAGTGATAGTCAAAGTGCAATACACTTGGCGAAGAATTCGGCATTTCATTCTAGAACAAAGCATATTGGACTTCGTTATCACTTCATCGGATCTACTATTGGAAGATGATGTGTTATCTTGGAGAAGATTCAAGAAGCAAAAATCCAATGAGATATGTTAACAAAGGTGGTGGTGACTATTGACAAGCCGAAGTTGTGCTCGACTTCGATTGGTCTATTGAGTAACAAAGACTAGAAAAGGCTCTATTGATCGAGTGTGAAGACGCATTGAAATCGGTCTTCAAGTGGGAGATTATTATAAAGCTCCTTTAATTTAGGAGCAAAACAAGGAGAGCAAAACATGGAGTAAACATGGAGCAAAACATGGAGCAATTCATGGAGCAAAACAAGGAGCTTAATTCAAGGAGCAATTTAAGGAACTATTAATTTAAGGAGTAATTCAAGGAGTGAATTTTCACTATAAATAGATGTGTAATTGTAATGAATTAATCATCCAAAGTGTTCATTCTAATTGAGAGAAAAGCTTAGAGAAAAGCTTTTGTGAGAGAAAAATTGAGAGTAATTTTCTTGGGTGTAATTGGGTTGTGAGTTGTGAGTGTTGTAAACAGCGTGTAATTTCTCACCTTTCAGTAAAAAAGATCTGCAGCAGGTCCGGAGACGTAAGCAAGATTGGCCGAACTCCGTTATCAAATTTGTGTGTTATTTTTCTATTTTTGCTTTCTCTTAAATCTAGCTTATCGGGAATTTGCGTTATTTCCCAACAGTTTACGTATTGTTATTTAATTATTTTAATCAAATCTAATTAATAAAAGTAAGGAATTAAAATAAAAATTATTTAAATTGAAAAATTTAAAAAGAATTCACCTGACATTAATGAATAAATCCCTTATTAAAAACCAATGAAGCTCTAAGGGGGATCAAACCGTCTGATAATTAAATTAAAGTAAAATTATGGTAATTTAGAGGTAAGAATTTGTTGAGAACTAAACCAAGACTATTTGATACATAAATAAATCGTCTGTAGACCATCACACATAACTCCGAAAATTCAACTAGATTTTTATGTACATAGAAGTTATAATGTTATAACTTTCTAGTTTTCTCAAATTAACAAAACTTTCTAGAAAATGCATTTGGTTTGATTTTATCTAGATTCATTATGAACCACAATTAATTAATTAATTAATTGATCAATTGTAAGTTAATTAATTAATCAATTAAAGAAAAAGTCAGTAATTCTACACGTATTTCAGTATTTGTCAACAGCCGCCCTTATAATAATTTCTGAAGTATACGATGGTTTTATTCAGATAAAATTTCCATGGTTCAATTCTTCACACATTTGACCAAAAATAATTACGCCGCACATAGTTTGCTGAAAAAATTGGAGGCATCTAAATGTGTTTAGAAGTTGTAATTAAAAATAAATTTCTTAATTTATTTTAAATTATAAATTTAAATCACATTAAATATTATTATTAACAAATATTATTAAAATCAATTAATAATCAATTTTAAATTAATTTAAAGTCGGTTCACACGCTGAGCCGACTTTAAATTATTTTTTACACATTTTATTCATTTTTTATTATCTTCAAAACATATATTCTATCACATAATAGCAGAAAAAACCAAATTTTGTTTAAAAGAATTTAAATACTACAAATAATTGAAAAATTAAATATTAATTAATTATTTGATAATTAAATTTATTATACAAAAATAATTTACGTACAATACATATATATATATATATACATATATATATATATATATATAACTTAAATTACAAATAAAATGATGTCGCCTCTTTTTTCATGAATTTTATGATATTTCCAATTAATTTCAAGGATATGAAGTTTGGTTTGCTTAGAATTATCAACAATGTCTCATTCATAGTAACAAGAGAACTAAGAGTTTGGGCAGAAAAATAGGTTCATATAACAATTCATTCCCTTAAATATATGAGCACATAAACATTCATCAAACAAGTTGCCCAAACTTCAGAGATATAGGAATAGAGAAATTAAAGCATTATAAAAATTATCATAGTGTTGTCCTATGTTATTCATGATCATCATATTATTCTTTTGATTCTTCTTGTGATGTTATAATTTGAACCATATGTTATACTCATTCCTCTCATAAATCATCAAAAGTTTGCATATCATAGCCCGACTTGTTCCAACCAAATAACTACATGTATTTAAATTCAAAATAAAAATGTAATATCATGAATTCACAAAAAATAACTTATATATGTTAAAAAGGTATATTAATAAAAGAGAGTATCACATCTTTAAAGTGGCAATCTCACTTAACGTTAAGGCCTTAAATAAGTTGATTTTTTCTTCAATTTTACAATATTTTTCCTTACTGACCATTTGAGGCTTTTGTTTTGGAATTTTAAAAAACTACATATAACCATCATATTGGCTTCCTCCCCTAGCATGACCAGGATGCTCGCATCCAAATGCATTATATATAGCATGTCTCCCTACCTGTTCGATTGTTTCACCTCTGGCTATTTGTTCTTAAATAACTCTCTACAAATAATAAAGCAAACAAACATATCATACATTATTACATCAATTAAAAAAAATCATAAGGACTTTGTATCAAGTTAAATTACTAACCAACTTATTGAGTTGTTCTTCTCCTCGTTTAGTCATTGGTCTTGACTTCTTCGTTTTGGGGGTCTTTTTTTCTACATACAATTCAGATCGGGTAATCGATCAACCCAATTCAACTTCCTACATAAATTAAATAAATTTATTAATCATGACATCAACTTAAATTTGAGAAAAATAAATATAAAAATATTTATAAATTAACAACTTAATAATACCATTCTTTATCTAACTTCAAGATTTGATGACCTCCTAGTACGGTTAGAAAGAATATTCTGCATTTGTATATTTTGATGTTCTTTCCTAATAATTTAAAATTCATTTGTACGTCTATAATCCATGAAGTCTTTCCATATTTGCGGTTCAATCCAGGGGTGTTCTTTAGGGATTTTGTATAGTTTTACTTCATCAAGTGATTTCAAATATGAAAACAGATAATTTCTGGCCAATTTGGAAGTTTTGTATTCCTTCCATGCTTTATTTGCAATCTTATAACACTTGTTCTTCCAAGTATCAGAGACTTTAAAACGATTCTGTAAAAACACACATTTTAGATGATATATAATACAAAAAAGATATAATATATGTAATTAGTTATAAAATAAAAAAAGACTTACAAAAATGGTTTTTCATATCTTGTGCTTTTCAACATCGTCAACCTTAGTCCAATCATTTATATTGATTAGTATACTTGACTTCACAAGTCTACCAATAGAGAATTTCAATTGTTGGCCATTTTCTCCTATTGAATTACCAGTAGCATCAAATAGAACGAGTACTATATCATCGGGGTTAAGTAGAGCATCAGGTATATTAGCCCAGCCTCTTCTTTTCAAAAGCCATGATTAATCATTGAGATCTACATGCTCTATTACCCTAGGATCTATGAAATATCTTCAAACAATGATGAAATATAAATTAATTGACAATTTTAAGTCCATACATATAAACATCCAAGAGTTATTAGAATAATATAGAACATACATTATGTTTAATTAGGTTGTTGATTGTATACATATATTCCTTCACAATCACTTCGAGTCCATGACGAAGAATCATCATCATCAACTAGATCATCACATGCATTAGGCAATTTGTTTGAGAAATGACTAATATTGGATAATGTATCAAGCATAGGGTCACCATCTTCTAAAGCATCACAATGGTAAAACTATTTTTGTAGAGGTGTTAATATAACAGACCGTCTTGTGTTAATTTGATCACTCACGTAAAATACTTGTTTTGCATGAAGTACTAACGTGAAAGGATCATCAATGTGACTTATCTTGGATAAATTTACAAGGGTAAATCCAAAATCATCTATTTTATATCCAACATTGATAACATCTTCGACCCAATCACACAAGAATATTGTTTCATGGAAGACCTCATAATCAAGTTCCCAAATTTTTTAAATTATACCATAATATGTTCTATCAAAAAGTATAGGATTCCATCTTTTGAATTGGTAAATTTCCTATTTTATGCAACCATCTTCACACTAATATTCTAATTTACTCGAACTTTGTCTCTTGCTTGAGTCGTAAACCTCGATTCATTAATTGTAAAACTAAAATATGATTTGACATCGAATTTTGGATCATGTGTAAGCCATTCTAAACTTTCTATTATTTTATGATAGGGTTTGTTGATTTCAACTCGAATCTATGCATATAAAAACATGAAATGTGTTTAAAACAAAGTTTTAAAACACAATATAGAAGTACTAATGAATTATTGTAAGTGACACTTACATGGTTACGAAACCAATTAATAAGTTCTCGCTTATGTTCATCATACAACCATTTTTCTCCTCCTTTTTTTATAACAAGGATCGATCTATAGTAAGTTTAAATGCATTCTGCAATGTTATTAAAGATATATCAATTAGATATCATTAATAGTTAAATAAAAAATAATTTTATTTTAAATGAAAAGGTTGAATCACTTACTCTATATACGATTGTGCCTTATTATTATTTACCAAAATGATTCAATGTACTTTTTTTCATCGAGTGTGATCAATAAAAAATTTCTTACTTCCACCAAGCATAAGGTTACCTAATTCTATCATGTGATGTTCTAAGAACAACTTGTACATAGGATTCCCAATTTCAGTGCAACCACTAAAGTATTCAGAACAAAACTCAATGGCCTCTTCAACAATGTAACGTTCCACCATGCATCCTTCAGGATAATTTCTATTATTTACATATCCTTTAAGAACTTGCATGTATCTCTCAAAAGGATACATCCACCTTAAGTAAGTAGGATCACACAATTGAATCTTTCAAACTAAATGAACACATAAGTGAATCATTATATCCAAAAAAGGAGGAAAATATTTTTCAAGTAGACACAAATTCTCTACAAAATCTTTCTATAAAGAGTTTAACTCGCCAATTGATATAGATTTCTTACATATTGTATTGAAGAATGAGAAAGGATGAATTATTGATAATCGAAGGTGTTTTGGAAGAATTGACCTAATAGCAACTAGTAATAACTACTCCATTAAGATATGACAGTCATGTGATTTCAATCCATAAAGTTTCTTATCGGTGATAGACATAAAATTTCTTAAGTTGTATGAGTAAACATCAGGAACTTTCACACCCTCCAAACATTTACAAAACACATCCTTCTCTTTTGTTTACATTGTATATGATGTTAGTGGCAAGTATGTTTAATTCTCATCATTTTCTACCCTTGGTGCCAATTCAGGTCATATGCCTAGTTTCATTAAATCCGATCTTGCTTTAATTCCATCCTTTGTTTTTCTAAATATATTAAGTAATGTACCAATTAATCTTTCACATACATTTTTTCTCAATGTACACGACGTCTAAGATGTGACGAATGTGTAAGTTTTTCCAATAAGATAATTCCCAAAATATTGATTTTTTATTCCAACAACTATGATATACTAATTCAATAACATTTTCCTTTTCACCCCTTTTATTAATTGACCTCTTTTGTTTCTCTCCATCAGTGAGTATTCTTTTTTTATCTTTTCATATCGTTTGAATGTCATACCATTCAATTGCCATAATATCTCAACACCTCACAAAGGTCGGGGTGCATGATTATGATCTTCTTTACCATCGAACGGTTTCTTTTGGTATCTAAACTTGTGTCCAGATGGAAAAAAATCTTCTATGTATTCTATAAGACATCTTTCGTCTGTGAACAAGATAAGTTGCAGAATTGCCATCACTACATATAGGGCATCCCTTGTAACCTTTTGTTGCATGTCATAATAAATTCCCATAGACAAGAAAATCATTAATTGTCTATAAAAGGACCACCCCTCAAGTTAAAGTGTTCTTCTTTATGTGCATCGTAAACATTTACACCATTATTCCACAACGTATTTAAATCACCTATCAGAGGCTGCAAATATACATCAATATCAACACTGGGTTGTTTCGGTCCTGAGATCAATAATGTTAACATCATGAATTTTATTTTCATACATAACCAGGGAGGAAGGTTCTATGTTACCATAATTACTGGCCAACAACTATATCTACTACTAAGGGAACTATATGGATTAATTCCATCAGCAGCAATGGTAAGACAAAGATTGCGCAGATCATATGCAAATTGAGAGGATAAATTATCTACTACTTTCCAATTTGGAGAATCACAAGGATGATGTAGCACCCTATCATCTGATAGATTATCTGAATGCCAAGTCAACATCTTTGATGTCTCTTTACTTTTGAACAACCTTTGAAAGCGAGGAATCTGAGGAAAGTACCAAAGAACCTTTACGAGCATGTCTTTCTTAGGTGTTGTCTCATTTGTAGCATGCTTCCATCTTGATTCTTTACACATTGGACAATCATCTAATATCTCATATTCTTTTCTATAAAGAATACAATCATTTAGACAAGCATAAATCTTATGATATTTTATGCCAAATCGACTAAGATATTTCTTCACTTCATACATTGAAGATGACAATTCAATACCATCATGAAACATATCTATTAGTAGATTTAGTAATTCTGTAAATCCATTGTCGGAAAAACCATGTTTTGCCTTCACATTGTACAAATGAACCAATTCTGACATTTTAGTGTATTTCTTGCATTTTGGATAACGATTTTTCGGCATCTTCTATAAGTTTTTTAAAGGTTTCGGGATCATCCTCATGTAGTTCATCTTCAACACTATGAAACATATTTTCTATCTGTACATTATGATAAGATGTATGTAATTCACTCACATTCTTATTTATCTCTTCCTTATGGGTATTATCAATATTTTCTCCATGATAATACCAACATTTATAGCTCAAAAGAATATCACTACGGATAAGGTGATACTTAACCTTGTCAACTTTATGAAATCACTCATTTTTACATTTAACACGTGGACATCGAATCATACTAATTTCATTATTACTATTTCTACAAGAAAATTTCATGAAATTTTGAACTCCAAAAATCTAGTCCTACTCAATTCTACACTTTTACATCTAAGATTTGTCCATTTTTTTTATTAATGACATTAAACATATTAAATATGTATCCAATCAATATATTTCAGCTATTATTATATATGAACTTTCCTAATTATTAGAAAATCTATCAAAACATCGTATAAAAATAAATACATAAAAATCAAACATAACAAATATATAATATTAACAATATAAAATATAATATATATATATATATAAATGCATGTAATTAATAATAATACTTATTTTATACATATATAATAATAAATATTAATAAATCCATTATACATTATATACATATAAAAATATATCTTATCCATTATACATTATATACATATAAATAATTTTCAAAAAAAATTAAGTTTAAAATAAATTAATATATATCAAACACCTAAATATATAAAATTATTAAAATAAATAAATGAATAAAAATATCTTCCTCTCTTCTATGCTTGAATAAAAATACAAAATCTACATAATACAAAAATTTATACACATATATAATAACATATAATATACAAAAAATAAAAAACTATGAATAATAAGTGAAGTGACAAAATGAAGAAAATGAAGAAAAAATTATGTTTTATAAGTGAGAAAATGAATATAATTTTTTTTGAGTATTATGCTAAAAAAATAGGAGATCTAGAAGAAAAATTTGAGAGGAAGAAAACACACTAAACAACGTCGGAATTGATGATTGTATGTGACTAGAAAATGAGAAATAGTAGAGGAAGGAGTCGTTCGGTTTTTGGGTTACACAACAACTGGCCAATATACGTTCTGTTTGGAAAATGGGGGAGAAAGAAAAAAAAAGGAAAATAAAAACGTGTATAGCGTCGATTGACACATACAATTAACACTATATACTACGTGTAGCGTCGGTTGATACATGGAATCAATGCGTAGGACGTAGCATTGGTCCTATGTGTCAACCAACGCTATTTTTTAAATCGATTTTTCAACTTATCAACATAAAATTCATTATAAGTCTATTTTTAAGAAAAATCTACTTCAAATCTCGACTTAAATACATTTTTTTTGTAATAACGTAAAAAATAAAATCAATTGTAACGGTATATTTCATAATATTGATGAGTTATATATAATTTTTTATATTGTTGATCAATTCATAAAAGATTTAATCTCTCTTTTCTTTTTTTCTATCTCACATAAAAATAAATAATTTCTTATTTATATTTTTAAGTATTTTTGTAGGTATCTAATGTGTTTCCCTAATTAAAAATAAAATCTTTTAAAATTAATAAATTTTTATCTCCTGGTGCCTCTTTCCATCAATTTTTTAGATCTGTGCCGAAATTTACTATATGTTGCAAGAAAATACTTAAGTTTTATAACTATTTTTTATATTTAGCAATTTAATTTATTTATTTTAAAACAGTTACATCGTAAAAAGTTAAGTCACTTTATACAAATAAAATATTTTAGTACAATTATAAAATAAATAATTATTATAATAAATAAATAATTAGTAGATTTATGCATAATTATCATTTTTTTTTTCAAAATAAATAAACAAAATTGCGTTAAAATATTCAAGTGTTTTAAAAAAAATTATTTTTAAAAGAGTAGGTATGTGAAATCCAATATATATTCTTATTATTTCATATAATAGAAAATGAACGCAAAATTACGTATGAAAATGACAGCTAATGTATGAATTTCTGTGAAATTACAGAAACCTCTTTCCCAGTTGGCAATAATTGTGGTTTAATTAATAGAACTAATACATAGTACAGGCGCTGAAACCGTGAAAACGTGCAAAGACTTCTTCGTAGGCATAAATCGAAAAGTCTAATGTCATGTAACTTATAACCAGACACGTTATATATTATTACAAATCGACATAAAAACATTTAATTAACATGCATTAAAAAATAAATATCCTTCTCCAAAATCTAAAAATAATAATAAAAAAATTATTTAAATTTATAACTATAAAATATAATCAATTAATAGTGGTTAAAAAATATAATACATTATTTTATATTAAATATCATTTAATTAGTTTACGTTAAAATTAAAATATATTTATTTTAATTTATTTAATTAAATATAATTATATTATTATTATTATTATAAATTAAAATAAATTTATTTTTAAATTATTTAATATTATTAAGATATTATTTTTAAAATTTTTAAAATTAAAAATTAATCGATGATTATGAAGCATTGCGACCAATGCCAATTATTCCATGAAAAGCCCACAGCCGGCAGCCTTTTCTCTTGCCCCTCTAAATTCCTCTCTACTCCATGGATCAAATCCCAACACAGAAAACTCCTAATCAAACCAAACCCAATACTAAAACTAAGACCAACCCTTTTCTCGGATGCTTAAGATTTTCCCGAAAAACTCGCAACAAAAATTTCCCAGAAAAAATCGAAGCTGATGATCATAACCACAAAAAGTTTCTCTGCTTGATCCCTTGGTCAAGAGGGTGTTTGAAGAAATCCAGCAGTAATAGAACCGTTCCAGTCGATGCCGATACAGTGTCCCAAATATCGAACCCGGATAAGAAAATCAACCAATTAGCAAAGACCGAATCAAAGTCCGATCAGATTGAGCTTGTTTTGCCGGTAGTACCTGATCCTACCCTTCAAGCAAAACCCCAAGAGGTATGTAATTAAAACAAGTCAAAATTAAAAATCATAAACTTGCTCTTTTTCTTCTCTAGATAAATTATTCATTACTCCTATAATACGGATAACGTATATATGTTACTCTATATCAACTTTAGTGCAAACATTTTTTCTCAAAAGATATTGTAATATACTTATAAAACTAAAATTACTAAGGATATGATTTGTATATATATATATATATATATATATATATATATATATCAAACTAGCATATTAATTTATGTGTATATATATAATTTCTACAAAAAATCATATCATATATGCTATATACAATTCATATTTATTTTGAGTTCAACACACAACATGTAATTTAAGTAAGGTGTGAATTGACTCTAATAATTTACACGTTACTGCATTTGTAATTTTCTATGGTACTTTAACTGAGTCTAGTTAGCAATGGATCTTCTTGTCCTGTGATTTTATATTCAGACAAGTTACGACCTAGCTCAAGACACAAACCTTGGGAATCGTAAACAATTGAATCATTCTCGTACTCCCAAACCTAACAAGTGTCAAAACATACAATCATTCAGTCGGAAAATTGAAGTCATACGAAACGGGTCGAGTCAACCCGGTTCGCCGAAAGCTGGAACGGCCAAACGGAAGCCCAATAAAATACATTCTATGACGCGACAATTCTCAGCGATAGCTCTTCCAGCTGAGGTTAAGGATCAACGGGTCGGGTTGAAAAGTGAAGGTAGATTGGACCCAATAGTGGGCATGTCAGTAATTATGGTGACATTGATAATAATGTTGTTATGGGGAAGATTATGTGCTATACTTTGTACGTCTGCATGGTTCTACTTCATCCCTATGTTGAAAAATGCAATTGGGTCTGATATTGGAATTGATTCGAATTCGAAAACTTTGGATATGAACTCTGAAGAGTACAAGAAGAGGGTAGTTTTAGAGGGCTTTCTTCGACGAAATTAACCACAAAGAGCCCCTTGTCATCGCTTGTAAATTAATTATCTGATAAGTTATAGTGTGTGTTTTTTTCTTTTTTCTTTTTTCTTTTTCATCAAAAGTCCATCTTTAACTTATATATAGTAGCTAGATTAATGTGTTTCGTCTAAATCTTATCTCAACTTAAACAATAAGAACTTTCATGAGTTATAGTGTCAAATTTGTCCCCTTTTTTTATTTGTTTTTTTTTAATTATTCTATTCTGTAGTTTATTTTTTCTTAAAGATAATAATGTAATTGAATTTTGTTCTCTAGTTATTTTTTATTTATTTATTTATTTTATTTTATTTTTGATAAAATTGTTCCGATTAAATTATTATTTTGTTAAAATTAGCTCCTTTTTTCATCCTCAAAATAATTATTTTTATTCTATTTATAAGTTAGATATTATTAATCATATTATTATAAAAAATAAATACTTTTAATCCCTAGAAATATTAAAAAGTAAATATTTTTATTTCGGAACAAATTTTTACTTTAAAACATCCAAATTTCATAAATAACTAGATTGAAGCATTTATTTGTTATAATATATATATAATTAGTGAACTTTTCCCATAATTTGAAGTGTGGGAAAGAGGGATAAAAGCAGCTCGTTCCAAACTTTATTAGAAGTTTGTTTGCAGTTATCAATCTTCTGTTTTTTTCTTTAATGGACAGTTAAAATTATCACGTGATGTTCACGAGAAACACGTGCTAGCAGGGTTTATCTGTAATAATTTTGAATGGATGTGTACTGGGCTCTCCGGCCATGGCTCATGTTACATAGCAATCAAGTTGCATTAATTATTAAGTTTATAGCCACTAAAGTTAAAAGAGAGGCATAAAAATCATATCACGAAGTAATTTTGTCAAACATTCTCTTTTCAAATTATCTTATTAACGTTCGTCCCTAGTTTTTTTTAACGTGTGATTAGATTGTTTGTATAAGTTTGTAAGTATAGATATAAAACAGATATAATACTATCTTATTTTATTTTATCTCTAAATTGTATGAGTGTAACTTTAAACGTTTATATTGTATTATTTTCTTTTATTAAAATTAAATTATAAATTATCATTTATTATATATTTTTATATATATTATTACATTTTATTTATATTTATTAAGAACAAATAAGTTATCTCAATTAATATCATTCTATTATTATATCATCTCGTTAAAAATTAAGTGACATAAATTTGAAAAATTAATTAATTATCTTATAAATCTTATTAATATATCATTTCAATTTTATATATCTATTTGTAACTATATTAAGGAGAAAAAAATATTTAAGAGGCTAATCAATCTTATTTGTTTAATTAGATATATTTGAAAATGGGTTTGGTGGTACCAAATGGGGGTCTGTATTGTTTAACCTCATAGTAAATGTGGATAGGTATGTTAGGTACTTAGACAAAGGCAATCTCACTATATTACCAAATCATTAAATATAAGAAAATTCCCATTATATAAAGTCAAGATTCTTAATTAATGGATGTTTTATATTTGGTATCAGCATATTGACCGGCAACTCAGTAAACGTTATCTGTTGGAGCAGATTTCTCTATTTTCTTAATCTCGTAATGTAATAAATATTCTTAGATAATTACCATTATCAATTTTTTTAATTTTTATAATTATTGAATAAAAATATTAATAATGTCACAGTTATTTTTATTATTATAATAATAATAATAATACATAACCTTATTTTATATTTATTATTAATTACATGGGATGGAGCTCGGATGAAATTTCTAGTGAAGCCAAGTTATATGCCTATTTTCTAAGTCTAACTTCAACAATAAGTCAAGTAATAATAATCAGAGTACAAGAAAAAAAAATGTAAATTTTCATTTTAGTTGTATCTCGTATATTTATAGATGGTGAAATTTTAATAGGTAATTATGTAAATTCTCATATTATTTTTTATTTGTTAAAAAAAATATAGTGACTATCGGTTAGTATATTAAGTGATTTAATATCTCCTTAACATTTATTCATATGATTATAAGATATACTTTCTATATACAATATTTTACTTTTACAATTATTTCAATTAAAATTATGTCAAAATAATGACTTAGTTATCAGAATATATCTATGACTACAATAAAAATCGATTTTAAATATTGCTATTAACCATACCAAAAAATCTATAAGTACGATTATTGCTAAAGAGACAATTGTAATATTTATTAATATATTCAAAGGTAACAATTTTAAGTACAGTTGTTACAAATACCTAAAATTAAGAAATAATCATACACGTAGAGATTTTGGTACAATTATTTGATCATATCTAATTTTTTTATATAATTATATAAAATTATTATTATTTTATAGTATGGGTTTCAACAGTACCTATATCTATTTGGATACATTTATTAACGGTATCTATAATTATTTGAGTACATTTGTTAAATTTACCCATAACCATTTGAATATATTTGTTAACCATAGGCATAACTATTTGAGTACCATTATCTTCAAAGACATTATTTTTTGGTACGACTATTAATCGTACCCACAAATTTTTTAATAAAAAATATTCATTTTTTCCTATCATTTTTTGCCACTTATAAATTTTTGTCAAGTATCAGTGATAGCAAAGAAGCTTTGTGTTATTGGTTTTGTATTAAAAGTCTTACCATATTTTAACAAGAAGCCTCGTATTGATACAAGAAATAAGACTCACTTATTAAATTGCTTCTAAAAGTGTATTTCTCAATGCCGTCGAGAATACCACTTTTTATACAAAGAGTTTGAAAGAAGAATATGTTGGAAAATTACGCAAATTTCCGATAAGTCAGATTTATGAGAAAACAAAAATAGAAAAATAACACACAAATTTGATAACGGAGTTCGGCCAATCTTGTTTACGTCTCCGGACCTATTGTAGATCTTTTCTTTGAAAGGAAGAAATTACAGGTGTTTATAACACTTCGCGACTAAACCCAATTACATCCAGAAAATTACTCTAATTTTCTCTCACAAAAGCTTTTCTCTCTAAGCTTTTCTCTCAATTGGAATGAACACTTTGGATGATTAATTCATTACAATTACACATCTATTTATAGGAAAATCCAACTCTTGAATTACTCGTAAATTAATGGTTCCTTAAATTGCTCCTTGAATTAAGCTCCATGTTTTGCTTCATGTTTTACTCCTTGTTTTGCTCCATGTTTTACTTAATTTTCTCCTTAAATTAAGGAGCTTTATAACAATCTCCAATGATCTTGAAGACCGTAGTTTCAATCTATTTTCACACCTCGATCAATGCGGCTGACTTTTCTAGTTTTGTTACTCTATGAGCTAAAGTTGAGCACAATTTCGGGTTGTCAATAGTCGCCACCTTTGTTAACATATCTGTGCATTTTTGCTTCCTTGAATCTTCTCGGTATTAACACATCATCTTCCAATAGAGATCACGATGAAGTGATAACGAAGTCCAATATGCTTGGTTCAGAATGAAATCTTTGAATTCTTCGCCAAGTGTATTGCAGACTTAATATCACTATGCGAGAACATTCTTCTGTTTGAATCCCACTCGGTTAACAAACCTTGAAGCCATATCATCTCTTTACTAGCTTTAGTTCTTTGCCTTCTCGACCTGTAGTAGATAGAGTGATAATTTTACGTATTTGTGACATCCAACTATTGTAGTTCAATGATAAATATATAACTTAGGTGATGCTTCACGGTGATCAACTTCACCTCCAAAAGTCTACGTCTACGTACCCTTGTACTTTTAACTCTCCTTTACTAAAAGTACAAGCACTTTTTCGTGGTACTTGCAGTACCTCAAAATCCACAATTTGTTCCCGATGAGTTTTTCCTGGATTTGACATAAATATGCTAACAACTGGCTCGGCCGTACGTGCCAATGTCGGGTCTCGGTGCGTACATCAAAACTTCCAATAGTAGGCATAAGGAACCTTAGCCATGATTTCTATCTCTTCCTCTCACCGGGGGATTGATCGTTGGATAGGTGAAAATGAGCGGCGAGGTGTCTTAGCGGCTTGGCATTGCCCGTATTGAATCTCGAAACACGATTGATGTACTTCTGCACGAGATAAGCGCGAAGGATCTTTTCTTCTTATTTCTTGTGATTTGTATTCCAAGAATCTTCTTTCTTTGGACCTAAGTCTTTCATGTCCAAGCTCCTTTGAAAATTGTTGCTTTAACCTTTTAATATCATCCATATCCCGAACCTCGCTACGAGCAACGTATCATCAACGTAAAGTAGTAAAATGATATAACTGACCTATATCTCTTGAAGTAAACAATGGTGAAGCATTGCACTTCGGAAACCTCGCGTGCGTAGGTACATCAAAACTTGCGTACCATTGTCTCGGGGCTTGTTTCAGGCCATACAAACTCTTCTTAAGTCTGCACACCATGTTATTCTTCCCTCTTTCTGAGAAACCTTCTGGTTGGTATATATATATCTTTTCATCTAAATCTCCATGAAGGAATGTAGTATTCACATCCAACTGTTCAATGTCAGTGTATTGAGCTTCACAACGGGAGCGAAAATGTCAGTGTAGTCAACTCCTTCCTTCTGTTGAAACCCTTTGGCAACTACGCGGTACACCCATTTGTTATGAAGTGCCTTATTTCCCATAGGTAACTCAGCTAGCTCCCATGTCTGGTTAGAGATGAGAGATTTCATTTCTTCTTTCATAGACGCCCAGCTTCATTGGAATCACAAATTGACAATGACTTCATCATTGACATTCGAAGCTCCCCTCCATGTGATCAATGAACATATAGTTCATGTATCTCTTGTTAGGCACGAGGTCGAAGACCTTTCCGAATACAAGAGTTGGAGTAAGAAGGTTGTGATGTGTCGAAATGATGTGTCTGCTTCTGTCAACAAGTTCCTCCGCCTCGGGACTTGTTACAATTGGTTATGTTGCTTGGAACTATCACGGGATATCATCTGTCGCAATCTTGACCTTCATTCTGTATGAGTCGTTGCGTCTATTTTTATGCATGTCCTTATACATCACCCTTTCGTTGAAAATCACGTCTCTGTATGGATAACCATCTTCTTTTCGTCATCCCAAATCACGGTGTAGCCAAACTCAAATCCTCGCATAGCTTGATGAATGTGCATTTCTTGGATTTGGGATCAAGCTTTATTCCTAATTGATCCTAATATGCACAAATGCTACACACTCGAAAAACTTTTAGATGTGATAGTTTCACCTCTTTTCTGCTCCATACCTCCTGCGGTATTACATGCTCCAATGGAACGAGATGGGCCTCGGTTGATCAAGTAATGGCCGTGTTGATTGCTTACCCGAGCGCCGGTGATTTGTGCGTATACGAATATTTCGGCTCTTCTGTCAACGTTCGGTTTATACGCTTCGAGTTACACCGTTGTGTTGAGACGTGCTTGTACGAGTTCTTTCCATTCGATCCGTGCTCATGCGAGTAAATTTTTGAATCTGGTGTCTTCATATTCACCACCATTATCGATTCTAAGCTTCGATCTTTAAACCCGTCTCATTTTCCACCATAGCTTTCCATCTTCCGAAAGCCTCAAATACCTCGGACTTATGCTTTAGAAAGTAAACCCGTACTTTAGAGAGTGATCATCGATGAAAGTCGTGAAGTAGTGTTTCCACCAATAGATGAGACGGTCGTTAGTCCCCGACATCAGTGAATAAGCTACAGCCTTTCCTTCTTTGGGATTTCAACTTGTCCGGTGACTTCTCTTTGCTTCAGTATGCAATCCGCACATGTCTATCTCCGTAGGCGTAGACCTAGAAGTTTTCCTTTTGAGTGCATAATATTCATCCCCTTCTCACTCATATGGCCTAGTCTCTGGTGCCTGATTTGATGTTTCATTGCCCTACGCAACCGCGTAATTGAACAACGTGCCTCTGCTTTATCGTGTAAAGAGTGCCACTTTTTTTGCCTCGGCAATTGTCGTTGCACTGCCTTTGAAATCTTCCAATCATCACCATGGAAGATCGTTGTGCTTAACCTTTGACCAACTGCCCATTGAAATTAAGTTCCTTTAGAGACGGGAATATGCCTAACATTTAGGTTCCCCAAACGGATCCGTTCAACTTAATCTTCACTACACCTTTGCCAATAATAGCATGGTTGATCATCGCCAAGATATACCTTTCCAAGGTTTCCGGGGACATTTCTCGTAGAATTCTTTTTGTGAAGTAGCGCAGTGGAATGATGCTCAAGTCTAACACCAAGATTCTTCCTTGCTTTCCAAAGAGCATATCATGCATCGTCTCTCACCGAGGTGGAAGTAACATTTGCCTCTGCCTTCACTTGTTTGTCCTTACCTTTCTTTGCACGGATTTTGTAGTGCCAGTTCTTCCAATTACAACACTCGATGGTCTTGAGCTATGCGAATTATTAGGATTCACCGAATTTGGACCTCTGTCCTTTGATCTACCTCAGTCGTTCTTCCACATCCATTCCGCTTTGGTTGAATTTCTTCCCTCGGCTTCGTATGCAAAGAAAGTTGATAATTCACCTACCTCTCTACATGTCGGATCTCTTCACGAGAACGGATTATGAACATCGTCAAATTTCCAACTTATTGCTTCTGACGAGCACTGTAGTGACATTAGGCATTCAACACCGGTAAAGAAGACAAAAGTATCAATGTCGTACTTCTTCATGAATTCAATTTCCACCGAACTCAGGGTTGTGGTTGTGTTGAGGTTCATTGAGATGAGATGTTAGTGCGCAGCCACGCCTTCATTCATTCGAGTGAACAAACGCCTCATCAAGTGCACTGTTTGGTGATACTTCGTACATATTGGAGAGAGTTGTCATAAGACCCATGTAGTCTTTTCCTTTGCAATGTTGAAAGCAACATTACGGAACAACGTCAATCGAATAACTCCAGGGGCTTGCACAGAAGATTCCAATCTTCTTCGCTTCATACTCGGCTTAACTTCCCGAGAGAGGTTAATATAGATTTTTTGATCTGAGATAATCCTCTGTTGCATTTTCCAAAACTTCGAAAATCGTGCCATCAAATTTCTTGAGTTTCACCCTTCCTTCATATCATGACGTTGCTCGCTCCGTCTGACTTCCTCAGGATCGTTTACGACTATTTCTATAAACCACCGTGTATTAGAACACCTTCAGTCAACGAACAAATATCGTCGACAAAATGTCACTATTCACATAATAGTAACCTTGTAGAAAAATTGACAATCACCATGATAGCTCTGTACCAATTGTTGGAAAATTACGCAAATTCCCGATAAGTCAGATTTATGAGAAAACAATAATAGAAAAATAACACACAAATTTAATAACGAACTTCGACCAATCTCGCGTACGTCTCCCGACCTATTGCGAGATCTTTTTTATTGAAAGGGAGAAATTATCTGAGTGTTTTACAATTTCATAGCTACAACTCACAATCCAATTACACCCAAGAAAATTACTCTCAATTTTCTCTCACAAAAGCTTTTCTCTCTACGCTTTTCTCTCAATTAGAATGAACACTTTGGATGATTAATTCATTACAATTACACATCTATTTATAGGAAAATCCACTCCTTGAATTACTCCTTAAATTAATGGTTCCTTAAATTGCTCCTTGAATTAAGCTCCATGTTTTGCTCCTTGTTTTATTTATTGTTTTGCTCCATGTTTTGCTCCTTAATTTGCTCCTTAAATTAAGGAACTTTATAACAATCTCCAACAGAATATCGAGTAATAAAAACTATTATTTTTAAGGTACTTTTAAAATTAAAATTAATTTAACTTTTAGTTACGGTTTAAAATCATATTTTTATTCAAATTTAAAAATTGACTTTTATTTACAATTGTTAACCATACTTACAAAAATCTAAAAGGTTACACCCTAAATCATACCCAAATTGCCGCACTCACATTTAAGTACGATTGATCTTATTTTTAAAAATTACAACTATATCTAAAGCTATTTTTTGTTATAGTGGTGACACTCTCTAATG
Organism: Hippophae rhamnoides; assembly: GCA_033030585.1. Taxonomy (NCBI): domain Eukaryota; kingdom Viridiplantae; phylum Streptophyta; class Magnoliopsida; order Rosales; family Elaeagnaceae; genus Hippophae; species Hippophae rhamnoides. The sequence goes on along the minus strand of CM065437.1, from coordinate 22,749,492 downwards.
TTTTGAGTGTTTGTTTATCTATTTTAGGATCAAGATCATTAACTTAGTGATGAACACAATGAGTGTAGAAATCAAATTCAAGATATGGTGCTGGGACATAAATTTAGCATTCTAACTTATTTAAGCTAATGAACAAAACAAGAACATTCATAGTGTTCTTTGGGTTTTTCGTTCTATTCATCGTGTTCAACACCTTCTTCCTCCTAAAAATTAGGTTTAATCCATAGAGACTCTACTATGTGCTCTCAACAAAGTTCTGAAGAATATTCTTCTTCTCCAGTAGAGCATAAGTAGGATGACTCCCAAGAGGATAATCCTTTACCACCCAAGAAAGCCAAAAGAGCAAAGAAGGGAAAGAAGTCTAAAAAGCACATTATGGAAGAGAGACTGAAATGCCTGAAAAATATACTTGAACAACTAATGCAGCTCCATACACAATCTTAAGAGCAGCCAAAGGTGTTTGATGCCTTTACCTTCCTAGTGAAATTGAGTAAAGAGTCTAGGAAAATCTACATCCAGCTCTAAGTAACAACCATAACTCTATCCATAGTAGAGGCTCAATATAGAATAGATCTCGACCCAAAGTTTTAAAGCTCTCATTATAATAGGGGGCTATTAATGGCATCGATAACGATGCTTAGCTACCAGTACATGCTACTAAGACTTGAGGAATTCATTGAGATCAAATATCACGCTCATTCTGGCCAAGATAATTTTGCTGACGATATTATGAATTAGAACCATCAACAAGTGTAGTGGTAAGCGATTGCCAACTAAACACCCCAATAGAGGACATAGAGTTTTGATTCCATAAAATGAAGTTAAAACTCAACAACAAGAAGCACTACTTGGACTATGCTTAGTCTACTTAATCACCTTTCACCTTGAAAGTAAGAACTATTTGATAAGTGCTTAAAAAATACTAAAATTAACATGATTTAATATATTTTAATTAATTAAATAAATTTATATTTTTATGATTTTATCATATTTTTATATAAATTTATCTTTTCGGAATCGCAGGTATTTTTATTATTTTTCAAGTATTTTTGTTCAAAAATAACTTAAACACTCGAAGAAAACTACTGAAGACAATACATCACAAGTATGTTAAGAAACAAAATAAGAAAAATTCAAAAAGATGAAAAAATTGGACAAAAATGATCAAAAATATCAAAAACATCGAAATTTCACGCACAATCACCCCTTTACGTCAAAGTCTCGCGCACACCTAGCACACACCCACATGCAACCAGAACACATGCACACGCCTAACACACATCGTGTGAATTTCAACGTGCACCAATACATGCCCACGCCGTATCCCATGCGTGCCAACACACGCATGCGCCTATCTCGCGCGCTTCAAACACCTATTTGACGTAAATCTCACGCCCCACACGTGTGCCAACCTATTCAAACGCGTTCAAAATCAATTTTTGATATATTTTCCTACCTTTTTTTTGGCTTTTTCTTCACCTATAAAAAAATCATCTTCCCCATTGTAAAAAAAACACACAATTTTCTCAACTCTTCTCTTTCTCTCTAGCTTTATCTCTCTAGAAAGTTTCTTAGTTTTTTAAGTTTTTAGTTTTAAAATTCTTCTCTTTTTGAGAAGAACTAGCTATGTTTTTATAGATTTTTAGTTTTGATTCAATAAAAGGAAACGCAAATCCGTTTAGAGATTTTTCAACAACAGAATTAGCATGAAAGTTCTGTAAGAATTCTTTTAAGGTATAATTTTAAAATGAATTCTTTATAGTTATTTTTTATATTTTATTCTTATAAGTTATGTTTAATTTGTCTGTTATTGAATTTAATATGGTTGGTTATTTGTAAATATGATATAATAATAACGTTATTATGCTTGCGAAATATTAAATAGGTAAAACTTTTCTATAAAATAAATTGATTTTGTTTTTATTCAAGATTTTATATTAAGGATGTTAGAGAAAAATATATTATTTTTCATTACAAACTTAAATCTGAAAATTAGATTATAAGGTTTAATTATCAAGTCTTATTTAGAGTAGTTCTATTTTATTTGTTGGTATAATCGCTTGGTAGTTAGAATGAAACTCTATTTCAAAAGTTTTTCATAAGAACTATTATTTGAAAATATATTAACGACATATTTTTAGTAATGATTTTAAAACTTGAAAGTTAGTACTCATATAATTAAATTCTTAGGTTTAATTTGGACACCTTGAATAAAATCTACTTAACTGACTTCGCTTAAAGTTTTAATTAGATGGTTTGTTATTTTCTTAGAAATAAAACCAAAATTTACTACTTAATTAATTAATAGTCCACGCCTAAAGATATTAGTTAATTAATTAATCAATTTATATCTTTAATAACCTAAATAATATGAACAAGCATAATTAACTTAATTATTATATTCATAAATATTCAATTTCTATGAATGATAAAAATTTGCATTATTATTTATTGAATCTATATCTATGTTCATTTTCTTTGTTATTAGATTAGGAAACGTAAAAACTAAAATATCGTGACAGGATGTTTAAGAGATTCAAAATTAAAAATCACATATATTCCTTCATAAAATCGACCTTGAGAGTATATTTGTCATTTTCTATAAAATGATTTGTGTATTTGTGAGATTTTTACAAATATATAACCAAAGTATTTGCAAGATCGACATTGCCGATTTTGTTCACCACTACTCTCTTGGGAAAGAAGTTCAAACAATCAACTATCAACACCTATAATGGTTCTACTAACCTTTAGATAACCTAGATTCATTCAAAGACTAGGTGAACCTGTATACCCACAATAAGTTTTTTAGCTATAAGGCTTTCCTTATGACTTTGATGGGAAAAGCTCGAATCTATACCGAATCTTGAAGTCATGAACTATTGAAAGCTTCTTAGAGTTTTCCAAGAAATACCTTAAATAGTTATAAGCATAGAGGAGATTGTTAAAGACCTCTACATACTTGATGGGATGAGCCCAGAAATATAATGAATCCCTCAAGGGTGTTTTGACTACTTCGACAATGAAAAGATCCAAGTTGAGGATTGCTTTGACACCTTGGCGGTAAACTCCTTCTTACATTTCATTCACATGGGCCTCTATGGAACAAGTTGGTAGAAAAGCTCCCTACTTTGACGTATAGTGAGATCATCGAAATGGTGGTAGCATCAATAACTATGAAGCATACAGGTATCCACCATAAAAATAGGCAAAAAACAAATATCACAAAAATCCAAGGTTAAGAACAAACCTAGGTGCCAAAACATAAGAAGACCATAATTGAAATTAAGGACTGTAAGTAGCCCATAAGAACTAAGAACTCCCACACGAGTTCAAGAAGTTTTTTCCCCTAAATATTACTCGGGAACAAGCACTAATGTAGGTCTAGAGCATAAGATTGTTTAGAGGACCTAAGAGGTTAGTTCCAATACCAACAAGAATTATAATAAGTTTTGCAAATACCATTTGATACATGGAAATAGTCATTGGAAGGCCTAAGATGACAAGAATACAATTGTGTGTAGAGATAAAGGATACTAACTTTCTAGACAACTAAGACATCTTTCTCACGTTGCAACTATGTTATCCTACCTAGGTGAAATAGATAGACGACCTAGCTAATCAAAGACAGCCTAGGAAGCATAAAGGATGATGTTGGGGGAAATTTCACTAGGTATATGTGGAATCTCTTGATTGGTCTACATCTTCTTTGATTGGTCAAACATGATACAATCAATGCACGGTTAGTATATTGGTTTGAATTTAGGTAAAAAGCATACCTAGAGTATATTTCCTATATAAGATAAATTATCTGATAAATAAATTAGATATTATCTAATATAGAGTGATTTAAATATATTCTCCGTACATTTATAAGATACACTTGTTGCACATAATATCTTATCTCTATAATTATTTTAATTAAAACTCTATCAAAGTACTAACTTAAGTATCATATTAGATTTCAAACCCTCTCTCCCCAATGTGATTTCATCTAAGTGTTTGTTAGTCCATTTTAAGATTAAGATTAGCAGCTTAATGGTGAACAGGAAATACATAAATCAGATTCATCACTAATAAAATATTTTATTCAAGTACAATTTCTTTATATTTATAAAATTAATGTAAAGAAAATTTGATATTTTTTTTACTAAAATATTAGCCGTGAATAACATTATTAATATAAATTTCTTTATATTTATAAAATTATTATGTTTAGGATGAAATTTCTTTAAAGAGTTTTGAAATTCCATACTTTTATTATGAAATTAATTAAAGGGTCGTTATCAAGCATAATTATGATTTAATATTTATTATTATCTTAATCAAATATGAAGTATCGACCTATGTAAAGACCTTCAATGTAAACATATTTACAAATCTTAAATTATGAATCTAATAACTTAAAAATGATAAATAAGTTATTTTAAAAATTATTAATTTTAAATTAATAAGCTATTTAAAATGGTCAAACATAAAATAGAATATCAAAATTAAATATCTAAAGTAAAATATTGATATACAATATTTAATACAACTTAGGTCAATACGATTTAAGAGAAAAATCATTGGTCCTCAAACCATCTAACATATCCATTAAAAATAATGTTCAACACAAAGAAGATCTTATACTATCCTTACATATATAAAACCCCACTGTATTCTACTAACTAGTCATCACTCTTTTTCACACTCTCCTAAGATAGCGTTTTTGACTCAGGTCAACGCTCTTGTAAATCTGTGTCACATGAACTACCAAACACGTCAATCTTAGCACTTGAAAAATTAGCATAAATAGCATAAGTACAAGATATATCTTAGAACAAATTTAATAATAAATAATTATAAATAGAAGATTCAAAAAATATATATCTAATAAATCAACAAATTTTAGAACAATTAATTATGTTATTCAATTAAGCTCAAGTTGAATAAAACAATTTCTTGAAAATTTGACAATTAAACAAAAATTTACGATAGGTGTTTGAATTTAACCTGTTATAATGACTGATTCAAAGTAACATTTGGCATGGATAAATGATATTTTCACAAAACATAGGGGTGATCGATGATAATTATCCTACCAAAACTTTAAAGTATATCTATAATATATTTGTACATGAGATAGAATTTGCCATTTCAATTTATTATAAAACTTTTGCAACCGCATATTTCAAACAATGAGATTTAAATGAATAATTTCTCTCTTATTTTGTTTAATTATAAATCTCAATTGTTAATATATAATTATATAAAATTGTACAATAAATTAAAGTTGTTAGCCCTGCCTCTTTGTAAAAAATATTAACATTTTATTAGTTGTATTAAAAGAGTTTTTATTAATATAGCAGGGAAATACATAAAAAATAAATGGAATTTTAAAAAGATATGGTAAATGACAAAGAATAAAATAAAATTTTAAAAGAATTAACTTGATGTATAAATTAATATCAAACTTTTCTTAAGAAAGATATTATATAAAATAGCATTCTAAAAAAATTTTAAGAATAAAAATGATACCTCAATAATATTAAACGAGATTAAATTAGATAAAACTCAAAATTTAAGAGTTTAAATGACTGTAATTCAACTTAAAGGGCGTCCAGTTAAACAACGTTTAATATAAAATAATGAAATGTATTTTTTTAAATAATAAAAATAAATAAATTGCACCTAAAAAATATTATTTTATAATTATAAATTTTAAAGACTACTATCTTTATTATTTAAAAAAAACATTATTTATAAAATGCAATGAAGTAATATACAAAACAAGCTCTTTTTTGATCGCCTTTCAAAAATGATTGCTTTAGTCGCTCTACATTTTTGTGATTCATTTCAAGTTTTTAAATTTCAGTACTTTAATCACGTTTAATTGTTTATCAAGTTATTTAACTTTAAAATGAATAAATTTATTTTAATTTATAATATTTAACTTCAAATGGAAGAAAAATACATGTCATGTTATTAGTAAATGAGGGATAACAGTTGAAAATCAATTAATTTCATCAAGTATACAGTACTTATTAATTTTTTCTATTAAAATTATTTTAAGTAATTTTTGATTTATAATTCTGACATTCCTATCTCATACATTACTATATTTCTCATTTATGATTAATATCAACAAAAAATTTGAATATTTAAGTCGAATTAATTTGATTCTAAAAAAATAGTTTGAAGAGAATATGTTAAATTTGGGTCTAACTCCATCTCAAAACCCAGGTTGTTGGATGGAGGATTGCCCTTGTTTATATGCGCAACGTGGACGCGATCCCTATTCGATGTGGTACTTTAACACTCCCCCTCACATCGGCAAGAGTCTGTCCCCTTGAGACCGACGGGGATGTTGAGCTTATGGAGCCCAAGTGGCGGAATGCATCACTCACCAGTGGCGAAACAACTGCACCGACCGGGTAACCTGCTCTGATACCATGTTAAATTTGGGCCTAACTCCATCTCAAAACCCAGGTTATGAGATGTAGGACTGCCTTTGTTTATATGCGCAGCGTGGGCGCGATCTCCAGTCGATGTGGCCAATGTGAGGGGGAGTGTTAAAGTCCCACATCGACTAGGGATCGCGCCCACATTGCGCATATAAACAAGGGTAATCCTCCATCTCATAACCTGGGTTTTGAGATGGAGTTAGGCCCAAATTTAACATGGTATCAGAGCAAGGTTACCCGGTCGATGCAGTTGTTTCGCCACTGGTGAGTGATGCATTCCGCTACTTGGGCTCCATAAGCTCATCATCCCCGTCGGTCTCAAGGGGACAGACCCTTGCCGATGTGAGGGGGAGTGTTAAAGTCCACATCGACTGGAGATCGCACCCACGCTGCGCATATAAACAAAGGCAGTCCTACATCTCACAACCTGAGTTTTGAGATGGAATTAGGCCCAAATTTAATAGAATAAGAGTTTTTAAGACTTAGAAACTTTCTTTGCTATTTCTTTAAAATCAAGATCATATGTATGTAATAATTTCGAATTTTTTAAAATTTTTTATCATTTCTTAAATCAAGTTTATTAATTTTTTATTTACAAGTATCATACTATCACGTGGGATTTTTTTTTCAATTTGAAGCTAAACAGTAAAAATTTAAGTAAAGTTTAGTTCATTTTGAAAAGTTAAAGTAACATAATTAAGTCATTAAAAAAATAAAACTTCTAATGTGATATATTTTAAAACAAAAACGAATAGCTTTTTTTTATTTTTAAAAGTATTTGATTATATATTACATCATAATTAATATAAATATAAATTTATACATTTGAAGAAAGACATGTATTACCCCTAAACATTACTCTATTTTAATTTTTTTATTTTACTAATTATCTCCTTTTTAAATTAGTGAATTATAGGCCTACATGAAATACTTAGTTATACTTGTACCTTACTTTTCAGTTGCTTAGTATTGCAAATAAAGCAATTCCTCAAGGGCAAGGGTTCATCTATAACGTGGTTCTGTCTCTGATTAGTAATTACACTTTAATTTATTATTATTATAAAATTTTTGTGGCAATAGTATCATCTTTTGTATAATATAATAAATGATAAATGAAATATAGATGTGGTTTTTTAAAATTCATTTATTGAAAGATGTATAAGTTTAATTTAATTAAGAAGTTATTAAAATAATTATTTAATACTTCACGTAACAAAATATGTAATAAAGTCACTTAAATAATTTTATAATAAAAAGTATTCATTTTGTGATAATAAAAAGTATCTTTATAAATTTATAGATACTTTAGTTATATTTTTCAATAAATGCATCAAAATAAGATATATACATATGATTTACTTAAACATTTTAAAATAACTAAAGAGTTTAAAATATTAGGACAAGCTTAAAATAATAAAAAAGAATTTCATTTTAAGAAAAAATCTTATAATATAAAATTAATCAATATAATAAAAATTCTAGATAATAAATAAGATAAATATATCTTTTTCTTAATTTTTTTAATATTTGTCCAAAAGTGCTTAGAAGTGTTTACTATGTAGTAGCTTTAGAACCGTTCATTTTCTTCTTCTAGGCTTTGTAAAATCGATTCTAACACAAATGGAATTGCATGATAAAAAATTATTAAAATAACTTTAAAGTATAAGAAAACACATTTTATACTTCATGATAAAAGTAAAAATATTATATTATTTTGAAACTTTTTCATAAATATTTTTAAATTGAATAAATTAATATAAACATTGTTGATTGCTCTACATTTAAAAGGTACATCATCCTAACAACCTGAGTCACCTTTTTATATTGAATCTTAGCTCGTGTATGTCAACCTAAATTGGTTATTTGAATACACCTTACAACTAACGACCTCTAAAAACATGATCTCGTGATTCAAAGCATGCGATACTTGATTAATTAGACACTAAGGTTGGGCGACCCATTGGTAGTTCTCTCAAAGAGTTCTCTATTCCAATGAAGAGTATATTATATGATTTGAGGATAATAAACTAATTTTGTGTAGAACTATTATGTGTATGTATTTTTACAAATCAAAATGGACTATTAAAAGCACTTTAAAATATAAGAAAACACATTTATACTTTATAATAAAAGTAAAAATATTATATTATTTTGAAACTTTTTCATAAATATTTTTTAATTGAATAAATTTTAGCATAAACATTATTTCATATTCTATATTTAGCAGGTATACCACCCTAACGACCTGAGTGACCTTTTTATATTGAACCTCAAGCAACCCGTATATGACAGCTTGAATTGGTTATCCGAATATACCCTACAACTAACGACTTCTAAAAATATGACCTCGTGATTCAAAGCAAGCGATACTTGATCAATTAGACACCAAGATTCGACGACCCACTCGTTGTCCTTCCAAAGAGTTCTTTGTTCCAATAAGAATAAAAATGAGAATCTTCTTTATATATATATGCGCATTTTTATGTTGTGTTATTTATTTATTTACTATATTTAAATTTTTATTATCAATTAACCATTTAATGATTAAATTCAATAACTTTTTTAAAGAAAAATTATAATACCTTTAAGTTTGAAACTATTAAAATAATATTTTTACGTCTAATAAATATATTTTTATTAAAAGAACAATTTCATATTAAATATTCGTAAACATGTTAATTAGAACTATTTAATATTATTTAGTATTATTTTTATTGTTTATAAATTTTAAAGATATTATTAAAATTATGTTTTTTTTGGGTGAATGATAGATCTTGTACACAAGTAAAACATATAAATCATGTAGCATTTTCGGTGGATTACATAGATAATTTTATTTTCATAAAATTGATATTAAAGTTCTATTTTAATTATTAATTGAAAAAATATGCCATATTTTATCATTTGTTGGTCATGGAATCAAATTTATGAGTGTTTTTAAAATAACAAATTTATTGAGTATTAGAATTGTTATGAAATTGTATGAAATTAGACATGAAAAGTAAATGATCATAAATGGTTAATAGGATTTTAAAATTAGTTTTATGAAATTAACATGAACTATATAATTTACTAAAAAACTATATAATTTATATGTTCTATTTGCGAAAGCTATAAGAGTCCTAACACCAGTAACTATTTTTTTCTCTAACTAAAGTGTGGACGATTAGGATAATAACTATAATCATCTTACCTTAATTTTGAATAATTTTGATTAATAAACACCGGTTATAAATTGGTAATAATTGTGAAACCCTATTTTTATTTTGTAGAATTTAATTACATAAATTATTTATTTATATATATATATGTATTATTTTTATTTGACTCTTTTTACAAATATAATTAAATATTGATATTTTTAAATTAATAATCTAATGCTAAAAAAATAATCTCATCTAAAATTAATAATATTGTTGAAAATTAGTGTTGAAAACGCCAAGGCCAAGGCCTAGGCCTAACCAAATAAAACAAGTTCTCTCAAAGTTGTATTCTTTCTTTTCATATTTTCATTACAATTCTATAGCTATATATAAGGAGATTTACTCCTTGAATTACTATTTGAATTAAACATTCCTTGATTTACTCCTTGAATTAAGGATTCCTTGTTTTTCTCCTTGAATTAAGGATTCCTTGTTTTTCTCCTTGAATTAATCCTTAAATTAAGGATGATAACTCCTTGATTTACTCCTTAATTTATTCCTTAAATTAAGGTTCTTGATTTACTCCTTAAATTAAGAAGTTAACACTCCTTAATTTTATCTCCAATACTCCCCCTCAAGCTGGATCCATAAGGTTTATGGATCTAAGCTTGCACAGAAGTCGTTGAAACTGATGAGAAGCCAAGGCAACAAATGTAAAACTAACAAAAAAAAATGCTGATTACGATAGCAAAAAAAAACAAAATTATTGATGTCGATGTGGGACATTTCCTTTTACCACAATACTTCCCCTCCACATGGGGCAGGTAGGAGCTACAGGAGAGATTTAATCCATCATCGCCAAGAGCTTGGTTTCAATGTGGGACCTTTCCTTTTACCATAATACTTCCCCTCCATATCGGTAGGTAGAAGCTGCAGGAGAGATTTAATCCATCATCGCCAAGAGCTTGGTTTCAATGTGGGACCTTTCCTTTTACCATAATACTTCCCCTCCATATCGGTAGGTAGAAGCTGCAGGAGAGATTTAATCCATCATCGCCAAGAGCTTGGTTTCAATGTGGGACCTTTCCTTTTACCACAATACTCCTCCTTCACATCAAGTCGGTAGAAGTTGTAGGAGAGATTTAATCTATCATCGCCAAGAGCTTGGTTTCAATGTGGGACCTTTCCTTTTACCATAATACTCCTCCTCCACATCAAGTCGGTAGAAGCTATATGATAGATTTAATAGAGCTTGGTTTCAATGTGGGACCTTTCCTTTTACCATAATACTTCCCCTCCATATCGGTAGGTAGAAGCTGCAGGAGAGATTTAATCCATCATCGCCAAGAGCTTGGTTTCAATGTGGGACCTTTCCTTTTACCATAATACTTCCCCTCCATATCGGTAGGTAGAAGCTGCAGGAGAGATTTAATCCATCATCGCCAAGAGCTTGGTTTCAATGTGGGATCTTTCCTTTTACCATAATACTCCTCATCCACATCAAGTCGGTAGAAGCTATAGGAGAGATTTAATCCATCATCGCCAAGAGCTTGGTTTCAATGTGGGACCTTTCCTTTTATCACAATACTTCTCCTCCACATCAAGTCGATAGAAGCTACAAGAGAGATTTAATCCATCATCACCAAGAGAATTTGGTTTGAAAAAACAAATAGAATAAGAAATCGTTCTGATAGAGTGTCAAACGCACTTTGAGCAGAGGAATAACAATTTTTGTCCAAGAAGATCGACTTGCTTTGATACCATGTTGAAAAATTAGTGTTGGAAACGTCAAGGCCAAAGGCCAAGGCCTAAAGGCCTTTCTAAATAAAACAAGCTCTCTTAAAGTTGTATTGTTTATTTCATATTTTCATTACAATTCTATAGCTATATATAAGGAGATTTACTCCTTGAATTACTATTTGAATTAAACATTCCTTGATTTACTCCTTGAATTAAGGATTCCTTGTTTTACTCCTTGAATTAAGGATTCCTTGTTTTTCTCCTTGAATTAAGGATTCCTTGTTTTTCTCCTTGAATTAAGGATTCCTTATTTTTCTCCTTGAATTAATCCTTAAATTAAGGATGATAACTCCTTGATTTACTCCTTAATTTATTCCTTAAATTAAGGTTCTTGATTTACTCCTTAAATTAAGAAGTTCACACTCAATTTACTCCTTAAATTACTCATTAAATTACTCCTTAATTTTATCTCCAATCTCCAATAAATACCAATATCGATTATTTTATTTATGAGTTTGTACCATTTCGATATAACATTGAAAAAGGCAATTCACCAAAAGGGAAGAAAAACGCGATGAAGAAAAGGAAAACAGTTCAGCACCTACCATTTTTACACAAATCTTCACTTATTTTTTATCATTTGTAGCATTTAATGTATTTTTTTGTTTATAATTTTTTCTTATTAAATGATTATTTTTAATATCATTCGTAGCATTTAAGAGTATTTTTCTTAAATGATTATTTAAAACTCACATCAAAATATCGCTTTTTGATAGTTTTAATTCATAAATGAGTATGAACTTGATGTTCTCATCACTATATTATCATTACACATGATTTATTTTTGTATACTAACTATTTTAGAGAAAAACCTCAAATTTAAAAATCATAAAATTTCAATTCTTAACAAAAATGAGTAATAAGTAAATAGTTTATTTTTTTTAATATCTTTCAATAAATTGATTATTTTTAGAATCTATTTTCCTTGAGTTAATTTGATAATTTTGAATAACTTATAAATGTGATATTAGTATAAGGCTTACGGGGATTTAGAAGGAGATTATTGAATTTTATTTTAGAACTTAGTTTTTACTGAAGTTCTCTTGTTTCAAAAGTTTAATTGTTTGAAAATTAGAAATTATTTAATTTTATAACAGTGAAATTAATAGGAGTTGATCTTTCTACAGAGTTTATAAATTATTCTTAAGCCATGAAACTCGTTTCGTTTTTGAATGGATATCTTTTATTCAAATAATATAAATATGTATTTTTTTTAACTTATACATGTTTATAATGTTTAACTTTATTCACTTAAGATTTCACAAGTTTAAGATTTTTTTTGTTAAAAAATGAGTGTTTTATATCTAAAAAATAGATAATTAATCCTTAGGTAAGTTAATTTTTTTAACTCAAATTTATGAAATAATTATATATTTTGATTATATCATATAAATTTATATTCAAGTTTTAGTAGCAATATTTCTTAATATTATTATTATGTTAGTTCATATCCTTTTATTCGGATTTATAACTTGATTTAAGGAACAATATTTTAAAATTGTATGCATATTAATAAGTATTATTATTTTTAAACCATCAAATAAGCACCGTCTTCCAAATTCAATAATAATATAGTAAATAAATAATTGATTAATGACCCCCTATTTGCACTTGTATGACCAGCACATGTGTAATTAAGATTTTTTCGTTTGTGTGTGCAAAAATCTCTATATAGTATGACCAACTTTTTCTTTGGTGTGAGTTTTGTAAGGTTTTGTCTTTTCATAAATTATTACATATAAGTTATTTATAGTTATTTTACATTCATAAATACATTTTTATTTACATTTACTTCTTTAAAATTACTAACAAAATTTGTGCATATTTTTATGTAATGATTTGTATCTAATTTACAGATTTATTAGTAAAGAATAAATAAATATGCTCTACAATTATTATTTTTCTAAACTTGTCAACTCATTAATTATTTTTACTCACTCATTTTCTTTTAATTTTTTCCTCTCAAGCAACAACAGTTTTTGTTGAAGACTTGAGTACTATCATACAACGAGACCTAACCTAAATTAATTTATTGATTTTACCTTCATGATATCTCATTTTTTTAGAGTTATTAGGAGTTTATTCAGTTACTTTGTAACCTAGTTATGTTATAAACTATTTTGTAACCCCTTAATAAATATGGATTATATAATAGAAAAATGTTAATTATTTGTTAGTATCACCTTCCTTTCATAACTAATTATATGAGTGGTGAGTTCTAAACGATGTGAACAAATAAATGCCATGTTTTGTTTTATATAGATTGGTTTAGTATAGAAAAATAAGAGAATCTATGATAATTTTTTTAATAGATTCTAATATATATTAAGACTTCCTTAAGTACTAGTGAACTTAGGGTATCAAAGCATAGATTTTTGTTTTTATAGACTAAACTTTAGTTTTTCTTGTATTTGAAAGTGTTTTTATTAGTTATGGTTATGGTCTGAGTCAACTATATACAAGGCATGAATTCTTACTTGATGGGATTCCAACTACTAATGTGACAAATAATCTTATTTGTGAAGGGATAGATAAGAATGTTCCACAAGGACCTACACAAATATAACAAGATATGCTCTGGATTATTATACAAAATATAAATGTGCTTAATAGAGCTGTGATATCACTAATGCAAGCTCATGCTTAAATTCCAACTTAAAATAGGTCTTTGAATAATGATAGGGTTAGCATTGAAAGGGTAAGAAAGTTAAAGACTCTCAATTTTAAGGGTACTAGTAATGCTACTATGATAGAAGTATGGATCAAAAAATTAGATTGAATTTTTGGTGTTATGAGATGCCCTAAAGATGTGAAAGTTTCACTAGTGATATTTTTATTAGAGGAGAATGCATTTCATTGGTAGACATTTGTGATACAGCAATATCATTATCCCAATGCCACTACTTGGATAGAGTTTCATCGTGTCTTTGATGAAAAATATCTCCTATGAATTTAAAAGATGCTAAGATCAAGGGGTTTCTGAATCTAACTCAAGGAACAATAATAGTTGTACAATATGAGTACTAATTTAGTGAATTATCACAATATGCTTCTCATATAGTAAGGGATGATGAGAATAAGTATGGTAGATTCATTTATGGATTAAAGAGCAATACTAAGATGATTATGGCTGCTAAGAAATATAGTTGCTTTAACAAAATGTTGCAATTAGCATTGTGGATTAAGAATAATATTACAGAGAGTCACAATGATAAAATTAAGGTAGTTTAAACTTGAAATACTAAGTTTACACTAGATAGAGAAACAAAAGAGGATGGATATTAATTCTAAATAAATTTGTACAAATAATAGTGGTTATAAATATAAAACTCTTAGTGAGCTGGTACACTCAACTAGCCATGGCATAGTACAACAATCTAATGGTAATAGCTAAGTCAATAAAGTTTTTGGGAAGAAATAATGGTCAATAGAGTGCACGGTCAATATAGTGCACAAAATACTAGATTCAAGTTTCCTATTTATGCTATTTGTAGGCGACATCATGATAACCTTTGTATGTGAGGTAGTTCTGCTTGCTATAATTATGGACAGATGGGTCATATTGAGAAATATCGTTCAGTTGCATGGACTAATACTAAATCAAGCAACCAATAAGCAAACACAGATTTAAAAATAAGTTGTTGTTCAACCTAGATCAACTAGTACCAATAATGGGACTCAAGCTAGAGTAGTAGGAAGTAGTAAACAAGGAGTTTTCCCTAAGGCTCAACTTAGGGTATTTTCTTTAAAATGTTAATACGTTCAGGCTACTCTTGAGACTATTATATGTAGTTTGTCTATCTTTGGCCACGATGCACATGTTTAGATTGATCATAGTACTATAAATTATTTTAGCATATATTATAATATTGAATTGGATATATTAGAGAAATCTATAGTAGTAGCTACACTAGTTTAGGAGTTCATAATAGTAAGAAATGCATACAAAAATAGTATTGTCAAAATAGGTGATTAAGAGTTATTAGCTAATTTACTCCTTTAAAAATCCTTCAGTTTGATGCCATTTTAGTAATGGAATGGCTAGGTTCTCATCATACCTCTGTCGGTTGTTTTCAAAAAAGGGTACTGTTCAAAATTTTTGGGAAATCTTGCATTACTTTTGTTGGGGAATGTCGTATTCTTCCTTCATGTGTGACTTATGCTATCACTACTAAGAATTTTCTTAAAAAGGAGTGTTCATCTTTCCTTACTCATGTCATTGATACTCGTGTTAAAGAGATTTAATTGCAAGATATTCTCATTGTTTGAGATATTCTTGATGTTTTTCTCAAAAAACTTTTTAGTTTGCCATCAAAAAGGAAAATTGAATCTTTTATTGATTTGAATTCATAAATTACTCTGATTTCTCAAGCTCTTTATAAAATAGCTCATGTAGAACTAAAAGAATTAAAAATCCAATTGAAAGAGTTGGTAGATAAGGGTTTTATTAAACAAAATATGTCACCATGGGGTACTTCTGTCTTTTTTGTGAAAAATAAAGATGCTACTTTCAGGCTGTGTATTGATTATAGACAACTAAATAAGGTCACTATATACAAAAGGTATCATCTCCCTTATATTGATGATCTATTTAACTAACTACAAGGTGCAAAGATATTCTCAAAAATTTATTTGCAATCAGATTACCATCAGCTAACAATTAAAAAATCTGACATTCCAAAAACTGCATTTAGAACTCACTATAATCATTACAAATTTCTAATCATGCCTCTTTATTTAACAAATACTTCAACCACTTTCATGGATTTCATGAAGTGAGTCTTTTGTCCTTTTTGGATAGATTTGTTATCGTTTTCATTGATGATATTTTGTTATATTCCCAAAATAAAAAGAAGCATAAAGATCATCTCAAACTTATGTTACAAACACAAAGAGAGAAACAACTATATGCCAAGTACAACAAGTGCCAACTTTGGTTGGATCAAGTTGTATATTTAGAGCATGTCATATCAGTAAAAAGGATCTTTATTGACCCTCAAAAGATAGAGGTTGTGCTTCATTGGGAAAGACTTTCCAATGTGATTGAGATGCAAAGTTTTTTAGGATTAGCTAGATACTATCGTCGATTTGTTTAGAGATTCTCCAAGCTTGCACTACCATTAACTCGCTTGACAAGGAAAAATATAAATTTGAGTGGAATGGTGAGTGCAAAAGGAGTTTCCAATAATATAAAGGTTATTTAACCTATGTTTTGGTACTTACTCTTCCTTCAAGTAATGGTGGATTCGTAGTATTTACTAATGCCACTCATCAAGGATTAGGGTGTGTCCTCGTGCAACATGATAAGGTCATTACTTATGCTTCAAGACAACTCAAATCACATAAACTCAATTATCCTATTCATAATCTAGAACTGGAATTAATAGTTTTTGAACTAAAGATATGGAGACACTATTTATATAATGAAAAATGTCAAATCTTTATTGATAAAAAAAGTTTGAAATATTTACTCACTTAAGAAAAGTTGAACCTACTACAGAAAAGATGGATCAAATTGATCAAAGATTATGAGTGTGTTATTGACTACCATCCAGGAAAGGTAATGTGATCGTAGATGCACTCAGTAAAAAAATAACAAGTTCCTTAACTCATTTAAAGACAAGGTATTTTCCTTTACACTTCGAGTTGAAGAATTCGGATGTACAATTATCAGTTGATGACTTAGGAGCTTTGCTTGCTAGTTTTTGGGTAAGACCCAGTTTAATTGATCGAGATCATGAAATTCAATCTCAAGATCTCATGTTGGTTTGATTGAAAAAGGAGCTACACAATAGTTTATGAGTGAACTTGACCATTCGAGATGATGGTGCTTTAGTTCTTAACAATAGATTGTGTGTCCTTGATAATAAGGACTTGAAGATGGAGATTCTAGAAAAGGCTCATAGTTCTGCTTATGTCATGCATCCAAACAATACTAAATGTATCGAATCTTAAAGGACCATTATTGATAGAAAGGCATGAAGCAAAAAATATTAGAATTTGTATCCAAGTGTTTAATATGCCAACAAGTGAAGACAGAGTATCAGACACCCTCTGGACCATTACAACCATTACCTATCCCTGAATGGAAATGGGAACACATCACTGTGGATTTCTTAATGGGACTTCCTCGTACTCAAACAGATCATGTTGCTAGACTAAATCAATCCACTTTTTACCAATGAAATCAACATTCTAAATAGATAGATTAACTAAATTATATATGGAGGAGATTGTCATATTACATAGAGTTATAGTCTCCATTATATCGGATAAAGACCCACACTTTGCATCTTTATCTTGGTCAAGTCTACAAAAGCCATGGGAACAAAGTTGAAATTTAGTATTGCATTTCATCCACGGTCAGATGGCCAATCAGAAAGAATCATTAACATCCTTGAATATATGTTATATGCTTGTGCTTTGCAATTTAAAGACAATTGGGATGATTTTCTACTACTGATGGATTTTGCTTACAATAATAGATGCATTTTGAGTGTTAAGATAGGTCATTATGAAGCATTATATGGTAGGAAATATAGGACACCCATATACTGGGTTGAAGTAGGCGAATGAAGACTTTTACATCCCAAATATATTGACATGATGTGTGGTAAGGTTTGAATAATTAGGAAAAGATTAAAAATTGCTCAATATCAATGAAAGAATTATGTAGATCCTAAAAGAAATGATATTGAATTTAAAGTTAGAGATCTAATATTTTTGAAATTATCTCCATGAAAAAGTGTGGTTTGATTTGGAAAAAGAGTCAAATTGAATCCTCGATATATAGGTTTATATAAAGTTATAGAATACATTGATTTGTTTGTTTATTGCTTAGAATTACCATAAAAACTTTCTCAAATCCATGATGTATTTTATGTTTGTATGCTTTGAAAGTATGTATCCGTTTCTTCCTACGTTTTGGAACTTCAACCCATTAAATTAAGAAAAGGCATGATGTATGAAGAAAATTAGTATGAATTCTTGATAAAAAGGACTATGTAATTCGAAATAAGATAATTCATTTAGTAAGAATTCTTAAAAAAAAACCATAAAATAGGGAAATCCACCTAGGAACTTGAAGATCTAATATGCATTAAATAACTATAAACTTTTTTAGTTAGAAAAGTAAATTAGTTGAAGTTTTTTAAGATAATATAGTTATAAGATCCTATTTTTCTTTTGTAAAATTTAATTACATAAATTATTATTATTATTATTATTATTATATATATATGTATTATTTTTATTTAGCTTTTTTTGCAATTATAATTACATATTAATATTTTTAATTTAATGTTTTTTAGACTAAAAAAATTTCGTTTAGAATTAATAATGTTAATATTTTTAGTCGTTTAGTTTAGGATTAATTTGGTAATTTGTGGGTTTTACTATTATTAACAGTTTTTGTTAATAAAAAAAAAGGATGTGTGTGCGCTTGGCTATGTGTGGCCACTTCAATATAACATTGAATGAAGCTATTTGGACATAGGAAAAGAAAACGTGAAGAAAAAAACGAAAATAGTTCACTGCCCCATTTTTGTACCATTTTTACACAAATATTTACTTGTTCTTCCCATTTGCAGTATTTAAGATACCAAATTAAAGCTTTTTTCGACCTCTTTATTTATTTATATTTTTTTTCTTTCTAATACTATTATTTTAAGAGTATTTGGTTTAAATGGTTATTTAAAATCTACCTTAAAATATCACTTTTTGATTCTTTTAATTCATAGATGAGTATGAATTTGATATTATCATCACTATATTATCATTATCCATGATTTATTTATGTATATTAATTATTATAGAGAAAAATCCCAATTTAAATTCTTAATTTTTTTAATATTTTAACAAATATGAGTAATAATTAAATAATTCATTTTTTTAATCATCTTTACTAAAATTAATTATTTTTAGTGTCTATTTCTATTTAATTAATTTGATAATTTTGGATAACTAATAAATATAATATTGGTCAAAGGTTTACGGGGATTTAGAAGGAGATTATTGAAATTTATTTTAGAACTTAGTTTTTAGTGTAAGTTGCTTTTTTTTTAAATTTTAGTTGTTTAAAAATTATAATTTATCTAATTTTATAGGTGTAAAATTAATCCGAAGTGATACTTCCACAAAACCTATAAATCGTTCTTAACCTTGGAGATCATTTCGTTACGTAAGTGGATACTTTTTATTCAAATTTTATAAATACATGTTTATTTTTTTAACTTACATATATTCTTAATATTTAACTTTATTCATTTAAGTTTTCACAAGTTTAACATTTTCTTCTTATTAGAAAATGAGTATTTTATATCTAAAAAATAGATAATTGATCCTTACATAAGTTAAAAAAAATTTACTTAGATTTACGAAATAATTATAAATTTTGATTAGAACATAAAAGTTTATATTTAACTTTTAGTAGCAATACTTTATAATATTATTATTATGTTAATTTATATCATTTTATATAGATTTATATCTTGATTTAAGTAACAATATTTTAGAATATTATATATATTAATAAGTATTATTATTTTTAAACCATCAAACAAGTATCGTCAATCAAATTTATTAGTAATTTAATAAATAAATAATTGATTAATAGGTCTCTATTTGTGCACATATGATCAACACATATGTAATTAAGACTTTTTTGTTTGGTGTGCAAAGAGTTCTGTACACGTGTAAACAGTTTTCCCTGGTGCTAGTTTGATGAGGTTTTTATTTTTATAAATTATTACATGTAAGTTATTTATAGCTATTTTATATGAATAAATACATCTTTAGTTATATTTATTTTTTCAAAATTACTAATAAAATTTGTATATATTTTCATTTAATGATTTGTATCTATTTTATAGTTGAGTTAGTAAAGATTAAATAAATATGTTTTATAATTGTTATTTTTCTAAACTTGTACACTCGTTGAGTATATTTACTCCACCCATTTTGTTTTAATTTTTTTCTCTCTCAGACAACAACATTAGTTTTTGATTAAAGATTTAAGTACTATTTTAGAAGAAGACCTAAATCCGTTTATTGATTTTACCTTGTATGATTTCTCCTTCATTTTGAGTTATTAGGAGTTTATTTAGTTTCTTAGTAACCTAGTTGTGTTATAAATTGTTTTGTAACTCCTTAATGATTGTGGACTATATAATAGACAAATATCAATTATTAGTTAGTATTACCTTACTTTTATGATTGGTTATATGACTGGTGAGTTTTAAATTGGGAAAAAATAGATGTCATGTGTTGTTTTATACATATTGGTTTAGTATAAAAAACAAGAAAGATTATGCCAAAAAATTTATTGATACTAAAATGTATTAGGACTTACTTAAGTACTAGTAAATTTAGGTTGTGTTTTGATAAATTTATTCACGATTTAATCATCATTCTTACTTTTTAATATTTATTAAAATTATTATTAGTTTGAAAAAAATTAAAAAAGTTAAAAATATTACTAATTCTACTTAATGATTTAAAATTTAAACATTATTCAAAATTTTATGTGTTTAATATTAAAGGTATTTTTATTACGTAGTTTATATATAAAAATATAATAATTAATACATGTTTGTTCTTAATTAATTATAGTTTTAAAATTATAATAATTATTTTTGTCGTATGTTTATCCGACTACGATTAGTTTCAAAAAAAGAAAAATATTAGCAAAAATATACAAATTACAATAAAAGAATAAAAAATTCATTAATCTTTTGGTAAGGTATTATAAGTCCACTAATATTGAAAAAATATACCAAAATTTTAAAAATGAAAAAAATGTCATAAATGAAGCATGTGAATACATATATGCATATTTTTTAAATTGTTATGTGATTATAAATCAATTACTATGTATTCAAACGTACACAAGTTCATATTTTATGAGTTACATATGATTTAAGAAATATATATTAATTCAAAAAATATGTATATGTGTATTCACATATTTAATCTTTGACACTTTATGAAGATTTGGACTTTTGACTCGACATGTATATATACATAGTTCCAAAATCTAAAATGAGCAAAAATAGCGAGTTCTTACATCTTTATGTTACAACTATGCTTTTATTCAATAAAATGAAAAAAATGTAGAGATAATTATCAGATAACAGGAAAAGAAAATAACACTCTCTAATTCTAAGAAATGACTCATTATACATACTTGATGCTCAATAGGTACAAAAAGCGCCCTACCTTAAGAAATTATAGTAAGAAATATAGATTCATATATGAAATAAATAATCTTAATTAAAATGTATTATGCGAAGAACTAATCCACTAAGAATCAACACATACATGAATTGATAATGTAAAAAAGAGAGGATATCACACTTACCTGGAGCTGGGTCGCGAGCGATGACAATATAAATGGCCAACCGAAGAGGTGTGAATAGGGAAAAATGAACAGAAAACAACAAAGAGAAAGGAAGAAGAGATTAGGGGAAAAAACTGTTGTAAATGTCAAGCGAGATGTCGGAAAGGAGGAGTTGCTCGATGAGAGGGATGAACGACCTGAACTCTGGAGGCCAAAAATGATTTAGGAAAAAGATTGAGTGAGATCGAGAGGATAGCTGGGGAATTAATATATATATTAATTAGAAAGTATATATATTAATATATAAGTGCACGTGAGCTAGTGATCAAAATTAATTAGAAAGAAAAAAAAGAGAGAAAAAGGAGAAAGAGTGAAAAAAATTGATATATATATATATATATTATAAAATAAATAAATACATTAAATTAAATTAAATTAATAATAGAGAAAAATAAAAAAAATATTGAAAATATTATTTTATTTTAGTTTTAAAAATATTAAAATTTTTATTATTTTAATTATAATTATAGTCATTTAATAATCGTTGTTATGTAAATTTGTTTATATATATTTAAATAATTTTTATAATTTAATTTATAATCAGAGTTATTAATAAAATTGATACTATAGTATATATAGTTTCGATTTTTATTAAATTTTGACCAATATTCTATGAATTTGGTTTTTTAAAAAATCAAGATTAAAATTCTGAGAGTGTTATAATTTTTCACCGAAAAATTAATAGAATTTTATTATAATTCATAATTAGTTTACTTATGTTATCTTATATAAAAAAATAATATAACATTTTCCGATGATCAGAATTAGATTAACGATTGATAAAATGCTTACATGTAAGGTGAATTTTTTTGACATGACACTAAAAACGGCCCGAAATCCGACTCTAAATAATACGATCTGAATATCAATTAATATGATTTTGGATAAAACGGGTCAATCTATTTGGACACGTAAAAGGTCGGGTCCGAATCCATTTGACCCGTTTGTAATTAAAAAAACAAAGAGACATAGCTCGCCGAACGGTGTTCGGCTCTTTAAAATCAGAAAAACCAAACCCAACGGCTGCCGCCTCTTCCCCTGTCTCTCACTCTCAAGTCTCAACCTCTTCCTGCTGCTTCTGGCTTCCGCCTCTTCCCCTCTAGCAGTCGCTGCTTCTCTCCGTTGCTGTTTCTTGTCTGGTATTTCTCAGTTTCAGCTCTTATGTATTCTTATCTCTAAATGACTAAATCTGATTTTGATTTTCTCAATCTATGGATGTTCTTCTTGTTTTTGTTTTTTTTCTTCCAATATTGGTTCTTGTAAGTATTTTTTCTGTTGTAGGAAAAGGTTGTGTATTATGATTGTTTTTGAAGTCCACGAAGCTCAAAAGAGTGAGCATCTTTTGTTATTTGATAAATTGATTAAGGAAATGTCTGTTATACGACTCTTCTGATGAAACCATGCAACAGTTGCAAGAATTCAATTTTTTCTTTGTAAATATAGTGGTTTAGCCATTTGAAGAGTACAACTAATCTGCTCTGATCAAGTATATATAAAAAAAAGGGAAAAGGGAAAAAACGTGGAGGTGGCCCATAATAGGCCAAGAACCAGTTGGTTTTTGGAGCTGTACATTTTGGTGATATATTTAGCTTATAGTAAGTGCAATATATAAGCAGAGAAAGAAGGATAAAGATCAAAGTTAGCAATAATTGGAAAAGAGAATCCATTGTGAAGGAAGAGAATGGTTGAAATTTGTGATCAAATTAATATATAAGGAAAAGGTAATGTAATGTTGATTTTCGTAAAAGACGAGTTCGAATGACTTTTAGTCTTTCAGGACATTTGACTGTAATCTGTATGATTCCAAATTATGTGTAGCTAAAAGCCTTCATACATCCTTAAACTAATCGACAAATCTATTAGTGGAGTTTACTTTTTATTTCCTTATCCACAGTGATCTCATCTCCCTAGTTTGTATTATAAGCAACTTTTGTACATTCAAGAAATCCTAAAGCTTCAGTCATGAGAAAACAATATATAATTTTTCTGGTATGAATTCTTGATAGGTCTAATGTACTGGCAGATCCATTAATTTAGTTGGTATTTATATGGTTTGTGAAGAAGTAGCTCCAACAAAAGCGAGAAAGAAGTAAAACCCAAAAAGTGTGAGCTTTGGGGCAGACATAATTAGATTTGGTAATGAAGTATAGGAAACCAAGGTAGGGAAACAAAGAAGCAGCAAAAAACTGAGACAACCTTTTCCCTCTTAAACAACTAGTTTGGGTTGCGAAAGTAGCTCCAACAAAAGCGAGCAAGAAGTAAAACCCAAAAAGTGTGAGCTTTGGGGCAGACATAATTAGATTTGGTAATGAAGTATAGGAAACCAAGGTAGGGAAACAAAGAAGCAGCAAAAAACTGAGACAACCTTTTCCCTCTTAAACAACTAGTTCGGGTTGCGAAAGTAGCTCCAACAAAAGCGAGCAAGAAGTAAAACCCAAAAAGTGTGAGCTTTGGGGCAGACTTAATTAGATTTGGTAATGAAGTATAGGAAACCAAGGTAGGGAAACAAAGAAGCAGCAAAAAACTGAGACAATCATTTCCCTCTTAAACAACTAGTTCGGGTTACAGGTTCGGGTTGCAGGTTATGGTTATCAGGTCAACCCGTTTTATTATTAGGTCGGGTTAGTATTAATAAAATCTGACCTGATTTACAATCAGGTCATGTTCAGATTTGTGTAGATCAGGTTGGGTTAAAAACGGCTTGACTCAAACACGACCCATATGATACGAATTTCCACTCGTACTTACAAGAGTAAGAATAGAGTGTAGGTGATTATTTGAAAATTTGCCAAACCATAACAATATATGATAGATGTAATAATATAAAAAAAAATGAAGAAGTAATTGATATTTACCCAACCCTCGCACAACAAATTTCGAAACTAACTTTTGGCCCTCCCTCTTTTAGTCTTTCACAATTTCACCTTCTAACCTTATGTTGACTCACCAGCTACAGTTGCTCATTAGCCATTCATGCACCTCTTTAGTATTCTTCTCTTATCTTTGCTCCTTTCATTCTCCTACGGTCTTACCCCTCACTTCGTTTTAAGCAGCTCCGCTCAATTTCATGTAACTCTCTTACAATCTCTCTTTCAATCTTATGTACCTTTTTCTTAATCTCTTCCCATGTTTAGGCTACATCTTATTTCTTCTCTTACTTTAATCATTTTAATTGTTTAATTTAATTTTTGGTTATTACAATATATAGTGGTTCTGGTTTCTGATTTACTGTGAGAAATTAGTTGATATATTACCTAATGCACATAAGCTGTTTGTGAAAATGCGTCTAAAAAGGAGATAAATGTATATAAAGGAAACTAGCATTTGTTGCCAAAATGTATGACACTCGCTGTTCTCTTTTCTGATATTTAATATCATCATCATTTCAATTGCATTCTCTTGTTAAGGTTCCAGCTTCCATCTCATGCTTATTTTTATGTTAGTTCCATTTTATGTTTTTGAACCTAATTAGGTACCATGATGCGATTACGATACTTACATTGAAAATATAGCCACTTTTGATTCAAAGCTTGGTTTTTTTTTAATATTTTGACAGAAAGATAAATTATTGTTTGCATTTGAATTTTGTTACAATTTCTTATCTTGCATGTCTTATGTTGAATCAGGTCTTGTTATATAAACAAATACATTTGTTTCCTTGTTAGTGGGGACTTGTCAAACATGGAAGTAAAAAGGAACGACAATGAGGCGAGTAATAGTAATAATAAAATGGGGATGATACGAATATACATAGGGGGTTTGGGAGAAAATGTGACAGTGGATGAAGTATGCAGATTGTTTGAGTCTGTTGGTGGGAAAGGAGTGGTGGATGCAGTGGATTTTGTCAACACCAAAGGCCGCCGCTTCGCTTATGTCAACTTTCTGCCTACTTCAGATAAATCCCTCCCCAAGCTTTTCACTATGGTTGGTTTCTTTCTTGCTTTTCCTTCTCTTTCAAGTATTTCTCCTACTTTACTATTATTATAAACTGAACTATTAAGTAAATTATAAGGTTACTCCTGAAATAGAAATCGATTCACAAGTCTGTGAGTCACCAATGTAAAAGAAGAAAAGAAAAAAAGAATCACTCACTTTGGATTTTCTTGTATGTAAGTATGATATTTTGTGAGTGTGTAGTTCCATTGTAAACCTGATTGTGTAAGATTAATTGTCTCAGGTGTAACTAAATTTGTTGAGAGCAGCCCAGATAGTTTGATGAATTACGACTTATGTTTATTTATATAGACTATATAGTGAGAATACAAAGCCAATACAGTGGTACTTTGCCCATTATGATTTCTTACTCTTACTTTCTACAGATTTCTTAGTTCTCTCTTTAATATTTGGTTTAACTATTATATTTGCATAAACAATTGTAATATGCATGCAGTACAATGGGTGTGTCTGGAAGGGAGGGAGGCTGAAACTTGAGAAGGCTAAAGAACATTATCTTCTCCGCTTGCAACGAGAATGGGATGAAGATGCTGCTTCTGCTTCTGCTTCTGATACTGATGTTGCAGCTAAAGCAGATACTCCATCAGAAATGCTTGCAGGAGATGTTCATTCCTCGGAATCAAATAAGCTCCATATATTCTTTCCGCATTTGAGGAAGGTAAGCTCTTATTTCCTCTGATCCCTCCATTTGGGCTTCTTCCGTATTTTTTGTTTAATTGAATCATTTATTCTCCACTGATCCTAATGAAAGGACACACACATCTTTTGCAGGTTAAAGCAATTCCTTTCAAAGGAACTGGCAAGCACAAATACAGTTTCCAGCGTGTTGAAGTTCCTTCCATCCCAAAGTATTTCTGTGATTGTGAAGAACATTCTGCTCCTTTTCTCTTGGAAAAAGAGAAAGTAGTTTCCCCTTCCCAAAGAAAAGAACAGACTGATGGGATGAATGAAGAGGAGATCAACATCATGAACAAAGTAATGATGAAATTCTTGGAAAAGCAGGATGTTTTTAGTTATGTGCACAATTGTGAGAATGTGGTTAAGGACAACACCGTTGCAACTGATGAGAATGAAACATCTGATGAAGATAACCTCATAATTAATGTTGCAACAAACAGAAGCCATGAAGTGACTTTCTTAGGAAGTTTGGGCCAAGGATACCATACAGGTTCTGAAAATCAGGTATAGGCATAAGGTGATAAGGTAATTATTTAATTTACTCTTGTCTACTTGTACTTTGTGGCTGACTTTCATCCTTTGCTATACCTTGAAACCAGGAACCCACATCAAAAGAAAAACCGCAAGAAGATGCCCTTGTGTCACATAAAAGGAAAGATAATAGCAATAAAGGGTCTCTAAACAAAAAGCGGAAATCAAATTTGAACCATAAAGCTGATGAAAAGGAATTTGAGTCCACTGTCTCTGAAGAGAAATGGGCCATACACACTCATTCAGGCAACTCAGGAAAATTGGAAGCAGCTCGACAAGTGGATTCTGAATCAGGCAGACCACAATCAATGGACCATGTGACATGGTCTCAAAAATCTTCCTGGAAGAAACTTGTCGGTAACCAGGGGAACAATTTATTCAATATCTCAAGTATTACACCAGTCATTCCTTCCACAGAAGAAAGTCAACTGGATTCTGACGTTTCAAATGTGGCCAATTCTGATGGAAAAAAACAGAACTTGGAAAGCAATGAAGAATTGGAGGATAGTTGTGAGAAAAAGGATGAGAACAGGCTTGTGGAATCTCAACCTACAGAGACAAATGTAGTGGCAAATCAGTCAGGTAGAGGTGCTTTTTGGCGTCAGAGATGCTCATGGACACAATTGGTTAGTGATAATTCCACAGCTTCGTTCAGCATTTCCCAACTCCTTCCTGGGGTGACTTTTGATAAAAAAGTCTCGGCTGAGATAAAAGGTCCATATATTGCCAACCCCACGAATGGCAGTTTGGATGTGCCTGTTAAGAAAGTTAAAAGTTCTGGTATAGAAAGTGTTACAACTGCCGGAATTGGACAGGAGCGTGATGTTGCAGATGGGATAACTTCATATGTGAATCCACAAACTCCTATGGAGAAAACTCAGGCTTCTTCATCCTTGCTAGATAAAAGAAGTGGTGTAGCACCAAAACAAACGTCTGTGGGAAATGTTGTGAGTGGTGAAACTTTTATGAGAAGTGCTACTTCATTGAAAGAATGGTCAAAACTCAAGTCTGCTTTAAGTGGGTCTTTGAAGAAGAAGGATAAGGAGAAAGGAAAGTAAATGGGTCGTGAGCTTAGTATCAGTTTCATAATCTCTGAAAGAAAGGTTTGTCCTGACATGATTATGTTATGGTGTGTTTTATCTCCTTGCTAGAATTTGAAGGAAGAAAGATGGTCTTCAGACTGCCAACATGAAACATTGAGATGGAAGGATATTTCAGATTGGAAATAGATTAGAAATAAATCTTACTGTAGTCTCATAACCAGCATTATTTATTTTATATCGACTGTCAGTTTCAACATTGTTTTTTCTTCCTTTTACTGTCTAACTGGGAACAAAGTAAGTATGTTTTATCGTTTGCTAGTGCTGCCATATGCAGTACAAAATCAGACATATATCCTTGGAGATAAAATGTTTGAATGGAAAAGAATAAAATTCTGGATTTAAACATATTCTGGTTCAAAATATTTCTGTAACTTTCAGTAAGTGATATACTGATCATAACTTTTAGGATTGATAATTTTATTCTTGTAATTTTAAAACTTGGTTAATTAAGTGTAAATTTTTTAAATTTTATTTTTTTAAGGATAAAATTAAAATTCTTTATTTTATTAAATAAATAGGAAAACAAAAAAATATCAAATTTTAATAATTTAGATTTAATTGACTCATTTTTAAAATTATAAGATTAGAATAATCAACTCTAAAAATTATAATACCTATTTTTCACTTATTTAAGGTTATATAATTATTTTAATCTAAAATCATTTGTTTTGAGGAATGTTAAAGATGATTTATGAGTGTGTGTATTAGGTGTCTAACATTAGGTGTCTTAGTGGCGTGGGTTGTGTATTAGGTGTCTTAGCGGTGTATTAGGTGTATGTCATCTAAGATTGTTCCTATCTTTTGTATATAAATAGGTAGTGTCTTTGTATGATAATAATAAGAAAGAATTCTAATTTTACATGGTATCAGAGCATTTGGGTTACAAAATTTGAGAAATTTTTTTTCCCGTTCAAATTTGTGGTAGAATTTGGGTAAACACAAATTAGGATTTGGTGCATTTTTGAGTTCCCGACTCGGAACACCCTTTTGGAGTGCACATTTTTCTCACCGTCGACACGGGGAGGAAGAGCAGTAGCGAGCCGGCCAAACCAGATGTCAACAATCGGCCTGGCAGCGAGTGGGCCACGCGCACGCCACGCGACTTTCATCAAAAATTCCATGCATCTCCACCGCCCGACACGGGGGGGGAAGAACATCGGGCCAGGCCCGAAAACCCCAAAGTGCGGTCAGTGAGACGAAACGTGAAGTGACGCGCGCGCGCCACCGCGACTTTACGTCAAAATTCACGCAGCGCGGTGCGTGACAACGCGTCCGTGTAGAATTCGCCTGCAGCGGAACCCGTGCTTCTCCTCCGTCCACTTGCATCATACGTGGTGGTTTGGCATTCATCGCTTGTGCTTGTTCTGGTTTGCGTTTTTCCATTTTTTTGTTCTTGTTTGCTGCTTGTTTGGTCGCTGCGTGTTTCATCGCTGCTGTTGTTTGATTTTGTTTGTTCGTTTGTTCGTTTGTTCGCTGTCTTATCGTTTGTAAGAGTTATGGCTGAAAAGAAATCTAATGTTGTAACGGATATGGTGCCTGTGATGTCTAAAATCACGGACCATAAGCTCAATGTCTCGAATTATTTGGCTTGGAGTAAGACTATTCGAATTTATTTGAGAAGTATCGAAAAAGATAGTCATTTGACTAATGATCCTCCTAAAGATGATTCAAAGCAGACATGGCTTAGAGACGATGCTTGCTTATTTCTGCAGATTCGGAATTCTAT
This sequence comes from Hippophae rhamnoides, assembly GCA_033030585.1. Taxonomy (NCBI): domain Eukaryota; kingdom Viridiplantae; phylum Streptophyta; class Magnoliopsida; order Rosales; family Elaeagnaceae; genus Hippophae; species Hippophae rhamnoides. The sequence continues at coordinate 22,719,715 of CM065437.1, read as the reverse complement.
TGAAAGCAATGTATTTGACTTGATCAACCACTGTGAATTCGTTAAGGAATTAATGGATTATTTGGATTTCTTATATTCTGGTAAGGGAAATCTTGCTCGCATATATGAGGTATGCAAAGCATTTTACCGTACAGACAAACAAGATCAGTCACTCACAAATTATTTTATGGAATTTAAAAGGACTTATGAGGAGCTCAATAGTTTGATACCTTTTAGCCCTGATGTCAGGGTTCAACAAAGTCAACGGGAACAAATGGCGGTCATGAGTTTTCTTCTAGGTCTTCCTACACTTTTGAGGCTTGTTAAGTCCCAGGTTCTTTCGGTTACGAGATCTCACTGTTCTGAGGTGTTTGGTCGAGTACTTCGTACGAGAAGGCAACTCCCTCTTTGCTCAATTAAATGGTGCTTTGGTCAGCCGAAGTAATAATTATGAGCATGGACGATCAACTTATATGAATAGAAATAAAGGAGGCGGCTCACACGGGTTTGAAACTCGATCACAGGACCTTGGAGGTATTGTATGTCACTATTGTCACAAACTAGGACATACGAAACATGAATGTAGAAAGCTTCAGTACAAACATCAGAAAGGTCACTCGGCTCCGTATTGCATCCTTTCGATAGTTACGAAAAAATCGGTTCCTATCATGCGGATGAATTTACCAAGTTACTCACGATTATCAAGAATCGCTAAGGTCTTCGTCACACTCGCATCACTATTTATTGCTAATTCGAATTAAATCAAATGCGTGTCTCATTTCTTCATCTTCCAAATGGGTTATTGATTACGGTGCCACAGATCGTATGCAATGAGTAATTCTAATCTCTTTTCTACTTTCTTCGATCCACACACGCATCTACCTCTACTTGTTACCTTGCCAATGGGTCACCATATCGTGTTCTTGGGTTTGGCACAATTACTCCCATTCATTTGCTTCCTTTGTCGTCTGTCTTACATTTACCTAGCCCTATCCTTTAATTTGATATACGTAAGTCGGAAACTTACTCGCAATCTTGCTTGTTGTATCTCATTTTTTTTGATCGTTGCTTATTTCGAGGATCTTATGAAGAAAGACTATTGGTAAAGGACATGAGTCTGGAGGCCTTTATATTCTTGACACACCGAATCGAAATCACATGTTGCTTGCTTTCAGTGTAACCTCTCCGCCGAGGCACGTTGTAGATTGGGTCATCCATCTCTAAACTTTCTTGAAGAAACTTTGTCCTCGGTTTAGTAAAGTGTCTTCATTAGATTGTGAGTCTTGTCGGTTGCAAAACATCATCATCTTAGTTCAAATCCAAGAGTTTATAAACATGCTAGTTTTCCTTTTGAATTAGTTCATTCTGATGTTTGGGGTCCTTGTCCTATTTTGTCTAAACCTGGATTTAAGTATTTTGTTACTTTTGTGGATGATTATTCGTGTAACTTGGTTATATTTAATGAAGAGTCGTTGAATTGTTTTCTATTTTTTGTGCATTTTGTGTCGAGATTAAATCTCAATTTAATGTTTCAATTTGTACTTTACAGTGATAATGCCAAAGAATATACATCACTTTGTTTCAATCTTATATGGTTCAAAATGGCATACTTCATGAAACTTCGTGTGTTGATACTCCATCTCAAAAAAATGGAGTGGCGAACATAAAACAGAGACATCTTCTCGAAAGCTGCACGTGCCTTATTATTTCAAATGAATGTTTCTAAACCTTTTTGGGCGATGCGATTTCAACCGCGTTTTTCTTATTAATCGCGTACCCTAAATACATTCTTTATGGTGAGATTCCTTACAAAATTTTGTTTCCTAATAAGTCATTATTTAGGTTGACCCTAGGATATTTGGTAGCATTTGTTTTGTTCGGGATGTTCGTCCACGTGTTACTAAATTAGATCCCGAGTCTTTGAAGTGTATCTTCCTTCGTTATTCTCATCTCCAAAAAGGTTATAGATGTTATTGTCCTAGTCTTAACAAATATCTTGTCTCCATTGATGTTACCTTCGTGCCAGGAAAGACATACCACATACAATGTCTTCTCCTCGCCATAACGTGTCGGGGAGGATACATTTGTTAGTCTATTCTATCACATCATTTGAGCTGTCTACGATCCGGCTCTGTTAGGCCTCACCCATAACTCGAGTCTACTCGACATAAACCCTTAATTCATGTCACCTTTTCTTTCTTTCGTCATCGAGATCTGTCACGAGCGATGATCTTCCCTATTGCATTACGCAAGGTAAACGTCAATGTACTTATCCTATTTCTTCTTTTGTTTCGTATAATTTCTTACTTAGTCTTCCTCTTGCTCTTTTATTGCTTCTCTTGATTCTATTTCTATCCACTAAAGCGTTCGTGAAGCCATATCTCGTCATGGTTGGCATAATGCAATGATCGAGGAAATGAATCGTTGGATGACAATGGTACTTGGGACTTGGTTGATTTACCTTTAGGGAAACGGGTTATCGGATGCAAATGGGTGTTCACGGTTAAGGTCAATCGGATAGGTCGGTTGCTCGATTAAAGGCCGTCTTGTTGCTAAGGGATATGCTCGAAACCTATGGAGTGGACTATTCGACACTTTCTGCTCTGTTGCTAAATTGACATACATTCGGTTGTTTATTTCTATGGCGGCTACTACATGGTGGCCTTTGCATCAATGGATATCAAAAATGCTTTTCTTCGCTGGTGATCTTGAGGAGGTGTTTATGGAGCAACCTCACTGGTTTTGTTGCTCGGGGGAGTCTAGGCACGTTTGTCGTCTCATGAATCTTTGTATGGTTTGAAACGAGTCCTGCGTGCTTGGTTTGGAAAATTTAGTCAAGCTATAGAAACGTTTGGTATGATGAAAAGCAAGTCGACCATTATGTGTTCTATAAACAATCGGAAAATTTGGTATCATTCTTTTAGTTGTGTATGTAGATGACATTGTTATTCTTGGAAGTGATACTACGGGAATTTCATCTCTTAAGTCTTTCTACGTACCAGTTTCACACGAAGGATTTGGGGATGCTAAAGTATTTCTTGGGTGTTGAAGTCCATGAGGAGTAGAAAAGGTATATTTCTATCTCGAAAGAAAATATGTCCTGGACTTATTAAGCGAGATAGAAAAATTAGGAACAAATCTTGTAGTGCTTTCCAATGACTCACGAACATCACGCCTTACGGGAGATGGAGAACCACTTTAAGATTTTGAGAGATATCGAAGGGTGGTTGGAAAAGTGAATTATCTTCTGGTGACTCGTCCGGATATGTGCATATTCGGTCGGTGTTGTTAGCCAATTTATGTCATCCCCGACGGTTCATCATTGGGCGGCGTTAGAGCAAATTTTGTGTTACTTAAAAGGAGCACGGACGTGGCATCTTGTATGCAAATCATGGACATACTTTCGTATGTGAATGTTTTTCGGATGCAGTGGGCGGGTTCCAGAAGTGGATAGAAGATCCACGTGGGGCTATTGTATTTTCATTGGAGGAAATTTGGTCTCGTGGAAAAGTAAGAAGCGAGAATGTTGTGTCACGTCGAGTGTAGAGTCGAGAATATAGGGCTTTGGCCTGTCTAGCGTACGAGATAATATGGATATATCGACTCTTGGATGAAGTAGGTCTTAAAACTTCGATGCCGGTAAAATTATGGTATGATAACCAAGTACTTTCTTCATATTACTTCTAATACTGTGTTTCATGACGAACTAAACGCATTGAAATTGATTGTCATTTTTGTTCGCGAGAAAAATTCAACAAGGGTTGATTTACGGGATATATGAAGGCTTGGAGAACAACTAGGAGATATCTTCACGAAAGCTTTAAGTGGGGTTCGGGTTGATTATCTTTGTAGCAAGTTGGCGTGATTAATATCATCTTTCTGACTTGAGGGAGTGTTAAAGATGATTTATGAGTGTGTGTATTAGGTGTATAACACTAGGTGACTTAGTGGTGTGAGTTGTGTATTAGGTGTGTTAATTGCTTTTATCAATATATTTATTGCGTATTTATGATATATATAATATAAAGTCAAAAAGATACAAAAGAATTAGATTTTTTAGGATTAAGTGGGCAATAGTAAAAGGGAAACAAAATAACAAAGCACAAAATGGTAGAAGGCTCATAGCAAAAGTTCAATAATATACTTTTTTATAAAATATTTAATCTAGTTTATTTGTCTATTTTTCAATTGAAATAATGTAATTCAAGCTGGAGTTTTTTTTTAAAAAGAGAGTTTTTTATAATATTTTTTACTTATAAAATAGAGTGAAATAGATGATAACTGAAACTATATAATGAAAAAAGTTAATGATTATGAAGGAAATAATTTTTTTTAAGTTAAAAACCAGATCATAGAATTTTAAGATCTAGTGACCCATGAAACAAAATTTATCCAACTTTGAGGTAGAAAAATCTTATTTTTGACTAATTATCTTGTGATATGCTCTCAGTAAGTTTCATTACAAGAAATAAACCATACTTTAAAAAAGAAGAAATTTGTAATACACACTTCTCATTGTATTTGAAGTGAAAAACTTATATTAACAAAAGTTGGGTAAGAAATAGAGAATTTATGATAATTCTTGCACAACAATCCACACAAATTTATGCCTTTTCTATACATTAAATAAGCACAAATACTTTTAATATGCATATATATTAATTAACTTTTAATATACCAAAGAATTTTACTAATATGCTTTTAAAATAAGATAATATCTTAATATTGTTATTAAAATATATGCATATTATTACCTTATTTTTTATAATATATTTTTTTAAATTAAATAAATCATATTTATATTTATATACTTTTATTATGTTTTTATTTTATACTAATTTTTTGATTTTTTTATATTAAAATAAATATATTACATTTGTAACTACATTTTTTTTTTAAATAATAGCAATACCATATTGTACTATATTTAAAAGAACAGAAAATATTCTTCCAATGTAACTATGTAAGTGGTTTTAGTTATGGAAGAAAGAAAAACAATCAATTACCTATATAGCCTAGGTTACCAGTTCCAACAAAAAAAAAAAATCCTTTGGGTTAAATTTATGTGCAACCCCTAATATTTAAAATATTAAAATAAAAGTTAAATGTGAGTGAGCGTAAAATAGCCGAATACACCCCTCTTCCCACCCACGCTGAGTTGTTTTCCTCCCAACGAAAACTTTAAGCTGCGATCGCCGACGTAGTCGCCTTAAGTTGGCGCCGCCGTCAATTGCTTCCACTGCTGCTCCACCGACGCCGCGCCTCGCCATAATTTATTTTCTTCATCAACCACGCAGACTTCTTCTCTCCCAACAAAATTTCAGGTTTGTTTATGGTTCTGTAATTTCTATTTTTTTAATGCCACATTTAAAGTTGTCCTGCTATTAATGTCATATATGATTGAGTAATTATTTTTTGGTTTTTATTGGAATAATCTAATCCAACCAAAATTGACCCTGCTTCCAACCCTAAATCAGCACTCTCTCCTAGTCTTCTTGTAACTTTTAAACATTGTTTAGCGGTGGATTGTCCGCCTAGGGTTTCTGGTTTTCACCTTCTTCCTCCATATACGGGAAAATGGCATTATGTTTTTTTCATTGCTGATACTTATTCGCTCTTCTTTCTTTGTATGCTTAATCTGACAAAACATGTGAAGATCGATGTTGGTCCTCGGACTTGAGCATTTGTGTTAAACCAAATAAGTTTTATTTTTCGAAGTTAATTTTGGATTAATTTTGTTGTAACAGATATTCACTTGCCGTCTTCGCAACGGTTATTTTGTGTAATTTCTAGTCCTCTTTGTGTTTCTCTAATATTGCTTATAGTGCCATAAGGTTTTAAGTGCCAATGTTTCTTCAAACTAATAAAATACGACTGACTGCATTAGGAGATAGAGGGTAGCTCTAGCAATTACTTATGTTTCATATTTTTAGTAAAGATAAGAGTTATGAAATTTAGTGTTCCTTATTCAGATATTTACTGATATCAATTGTTCATTTTGTAATTACTCTAGATAACTTTTGCTTGACTATGATTTTGTTTCTGGAAATTATTTATGTTTCTCAGCATAGGTACCCTGATTATGTTAATCAATCCAAATTCCTTTGAATATATGTTGCCTTTGATCTTGTTTGAGAAATGCGATACTATTATTGCTATTGTTGCATGATGTATAGTACTCATCCAATTCATGATTACTTTTATATTTTTAAGGAGTTTAAAATTTGATACTCGTGTTGTACAATTTGTGTAATATAATACTCCAAAGAATGGTATAATTTATTATGTACTTTAATGTTCTATTTTGTTAACAGATGTATATTTGGTTATCATTATGATATATCAAGCTATTTCATATTATTGTTTATATTTTCTTAAAACTATTTCATATTAAATTTCACTTTAATTCTTGTTAAAGACTCGTATTTTAATTGTGTTTTAATTATTTGGCAAAAATAATAATATTTTAAATAAAAAATCATTAAAATAATAGAATTTGTTCTTAATTGACCCCTATTTACAAAATTAAGGGACAAAATGACACAAATGATCTAATCTGAAGGATTTCTGTGGCACCTCACCCTTTTTAATAAAACAAATTGGAACATTTTTGAAAATTTGCTAACTTATTGAGGGTAATAGTGTCATTTCAGTAGTCTTTGGCTGGTTTGCAATAAATGCATATGAAATTGCAAATAAGCCATTGCTACAGCCTAGACAGTTTCCCCTAAACTAGAGCCCCAGTACATTCGATTCGACATACCTTTCATTATCTCCCTCTTCCACACCAGCGCACCGGCGGTGAAGAATCCTCCATTATTGGAGTTGGCTAAGCTCCGGTGTTGCCATTAACCAAGCCAATAGTTTTGCGGCAATCAACTCTCCCATTCTTTGCATTCGTCAATCTTTATTAGTCCATCTCCTTCGTATGTGATATGTAAGATTCCTCATTTGACTCAGTTTGTGATTAGAATCAATTTGGGTTATTAACTGGCCGTTTCAAATGAATTATTCGTCATACTCTTAAGATAGGTTTCATGTCATAGAAAATGCCTCACTTTTATTTAGGTCATCGGCTTGTCGTTTTTGATAATCTAATTGGTTAGCGTTGAGTAGTCAGTGATTTGTGTAATTGGGCTTTGTGGTATATTGAAGGCTTTGATTTTATGATTTCGGTTTTATTCTTTATGTTTAGATTTGCAAATCTTGTATGGTACTGTGATATTGGATAGTTTAGTGATATAATACGATACTTTATTTACCTTTTATTTGTTCAAAGTGTTATTTTGAAAATTTTCAATACTTTTCGAGCTTTTTTTAGTGGATTTGTTGAATGCTTGAAATAATACTTCATGAATTTCGATCTTACTTTTTTTCCCAAGTTAATTGTGGCCTTAGGCATAGCACACTCTTGAGCCGCCCTTGGGTAATTATAGTTTAATGGATTGCTGGAAAGAGTGGTAAATAAACTATTGATGTGTGTTGAATGTTGATTCAATCATAGTAAACTCAATCTATTAGGTTTATCACTCAGATGATTTGTTGCTCCCAACATGTAATGTAAGTTTGTCTATATACGTTTGTCTGAAAGAGAAGGAAATCATGTATGCATTGACAAACTTTTTTTTCTTTCCTTCTATTATACTGGAAACTAAGAAGCTTTCTGAGATACAGTTACCTGATTGGCCTTGTGGTTACAACCTTGAACTAGGTTTTCAAACAGTAGACATTGAATAGAGCCTACCGGCTGTTAAGAGAAAAAAAATGAATGTAAACATAAGAAGAATAAGAAAATGATTGTTATGTCCTATAATAGAAGTGGACAACTTACAAATAGAACTTAGAACATTTCCAAGTTTGTTGGTATCTGGTGGTTTTCCTGGCTCTACTCATTGTCCTTTGCATTCTCTAACTAATGCATCTAAAATATGATGCCTTTTTTTTAATACCTCGCATGATTTATCTGTAACAATGACAACCTGATTTAATGATTTATGGCTGTTCTCTTGTGTGACTTCTCAAGAAGTTTGCTAATTTTGTCGTTCCTTTGCTGTCGCAGCAGTCTACAAACTAGCTAGTACTTTGAGTGTCTAGATTTCACATTTGCTGGGCTCTTCTCTTCCTTTGCATTTGGTGAAAAAATGTCGGTGACAGCAGGAGTTAGTGATACTGTGATTGCTATTAGGGAGAAACTCAGGGGTAAAATTGGTCAGACAAAAGTTAAAAGGTATTGGCCTGGTAAGGCTCCTGAGTGGGCAGATGATGTTGATGAAGATGGGGATATTAGAATGGCCAGTGCAGCTGCTCTGGAGAAGGCCTTCCCTACTAAGGAATATTCAGACTTTGTTCGTAAAGATGACCCAAGGCTTCGCCGTTTGGCTGAGAGCAAGATAGATAATCGTGAGGAAGTTAGAGCTGATCATAGGCGCATTCGCCAAGCTGAGGTCATCTCAACAATTGAAGAGGAAGCCAAGAGACAGGAAGGTTTGGATGCAGAGGAGGAGGATGAGGATGCCTTAGAGGAAAGGAGGAGGAGGATTAAAGAGAAGTTGCGCCAGAGGGAGCAAGAAGAAACTCCACTCCTTCCATCGGAAGATGAGGAGGAAGAAGAGGAAGAAGAGGAGGAGGAATCTGAATATGAGACTGACTCAGAGGAAGAACTTACAGGTGTAGCAATGGTGAAGCCTGTCTTTGTTCCCAAGTCAGAGAGAGATACTGTCGCTGAGCGTGAGCGTCTTGAGGCTGAAGAGCGGGCTATTGAGGAAATAAAAAAAAAGAAATTGGAAGATAGGAAAAGGGAGACGAAACAAATTTTGGTTGAGGAAATTCGGAGGGATGAAGAAATTCAAAGAAGCGTGGATCAGGAAGCAGATATCGGTGATGTTGATACGGATGATGAGGCTAATGAGGCTGAGGAGTATGAAACTTGGAAGGCAAGAGAGATTGCACGGATCAAAAGGGATAGGGAGAGCCGCGAGGCAATGTTGAAGGAGAAGGAAGAAATTGAGAAGCTGAGAAACATGACAGAGGAAGAAAGGAGGGAGTGGGAGAGGAAGAATCCAAAACCTTCTGCAGGTCGATCGAAGCAGAAATGGAGGTTCATGCAGAAGTATTTTCACAAGGGTGCCTTCTTTCAATCAGAAGCTGATGATCCTGCTACTACTATGGGGTCGGATGAAATATTCCACCGTGATTTCTCTGCTCCTACTGGAGAAGATAAGATGGATAAGTCAATTTTACCAAAGGTCATGCAGGTCAAGCACTTTGGTCGTAGTGGCAGGACAAAATGGACCCATCTTGTCAACGAGGACACTACTGATTGGAATAACCCGTAAGTTCACGTGTATTTTCTGGATGAACAGTACTTTTCCTATTGCTCACTGAAGTCTTAACAAATGCTTAATTACCTATCCTCAATTCATTCTTCATGTGTTCTGCATTAATTTGAACGAAACTACAAATTTATTCTGTTTCTTCTTTGAATTCATCTTGCATTTACCAAAGTAAAATCTTTTGAGATAGTATATATTCGTGGTTAGATTTTGAGATACATCAGTATTTTTTTCTTCCCTTTCTTCTTCTTATGGTAATAGTCATATATTTAGTTATTTGTTTTGTCATCAAACCTTAATTTCATTTTGTGATTGTGTTTCAGCTGGACATACAATGATCCTCTTCGGGCTAAGTACAATGCGAAAATGGCTGGAATGAATGCACCTATAGCAAAGCCTAAAGGAAGCAAGAAGTTAAAGGACTGGGAGTCTGGATGAATTTAAGCTGTCAATCATGGGCAGAATCCTGCTATTAGTTTATAAATTTTATGCGAGGATTATGTATTTCATGGCCGTTGTCTGCACATATTACATGCTCTGTACTTGTCTGTAGCAATACAAGATTTCTTTTGGTTTAAGCACAGGCATGCATGTATTAGCTTTTAATCTGTATGATGATTATATGTATTTGCAGGTCATTATTTACTGTTTCTAGATGATGTTATCACTAGAGTTATAGGGAGTGAATCATGATGTGGAATGCACGTGGCCTGCATCTATCATACGCCAATGCCTCATTTTGCACTTTACTGGTTCAACTTTTCCTTCATTTGATTGCCTTTCACCCACTTGTTGGTGAACGTGACACGTACGTATGAAAGGGACTCAGGAAATGCTAGATTTTTGTGCAAAAGCACAACATTGCATGAGATTTTGAACTGGTTAAAATTGAGTAACTCAACACAGGTTTTATAAGGTTTTTGTTGTTAGCTTTTTTGATGGATGTGGGGAATCTTATCTCAGTAGACTCCTTTGGGTCAACTTGAGTTTGCTAGCTTTTTTGATGGTTGTTTCATTAAGTTTCTAATAAATTTGTAGTGTAATATTATTTCATTTTAATTAAATATAATGTCATCTCATTTGAATTATAATCTTAATGTAATTAATTTTAAATATAATTTTTATTATAAATTAGAGATATTTAAATTAATATTATTTTATTATCCTCTTATTTTATTAAAAACAAGGTGAGGTAAGAGGATGATATGGATTATTAAAATGAATGAATTTTGTCATAAATTTTATTAAAATCTCGTTAATTTATACCTCTACGTGATCGTAGCTTAGTTTTCTTCGGTGAATAAATAAAATTCTAAAATGCTGCCTGGTATATCTAAATTGGAAAATCGATGTCCGTTTATTTAAGTATATAAAAGTGCTCCAAGTAATGGCATATTTTGCCTTTAATATTTTATTTTTAAATGAGTTTAATATTGGTTTAAAAAACAGGTATTGACATGTTAAAATTGAAAAATCAATTTCCATTTTAGACTAATAGTCTAATCACATGGAAAAAAAATTATTTAATATTCAAAAAATGTCTAAGGCTTAAAAAAAATTATTAATTGATGTTAAAAAATAGTCTAATCACAAATAGAAAATTATTATTATTATTTTTAATTTTTTTTGTGTGTTATTAGCACATCGCTCTAAACAAGTTAATATGCCACATGAAAATTTCTACGACCCTCTAACCGATACTAATCTACCTGATTTGATGAACCCCATAATTTTCTTCAAAGTAGGCAAACATTGCTAAAGAAAAATGGTGAGATTTTGGAGATGGATTTTCTTCAAGTAAATATGCTTCAAACCAATTCTTTGACAGACAATGGATGAAAGAGAATTCACACACCAATTCAAAATAAACCCTTTTACCAGAACCAATTTTTTTCCTCATCCATCTTCCTCCACATCTTAGCCTTGAAAGAAGGAACTGAAAGAGCAATCTGAACAGAAACTCTCTGCTCTTTCTCATAGCTTATTGAGTTTTTATTTTTTCCACCTCTTCTGCAAAATCTGATGCGAGTTCAACATTGTTCTTGCTGGTCGCGGAGCATCAGATTTTGGGGTTGACTCTGTTGTTGACACTGTTTGTAGAGAAGGCAAAGTAGATGAATCTTCATAGTCTTCATGTTTAAAAAATCACAAATATACCTTTAATTCTTTTGTAATATTCTTTTCTGGGCTGATTTATTTTGTAAAATCCATTATAGAGGAACTGTTACAATTGTTTTCATAGCAGTTTTACTGCCACGTGCAAATACAAATTTTACCGTAAGAAAAGGGAAAAAAATGAAAATGATATTTTATTTCTAATGTTCAACTCAAATTTCTAGAAAACAAAATAAATAAAATGGCTTTCTTATGAATTGACTTTTATATAGACTTCTGAAACAGACACATGAGTTCCATACAAATATAATAGAATTTGAATTTGTCACCGTTCTCTGATTTAACCTTGGTAATGTCACTTTTCTTAGAGCTGTGTCATGAATCCAGAATCCGAAGAAGGGCACTTTTCACTTTATCTACAGTAACTTTCTTCTGCCCTTCTGCTCCAGAAATGGATGACCTCTCTTCTTCTGCATCAGACAATTCATCGTCTGAAAGGGAAGGTTCATAAATAAAACCCCTTTGTCTTTCACTTACTCACTTTGTTGGTAGTAATTTCAGTTCACTATTTTTGGATCTTATGCTGGCAAGAGCTCCTAAATCTTCCCATGGGAAGTCATAATCATCGTCCTTATTTGATGAATCAGATGATTCACCGTATGAATTAGTAGTACATTGAAATTTTATAAAATATGGATTTGATTAACTTAGAGTGGATGTATAGATTATTTTTAATTTTTATCAAGTTTATAATTTAATAACTTAAATAAAACAACTAGATATGTAATCGTGTGTGAAAATAAGTACGAAAATAAAATAATAACACACGATATTTTTAAGTGGAAACAACCTAGGTCACAAACATGACCTAAGAGGAAAACCACCGGTTTATCGGACCACCTAATTTTTCACTATGAAAATCAAATGTTCAAATACAAACTCAGTTTTATGATATCCTTCTTAGGATACTGTCCCAATGTACTTTACTTATGAGCCCTTATATTAGCGTGAGCGGTTTCCAGACCAACGTTCCAATAAATTCCCTACTAATCATATCGTTCACAAAGTAATTTTTGAGTTTGTTTGAATACTCATCTTAATTACCTTGTTGACGCCTCTGTATATATTAATTCATTTTCTTCTTCTAATTTTGTTTCCCTTTTATATTCCACAATTTATAGCAATTCTTCTTCGCCTACGCCTACTATAGTTTGTAGCATTTTTTTTCTCGTCAGCTTTTTATTTTTCAGTTATACAAACTAATTAACCCTAATATGTCAATATATATAGATAATAATAATGCTTAATGATATTAGGGTTAGGTTAAATGTGTTTTGGTATTAGCTTTTCAAAGCCTATTAAAAACAAAAACTTAATATTATCTTAAGATATATTATAAAAATATTTAATTAATAATTTCATAAATTAATTAAAGTTTGAATAAATATTTTAACATAAAATATAATTTCAGATTTATGAAAATATGTTATTAAATGTATAAATGCAGTCATATGTGTCGTAATTATAAAATATATACCTATAGTACGATTATCTAAAACTTGAGCATTTGTTTGGCTTTTCTTGATGGACTTGATAGCAGACCTAAAAACAAATTTACAGGTAAATATTTTGTCCACGAAAATAGCCAACACTCATGGTCCATACAAACTCCCCCTTTGGCATTTTCGTGTGACAAAACATCTCTCTCACTACATTACGCTTATAAAAATAAGATAAAAATACAATGATATCCTAGATTTCATAGTGGAACTATCCTATGGTCCGGTAGATCCATCTTCGCTGCAACTTGACAAGCTTGTAAGTAACTGAAATGACATTGAAAAGAATAGAACAACTTGGCATGAAAGCCTCATTGTATATTAGTTCAGTTTACATAGAAATAAGCGAAGTGTAAAGAATATTCATGTAGTATGCATTCATATCAATTAAGCTTAATTAAATATGTTCTCCCCTATATGCATAACAAAATAAAAACATGAGAGTAAAACACATTATTCTCTCCCCCGTTTTGACATACGAGAAGGACAAATCATTAGACAAAGCAATGAAGTTAAAATCTTCCTAAAGATATAGCAATGTAAAAGTAGAATAATGTAGAAATGCAATATGCTTTAAATTCACTCTAAGTTCTATGACTTTCTAACTTAGAAACAAATTAAAAAAAGATAATAAATAAAAATGAATAAAAATCAGTTTTTTTTTTGTAATTTTCATAACTAACCACATAAGGTATTAAACTCATTTATTTACAAACAAAACACATAACCAATTGAGAACTCATCATTTTTTAACTCCAATTTTGATTATTTATCATATAAATAAATAAGTAGAATATAAGAGGTGCACACGCACACTTCACACATATAATGACATATTGACATTTACTTAAAGTAGTATACATGTTTAAACTCCACAAATATGTCAATTAATTCATTTATGACCTATCAGGAAAGACTCAAAAGAAAAAAATTATCACCTATCATGTAAAAACTATAATCGAGTCTTCAATCTTACAAAATAAAGTATAACTTCTAAAGGACTTATTTTTTTTCATACATATGAGGTAAATTATATTTTTTTTGTAACCTCTATTGGCTCTTTCCTTTTGTGCATTCAATATACAAGATTTATAAGTAGTCACTTTTTTGCATAATCTTTTCTCTCTTCTCTTTTTTTTGCACGAGCCATAAACCCAGCATGATGACTTTCACACTAGTTGTGAGGTAGCCCTCTTCGTTCACTGCGGTAGCTTCACACATCATAGTAGGTATCACTCTCAATACTAGGTTCCTCCATACGGTAAAATTTTAGTAAGCAAAAGTAGAACTCAACACAATTTTACAATCAAGATTAGTTAAAGTTCTAGAATCTTTCAAGAAAATTCATAAACTTCAAGCATAACATATATGTGTGTTCGTGAGTGTGTGAAGAAGTTTATGTCAACATCGATCATCACATGTATAAGAATATATGTGTATGCATAAGCCAAAATTGTAGAATAATTTATACAATAAATATCAAAATGATTTGAGTCACTAAAAATGAGATTATGTGTATGGAAGTATTAAATAAGTTGAATACTGTGTTGGCCAAACAAGGATGCTTTTTTTGTAATAAAATTTGAAATTCAATTTGAGGGAGAAATTCCCAAGGCACTTCTGAGATACTCAAATATTTGAGTGTCTATGGCTTTAGTGAATATATCAGCTAATTGTCTCTCAGTTAGTACAAATTCAAGTGTCACTATTTTCTCTTCAACTAATTCTCGAATAAAGTGATGCCTAATTTCAATGTGCTTAGTTCTAGAATGTTGAACCGGGTTCTTAGAAATACATATAGCACTAAAGTTATCACAATATAAGGGCATCATACCTTGTGGTTGACCGTAGTCCTTGAGCATGTTTTTCATCCAAAGCATTTGTGTGCAAGAGCTTCCTGTAGCAATGTATTCCGCTTCAGTTGTAGAGAGTGAGATAGAGTTCTACTTTTTACTGTGCCATGATACTAAGTTGTTTCCAATGTAGAAACAACCACCTGATGTGCTCTTCCTATCATCCTGGTTGCCTGCCTAGTCGGCATCTGTAAAACCACTTACTTCACAAGTAGTGTCAGTAGTAAAATATAAACCATAATTACTTGTTCCTGAGATATACCTGATGATTCTCTTTACATTCTCTAAGTGTGATTCCTTAGGGTCAGCTTGATAACGGGCACACACACCCTAACACTAAAACATATGTCAGGTCTAGTTGTAGTGAGGTAAAGTAAACTACCTATCATACTCCTATAAAGGGTTTGATCAACACTTTTACCTTGAGTGTCCTTTGTAATTTTTGTGCTGGTACCTAAAGGAGTCCTTAATGGCTTGCTAGTTTCAAGACCAAACCTTTTAACAAGGTTGCAGGCATACTTGGTTTGAGAAATAAATATATTATCACTAGATTGTTTAATTTGCAAACCAAGGAAGAAAGTCATTTCACCTACCATGGACATTTCAAATTCATTTTTCATAACATGCACAAAATCATCCACTAGTGTACTAGATGTGGATCCAAAAACTATGTCATCCACATAAATTTGAGCAATAAAGATCTCTTCACTACTCCTTTTAATGAATAAAGTCTTATCAACTCCCCCTCGAATAAATCCCTTGTTCAAAAGATAGTTGGTAAGTCTCTCATACCATGCTCGTGGAGCTTGTTTCAAACCATACAGAGCCTTTTTGAGTTTGTAAACATGATTTGGAAATTTCGGATCAACAAATCCTTTTGGTTGTTCCACGTACACCTCCTCATTCAAAAATCCATTCAAAAAGGCAAACTTAACATCCATTTGATATAATTTGAACTTCATATGATAGGAAATGGCAAGTAAAATCCTAATTGACTCTAGTCTAGCTACAGGTGCAAATGTTTCATCAAAGTCAACTCCTTCTACTTGCGTGTAACCTTGAGCTACTAACCTAGCCTTATTTCTAACAACAATGTCATGCTCATCAGATTTATTTTTGAACACCCATTTTGTTCCAATAACATTTTTGTTTTAAGGCTTAGGTACTAATACCCACACATGATTTATTTCAAATTGAGCTAACTCATCATTCATAGAATTTATCCAAAATTCATCCCTAAGGGCTTCATTCACATTTTTTGGTTTAAATTGAGAAATATAGCATAAATGGGTTACCTCAATTATTTGTCGTTTTCTTGTTACCATGCTTGCATTAGGATCTCCAATTATATTCTTAATAGGATGATTTTTTGAAGTTCGAGTTGGATTTATCATTGATGAGGTTGATGCTTCTTCCTTCTTTTCTTCTCTTTCCTCTAACTCTTCTTCTTTTATTCCAATTGTGTCACTGGTCATTGTTAATTGAGGTGTTGTGAAATTTTCTTCATTTCCAACTTCTTCACTTGTAATCTTCTTACCCCCATCATCTATAACAACATTTATGGATTCCATAACTACATTAGTTCTACAATTGAAGACTATATAAGCTCTACTATTTAGGAAATAACCAAGAAATATACCTTCATCACTTCTTGAATCAAACTTACCCAACTGTTCTCGATCTCTAAGTATGTAGCATTTACTTCCAAAAACATACATAAATTTCAGATTGGGTTTTTTACCTCTCCATATCTCATAGGGAGTTTGGTTTGTACCTGGGCGAAGATATACACGATTTATAATGTGACATGCAATGTTTATAGCTTCAGCCCAAAACCTTTTGGAGACTCCTTTGGCATGCATCATTACTCTTGCCATCTCTTGAAGTATCCTATTTTTCCTTTCAACTACTCCATTTTGTTGAGGTGAGATAGGAGCGGAGAATTCATGAAAGATACCATGTTCTTTGCAGAAGTTAGCATACTTGGTGTTTTCAAACTCTTTTCCATGGTCTGTTCTCAATCTCTTGATGATTACTATTTTGTCACCTACTTCAACCTACACTCTTGTACAATATGAGACAAAGAACTCAAAAGCATCTGACTTATCTCTAAGAAAGTCTACCCACGTGTAGCGAGAAAAGTCATCTACTACAACTATGATATATTTCTTACCTCCAATACTTTCTGTTCTCATAGGACCCATAAGGTCAATATGTATCAATTCTAATACCCTGTTTGTATTTATACTCTTGATCTTCTTATAAGTAATCCTAGTTTGTTTACCCAATTGACATAGTCCACATATAGGTGTTTCAATTTTTGAAAGAATAGGTAAACCACGCATAGTCTCAATTTTACTTAATCTAATCAGATCTTTAAAATTAATATGACCTAGCTTTTTGTGCCACAAGTTAGTTGAGTCATTGCTAGCTAGGTTACATGTTACTGTGGGTGATGTATCAATACAATAACAATTGTCATGTGATCTGATTCCCTTAATTATACATTCACCCTTTTGATCTGTTACAATACAGTGATTATTTGTAAATTGTATATTAAAATCACTATCACATATTTGACTTATGCTAATCAAGTTTTCCTTAAGTCCTTCCACATATAAAACTTCATCAAGTTTAGGGATACCCTTTATTTGAACAGAGCCTTTTTCCAATAATTTTAGATGTTTTACCATCACCAAAGGTAACTGTCCCTTCATTGTATTCCTTAAAGGTTTTAAACAAAGAATGATTCCCCATCATGTGTCTAGAGCATCCACTATCAAAATACCAAGCGGTATTTGATTTAACTTTAAATGCTATATGGGCCACAAAGCAGTGCAACTCAGATTTCTTAACCCATCTTTTTTTAATTTTGGACATTTGAGTTACCGATTTCTTATATTCCTATTTTGTGTAGTTCTTGTAGTAAAAACTTTACATTTTGAAATTTTTTGAGGTGCTTTAGAAACATTTGTATTCGTGATAGAATCATAAGCATAAAGAAATCTACACTTAGGTCTAATATGTCCTTTCCTACCACAATGATGACAGATGGGAACAAACTGAATTTTCTTAGAATGATAAGGTGCAAAAACTACCTTCCCTGCCTGAGCAATATTGGGTTTTACAAATTGAGTTTTGGATGATGAAGGTGTTGATTGTTCATCTATGTATCAAAGACCTCTCTTATCTCCATGTGGCTTGTTGCGTGTTTTTCAACACACGAACTCGTGCAAGTATACACGGTCGCAAGTAATAACATTTATAAGTAAAGATCGATCCCACGGAGATTTTTTACTATAGTTTGTTGAGTACTAAAATTATTTCTCTCTGATTTTATCCAAAATAATCGTTGATATGAAAAAAAAGGTAAAAAGAAAATAAAAGAACTCTAGGATTGCAATTCTTCACCAAACTAATCCACTACAATCATATTATTTTCTTTGGATTTATATTTTTTAGTACATTTAATTTGTCAACCGAAAACTTCTTTTTTATTCATACATCTCTTCCGAGCTCCGTACAAACACACCTCGTTAAATTAATTCACTATATCTCTATGAGAATTAAATTTAATAAGATTCATTAAGTTCTAAGTTCTCAAATGGCCACACATACAATTAGGGTATATTCCTATCCTTCATCATACATGTCATTCTATTTACGAAAGCAATATAGACAAAAATGCCTTTCTCAAGTTTATTTTTATGCCACAAATCGTTTTGATAAAATTCGTAAATAATCAAAAAGCATTAAGCACAAAATAGAACGAACAAATCGAACGTCTTATAAATCTATAAACAAAAATAATTAAAATTAAAGCTTCATAAATTTAGATCAAATGCAACCCTAGAAAAAATTAAATTACTTCATAAAATTAAAATTAAAATTACAAAAGATTCATAAAAATAAGATGAAGAATAAGAAAAATTAAAACATCAAGAAAAGAAAATATTTGGCACACGCAGAACACAACAAAAGCCAAAAAATGGCTTCTGCGTGTTCTGCAGTCCAAAACCGAACACTACAAAATTTCTAAACTCCACAAAAACTCTTCTCCAACCCAAAAAACTTTTTCTACAACTAAAAACTATCTCCTATTTATAGCTAAAAAATACATCTAAAATATTACATTTTTATTTTATTTTTTTATCGAAAACGCGTAATTAATTTTTATCGAAAAAATAAAATCACGCGTATCGATTTTTGTATCGAAAATCTTATTTAATTTACGCGTGAAACAGGGCCGCCGTCGATTTTTTTTTAAATTCAAAGTGCATGCCACGTGTCGGCCTCGATTCGTTGAAAGATTTCCCCAAGGCCACGTGGCAAAGACATCATCGGGTACACAAACCGGCCGCACGTAGAACGGCGCGCACAGGATTGGCGCGCCGAAACCGAGGCAACTACTGAAACGGGTCGTGATACACATGCCGCGCGTATTGTAAATAGCCACGTGTCGCCGTACGGTTAGCTTAAATCTTCGTGGGACACGTACAGCATTCTTATTCCGTAAAACCGAAGACGCACGCCGCCAGAGCGGACCGCGTCACACGCGGATTGTCACATTGGGCCGCGGCGCGCGACAGCTGACGGACGCGTTCAATCCGGGACCGTCGATATGATCCAACGGCCGCCGATCGTCTCTGGGAATCGCGGCCCGACGCGGGTCCCACTCGACGGCCGCGCAACACGCGGTGAGCCCACCGGGAACGCCGAGCCGCGCGAAGAAGTTGTCTCTCGCACCCACTCTCCTCGGGCCGGGCTCGAGAGCACGCGCGAATCTCGAGCCGTAGAATCTTTGATCTGACGGGCCCACGTCAAGCGAGTGTAATATCAAGGCGTGGCCTTCTTCTTTCCTCGCGCGAAAACTAAACTTTTATTAATTATATTTTCACCCACATATATATTTCAAATTACATTTTCAACTTTCTTAAATTACAGTTTAGCCCTTTATTAATTTTAAATTAAATTTTTAACTTTTAATAATTATAATTAAGCCCAAATTTAATTTAAATCATATTTTCGATTTATATAAATTGTAATTAAGAAACTATATTATCATAAATTATATTTGTGGACAAAAATACGAAATTAAGTACATTTCCGATACAAATTATTTAATTTTATTAAAAATGTATTTTTAGCAAATAAAAGGAAAATATTAATTTATTTAACAAAAATTAATAAATATTAAACGAACATAGCAATTATCATTACTAAAATTGATGCAAATAACTGTATAAAATACAGTTATCATGGCTTTCCATAGTCTAGGACTTTGGTTAATTTTTCAGCACCAATGGTCAAATTCTTCATCGTTTCTTTAGCAATACTAAGTTCTTGCTTGAGATTTTTGTTTTCCTCAATGGTTTCTGCAAGTCTCAAATTCAAAGCATTAATATGATCAAACAATTCATTTTTATCTTTCTCTAGGTTAGAGGAATTTGTTTTATGAACATTGATGATATCATTAAGTTTAGTTACTTCCATAAGCAATTTATCTCTCTCTTTCTTGGCACCTAGACAATCCATGAATAGTTCCTCATAATTCGATACATTAAACTTAGATAGTAAGATAGAAGAGTTTACTTCCTCATTTTCTTCATCCGAGCTAAGGTCGGAGTCATTATGATGTGCATTGGCAGTTGTGGTGAAGGCACAATAATTAGTGTCATCATCCTCTGAGTTACTAGCATTTTCCTGCTCACTTTCTATGTCATTGAGTGTAGCATTAAAGGATTTTCCAAATTTCTTTTTATTGTTAGCACAATCTGTAAAAATATGACCAAATCCCCCACAAGTAAAGCATTGAGGACTAGTGGGCTTACTTTTCTTACCATCAAGGCTAGGAGACTTGATTTCCCTTGACTTTCGGTCATTCGAACGACTGGATTATCCCTTGTTGGAATGATTATTCTGTTGACCCTTCTTCTTCATGAACTTCTTAAATTTTCGTGCTAACAAGACTAGTGACTCATCATTCATATCATCATCACTATCAGAGATGTCCTTTTTGGAGCTTTTGAATGCCACATCCTTATTTTTCTTGGGTGGATCAAGAGAAAGCTCATAGGTTTGGATTGACCCGACAAGTTCATCAATTTTTAGTGTGTCTACATTCTTGCTTTCCTCTATCGCTGTAACTTTCATCTTATAGTCAGCTGTTAAAGAGCTTAGGAGTTTGCGCACTTGTATAGGTTGTGGAATTTTCTCACCAAGGTTAGAACAAGCATTAGTGATATCACAGAAGCGAGCATAGAATTGACCAAAAGTTTCATTGTTGCTCATTTTAATAGAATCAAACTCAGATGTTAGCAATCTCAATTTTGTTTGTTTTACTTGGGAAGTTCCTTCATGAGCAAGAGCAAGTGCATTCCATGCATCTTTAGCAGTCTCACAGTCGGAGATGCAATGACACTCATCCATCGACACTGCATCGAATATTGAGCTTAGACCTTTTTGGTTTGCCCCACTAATGGTGCGTTCTTCAATGGTCTAGTCTTTTCTTGGATTTATGATTGATACACCATCTTTCATTACAACAGGTGGTTCCCAACCATCAAGAATAGCATCCCAGAATTTTTCATCTTGTTTGAGAAAGGCTTGCATGCGAGCCTTCCAGTAAGGGTAATTAAACCCATCAAAGAGTGTGGGTCTAACAGATGACCCACCTTCTTTCATTTGGTCCATAAGTAAGTGTGTGTGTCCCTAAGGATCAATCTCACTAAGTGTGTCTAGTGTTTGCTCTGATACCAATTGAAAGTTTATAAAATATGGACCTGATTAACCTAGAGGGGGTGAATAGGTTATTCTTAATTTTTATCAAGTTTATAATTTAATAACCTAAACAAAGTAGCCAGACATGTGATCTTGTGTAAAGATAAGTGTGGAAATAAAATAATAACACACGATATTTTTAGGTGGAAACAACATAGGCCACAAGCATGACCTAAGAGGAAAACCATTGGTCCACCTGACCACCTAACTTTCCACTATGAAAATCAAATGTTCAAGTACAAACTCGGTCTTATGCTACCTGTTGTGTGTTTTACAACACACATAAAATCGTGCAAGCATACACGGTCACAAGTAATAAAGATTTGTAAATAAAGATCGTTCCCACGGAGATTTGTTACTATAGTTTGTTGAGTACTAAAATTGTATCTCTCTAATTTTATCCAAAATAATCGTTGATATGGAAAAAATTAAGAAAAAGGTTTAAAAATAAAATAAAAGAAATCTAAGATTGCAAATTTTCACCAAATTATTCCACTCTAATCATATTATTTTCTTTTGATTTATATTTTTTAGTACATTTAATTTGTCAACCGAAAACTTCTATTTTTATTCATACATCTCTTCCGAAGAATGTATAAACACACCTCGTTAAATTAATTCACTATATATCTATGAGAATTAAATTTAATAAGATTAAATTAAGTTTTAAGTTCTCAAAATGGCCACGTATACAATTAGGGTATATTCCTATCCTTCATCGTACATGTCATTCTATTTACGAGCAATACACACACAAATGCCTCTTCCAAGTTTATTTATGTGCCACAGATCGTTTTGATAAGATTAAGTAAATAATCAAAAAGCATTAAGCACAAAATAGAATGAACAACCGAACGTCTTATAAATCTATCAAAAATAATTAAAATCAAAGCTTCATAAATTTAGATCAAATAACCCTAGAAAAATTAAATTACTTCATAAATTAAAAATAAAAATTACAAATGGGTTCAAGGAAAATTAAAGGAAGAAGAAGGAAAATTAAAACATGAAGAAACGAAAATATTTGGCACACATGGAACAGAAGCCAAAAATGGCTTCTGCGTGTTCCACCGTCCAACTCCAAACACTACAGAAAATCCAAAACTAAACTCTTAAAAAAACTTCTAAACTCTATCATAATATCACCTATTTATAGCTAAAAAAATACATCTAAAATAATACATTTTTTTACTTTTCAGAAACGCGTAAAAAAATATTCCCTCGAAACTAAAATCGACGCGTTTCGAAATTCGATATCGAAAAACTTAAAAATCACGCGTAGACAGGTGCCATTCGGATTTTATTTAAATTCAAAGTGCATGCCACGTGTCCACATCTGATTCGCTACAAGGATTAATGCGGACAAGTGGCAGCATTTCATTAGCTGCGAGAAACGGGCGCACGATGGATTGTTGCACGGGAGCCAATGGCTACAAAACGGGCGTGATCCAGCACTGTCGCGTGCATTGCAAAATACCACGTGTCATAATATTGTTGGCTTCAAAATAAAGGAGACACGTGGCTACTTCTTATTCAGGAGACTTTGATGGTGCACGCCGCTTGGATGAACCGCGTCGCACACGATTTTTAGACAAACGGGTTGGGCCGGCAACTTGTTTCCACGCGCTTCAATCCGGGACCGATTCATCGATCCAACGCGGTGAGAGATGCGCCCTGGAAATTTCGCACTCGTGACACGCGGGTCCCACTCTGCACACGCCGACTCGCGTAGTAGGGCCCCAACTCGGGGCCGAGCTGTGTAAAAGCATTTGCGCACACGCGATTTGGTCGGCCGTGATCTGGATGCGCGAATCGTAGCTGTTTATTCTTTAATCGGACAGTCCATGGTTGGCGCTTGTGGTTTCCGCGTGGTTCTTCTAATCTGCGCAGAAAATTTAATTTTCTTAATTATATTTTGACCCACAAATATATTTCAAATTACATTTTTAACTTTCTTAAATTACAGTTAAGCCTTTTGCTAATTTTAAATTAAATTTTTAAACTTTTAATAATTATAATTATGCCCAAATTCAATTTAAATTATATTTTTGATTTTTAGAAATTGTAATTAATAACTATATTATTTGAAATTATATTTGTGGAAATAAATATGAAATTAAGTACATTTTCGATACAAATTATTTAATTTTATTAAAAATGTATTTCTTAACACATAAAAGGTAAATATTAATTTATTTAATAAAATTAAACAAAAATGTAAAGAACATAGCAATTATCATTAATAAAATCGATGAAAATGACTGTATAAAATACAATTATCACTACCCTCCTTAGGATACTGCCCCAATGTACTTTACTTACGAGCCCCTACTCTGTTTTCATAGTTTCCAATATTAGCGTGAGCGGTTTCCATACCAACGTTCTAATAAGCTCCCTGCCACCCTATTATTAACGTTATCTTGCTTACTAGAGACAACATTTTCAAAGGTCAATGAATCTGGAGCTTTATATTTAGGAATGAAGAAAACGGATTCTACTTTCACCCTTTGCATTATTTGTAGAAAGTATGCTAGTTTTCTGTATCCATGCTTCTGATAATGTTACAAATAGTTGCAGAGAGGAAGAAGAAGATATGACAACAGAAGAAAGGAGAGGTTGATTTTTTGTATAACTCTCTGATATTTTTTATTGAATTAAGTGATAGCCTTACACGCACATAGATTATAAGAAAATTAGACTAACTTTCATATTTCTAACTGAATTCAATGATTTCCTACTCACACGTTTAGCTTGCATCGTTTCCATCTGGTTCGTGCACCACCACGCGCTTACACCCATGACGAGCACATTACGGCTACAAATATCGTATAATCATGCTAATAAACGTACCTCTTAAGAAATAAATTTTTGAACAAGCTAATATTATATCCTTCTGGGTGCTCTTTCAATATTTCTTTTAAAAGCTTTTCACAGTTGGCTAAGACTTCAAGCCTTGACCTGAACAAAGGATTCTTCTTAGAGACAAGTTTTGCTTCAGCATGTTGAGCATTCTCAATATTTGTCTCTCTATCATGATCGTATAATTTATGCGTGTCACTTTGTGATTGCATACCTAAAATGATAGATTTCAACTCATTTGTACTGTGAGGATCTCCCAAATAAAAATTCTTTACAAAAGAACTTGAAACTTTGTAAAGGTTATGAGTGTTAGTTATTTTCATGTACAAAATATTTACGTATAATTTTATCTTTAAGCTCGTTATCAAGTCTTTCAAGAATATCAAGTATTTTAAGAAAAGTAAAAAAAATGCTTAGATTTTGAATAGTTATAATTCAGATATATCTTTTATAACTATCACGCATAGAATTACATACATGTTTAAGTTCATTTCATAGAGGCTCTTGTTTGGATCAATTCTGATATTACATGATAAAAAATATTAACCTTCTTAGATAGAAGGATCGATCTACAATCGATCACAATTCAATCCCCTCTCAGTGTAAAAACTAAGCACACCATTTTACATAGAGGGATTGATCCCTCTTATAGATAGATCGATCATCTTCTGAAGGATCGATCTAATTTCGATACTTTTTCCACCCCTTGTTACATTGACGTAACTTATTTTGGGGAAGGATTGATCTCATTATCGAGAATTGACATACTTCATTCTTTCCAATTCGTATCTTAATCCCAATCAATAGCCAATTACTTGTAAAATTATGGCATATCAGATGTGTGACGTTTTGCACTTTAGGTTTTTTATAAATACCATTCTTCTCTCACAATTAAATACATAATTACAGAGCATTTGAGCATAAGGTTTTAAAAATTAGGTTTCCTTTCTCTTTTACTTCACCTTAATAGGTTGAACTTCATCTCATCATATATTTTCATATGATTATGCTAGTATAGATTTGAGTTTATTTTTTTTATATTTTCATATTCATATAACTTCTTCTTGATTAGGGTCTTGCATGTTTAGATTAAATAATTGTGTATATGATCATGATTATTTGATTTAATTATTAAATTTTAAAAAAATTATTTTTATTGAACTTGTGTTTAATCTACTTACTCTAAGATTTGTTAGTTGATTTAATTTAAATGATATATATTTTGAATCATCTAGTTTGGATTATTCATTATTAATTATATTCTAGAACACGCATGGCTATGTTTTTTTTGTGCTAACCTTGGTTGCAAGTTGATTTGGAACATGTCTGATTGGCTAGAAGTTAATTAGAATGTTAGTATAGATACTGCTCACGCTAGTCTTTAAAACTCTTAAAATAAGAAACATTGAAACGTTTGGTCAATATTATGCCGTTTTTATGATGTTACTATTGCTTGCTCTAAATTTGGTGAGAAAATTCCTCAGCCTATAGAGGATAGCAAAAATGTGGACACCTTGAATATTGGTGAACTAGTTGGGTCCATCCAAACATATGAACTTACTCTTGAACTATCCAAGAAGAACGAAGACGTGGAATTCAAAAGCTCTAAAAAGGTAAATTCTAAAAATGATAATAATTCAGATGATGAATATATTGTTTTATTTGTACACAGGTTTAAGAAGTACCTTAATACAAAGAATAAAAAAACAACTCATCAAACAAGGGACACCAGAACCTATTCAGGAACAGAATGTTAAAGGAACCTAACCCTAAGGGGTTCAAATGGTAAGAAATATAAACCCGTTGGCCTTCAATATTTTACCTATAGTGATTTTGGTCATGTATCTACAGAGTGTGAAAACAATAAGAAGAAACCTAGAAGAGCACTCAATACTACTCTTAGTGATATGAAGAGTGAACAGAAGAAAGAAAATAATTCTAAAGATGGTAGAGCTAACTATTGTGCCTTCATCACAAGAGCCACTGCACATTCAAACTATTCCTACACTAGCTTGGATAAAGATAGTGAGGGAGTTAACTCTTCTTTTTATTTTAGCTAAAAATAATGCATCTAGTTTTGAAGAATTATTTAGATATTGTATAGATGCAAAGGAACAAAAAGGACAAACTTTTAAATTAAGTGGAAAATTTAAATGAAATAGTTAGTGTTCAAAAAGACACTTTAACCTTAGAAAAAGAAAATTTAAATCTATCTGTGCAAATTGAAACTCTTGATCTAAGTCTTACAAGAACAAGACAATAAAACTATAAGCTCAAAAAATAACTTTTTATTGCTAAGAAGACAATGAAAAGCTTGACATTAGGTGCTAAAAAACTTAACAAAGTTTCAAGTTATGGAAAGTCACTAGTGATACATGAGGTCTTGGTTATAAGGATGAAAGATCCACACTATCAATGTCAAAAACCATATTTGTAAGGTTCTCTAACTATACTCCAATTATTACTACAATTGTAAAGAATCATTGCACATGAGGTAGAAACAAATGCTAAGTTTATGCATGTCTATCATCATTATGGTAGGAAATGTCATATAATATCAAAATATAAGCTTTCAATGAATGATCTAATCTTAATAAAATTCCTTCCATGTTTCACATAGTAAAACTCATAACCATAATTCTTGTATGCATATTTCATCATATTCTAGGATGAATGAAAATTATAGTAATTGTTTGGACATATAGATAAACCCGAAGTCCTATCCATCTAACAGTTTGACCTAGGGGTGTCCACCGGTCCGGTTCGGTTTTGGAAAAAAAAATTCACCGGATCGGACCGTTTATATTACTTGGACCAGACCAGACTGGGCTGTTTGATTTATAAAACCGTTCGGTCCGGTCCGGTTCGATTTTCTGGTTTGGTTCAGTTTTTGGACATCTTTAATGAGAAATAATGTGAAATTTTTAATATATTTATTAAATCAGTTCGGTCTGATTTGACCGATTTAAACCATACCGGACCGTTTGAAAAACGGTTTTAATAAATACAAATCGGACCAGACCATTTAATTTGTAAAATCGTTCAATCCGGTCCAGTCCGGACCAGTTTATGGACACCCCTAGTCTGACCTAATTGACAACCCTAGCTATCAAAAGAGGTCATCTCAAAAGAACCTACATATGCCCAGGCCACAATGAAACCGATAGTATAAATTTGGCTACGTATAGAAGCCCTGGTGTTTTGAAGATCGACCTCGAGACCGAGCCATGGTTTGGTTGACCTTAAGCTGTAGATGTATTTTTCTTTACTCTTATACCCCTTTAACACGTTATGACGTGTACTCCCTATGTAATCGATATGTGTATATGCAATGCTCTCTCTCTATATATATATATAGACTTCCTAAGGGATCCATAAATAAATGATGAAATTAATTTTATTCAAAGTGTGACTATCCATTAACAACATAAATATATGTAGACAAGACATACAAACATAGTAACACATATAGTGACACATCGACAATCACTAAAAGTAAAATATGTGTTGAAACAATAATAGGACTTCAATTTATTTATTTATGATCATTTATGAAAGATTTAAAGAAAAGAATATCATTTATCATGAAAAATTACAATTGAATTCATACTTACATGTAAAAAACATTTACTTACCAAGAGAGGAATTAAATAATTTTTTTTTTGTATTTCCTTCTTTTATTTTTTGTGAGGGATTGGTTATTTATTTTCTTTTTATATAACGATTTGTGGCTCTTTATTTTTGTCCATGCAAAAGCTTTTGTATTTTTCTTTTTCCTTCAATATTATTATTATTTTTAATGAAATATACACAAACCAAAAACCTAATATAATGACTTTTACACTAGTTATGAGGTAGCAATATTTGCTGACTGTTGTAGCTTTACACATCATAGTAGGTATCCTTCTCAAAACTAAGTGTCTCTCTATAATAACATTTTAGAAAGTAAAAGATAGATATCAAAATAACTTTGTATTTAAGGTTAGTTCATTCCCTAAAATCTCACAAAATCAATCATAAACTTTAAGCATAACATATATATGTGTGTCCAATAAGTGTGTAAGTAGGTTCATATCAATATCGATCTCTAGATGTGAAAAATATGTAAATGTACAAGTTAAAATATCTATTTGTATAAGGTATAGCCATTCAAATAAATATGAATAAAGTACATAATGATCATATCAATCTTAAAGCATGTTTACTTTCTTCCTTTTTATTTTTTATTTCTTTTACTTTTTTTGGAAACTAAAGAAACATTAATAAAAATAAAAACTAACTAACTAACTAAAAATGCTCACCTAGGGTCAATAAGTACTCAAACAAAAGTATCTAGGTGAAACAATAAAGAACGACAGTGATGTAATCAGAAAGAGATAATCTTTTCTAACCCAAACTTTCTTGAACTTTGGTTTCTTTATATCTTTAGGTCGGAAATCAACTATGTTAGTTTTCATTGGCATATTCTTGCACTTACCTTTAGATTTTTCATTCATCTTAAATGAAGATGCAACATACATGGTAGGATAATGATAATTAACCCTACAATTCTAAGTGTTGAATTTTACATGCTTTTTTAAACCAACAACTTTATGCTTTTTAGTATAATTTTTGAACATGCTATTATAATTTCCATTATTCTTAGAATGTGATACAACTTACACAAATGGATGATGGTTATGAGTCCTACTATGTGAAGCATGGAAAGTATTATTACATTTAGAAACATTTATCAAAATCTAAACTTGGGTATAATATGACATTTCCTACCACAATGATGACAGATATGCACAAACTTAACAAATTTTTCAATCACAAGTGCAACTATTCTTTGTGTATAATGGGTAATATAAGGAATAGGGTTAGAAGACCTTATAGATGTGGTTTTTGATATTAAAGGAGTGGAGCTCTCATCCTTATAACCAATGTTATGTGTATCATGTAAGGAGGACATGTTTGAAGGTTTGAAAAATTTAGTGGATTTTGAAGGAGATGTCGTAGTGTACTTACCTATATATCCTAACACTCTCTTGTTTCCAACTAGCTTTCTATAATCCATAACTTTATTCAACCTTTCAGCTCCAACTATAAACTCTTTACTACTTCCTTTAATTGTTCAAGTTCTTGCATAAGATTAATGTTTTACTATTTAACATCTACAAGACTTGAATTCAAAATATTAACAGTTTCAGGAAATTCAAGTTTTTCTTTTTCTATAATTGAGGAATTTATTTCAAAGGAATTAATTTTTTTCATTTAGTTTAGCTACTTCCTTTTTGCATCTTATAGAATCTATGAATATTTCATTAGTACTAATGATATTAAATTTGTTGAGTAGAAATTGAGCATCACTTTCCTCATCATCTAAACCAATGTCAAACTTATTGAATTATCTACTTGCAATTGCATTAAATGTCAAATAGTTATTTTTTGATTGAACTAGATTGTCATTATAATTTTTAGAGTCAGTAAGTGCAGCATTGAAAGCACTTCCAATTTGGTTCTTCTTGTTTTCATAGTCAACTATGACCCATTGATAACTGTATTTTATATAGTTATTTTCACCTATTTTATTGATTATAAATGCTATGTTCTATGTATTTTTAGATAATTTTAGTTTAATAAATTAGTATTTACTGTTTTTTTATATATTTTAATAAAATTAAGTAAATTGTATCGAAAACGTACTTAAATGCTAATTTGTACCCAAAAATAGAATTTTAAATAAAAGAGTTATTAATTGTAAATTATAAAAGTTGAAAATATAATTTAAATTAAAATCGGGCTTAATTTCAGTTATTAAAAGTTTAAAATTTAATTTAAATTACTAAAAGGGTTAGATTGCAATTAAAAAAAGTTGAAAATGTAATTTGAAATATATTTGTGGGTCAAAATAGAATTAAAAAAATTTGAATTTTCTGCGCAGGAAAAGAATCGCACTCGCACAAATCACAACGTCCATCACCCATCGTCCGATCAAAGCATAAACGGTCAAGATTGGCGCGTGTAGTTCAAGCCCGACCAACGCGAATGCGTGCAGATTCTGCGCTTTCACGCGGCTCGGTGCCCGAGTGGGGCCCACCTGTCGCACAGCCGGCGTGAAGGGTGGGACCCACGTGTCTGACGCACGTCTGCCAAAGGGTGTTGTTCTGTGCGGCTAAACCACGTGCAATCGTTCTTCTAGCGAATTAAAGTCTTCCACGTGTCCCAATTTCCCCTTGAACGAATCATAAGAGGACGCGTGGCACATATCAGTGAACGCAAAAGCGCAGAATCTCGCCCTCGTTCCAGCCGTTGCCTCACGTTTCGTGCGCCCAAGTTCCCTTCAACGAATGAGATGTTGCCACGTGTCCCACTATTTGTTTCAGCGAATCAGACGTTGACACGTGGCACGCACAATGAATAAAAAAAATGCAGAAACGGCTCCTTGTCTCGTGTGAATTAAAATAAGTTTTTGATTTTTGCGTGATTGCGGATTTTAAGGGGAATGTTGGGGTTTTATTTTCGATACAAATTTTAACGCGTGTATGATATTTTAATATTTTTGATGTATTTTTTTAGCTATAAATAGGAGATAGTTTTTAGTTTTAAGGAGAGTTTTTTGTAGTTTAGAATTTTTGTGGTGTTCGGTTTTGGACTGCAGAACACGCAGAAGCCATTTTTGGCTTTTGTTGTGTTCTGCGTGTGCCCAATATTTTCGCTATGTGATGTTTTAATTTTCCTTCTTCTTCTTCTAATTTTTCTGCATATGTTGTAATTTTTATTTTAATTTAATGAAGTAATTTAATTTTTCTAGGGTTGCATTTGATCTAAATTTATGAAGCTTTGATTTTAACTATTTTTTATAGATTTATAAGACGTTCGATTTTTTCGTTCTATTTTGTGCTTAATGCTTTTTGATTATTTACGAATTTTATCAAAACGATTTGTGGCATAAAAATAAACTTGAGAAAGGCATTTTTGTGTATATTGCTCATAAATAGAATGACATGTATGATGAAGGATAGTAATATACCCTAATTGTATGTGTGGCCATTTGAGAACTTAGAACTTAATGAATCTTATTAAATTTAATTCTCATAGAGATATAGTGAATTAATTTAACGAGGTGTGTTTATACGGAGCTCGGAAGAGATGTATGAATAAAAAAGAAGTTTTCGGTTGACAAATTAAATGTACTAAAAAATATAAATCAAAAGAAAATAACATGATTTGAGTGGATTAGTTTGGTGAAAAATTGCAATCCTAGAGTTCTCTTATTTTATTTTTAAACCTTTTCTTAATTAACGATTGTTTTGGATAAAATCAGAGAGATACAATTTTAGTACTCAACAAACTATAGTAACAAATTCTCATGGGAACGATACTCTACTTACAAATCTTTATTACTTGTGACCGTGTATACTTGTACGATTTTCTGTGTGTTGCAAAACATACAACACCCATACATTCAAAATATTGAAGTCTAGTGGGTTTAAGTTTCTTACCATCAAAACTCACAGATTTGAGTTCTCTCAAATTATGATCCTTTTGATAAATTGATTGTCTTTTGTTTCAAGGATTCTTTTTGTTGAGGATTTTGTTCAATCTTCTAATCAAGAATACCATTTCTTCATCATCATTGTTATTGTCTTCAATCATAGCAGTTTTGAAAGCGATACCTTTATTCTTTGGAGGTTTTTGAAAGCTCATATCAAAGGTCTAAAGTGAGCCAACAAGTTCATCTATTTTAATGGTGTTCATATCCTTACTTTCATAAATGGAAGTGAACTTTACATGGAAGCGATCTAGTAATGAGCAAATAAGCTTTCGATCTATCATGAAATCATCAATTTTCTCTCCAAGATTAGTAGTGGTGTTAGTAATATCACATAAAATTTAGAGAAAGTTTCATCCTCTTTCATCCTAAGATTTTCAAATTGACTTGTGAGATACCCTCATAAGCCATCTCTAAAATATCCCAAGCTTGCTTAGTAGTATCAATATGAGAAATACGACAAAACTCATCAACAGATACATTACTAAACATAGCATTAATACCCTTTTGATTCTAGTTACTACCAATTTTATCTTCAATGATCCAATATTTCCTAAGCTTAAGAGTGGCAAAATTATCTTTGATAACTGTAGGTGGTTTCCAACTATAAAGAACAGAGTTCCAAACGTTCTCATCTAAAGATCGTAGAATATCTCACATGCAAGCCTTTCAACATGGATAATTAAACCCATCAAAGTAAGTTGCACAAGTTGTGGAAGAGTCCTCTCTTATATGATACATAACAAGGTCTTATGCAAACTAAGTATATCTAGTGGCCCACTCTGATACTAATTGAGAGAAAAATATTTGTTTAGTTATAGATCTTGTTAGTTAGAGAGGGTTGTGAAAAGTTAATATGTGAAACCATAACAAATTAAAAATTCGTAAAATGGCTAAACATGCAATCATGTGTAAATAAAATAATGTAGAAATATAAAGATCTACACATGAGATGTTTTAGGTAGAAACAACCTAGGCCAAAACAACATCTTAAGAGGAAAACTACTGATCCATTGGACCACCTAACTATCCACTATAAAAAAATAAGATCAAATTATAAGGCTATAACTCAAAATACCCACTAAGGTAACACCTCCAAGAAACCTAATTACAAGTCGTTGCTTTCATCATAGTCTCTACGAGAAAGGTATTCAAATCTGAACTGACGTTTCGATGAACTTGAGTTACACAGTTAATCAAACCCATACAATTGGTATCTAAAAAGTTAGAACAATACCACAAGTGTAAATATGTGTCCTAGAGCAGATTCAATAATGAATGATCCCAACTAGACGATTTAACAAATATATCAGATAAATCAAAACCAACCAATAACCCTAGAACAATTATTTTAAGGCACAATATTATAAACAATATAGGTTTGTTAATTCATCAAACACAACTATAAATGTTTGATAAATTAACTCAATGAAAAAGTCTACTTGAATAGTTTTAGCAAAACAAGAGAGAATAAGATGAAGAGAATAATGTTTAATAATGCTCTTGTTTAGTTAAAAAATTGTGAGCTAATGGTATGATTAAATAGCATGAGTTGAAACCCTAAGTCAAAGGTTAATTAAAAAACTATCTTTACAAGTATTTAGAAGAGCTTAAAAATATAATAGTGAAAATACTAATTGGTTCAAGTAAAAAATAGGTTAAATTTAAAAATCTAGCCGCTCGATTGATCTAAACTTAGCTCGATCGATCGAGTATGGCCACTCTTTCTATCTAGTTAAACTTGATCGATAGGCTATGAATAGTTCGATCAATCTAGTGAAATAGTTAATTAACTTATAAATAAGTGGATCGATCTAGTCATTAATATCGATCAATCTAGTACTCGATTGATTGAGTTAATGCTTCAATCGTTCTAGTCATATTAAAAATTAGTTTAGTTAGTTTTAATTAAACTTGATCAATCTAGTCACCACTCGATCGATTGAGCGATCTATTTGAACAATGTTTATATATGTCTAATCTGAAATCTAATGCGCATGGGATCAAATATATATTTGAGATGTGATTGTTGAGACTCAAAAGTTTCTTTAACTTGAAAATATTCTTGAAAGATACATATAGAAACTAATATTATATACAAATATTTTGTTCATGAATATCGCCAATACTTGTAAACTTATATGAAATTAAGTGATGATTGGCACCTATGTATAGATACCAAGCTGAATCTGGGGACATTTTAATGGTTGGGACATTTAAAGAATAGACAAGTTGTGTAGAGTTTGGGGTGCTGATTGAGATGGCTAATGTTATATATATATGTATCAATTGCTAATGTTACCACTCTACCTAATGGCTTGAGTGACCCATTTATCCCATTGATCCTTGTGTCTAGTTGTAACTATTGGTGCCACCTCACACCTCTTTTGAAGCAATGTGTATTAGATCTGTATACATCCAAGTGTTGAAAACTTTAATTAAAATAAATATCCATGCTTTCTATAATTTTAAATATTATTTTTTAACACACCATATGTGTTAGTAAGGTCGTAGATGTAAGAGATCAAAGGAAGTAGATGACACTTTGCTTGAAGGATTGGTGAAAAAGAAGGTTAGGAGTACCAAATGATATGTATTAGATTTGAACATTGAATCCAAACTTCTATTGTTAAGTCAATTCAAATATGATCAAATCCAAAGCAAACTAAAAAAATTCAATCCAATTCTGATCCATAATAATCATCGATTTGAATCAGAATAGTTCAAATTATTTGGATTGGATTGATCATTACATAAAATAAAGAAACAACTTAAAATGAAATCATTTTTAATGCAAGTTAAGTGATAAATTACAACATCATGATTAAAAAAATTTAAATGTGAATTATATTATGTTAATTTTAAATATTAAAAATTTTAACATAAATTTTAACATATTAAAATTAAGGTAAATTTATAAAAATATTACTAAACTATTATATTTATTTTGTTCATATCAATAAACTATTTTTTGTCTAATTTATACCACCAAATTATTACATTTATTTCATTTATATTATTATATTAATCTCTGTCTAACAGTATCACAAATCAATAGTATATTTTGAACAATTCAAATATTTAAGCGATACATTTGGAACAATTCAAATACTTAAGTGATATATTTGAAATAATTAAAATAGCTAAGTGGTATATGTGTAATAACTTAAATAATTAAGTGATATATTTAAAAAAAATTACTATTTGACGTCTTACGCCTAAGAGAGAGACTAACAGAATAATATAAATGGTATAAATATAATAATTGGATAATATAAATGACAAACAAAATATTTCAATAATATGAGTTAAACAAATACAATAATTAAATAATTTTTATAAATTTACTCTTAAAATTTAATTACATTCAAAAGAAACTTAAAATTTTAAAAACATATTATCATTCCAAAATTTATAATCTAAAAAATATATTTAATTTTATTATGAATATGTTATTTATACTATACTAAGAAAAAAAGTGAAAATAGTACTTATTATTAGTAGTAATAATATGAATTAAGTGAAATATTCATTCAAATCCAAAATATTTTAAAATTAAAAAGTTAAAAATATAAATAAAATTATAACAAACAATATTAAGCAAGTAAAAAATTTCTATTTTCACGTGATGTTATAATCAATAAATCAACACACATACAAACTTTAAATTATAATTGAAATTTTGATATAATATACAACTTAAGAGTTTTAATTTAATTAAGTAATTCTAATTTTAAGTAAAATATTCAAATTACATTAAATATCGTTTTATCTATATAAAATAATTAAATAACTTATAAATATCAATAATTAGAGAAAAAATATACAATTTTGAGTACAAATCAATTAAAGGCTTGCAAGGTAGTAGAAGATAATGATTTATTATATGAACTGATTGGTATGCTAAAAATTAGAGACAATGATGAATTAAAATCGTTAGTTTTTCATCGATTCAAATTTGATTTTATTTGAATTAGATTTAAAAAAATTCAATTCAAATACGATCCGATGATATACTAATCCAAATCATTCTAAATTTGAGCATATTTTTTATGAGATAAAATTGAATTGATATTAAAATTTATTTATGAATTATTGTCATATATAAAATACGATATAAATAATATTTAAATTTTAAATTGGTACATATCTAATAAAATTTATTATCTAAATTCACAACTAAGAAAATCAAATGAATAAGAAGTATGTTTTGAAAATTATTAAATTATTATAAAAATATAATATTTATATTTATTTATTTTAAACTAAATAGTAAATAAATGTATTTTAATATGTATCATATTTAAATATAATAATAAAATAAAATATACATTTATTTATAATTTTAATAATAGTTTAATTTAAATTAGATTAAAATATATTATAATATCTACCCATCTAAACTAAAAAAAATATTTGAATTTATTTCGATACAAATTTAATGATAGAAATTATCAATCTGTGAAGATTGATTATTTACTGACCCAACCGAAAACAATCTTATCGACACATTTAGCAAAAAAGAAAAGGTTAAAATAGGTCGGGTTATACGGTATCCTATTTTCTTGTTCGGGCCAACCCAGGTAATTGCCACCCGAATAGGAATGGGTCGACACTCTCTCCCACGTGCGCTAGGGCTTTAGAACATCTCCTCCTCCCGATCCTTAAACCCTCTTTAGCAAATCGTTCCTCATA
This sequence comes from Hippophae rhamnoides, assembly GCA_033030585.1. Taxonomy (NCBI): domain Eukaryota; kingdom Viridiplantae; phylum Streptophyta; class Magnoliopsida; order Rosales; family Elaeagnaceae; genus Hippophae; species Hippophae rhamnoides. Next base: position 22,683,006 of record CM065437.1, on the reverse strand, counting down.
TCTCAAAATCGCCCTGAAGTGAAATGAGAGAACCCGTTCATCAATTTCACTCCAAACATGTCGACCATGAAATTCCTCACGTCAAGAACCTCCTTTCTGTTGTCTTCTTCTGCTGCCACTCATTTTCCTCTCTGTATTCTTCAAGTCTCTCATTTTTCATCCACTGCCCCAAATTTTAGGCGACAGGGCGAGGAATCAAGGAACGTTAGGGTTTCTGTGTGGTGGGACTTTGAGAATTGCAATTTTCCTGCTGGTGTCAACGTCTTTAAGGTCCCCAGTTCAATTATTGCAGCTGTTAGGGCTAATGGGATTAAGGGTCCTGTTCACATTACTGCTTTTGGGGATATGTTGCAGCTTTCAAGGGCTAATCAGGAGGCACTGTCCTCTACAGGAGTCAATCTCACCCACATTCCTCATGGTATGTTTCATTTCTTTGTAATGAAACATTTAGTTGCTTTGGTTTATTAATTTTTTTTTTCAGGATTGTAAGGAGTGAAAAAGAAAAATGGCTCTTTTTCTACATAGAGTGACAATGAAAAGATTTTGGTTTATGTCGGACGTAGAGGAGTAGAAGCATATTTGATTGACTATTTGAAATTAATTCCTGAAATGAATGAAGTAGCTTGTGTATATGTTACTTATTTTTATGAATTCATGTGTACATGTGATGAATTAACCAAAAAAAAAGAAAAAAATTGCTTTAGGTGAATTCTCGTTAAGAACTGAGGTTGTATTTGATAGGATGGAATTGGGGAGGAAAAAAAAACTTGGATTGTGCAGAAAGATGATTTTGTTGATCCTTTAGTTCACGGTTCACAAGATATACAATATGTATTTGCTTAAAGAGCTTCTCCATCTATTCTTATCTGTTGGCATTGCCAATGTTATCTCAAGTGCAGGTGGAAATAACAGTGCTGATAGGTCTCTTCTTTTAGATCTTATGTATTGGGTATCTCAAAATCCTCCACCAGCACATCTTTTCTTGATTTCTGGTGACAGGGACTTTACCAGTGTCTTGCACCGGCTGAGAATGAGCAACTACAATATATTGCTAGCAAGTCCAGAAAGTGTTCCTGGTGTCCTCTGTAGTGCTGCGACTATCATGTGGCATTGGCATGATTTGCTTAAAGGTAACAACCTGACTGGCAAGCATTTTAACCAACCACCAGATGGTCCCTATGGTTCTTGGTATGGCCACTATAAATTGCCTCTTGAAAAACTTGTTTTGAATTCCGAGCAGCAATCCAGTTCACAGAATGATGAGTTGCCTGAGCCTAGTTCCGATTTTAAGCTTCGTCCCATTCCAAAGGTAGTTGTTTGGAAGATTCAGCAGATATTGAAAGATCACCCTAAAGGACTCTCCATTTTAGATCTTCGCTCAGAGCTCAGGAAAAATAAATTGACTGTAGATAAAGATTTATATGGATATCAAAAGTTTTCCCGCTTTCTTTTAGCAATGCCAGACATTCTTAGACTTCAATCTAAAGGTGATGGTCATTTTATGGTATGTAGTGCTACCTCAAAAGCTCCTGAATCATCTGAATGCAATTCAGATATTTCTGACCCTGTTAGTAATTATGAAGACCATGATATTTACGTGCCTTCAACATCAAGTTCTGCTTACAGTTCTGATAATGGAGATGTAGAGAGCAATTTTCCTTTACCTACAAGTCTAGAGAAGTCATCAACAACTCCGTCCACTGACCTAAATGCCCAAAAGGCGGTGATGGGAGATCATCGTTATCCCCTTGTGGAAAATAAACTAGATATTGATTTGTCTACTTCCCTCGATGGAAAAGCTATTAATGTCACCAATGAACAAGATGTTTGCATAACTAGTGGACAAGAATCTACGTCTCATTCGTCTTCTGTGAATGTTCAATGTTCCTCATCTGAGGTTAGTTTTATGAAAAGAATTTGGAAGAAATGGTTTGCTGCTAATGGTGATGGTCCTAAGAATGAAAATCACAAATATCAAGAAAAAAAATGTACTTTTCAGGATGGCTCCAAAAAGAAAGTTCCCTTTGAGACGAATATTGCTTCTAGCAATATAACCCACAAAGTGGAGAGTAGTTCGAAATCAACAGTTCCTATTGTTGATCCAACACCTCCTTCATCATCTTCATTGCTCTCTTATGAATCTGCATTGCACAACAAAGCCGCATCTTCTGAAACTTGTAGTGGAAATGGAAAAAATAATATAAAAGCTTGCACTTCTCAGGATGATTACAAGAAGAAAGGTCCTTCTGAGACAAACATTGCTTCTAACAGTGTCTCCAACAAAGAGAAGAGTATTTCAAAATCAACAGCGCCTGTTGTTGTTGATTCAACACCTCTTTCATCATCTTCATTGTCCTCTTATGAGTCCGCACTTCACAACAAAGATGCACCTTCTGAAGGTTGTACTGGAAAAGATAACAGAAGTCTTAGTTATTTAAGTAAGATTAAAAACTGGTGTAAATTTTGGACAAGTACCCCAAGCTCTGATGAAACGAGTGACCATTCCGGCAAGATACCACCTAGCATTGGTGGTGGTGGTTCTGTAAAGCATGAGCTTTTCTCAGATAATTCATTTTGGAGTGAAATGGAATCTTTTATGAACCAGCACCAAGGATCTTGCCTTATCTCTGAATCAAGAACCAGGTTATTTATTTTTGCAACAAATATGAGGTTGCTTTTATGAATTTCTTAACAAATTATCATAATTTCAAAGTGATCAACAAATACAACATGGAACAACCTTATTGCCAAAATAGATTGACAGACCTTCATTTAAATGTACAAATGTGGAGGAAGAATTTCCCTTTTCACCTTATTATGGCAACATTGTTTGGACTTGCTTGCTACATTTATGATAAGTTACCATGAATCGCAAGCTAATATTATTTTCTCTGTGGAATTTGTTTTAGGGGACAGATGGCTCACAATCTTCAAAATGAAGGGCCTTTGAGTCTCAGGTCTCTTAGTGAGAATGATCTGCTTCTGTTGGTCGATTTGTTGATTTCAGAAAAGAGATGGGTGGTAGAATGCCCCTCTCAGATTAAACCATTCAAATTGGTTAGTTCTTTTGTGAAAAATTCTTGTTTGGGAGATCCTCACAGTACAAATGAGTTGAAATCTAATATTTTGGGTATGCAATCACAAAGTGACACACATAAATCATCTGAGCATGGTAGAGAGGCAAATTCTGAGAATGCTCAACATACTGAAGCAAAACTTGTCTCTGAGAAGAATCCTTTGTTCAGATCAAGGCATGAAGTCTTAGCTAACTGTCAGAAGCTTTTAAAAGAAATATTGAAAGAGCACTCAGAAGGATATAATATTGGCTTGTTCAAAAATTTATTTCTCGAGAGGTACGGTTATCAACTTGATTATCAAAAGCTTGGATACAGAAAATTAGCATACTTGTTGCAGATAATGCCCAAGGTGAAAGTAGAATCCGGTTTTGTCATTCCTAAAGATAAAGCTCCAGATTCATTGACCTTTGAAAATGTTGTCTCTGGTAAGCAAGATAAAGTTAATAACAGGGCATCTAATTCAGATAGTGAATTATCTGATCCATCAAGTAAGGATGATGATTCTGACTCCCCATGGGAAGATCTAGGACCTCTTGTCAACATAAGATCTAAAAAGAGTGAATTGAAATTACTACCCACAAAGAGAGCAAGTGAAAGACAGAGGGGTTTTACTTATGAACCTTCCCTTTCAGATGATGAATTGTCTGATTCAGAAGAAGAGAGGTCACCTATTTTTGGAGCAGAAGGGCATAAGAAAGCTAATGTGAACAAAGGGGAAAGCGCCCTTCTTCAGATTCTGGATTCATGGCACAGCTCTAAGGAAAGTGACATTACCAAGGTTAAATCAGAGAATGTTGAATGCACGATCGATTGTTTGAAAGACATTTCTAAGCTGTCTGGTTCATCTGTAACTAGTGGTATGAGTGAAGCTTCTTTGGTAAACCTGGGAAGGAGGCAAAGAACCCAGAAAAGCTACAACTTTGTTTCAGACCCAGTAACTGACAATGATGAACTCGTTGATGAGATATTTGGCAGCTTAAGGAAACCTAGTGAGTCAAGGATGAAAAGCTAGGTTTCTTGAATAAGTGAAAACAGAGAAACATATAAATTGCTTCTTCATACAAGTTTTCAGGTAATTTTGAATTATTAGCATTTGATTCATTGCATGAGTCCATGTAATTCTCAATCATATATCACTTGGTATTCAGATTTAAGATTTTGATTACTCAGGAGAAAATGGTATCGTATATGGTCGTATGAAGTTGGTGGAAGGTGATTCTATGATGATGAGGTTAGATAGTATGTTCTTAATGAAATAAGCTACACGAGTTTTCCTTGCTTAATTGGGAGAAAAAACATACTTAAGAAGCAAAAAAATAATATAAACGATGTGTACGTGTACGTGTACGTGTAAACGATATGTAGAAATTGTTTTTATATACAAAAAATATAAAACGATATATAATTGAGAAACATAATTAGGGTTGCCCAAAGTTTTTTTTGTCCATTTTTTTTTTGAATATGTCGATATTGTTTATATATACAAATAATATAAAACCATATATAATTAAGAAACATAATTAGGGTTGCCCAAAGTTTTTTTGTCCAGACTCTTGTTGAATATGCCTATATTGTTTATACGTACAAATAATATAAAACGATATATAATTAAGAAACATAATTAGGGTTGCCCAAAGTTTTTTTGTCCAGATTCTTCTTGATCTCCATTTCTTCAGTGATGATTCAATTTGGAAAAAAGTGATTATTAAAGGCATTTAACTAATTATTCTCGATACTGTTGCATCGAAAGCCTTCGGTTTTATTAAAAAAAATGAAAATCATATCCTACACTTCTATAAGGTTCATGTAAATAGGGATATATCTTGATATATTCATAAAATGTCACAAAATCATATATATGTATATTTGATATGTGCTATGTATATTGATACTTGCTAGAAATTGATTTTTTTTCAAAATATTGGAAAAGAAATATGCTATCAGGATTTTGTTTTTTAATAAAAGTGTAGTTAAGTTTAACTTTAAAAATATATTATTATATTTATTATTTTTTTCTTATAAAAAAGGTGTCAATTTTTTTTAACTTATAAAAGTGTGTTTATTAGTTCTTTTATTTATAAAAAATTACTACAAGATTATTATTGATTAAAAAAAATCTAAATATATATTGATAAAGGTATTTTAATCATTTATCTCTACTCTATTAAACCATAAAAATTACAAACATAATTGGTGAAGATATTATCGTCTTTTATCTCCTGAAATATAGTTTTTTTAAATAAATTTAAAATTACTATAAATGTCTTTTTTGATGCTATTTTTATAAATAAATAGACTAAATGTCTAAAGCATTAAATGATTCATTTTGTATATGTAAAAATACCAACGTGACTTTTTATCCTAAAGAAAAATATCTTAACATTGATTTTCTATAATATCATGAGACTAAAAATATAGGCAAAATCATTGATAAAATATTAATACATGACAATTAAAATGTATTTAAAGAAAAAAAGTTGAGCAGTTTATCCATGTGAGGCAAAAAGAAGTTTTTTTATTTGTAATAATAATTAGAATATTAATTTTTGTCAAAAATCTAATTATGATATTTTTTATTCTTTTTTTAATCTATTTTAACATTTTATACCTTAAGTTTTCCTACTCAATTATATATATATATGTTATATAAATCTCATAACCACCGGTCACACAGTAAAGTTTTCGTATTATTAATTTAGCAAATGTTATATAAATCTCATAACCACCGGTCAGACAGAAAAGTTATCGTATTATTAATTTAGGTGGTGTTTGGTTCGTGAAATGGAATGAAATGGGAATCGGAATCGAAATCGGAATGGAATGGAATGGAAAGAAAACAATTTTGTTTGGTTTTTCACCTAATCAGTTTTAATCGGGATTATAGTGTTTGGTTCTGGCTGGAATAGAATAAAAAAAAGTCAGAATGACTTTAATACCCCTACATGCTGTAAAATTCAAATAATATCATTTAATTGCTATTTTTTCATCAGAAAAAATACATTATTGAAATTATTATTTTTTCTAAATAAGTATTACTTAATTAAAAAAAATATATTATTAAAATTATTATTTTTCTAAATAGGGTTTAGAGTTTTGAGGTTTGAGATGTGTAATTTAGGGTTTAAGGATTTAGGATTTGGGGTTATATTTGTAGGTTAAGGTTTATGGTTAAAATTATTATTTTTCTAAAAATAGTTTAGGGTTTTAGAATTTTGGATTTAGGGTTTAGGGTTTTAGGGTTTTAAGGTTTAAGGTTTAGGGTTTATGGTTTTAGGATTTGGAATTTAGGGTTTTGGGATTTATGTTTTAGGGTTTTTGGTTTTGAGATTTATGTTTTAAGGTTTAGGGTTTAGGGTTTAGAGATTTGGAGATTTGGGGTTTAGGGTTTAACGTTTAGGGTTTAGGGATTTGGGGTTTAAGGTTTTATGATTTGGAATTTGGGGTTTAGGGTTTAGGGTTTTGGGATTTATGTTTTAGGGTTTTGGGTTTTGGGATTTATGTTTTAAGGTTTAGGGTTTTAGGGTTTAGGGTTTAGGGATTTGGGATTCGAGGTTTATGGTTTAGGGATTTGGGGTTTAGTGATTTGGGATTTATGTTTTAAAGTTTAGGGTTTAGGGATTTGAGGTTTAGGGTTTTAGGATTTTAGGATTTGGATTTAGGGTTTTGAAATTTTGGGTTTAGGGTTTAGGGTTTTGGAATTTTGGGTTTGAGAATTTGGGATTTGAATTTAAGGTTATATTTTAGGGGAGGGTAAAATTGGAAAAAAAATGTTTAGATGGAAATGGAATAATGATTACCAAATATAGGAGAAGGAATTGTGATTCCTTTCTTTTAGTAATCAGATTCCATTCCACCTTCCATTTCGTCCAACCAAACACACAAAATGGAAGGAATCGATTCTGATTCCATTCCATTTCATTTCATTCCCTCCAACCAAACGCGGGGTTAGAAAAAAAAATGAGTTTATATATTATTGTGAAAACAACTTATCCACTTTATTTCGAAACTATACTTAATGATTTTTAACATTTATAATATCTTTAAAATAAATATTCTTGATAATATAAGAATTAGATTAACTCTGAATTTTCGCAGAGATATTATGTAAGAGATCACGTAACTTATACATGTCATATTAATAATTATAAGTAAAATTATTATTATTTAATATTATGGTATAGTTACTGTTTACGGTTGATCTAACATTTTTCATAATTATAAGATTAAAGTCAATCAAATAAAGTTATTTTAATTATTTATTTATAAATATTTGTATTTTATGTGAAGTAATGCATTTTATAACTGTGTTATATAGCTTATATTTATATTTATTAAATAGATATTATTATTATTATAAATAATATCAAAATATCAATTTATATAATTTTGCTTTGTTTTTTGTGTAATGTAATTAAACTCTAAAAATATAGGTAAAATTATAGATAAAATATTAATATATATCAATTAAAATGTATTTAAAGAAAAAAAGTTGCATCAGCTTTTCCATACAATATTAATTTTTTTCAAGAATATAATTATGATATTCTTTTTTATTCTTATTTTAATCTATTTTGACATTTATATACGATAATGTCTTAAATTTTCCTCTTAACAACTAATCAGGCAACTAAGTTTTCATATTATTAGTTTAATCTAAGTTTTCATAGTTTAGCGAAACAAAAAAACGCAACTAAGTTTTCATATTATTAGTTTAACAAAACAAAAAAATGAGTTTATATATTATTGTGAAAATATTAACATGTTAAACATCCACGTTCATTTTTAAATGAATATTCTTGATAATATATAAATTAGATTAATTTATAATTTTATTTATATAGAGATACTATTACGAGAGACTAGACCTATATATAGCACATTAATAATTACAAAATAATTTATTTTTATTTAATATTATGGTATGATAACTGTGTTTCTATTGATCTAATGTTTCAACACTTCTACTATTAAAAACAACTAAACAAAGTTATTTTAATTAAGTATTATTTATATTTATATTTTTTGTAACTTAATGCATTTAGAGTTGTATTATATGACTTATGACTTAATTTTAGGTGAATCGCTAGGGTCTTAAGCCTTTATGGCTTGATTTTAGGTACAAGAGACTTCCATTGATGTGTTTCAAATATGGTGTCTTCATTCATAACTCTCAAAGGTGTAGGAAGGTAATTGGTGATGGGTTAAGAGAACTGAAATTGGATGGTCTATGGTTATGCTCGAAGAAGTGAAGGAAAACCCTTTTCGATGTTAAGAATTGGTTTTTTCATTTTCTCAAAAGCCCTAGTAATTCTATTGAAGAATGCTCGACTGCTTATATTACTATGGTTGATAACTCTGTTCCTCTAGTGGTGGTAATCTTAAATTTTTTAGAGATGGTGATATAATGGTGGATCAACTTGGGGATGATGACTCGACTTCTTTAGCAAAGGCATTGTGTCTGAGACATGCATGACAAGCTCATTGCCTACTATTACCTCTATTGATTTGAAAGTTATGCAAGAGAAGATATGTTCAAACACAAGCAATATCCCCATGTTAGTGATTGGTGACACATCATAAAGGTAACATGGTATGAAAAAGGGTTCAACAAGGACTTTGGGAGTCAACTTTAATCCTAGAGGTAGGAGTTTTAAAATATCTCATAGTGTTAAAAAAAGTAAGGTTGAGTGATATGCGTGAAGAACTGAATAAGAATTTGATTATCAAAATTGATTATGGGAAATCAATTATTGGTCCTTTTTTGGCTTTAGACATGGTTAATGACACACCTTTGGTTCAACACATAATAGGGTAGGGATGCAACCTTGTTATGAACAATGAATATTTTATGTTGGAATGCCAGGGGCTTTGCAACCTTCTAGTTGTAAGGGCTCTTAAAAAAGCTTTGGTTATTCAAGCTTCCAAAGTAGTTTTTCTTATGGAAATTCATTTGAAAAAAGATGATAGTGATAGAATAAGAAATGAAGCTTTGTTTGATGGATTTTTTGAAGTATCACGTAGAGGTTTGTCTGGTGGTTTATTGTTACTGTGGAAGAATAAGGTGAATGTCAATAAAAGATATTTCTCACCTGGTCACATTGACTGCATCTTAAGATGTGATGTTTTAGGGACTTTCAAATTTATTTGTTTTTATGGAAATCTTGCCAAAAACTTGAGATTTGAGTCATAGAATCTTTTGAAAAGATTGGATACTAGTAATTCTTTACCGTGGCTACTCATAGGGGATTTCAATGAGGTAACAGCCCAATATGAACAATGTGGTGTGAATCTTAGGCTTGAATGGTAGATAGATGTTTTTAGAGAAATGATCAACCATTGCAACCTAATCGATTCTAGTTTTGATGGTTTTAAGTTCACTTGGAGTAATAGAAGAGACCAGGGTGTTATCACTAAGGTTAGACTAGATAGAGCCTTTGTCAACTAGTTATGAGGTACTGATTTTTGTGTTAATAGAGTTAAGTATAGGAAGATCTCTAAGTCTGATTATCTTGTTATCATTTTTCCAATACACAAGTTGGCATGGGAAAGATGAAGAAGAAGAAAAAGAACTTTTCATTTCGAAGAGTTTTTTTTATCAAAGTAGATGGTTGTGAATAGATAATTAAATTTTTTTGGGATTCTCCTTTCAAAGGTGTGCATGCTTTGGAAAAGGTTTCCAATAAAGTCTAGAAAAGTACTTTTGCTTTGGAGGATCAGAATTGGAACATGGTGGGTCATGTTCAAAGGAGACTTGCTAATCTTAAGGATAGGCCACAAGCTGTTATGATTGTCGATCCAAGTAAGTTTATGGCTTAGAAAGGGAAATTAATTCTTTACTAGAGTTTGATGAAATCATGTGGTGCCAGAGTTTGAGGAAACTTTGGCTTAAATATGGGGATCAAAACTCACTTTTTTTTTACATACGAAGGCCATTCTTAGACAAAAGAGGAACAATATTGCTAATTTGCTTGATCATCAATCCAATTATATGAGCTTTATGGAAGGTATCCAATTTATTTTTCACCAATTTTATTCAAACTTATTTACAAGTGAAGGAATTACAAACTAGAGGTTTTTGAGGGTTTTATTGAATAGTGAGCTTCTGATAATCATAATTCTCTATTGTTAATGCCATTTAATAAGATGGATATTGAGTTTTCTTTGAAACAGATGCATCTCATTAAGGTGCTTGGGTCTAATGGGACTCCAGCTCTTTTTTTATCAAAAAATTTGGCCAATTATTGGGGTTGATGTTACAGGTATTTATTTGAGTGTCTTGAATAGGCGTGAAAACCTTTGAAACTTTAATTCTATTTGCATTTCTTTGATTCCCAAGGTTGATGTTCCTACTAAGGTTCATGAATTTAGACCTATAAACTTATACAATGTTTTTTTATAAAATAATTACTAAGTGTATCACCGATAGGTTGAAGAACGTGTTACTTAAAGTAATATTTGAAATCCAAAGTGCTTTCGTTTCTAAAAACTTATTTTTGACAACTCGATGATTGCTTTTGAGACTCTTTATTCTATTAAAAATGTTCTTAAGGTTAAGAAAGGAAAAACACCATCAAATTAGATACGTGCAAAGCATATGACCATGTTGAATGAATATTTATAAAGTTCATCCTTATTAAATTAGGTTTTACTAATAGTTGGTTGAATCTTATAATGAATTATGTTACCTTAATTATATACTCTCTTATTTTCAATGTCGTGAAACTTGACCCCTTTAAGCCAACTAGAGATTTGAGATATCGGGATTCAGTTTATTCTTATCTCTTCATTATGGTGTCTAAGAGTCTCTTTGAACTTTTATAAAGGGTTGAAATAATGAATTTAATTAAAGGAGTAAGAGTAGTAAGAAGTTGTCCTAGAATCTCCCATCTATTCTCTATTTATGATAGTATTATCTTCTTAGAACTTAATAAGCTATGTTGTAGCAATCTAAAGTTGATTCTCAAGTAATATGAGGTTGTCTCAAGTTAAAAAATTAATTTAGCTAAATTAGTTATGTTCTTTAGTGCCAATACTATTCAATCGTTGAAATTATTGGCCCAAATTGTGCTAGGTTACTTAAAGGATTGTGTTTGAAAAATACTCTTTAGATGCTTATTAGTGATGTTGGTCTCTGGCATGAAATCAGGGGCAATTTATTCTCTTTAGACACTGAGGTTATTCTAAGCATTTCTCTTTATCGGCTTGATCATGTTGATAAGTTGATTTGGGATAGATGTGATAATGGGTGTTTATAGTTAAGAGTGCTTATTAGCTAGATCAAGAAAAATGATGTTTAAGTATCATAGGTGTTTATGGAACTAGCTCAAGATCCTTATCGAAGCAATCATGGTGGAGGAAGATTTGGTTCCTAAACGTCCCTACCAACGTGGACGTATTTATATGGAGAGCCTATGATAATATTTTCCTATACAGGTCAATTTGTTTCACAAGAAGATTTTTAGTGGTCCCTCGTGTGTTCTATGTAATAGATGTACTGACAATGTCACCCACGCATTTTGGGAATGCAAGGCTGATAGGGAGGTATATGAACTATCTATTTTTTCACCTTTACTCCATAAATTGAATTGTATCTTGGTTGGAGACATATGAAATATATTCAACAAATTTGTACTAATTTTGAGCTTAGTCAATTTAGCTATATTATCTAAGTACTTTGGCATTATAGAACTCTAAGAAGTCATGGTAACAATGGTAGAGATGCAAATAGGACTCTTACATGGATCAATATGTTGCATGAAATTTTTTACAAAAATTGGTAAGCCTTTACATGCATTTTTCCCCTAGTACGTAAGACTATAGATCGTGCTACTAAATGGCAGAAATCCCGTGTGATTTTTTGAAAATTAATACTGATGCAAGTTTAAATAGTAAATATGGAATAGTATGATGGTGAGAAATAAGAATGGTAAAGTAATTTTTATTGCTACAAGCCCCAAGAGAGATTTTTCTTACATTACGTGCTGAATTACAAACCTTGTTATGGGTTGTTAACACTGCTTGTGATTTTGGATGGTGAGATATTATTTGAAATCGGATTGTCGTATGGTTATTAATCTTTTTAAAGATAATGGTCCTTGTTTTGCTCCAGATGATCTTATAGTAGATGAGATCATTAAATTGTTCTTTGTAAATAGAAATTTTCATTTCCAATTTAAGCCTCGTGAACAAAATATTCATGCTCACACTATGACCAAATATGCTATAAGGTGTGTTACTAATATGGCTTGGTAGACTGAGATACCAGAGACATTCATAGCGGTTTTTCTTTGGATGGTTGTCCTTTGGATGTATTTATTTAATGAATGAGAATTACTTTTATTATAAATAAGTATTGCATTGATGCTATTATGTTTCTCATGTTTGCAACTAATTTACTTTTTGCTACCCAATTTTCTTTATGCAACAAAAAGCTTTTGTAGAGTTACTTTTAAATAATACAAATAATTTTACTTTTTAACTAATTAGTTTTTAAGGTACTTAAATTTTGGTCTATTATACAAAAACAAAATTGAATTTTTTTCTCGACACAAATATAAACAAACTCTTATTTCATTTACATATAAGTCTTTTTGTAATTAGGTCTACCATGTCAAGTAATTAGTGTTGAAAGTTTACGTTATGAATCTAATTATCAAGCAACAAAACATACAATCATGTGTAAATAATATAAAGTGAAAATGAAGACAAATATAACACACAATATTCTAGGAAAAAACAACCTAAGCCATAACAATGATTTTAGAGAAAAACCACCAGTCTACCGGATTATCTAACCATCTATTATGAAAAAATTTGTTCAATTACAAAGCTATGTCTTAAAATATCCTTCACATATAAAGCCCCCAAAATAATCTACTTATGATCCTTCTCTTTTTCACAATCTCTACAAGGTAGGTATATGGATCCGAACCATTGTTCTGATCTTTCCAATCACACGAGCAATCGAACTCGTCTAACTAGCACTTAAAAAGTTAGTACAAATAGCATAAATACAAAGTGTGTCATATAACAGATTCAATAATGAAAAGCTATAATTAGAAGATTCAAGATGTAAATCAAATAAAGTAAATCATGTATCAAATCCTAAAACAAAAGTTAAAAGCACAGTATCATAAAATCAAATAGGCTTATGAATCAATTAAACATAACCATATAATATGTTTGCTATATTAAATTATGAACATGCTTAAAGAAATATGATATAATTTTTAGAAAAAGGTTTTGAGAGAGAAAACACAAAATAATAAGATGTATAGAATAAGTGTGGTTGTTTTTAAAACAAAGAGCATTAGGTTGTTTTTAAAACAAAGACAATTAGGTTGTTTAAATAGAAGAATTGGAACCCTAATGCTAGCTCAAAAGGCAATGACCCTTTTGTCCATAAAAGATTTCATTGAGCAATAATAAATATGGGTAATATGCTAATCTACAAGTTTGATTTAAGTAAACAAAAAGGTTTAAAGTTGAATACTTACATGCTCAATCAACCTAAACCATACTCGATCAATCAAACCAATAGTTCAATCAATCGAAACCCTTTTCAATTAATCCAACAATGATTAATAAAAACCCAAGTGTAGAAGATCGAACACAATTAATCCTTGATCAATCTAGACTCTCGATCTATCAAACATAACTCTTATTGATTCACTCCAATTATAATTCATCGCGAGAGCAACTAGATCGCATATGATAGATCCTCAATCGATCTTACCCTTAGATCGATCGACCAATATATATACAATATTTTTCTATGTGTGTAAATTCAATTCTAATATGTTGAGAAGTAAATGTATGCCTAAAGCACATCAATTTGAAGTTCAAATGTTTTTTCTACTTTGAATAATGGACAAGTATACAAAAATGACTTATATGTAAATAAAATAATAGTATTGATATTTTTGTATAGAGGGAAAAAATCCAAACACCATCGTATAAAATAAACTTAAATTTAAATACTACAAAAACATTTATACTCCTCTTTATTAGTATGGTATCTAATATTTCAAATTTAACACTACTTTTTTTGGATAATAATTATAGTAATATTAATATTAAACTATTTACAAGCCTCTTCATTAATCATATTACATATATGAATTGTAATATTAGTAATTTGAAAAGATCCCTTGTTATGATTATGTAGAGATTATTGAGCAATTCCATAAATTGTGGAGTTTGCTTCCCTTGAAATCCATAAAGTTGAAAAATCCACGAAGGTTCATAATAAAGGAAAAGCTTCATCTGAGTAAGAAGGTGAGGTCCAAGAAGCTTAATTATTAGAATTGTTAATGTATTGAATCATGTTCAGACAATCACCATCTACTATAATTCTAGGATGTTTAATTGGTGATGCCATACCTATAACCAAAGTTAAAGCTCCAGCTATGGATCTGTAATGTTTAGTGATTTGCACTAAATTCTTAGTACATTACCAAATCTATCTCTTGATATAACTGTTAAGGATAAATTTTTATTTTCAATCACTACATCAAAAGTAATCTTAATCCAACCATACAGAGGTTTCTGCCATTTATTTAGTACTTTCTTAATAATTTGAGGTTCCTCGATTGCATAATTTTCCTTTTCACTCTAAATTAACCTTATTTCTTTTTTTTTGTTTACATAATCTCCTTATTAATTCTTGAAAGTTTAGTTTGATTTTATTGAAGATAATATTGCTCTTGATGTTTCCAATTGCTTTCATGGTAAGATTTACTACTAATGCGAATTTTTTTATTGTTCTTGTTAGATATTATTGTTATAAAGCTCCTTAATTTAAGGAGCAAATTAAGGAGCAAAACATGGAACAAAACAAGGAGTAAAACATGGAGCAAAACATGGAACAAAACAAGGAGTAAAACATGGAGCTTAATTCTAGGAGCAATTCAAGGAACCATTAATTTAAGGAGTAATTCAAGGAGTGAATTTTCCTATAAATAGATGTGTAATTGTAATGAATTAACCATCCAAAGTGTTCATTCCAATTGAGAGAAAAGCTTAGAGAGAAAAGCTTTTGTGAGAGAAAATTGAGAGTAATTTTCTTGGGTGTAATTGGGTTGTGAGTTGTGAGTGTTGTAAACACCTTGTGTGTAATTTCTCCCTTTCGGTAAAAAGATCTGTAATGAGTCAGGAGACGTAAGCAAGATTGGTAGAGACTCGTTATCAAATTTTGTGTTATTTTTCTATCCTTGCTTTATCATAAATGCGGCTTGCATCGGGAATTTGCGTTATTTCCCAACAAGCTGGTATGGTATTGGTAGTGATTTACGTCGATTTTACGCAGAAATAGTCGAGAACGATCCGGAAGGAAGTCGGATTTTAGTGGGAGCAATGGCGCGAGATGAAGGAAGGGGTGAAACTCGAAATTTGATGGCCTGGATTTCGGGTTTTGGAAAATGCGGATAGAGGATTATACGTATCAAGAAATCTATATCAACCTCTCGGGGAAGAAGCCGAGGCTATGAAGGAAGAAGATTGGAATCTTACAGGCAGACAAGCCCTCGGAGTTATTCGATTGGCGTTATCCGTAATGTTGCTTTCAACGCTAAAGGAAAAGACCACGGCGGGTCTTATGGCGCTCTCTCAATATGTATGAGAAGCCATCGGCCTCGAAACAAAGTGCACTTGATGAGGCGCTTGTTCAATTTGCGGATGACGGAAGGCGCGTCGGTAGCTCAACATTCAATGAACTCGACGCGATTCAACCCGGTTGAGGTTCGGTGGAAATCAATTCGATGAAGAAGTACGAGCATTGATACTTTTGTCTTCTGCACCGAGAAAGGCGGAATGCTCTTGTCACGGTGTGAGTAGCTCATCGGGAAGCAATAAGTTGAAATTTGTGATGTTCGTGATTTGGTTCTCGGTGAAGAGATCCGAGCGTAGAGAGGCAGTAGAATCGTCGAAACCTCTTCGGTTTGCATCTGAGTCAGAGGAAGAAATTCAACCAAAGGAAATGGACGTGGTAGAGCCCAGCTACCGAGGTAGATCGAAAGGACGGAGGTCCAAATCTAGGAATCCTAATAATTACAGCTCGAAGACTATCGAGTGTTGGAATTGTGGAAGAAGACATACAAAATCGGTGCAAGAATGCATCGAAGGACAAACAAGTGAAGCGAGACAAATGTTACTTCCCACCTCGGGAGGAGATGATGCATTGATATGCTCTTTGGAGAGCAAGGAAGAATCTTGGGTGCTTCAGACTCTGGAGCATCGTTCCATTGCTACTTCACAGAAAGAATTCTTCGAGAAATATGTCCCGGAAACCTTGGAAAGGTATATCTTGGTGATGATCAACCATGTGCTATTATTGGCAAGGTGTAGTGAAGATTAAGTTAAACGGATCTGTTTGGGAGTGAAGGATGTCGAGGCGTATTCAGGCCTCGAGAAGGAACTTAATCTCGGTGGGGCGGTTGGCTAGTGAAGGCTACCTACGATCTTCCATGGTGATGATTGGAAGATTTCAAAGGGTGCGATGACGGTTGCTCGAGGCAAGAAAAGTGGCACTCTTTACATGACGGCGAAGCACGTTGTTCAATCACAATTGGCAGGCAATGAACACACGAACTGTGGCACAGGAGATTAGGCCACGTGAGTGAGAAGGGGATGAAGATTATGCCTTTCAAAGGGAAAACTTCGGTGCGGTGCAGCAGAGATGGACATGTGCGGGTGTATGCTTGGAAAGCAAAAGAGTCGGCTTTCGGACAAGTGGTAGAACCCACGAAGAAGGAAAAGCTAGAGCTTATTCACTTCGGATGTTTGGGGACAGCCAACCGTCTCGTCCATTGGTGGGAAACAATACTTCGTGACTTTGTCATGGAGTGATCATTCTCGGAAGGTATGGGTTTACTTTCTAAAGCGTAAAGTACGAAGTATTTGAGGCTTTCGAGAAGATGGAAAGCTATGGTGGAAAATGAGACGGGTTTGAAGATCAGCTCGAGATCAGATAATGGTGGTGAATATGAAGACACGGATTCAAAAATTTTTGCTATGAGCGTGGGATCGAGAATGGAAAGAGCGTACCGGGCACGCCTCGGCCACAATGGTGTAGGCGGCGTATGAACCGAACGTTGACGAGAAAGAGCCGGAAGCATTCGTATCTGATCGAGTCCCTGAAGCCGGTTACGGGCGAAACGGTCAACACGGCTGACTTACTTGATCAATAGAGGCCCATCCCATGTTCCATTGGAGGCATAGAATACGAGAGGAGGTATGGAGCGAAAAAGAGGTGAAACTATCACATCTAAAAGTTTTAATTTGTGTAGCATTTGTGCGTATCGGTGATCGAGGTAGGAATAAGCTTGATCCCAATCAAGAAATGCACGTTCATCGGTATGGTGAGGATGAGTTTGGCTACCGCATTTTGGGATGACGAAAAGAAGAAAGTTATCCGTAGCAGGAGATGTGATTTTCAACGAAAGGGTGATGTATAAGGACATGCATAAAATAGACGCCATGCCTCGGAGCGAGAATGAGTCGGTATTTGCGGATGCGGATGATGTCCCAGGATACTTCCCAGCCAGGAACCAATTGTAATAAGTCCTCGGCCCGGAGGAACTTGTTGGACAAACGGTACCTGACATTCCGACACACCTTCGACCTCTTTACTCTCTGTGTGAGAAGGTCTTCTCGACCTCGTGTGCCTAACGGGAGATACGTAGACTATATGTTCTTCGGCGATGGAGGGAGCACGAATGCTATGATGAAGCTTGTCGGACTCGAGATTCCCGACAAGTGGGAGCTTCTTTATGAAAGAAGAAATGAAATCTCTCATCTCTCGACAGGACATGGGAACTGGTGAGTTACCTATGGGAAAGAAGGCACTTCCACTGACAAATGGGTGTCTTAGGGTGAAAGAGGAGCTTGTGATGGTTCCCGAGAGATACAAAGCCCGCCTAGTTGTCAAAGGCTTTCCAACGAGAAGGAAGGAGTTGACTCTGGCTGACATTTTTGCTCCCGTTGTGAAGCTTAATACTATCGGATCGGTATTGAGCATTGTAGCCATCGAAGATCTTCATCTTGAGCAGTTGGATGTGAAAGGCGCATTCCTTCATGGAGATTTAGATGAAGAGATATACATGTACCGACGGAAGGTTTCTCGAGAAAGAGGGAAGAAGAACATGGTGTGCGAGACTTAAGAAGAGTTTGTATGGCACAGAAACAAGCTCCGAGACAATGGTACGAGAAAGTTTGATAGCCGTACCTGAAGGAAGGTTTCCCGAGAAGTGCAATCTTGACCATTGTTGCTACTTGAAGATATAGGTCAGGTTATATCATTTTACTACTTTATGTTGATGATATGTTAGTAGCGAGGTTCGGATATGGATGATATCAAAAGATTGAAGCATCGATTGTCAAAGGAGTTTGACATGAAAGACTTGGAGTCCGGCAAAAAGATTCTTGGAATGCAAATCACGAGAAATAAGAAGAAAGGATCCTTGCGGTTATCTCGGGCGAGTACATCAATCGTGTTTTGCATAGATTCAACGTGAGCGATGCCAAGCCGGTTAAGCGCGCCTTGGCTAGTCATTTTCGCCTATCCGAGGATCGGTCCCCTCGGACGAAGGAGGAAGAGAGAATTCATGGCTAAGGTTCCTTATGCCTCGGCCATTGGAAGTTTGATGTACGCATAGTGCCTGAGACCGGACATTGGCCGTACGGTGGGAGTTGTTAGTAGATTTATGTCGAATCCGGGGAAAACTCATTGGGAAGCGGTCAGTGGATTTTGAGGTATCTGCGAGGCCTGAGAAAAGTGTTTGTACTTTAGTAAAGGAGAGTTAAAAGTACAAGGATACGTAGATGCAGACTTTGGAGGTGAAGTTGATCAGAAGAAGCACCAGGTTATATATTTCTTGTTGGAGCTACGGTACATTGTTAGTTGGATGTCACAAATACGAGAAAATTGTCACTCATCCACTTCTGGTGAGTATGTAGCGATGCTTGAAGCTAGTAAAGAGATGATATGGCTTGAGTTTGTTAAGCTGAGTTGGGATTCAAACAAGAGAAGAATGTTACTGCATAGTGATAGTCGAAAGTGCAATACAACATGGCAAAGAATTGACATTTCATTCTAGAACCAAACATATTGGACTTCGTTATCACTTCATAGGAATCTACATTAGAAGATGATGTGTTATCGGAGAAGATTCAAGGAGCAAAAATCCGGCGGATATGTTAACAAAGGTGGTGATTATTGACAAGGCGAAGTTGTGCTCAACTTGGGTTAGCTCTAGAATAACAAAGACTAGAAAAAGCTGCTTTGCATTGATCGAGGTGTGAAGGCAGTTGAAATCGGTCTTCAAGTGGGAGATTGTTAGATATTATTGTTATAAAGCTCCTTAATTTAAGGGAGCAAATTAAGGAAAGCAAAACATGGAACAAAAAGAAGGAGTAAAGCATGGAGCAAAACATGGAACAAAACAAGGAGTAAAACATGGAGCTTAATTCTGGGAGCAATTCAAGGAACCATTAATTTAAGGAGTAATTCAAGGAGTGAATTTTCCTATAAATAGATGTGTAATTGTAATGAATTAACCATCCAAAGTGTTCATTCCAATTGAGAGAAAAGCTTAGAGAAAAGCTTTGTGAGAGAAAATTGAGAGTAATTTTCTTGGGTGTAATTGGGTTGTGAGTTGTGAGTGTTGTAAACACCTTGTGTAATTTCTCCTTTCGGTAAAAAGATCTGTGGTCAGGAGGCGTAAGGCAAGATTAGTAGAACTCCGTTATCAAATTTTGTGTTATTTTTCTATCCTTGCTTTATCATAAATCTGGCTTATCGGGAATTTGCGTTATTTCCCAACAGTTCTTATGTCTTATCAATCCATCCCAAAGATTAAAAATAATTGATATGTACTCCTAATATTCTAAGTTATTGAATTTGTTTAAAAGAATACTTGTTTCCAAACTTTATTCTAGCCTATGAAATAGATTACATTTCTAAAAAAAATGTTGAGAAGTTTCTGATTCTTTTAAACATAGAGGACATCTCTCATCTAAATCTCTAATGAACCTCTTAATATTGTGTCTTAAAACTAAAGTGTTATTCATGATTCTCCGTAAAAACACTTTATATCTTTTATGTAACTTAGATTTCCAAACACTAGCGCAAAGATGTTGATGAGTCTCAATTATAATGTTGTTAACTAAAAGTTTGTAAGCAGTTTTAAATGAGAAGTTACTTGACTTATTTGGAACCAAAAATATTTTTTTGATAAATTAAAATTTAGCATCTAAAGTCTACGAATAAAGTTGACAGATAAATGTATAATCAATCTATCAAATAGTTTCCAGTTCCATCCATGTATACCATCTAAAAGATCAGTAACAGACAAGTTCCCAGATATCATTTTCATACTTGAATTGAGTTATGGTTTAAAATATAGTGAATTAGGTATCCATTGATCATTTTGAAAGTTGATATTAGTACCACTACTAATTGAATAACACAGTTTAGAAGGCTTATTATACTACAAATACCTTTATAGACAAATGAATCAATGTAAAAAACTTTAACATTTTTGAAAGATACTTGTTGACAATACTTTCTTTCAAAAATATCAGTCCATAACTTTATCCATACTTGTTGCTAAATTCCAAGCCAACTAGTTCTTTAGGAAGGCATAGAGTATTACATTTCTTGATCATATAGTAATGAGATTTTTGGTATCAGCACTCTACAAGAATTATTTTATAAGAGAATTAGCTTTTTCACAAATAGAAACTAGTACTTTAAAAGTATTCATAGTGTAAATTGAAATAGATTGAAGAATTGAAGTGTGGTTTTTCTAGAATGTGACAAGAATTTTGATTTCTAATCCTTTGTTTTTTCTACAATATTATCCAATATTTTTTGAAACTTCCTTGTTTTATTTTTCTAAATGAAAAGAGGAGTTCATAGGTAAGTGATATTATTTTTAATTATGAAAATATTTTATAATTGAGATAGATCATTTTTAAGAGCTAATGTAGCATTTCTTGAGAAGAATAACCCACAATTATTTAAGTTTGGATTTTGATTTGACATTAATCCATATTGCATCATGATTTATAGTATCTCTATAGAAGAAAAGTATATCTTCAGCATACAACAAATGACTTATGCCTTACAATGAAATGTATACTTGAAAGTTTGTAAGAGCTCGACTAGCTATCAAAGTCACTAGACCTTTATCACCTAAAAAAGTAATCAAACATGGAACTCAGAACCAAATCCCCATTTGGATATAACTCAAGGTATGAAAGAATATCAAAATTTTGTCATATTTGTGGTATCATAACACATGTAACAGTCTAGTGTACGATCAATAATGCTGTCTTTATAGCTCTTGATGATGGTTTCAAATTCAATCTGTATGGTTCATAGCTTAAAGCTAATATAAGATGAGATTACCCTATGGCTAATCATCTAAAAAGGTCTTACAGAAGGGCTCCATCTAATGTCTATTTAAATTTTTGAATAAAGGCACTTTCTGAAAACTCAAATGATTGTAGTAGACTGCTCAACCTCAGAATTACAGAGAGTCATTCGGACAAAGGGTCTCATGAAAAATTCAACACTGCTACTTAACATTTAGCCTTGGACAAAACTCATGCAAGGAATACTTTAAGCATGAAAACTAACATAAAACTTTGGTATGGAAATTTAAGCCAAAATTATAATCCACAAGAACTTGAAGTCTAGAAGGAGAAGTTACTGAACCTGATTACAGTTTCAACCATAACTACTCTTAAGCCTACCATGACCTTAATTTCATATGTTGCTGCTTCTTTGCTGAAGCTAGCTTTTTTTATATAACAATGATGTTCTTGGTACTAGTCTTGAAATTGTAAGCACAAGAATTGATTTCTCACAGCCTCTCATGAGTTATCAACATGGTTACTTTATGCAATTTTTTCATGGTATGAATGACCAAACTAAACATATTTTGATTGGGGTAGCATCAAAATTGCCTTAAACACTCTTGGAGAAATGGATGCTTCCTTAATTCCTAATGTTCTAGGAATAAACTCTGAAATTATCCATGATCTATCTCAAAATCTTTCCATGCCTATTATGAATCCACATAAACAAGTGCAATATTTTTTTGAACCCCAACAAGCTATTGCTTCATTCCCTTCCATCCTACCAACTCAGACAACTCCAATTTTAAACCCAATTGGCATTCCTACCATTGCTTCTAAAGAGATAAGATCTCCTAAATCAACTAATAAGATTGGCAGTGTTCATATTGCAGAAAATAGTTTTAAAAAGTCATAAAAGAATGCCAGAAAGAATTCAAATTTTGAAGGGAAAAGGAAGAAAAGAAAAACATCTAATGATAATAAATTTAAAGCTAGGAAGAAGGAAGTTGGAAAACTTGTTACACTATTTTCATCCTTTGTACTCAACTTGAGCATTCTACAAACTTCAGGTGGACATTATCATAAAGAGAGACTAAAACTTTTGAAGCAAAAAGGGCTAATCTAAAGGAATGATGATCTTCTCGATCAGCTGTGTCTCAAGGGGACATTCCAAATATCCAATGGAATAAATTTCTAAAAGATAAAGAAAAAAGAAAATGGTACCTCAAATGTAGCAATTCCTATGAGTAACAAAAAAAATTGAAGGTAGGGAGACTGCCTCTAACTTGCTCTCAAAAATCAATGATTATCCTAGCTTGGAATACTTGAGATTTGATTAGGAAAAAGACCCAAAGAAGTTTGAGAAACATCATCAACTCCCCTAATCCTGAATGTATTTAGCTAATGAACCTAAAGCTTTGAGTGAATTCCTACATTTGTTGGCTAGTAGACTAGGATATAGATATGTTATAAATCCATCTCACAACTTGGAGGTTTTTTTTACTTTTAAAAGATAGATTAAATTTTAATGTCGTAGAATTTAGGGACATATTACTTATTATTAGTAATGGGAGATATATTGAACATAGGAGAGAACACTTTCGTTAAGTGTTCTACTTGTTATTGTTATATCACATATGTGTAATTTATTCTTGAAAATGTTGTATCTACTATTACTCAATGCTTATATATACTTCTTCACTTTACTATTATTATATATACTAAACTAACTGATAACTGTATTTTATATAGTTATTTTCATCTATTTTATCAATTACAATTGCTATGTTCTTTACATTTTTTGTTACTTTTAGTTAAATAAATTAATATTCACCTTTTATATGTTAAGAAATACATTTTTAAGAAAATTAAATAATTTGTATCGAAAATGTACTTTATTGCAAGGTTTTGTCCACAAATATAATTTCAAATAAATGAGTGCTTAATTTCAATTTTTAAAAGTCAAAAATATAATTTAAATTGAAATTGGGCTTGATTGTAATTAAAGAAAGATTAAAATGTAATTTGAAATATATTTGTGGGTGAAAATGAAATTAATAAAAATTGAATTTTCTGCTCAAGAAAAGGAAGTCACGCGCAACATTAAGTCCAAAAGACACGGAGTGTTCGATCAGACAACCAAACGATACGATGTTGCGGTGTATTACAAGCGTGACAAAAGAGAGTAACCGCTGATTTCACGGCTTACGCGGCTTGGCGTGCCCGTGGGGCCCACCTGCCATGCAGGCCGACGTACAGAGTGGGGCCCACATGTCGGCTGCACAAAATTTCCCCCGAGGTGCATCGCTGACCGTTGGATCAGATGAACGATCCAGATTGAAGCGCGTGGAACCAAGCTGTTGCGCACCGAACCGTTGTCTAAAAATCGTGTGCGACGCTGTTCATCTAAGTGGTGTGCACCATTAAGGTCTCCTGAATAAGAAGTAGCCACGCGTCTACTTTATTTTTAAGCTAACAATGTTATGACACGTGGAATTTTACAATAGGCGCGACCGCGTTGGATCACGCCCGTTTTGTAGTCGTTGGCTCCCGTGCAACAATCCATCGTGCGCCCGTTTTCCGCAGCTAATGAAATGCTGCCACGTGTCCGCATTAATCCTTGCAGCGAATCAGAGGTGGACATGTGGCATGCACTTTGAATTTAAATAAAATCCGAATGGTGCCTGTCTACGCGTGATTTTTAAGTTTTTCGATATTGAATTTCGAAACGCGTCGATTTTAGTTTCGAGGGAATATTTTTTTAAGCGTTTCTGAAAAGTAAAAAATGTATTATTTTAGATGTATTTTTTTGGTGATAAATAGGTGCTAACGAACAATGAGTCTTTTAAGACAAGTTATATGCCTATTTATTTATTTGATTTTCAGTATACTTATGAGCTGTCAAGATTTAAGTGAAGATGTTTCATTAGATCATAGGATAGTACCACTATATACAAATTTTATTTTTTTCTGTGAATGTAGTGAAATAGAGGTTTTGTCGCATGAATATGGTTTCATTAGATCATAGGATAGTACCACTTTGTGTGTGATTATAATTGTTTGATTTGATTATTTAACTTTGAAGAAGTAATCTTTATTGAACTTATGCTTCAACTTTTATTCTAGGGCTTTCAGATGATTTAAATTAACTGATTTATTCTTTAATCTTCTACCTAAGATTTTTCATTATTGAATTTACTTTAGGACACACTTTTCACTTGTGTTATTACGTTAACTTTTCAGGTGCTAGTTGAATAGGCTCGATTGCTCGTGTGACTTGAGTTATCAAAAAGTTGGTTCAGATCTATATACCTATCTTGTAGAGACTATGAAAGAAGCAACGGCTTATAAGTATATCACTTTAGGGGTTTTATCTTAAAGAAGGAGATTGATTTAAAGACCCATAATTTTTATTAAGAAAATTATTCCCTAGAAAAAATATAATCTATTATCGCATAAGTAATAAAGAAATGAGTATTAAAATTACAAATGCAAAATGGAGTAATTTATACCATTAATTGATAAAAAAACTATATTAAACAAATTATCAAAACTTTCTCATAAAGATAAAGAAAAGATTGGATACATCCATTTAGGAGGAATTCAAATATTAATAAAAGTTCATTTTAGAGAAGAAATAGATACACCGATAAAAATAACATTATTAGATAACCGAATAATAAATAGATAGGATGCCGTATTAGGAATGATCTATGGTAATTTAGGATACCAAAAACTAAAATTTACAGCATACCCTAGATTTGCTATAAATATGCATGATAAAAATCTAAATCAAGTATTAAATCTAGCTTATGAATTTGAAAGAGGAGATTTAATGAAAGAAAATCATCCATTTTCAATACATTATCTAGTGACATATTCTTTGACAAATAGTCATAATAGTTCAATATATGGACAAAATGAATTTATAGAAATAGATAAAACTTTTAAGGAATTTGGACAAATAATAAAACCAAAAATACTAACAGACTTTGAAATATCAGAAGAATGAAAATTAGATATTAAAGAAAAACCCTTAATAACAGGAAGAAATAGTAATGTTGTTAAAACTAATAGCATACCAAGATTTACTTTTATAGATCATGAAGAAGAAACTTATAATAAAAAAGAAGTTAAAAAACTAGAAAATGAAGTTAAAATAATGAAGGCATTAGTTCATGATTGTATATTAGGAAAAAATAATGTTTAGAGATAAAATAAGAAATATGCATTTAGAAATAAATGGAAGCCTAGTAGGTGTAGCAAAAAATCAAGTAACGTTATTTGAAACTGTAAAAATATTAATAGAGGAAATAGATTTAGTCCAAGAATCAAACACAAAATATTTACAGGAAATAATAGATATACAAAAAGAATTACTAAAAGAAATAAAGGAATGTGGTTATAATAAACTACAAGATATATACAACATACATAAAGATAATGAAATAATATGTTATAAATATGATCATTTAGAAGGATTAAAAGAAGAACCACCAAGGAAATCAAATTCTTTGATTCCTAAAAATGAGAAAAGGAAAAATGAGGAAAAATCTAAGAATAAAGAGATAATTCTAATTTAATGGAATATAGAAAAGAATTAGAAAGAAAATTCATGGACTATGAAAATAGAGATATAGAAACATTGGTCAGATTATTGATATTAGCCAATGAATAAATAGAAGAACATTATAGTGGAAAGCTTTGTACTAACAAAGAATAAGATGATATGACAATAATCAATGAAACTGATTCTGAACAAGAAAACTTGACCTTAAAAGGTCATATGAAACCAATTTTATTACCAGTCCCTTACAAAGAAGGAACATATGACCCACATAGGGGGAAAAGAAATAGGCAAAGATCAGAACAACCTGATACTACATATAGAAGAAGACAACTACCTAAAATGGAGGAAGGGTTGCATTGGGGAACTAGAGGTAGTATTCCACCAGAGTTCAAACTCCATGATAATTATAAATCTGAACTTCTAGATTTAGATTGTATAAGAGATAGGAAAAAATCCTTAGATGAATGATCTAGTGGGATGAGTGTACTCGTACAAACTTCTCCAACTACCCAAACAAATCCTTCAACTTGTAGAGTGCTTATAGCACATAAAATGATAGGAAATGTAAAAGTTTGGTTTTCAAACTTAACAAATCAACAACATTTATTAATGCAAGGAAATACTTTCATGAGAAGAGAATACTTGGATACAGTAATAAATGAAATATACAAAGAATTTATTGGAGAAGATAAAGAAATAACTATAATTGAATCCAGTGAAAATGAAATCAATGAAGCTAAATGACATATAACAAATATGAAAATTTGTAACATGTGTTATATAGATTCTTTTATTTATAAATATGAAATGTATTACCATAAATTATCACCCTATATACAAACAATCTATAAAGAAATGTTTTTTTCAAAAATTACTTGAAAAATTATATAAAACTTTAACAGAAAATTGGGAACAAAGGAATAAAGAAACTATACTATATACTCTATGAGGAAGAATAAGAAGTCTTAAAGATTAGATCATTATTAAATGCCAAGAAATAAAAGAATATAAACAAATAAGATGAAATGATAAATTTTGTTGTGATACAAGAGATTTTAGAATACTAGGAAAATATGGATGTAATATAAAATCTTATAAACAAAAATATAAATAAAAAATATATAAAAGATTTAAAAAATATAAATTCAGAAAAAACAAAATTTACAAAAATATAAAAAGAGATTCAATAGAGAAAACTACAAGAAAAGATATTTTAGAAGAAAGATTTATAAACCTTCTAAAAAAAGGAATTATTGCCCTTCAGGAAAGAAAAAATGTAAATGTTGGATCTGTAATGAGGAAGGACATTATGCTAATGAATGTCCAAGTAAACTTCAACATAAAAAAGAATTTAAAAAGGAATTTCCACAAAAAACAAAAATCTTAGAAAAAGCTTTCAAAATGGAATTAGAACCGATCGAAGAATTTGATATAGATGATACTTATAGTATCTATCTATTGGAAGAAATTGAGGAAGAAATAACTAACTCAAAATATGAACACTCAAATCATGAATATTCTTCATTAAAAGATGAATGATTTGTATAGTATTACAAATCCAAATAGTACTTACATTAAAGTATTACTAAAATTTAAAGGTTATAACACTTATCATTTTACATGCATATATAGATACATGAGCTAGTATGTGTGAATCCAGTAAATATGTATTTTTAGAAGACAACTGGAAACAAGCACCAAAAGATTTAATTGTAAGAATTGCTAATAATACTACAATAAAACTCAATCATGTATTAAAATATACTGATATAATGATAGGAGGAGAAAACTTTCACATTCCTACCATATATCAATAAGAAACAGGAGTAGATTTGTTAATAGGAAATAATTTCTTAAATTTATATCAACCTTTCACACAACATTCTGACAAAATAAGTCTCACAACTTTAGAAGGAGATACCATATATGTTTCTAAAGTAAGAAAAACTTTAACTGTCTCAAACCCAACTTTTATGCAACAATATAAAAAGAAAAAACGTGGTGAGATAGAAGACCAACAAAAACCTTATTTAGAAAATATTTCATTAGATATAGAAAAAAAACAAAACTCTTTTCTCAATGAGATACAGGAAGACAAAGCCCTAACAAGCATTAGAAGACTATTAAAAACAATTAGTTCAGAAAATCCTTTAGATCCAAAAATAAATAAATCTAAAACAATAATCAATATAAATTAAGAGATCCTAACGAGATCATAAGAGTAAAACCAATGATTTATATTCCAGAAGACAGGATTGAATTTGGAAAACAAATTGAAGAACTTTTGGAATTAAAAGTCATAATACCAAGTAATTCACCTCACTCTAGTCCAACATTCTTAGTTGAAAAAGAAGCTGAGAAAAGAAGAGGAAAAAAGAGAATGGTAATAAATTTTAAAGCACTGAATAAAGAAACCATTGACGATGGATACTTCATTCCAAAAAAGGAAAAACTATTATCATTAATAAAATGAAAGAAATATTTCTCGAGTTTTTATTACAAAAGTGGATTTTGGCAAGTACTATTGGATGAAGAATCCCAAAAATTAACACCATTTAGTTACCCACAAAGACAATTCCAATGAACAGTTATACCATTTGGATTAAAACAAGCTCCAGGTATTTTTCAAAGATATATAGATAACATTTTTAAGAAATTACAAGATATTTGTTGTGTTTACCTAGATGATATTTTGGTTTTCAATAATAAATTAAATAAACATTATTTGGATATTGTCAACATATTACAAGAATGTAGAAAATGAGGCATTGTACTCTCTGAAAAGAAAGTAATACTTGCTCAATAAAAAATCAAATACTTAGGGTTGGAAATTGAAGATGGAAAACATAACCTACAACCCCATATACTAAATAATATTCAAGGTTTTTCTAGTGAATTAAAAGATAAAAACCAATTACAAATATTTTTAGGATGTTTAACATATGCAGAAGCTTATATCAAGAAACTTGCAAAAATGAGAAAACCATTACAAGCAAAATTGAAAAAAGATCATATTTGGAAATAGATAGAAGAAGATACTCTATATATGGATAGGGTAAGAGCAAAGGTAAAAAATTTACCAACTTTATACCATCCAGGACCAGATGATAAGATGATAATTGAAATAGATGCTTCACAAGAATATTGGAGAGCAGTTCTTAAAGCAAGATTAGATGACAAAGATGAATATCTTTGTAAATATACATCGTGATCTTAATTTTAGCCCCTATTAATAAAATTATGTACAAAACCCTAAATCCCTAAACCCAAAACCTTAAAACTTAAATCTCAAATTCTAAAACTCAAAATCTCAAAACCCAAAATATAAAACCATAAACTCAAAATCCCAAAACCCAAAACGTAAAACCATAAACCCCAAATCCTAAAACCCTAAAACCAAAAACCTAAAACCAAAAACCTAAAACCTAAATCCCTAAACCCTAAACCCCAAATCCCAAATCCCAAAACACTAAACCCTAAATCCCAAAACACTAAACCCTAAACCTTAAATCCCAAAACCTAAAACTCCAAACCCTAAACCCCAAATCTCAAATCCCTAAACTCTAAACCCTAAACCCTAAATGCTAAATCCATAAACCTTAAACCCTAAACCCTAAACCCTAAACCTTAAGCCCCAAATCCCAAATCCTAAAACCCTAAATCCAAAATCCAAAATCCAAAATCCCAAATCCTAAAACCCTAAACCCTATTTAAAAATAATAATTTTAACCCTAAACCTTAACCCACAATTATAGCCCTAAAACCTAAACCCCAAATCCCTAAATCCCTAAATCCTAAACCTCAAAACCCTAAATCTTATTTAGAAAAATAATATATTTTCATTTTAAGTAATACTTATTTAAAAAAATAATGATTTCAATAATGTTTTTTGTGTGATGAAAAATAATAATTAAATAGTATTATTTAAACTTTACTGAATATAGGGGTATGAAAGTGATTTATAGTTTTTTCATTTCATTCCAGTGGCAAACCAAATATTGTAATACTGATTCCTTCTTTGATTCCAATAATCAAACCAAACAACATTGTTTCCTTTCATTTCCATTCCGATTTTATTTTGTGAACCAAACACTACCTTACTATATAATCCTAATAGTGTTCCACTGTGTGGATGTTGATGCTATATTTGCAGATATATACCCCTCTTCATTTTTAGGATGTCTATAGTGTATCAAGCTAAAAAGAGAATCATAGTGTATGCTTGGGTTGTGCTTAGGTTAGGTTGATTATAGAGTAATTTTATAAGTTGATATTAACTTGATAGCTTTTAAAAAAACTAAAACTTTAGTCGACCCATAACTTCTAAAAAATGGACATTCAAGCCAACTAAGAATACGGTTGGTTTGACAATTTTCAACTTATAATGATAAGAATTATTTATAATTTCATGGAATATGCTTACCTATGTAAAACATGATGTCAAGTTAATTGACTATATCTATACAATGGGTGCCAATGAGCATACTATATTTAATAAATTCATTACAATGCATTAAACTTATTATATTTTGATTTGAAATATACATTGCAATTCTTATTAATTAAGCAGTACAATTCTAAACATGATATAGTCATATCTGAGTACTAGTTAAAAAAACATAAAATGGTTTAACAAATAATTAAATAAATAATATAATTATAATATATATTATAAATAATATTAAAAAAATGGTGTATGTTTAAAGTATATGTTGTTATGGTTTTATAGGTTTGGTTTTTTAAAAAACCCATAATAAAATATAGTGTTAGTTTTAATATTTTTTAAAACCATAACCTATAACAATAATATTATAGGCTTGGTTTGAACTTAGATTTAGTTGTTTGGGCGGCTTTTGATAAAAAAGCACCCATCCCTAGAGTATGATATTCGGCCTAAAATATATAAACAAAGGAAATGTTAGGCAAAAAATAGTTGAAATATACACTAACCATTTTGTATATTACCCATTAATTTATTTTTGTTGGAAAAATTCTTTAATGTATTTTTGAGTTTCGTAAAAAATAAATTTGTAAAAATTATATAGATAAATTCTTAAAAAAATATATTTTTTATTTCAAGACATCTCGATAAATTAAATTTATCAAACTACCTATTACATCCCCCACATGTTCTCTTGAAACCATCTAGTATTGAATGAGCTTGAGAGTATATCCTGCAATCCAACATCGATGGCTAGTAAAAAAAAAACATTATGTTCTTGACGAAACCACCACCAAGTCATCACATTGAAATCTACTGGCCACCACTTTGAGACTATTGAAGCACAACACATTTTTGTCCATTTGATGACCGTTCTTAACTCCATAAGAACAACAATCTTTAATTTTAATAAATTTGTCCAATTTTTAAATCATTTTGGAGTTTGATAATTGATTATGTTAAAAAAGATTCATTTCTCATTGAGCAAACTAAATTGAATTGATTAAAATAGAGATATGGTAGAAGATGAACTTACAAGTATTAAAGGTTTGGTAGATGGTATCGAACATCTGTAAAAAGAATAATAGATACCATCATACATTATTCAAAGGTTCGGAAGCTTTTACCAAACCTTAGTTGAATGTTAAATAGTATCTACCAAACCAATTCAAGATATGTAGAAAAGAAAAGTAGAAAAAGAAAAAAAGTCCATTTTATATGATTTTTGACTTAATGTTTTAGGAGTTTTTCTTCTTCTCTCGTATTTTTGATACATATCTCTTTTACTTTTTATATTAGAAGTTTTTCGTATCAAAATATGATGGTTTACAAGTGATTATTATCTATGAAACTGAGAGATATGTTAGAGGTTGAGATAAAAGAAGAAGACTATGATGTATTGAGTCTTTTTTAAAGAAAAAGTTATTTTTGTGTGAGTAAATGATATGTTTTATTTTAATTAAGTATAAGAGGACATTAAATTAAAATAATAACGTTCTCCCATGCTACTCTTAGAAATCTTAATTTCGAGACTTTTAATAATATATATCAACGTTAAAATAATAATGTCCCAAACAATATATGTTATTGTTAAAAATCTCGGTTTTAAGACTTAAAAACGTTGATATTAAAATCAATCAATAAAAAAGAAAAAATATATGTGAAGAAAAATTATCATTTTTATATAATAATAATTAATTTTTAATTATTTTATAATCATCTATGCTTAGTAGTAAATTTATTTTTCAATAATTCAATTTTATATATATATATATATATATATAACATCATTCTCCATGTAACTTTCGATTTGGTTGAAACTTAAACTTGAAACCTGTCTTCATTCTTCGTGTACTTGTGCTTAGTTTCTAGCGTCAACCTTTGACAAACTGCAGCACACATGGGATAGACCAATGGGGGCTCAGAGCTATGGGTTGATCCCTATGTTTACAGAGCATCCGTCTCGAGGATAGCGACTAGCGAGCGTACGATATCTTCTCTCGTCTTCTCAAGGAACGCATTGTTTGCATCAACAGACCCATTGACGACGACACTGCAGTTGACGTCGTTGCCAAACTTCTCTTCCTCGAGTCCGAGAACCCCTCTAAACCTATCAAATGCATCTCAATTCCCTCGGTGGCCATGTTACTGCAGGTCCTTTCTTTTCCTCCACCCCTATATTTTTTCTTTTATTATTTGAATCTTATAGATAAGGTGAATTTCCATTTGGTGATCTAGGTTTGATGAATTGACTGATGAAAAAATGTTTGCTTGTGCTTCGATTAGCTGAGATGTGCTTTGGAAGTGTCGTGATTGTTATTTGAGAGAAGCCACCAAGTTTGTATTTTGATTAGCCTTGTTGGATGATTTAAAATTAATAATGATGCGTTGTGTTTCAGTAGCTTGATTGTTGGAATTTGATTGTGAATATTAGTTTCTGCTCTCGTACAGGCTTTTCGCTTTTGGCTTGGTTAGCATTAGTTCTTGACACACATAAAATTTCCTATTTCAAAAAATTAGACAATTTAATAATGGGCACTGGAGCAGTTCCTTTTGTCTCCACATTTAGAAAAACTGTTTGCGTTGTTGTTTGTACTTATGAATCTGCAATTGTAGCTTGGCGATTTGAAGTGTCTAGTGCATATCAAGTTGGGAACCAGTGTTTCAATAAGCTTTCTTTTTAAACGGTGCAGAAGATTTGCATCTTTTGCATGAATGATTTATACAAATAATTTCATTGTTCATGTATACAAGTCGTTTAAGTTCAAATCTATTTGATACTACATGAGTTTTTCTATTTTAGTGGGCATGGTTCATGATAAGAAGGTTGAAAAGTATACTGATTATTGAGCTTTAAGTAATTATTAATAGGTTTTCACCCGCAGATAATTTGTATTTTGGGTAGACTCCAAAGTTTGCAAGTGTTGAACCAAGGATAAAATGCTCATTAGAAAAAAGAATTCTGTAATTGCATGTTCGCATATCATTGTAAAGAAGAATAAGACGCAAAAGTTCAGGAGTGAATTTTTTCTTCCTTTGCTTTCAGCCTAATGATGAGCTTGTTTTATGCAATTTGTCTATAAATCGATCTGTCATGGCTGACTTTCTTGAAGCTAGAAATGGTAGGGTTTGCATAGTGTTGTTGTTTAGGAAGTTTGATTAAATTAATGTAAGTGTGCTTAAGGAGTAATTGCAGAGTTGATGAGATATATAGGTAGTCATATCTAACCAGTAGCCACTTAGAAACACTTCGAACTCAATGAATATTTCAAATTGAATGCTTGATAACGCTCGCAAAGTGCTTATAGAACTCTTGGTAACATTTGTAATTATTTCTTATAATAGAAATCTAATGCTGAAAACCTAAGCATGGAATTCCTGAAAACCTAAAGCTTGCTTAAATTAAATTTTTAGGGAAAACAACAAAAATAGAACCCCTTAAAACTTATAACCACAAAGTAGCACCTTTCATATCAAACTTATAAATTTTTACTATTAAAAAAAAGTTTAATCCATCATTTCACATTTCAATTGGACACTGTTCAAGTTAAACTATGGCAATTTAGACTTATTTAATGTTGAATTTCATCCAATTCAACCCCATTCAATACTATTAAGTGTTATTTTTGTTGTTATAAGTTGAAGGGGTGTTATTTTATGTAATTTTCCAATTTTGGGTGTCATTGACTTATATATGCACATTTTTTTTATAAAATCCATATCTTTCCACATATGCTTACTTTGTACCAAGTTGAAGTGTTTTACAACTAGAGTATATAAAGTATTGAGGAAAAAGTTGTGCTTTGTTATAAAGTGGGTATGTAGAGCAATATTTTCATACCATATTGTATGTAATTGAATAATAAGTAATAACATAGTCTCTTGAAGCATCTGAGTATTTTCTCCATCATGTATCAGTATAGGATGTAGATAAAACTCAAAATGCAGAGCTGTTAAATCTGAACGCATAACAGAAACACAACCCTCTGATGTCTGCAGTCATTTGTGTATAAATCTCTCTCTCTCTCCCTCCCTCCCTCTTTCCCCTTTCCTAGATGGAAGTCACCAATATGTGGGTTTGAACTCAAGCCGAGATGGAATAAAAACTAGTTGGAGCTACTTAACTGTTCCAAGGAACCTGAAACCAACTTTTTTAGTTTTTACATAGTGGTATAATGACTACTAGAAGTTTTAGGATTAGCAAGGGTATAATGAATCCAAAAGTAGAAATGGACCCGAAGTATGACTTGTAGCTGTTAGTATCACCAGTACCATGTATCAATATGATAAATGAGACTTACCCCTAGAATTTGGAAACAAAGATCTAATTAATAACATTGTATCGGTAAAGAAGACTGATATTCATCCAAGGTTCCAAATAGGTCTCCTGAATCCTTTTTTTGAAGCTTATTCTCTGGTTTATTGACCTCGTACTGGATCATGACTTTTAATTTTAATATGCAAATCAACTGAACTTACTTATAGTTATAATACAGCGCAAACTTGCTCTGTTCCACCTACTTCGGAAAGTGCACTGTAATCTTGACTTAATAAGTAATTTTACAGTTTAATATATTACATATTATTTCACACTTTCACCTAACAATCATCTTCAAAGGCTATCATAGCTTAAATTCTCAAATATTCCTTGTCTAAACATCTGTCTCATTCTTATTTTACATCAATGGATGGGAGCCATTAGCTGTTGTTGGTTCACTGTTCTTCTCTCTTAAGTTGCCACTTATTACAATTCTTTCTACAGGTCTTGCGATATATGACACAATGCAGTACATAAGATCAGCAATTAACACAATTGTACAGTCCAAGCTGCATCAATGGCTTCTCTTCTTTTAGCTGCTGGTGCCAAGGGTGAGAGGCAGTCACTCCCAAATGCTATGATCATGATACATCAGCCTTCTGGAGGGTACAGTGGGCAGGCAAAAGATATGACAATTCACACTAAACAGATTGTTCAAATTTGGGATTTGTTGAATGCATTGTATTCAAAGCACACCGTGCAGCCTGTGTACATAATCCAAAAGAATATGGATAAAGATTATTTGATAACACCGTAAGAGGCATAGGTGTTTGGGCTAATTGACAAGGTTATTGATGAAAGACCAATGTCTCTAGTGACTGATGTTTTTGGCAATGAAGGCAAAGAGAACTAGGGGGGTAAAATTTCAGGGTGAAATCATGGCTGCTCTCCGGACGTTGTTATATCAACTGTAAGTTAACTTATCTACCCCAATGTTATTTGCTCTGTTTCTGAAATTTTAATTTATTTTCACTTTTCATGAAACAAATGTTTGATAAACTAATATTTGAATATAAAGTATTGGTTTGGTAAGATTACATTTTCTTGTATTTTGCGTAACCCCCATTAAAATATTTTTGTGAATTTGTGATTGGATATCAATCTTCACCGTACCAAATTTCTCATATGATCGATTTATTTGGTTTAGTCAATATTCAATTCTCTATTTTATTTGAAACCAAAGTAAATATGTGGTTGATTGACATATACATGTAAGTACGTAGCTACAAAGAAGCAATACAGTAATTACTATTATCAATTTCTCGCAACTAAATTTTAACACAATTATATCATAATCACATAATCATAACTAACGTGTTAATTTTTTATCGGATATAATTGTGAGTTCGACTGTATTTACTAATAATATTATATCGCATCATTTTTTTTATCACGAAGTTGGGTTAAAAAGTTGACCGCATCGTAAATTAAGTAAGATTGTTAGAAAGAAAGATATAAAATTAACTTGGTGCCTTCTTATTGCCAATGATGTTAAATTTAGTTCCATTCTAAGCCAAACTCCAGAGATTTATCTGCAATTCGTCAGCAAAAGACTCTAATTAAAAGAAAATAGGGGAACTGGGTGTTGTATTTACATGTTAGTTTACGAAATAAAATGTTTAAACAACTTTATCATAATATGATTTTTAAATTTATAAAATAATTAATAATAAATTTTAACTTAACCTGTATTGAATACATCATAATTATTTTTGTATTGGGTTTACATGTTGTTTCAAACTTCCAGAACCAATGTGGATCAGAATGTCAGGATTTCGTGAGTCTACGTAATTTTATAACAAAAAACAAAATAACATAATTTAACTCTGAAATTTAAGTAAACGAGTAAACAATTCCGCAATTTTACTTTCAGCAAATTTGATGAACTGTTTTAAAAAATGTTAATCAATATTTTTAGAATATATTTATTACTAATTAAATTATTTTTCTCTTTATCTCTTATTAAGTATTTATTTTTTTAAAAAATAAATTATACTAATCTTAAATTATATTATGATAAAACTAAGAAACTTTATCTTGGAGTCAGCTCTGAGTCATAGCTCACAAAACCAAGTCCTAACCGTTCGTCCTGTAGTGAAGTTTTGATATTTCTTCATATAATGTTTTGTTGTATTTATATTTTTGATATTAAATAAAGAAATAAAATTGAGAAATAAAAGACGAAAAATAAAATAAAAAAGTCTACTTTCTTTTA
Organism: Hippophae rhamnoides; assembly: GCA_033030585.1. NCBI lineage: Eukaryota > Viridiplantae > Streptophyta > Magnoliopsida > Rosales > Elaeagnaceae > Hippophae > Hippophae rhamnoides. The sequence goes on along the minus strand of CM065437.1, from coordinate 22,646,025 downwards.
CTCCCAGTTTTTTTCCCGATCTTTAAAATCACAAGATTGAAAATTCCCAGTGTGTCCTCATTGCCGTACTCTCTTGTCCATAGCTCAGCAAAGCAAAATCCTTCAACCCCGAAAGCCCACAAGCCTCTCCTCTCTCTCAAAATCTACTAATTCTCTCTTATCTGTGTCTCTTCGACCGCCTCAATCCCTCGCTCTCAAGATCTCTGTGCACGCTGTCTTTTCACAATTGTAAATGTCTTCTTCCTATTCTACTCCGATGACCTAGTACACCGGTGGTGGGACGTCATCGGCTTCCGACCATCTGATAAGCTGTTAGAAATCTCAGGGATTCAGGGAATTTTCTAGGGTTTTTGGCTGTTTGCTGATTTGATTAATACGATTGAGATTCTTCAAGTTTAGTGAGTTGGTTTTACGTTTTGTGGCGTACACGCTATGGCTCCGCCGCGTAGACGCGGAGCAAACAAAGCCAATTACAAGAGCCAGTTCAGCCTGGGCGATCTTGTCCTCGCAAAGGTCAAGGGGTTTCCTTTTTGGCCTGCCAAGGTGACCTTCGATTCACCTGCTTCCGTTTTTATATTGTTTTTCATTTCATTGCGGAAGCTATGATTTTTATATTATGATTATGTTCATTGTCAGTGTTATACGGTGGTGTTGATCTACGGTAGGCATGTTAGGTTTGTTCTGAGGTGATTTGTGTTTTGCTCATGTTTGGTTTATCTTTGCAAGGATTTTTAAAATATGAAAAATAAATGATTTTGGTTGGGATTGAGTGTTTCTTGAGTTTTAGATGTGGAAAGCAAGGATTTTTAGTAATTATGATGATCTTTACTTTCGTATTCTTGATTTTTATTTACTATGTTTGATAATTTCGGTTATGTTGTACTTTGCGTTCTGTGATTCAACCAAAATGGACCTCGTGCGTTAATTTTATTCTTAAATTGGCAATTTTATATATGTTGAATTAAAATGTCTTGGAATTCTGTTTTAGATAGGCGATTTCATAGGTTTTGAATTCATGATTCCAAACTATATCTAATTGGCTCTGTATTTTCATCAATCTTTTGATACTCTCATTTTTTGTGATTCAGTTCTGATCAGATTCTTGGTTTACTCGTTAATATGAGGGTGGGCTATTGGTTTTGGATTTCAGATTAGTAGGCCTGAAGACTGGAAAAAACCTCCCGATCCAAAGAAATACTTTGTGCAATTTTTTGGAACAGAAGAAATGTAAGTATTTATCTTTTTATTATGTTCCATGACATTGACTGCAGTATCTGATGGAATCATTTTGTTGGTGATCTGTGTCTTTTAAATTTGATCACATTCTAGCAATTTTCCAATGGCCTGACTTGTGTGGAAGCAACTTTTTGTTGCTCATTTAAACAACCTGTTAACCCATACAAATTTCTCACAGTTTTTTGTTTTATATGCACATGAATTTGGGACTGCAGAATGTTAAGTAATTAGTGCACAGCTTGCTTATTTATTTATTTCTTACATTGTGACTTTTCTATTCTTACCTGCTGTGAAACCTGTGACTCCATACAAATATAATTATAGGTCGATAATGATGAGTTGTGAATCGTTGATTCTAATATTTACTTTTGACTGGTTCACTTTTATCTCATCTATTACTCTGTCTCTCTATCGTTTATTCCTTTTCTCATTAAGTGGAATGCTGCTGGTGTCTTAGTTTGCTGCATTGTTATACATTCTCCTTTCAGAGCCTTTGTTGCCCCTCCAGATATTCAGAGATTCACTGTTGAGGCAAAGAATAAATTATCTGCAAAGTCTCAAGGTAAAACTAAGTTTTTTACCCAAGCAGTGAAGGATATTTGCAAAGCTTTTGATGAATTGCAGAAAAAGAAATCAGGTCAGCTGAGAGATGATACTGATAGATCAGACATAGGATGTCAGACTCCCTCTTCCGATGGAGTAGAGAATAAGGAGGCAGAGGTTGACATAAAGGATGAGACTGGTGCAGCGACTTCCAGTGGTGAAGAAGTGAATGAGGAAATATTTGCTTCTGGATCTAGGTTAAAGAGTTGCTCACAGAGGCTTGGTGACTGGAGTAATCAAGATCTAAACCCTTCTATTGCTTGTTCAACAGGTGATAAAACATCTCCTTTTTTGTCTTCTGATAGAAAAAGTAATACGATAAGTTCTATCCAGCCAAATAAAGAGATTTCAATGGAATCTGCTCCCGGTGTTTCTTCACATCTACAGAAAGAGTGGTCTGGTGATAAAAATAAGGTATTACCAAATGGTCACAAGTTGCAGAAGATGGTTAGTGTATCTAGGAAGAAGACTGGTGACACAGTGGAAGGAAAAAGAAAAAGTTCATTTTTAACATCATTGAAGGGTGACGATGATTGCATTAATAAGTTGGAATCTGGTAAGCAGTTAAAAGATGAAACAAAAGGAAAAAGTCTCTCTTGTTCAAGTAGTGTTCGCTTGGGTTCTGAAATTAGTGCACGGAAAAAAGTGAAAGGTAGTGTTATAACAAAATCTAATTCAAAGGTCCTGGATGATGCACCTAACCCTATGGTTGATCCTGAGGAGCAGCTTGAAAGCAAATTTTTTGACAGGTCAAAAAAGGCCCAAATTAGAGTTGCAAGGCCTAATATGGGAAAAATGGAAACTTTTCACCCTGCCAAAAAGTCAAAGCTTGGAGATGCAGGAGGAGATGCCACTGGGAAACCATCCCCAAAGAGCCTACAAGGCTCTTCTCCTATTTCTATTGACAACAAAACTGTGAAAAAGTCTGAACTGAGAAGATCAACATCACGAGTTAAAGCGGAAAATCATGTGACACTGAATTCCGAGAAAGATGTCAATGATCGATCCAAAAAGGTTTCCGGCGATGATGCTGTGTCACCTGTGACTAAGTGCCATCGTCTAGCGCTGGAGGAAATGTTGGATGCATCTACAATTTCGAACAATAAAGTTGAAAAGAATTTTCTTACAATAAAAAAAGAGTTAACAACTACTGCTAGTCATGGAGTTGTTTTAGCTCAGTCACAGAAAAAGCGAAGGGCTGTTTGGCTCTATGATGATGATGATGAAGATGCACCCAGAACTCCCATTCATGGAGGATATGCCCCAAATCTTAAAGTACAGTCTTGTGCCTCCGATGATAATAAGATATCTGATGCAGACAAGGGGAGTGGTGCAAAATCTCAAGAGAGCATAAAAGGTTCTAGTGAAGTTTTAGATGTTGATATTAAGGAGCTATCTTTGCATTTACCAAACGGGTCTTCACCTTGCAATCCTCTCAATGATAATAAGAGTCCTGATAGCCAACATCAAACCAGTGAAAAGAGGCCTGAAATGCAGCCCCAAATTGATGAAAGCAGGAATGAGATCCAACTGATGACTTATAATAAGAAGCCTGAAAAGGTGGTGAAAATTCATTACAGTCCTGGAAAATTGAAAGTTGAGCAATTATCCAAGGAGGCAAAATCAATCTCAGCCTCTCCTCACAAGTCTCCTGTATTGTTATCTGCCTCCAAACCGGTTGTTGAACAACATAAATTTGTTAAGTCTTCAGTTAAAACTTTATCTCTTGGTTGTCAAAAGAAGGCTCAGGCTGCCCCCGACAAGGTGTTTGGGTCAGTTTCTAATTCTCAAAATCAATTGACAGTTCAAAGAAATAGGATGGCTTCTGCAGGAGAGAATTCTAAACCTACTCCAAAATCAGTTACTCGGACCAATGAAATTGCTTTCTTGAGAGAAAGATCAATAGAACCAAGTGAAAGGTATGCCTTTCTACTATATGCATGTTTCTGGTCTATATTTTGTTTTCATCTGTTTGAATTTTTTTCTTTTGATTGTTCAAAAACAGGTTAGAAGCTTGCAGAGAAGAAAAAAGTGGTTTATTGGTTGATTCTAGGACCCCCGACTCTGCTTTCTCTATGAAGCATCTTATTGCAGCTGCACAAGCAAAAAGGAGACAAGCTTCGACCAAAAACTTAACGTTTGGATTTCCCAACTCTGCTTTTGCACCCACACCCAGCACTGATGTACAAGGGGCGAGTCCTAGTCCTCCTGCAGTTCAACAGTTCTCGTCTGGAGGCAGTAACCCAATGCTTGCTGATTTTCATGGATCTTACAATGACACGACATTAGGTTCCCCATCAAGGCATGCTCATTATTCTGCTGCACAGAATCAACTTGATAATGAAGAAGTTGAAGAGAGAAGAGTCAGTTCTGGACATAGGACTGCTGGAGGCTCATTGAGTGGTGGCACTGAGGCATCCGTTGCTCGTGATGCTTTTGAAGGAATGATAGAGACTTTGTCGAGGACTAAAGAAAGCATTGGACGTGCAACTCGTCTTGCCATTGAATGTGCCAAGTATGGTATTGCTTATGAGGTAGATCTTATGTTGTCTTCCCTTTTATTTTAGATTTGATGTTACTTTAATTGGCTCACAAAAGTTTAAAGAATTTATTTAGACACATGATTTGGGAATATGAGTTGGTAAATTAATTTTTCCATTGCTTGAGATAATCCAAAGTCATTATTTTTAAAATTCCTTGTCTCTGAATGGATTATTAGCTGTACGCTACATCCATAAAGAAATGGAAAAATGCATGTGATATAATGGTTGATTTTCTGTAGTCGTATCATTTAGTTGGCTTTTATGTTGCATTGGCACTATTGCAGATCATTCAGACTTTGGTTACCTTCTAGTTTGTATTGAATTTGTTTCATAGGCTATATTAAAAGGGTAACACTCATGTGATGCTATTTTGTCTTTTATTTTATTTTACTTAGAACTTCAGCAGTATAGGATTTTGTGGTAAATCAAATGTCTGGTTTTTATTTTTGATGTGTGAGTATATGCATCTTGTTTTTGCTCTTTTTATTTCATTCTCTGGGTGATATTCTTTGCTGGGACGAAATAAGTCAATCTCATGTTTTTTGATAGGTGAAATGTTTATGGACAGGTATGAAACACTGAATAGATAGTTCAGAGCTTTTTGCATTTTGAATTCTTGGCTTGTGTTTTTAATGAAGAATGATTCATTTGTATCTTTGTGCAAATTTGGTTTCTTTCAAAAGTAATTATCTTATTTTGGTTAGAAGGAATTTCAGCTGTTTGAAGTTCAGATTTTATTGTTTGATTTTGTGTAGGTTGTGGAACTACTTATCCGAAAGCTGGAAAGTGAACCTAGCTATCATCGTAAAGTAGACTTGTTTTTTCTTGTGGATTCCATCACCCAATGCTCACATAATCAAAAAGGTATAACTTCAATGGAAGTGATTCATAGACAATGGTAAACTTTAAGGCTCCGTTGTGTGTATGTGAATGGTTATTAATGTCTTTTAAAATTGGTTTATGAAAATATCTTTTGGCAAGGAGATCCTTTTATGATTATGTAAAATTAATATCCAGGTATTGCGGGAGCATCATATGTCCCTACAGTTCAAGCAGCATTGCCACGACTTCTTGGTGCTGCTGCACCGACTGGTTCTGGTGCCCGGGAAAATCGTCGTCAGTGTCTAAAGGTGATATGTTATATAGCTATTGAAGCACCTTTATTTTGTTTTGAAAAGAGGGATATGCTATATTTTCTGCCCAACCTCAATTCAATGAATGCAAATCAGGTTTTACGGCTGTGGCTTGAGAGGAAAATTTTGCCGGAATCACTTCTTCGTCGGTACATGGATGACATTGAAGTACCGAATGAAGATACAACTGCTGGTTTCTCCCTTAGACGCCCATCCCGAGCTGAACGAGCTTTTGATGATCCAATCAGAGAAATGGAGGGTATGCTTGTTGATGAGTATGGCAGGTAAATAATCTGGCATTTCATTTATTTGTTACTTTTCTCCAGTTATCTTATCTGTATGGTTTTCTCTTCCTGGACCCTTTGAACTAAATTTTTTTTTTGGGTAATAACTCACCATGCACACATCAATTGGGTTCGAACCCCAAACACACCACTTTCCAAAGGGGCTCACCTGGAAATGTAGTATTATTTTGTTTATTGGACATGGACATACCTTTTACCCTCTAACTTCCACTCTGCACTTTTGCCCCCACCATTATGGTATCGAAAAGACACGATACTGACACCTATATAGGATATATGTTGGACATGCCTATATGTAATCAGAGTCGACTGGGAGGAGAAAGAAAGGAAAGAAGAAGACAATGTAAGAGGAAGAGTGCTAGGAGCAGAGGCGCTGGAAGTAGGAGGAGGAGAAGAGAAGTGGAGGTTGGAATCAACAAACCAGTTCAAGAAAGATAATTAAGGCAAAATATGGGCTGGGGCTTTTTTTTAATGTATTATAAAATCTCCTGAAGGCCATATTTCATTGGGCTTCAAACAAGCTATTGTAGGCCTACAGGGACCCATTATTTGCATAGTAATTCTACCATGACAAATAGTAAGTTATGGGCGATGTATTCAATAATAACTCTAATAATTATAGTTCAATGAGCACACTTTAAAATACAGATAATGAAAAAATAAAATTAATAATCCAACTAGTATAATTTAATAATTACTTGATACTTCATTATCTAAATAATATATTATAACGTTAAATGTTTATTATTGTAATTTTCCGTGCCCAGGGTATTCAATAATAACTCATTATGGTTATAGTTCAATGGGTATACTTAAAAAACAGATAATGAAAAAATAAAGTTGATAATCTAACTAAAATAATTTAATAATTACTTGATACTTCATTACTAAATAATATATTATATATGTTAAATATATTTATTATTGTAATTTTCCATGTCCAAGTGTGTCTAAGAATGAGACACATATCCCAATGTCTTAAAATTTTAAAATTTGTGAGTGACCTCATCCTTATCTAACACCTGATACCGAGTGCATGTAACATAGCATTTACCTTCCATGCCTACATACAACCAAAATAATTTATTATAAGCTGGTTGTGTGATAGGAGCAGCATATTATATGGTCTTTAGACTCTTTACAGTTAAATATGTTGAACATTTAAAAATTTAGTGCTGTACTATTTTATATTCCACACTCCACAGTTGTGTTGAATTTTGAGATTATTTTTTCTCATTTGATTTTTGTATCAGTAATGCTACATTTCAGCTACCTGGGTTTTTCTCTTCTAATGTATTTGGGGATGAGGAGGAAGAAGAAGAAGCTCTTGAAAGCAGTTCATACAAAGAAAATGGTCATCCATCACAATTAGAAGCCATGCATGCTTCTGAAGACTCCGAACTGCATGTAGTGACCCCAAATGATAGGCGTCATTGCATCCTGGAGGATGTTGATGGGGAACTGGAAATGGAGGATGTTGATGGGGAATTGGAAATGGAATATGTTCCTGGACATCCAAAGAATGAAAAATCCTTGCCAGTTGGTGTTTCATATGAGATGGATTTACAGCAGCAGGTACCAGACAGGGTCATGGGACCAGCTCCAGTCATTTCGGATGACATGCCTCCTCTCCCATATGGTTCACCTCCATTGCCTCCTGAGTCTCCTCCTCTGCCTCCTCCTCTGCCAACCTCACCACCACCACCTTCGCCACCACCTCCATCACCACCTTCATCACCGCCTCCACCACCGCCTCCACCACCACCTATGCCCCCCTTGGAGTTACCTCCGATACCCCTTTCTTGCCCTCCACCATTGTTGGTTTCTCAGTCATCCTTGTCAACCCAGCCTCCATTGACACCTCAACAGATGTTGCCATCTCAATCATCAGGACAGTCATCACCTCAGATGGCATATCAAACTCAAGTGCCTCATACCATAGCAAATGTAAAGAGTCCTCCCCTTCTGTACAGCCATCTTTTTTACATTTGTTTTTTGTAATATACTTTGATTGTGCAGGGTAACAGGAAAACTGGAAACACTCCTCAACAGGGTCCTATGGATAATGCTGTGAACAGTGAAATGTTCCAGCAGCATCCACCTTGCCATATCCCTACTGGAGTCTGTGGTCCTCGAGAGCCTTCTGGTTTCACTTCTTCAAGGCAAGTGGAACATGGCAATAATGAGATGTACCTAAGTCAACAAGTTCCTCAACCAAACCAAGTTCCACAAGGTAATGCCCCCTATGTACAGAGACCCTTGCACCCTGCACCACCTTATAATCATCCCAGTCATCTCTTGTATACAAAGCCCGCAATAAAACATCATCCTCAGCATCCATACCATCATCAGTACCCTTTGCCATCCCTTCCTGATAGTCAGAGGCAAATTGTTGCTGATGAACAATGGAGAATTCCTTCCAATGAGTTCAATACAGACAATCAGCATGGTATATGGATAAATGGAGGGAGAACTCCCGCTGCTCCACCTTTTTGCCAGGAAGGTATGCACTGTTCATGATGTTATGTGGATAAATGGTATTCATTGTTCAAGTTTTCAAAGCGTTTGAGCGGATGTTCAACAAAAATTTCATTGATTTAATTGCCATTTTTTTATGACTTGGTGTCTAAAAGTAGAAAACATATTTTGTTATATTAGTTATTTTTTATTTTAAAATAACTACACTACTTACGCACTAGTAATTGTGACTCGAATCACAAACCTTCTATATGCCGAAGTGGACTATATATATCATTGAGCCACAACCTCCTTGGCATATTTTGTTTTATTAGTTGCATGCATGTTTTGATGATGCAACTAAGTTGCACTCTAATTATGATAAACCTTGAATTATGTTATCATTGATACATATATTTTTAAGAAATGTAATTGGTATAATTTCCTAAGATGACTGGAGTAAAATATTGGTGTGATTTTTATCTATTTGTGATCTTTCAAGCTCATGAGTACTCTTTTGGTCAAGGAACTCAGGAGGTTATTTCCTAATTGTTGGTGAGATATCTTGAAAAGAAATCTCTTCCTAGTTTCTAGTCAATTGTATATCCTATCCTCTAATCCTCTATAAAGTTTTTTTTTAATTAAAAAAAAACACTGCTTCGTAATTGTTTTGTATGATTTGAGATTAGATATTCCTGTGCAGTTTTAAAAGAGGTTTTTATTGCAGGTTTTTTTCGGCCAACCTTTGAAAGGCCACCCAAAAATAACATGGGCTTTCAGCAGTCTGTCCCAAATACTGTATCAACTGGACCTTCAGTATCAGGTATTCTTAACCTCACCCTGTTATGGAATTGCTTCTTTTGTTTGTATGTGATTTTATTTCATAGTAGTTAATACTTTTTGCAAATGACCGACTGTTTGGTTGGTTTTTTCTTTGCTATTTTCTTGCAGGTCTCAGTGTTCCCCAGATATTACCAAGTATACCTGATATCTCTGCACATAATTGTTGGAGGCCAGCTTAGTGACAGAATTAGAAGTATATAGGTAAGTCCTACGTACAAGTGCTGAAGTATATTTTCCTACAAAGGCAATAGAAAGGAATAAAATTTCCCACTGTCCATTGTGACGGGGGGCTTCTTTTCAGCTTTGTTTTAGCTTATTTAAATGACTTGCATTTTACCTTATCTGAGCCTTTATTACATGTACTCTTCATTAAGTACTTATTTATACAGATATGACACGGACATGGGTTGGGTATTGGACACTCAAAATTGATGGGAGTTTACAAAAAGTTGGGAAAAAGTGGCATGCCCAAACCTGGGTACATACCAAAAATTTTAGGATATCCCATGTTCTAAATGAATCCTTGTAACATAGAAGCTCAAGTTACTTATAGAATCCAACATTTTTTTTTCATTTGTTTGCCAAACTGTTGATGCTGCTTTCTGCAATTCTTGAGCCCACACCAATAATGAGTTGTGCATCTTAGATGGCCTAGGTAACGATGACTTTTTCTCACATTATATGTCTGCTTTATGTTTGTTGTTTCAGTTTGAGACTGAAGAGTCACTTTCTAGCAAGGTTTCATTTATTTACAAAATCCAACTTCCACTTGAAGGCAGTGTTGGAAACTGGTGGAGCTCTTGGCAAAGATTGTGTATATCGTAATTTTTCCTGGCATGTGTAATTGCGAACATTTGCTTCTAATCCTGACCCATGTTTCTGACATGGTTAGTGTGCCTGATTTCATTAATGTATTATACTGAATTGGTACAATAGATATCAATCAATCCCAAAAATTTAATTTAAGTATTAGATCTGTTTTCTACTGCCTATTTTCTGATGCATCTCATTTGTTTATATCGTCTGGGTGAGCATGTTTCATGTTAAAATTGAAAACTTGAGGCGGTGATCTCTTTGCCCAGCGTTTTTTTTAAAAGATACTTGGAATGAAATTGTTTGTGATTGGTGAACTGAGCTGATTGTTTTAGACAATGTCGATTTATGAAGTATCATGCGTCACAGAAGACAAGTGTATTAGAAAAACTAAATTTACTTGACATAGCAGTCGATGTATTCCTATTTAGTTTGGTCCTTTTGATAAAGGTTAGGTTAGATTCTACCATGTTGTGATCGTGAAATAATTTAATGGCATTTAGGCATAAAAATCAAGGGTGGGAAATACTTTCCAAAAAAGAGAAGTCGGAATTAATTGTTGCAACTGGTTTTCTGTTGTTCTAAGGAAATAAGGATAATGTTGATGAATGAATAATTTCATACTATAGAACTTGTTTTATATTAAGTGGTATTATAAATCAATAATTTCTGTTGTTTTACACAATTGATTTTATGAACTAGTGTCTTTTTAGCCGTTAGAGATATATATTATAGAGTGACTTGATGAACTCGTATTGTTTTGCAGGTTTTTGGCAGTAGGATTATACTTGAAATGCCAAGCAATTTTGGTTTTAAATTGATCGGTTTGCAAAAGGGAATAAGGTTAAGACTTCCTAGCAGACAATACTGCTGCATAACATTGAGGTAAATATTGAACATGAGTTTCCAGTTCAAGACAATTCTCGTAATCGCTTGTTGTTAACTATAGGTTCAAAAAATGACGTGTTCAGTGTAAAGATAGCTGTTACAGATGGTGGATGCTTGCTTATTCACTGATTTTTTTTTTTACACTAACATTACCCTTTCAATTGATAAATAACATTTTTTGTTCATATTTTTTATAGGCAATTTTAACGTGTAACAAATTTTTCTGAAAATTCGTGTCTGTCTTGAATGCCCCCAATCTCTCTCTCTCTCTCTCTCTCTCCTTCTCTGATCACTGCCCTCATTAGCATTAATTTAGAAAGGAGAAAGGGAACGAACAAAGTTCATATATTTAAGGTTTAGGATTTGAAGATTAATGATTATAACCAATAAATTTAACCAATTATATCTGAACGATAAATTATTTGTATAGTTACATCTAATGGTAAATATGTGATTACGTTATTAGTTAATTGTGATTTTTAAATTGTGATAGTATTTATATTATTTCATGGTTAAAATAATTGGTTAGATTTATTAGTTAATAATAGCATTTATTTTCTTTTTGGATAGTTTGATACTTTAACTAGTTCGTATGCAAACAAATGGGGTGGTAATGCACACCAAACCAATTCAAGGCTTGTTTTAACAATCTTTGCCGAGTTGATTTTCAGAAGTATATTTTGGGGAAGTTATCGAAAATATCTTTAAGTTTTCATCTTTTTACATATACCCTTAATATTTTCACAATGTTCCATATATCTCTAATGTTTTTAAAATATTATATATTTTTAATAATAATACCGTTATATTTGATGTGATATAGTGAGGAAATTAACACACATACTCTTCATACGTTGTGTATACTCTCAATATTTTCAAAATGATATAGATATCTTTGAAATTGATTTTGTACATTTTACGTGATATATTAAGGGTAAAATTATAATTAGATTGTCGTGTCGTAAAAGGTTGTCATTGTGATACTTCTTCGCTCTAATATGAAATTCATCAATTCCTGTGTTATATTATCAACAATTAAAATTTTAAATTCTTAAAGCTAGCAATTCACTATAATGGTATGTGTTCTTTGCATTCTTAGTAATAATGCAATGAGTAGTGATTTGAGGATAAGAGAGTAATGTTGTAAATAACTTGTGTATGGATTGTTGTCTTTGATGATAATATTGTTGGAGAAATGCTAAATTTTGATGAAAATAGTGATTTTTAATTTGAGGTTTTGTTTTAGGTTTGGATCTCTAAGGAAAAAATCTATCTTTTAAGTTATTAATTTAAATCATTTAAAATAATTAATTTTATCTAAGATATTAATATTAACCTTTTAATGAAATTTGTTACGAAATCATTTTTTTTAATTTTATACTTGCCTTACCTAACCTCATTATGCAATTTTATGAGATGGTTTTTTTGTTTTTCTTTATTCAACAAGAGAGAAGATACTATACATTTTGATTTTAGAATAATTAAAATTATAATATTTTTATCATAAAATTGAATTGAATCAATTAACTAAGTTTAAAAGAAAATAAATAAGTTAATAAAGATCGTAATTTTTAAATTTGTAATATTAATTTTTTAATGGTAAATTTTGAAATTTGTGTTAAGAGTGTGAAAAATGGAGAAATTAACTTTAAGTATTAATATCCTTAAGAATTTTAAGGATAACAATGAAATGTTTAGGAGTATTTGTTATTAAGTTATAACTGTTGTGGGAAAAGAAACTTTGTTCATCGCAGGACAATAGGATAATAAGATAAGTGGGAAATCACGGGTTTTTTTCTTCAATTGCTTAAAATGAACTAACGTCAATGCAGTTTTACTTATCGTTACATGTATGTAAAAATTTATATTTTTAAATTAAATAAAAAATATTTTTATTTATGATAATATATTTATATTAAAATATTTTAAATAAATAGTAAAAATAATTATTAATTATATAAATACATAATATGCAACTGACATTTTATCGCTTTTTATTACACCATTTGAATAATTGAGTTATTATATTTTTGTATGATATAAAAATAATATTTTAAAAATTTAAACACAATAATAAAATAATTTTCTTCATCAATGTTTCATGAATAATAAAAAATATGTAACAACATATATGAATAAAATTAAAAAGTACTCCTAAGTTCTAAAATTATAAAATATTATAGATTAAATCATTACAAGAGTTATTACGAACATTATATAATAAGTAAAAAATTAATTATGATTAATTTGATAACTTTCTTGTTTTTTATAGCATTAAAAGTTATATATTTTAATCAAAATTAAAAAGATATAATAAAAAATTTGAGTTCAAATCTACCTATATGTTAATCTTATACATCTTATGCATTTTCTATGATCAAATAAATTTATCTCTTGGTTCAAGTCATAAATTTGAATCACATTAAATATTATTTTATATAAAAAAAATCATCAAATAACCTTAAAAAAAATTTGAGAAAAACAAATCATGGTCATATATTATAGTAAGTTGAATATAAGGTCTCTAATTATTTTAAGTTTATAAATAAAACTAAGAAATTGTGACTAATAATCGAAAATGAAAAATTTTAAAAATCTAATTTTATTTTGTTAACTAAGTGATTATATTTTTTATTTATTATTTTATAAATAATTAATTTTAATTAAGAACATTAAAATTTAGAATAATTTTGATAAAAATAATTATATTTAAAGTGTAATTATTTTAATTTTATATAAAAGAATCATTTTATAACAAAGTTTTTTGGACTTTTATTTTTAATGATAATTATTTATTATTTCACAAAGAATTGATTTTAATTAAAAAATTTAAAATTTTAGAAGAAATATGCTCAAAATAAGTATATGTAATTTATAGTTTTTTTATTTTATATAAATAAATTAAGAAAATGTGAATAATCTAAATTTTTTAAAATTCTAACTTAATTAATCCATTATGTTTGTTATTTATTATTCTAATAAAGAATTAATTTTAATTAAAAAAATTAAAATTTTAAAGAAATATGAATAAAATTAATATATTTAAGTTATAACTTCTCAATTTAATAAAAAAAAACTTATGGAAGGGTGTTTAAATAATAATAATTTAAGCCTTTGAAAATTTTAGTTTTTAATTTATAATTAAATTATTACATATTTATTTATTATCTCTAATAATTAATTTAAATTGAAAACATTAAAAAAGAAATGGTGATTAAGTAATTTTAAGTGAAATCTTTTAAAATTTTAGTTTTTAATTCTTAATTAAATTATTATATATATTATTTATAATTTTAATTAAAAAATAAATATACTAAGGAAAATAATACAAATTAAATTCTTGTGGAAGTTAATTTTAATTAAAAAATATAAAATTTTTAAAGAAGTATGATCAAAATATTGATAATTTTTTTTTAATTTTATAAAACAAATTTAAAAAGGGTAATTAAATAATCTTAAAGTCTTTTAGAATTTTAGTTTTTAATTCCAATAAGTCATTACATCTATATATAATATCACAAATAATTAATTCTAATTAAAAATTAAAAAGAAAGTTACGAAAGGATAATTAATTATCTTAACTAAAGTCTTTTAAAAATAATTTTCAAATCTTAATTGTTTCATTATGTTTATTATTTATTATTTTAAGAATTAATTTTAAAATAAATATTAAAAAAATAAATATATTGATGAATTATTAAGTAATCAAACTCGAAGTAATTTGACATTATAGAAAGAAATTTAAAGAATGCTAAAAAATTCCATTCAATGTTGGGAAATAGAAATTAAAAAAGTATATGGAATCCTCTTATATACTATATATTAAATGTCAAATAATAATATAAATATAATTATGATAATTACAATGTGGGTTTTTGATGTTGATAGGATGAAAGATTTATTTTGTAATATTTTATTAATATTAATTATGTTTGTTATTTATTATTTTACAAAGAATAAGTTTTTATTAAAAGCACAAAAATTAGAAAAAGTATGACCAAATAATATTCGGAAATAGTTTTTTCTTTAAGAGTATTATAGTTTTTTCTTAATAAACATACAAACTCATATAATTAAAATAGTTATAAGATTAATATCATAGACATTTATATACACAGATACTCTTTTAAGAATATCATATTATTTTCTTAATAAACACGCTAAATCATGTATTTAAAATAGTTATAAGATTAATAACATCATATATTTTGAATTCTAATTGTTTTTATAATAGAAGAGAGAAATAATTTAATATTATGAATAAATTATAAAAAATATGAGAAGAATATGTACTTGAAAATATTATAGATAAGATAACTTTAAAATAAATTGAGTACCAAATGCTCATGTATATAAATTATTGAAATTAATTCTTTTTAGAAGGGTAAGGGTTTGGTTAGTAAGTATAATAGTTTTTAAAATTTTAATCATACAATTTCAATAAGTAATCTTTTGCATTTTCATTTATAATTTTTTTGGTGTTGTCATTCTCATATACAAAACATAGTTTATATATTTTATTTGATTTTTCTGTCTATTTTTTGTAAGGTTGGTTATTGATAGGATAATTTAGTATCACATAGGATACAATTTTGTGTTTACGTGTTGTACAAACTTACTTTCTTAGATTGCATATAGTTTGCATTATTGAGTTTTTTTTGTTTTGTGTTATTCTGTTGGTGATTGGGTGTTTCTTTGTGTTTGAAGCTAGTTTACAGATGTTCTCGTCGTTGGTTAATTGGGGTGCTTGTCACTCCTCATTATCGTGGTAGGCAATCATTGTAACATATTTTTTCTCATTAGGTTTATCTTTTATCCTCATTGTCATAGGTAGTAAGGTGGTTGATAAGAGACAAATGAGGTAGGGGTGAGAGCTTGGGATGTTGAATTTTTCTAAAAAATTTCCTATCCTTCTTCTTGTTTCTTGGGCTAGCCTTTGGAAGAGAAGCTCTATATGTTTGTCATCACACTTCCCTAATCCTTTCTTGGTTCTTATTCCTTCTAAGTGTCAGGTTCAAAAAATTGTGAAATATCTGGATCTTATATGAGTTTGTCTCATTATATGGTATGTTATGTATGATTGCATGTTGTGAGAGCATAATAATGTTTTAATAAAATATTTTCTTAAATAATTTCAAATAAATTTTACTTTTACCTTTCTAATGACTTGTGTTTTAATCTCATTTTAATCACTTAGCAGATCAAACAAGAACTTGATGAGCTGACGAAAAAAAAGAGCACTTTTTTCAATTCGATTAAAAAAAAAGCGCTACTTCAATGCAGCACAAGACCATTAAATTCAATGTCTTTTGTGAAACCAAGGGGGTACTAACTAACAGCTGAGTCCTCTCCGAACTGGGTCTTTTACTGGTGCTCTGCCTGAAAATACGAGAATTTCGTTTTTGAGACCAGTGCGATAAATGGGCTTTTGAGACTCCGTTTTGTTAACAACAGGTACTGTTTCTGCCTTCACGGGTAAGGATCGTCTGTGCTATGAGAAACTCATAGCCTCGATAGTGATTCTTGTTATTGCTTCGACTCATATTCCCCAAAAAGTGGATCCCGCGCCAGCATCACCACTACGGAAACGCAATTTCCGAAACTCACTTCTAGGGGAGCGGGGGCTCTCTACAAGGATTCTGGAGATCCGGGGAGAGGAAAGAAGATTATAGACTAGTCCAGAGCCAGAGTTCAGTCAAAATCAGTCTCCATCCATCACATCGTATGGAGTGGAAGAAAAAAGGTTAAATACATACGTCAGCGACGGTGCTTAAGAAGCAAAAAAAGAAGGGATTCGCTTACATAAGTACTATCCATATTAAGAAAGGGAATATATCTATTTGAAGGCGTGTACGGGAATCGAAGTGATTAGAACAGAATCGAGTCACAGAATGAAGAAGCAACGGACAGATAGAGGAATTGTTTACCTCCTGTATTCTTTCCATTAATTGATTGCATACCGTCTTGCTCCTGCGTACTATTAGCTGTACTTCTTTCCGAATGGTTCATTCCCTCATTTCTTCAAGGGTGAAATTGAGAGACAGGCAGGCCCCACAGCCTAATAGAGCCATAAGAAAAATAATATTTTAATAAAAATTATTAAAATAAAATTACTTGTCCTTAATTGATTTATTTTTCAAAGTTATGGACTAAAAAATATATTTTATAATCTAACAGATCAAATGACATCAATTTCAAAATTTGATGGACTGAATGACATTAATTTCAAAATCTAAAGTATTAATACAACTCATCTCCTAATCTATCTACATTTTAATGGTCAAAAGTTTCATTTTTTCTTCTTTCAAATATACCATTCTTCCAAAATGGTTCATGAATTTCATTTCTATCTTTTTTCAACCTATCATTAATTAATGTTAGCTTGTAAGTTTTTTCGTTTTGGTGTTAACATTTTCGTGTATAAAATACGATGTCTGTATTTTATTTGATGTTTAAGTCTATCTTTTTTAAGGTTGGTTACTAGTGACTCAGTATCACTTAGGACACAGTTTTATGCTTGCATGTTACATACACTCACTTTTTAGTTTGTGTATACTTTGCATTGTTGGGTGTTTGTTATTGTGATGTCCCATTGAGGAATTTTTTTTGTCATGGTGTCATGTTGGGGACTTTGTATGTGTTTGGTTGTCATGTTAAGGACTGAGTGTTTCACTTGATCAAAAATGCCATTTGTTGTGGTTTTCGACTAGCCTGCTTATCGCCATTATATTTCTGTTGCCTTATTGGGGTACCTGTTGCCTCCTTGCTGACCTTGGTTGATAAGTATGTAACATTTAGTTTAATGGCTAGCTTCGTCGTTGACCTTGGATGATGAGTGGTCAATAAAGGGGTCAAGAGGGTTCTAGAAGCTTGAAAATTTTCTATAAATTCTCCTTTCTTCCTTGTTTTCTTGGTAAAACTTGGGGAAAAGCTTTGCCCATTGGCACCTGACTTCCCCAATCCATTCGTGGTCTGTTTTATTTTTGAGTGTTAGGTTCAGGAAATAATATATCATCTATGTGATGTTGGACATTAGAGAAAAGTCTTTTCTCATATTTTTGAAATATTGGATAGAGTGTGAAAAATGTGAGATTAAGTAAGGTTTTAATGAGATGTAAAATATATGGTTGGCTAATGGAGAACCACATCATTTTGAGTAATTACTCTCAATGATGAGTTTTTGTGTGTCGGTTGGTAGTTGCAAGAGTGCAACAGTTCTCATAAAAGATGAGCTTATATTGTGGTGTGCAAGGTATTGGTTAGTAGTTGTAAGGATATAATAATTTACATAGGTAAAGAGCCTCTATGGTAGTGTGTCGTGTGTTGGCTGAGTGCTGCAAGGTTGCAACATGGTGCATGAGTGAAGAGCCTATATGTTTGTGTTTCATGTGTCATCTAGGTGTTACGAGATTGTAACATGTATGCATGTTAGGCGTTTGTGTCAACAATAGTCGATCACATCACGTGGTGATGGAGCTCCGTGAACGAGCTTGGATCAGATGTAGTGTTGACAGCAAGCGAGAACAACATAAGCAGGTGTATCGACTGATAAAGGCTTGCATTTATATTATCTATCGAGTTGTATACTATTTATATTTATGTAATAGATTGTTTATTGTGAAGTGGTTGGCATAAGTAACTTGTAGATGTTACTACATAGGTTGTATTATGTTTGGTTCATATGCTATGTTATGTTTGTAATGTATATGTATTTTGTAGCATAGATATGAGTCAATAAGTTATGCTATCTCTAATATATTTATCACTTTTTTTTTCGTTATCTACTTGTTGTATTTGTAGTATGTTAAAATAAATATATCGTTTTTATTATATTTTGTATGTACTGATTTGCTTAATTCAAGCCGTGAAACTTATTTGATAGAGTTATAATACAACTCACGAAAATATTTTATAGATTTATACTTTTACCTTTCATTTAGATATCATATATTTAATTAAATATATCGAAAGTTAATTGATGTAATTATAATTGTTACGAAAACATTCATAACTAGTCATAAAAAGTCATTAATGGACATTGACCGACATTGACAGTGACAGGTGATTGGCATTAACGGAGGTTGGTGATTTACAATCAATGTTCAGAATATATGGCTTTCATCCAAATTAACCGTGTGATGATTATGTTAATTTTGATAAAAATAGTTGTCAAATTTTGGTCAGCATCCCATATTTAGAGCTATATATTGTGCTCGTATCAAGTTGTTGAACTGATGTAGAAACGTCTAAACAACATAAATTAAACTCAATTTTCAGCTACATCAATTGTTATTGTATGATGCATATAAACTCACAATTTTCATATCTTCAAAATTTATAAGCACTCTTTTTGTATATAAATTATTGAACTTGATGGAAGTCGGATGCTCATGGAAAAAAAAAATGGGAATATGTATTTCTTAGTGGAAACTGCACCTTGATTGAAATAGGGAGAATTTACACCTAAAGGTGGTCTTACTAAGATTTCGTGATAAGAAATATTGGTTTCGTTATCTTATTAGTATCATGATTTTATTTTTGATATTTTTTTACTCAGATTTTTAAGATGATATCTTAATGGTATTTATATTTAAAAAAATCAATTTAATATAATTTATTATTTAATTTAAGATTTTTTACATCTATAGTAATATATGTATGATATTCATAAAACATTTTCGGATAATAAATTAATTAAATAATATTCAAAGAATATTTTTGAAATATCTTTTAAATATAACACATCTATTATTATATATATAAAAAATAAGAAATCGTATCAAATTAATATATTTTTTAAATGAAGATACCATTAACATATCAACTCAAAAATTTAGATAAAAAGGTGACAAAAAAATAATAAATTTCATGTTGATAGCAAGTTATTATTTGTTGTTGTTGGCCCAAAACATAATAAATTTCGGCTGCAGCAGAAATATAAAAGTTCTTATTTGATGTCTTTACTCTTTACCTTATACGGTGAACAGTTTTCATGGGTTGTTAGAATACATCGAGATACAATTCTTCCAAAAATTTAAATTATTGGGAGAATATCTAACTATATTTTTATATTTTTATCAATTCTATATCTAAAGTATTAAGTGACACAACATATATTAAACATTTACGATTCAATAATTATGAGTTATTATAATTTAAACAAAAGATTACCTTATTAAAAGTTTTAAGTGAAATCAAATATCCCAAAAACTTGTACTATTGGAAGAAAGTTCAACTATAATTCTGTACATTTACCAGTTTTGTCATGAAAATTAACGAATTTTCTTTGCAGGAAAGCATATGCTTCAAATCCTTCAGTTCACCTTGCGATTACTGATAAATAATATGCGTATACATATTTAGTTTCAATAAGAAGAGTCGAAGCAACTGGCTCGAGACAAATAAAACATTATACATTCCAGCTTTGCCTGTTTTTATGAAGAATAAATCTTTACATAAAAGAATGAGGAGCTTTAGATAATGGTACCACAAATTTTTGGGACCAACCTGTTTGTTATGCTCAATGGACAATCGAGTCCAATCATAATGGAGAGAAAAAGAAAAATAAAAAAATAGTTAATATGCGCATATGTAAACAACCTTTCATGAAGCTAACATTACCTACAATAAATTGGACACTCCTCTATGGAATGCCACAGTGCTTATGAGCTTCTGTATCAGGTATTTAAAGGTTACCTGCACGTTAACAAACTTACATCCCTTCTTCGTCTGGTGGCTGCCTTGGCCCTTGATTATGAACAAAGAAAAATGTATCACAAGGTAATTATTTGAATACTTTCCTCTCCCTTGTACCTATTCTTTGACAAGTTGGGTTTAGAAGGCCTGTCAAAGCATGAATTAAAAATCATTCAGCAAACAGGTTCATTATGTCATCTAGTCAAGTGCAGCTTTATTTTTCCGATCCATTCTTGGATTAGATAATCCTTCAACTATAGGTTTGGTAATTGCGGCAGTTGAAAAGGCTTGTAGATCTGGCTTCAAGCCCCACATAGATGTTGACCAGATACATGTAGAACTACTGCTATCTTGTTCCTGCAAGATTGGGGTACTGGATGACTTTCTAACTCTGGAATATCTATCAACTACAGGGGAATCGCCCAGGCCGACTGGCACAGGGTTTGACCCACTTGTTTCAAAATCAATTGCTAGAGCTGTTCGACTGGCTGCATTGGGTCTAAGGGCCAAATGCTTTCCTTTGCTGGCTGAAAATGCACGACTCCCGCTGTTGTCTTCCAATAGCCTTTCAGGGGAACGAGAAAAACCAGTTTCAGATTTCTGATGCCTTCTAATCAGTTTGTCACTCCATCTATCAGAGTCACCTTCTCCTGCTACTTCAACAGGGATGGGATTGGCTTTTTCACTGTTCTCATCAAGAAAACCAGCCAAGCTTCTTGATTTCCGATTACGGGTCAATGGTGGGTTGGAAGCTCCTAGTGGTCCATCTTCCAAAGAACTTTGAATTGGTTTTCTATAGACAGCCATTTCACAACCTTCCAATAAAGGGTATAGCTTTAATGGTTGTTTAAGCCCATAAAAACCTTGTAAAGTGCTCATAGCTGAGGTGACCTCTGGTTGAGTAGACTTAATTTTTAGAGAACCAAATGATTCCAATAAATCATGGTGCACACGGCGTGGTGGGGTACGTTCTATAAAGCTCTGTCTGTACAAGTATTGAAGATCTTAGGCCATAATGGATTATAAGCGAAAGTAGTTCAGTAACCAAACATGAGTACTAAAATAAGTATTTGACAAGCAAAGAAATTTTTATGTCAATCTAAAAAGATATGATTCACGTCAAATACTACTACAAGCATACTGATTTACAGTAATAAACTTTGAATTGAATTAGAGACAAGATGGATTCAATGTTTGCATCTTGACAAAGGTATAAAGCATATTGCAGTAGAAGCAGTTCATCCGAGCAATATAAAAACAAAGGATGATGCTGAAAAGAAGCTATAATTAAAGCATGATTAGTAAGAAACATAATTCTCAGTTGAAGTGGGTTTACTAACAAGAGTAATCAGGAAGCAAAATTACTAACTTCTAGAAATTAGATAAATGAAAAGGTTCTTGATATTCTCTACTCTTTCTAAAGCTTCCTTGACCCACTTGCATGCAGTGTTCACATCTTTCGGCACAGGTCACCCGAATTGACCAAACTGTTTATATGAAACAATATGGACGGAAACTTGATCCAAAACGTCATTTTGGTGTACCAAACATCTGGTGTTTATTCTCTCGTACCCAAATACCAGCAATGACATTAAAATTAAGATGATTCAAAACAGATGACATTCAACATATCCATCCAGTGCCACTTTTATGGTCATTCCACCCACCACTACTATCACCTATACCAATTAAATCTACTACCTTTACTAAAATGGCAGAGCAGCTGCTAGTCAAATACTTAATACTCTGTTTGCAGCTAAATTATGAAGTCAACTCCATACTTTTCAAGGAAAATATGAAGAGAAGTTCAGATTAGATCCTCATTTTCCAGCAAAATAAGGGCTCTTTTACGAATAAAAAAATGATTCACTAGAACAAAAAGTATAGACAAGTTACCCTGGTGTATTGTTATCACATGATAAAGAAGGCGATGGAGGATGTCTCCCAGGTAGTGGAATATGAAGAGATTTGAGGGCAAACATTTGAAGATCAGTAACAAGGCCATTCATCTTTTTAATGTCAGCAACCTGCAGCATCACCAAAGTGAGCAACAAATCTTAAAAAAAAAAAAAAAGAGGAGGAAAACATAATGCAACTTCATTCAAGAATTTTTGTTGTCTTGGCCTCAGATTTGGCACGAAAAAGGACTAGTTGGGGCTTTCCAACAGATTATTTCAACCTTACGCTCAGTAAACCGGACAGAGGATTCATCTAGTAGGCAATAATGACAAAATAATACCTATTTCAACCTCCCTATGAGCGCCAACATTATCAATACGATGATTTAAACTTATAACATAAAACCTTAGATAGACATGGAAAAGGCAGAACTCTAGTATCTAGGCCATTCAAATTGAGATTAATTAATCAATGCTGAGAATCCTGCCTTGAACTAAATATTCGTTTAATACAAAAAGCTTTGTTTTGCTGCTTTCGGCATTGATATGCTTCAGGTATTGACATTATATAAAGAAAAAGAAAATATTTATTCAATTATACATGTAAATGTACAAGAAATAAATTTAAAAGCTTTGGGTAAATATCTCATCGGAATGGTATAAAAATACAATAAAAACGCAAGTAATTTCAGAACCTCAATATTTTAACCTAGCTCAATATTACGAAACTTTGACATGCATGGTCGTATTTTATGATCGGAAAATTAAAAATCACGGGAAAAAAATTCAAACCAAATATGTAAATACATACCTCGACACCGTATTTAATGGCGATTCCGGCAAGAGTATCAAATTTAGAAACATGGTGTTCGATATAGGACGCACCGGCCGTTGGCGAAGATGTACGCGAAGAAGAGGCGGAAGAAGAAGCAGCAGAAGCCAATGACGAAATTGGAAACAGATTTTCCGGAGAATAAGACATTACATCAACTTTATTAATCAAAGATCTGCTGCTATGTGCTTGATCCAAATCATTCTTATCGTAATCGCAACAAAATCCGCTGTAATTCCTATTCTCGTTTCCATTCCAAAAATTCCCAAACCCGTTCCTCTTTCCCTCCCTTCCCATTTGCATCTGCATCTCCACGAATACAATTAATGGCTCTCCAAAATTACGAGTGTTGAATTTTGATTAAAAAAATTTACGATATTGAATAGTAATTATCATAATGTACCAAATATATATATATATATATATGAAAACATGGGAAAGAGAATAATCTTAGATCGAAGACGCGCGTGTGTTGTGACCTTGGAGGTATTAGAATTTCTTAGTTTCGGCGGATAATTTTAGCTTTCTGAAGGGGAACTCCCTCCAGCTTTTCCGGTTAAATGGCTCCACTTGGTAGTTATCAGTAATTACTAATAATACCTCCTTGCATACTTCTTATACATTTATGATTTACCTGCTCATACATAAGTTTTTCCAGAGGGAGAGGGAGAGGGAGAGAGAGGGTTCATGTAAGATGATACCTCTAAAATCCTTTAGGCATTCCCCGGGAGCCAATTTATATATATTCAATTGAAATGTCGTAATGATTGTAAGCGCTAATTTCGAATCTTGCCTGAGTATATATATATATATATATATATATATATATATATATATATATATATATATATATATATATATATATATAATAAATTGTAAAAATAAATATAAAAATAAATTATTTATTATGTAAAAGTAATATATTTATTTTTTAAAAAAATAGACACATATATTAAATGTTCGATAGAAAAAATAAATAATATAATTAATAAGAATATATTTTTAAAAATAATAAATAATATTATATAAAATTGATGCTTATTATTACTATTAACATGTCTAATAATATTATCATAGTAAAAGTATGTGATTCCAAATTATCTATTATATTTATAAAATTATTATTGGTGTATAAAATTGTAACTAGTGGAAAATTATTCTGATAATATAAATTTTTGAAATGTCGTCCTCCATGCTAGTAATACGTTATTATATTTTATGTTGACTTTTCAAACAATTTTAAACCATTCGTAGTGTCTTTTTGTCAAATCAAAATATGAAATTTTATTTTATAAAAATTCTCTCTTTCTCTAAAAACCACGGGAAAAAAAAATATATAACAATCTATATTCTAATTTTTTTTTATCCCAAAAATTCCATTTCACCCATGGAAAAATGATGAATGAGTTTGAGATATATAAAGCCATAAAAACACCAGTCAAATATCAATGTGGGAGAAATACACGTCTAAAGATTTTGTTTTTAAATTAAATAATATTAATATTTTAAAACACTGATTTTTTTTTTCTTTTCTATAGAATATCAAGTCAACAGTCATACACATATATTAAAACATGTGATGAGATTAAAAGATATAAACCCATATACACCGATGATCAAATACTGATATGAGAGGAATACACAGCTAAATTGATGTATGAATCAATTCTACCTATTATATATATACACACACAGTTAGATTGATCAGATAAATTAATTTAATTTGATAAAATGATTTTTTTTTATGACTGCATAGATATTTTTAATAAAAAATTATATAAATTATAAATTTACACAACTTAAAATTTAAAATTATAATATGTTATATTTTTCTAATAAAATTTTCAATTAAATTTAAGAAGTAATAAAATAACTTTTGCAAAGAATAAAAGATAAAAATATTCATAGAATAATTGATTGAATAGGTTAAAAAAAATGAAAGTAAAAACTTATTTAACTATTGAGTAAAGTGTAAGTGTTGATTGAGTGTTATAAAATTAATTTTAAATTATTAGAAAAACTTATAGAATATATATAGATAAATATAATAATATTATATTTTAATACATATGAATAAAATTAAATTTATTTTAATTTAAAATTTCTAATTCGTTATTCAATTTATACCTCGTGAATTTTTTAAAATTTTCTTTCAATATAAAATCGGACAACTAGAAAAAAATCATGTAAAATTCTTCACATACAAACAGATTTTGAGGTTATATTGCTCGGATGAACATACGTATTATAGTCATGGCCCTCTATTATGCGAGGTTATAGTACTCGTTAAAAATCTTACAAATTACATATATATTTTTAGTATTAAATAAATATATTATTTGTAATAATATATTGTGTTTAATTTTATGTTTGTATATTTTGATATATCATTATATATATATCAGTAATATTTAACAGATATGTAAACAAATGTGATATAAATAAATCAATATTAAAATGGTTAAATATAATTATGTTTATTTATATATTTGACAAACATTAATTAATTATACACATATAATTATAATATTTTATATTATATAAAAATATTTCTTAAGTTAATACAGTGTAATTCAAAAATATTTCATATATTTAACTTTAATTCATAATAATAAAATACCAATGTTAAACATTAAAAAAAGCATGATGATAAACTAAAGATTTTAAGATTTTTCATTCATATATTCAAAGTTTTTTTCTATTTTATTTAATTCTAAATTTTTATTATATTATTTCAAATTTTATTTTAATAATTTTTAATATTTTTTCAATAATTTTTCATTCATATTTATCATTACTACAAAACCAACTGACTAGGTCGATTCAAGAAAATAGATGCAACAAACATAGAAAAAATATATTTGTATATGTTAGTCTTTTATTTTTAACAATATATATTTTTAAATATATTCTTAAGTTTAAAAACTTAAATCAAATATTATTATTTATATTTTAATATATTTATTTTAATTTTTAACACTTATATATGTATAATGTTAATACTTGTTAAATTATTAAATTTTTTATTTATGTTAGATAATTTTTATTATAAATTATAATGCGTTAACTCTATGTCTCTCTTATAATATAATATGAATATTTTGTAGAAGAGTACACTATAGCTATTAATCTCTTACTAAATCTATATCAATATATATTTTTACTCATAAATATTTAAAATTTAATAATTTATTTTGTATATAAAAAATTTACACTTCAACTTCACACAAAATATTTTTCTAGCTCCACACTGATTTTAATATTTTCTTTCTTTAAGGATAGAGATCTACTATTTTATTAAACAAAAGACACATCATATATATATATATATATTATCAATATAGAAACATATAAAAAATCATTTTTCTTAAAGTACTTTCAAAATGTCTAATATTTGTGTAAGATTGTTAAATATTTCAAAATACTGTGTTATAGGTAATTTTTTGTGTACTCATATCGTGTTTTTGTTTTATAAAATTTTTAATTTTAATCATAGTAAGTTTTATAATATATATTTTTAAAAAAATAATATTTAACAATTTACAACGTGAAAACTCATTCTAAAATGGGTTCATATGGTTAGCGCAGCCCCAAGCATGGTTGGTTGTCCTTTAATTCAACAAGAAGAATTTTGGGAGGTCAAATTTTGTTTACACGTTCGTGTTGGTTTGTGATTAATTTTTGGAGTTATTGAAAAATCTTTTGTTCAGATTGTCATTTTCACCATAATCATCGGAGCTAATTGGTTTTTGACTCAATTATGTGAATGTGATTTATATATATATAGTCATTTCATAATCCTTGCCTAACTCGGAATTATGGAGGGCTACCTAGAATTCTTGATGCTTTATTTATTCCTATTCACCTTAATGCTATGGTAACAACTAAAGTTGAAATTCTTATTATATATATTTTGCTTAAGAGGTTCATATTTCTCGAGCTTTTAACACATTATTATAATTTATAAGTTATAATAATAACAAAATAATCTCTTATATATTTCCACTTTTTTTTTTGTTATAAATAAGCCAATAAATAAGACACGGAATAAAAAAAATTTCTTAAGATACAACTTTATGGTTAGAACATGTTTCACTTGATCAAATATTTAAATTGTAGTGTCAAATTCTTTACTAATTGTTAAAAATTATAATGTAAGAAACATAATGCAAAAAATGCTGCATAAGTTCACATCATTACCACATCTAATATCTCTATCTTAAATTCCCGTCTCAAATATAAAGTAATAACGTTTAAAAAAATAAATATATAAATATTATATCAAATTATTACGTTTGTATCATCGAACTATAAAAAACAATTTTTTTTCATAATATTTTGTAAGATTTCTATCCATTGTATCGTTAAAATTTTTAAAAAAACAATAAAATTTACTACTCATCGCTTTTATCACTTGTTCTTGATAAAATAATTAGAATTAAGACCAAAATAAGGCTTTGATCCTCTAGTTTTAATGGCGTTCGTGCATATTCATTCTATTCGTCCAAACTCCATGTAGTCTCATGCTGTACCAAAACATTTTATGCATGTTTCGCTCCTATTCTCAAAGCATTGAGTTGGTCATAAACATAAGAAAAAAAATCAACTCAAAGTTGAATTAAGAAAAGTCTTTTCCTCACAAAATATAGTTATTTTATTTTCCTTGAAAAATTCCCTGAAAATGAGTTATGAGTTCTACATGTTATATAACTTTTAGTTTAATACATTTTAATTATATAGCTTTTGAGGTGAATATCATTGGTTCTATAATTAAAAAACTTAGTCCAAAATATAATTTTTTATTTTTTATTTTCAAATGAACAATAAATAAAGGGCATTTTCAGTATTTCAAAATAAATAAAGAAATAAAAATGACGCTAAATGCTGTCCCCTATTTGTTTTCACCATAATCCCTAACCTCTTGTCTTCCACTGCACAACCAAATTCCTAACCCTCACCCTATAAACTACATTCATCCTTAACCTAACACAGTTCATAACCCTCTCCAAACTCACTCATAAATTAACTTTAATTTTTTTTTCTACAAATTAACCATATTAATAGGTTCAAAAGACTTGGTGAAGAATAATCGTGTAACAATATATCAATAAAAAATGATAACGATTCTCAAGTATTGTAATGCATAATCAAAGCCACAAGTTCATTTACTACAAAGAGGCTAAATCATATTTATACTTGTATTTTTTGTAGCCATTAAACCCATGACACCAAGCTTTCATGATACAAGAGGATATAGTTAAAAAGTGAAAATTTTCAATTACGAATCTAATTAAACTAGAAGGAGTGTATAATTAATTAATCAAATTATATCAAATTAAAATTTTAAAAATGATTAGACATATAATCGCGTATAAATAAAATAATGTAGATATAAATGAAGAGTTGACACACGATATTTTAGGTGAAAATCATCAGTGCACCGGACCATCTCACTTTTTATTATGAAAATTCATGTTCGATTCTAAGACTAGGACTTAAACTATGTCCCAAGATAATATCTCCAAAATAATTTATTTACAAACTACTAATTCTTTCACAATCTTCATAAGATAGTGTTTGAATCCGGACCAACATTTTGATAAAGTAGTCACACAAACAATTGAACTCGTTTAACCAACACTTGAAAAGTTACCACAATAATACAAGTACAAAGTGTGTCTTAGAACAAATTCAATAATAAAAAATCCTAACTAGAAAATTCAATAGTAAATCAGTTAATTTAAATCATCTATCATCCATAAAATAAAAGTTAAAGCACAAGTTCAATAAAGAGAGCCTTTTAAAAGTTAAATAATTAAATCAAATAATTACAACCATACACACAATTATTTGATTCACGCATTCAAGAACCTAATCAAGAAGAAACTATATGAACATTAATCACAAGATCATAAAATAAATAGGTTTATTAATCAATCAAACATAATCACACAATGTTTGATATATTAGTTAAATAAATAAGCCTAAAAAATATGATTTAGTTTTTGTAAAATAATTTGAGAGAGATAGAGAAAGAGAGCAAAAACAATTAGAAAAATATGATGAATGTGGTTAATTGAAATATGGAGTATTAGGTTTTTTATATAGAAAAAATGAAACCCTAATGTTAGGTTAAAGAACAATTACCAATCTGTCCATTAAATAACTGATAGATCAATAATTAATAGGAATAATATGGTAAAAGAATAATTTGGAAGTAAACAAATATGTTATAAGTTAAAACCTTAGCTATTGGATCGATCGACCTTGTATGATCAATCGATCGAAACCTTTTTCAATAAATCCAATAATGATTGAAATAAACTTGATATTCGAGAGAACATAGATCATATAAGATCGATCATCAATGGATCTAACCCATTTGATCAATAAACCTAGTACTCGATTGACCGACTAATGTATATACCAAATATTACTAAGTGTATAACATGTATTCTAACATACATAAGGATATATATATACTTGAAAACATGTTGACTTTAAGCTCAAAAATTTTTTCAATTTTAAATAGTGGTCCTGACATTGAAACTAGTTTGAATTTAAATGTTTTATTTACAACTATGACCAATACTCACATATACCTTACAATCTTTCCCTTTGACATATTTGTGAGATAAAATATTTTTCTTACTACATGACGCTCATAGAAAATTAAATTTTACATAATGGTACTATCCTATGATCCGGTGAAGCCATCTTTGCTTGAAGTTAAGTTCACATGTACACTAAAGATCAAATAGACAAATATGCATACAACTTGTCTTGAAAGATTCAATGTTCATTAATTCAGTGTATATGATAATAATGAAATTAAGAAACAAATATAAGCATTGAGTAATAACACGTACCACTTAATATTAAAATTATTCCCTCTATTTGACATAATAAATAAAAAATAAAATACTCAATTAATGTGATCTCCCCCTATGTGATGCATGGAATGAATGAAAATGAATGTGATGTATGCAATGAATGAACTCCCCATAAGTTCTATGATTTATTAAAAAAAGTAGAATAAAACAAAAATTTACAACAATTGATATATAAAATTTATGAATTAAGGGTAGTAGACTTTTGTAACCCGACTATAACATAATCACTCGTTTGAGAAATTACTCTTGTTTAATATTTGACTATTTATTGAAGGCATAAGTATTTTGACAAGACACATAGACATACTAGCACATATGATGATATATCAACAATTATCGAAAATAAGATATATTTTTGAACTTCAAAAGTATAATTCATTTATGATCAACCATGGAAGATTTAAAAGAAATAATATCACTTATCATGAAAAAATACAATTAAATCCTCAATTTTACAAAAAACAATTTACCAAGAGACATCTTAATTTTTTTTATTTTTATACATAAAGATTGATTATTTATTTTTTATTTTTTGTAAACAATTTTGAATCTTGTTTTATATGCATGCTAAGCTTTTTCTGTTTTTTGTTGTTGTTAAGGAATCATGCACGAGCCAGAAACATAGTATAATAACTTTTATACTAGTTGTGAGATAGCCTTATCTGTTCATTAGTAAAAAAAATCTAAGCTTCTCTTTTTTATTTTATTTTATTAAAAAAACTAAAGAAATATCAATAAAAAAATAAAAAGAAAAAACCTTAAAGATTCTCATTTATTAAGCACTTAAATAAAAGTACATAGGTGAATAAAAATGACAATCAGTTAACCGAAAATAGACAATCTTTCATAACCTAAATTTTCTACAATTTTTATTTCTTTATATCCTTGGTTTGGAACTCAACTACCTTTGTCTTCATAGGCATGTTCTTGGACTTCGCATTACTTTTAGATTTATATTCATCTTAAATGAATATGTAACATATATGGTATGATGATGACAATTAATCCTAGAATTAAATGTATTGAAATTCACTTGCTTCTTTGAAGTAATAACTTTAAGCTTTCTAGTAGAATTATTGAACATACTATGAATAGATAGATGATAATAATGAGTCTTATTACTAGAAGTATGGAAAGAATTATTAAATTTATAAATATTTATCAAAAATATACATTTGGGCCAATGTGACCTTTCCTACCACAGTGATGACAAATAAGCACAAATTTAATGGTTTTATCAATTATTAGTGCAATACTGCAGAAGTTATATTAGGAGTATAATTAGAAGGCCTTACAAATGCGGTGTTTAATGCTAAAGGTGTATGTGTAGTATTTGAAGAATGAGGATTAGTAGGTTTTACAAATTACGTTACTTTTGAATATGAGAGTAGCCTAAATGGTACCAGCTTGCTTCCCAAGGTTTACTTAAGGGCTAGGTCATGGATTCGAGAGTTGGAGAGAGAGAAAAAAACACGTGTTAGGCTATGGCTGCCCTACTAGTCAGGAATTAGTTTGGTCACCAACGTCATAATCTTGGGCCCCACGTACATATCCCGAGATGTTTCCCTGGGCCCTTCACCACCAACACCACCATAGGTATTCTCCTAGACCTAATCCTTTTAGCCTGGGAAGCATGCTGCTATCATTTGGACTAGCCCATATGGTACCAGGTTACTCCCTAATAAGGTCTTAAGGGTTAGGACTGGGGTTCGAAACCTAGGAAGAGTGAAAGAAACATGTGTTAGTTTATGGCTACCCCATTGTGAACATAGATTGATATAGAGCATCAACGCCAGAACCCTAGGCCTCACGTGGATATCCCAAGATGTCTTGTTTCTCTACTGAGCTAGGCGTAGTTCAAACAATAGCATAGAATGCTCATCCATATAACCTAGCCATCTTTTTATCCGAGAGGTTTTCCATAGTTAAGAGTTTTGTTTAGCTTTTTAGCTCCAATTATTAGACTCTTCATGACTTCCTTTGATTGTTCAAGTTTCTACACAAGATTCTTGTTTTTCTATTTTAGATTTATAAGACTTGAATCAAACCATTAGTAATTTTAGACAATTAAATTTTTTTTTTCTATGATTGAGTCATTTAATTCATGATATTTAAGTTTATCATTTAATTTACTTACTTCTACAAGTAACCTATCATTTTCCTTTTTAGAGCTTGCTAAATCTATAAATATTACATCAAGACTATTAGCATTAAATTTATTTTCTATGAATTCAAAATCAATTTTCTCATAATTGAATTAATGGTAAACATTCTAATAAGTTTGACATTGATCAAACTTATTGGAATGTTTGCCATTAATTGCATTAAATACCAAATAGTTAGTCCCATGTTTTCCCATTCATCTGGATTTTCATTGTCATTTTATGATTTATAAGTATAGCATTGAAAACTCTTATATTTCTTTTCTTTTTATTAGCAGACTCAACTACAAAGTGACCAATCCTATTGCATTTAAAACATTTAGGTGTAGTGAATTTAGATTTCTAACCTTTAGAACTTATAGTTTTGAGTTCTCTCTAATTCTGATCCTTTGAATGGATTGGTTGCTAGTTAATTAATGGATTGTTCTCATTGAAGATTTTCTTGAGTATTTTGGTTAAAAATTTCAATTCTTCATCATCCTCATTATTTTCATTACCATTGTCACCATCATCTTTCATGGAAATTTTGAAAGCAATACCTTTGTTCTTTGAAGATGTTCGAAAACTCATTTCAAAAGTTTGAAGTAAGCTAACAAGTTACTCAATTTTGATTGTATCTACATCTTTGTTTTCATCAATGGCAGTGACCATTGCATGTAAGTCATCTAGCAATGAGCAATGAATCTTCTAAACCAATATGAATTCTTCAATTTTCTCTCCAAGATTTGAAGAAGTGTTAGAAATATCATATAATTTAGTATAAAATTTAGAAAAAGTTTCACCTTCTTCAATTCTAGGGTTTTCAAAACTAGTTCTTAGCATGCGAATTTTGGTTCTTTTAACTTGGGTGGTGCCCTCTTAGGCAACCTCTAAAATATCTCAAGCATATTTAGCAGTATCAACATTAGAGATATAATGAAACTCATCCGTAAACACAACACTAAAGATAACATTAATTCCTTTATGATTCCAATTATTACTAGTTTTATTTTCAGTGGTCTATTTATTCCTAGGTTTAAGTATGATAATAGGTTCCTAAACATATATAATAGAATTACACGCGCTCTTATTTATAGAACATAAAAAAGCTATCATACAAGTTTTTCAGTATAAGTAATTAGACCCATTAAAGAAGGAAGTATGGATTGTCGATGATACATCTCTTAAATGATCCATAGCAAGTTCTAAGGAAAACACTAGGTATATCTAGTGATATGTTGTATTACCAATTGAAAGTTTTTAGACATATCTAATTAAACTAGAGTGAGTGAATAGTTAATTAATTAAATTATGTCAAATTAAAATTTCACAAGCAACTGAGCATGTAATCGTGTGTAAATAAAATAATACAAAAATAAATAAAGAGTTGACATATGATATTTTAGGTGGAAATAACTTAGGTCACACCAATGACCTATAAGGAAAATCACCGGTCTACCAAATCACCTAACTATCTACTATGAAAATCAATATTCAATTACAAGGTTAGAACTTAAACTACCCTAAAAAATAATGTTGCCAAAGTAATCTACTTACAAACCATTGATTCTCTATAAGATAGGTGTTTGGATTTGGACTAATGTTTTGATAAACTCGAGTCATATGAGCAATTGAAGCTATTCAACCAGTAATTGAAAAGTTAGCACAATAACATAAGTGTAAAGTGTGTCATAGAGTAGATTTCATAATGAAAAACCCTAGCTAGAAAATTCAAAAATAAACCAGTTAATTTAAATCATCTAGGAACTCTAGAACATAAGTTGAAGTAAGTTCAATAGATATAGTTTTTTAAAGTTAAATAATCAAATTAAATAATTATGATCACACAATTATTTAATCTAAGCATTCAAGAATTAATCAAGAAGAAGTTATATAAATATGTAATTATAAGATCATAAAGTAAATATGCTTATTAATTAATCAAACATAACTACCTAATGTTTGATAAATTAATTAAAGAAATAAACATAAACAAAATATGATTCAATTTTTGTAAAATAATATGAGAGCGAGAGAGAGCAAAAATAATTAAAAATATATATTGAATGTTGTTAATTAAAATATGAAACATTAAGTTGTTTTTATACAAGAAAGATAAAACCCTAATGTTAGGTTAAAATTAATTACCATTATGTCCATTAAATGATCCATAGATCAATAATTAATAGGGATAATATGATAAAAGAATAATTTGGCTTGTAACAAATATGTTACAAGTTAAAGCTCTAGCTACTCGATTGATCGACCTTGTATGTTTGATCAATCGAAACATTTTTCAATTGATCCATCAATGATTACAATAAACCTCAAACCAGGTAGATTGAATGCGTCGATTCTCAGTCAATCCAGTCCTTGATCGATTGAATCCAACTCAATCGATGTATCTCAATTTAAAAATCAACTCGAAAGGACATAGATCATACAAGATCGATCCTCAATCGATCTAACCCATTCAATCGATCAACCTAGTACTTGATCAATCAACTAATGTATGTACCAAAAATTTCTAAGTGTATAGCATGTATTCTAACGTGCATAAGGATGAATATATACATAAAATATGTTGACTTGAAGCTCAAAAGTTTTTTCGACTTTGAATAACAGTCATGAAAACATGCTTAAAAACTAATTTACATTTAAACATTTTGTTCATAAATATTACCAACACTCACATATAGCTCGCAAAAATTACAAAGATCTCACTATTAATATATGAGATCAAGGATTCATATGTATACAATGACACTGAAATATGCTCCTCTAATATTGTTTTACAACATAAAAAGAAGAAAACAACCTATCAGGAAAGGGCAAAAACCAATTTACCACTGCTTTTTTTTTCATATTCTTGTGCTATTTATATGGTTAATAAGAAAATGTCTTATGTTATAATTTAAGGAGAATATTGTTCGATCAAGTTAACTCTATTGTTTCAAAACAGATGGTTAGGGATTTGGATGAGGTTAAGGATTTGGGTGAGTATAGTGAAAGAGGGGTTAGGGATTAAGGTGAAAATAGATGGGGTGAAATTTAGTATCGTTTAAAATAAAAAAAATACATTTTGGATAACTTTTTAATTATAAGATTGATGATACCTAACTTAAAAGTTACGACACTAAAATATATTAAATCAAGAATTATAGGACCTATATACCTCTAAAAAACAGAAGAACCCACTAAGAAAAATGAAGTATAAAATGGAAAGGATGTATGTAAGGAAGAAGCAAAACCTAGCAGTAAAAAGTGAATATACATGGATTTCTTCAATTAAAATTTGTAGAATTTAGACGGGTACACTAAAATTGATACATAATGAAGGCGGTTTAAAAAGGAGTTCGTACAAGAAAGACATTAATGGGATCGACACTTTTAAAGGTGAGAGAAATACAAAAGAAGTGGGTGATTTGCTGGGTTAATAGTTAATACACAATCTGATGGGCATGTATGATGGAAAGTGTTTTTAATTCACTTCGCTATATTAGGAAGACGATAGAGAGTTAGTAAGAACTATTGAGGAAAACGATAAAAAATCTTCTTTTTTTTAACTGCTCAATGTAAGAATAATGGAGTTTATAAATAATTTTTTTTATAATTTAATGAAAAAAATATAAAAAAATTTAGTCGGTTCATATAAACGTAATAATTTAACGATATATTTATAAATTTATCCGAAAAAAAAATTTATGCATACGAACATTTAGTATGTATAAAGTTGGTTTGATTGTATTTTTATTAAAATTTATTATATAATGAATTGGTTTTATATCAATATAATTTTAGAATAACCAGGTTTTAAAGGACTATTATTTGTGATTATGCTAATAATTACAAAATATGATTTTTAAGGGTTGAAAGTTTTGCCAATTTTTTATGTTTGATGGGTTTATTTTTTATTTTTTATTTCATGGACATTTTTAGATAGATTCAAAAACATAAACAAATATACCCTTAATGACATAACATGGCTATAAGAGAGACACGGTTGTATAAAAACTTAAAACTGATCATATCTTTTAAGTGTTTACTTGAAAAGAAAAATAATTAACTATTACTCCATATTATTGATGAAGGCTGCAAGCAGTACTAAAAGCTTGGAGGGTGCCAATTATAGAGGTTCCAATAATCTACATCACCCAGGCCATACTACTGAAAAAAGAGAAGAAAATAAAACAAAACAAAACAAAACAAAAAAGAAAAGAAAAAAAGAAAAAAATATATTATACGTTTATGAGACGTGCAACGCAATAAGGCATCATTTTTAACGTATGTCAAAGCTTTTTCACAGCTACTTCAACGATTTCATTTATACTCGTAATTTTATTTCGTCATTTTAGTTCAATTTTTATCCGATAAATTTTAGTGATAAATAATTAAATTATAAATTATATTAAATTAATATTTTTTTAAATAAAATATTATTAAAATAACATAGATAAAAAATATCAATAATAAAATTGTATTAATACGACAACGAAGCTTATTTCTCACCTGCTATTAGTAATGGACATGTGTACGGGTAAGGATGATTATTGATATAATTGTCCTTGAAACAAATTATAAAATCTGTATTTTAAATCGTCCAAAAATTGTTACAACTTGATAATAATTTTTTACTTGTAGTAACGATTCGAAAAAATTGTTAAAAAATACTTGAAAAAAATCATTTTTTTATTTTTAAAAAAATTTTATATAAATAAAAAATCAATAAATTTTAATTATTAATTAATTTCAAATACCATATCTAATGCTTAATAATACATGTATAATATTTTAAATGTCATTTTTAAATAATTAATTAATCGATTATTTTAAAATACTATCTGAATATCGTTTAATTAGTTGATTATTGAAAAATAATTTTTAAATATCACACGTATATTATTATATATATGAATTTTTTTCAATTAAACGACAAATTGCATCTAAATGACTTTTTAAAAAAAAATAGGATACTTTTAAAAAGCACCTCAAAAATATGAATGAAAAAAATATCAAAAATGAAATCATGATACTATTAAGATAATGAATTTTTTGAAATAAGTATTCTCCAACAAAAATAAATAAATTACAAAAAATTAATTTAATAGACAAAACGAAGGTATAAGAAATATGTACACAGATTATTAAAAAATATAGATGAATTGTTATATTTATCTTTTACAGATTTAAATTTTTAAGAAAATTGATGTTTAATATTTTTTAATAGTAAAAAAATAAGATCTTGTAATCAAATTATTGTGATAATTTTTAAAATCAATTAATTTTTTTTAATTTGATGGGTATAGTAAAAAGTAGAAAAATTCATTCTTAATTCTTTGTAATAACAAAATATCTGGTACTTGATGAAAAATATTAATAAATATATATAACTTATTAGATATATCTTTTATAAATTTAAATTTTTGATATAATTTATGTACGAAACTTTATATAATTATTTTAATTAAGATTCGACTCTTGTAAGGTGTATTAAAGGGTAACATTTTTTTGTGTGGATTGAAACTAAATTATTATATTATTATAATTAATATGATCATTAATTATAATTTTTAAATAATAAATTATATTATTTTAATAAATTATTTGTATAAAAAAAATAATGATGAATATTGGCATCAAAATATTTAATTTGTAGGTGAAAAAGAATAGACTTATACTTGACTTGAACAATCACGATCTTTGTAGATGAAGAAAAATAGAGTTTTTCACTTAATTTTTGTTTAGGCTATGATATTGATAACGTATTTTATTATTATTATAAAAATAATTTATTAATAATAATTTTTTTAATATCAGTATCAATAAGTTATAATTAATATTAAAGATAGAATATATATTTTATATTTTTTTTATTATAAAAATAAGAAAAATTATTATAGCAATATTATGTCTTTTTTTATAACATAAAAAGGCTTATAGGAAAATAAAATAGGGGGCATTATGTAGGTAGCTTGTGCACGTTTTTCTCTAGGAGAGGGAAGGTGTAGAAGATAAAGTAAATCACTAAATCCTCTGTGTTGACCATAAACATCATTTAGTCTATTTCATATATGATAACGGTCAGTAACTCAACATTCAAATCTTCATCAACTAGAATATGTGTGTATTTTGATCAATAAATTAAAATAGCTATAAAATATATAGTTTAAAAATGTTTACCATAGTTAGTAAAATACTATTTAAAAAATATACAATTGTACAAATATTTATAATATAATAAATTTTATTGACAAAAAAAATTATAACTAAATACAAAAAAATGGTTTTAATATTAAAGAAATGGTCTAAAAAATAAATAAATATATTAACGGTAAATTATTTAAAAAAATAAATAAAATTAATCATAAATGACATTTTACCGATATTATTCAATATATTACTTAACAATATCACCAAAATTTCAATGATATTTTCTCGACATTAACATTCTGCGATACTGTCTCAAATAATGTGTATCATGTTGGACCTCTAAAACATAAATATTGTCAAAACAATGTCAAAACATTTTCATCCTTGGTTTTATATATACTACTTTTATCTCATGAATCACACTACACTGACAATCTAATGAAACATGAAATTGTTTTGACAGTATACAACAAATCTAAATCTATCTGTGTCTGCCACGTAAAAGCAATAAATAATAGTTATTTCACACATCAAATTTAGAGAAAAAAAAACATGTTTAGCAGATGCAGCAGAACAGATTCATTTGTAGTAATTACAGAAAAATTATAAGCACTAATCGATGAAATATTAGTCCCTCTTCTCACAGCATGTATAATTTATAAATACAAAATTGCAATCATTGTTGAAAAACCTGCAGATACGTAAATGTTAATCATACAATAACCATGGGAAGACCAAAATGTCTATTCACAATCCAAACACCTAATGAAGCCAATTCCTAAATTTTGCCTACTACACATTAAACCAACTTTCCAAGTTTTTCTTTGCAACTATGAAAGTTATGCTGACATGACCAAAGAGGTAGTTTCGATCAATTACCATGTCTAATGACAACATTATCCAAGATACCGTAGCAAGACTCCATCGTTACCTAGTACAAATCCTTTCTTTTCATCGATGAACCTGTAATAGAGAAAAATGACTTTGTAAATGCAAACAGAGATTCCTTAAAATGGAAAAGTTATCTTTTAGTTTTCCAAGTGATTAGTATTTTTTTCGCTTTTTGTGTATGTGTTAGGGGTGGAGGGTGTTAAATAGTATAGATGAATTGGTAGGTTCACTTCCCATAATCTTGAACTTTTGGGAGAATTGGTGTGATACTTCTACATGATATAAGAATAGTAGGATCCTCGAATTGAATCCCCGTGACAATCTCCATTGTCAATTAAATTTCCAAGTTTAATAAGCCTCGTAAAAGACAAGAAAATCCCATCTCCAGGAAAGTTTAAGTGATAGGTCTTTGTAAAGACAAAGTTGTTCATGTTGGTCCAACTAATGTGGGCCATCCACAAATAAAATAAAATAAAAAGGAAGAAGAAAGGAAAGTCTCTTGCACCGAAAGAAAAGGAAGAAAAGAAGAAAGAAAAGAAAAGAAAAAAAAAGTCAAAAGTTTATGCTTTGTCTCCATCCTTTCATGAGTGAAGAATGGAGAAGACTTGAATTTTTGACTTTATAAAGCCTTAGTTTCAATCTCAAAAATTAGATATAGATCATAAGTAAAACAAAAGGAGAGAGAGAGAGAGTTTCTGAGAGAATTTTGAGAGAGAAATTAAGAGAGCCACTTTATTCACAAATTGAAGATACATATTTGTTGTATTTTTGTGAGAGATCTACCTAAAGGTAAAGTGTGTAATCCCATCTTATTATAGTGGAAATTTAAGTGGTCTACGGGTCCCGTGGTTGTTACTTTCATTTTGAAAGGTTTTTCCACGCTAAAATCTTGGTGTCATTTTTATTCTATTTTAATTTGAGAAATTATCTTGGGTGTGTGAAATTTATCTTTTTAAAACCATCCATTTTTCTCAACAAAGTGGTATCATAACCAGGTTATTTTTAGTAAGAAACTGTACACATATACAGTACTATTCACGGGTACTATTCATTGATACTATTTGGCGAGTACTATTCATTGTCAGAAAAGTATCAAGTTCGGCGAAACCTGGTGACTGACTATTCAAATGGAGGAAAGCAGAGGTAATATGATAAAATTAACCACATTTAATTATGCAATTTGGAAACCGAAGATGGAGGATCTTTTATACATTAAAGATCTATGAAAGCCAATTATAATGCCGAAGGAGAAAGAAGTAACCGAGACATTGAATGGGCCGTTATGAACCGAAAGTGTGCTGCTCAAATCAGACAATGGATCGACAAAAGCATTTTTCAAAATTTTGCTAATGAACACGATGCTTATGTTCTTTGGCAAAAGTTGGAGAAAATGTATGCGAGGACAACCGCACAGAATAAAGCAAATCTGATGCGACGATTAGTCAATTTGAAGTATAAAGACGGAAGCAGCGTATCAGAACATATGAGTGAGTTTCAAGGCATTGTAGATCAACTCAACTCTATGAAGATGACTGTAGAAGACGAGCTACAAGCGTTGTTGATGTTGAGTTCTCTACCAAAAAGTTGGGATACTCTAGTTGTGTCAGTTAGCAACTCAGCTCCTGACGGTAAGCTTACCATGGATATGGTAAAAGACAGAATGTTAAACGAAGAGTCTCGACGAAAAGATGAAGGATATACTCCTGACACTGAAGCGCTTGTCATGCAGAAACAAGGCAAGCAAGAATGGCGGGGGAGAAGTAAAAGTAAAAATCCCCGTAACCAAAGTCAACAAAGAGGACGGTCGAAGTCTAGATCAAGGTATGACATGAAGTGTCATCATTGCGGTAAGCCTGGACACTTCATTCGAGAATGTAGAAGGTTAAAGGCGGAACAATCCAGAAATCAGGAAGCAGAAACCCGAACAAATGACACCACAACTGTCACTGAAGAAGTTGTCATCGTTCGAGATGCTGATTATGTCAATCTTGCATGCCAAGACACTACTTGGGTAGTTGACTCAGGCGCTTCCTATCATGTCACCTCACGACGGGAATTCTTCTCAACCTACACTCAAGGTGATTTTGGACGTGTGAGGATGGGAAATGATGATGCATCAAAAATTGTCGGCATTGGAAATATTTATCTAGAGACTAATCTTGGATGCAGATTACTTCTGAAAGATGTGAGGCATGTTCCTGATATCCGCCTCAATTTAATCTCTACCGGTATGCTTGATGATGATGGATACAATAATTATTTTGGTAGAGGAAAGTGGAAGCTCACCAAAGGCAATCTGGTAATAGCTAAAGGCAAGAAAGATACATCACTCTACATCACAGAAGCCAAACTGTGTAGAGGAGAAGTAAATGCCATAAGGAAAGAAGTTTCTACCGAGCTACGGCATAAGCGACTCGGCCACATGAGTGAAAAAGGTCTCAGAATTCTTTCCAAAAATGAGGTCTTGTTAGGAATGAAAGGTACACCCTTGCAAACTTGTGTTGACTGTATTATGGGAAAACAACATAGAGTTGCATTTCGTAGTCTCACACCATCTAGAAAGGAAAATATTTTAGATTTAATACACACAGATGTCTGTAAAATGAGTTGTAAGTCATTAGGAGGTGCTCACTATTTTGTGACCTTTATTGATGACCATTCTAGAAAAGTATGGACTTTTGCTTTGAAAACTAAAGATCAAGTGCATGAAGTTTTTAAGCAGTTTCATGTAAAAGTGGAGAGAGAAACTGGTAGACGTCTGAAGTGTGTACGTGCAGATAATGGTGGTGAGTATCGTGGACCATTCGAAGAGTACTGCTAAAGTTTTGGCATCAGGCTGGAAAAATCAGTACCAAAGACACCTCAACATAATGGTGTCGCAGAGAGAATGAATAGAACCATCTGTGAAAGAGTCAGATGTATGCTCTCAAATGCAAAACTGCCAAACTCCTTTTGGGGGGAGGCAATGAGGACAGCAGTCGATTTAATCAACCTTTCTCCATCAGTTCCATTGAACTACGACGTACCGGAAAGAGTTTGGACGGGGAGAGACGTTTCTTACAAACACTTGAAAGTATTCGGCTGTAGAGCATTTGCTCACATCCCAAGAGATGAGCGGTCCAAGTTGGATGGAAAAGCGAAACAATGTATCTTTATGGGATATGCCCATGAAGAATTTGGCTACAGACTTTGGGATCCTATTAACAAAAGGATTGTCAGAAGCAGAGACGTGGTATTTCTTGAAGACCAAACAATCGAGGACTTTGAGAAATCCGAGAAACCACAGTCAGATGAAATTCCAGTTAATCTGGACCCAGTCTCTCCACCAATAAATCCTGATGACGGGGGAGTCACACCAGATACTGATGATGTCAATCCACCAGCTGGCAGTTCAGAACCAGAACAAGTCTCTGAACAAGTCCAACCAGAAGTACAGACAAGGAGATCTACCCGAGTACGACAACCTAGTCGTATATATTCTCCTAACGAGTATGTGATGCTCACTGAAGGGGGAGAACCAGAGAGTTATGACGAAGCTATCACTGATCAGCATAAGACTGAGTGGCTTAAAGCCATGCAGGAAGAAATGAAATCTCTGCATGAGAACCACACATTTGACCTGATGAAACTACCACAGGGAAGAAAAGCTCTCAAGAACAAGTGGGTGTACAGAATCAAAAGTGAAGAAGGCAGCTCGCAACCACGCTATAAAGCAAGATTGGTTGTGAAAGGATTCGAGCAGAAGAAAGGCGTTGACTTCGATGAAATATTCTCACCAGTGGTCAAAATGTCTTCAATCCGAGTTGTTCTTGGTTTGGTAGCTAGTCTTAATCTGGAGGTTGAACAACTTGACGTAAAGACTGCATTCTTACATGGTGATCTTGATGAAGAAATCTATATGGAGCAGCCCGAAGGTTTCCAAGTCAAAAGCAAAGAAACGTTGGTATGCAGACTAAAGAAAAGCTTGTATGGTCTGAAGCAAGCACCAAGGCAGTGGTACAAAAAGTTCGACTCATTCATGGAGAAAAATGAATACAATAGAACGACGGTTGATCACTGCGTCTTCATCAAGAAATTCTCTGATGGTGATTTTATTATTCTTTTGCTTTATGTTGATGATATGTTAATTATGGGTCAAAATATTGACAAGATTAACAAGTTAAAGAAGGAGTTGAGCAAGTCCTTTGCAATGAAGGACTTAAGACACTGCGGATTCTTGGCACGACGATTACCATGAATGTGCAAAAGCAAAAGATCTGGCTTTCCCAAAAACGGTATGTTAAAAAAGTTCTTGAAATATTCAACATGAGCAAAGCTAAACCTGTTAGTTGTCCACTTGCAAGCCACTTCAAACTTAATGTGAGTTAATGTCCCTCAAGTGAGGAGGATAAATCAGAGATGAGCAAGGTTCCTTATGCATCGGCAATTGGCAGTCTAATGTACGCTATGGTATGTACTAGACCAGACATTGCACATGTTGTTGGCGTTGTGAGCCGATTCCTATCAAATCCTGGAAAGGAACATTGGGCAGCTGTCAAATGGATACTCAGGTATCTCAGAGGAACCTCCAGTCATTGTTTATGCTTTGGTAATAATAAACCTGTATTAGAAGGATATACAGATTCAGATATGGCTGGCGACGTAGATACGAGGAAATCTATATCCGGGTACCTAATAACATTTGGAAGGGGAGCTGTTTCATGGCAATCACGATTACAAAAGTGTATTGCTTTAAGTACCACAGAAGGAGAGTACATTGCAATCACTGAAGGTTGTAAGGAGATCCTGTGGATGAAAAAGTTCCTACAATAATTGCATCAGAACAAAGAAAATTATGTTCTTTATTGCGACAGTCAGAGTGCAATTCATCTTAGCAAGAACCCAACCTTCCACTCAAGGTCCAAACACATCGACGTAAGGTATCATTGGATTCGTGATGTGTTGGAACATAAACTACTGAAAGTTGAAAAGGTTCATACCAATGATAACGGGGCAGATATGATGACAAAGACCGTGACTAGAGAAAAACTTGTTATCTGTAGAAAGATTGCAGGTATGGAAGAGCCATGTCCCACATAAGGTGGAGGGGGAGATTTGTTGGTCCAACTAATGTGGGCCATCCACAAATAAAATAAAAAAAAAGGAAGAAGAAAGGAAAGTCTCTGGCGCCGAAAGAAAAGGAAGAAAAGAAGAAAAGAAGAAAGAAAAGAAAAGAAAAAAAAGTCAAAAGTTTCTGCTTTGTCTCCATCCTTTCATGCGTGAAGAATGGAGAAGACTTGAATTTTTGGCTTTATAAAGCCTTAGTTTCAATCTCAAAAATTAGATATAGATCAGAAGCGGAGAAAACAAAAGGAAAGAGAGAGAGTTTCTGAGAGAATTTTGAGAGAGAAATTAAGAGAGCCAATTTGTGAAGTTTATCCACAAATTAAAGATACATATTTGTTGTATTTTTGTGAGAGATCCACCTGAAGGTAAAGTGTATAATCCCATCTTATTATAGTGGAAGTTTAAGTGGCCTACGGGTCCCGTGGTTGTTACTTTCATTTTAAAAGGTTTTTCCACGCTAAAATCTTGGTATCATTTTTATTCTCTTTTGATTTGGGAAATTATCCTGGATGTGTGAAATTTA
The DNA here is from genome assembly GCA_033030585.1 of Hippophae rhamnoides. Classification (NCBI taxonomy): domain Eukaryota; kingdom Viridiplantae; phylum Streptophyta; class Magnoliopsida; order Rosales; family Elaeagnaceae; genus Hippophae; species Hippophae rhamnoides. The sequence goes on along the minus strand of CM065437.1, from coordinate 22,601,074 downwards.
TCTCTTTAAAACCATCCATTTTTCCCAACAGTTCACACTTGAGAATGAATGTTAATAAGTATAAATGAGTTGTTAGGCTCATTTTTCACAAGTTTTAGCTTTTGTGAGAATTAATAAATGATACTTCTACAAAGGAGAGTCTACAAATTATAATTCCCTTTTTTTTTCTTTTCTTTTCCCCCCTCTCTTGGAAACTATAAGCAGTGTTACATTGTTGGAAGGCCTAAAGGCAGAATCAGAGAGGACTAATAGTTAGTAGAGATTCATCCTTTAGTAGAAAATATCAGTGTGATACACTAAGCAAAAGAAGGTATGTGCTTCTGATTTAGACACTTGATTAGCTGACTGCCTTGAATTTGATGGTCTGTTAAGTCAATGAGAACATAGATAAAATGGCATGTTCTAAAAGATAAAACGTACTTTACAGAGTATAGATTTGCAGCAATGTTGTCGGCTGCTTTATCACGACTCCATGTCTTGCCTCCATTGGTAGTTTTCAGTAAAACTCCACTTCCCCCAGCTGCCCAAGCTTCATCCTACATAATTGAAAACAATCAATATACATATGAATATGTGAAAAATTTAAAATAAGATGACATTACCAGATAATCTTACTTTCAGATGAGCAAAAAGTAAAATTACAGAGCTAACTATACACCATGTAATTTCAAACATTATGATAGGCTTCAGTTATCCAATATTATGGAGGTTATAGGCTGTTTATCAAGAAAAGAAATGCGTGGGAAATAATAAATTCTAACCTTTGAACGGAACCCAACATCTAGAATGCCGAAACCCCGGCTCTGCACAGAAACTTCTTGAAAGTCCTCAGTAATCTGAAACAATACAGTAACTTGATTACACTGTACAATACAATATGAAATTCAACACTTGATCATACATAAAAATGCTGGACAATATTTAATGAGAACATCTCAAACCCCAACTTCTGCAGTTGGGAAGAACAAAATGCTGCTATGACATTTATGAATTGTCACCTGCAAATCTTTAGCCAAAACCTATATCTCAAAGTCACTCTAGCCTATATATCTGCAAAAGAATTTCTTCAAAATCTAATTGACAATCAATCAAGAAAAAAGAGATTACATCAACCTCCCTATATTGGTAAACATCACTTCATCAGCAAGGAGCACTTAGTGTTCATGCTAAATTCAGGAAGAATCTAGTGATGTACAAAGGTTCAGACTGGATAGACTACTGGTTTCAGTAACATTTTCCCCTCAAGTAATATAAATACCATGCAAAACTTAGTTATGATATAGAAGAAACAGGCTTACGATTTTACGAGACAAATTCATCAATGGTATTGAACTTGGTTAAACAGGTAGAAATGCTATTTTTGCATTTGTCCCTTCTTGAAAATTGAAACATCCAATTAAATTTATTTCTCCCTTTTTACTATATCCCAATTTTTCTTATTTCTATCCTGCGAAAAGTTTACTTGCTGATAAGCAAATACATTTCTAGCTCTGTTTCTTAGGAATGAAATATTGCATTTTACAATCTTTTTTCATACAAGGATTTTAGCTCCTGCAAATGCCAATAAAGTTAGTTGGTGACTAGCGCTGAAACTTGTTCACCTTAAATTAGAAATAGTCTCAGAACTTACCCCTGTTCCTTTGCTAAGATAAAGTTCCCCTCCACGAACGAGAAGCCAAAGACCACCATCAGCTCTCCAGCCCATGTTCTGAATTCTTCTTGCCACTGCTCTGTTATGTGGCTGCCAGTATGGCTGAAAACGGGAACAAGGTAATGAGCACAGATGATAATAGAAATCCACATGAAAATCAGAGTGTACAAATGATGACATGAATATGCAGCATAGAAAAATAACTATCCAATGTGTGATAAGCCGATATTAGACTTAGAAGTTAGCCACACTGATGCAGCCTTATAGGATACATTAAAAGGAACCTCACCTGCCCAGGCTCCCAAGTTAAATAGAAGTTACCACGGCTTGAGACAGCAACATATCGTCCATCTGGTGAGCGGTTCACCGTGTTAAAAGTTCCTGTATAGTAACTAGCACCACTGATGCCACTAGAAACTGTTCTGCACGTGCAACAAGGATCCCATAAGCATGGCTTAAAAAGTATTTCTTTGGTAATGGGATAAATGAAATGTGAACTGTAAGAAGGAAGAAGGTTTAATGCGTGATAAAATTTAACAAGTGAACATGGTCAAGCAATGTGACGGATATCAAGGTTCTCATATATTAAAAAATAAAGTAAATGAAGTCTAACAACTTCGTAATAATAAATAGAATGCAATTATTTGAATTTGCATAACTAGGCCAACAATATGAATGGCTTTGGTAATTTAATGGAAGATTTGTGTTCTTTATAAGACAACAAAACTATGAAAATCTTGCTAGTTTTATACAAATGCTTCTTCTTCTCCTCTTCCTTTAAGCTACTCGACCATTGAAACTCCTCAAAGATTAATGAAAATTGGCAAGGACTCTAGTAGACATATACCTATTTAGAGTAGCTGAAACAGTCTCCTGTACTGCAGCCCTCCAGTTGTAGCCCCTGTTTGAAGTTATATATATTGCACCTTCGTCAGTCACCATCTCTGCACTCTTTTCATCAGTTGCCTTTATATATACCTACCATGAAAAAAAAAAGAAATACCAGTTGAAATTCCAAAATCCCAAAGAATAAAATAATCCTCTTAATCATCTAAAGGAGTTAACCTGGATACACACTACACAAAAATGCCTTGCGAATCAAGAGAAGGGTAATTTGGCAAAACAACAAAGAAGTTCAAAAGTGCCCTAACACATCAATCAAAGTTTTCTTGAAAAATATCTTGGATGTGAGAGTCAAAGAAACAATTATCACCCTGCTAAACTTTACATAGAAAATGTCAAATTCTGGCTTTAAATTTAAGTGTGTACAAGCAAGCTAACTTATATAGAATTAGAATGTCACCAGTTTACATCTATTTGAAGCAAATTAAGGGGTCACGAACTTTCAATCTCACACTTTACATAGTCATATTAGAAGCAGAAAAGAGTATTAACCATGACTACGCAGCATAATGAGCTTGTGACAGAAGTAATTGAATAGTTTGCTTACAAAAATAGTTTAGACTTTTCATGTCCCTAGCACTTGCATATTTATTGGATATCCTTAATTCAAGGAATAAAACAAGGACCTTAATTCAAGGAATAAAACAAGGAATCCTTAATTCAATGAGTAAAACAAAGAATCCTTAATTCAAGGAGTAAATAAAGGGATGCTTAATTCAAAGAGTAATTGAAGGAGTAAAATTTCCTTATAAATAGCTATACAATTGTAATGAAAACATGAAGAAAATAATAAGAGTTCTTTTGTGTAGAGTTATTTCTTGTTTTTTCAACAATATTTAACATATTTAAATAAAAAAAGTATCACTTCTATAAGATTACCATATCTCCAGGAAGCTGAGCACTCAGTGGTATCCTTTCCCAGCTTTCTCCAGCATCAGAAGTGTACAAAAGAATTGCTGGTTTTCCAACAATCCATCCCTCTTTCCCTTTAAAGCTAATGGAATTAAACCTATAGTTGAAGTCTTCGTCTTCGGCAGAAGGTATCGAACGTGGAACCCAAGTGCCTCCACCATCTTTGGTCTCCAAAATGGTTTGTCTAGTTCCCAACAGAAAACCTACAACAACAACCATGTTCAATTAAATTGAGCCTGAAAGGACAAATATGAACGCTAAGTAGAGGAATTTAAAGGTTTAACAGCTTTGTTAAACTAATCTATAACAAAAAGAAGCAAACTGGGGAATTTTAAACTAGAACAAATTGAGTTTCTTCTTTTATCGTTTAGTAGGTTAGCAGTTAGAGGAAACATAAACGGTCCTGAAAATCACAACAATAAAGGATTAAACACATAATCAATCCGTTCATATATTTCATTTTCAGCTTAAGTCTTAAGCAGAACTCAAATTCTAAAACCGGCATTAATTTCCCACACTTTCTCAGGCACCAAACAATAAACGTATAAGTTAGTCAAGAGGAAGAAACCGTGTTTTAGATCATCGGGAACAAAAGCAATGTCGAGAAGAACAACACCGGGGTCAATTGGAAGAGAGACTTTTTCCCACTCTGAAAGAGACGGCTCTTCGGATCTGGCCGGTTGTACAAACCCAAACAAAGGCGTAGCCAACGATACAGAGATAGCTGCGGTCTCCGCAACGAACCGCCTTCGACAGAGCAGAGATTGTTGGATCGAAGAAGAAGAAGAACAAGCTCTGGTGATGAAGCGAAATGGTTGTGGAGGAGATTGGAGAGATCGAGAATGCGAAGGAGAGTTAGTGGAGAAGAGAGTGGTTAAGGAGGGTTTAAAGAGAAGCACTGGCTTCGAGTTCGAACCACAACAGTGTGTGAGTTGCAGAGTAGCCATATTCACACAACCACCAATGGTTTCTCTCTTTCTCTTCGGTTATTGTTTGTGTCTTATCTCTCCCTCTCTTATCCGAAAAGGCGTTATTTTCTATTCAACTTCGCGGGTATTTGAAATTCTCGAAAGATAGTATTAATTATATATACCTATTACTCTTAAATTGAGACTGAGAGCCAATCTTGTACAGGTTATTTAATTCTTAATTTGCAGAGTGAAAAATATGGTATGATTATTAATATTAAGATATTAAGAGATAATTACACTAGTGATATTTTAGTTATTATAAAAATAATTCAAATATCTTATATTTTTGTAATAATTTAGTTATATTATTATTAAAAAAATGACGTAAGAATAATATAATTTTTTTATTTTATTTTATAATTTTTCCAACTTCATTAGATAATTATTATTTTAATTTAAATAAATTATAATTACTAAAATGAAAAAAAATAAACATTTATTTTTATACATTAACTTTTCGTAACAATAAATTAAATTATTGTAAATATAAAATTTAAATATTATTTTTAAAATAAATATAGGACATATATTTACTCTCCCTAATATTAAAACACAATTGTTAGGTAAGTCCACTAGTTATTAAAGTTAAAGAAATTAAATCGAGTAATTTTTATTAGTATCAATATACGATTTTTTTTATTATTACATATGATTTGATTTGACATTTATGCTCTACTAGTTATTAAAAGATTTTAGGATATAAATAAGCACATGTGAGGGTTTTTTATATGATCATAGATGCTACACATCATATTCATTCTCTAATTATTTTCCCAAGGTAGTTAGGTTGTTAGGCACCTTAATTGATGTGTTATATGCTCATAGGTGTTGGTTGTTAGGTGGTTATATCGTAGGGTTATAAATAGCAGCATATTGAGCTTATAGCAGTCACCTTTTGTATGATTTTATGTGAATAAAGATTGAGAGTATGCTTCATCTTCTTTACTGCTTTCTCCTTCATTTTCTATGGTATCAGAGCACCATTAAGGATCTTGTGAATGATGTGGTCATAGCAATGAAAGATTCATACCGAAATATGTTGTCAAATTCCTCTTCTTCTTCATCACTACACCAGTCTTGCCTCTCAACAATGCTGATTGCAATGGTGATCCACTAATGGCCATGGAATTTAGAAAAAATGTTCTTGATGTTCTTTTACATAACTCTTTTACTCCATCTCCCAATTTTTCACTATTAGTAAAGCTGAGTGATAACAATTACTTGATTTGGAGGGAACAAATCATGAGTTTCATTATGGCTAATAGACTTGAAGGATTCATAAATGGATCATTACCTTTCCTAAATCAGTTTCTTAATTCAACAAGAATTGTTCCAAATCCTAAATTTGATACTTGGATCCAATATGATTCAATGCTCAAGAGTTAGATTTACAGCTCAGTTTCAACTAGTATGAATGCAGTACTTGTTGGATGCACTACGTTGAGACAACAATGGATGTCTCTAGAAGAAAGATTTGCAAATGCCACTCAATCTAGAATGATGGAGCTCTATAAAAAACTACAAACACACTCAGAAAGGAATGCTCACTAGCCAGTGCATATCTCTTGAAATCCAAAACACTTTCAGATCATCTTGTTGCCTTAGGTGAGATCATACTTGAAAATGAATTAGCTCTTTATGTCTTAAATGGTTGTGGGTCTAGATATTTGACATTTGTGACCTCATTTAACATGACTCAAACAAGACCATCTCTTAGCAAATTACATAGTTTGTTGGAAAACTATGAAAGAATGCTTACCTCTTCTGATAAATTTGATCATGAGTCGCTACTTCAAGAAAATTTTACTGGTGGAAATAGGCATAATACCAGTGGAAAAAAATTTCAAATAATTCTTAATCATACAATTCTAAATCATCTTCTTGGAATTTTCATCCATTTCCCACGACTGAATTCAGTGATTCTTCCACTTGAATTTCTTCATCCAAGAATAGAACACACAAGTCATTTAAAAAGAATGTAATAGATAGACCTGTATGCCAAATCTAGGAAAAATTGGGCATATTGTTGCCTCATACTTCCTCTTACGAGATTTTCTTCTTGGCAAGAAGTCCTCTTATGATTCCCATCCTACAGCTATGCATGTTTTTGGTTCTATGAAACAAACTTCAACTAACTTAAGTGCCTGGTTACAAGAATCGGGTTCCAATCATCATCTCACACCAAATTCAAATCAAATACCTCATGCTTTTCCTTACACTGGATCAAGTAGTGTTCTTATTAGTGATGGTAACAATCTTGATATCACTAGTGTTAGCTTTGGCACTTTAGTTGCTCCTAATAATATCATGCTTTCTATAAATAATGTTCTTCATACTTCAAAAACTTCTATTAACTTTTTATCTGTTCAAAATTTGTGTGAAGATAACAAGATTTTCATTGAATTTTACTCTGATTGGTTTTCTGTCAAGGATGTGTACACGAGGGATGTGTTGCTTCAAGGTAAGAGTGAAATGGGCTTTAAAAAGTCCCAAGCACAGTGAGTAGTAGTTCATCAACAATGCAACCATATTTCCCTGCCTATCATGCAATAAATCTTGATGATTTAGACATGATCAAGGTCTATAAGAAGTGGTATTGTAAACATGGTCATCCATCTTATGATACTACTACCCAAGTCTTATGTACTTGTAGTATTTCTTGTAAAGGTCTCACAAAGTAGTTAGTGTTTGATAAGGCTTGCCAAATTTCCAAATCCCATAAACTACATTTCCAGTCATCCTGTAATAAAGCATTCAAGCCTTTTGATCATGTATATCTTGATGTATAGACTTCTCCCCAACTTTCCTACAATAATGAAAAGTATTTCTTGTCCATTGTTGATGATTATAGTAGATATATTTGGCTCTTTCCTTTGCATACAAAGGGCTAATGTACTGATGTCTTTATGCAATTTATTAAGATGGTTACTAAACAATGTGGTCTTTCTTTAAAGGCCTTTCAAATGGATGGAAGAGCTAAGTACAAACCTATGATATCTCTTTTAAAACAAGATGGTATTGGTCATTGGTGCACCTATCCCCATACTTTTGAACAACATAGGGAAGTTGAAAGTGGCATCGAATAATAGTGGAACGAGGCTTAGCTTTTATTTTTCAAGCTCGTCTATTCAATTTTAGATTTACGCCTTAAGAACTAATATTTATCTCCATATGAGATCTTATATTGCAAAAAAAGTGATAAGGATTACCTCAAGATATTTGAGAGTCAAGGTCTTATAATAAAACTAAAATGGAACCTAGATCTCAGGAATGTGTTGTCTTAAGCTATGCTTCTAAGTAGAAAGGGTACATATGCTATGATATGGTAGTTAACAAATTTTATGTGAATAAACATGTCGTGTTTAATGAAACTTGTTTTCCCTATCAACCTACACATGTAAAGCTGATACTACTGCATCTTCCACTAAGCCACCTATTATTGTGTCTAATCCAATCCACTATTCCCCATCTCTTGTTGATCCTTTGTTGAACTATGACTTGTTATCAACATCACAACCTAGTCCAACTATAATTTTATCTTCATCTTCTGAACATATTGATGTCTCTTGCCTTTCACCTTACCCTTGTACCCAGTTAAGTCCTAATCATTCCTCTCCACATCAAGAGTGTAATACTAAACTATTTATTGTTTTTTAGACCCTTTCACTTCCTAGTGCTGAACATGAACTATCATGTCCTACTATTTCAAGAAATCCTATTCCCACCTCTATTGTCCCAATAGAGTTATCTACTTCATTGGAAGTACTTCTTGATACATCCAATAACTTTCAACTGTTTGTTGATATATCAATTCCATCTTATTCCTTAAATTATAATCCTATGACCACTAGAGCAAAAATTGGCTTTCTTAAACCCAAACCTAATGCCTTTACAATTCATGGCATTTTTGTCCTATCTAAACCTAAAAATTACAGGCAAGCTTTAATTGTTCTTGTTTGGAAACAGGCTATGCAATAAGAGTATGTTGCATTCTTAAAAAAAGGGAACATTAGATCTAATGCCACTACCTCCTAATAAAATTGTCATAGGATGCAAGTGGATTTTTCGAGTAAAATTAAAAGCAGATAAGACCCTAGACAAATATAAAGTTCGATTGGTTGCAAAGGGCTTTCTTTAAATTAAAGACATTGATTTATTTGAGACTTTCTCCCCAATAGTAAAACCTATTATACTTAGAATCATGCTTACTTTGGTACTTCATAAAGGTTTGGATATTAAGCAAATTGATATTATTAATACATTTCTTAATAGAGTGCTTCCTGAAGATTTGTTCATGATTCAACCACTTGGTTTTGAAAAAGGGCATGGGTTGGTTTGCAAACTCAAAAAAGCTCTCTATGGACTAAAAAAAGTCACATGTGCTTGGTTAGAAAAGTTCAACTCTTGTTTGTTTCAGTTTGGTTTTCAGTCTAGCACATCAGATACCTTTTTATTTATCCTCAATACTTTTTAAGCTTATTTGTTGATCCTTGTATATGTCAATGACATACTCATTATAGGCAGTTCCTCTCAACTTATTCAAGTATTTATTATCAAACTTGATGACATATTACTTGTTTTTTCTTTTAGGTGATGTTTGGTTGGAGGGAATGGAAAGGAGTCAGAATTGATTCCTTCCATTTGTGTGTTTGGTTGGGCTGAATGGAGAGGACGGAATGAAATCTATTACTAAAGGGGAAGGAATCACAATTCCTTCTCCCCCTTCTCCCCCTTTAGGAATCATGATTCCATTATCATCTTAATTTTTTTTTCAATTTTACCCTCACCCCAAATATAACCCTAAACTCAAATCCCAAATCCTAAAACCCAAAACCCAAAACCCTAAATCCTAAAACCTTAAACCCAAAACCCCAAATCCCTAAATCCCAAATCCCAAATCCCAAATCCCAAATTCCAAATGCTAAAATCCTAAATCCAAATCCTAAAACCCTAAACCCAAAATTCCAAAACCCTATATCCTAAATCCAAATCCTAAAACCCTAAGCCCTAAACCCAAAATCCCAAAACTCTAAACCCCAAATCCCTAAATCCTAAACCCTAAACCCTAAATCCCTAAATCCCAAATCTCAAAACCCTAAACCCTAAAACTTAAATCCCTAAATCCCAAATCCTAAAACATTAAACCCTAAACCCCAAAATCCTAAATCCTAAACCCTAAAACCTAAATCCCTAAACCCTAAACCATTAATCCCAAATCCTAAATCCTTAAACCCTAACTCCCAAATCCCAAACCTCAAAACTTTAAACCCAATTTAGAAAAATAATAATTTTAATAATATATTTTCTTTTTAATTAAGTAATAATTATTTAGAAAAGTAATGATTTCAATAATATATTTTGTGTGACGAAAAAATAGTAATTAAATGACATTATTTGAACTTTACTGAATGTAGGGGTATTAAGGTAATTTACAGTTTTTTTCATTTTGTTCCAGTGGTAAACCAAATACTATAATCCTGATTCCGAGCTTCATTTTAGTGGTCAAACCAAACAATATTATTTTTTTTCATTCAATTTCATTTTGATTTTGATTTCATTCTACGAATCAAACGTCACCTTAGTATTATGTTTTGAAAAGCATATTACCTCTAAATTGATACCGTGAGCTAATCTTCTATAGGTACTTTAATTATTAATATTAAGAGATAAATATCGTTATGATACTATTGTTATTATAAAAATAACATGCAGGTTTTATATTTATTTTTTAATTTAATTTTATTGTTATTAAAAAATGACTGCATAAGTATAAAATAATTTTTTTTTATTTTATTTTTTAATTTTCTTAGCTGCGTTAGATAAATATTGTTTTTATTTGAATAAATTGTAACCGAAAAAATTAAATAAAAATAAATAAAAAATAAATAAAAAACAAAAAAAATGATCATTTAGACTTATATGGTAAATTTTTTAAAGTTAATAAACTAAAATGTTATTAAAAAACAATTGAATCTTAGTGTTTAATAAACATTTTTTGAAATCAGAATAACCAGATTACTTTTAAATCCCAAGGGGTTTGGGAATTAAATTTGAAGATATTTAAGAATGAGAGAGGAATTTGGGAATCATTCTCTTTTTTATTTCCTATACGTTTTTTTTTTGTCAATTAAGCATGAAAAATGGAGTTATTTTCTTTCTTTTATTTTCATTTCCCAATCGGTAAACACACCATAAATATAAAAGATAAATGTATATAGATCTTGTGAAAACAATCTATCTTCTGAACCACTTGACTAACTTAATAAGCATATTTATAAGAAGACGATGAGATTCACAAACTACCCTCCTGAAATTAGAATAAAAACAATACAATAGAGAGACTAGTACTAACAACAAATTAGATTTATTTTCTCCAAAACTCTCTTTACTACTTTAATAATATAATAATATTAATATCCAAAGTAAATTAGATTTATGTTATTCAATTAAACCTATTTTTTTTTTATTGTTAATGATATATACCAATAGTTTTAATATTACTTTATATCTTATAATTTATTTATTTTTAAAATAACATATCACACACCCACAGACCATGATATATTTCAACTCTCTAATTTTTATTACCAACCTAAAGCATACAAAATTGCACTATAATCTAATTGAATATACCTTTTAAATTGTTTTAGTTTCAAATATTTTCCCATATTATTTCAATTATTAATAATTTCAATCATTTAAATTACTTGTGGGAGGAAATTATGATTACGATTATTTAAATTAATAAATAAAAAATAGATTAAACTTGTGGGAGGAAATTATGAAATTATGATTACAATTATTTAAATTAATAAATAAAAAATAGATTAAACTTGTGGGAGGAAATTATGATTACGGAGACAATTTGAAATTGAGATTTCCAATGGAATTCACAACTAAAGGCAAAGAAAGAGTTATATGCACTTGATACCATCAAATGGGGAACATACTACTTGATCAAAGCTCATTCCAAGCCTAATATTCTTTACGGTGAAGTTGGTGATTGTGACTCATACCGTTGTGGGCAAAGATTAGAAGACATGACAACACCTAGAACTCCAATCAAGATTGATGATATAATGAGTGATCCAAATCCATTGGGATGTTTGATTATATTGTGGATTATGGGTAGCTCAATCGATCGAGCATGGTCTACACGTTTTTTGACACAAAATGATGAACATGGGCAAGAGAATTTATACATGGGGGCTTGAAAATGAAAGGGCATTTTGGTAAATGACCTAGGGGCGTGTATAATCACCCCTTTGTGCCCTATAATTCATTAGTGAGAGAGCATTATTTGCTTGGAGAGTTTAGAGAGAAAGAAAGGCAAGTGAGGAATAGGGCTTTTCTCCTTGGAAAGTAGGGAAGGAAGCTTGATATTTTTTGGGAAACTTTTTGTGCGTAAGCTTTTATAAGGTGTTGTTCTTTTTTATTCAATCCATTGTAAGTATTAGAACTTGAGTATATCTCCATTGGAAGAGTGTGAGGCTTAGGGGTATTCTTGGGACTTAAATGGGATTTGATGATGCTTGTATGATGATGAGAGTATATGATTGTAATGCTATTGAGTAACATAGGTTATACTTCTTTTTTATTCATAGTGAAATATTGCTTAAGTGCTTTGATTGTGGATATAAGCTCCACTATTTTGGAAAAGAACTACATTAAATCTTGCGTATTGACTTATTTTTTTCTTTGCTCTTTTTATTTCTTGTCGTTATATTGATGTGACTGTGTTTAGGGTTTGTTGTTTATCAATTGGTTTCCATTTGGTTCTCTTTATGCTCTTTATTTGATGGGGTAATAATCGGTTTACAGGATAACTCTATTTATGTGAGCCTAAACAAGACTCAATAAAATCACAATAGAATGGTATTAGAGCTCAAGGTTTCGGCTTTGGGTTGGTTTGTTTATTGTTAAATTTTGTAGTTTGTTGTAAACTCTTATTGGTAGGACTTTTGTGAAGGTTAGAAATTTTGTTTGAAGAAAAATTTTAGTATAATGAGTAAAGTTGGGATAGATAAATTGAATGGATCCCATGACTTCTATATATAGAAGGCAAAGATGAAGAGCATCTTGGATTAACAAAAAGTAGCCAAACCTTAGAAAGTAATCTAGAGTTTTCGGATGAGTTCACCAATTTTCAAAAGAAAGAATTGGAAGTGACCGTTTATGCCTCTATTTATTTACACTTGTATGATGATGTGATTCGTGAGCTGCAAGCTGAGGTGACCTCAAAAGGGTTTATGGAAAAGGTTGGATGAGATCTATACCTAAAAGACTTCGCGCAAAAATGACATTTGAAAGAACAATTGTTCAGTTTCAAGATGGATATGTCAAAGGGCTTGGAGTATAATCTTTTGTAGTTTCGAAGATTGTTGGTGACTTGTCCAATATTGAAGAAGATCTTGGTGATGGGGATCTTGCACATCTCTTGTTGCATAATCTATCGAAGTCGTATCATGAAATGAAGACGAGGCTCAAGTATGGAAGAGATAAAATCTCTTTGGAGTAAGGGGTCTCTCACTTGTGAACACGAGATTTGGAGTTGAAAATGGAAGGTCTAAATCTCAATGGCGGTGGTAAAAGTAATGCATTGTTTACTTGTAGTCGAGGATGTGATAAAAGCGAAGAGTTGAACTATAAGATTCATTCTCAGTCTAAGTTGCAAGTAGCAAAAGGGAATGTGAGGTATTATCATTGTCAAAAACATGGTCACATTAGAAAATATTGCCCGAAAAGGGTAGGACACAAGATGAAAGCATCAAGCAATGGAAGAACTTTAGTGGTGTATGATGAGCACAACATCAAATCCTCGACAACGATGCCAAAAACTTGATGACCAAGATTGGCATTCATATCGATCTTGCAAATACTTTAGTTTTATATTTGTAAAACTCTCGCAAGTGCACGAATTATTTTATAAAAAATGATAAATATACTCCCAAGATTGATCTAAGGAAGGAATATATTTGGTTTTCATTTATTATTCAAAATCTTAAAAACGAAATTAAATCTTAAACATCCTGTCATGATATTTTGGTTTGTTTGTTTCCTAATCTAATAGCATAAACATAGATATAGATTCAATAAACAATAATACAAATTATTATTATTTATAATAGTGGAGTATTTAAGGATATAATAATTAAATTAATTATGCTTGTTCATATTATTTATATTATTAAATATATAAATTGATATTTATTGATTTTCTCTTTTTGGTATGAAAGTGTCTTTAGGTGGAGCCCAAATTCTTTTGTTTAATATCAATTAACTAATATCTTTAGCTGAGGCCTATTAATTAATTAAGTATTAAATTTTAGCTTTATTTCTAAGAAAATAACAAATCATTTGATCATAACTTTAGGCGGAGTCAATTAATTAGACTTTATTCAAGATGTTCAAATCAAACCTAAGAATTTAATTATCCGAGTGCTAACTTTCAATTTTTATAACCATTACTGAAAATATGTTGTTAATACATTTGAAATAAAGCTTCACTCTAACTACCAGGCGATTGTACCAACAAATAAAAGAGAACTACTCTAAATCAGGTTGAATAATTAAACCTTAAAATCTAATTTTTAGATTTAAGTTTGTAATGAAAAATAATATATTTCTCTCCAACATCCTTAATATAAAATCTTAAATAAAAACAAAATCAATTTATTTTATAGAAATGTTTTACCTATTTAATATTTCGCAAGCATAATAACGTTATTATTATATCATATTTACAAACAACCAGACATATTAAATTTAATCACAAACAAATTAAACCTTAAAAGAATCCTTACAGAACTTTGATACTAATTTTGTTGTTGGAAAACCTCCAAACAAATTTACATTTTCATTTATTGAATCAAAAACTAAAAATCTATAAAAATATAGCTAATTCTTCTCAAAAAGAGAATAAATTTAAAACTAAAAACTAAAAAAAACTTTCTAGAGAGAAAGATCTGAGAAAATTGTGTTTTTTATAATGAGGGAAAATGTCCTTTTATATGTGAGGAAACGACTAAAAAGGTGGAAAAATATTTCAAAATTTGAAATTAGATGTGTTTGGATAGGTTAGCACTCATATGGGGTGTGAGAATTGTGGCAGACAGGCATTTGGTGAGCACAAGCGTGGACGGGACATGGCATTGGTGTGTTCTAGCACACCCGAAAATGAATGTGATATGTGTTGGGCTTGTGTTGGCTACGTACGTTGGTTGGGCGTGTTCCGGTTACGTGTGACATGTGTTGGGTGTGTGTCGACCAAGTGCGGGCATGTGCCAACCATGTGCGGGCGTGTGCCAACTACGTGTGGGTATGTGTTGGGAATGCACATGTTGCTGCGCGTGGAATTCGGTGTTTTGGACATTTTTTATCGTTTTGACCCATTTTGTCCAATTTTTTCATATTTTTGACTTTTTCTTATTTCTTTTTTCAACATATTTGTGAAGTATTGCCTCCATTATTTTTCTTAGAGTCTTTAAGTTATTTTTGAACGAAAATACTTGAAAACCAATAAAAATACACGTGAATCTGAAAAGAAAAATTTATATAAAATATGATAAAATCATACAAATATAAATCTATTTAATCAATTAAAATACATTAAATCATGGTAATTTTAGTGTTTTTTAAGCACTCATCAGTGTATAAAGGGACAAGTTGCTAATATGCTTAAGCATTTTGATGAATGGTGAAAATTATGGCACATAAGTTTTGGACTTAGGTGTACTTACTATTTTATACCTCATAAGAGTTGGTTTGTTTAGTACAAAGCACTAAAGGGTGGTGTTACAAATTTATTAGATAATTATTAGTCTGAAATTGTGGGCATTGGCATAGTACATCTTTGATTGGATAATGGTTTTGTAGTAAGCAAAGAATGACATTTTCTTGTTATTTTCTAATTTTACAATTATCACAGAAAGTCATCACATTAATCAATTTATCACCAAGAGATTTCTTTTTATCTAGTTTCTTCAATCCTCAAGCACTAATGTGGTCTAACCTCGTATGTCACTGATTCACACCCACATTGAAGTGGTTGTGAATCGATGATGGCACAAGAGGTTAGACCACATTAGTGCTTAAGGATTGAAGGAATTAGATAAAAGGAAATATCTTGGTGATAAATTGATTAATGGGATGACTTTCTATAATAATTATAAAATTAGAAAATAACAAGAAATTTTCATTCTCTTTGGCAAGGCACAAGTGGGATAGCATATTGGAGTATGTACATATAGACTTGCATGGATCAAAGGATATATCATCAATAAGTGGTGTCAGGTAGTTTATTTCTATTATTGATGAATATTTTAGGAAACTTTGGGCATATTTACTAAAATGTAGAGATTAAGCTTTAGAGAAGTTTAAAAAGTGGAGGTTTCTTATCGAGAACCAAACTGATATAAAGGTGAATAACCTTTTATGATAAAACGTGCTTTGGAATTTCATTTTGAAGCCTTTGTTGGTTTGTGTAAAAAGAATGGTATTATCAAGCATAAGATTATTCCCATAATTCCTCAATAGTTTGGGTTGGTAGGAAGGTTAACGATGACTCTTCTGAAGAGTGTTGAATGTATCCTTTATGGTGCTAACTTACCCCTAAGATTTTGGGTTGACATTATTTCTATAGCTGGTTGTTTTATTAATAAGTTTCCAGTGCCTCTTCACTTTAAGGCACTCGGAGAAGTATGGATTGGACATCCAATGAAATACAACCATCATAGAGTGTTTGATTGTGTTTCTTATGCATAGACTGGGTGTGGAAAGTTAGAAAATAGGGTACTAAAATGTTTGTTCTTAAGTTATCCAAGTTGTGCTAATGGTTAAAGGATCTGGTGTGATGGTAGTAAGAGGTGCTTCATCAATAAGGATGTAACATTTGAAGATAATGTGATCTTTCACCTCGGTTCCAAGGATTCCATTAGCTCACGAAGTCTGGCCAGACGAATTTGTAATGAGGTGAAGTATATGGAATGGGCACAAAGAAATTCAGTGGAGCTACATAGGAAATCGAAAGAAATATTTAGTGATGAAGAATAACATTCTCAAAAGAATACATATAGTAATAAACATTGCACCAATTGAGTCATCTAGGCTAGTTGGTGACTGGTCTATAGCAAGAAATTGAGTTTGTCGTGAAAAAGTGGCTCCTGGGAGATTCGACCTTTCCTATGTATTATATGTGGAGTTGGTGGTTTTTAAAGATGCTATGAGTAGGAAGGATACTCATATATGTATGTGGTTGAATTAGGAGGTTATTCAAGAATACTTTGAGGTGGAGTTGGTGACAAATCACATGGTTGAAGACTCAATGGATATTGAACTTGTTACCTTAACCGAGTCATGTTACTTGGTGGAGGTGACCACCTATTCATGGTAGTTGAAAGGTGGTAAAGAACCCAAGCAATGGCTATTTTCAAGGATTGGAATCAAGGTGGAGAATTTTAATGTGTGATGCAAATCCATGAGAGATGTTTGATTACAACTATAAGTGATTAAGCATCAAAAGTTGGACTAGGAGTATTGCATATGAAGTTTTGGATGGATTCTAGGTAGCTCATTCAATCAATTGGGCATGGTTGATCAATCGAGAATTGAACTTGCATCAATCGAGGAGTTTTTGCCCAATGTCTTATTTATTGTCTTAATGAGTTGATTGATTAAGCCTATAATTTTTTTGATGTGAAATGATGAATAAGGGCATGGGAATTTACACATAGGGGCTTGGAAATGATAGGGAATTTTGGTAAATGACGTAGGGGCATGTATAAGCACCCATTTGTGCTCTAGAATTCATTGATGAGAGAACATTGTATGCTTGGAGAGCTTAGAGAGAAAGATAGGCAAGTTTGGAATATAGCTTTTCTCCATTGAAGATAGGGAAAGAAACTTGGTGTTTCTTAACCAACTCTTTGGATGTAAGCTTTTCTAAGGTATTGTAATTTCCTATTTAATTCATTGTAAGCATTAGACCCTACGTATATCTCCATTAGAGAAATGTGAGGCTTAGGGGTATTCTTGAGGCTTAAATGAGATTAGGTGATGTTTGTATGATAATAAGAGTATTTGACTATAATGCTATTGAGTAGCATGGGTTGTAATCCTCTTTGATTCATAGTGAAATATTTCTTGGGTGCTTGGATTAGGAATATAAGCTCCATTATTTTAGAAAAGAATCGCATTAAATCTTGTGTATTAATTTATCGCTTTCTTTACTCATTTTGTTTCTTGTCATTATATTGATGTGGTTGTGCTTATAGTTTATTGTTTATCGGTTGGTTTTCATTTGGTTCTCCTTATGCTCTTTGTTTGATTGGGTAACAATTGGTTTATAGGATAACTCCATATATATGAGCCTAAACAAGACTCGATAAAATTACAATAGATCAAAATCATCCCGACTCCAACTTCTCTACCAAAACTGTTGTTGCTTTTGTTACATCTTCAATTGCTTTCAACCCTAAAAATCCCAAATATGCATCCCTTCTTCTCATACATGCTAAACAAGTAATTAAGTTTATCATCACCATATGTAATCGTAGGGTTCGAGCCTAAATAGCATGTGCATATTATATATAATCAAATTGGCACCAACATAATATGTATTTTATAGTCAATTCAATTATATATAATATATCAGTCTTCATGCCATATGCCATATGAATTTTGCCTTAAATCTCTGTGTAATATCATTCTAAGTACCTAAAACATGCCTTGCCAAAAAATATTGCAATTGTTTTTGTCTTTTTGTTATTAATGTGATAACTCTACTATGAAATTAGAGTCATCGATGCAATTTTTCGTTTAATATTTTCTCATTTTATTCAGTAAATAGTATTTTTGAAATTAAAAATATTCAAATATAAACTTTTTAGGAAAAGTTATGAAAATATATTTTTTGGAATTTTTTTTAGATTTTTTATGAATTTTTTAATGCAAGATCAATCAAAAGATGCCATATGGATGCTAAGCAAGCAGGGGAGCTGAGAAGGTACACAACGTGGATGCCACGTAAGCGAAGGAAGCCAATTGTGCAACACCATATGTACCAGGTGATGTAGGCCTTACCATAAGTCAACACAATGCTCTTTTCAAGTTTTGTCTTGTAGTCAACGAGTGTGCCATGCGTCATTACATGATTCATCCATTCATTCCACTGGTGCATCACGCAAACCATAATTGCAAATCATAACATATCATGTGGAACTGACTCACCTCATGCTAATCATGACCAATCAACCATGCCACACGTTGCGTTTTGATTGGACCCAACATTATTAATTTTTCCTTTTTTTCATTTTAGCCCTTTATTTTAAGTTGATTTGATGGTTCAGATATAACTTTGGTGGAGATTCAAGAGGAGATTAATGCTACAATTTAAGAGATTGATTATATTTTTTTCTTCTCCTTCCTTTATCAATTTTTATATCTTTCTTTGTGAAAAAATATGAGCTTTATGAACAAAATTATGTCTAGCTAATTTATTAATACAAGGGTCTTATGAACCCAATTTTCTACATGTAATGATATAATATTTTACCTTAATTGTGATTTCAATTTAATTATATTATTTAATCTAATTTTTATGCTATTAATTAATTATTTGGCCAATAATTAATCTATAGAGACAATTAAATATATTTAAAATAATTATTTAATTGTTTGTGTTGATTAAGTAACATGTATAGTTTCTAAGCAGACGTGTTTAATTCTTATGTATATGCTTTATAATTGATAAACTTAATGTGTATTATGCAATTTAATTGACATGAGAGTATGATTAGGTTAATTACTATATGATATATAGTTTATTTGATAAAGGAATACATGTTAGGTTAGATTCAATTGATCATGTAATTTATTGGTAATTATATTGAAGGATTTTAGTGATTCATATATTTAAAAAATTGGATGATTACGTATTTCTAAATATTTTCTCATATATATTTTTAGCTACCAATTTTGATATTAATTAATTACTGTTATTTATTTTTAATTCTTTTAATTTTGCTTTCTAAAAACATAAAAACACAAAAAAAAATTATTTTTATTTTTTAGTTTTAAAATTAGTTTCTAATAATATAATCTTCGGGGGAAGAATCTTTTCTTATCATTATATTATTTGTTGCGATAAGTATATTTGTGTATTCATTGCACACAATTCGTATTGATTATTATGTATGAACAATGTACATATAATTTTGTGGTATTTTTAACAAAATAGACTATTTAGGGCCAAACTTTAGATACTATGCAATATTGTAAACTTTTGATATAGTCTAAAACTTATGGTCATTAATATGTGATCTCAAACTTACAGCTTTTCAATTTTGCAATCAATAACCCTGGTCTTTTTATCAAAATAGCATCACTGAAGCAGCAAAAATCTATAGTAGCAGTGGTTATGAGGTATAATTAACGATCAAGGATGATACATTTGTGATTTTCCAGGCTGAATCAACCATAATGACATATATGTGATCATATGTTGTGTATTGTTAACCCTTTAATTTTCGTAAAGTATCCGTTCAAGTGACATAACATAGATATAATAAATGTAGGCATCTAAACACTTTAATTTGTTGTAAATTTATAGAAAATTTAAAAAGTGGGTGTGCCGAACACCTAAATACATATTAAAAGTTACCGATTCTTGATGTACTTAAAAAAATATAACATGAGGAAAGAGATTAATGTGAGGGTTATACATCAACTGGAGTACTTTTGTATTGATAAGATGAATTGCTGTGGGCTGCTTGGTGGCTTTATCAAGCTATAAATCGTTTTGTCTACTTAAATTACCTTCAAAATTCTGGAAATGTAGGGGATACAAGGGCTACTTTCCCATGGGATGACGAGTATGTGGGTGGTCAGATCTTGGATGCAAAGGTAATAAAATTAATAAGATTATTCCACTTTATGTGTTTCAAATTTGATGTCAAAGTGGCTTGCAAATTTGATTGTGACAAAAACTATATTATCAAGTACTATATAAAAAATCAAAGAGATGAAAGTATGAATATAGTATTTAAGTTATTTATTGTTTAATTGCAGCTTGTTCTTGAGAGGAAGGTTTCATCTTCATCTACTCCTGCATTCAGAAAGGAAGCAACAATATAAGAAAGAGACCAGGTGGTTTGCTATGATTGCTACCTTGGAATAATCTTCAATATGTTGCCACTGCTACTTTTGTTATATCTGTTTACTCTCACTACCTCATTGCAAATAAAGCTTCTATTTCATGTCCTCGTGGTATGGCTAAGCCGTCTGACTTTATCACGTCAAATCACAAGTATGTTTTGAAATAAACACATGTATATCTGAATACGGATGGTCGCGTGTAAATTTAGATCAGATATAATTTAAATTAATTTAATTCGTGATTTAATTTGAACTGAACCGTACCGAACCAAAAAGATTTGTGTTGGATCAGATGGGATAATATTTGCATATCAAAAAATTGACCTATTAACACGTATATTTTTTATTTTATTTATTTATTTTTGCATCTTTCAAATGAGAATGAAACAATAACTTTTCATGTGATTGGAATTCCAATCACTTTTTTTACCCCAACATATTTTGTCCCGATCCGTTTAGAATAAAATGAAAAATATCTCGACTCATTTTTGACCAAATCCGTCCCACCCTACCCTGCCCCAAATGGGTCGGATACCCACAGCCCCTAACCCATCGGATCAAATTGCCTCTCTATATTTAATATGTAGAATATTTAGAATTACCATAAACTAATTATTATTGGAATGTTTCACTGATAGATTACATATTGGGTGAAAACCCAAAGAAAGTGAGTTACATGGTAGGATTTGGATCAAAATTCCCACAGCAAATTCACCATAGAGCAGGATCCATTATATCTATAAAGAAGGATCGAAGACCAGTCACATGTAAAGGTGGGTTTGAGCTTTGGGTTCAATAGAAACGCACCAAATCCAAATGTATTGGTTGGAGCAGTGGTCAGTCCAGATGAAAACGATAGATATATTGATTCCAGGCCTAACTATCAATTTGCTGCATCCACAACAATCACTAAGCCACTGGTTGGCGTTTTTGCTCTCTTTGCTTGGTCTTAGACTTGGCATAGAATATCACTAGCCATTAGGATTGTACATGTGAATTTTAAATGTAGAGCTATTAGTGACCCAGCTTCTCATAGGACTCGGATCAATCTTGTTCCTCATGTTTGATGTTCAATAAATGCTTTGTTCATGCTTTTGGACTTTGGCAAACATCTGTACCTCTTGCAACTCTCTCCCCATTTAAACATCTGCTTTAACTTCTATATCTTTATATATAACTTTAAAAAAAATGCTTGTAGAACACCAAAACTAAACATCAGTTTCCACAAGGAACTTTTCAAAGTGCAGATAATTTTTTTTTTATTGTTACAGGTTTTACAACAATGGATTATCAATTTCGTATGAACTATCATATCCATGTTGTAATGTATAAATTATATAACACAGAGCCACTATACAATGCTGATGTTCCTATACAAATTCTTAAGGTACTAAATAAACTTATATACTTAAAACCCTTGGGAAACAAATGGTAGAAACAGCACAGAAAATTTCCTGTTTCATGCTATAGCTATTGTCATGGCCGAAAGATCCTTATAGTCTTTGTTACCTGAAGCCGACAAAATGGACATCTAGAAACAGCAGAAGAACATCTTCGGCAAAGCACATGGCCGCAAGGAACTATTGTTACATCTACTTCGGCAGTCAAGCAGACCCGACAAACCCATGCTGCTTTTGCATTATCTGCTTCCTTCGTTGCCCCATCTGCCTTTTCCTAAAAATTAGCCAAAACAGAAAGGCTAGAGGAGAGATTCCAGAATAGTGCTAATAATACAATACATAATAACCATTGACATGCAACTATTGTAAGCAGTCATTGTGAAGAATCAGTGACAGACATGGGCCTGTCAAAAAAAAAACTATGGAATATAGTGCAGACTTTTGAATTTTGATATCATGTCACATTCAGTCACACAGTTCCCTCACCTATAGATAATATACATGCAACTCAAGTGGTTATGGCACCATTTTATGTCTCTAACTAGGAACTAATATGCAAAATCGCTTCCCTAATCCTTTATAGTTTATATACAATCCTTTGTTGGCGTTTTGAAAATTATAGGGTCGTGGAGCGAACCAAGTTAAAGAGGTGGGTTGGAATTACAGAGGTTGCTGGCCAAACCATTGAGGTTCAATATTCAATTCCAACTTTCCATAGGCAGCCACAACATTCAACATAAAAAATGAAGGCCCACTTGTAAAAAGCAAAAAACATAAAGATAATCTCAAAGTACAATGCATGCATTCTCCCCACCTACAGCCATGCACTGCAAGATAACTATTCATGTAAAATTTTGAAAACACAAACCTGCTCCAGCAAAACTGCTGTATGTGATTCTTTTAATTGTTCTTGAAGCATTATGGTCTTTTCTAGCAGAGAGTGCTTCTCCGTGTCCATATGGATTCCAACTGCAGAAAGCATCTCATGTACTGCTTGAACCATTTCTGCAGCTGACACTCGACCATACTGAAGATCTTTGCTGGGTTGCTGCTACCACCAAGAAAAGTAAATAAAGGGGTCTCAGTTTGATGTTTGATATCATCCAACCAATACAAACGAAGCGTAGAAAAATAAAATATAAAAAAATGGCATGCTTTTGTTAATAAACAAGAGATCAAAAAATCAATTTGAATTAATAAGTTATAACATATGAGGGGGCCAGAACCTGAGAAGATATTGCCATGCCATTTCTTGAATTTTCTGGCATGTAGGCATTTCCCATGCTATGGTATAATGTGTGATTATCATCTAACAATGATTCTGAAGTCTTCTCATCCATCAGTATACTTCTGAATGACAAAACATGTGAGGAAAGGATAGGCTGCATCATCCCAGGTGAAGTTTCCACCTTTAATCTGTACAATGCTTGGCCTGCCGATGGTCTGACATCCTCTGGTACTCTACCATATTTGAGTTTTTCTCCATTTTGAGATCGCCATGCCACTATCTCTCCCAAGTAAAAGGGTCTCAACGGATGAAATTGTACCTGAAGAGCATCTTGGGGAAGTATCTCATTCCCTATTAAACTATTTTTTCTCACTGAAGCATCCATTTCTTTCTTGTCTGAACATAGTTTCAAAACATCAACAACAGCAGTTTCACTGCCTCCAGGACAGAATAGCAAAGATCCAATAGGTAAAGGAATAGGGAAACCTAGAACCTGGCTAATAACAATTGCAATAACATCTAGCACGGAAAGAAATGCTGGTGGTTCAGCAACTAAGATGCAGGTCTTAGACTGGTTAATGAAGAAAAGAGTCTGATGCTTGGATCCAGCAGAGCACTCAGGTATCACAGAACTTTTAGCTTCACAGGTGATGTCCACAGATGTCTGAACCATCAAAAAGCGAGTATGGATGCACTTAACAAACTGCATTTTTTCTGCAACAGCTTCGAGTGAATTTTGAACAGTTTCGAAAGTCAATTTGTTGGTGGCAGGAACATAACTGACCATGCTATTTACAACAGTCCAAACAGCATCCTGAAATGATCTACTACGAAGTTTTTCCCCAACAGCCACTAGAGAAACAGAGCTGATACATTCCAATTTTCGCAAATGCTCCTCATGGACTAATTCCTGCAACACCACAATGCTTCAGTGAAAACAAATAAACTAAATATGAAACGAAAAGAAAGATGTTCCAGAATGTAATGCTACCTCTCTGACTACATCAGACAGCTTTCTAATACCCAGAACCTCACATAACCTTTCAGGAAGATCTGGATGAATAAATCTTAGCTTGGAAGTGTCAATGCATTTGACAAATCGAGAGCCATAAGAATCAATATATATACAGAATTTGGCATGAACAAGCCTGCATCCATCATCTGGGACTATTGCTTCTGATGACCATCTGGACCCATCAGATATGTTTGCCTCGTTACAGATAAAATACAAAATTTCAAACACAGCGCGGAGTTCATTTGGATTTAGGCGCTGAAATCCACAAGCTTTCTGAAGATTCAGAAGGAGATCCTTTGCAGAAGCAACTGACAGCATGTCCTGGAATCCTAACTCTTTTAGGATTTTCATGAAAGGAAGATACAAAGCGGGAAGTTCAAATGCAAATGGTGATAAATTAATTGTCAGGCGGGCAAAAAGTGAGCTGGCTGTCACCAAGCGTGTTCCATTAGCAGCCGATATGAAAGGAACTTTCTTCAACTCTACAATATCTGCATAGACCATGAAAAGGTGAAAATTATGTTTTGTTTTTCCTATTACATTTTGGTGTCTGGAAAATAAAAGTCAAAACAAAAGTGTCACAATTTAAGAAATCCTGCTGCACTAAATAAGTAATAAATATGTAAAAAAACTAAGATTCCTCAATTTAGGAAGTGAATAATCGAAATAACAAAAAATCAGTAGCAAAGTGAGAATTCTTGAATCCCCAGAATCATATAGAAAAAAGCTATTGTATGAATTAGTAATGTATTCTAAATATACTGAGAAGTTAACATCTCATATGTGTAAGAGAAGGCAACAAAATAAATGATGGCTGCAAAAATTTACCCAGCTACATTCCTCATCTTTTCTTCATGGTGGACAGCATGAAAACTGCCCAAACATGGTCATAATACAAATTCAATTCAATTAAGCACTGGGGACATATCACAACTCTGGCACAAAAAAGAATAATGTGCAGATATATACTAGCAAAAAGAATTTTATGTATGTTTTATCATCTTCGTAGCCACCAATATAGCACAAGTGTCACAATTGTCATAGTTATTAATAGTATTAATCAGCAATGATAACTGTAACTCTAACTAATGATAAGTTTTATGAAATTTAAAATTTGAAAAAAGAGAGAAGAATATGTATAGTATTTAAACAAGTTATATTATTCCTCAAGCGAGTAGTGACTATAGTAACAATAATAAGATAGACTTCTGATAAATGATTGGGAAGAATGATTCCTTGGAGTAAATCAACCACTGA
Source organism: Hippophae rhamnoides (assembly GCA_033030585.1). Taxonomy (NCBI): domain Eukaryota; kingdom Viridiplantae; phylum Streptophyta; class Magnoliopsida; order Rosales; family Elaeagnaceae; genus Hippophae; species Hippophae rhamnoides. Next base: position 22,575,585 of record CM065437.1, on the reverse strand, counting down.
TCTTACAAGTTACAAATTGAAAAGCCCAAGTATTTGAGACCAATTGATGGGAAGAAATTTGAAAAGACATCTGAACAAGATAGGTTTGAGGATGGACAAGTGAAGGAATATACCTGAGGAAGAGAGGGAATCCCAGATTCTATTCAGATACTCCAAAACTTCACAAGAAGCTTGTTCAATGCTCAAGATGCCTGATGCAGTTGGCCAGTGAGCAAGTGTGTTTTCGCCACCACTTTTCCCAATAACCTGCAAAGTAATAATGTTAGGTAAAGCATTTATTGATCAATCCTATATTATTGCATGCATAATGCACATATAGAGTTACCTGCAAATGTTTTAGAACAGTCAGAAAAGGTGGAGGGCTTCTCAGCTGGAGAGATCCCCAAGAGTACTCAGGAGGAACAACACTTTGCCTGCAAAGAATAGGAGCACAACTCCAAGCCAAAGGCCAATCCTTTAACAGGATAGCTTCACTGTAAGAAGTGAGCACCCTCTTGCCACCCTTCTTGCCACCAACATCTGGAAAGCCTAGTTCAGCAGGTATGCAGGCAATCTTACCAAAAGGGTTGCAGAAGGTATTTCCATAAAGGACAGCAAAGTTTGAGAAAACTGCTTCAACCAGTGATCCTGCTAATGTCCATATATCAGCCGAAACTTCATTCTGAGAGCTTGATGAGTCCTCAAAATCATCCATATCTTTGGACTTTGTGTACTCAATTCCAAGAAACTCCACTCTTTTGGCACATTCAAGTATCACATCTGCTTCTGTAGCAGTCCGCAGGCCACTTTTTCTTAAAATGTGAAGCCACCCTTCTCTACCAAACCTTTCTCCTGGAAATTTTCTCCTCTCACCGGAGAAAACAGATGTCAATAATAAATCACCAGGATCAAATAGATCCTTAGGCTTAGACAGATCTGTGCAAAATTCATCAGCACTCCTCACAAACTTGGTGTCCTTCAAAGTCTCAATCAGCGAAGAATCTAGTTGAAGATCTTGCCAATTTGTATAGAGATATATCAGAATGTCCTCACGTTCAGACTCAGGTTTGCCTTCAAAACCAGGCAACCCAAACCGAAGTAAAATCTGTTGATCATGCAACTCGAAAACTCCAAGAGCTGCAAGTAATGAAAACTCAGTTGAATCACTTGAATAAGAAAGGCAATGCTCATCACAAGGTTTAAGAAATGAACTTGAAGAGATCACACAGTGATCATTGCCAAGTAACTGAGTGTATGACCCCATAACTGTTTTATATATAGGAAGAGAACGCAGAACATCAATTTCTTCTGTTCCATAATTAGAACCATAAGACACAAAATCATTAGCAAAAAGTGTGAAAAGTTCATCTCGATTGGAAGCTGCAAAAGATGTAAGCTCGGGGAAATAACCAGCGTTTTTAGCTACTACGAGCTTTGAAGCAATAGCTTGCCCTAATGATTGGCTAGGAATAGGTAAGCAATTGCATGCAGCTGCACAGTCCATGAAAGAAATATCAAAAATTGGAATGTTACATTGATTTAACAAGGACAGCAGCCAGGGGTATTTGCTTTTGGAAACTTCAAAAGATGAAATGTAGGCATGAACTGATCCAGAATCAGACATGAGAGAATTTCCTGACACATCAATTTCAAGGGTATCCTCGGTTGTGGTCGAATCGACAACAGGTGGTGGAATGAAGACCAAAATACGCTGCCTAATACGGCATAGGATTGGTCGCCCAAGAAAAGCGGGAACCAGAGGCCAGTCAGAAAAGAGCAAGATATCTTCAGAAGAGCCACTGAAATTTTTCCAAAAAAGTCTTATCCATTCAGGGGAAGGACCTTCTTCACCACCAGAACGAGATGTACTCTCCCATGAAAACCAAGGAACCATGTTTGAGCCCATTACATGACTCACCCACTTATCGTGAAAAATTAGCCTCATATGATGAGCCAGTAACTGGAGACTAAAATTCTGCAACTTCAATAATTGTTGCAGTGCACCGTTCAAAAATATTTCTGACAAGGTTAATCTATCCAATATTTTAGGATGCATGAACTTTGCAGCCAAAGGTTTCATCAGTTTCTGTTGTTCGTGGCTCCCAATCCAAAGTTCAGTCATGCCCAACTTCATTAAATTGTTCATTGCAGTTGGACATGGTAAACCTTTAAGCTCATCTGCTACCAAAAGAAGGTTCTGATCAATGCTTGTACTGCTACTTGCATCTCCACTCCCCAGAACAAGGGGTCCACCCCTTCCAACAACCCCCCGGCCAAAATCAATTATAGCCTTTCCCAAACTTGTCACCATTTCAATGGCATCTCCTGAACTGGATGCATTCTGAGTAGACAATGGGGGGAAATTGTGGGTACTACGAACAGAAAGAGAAGTAGAACTACTTCTCAAAACTTTATTCTCCCTTTGCATAAAATTGGTATCATTATGGTTAGCAGAATCATACTTTTCACTTGAATTGGAAAGTCCTCCTATCTGAATATCAGACAAGCAGTACTCAAGAACATCCACATATGTATCAACTGATCGAAGAACAATAGATGTTGAAGAACCTCTCAAGAGACTCCGGACCATTTTAGGTTTCACTTCTCGAACCGTTGTCCCCACAGCTAGGAGTTCTGTCACCAAATCCCATGGTACTGAAAATACAGGGTAGTGCTCCTTTACAAAGCCACAAACTGTAGCTGGAAGCAAATTATTGGCCACAGCATTGCCAGGTTGTGAAAGAAACATGCCTTCTTCAGCTTTGACTAAATTTCCCGAGTAAAGCTTCCACAAAGTAAGGTCAGCAACTCGGGTATAAAAAGGCCTTATCACTTGTTCAATTACACATTTCCAATCTGCTTTAAGACCACCATTTGATACAACTTTGCTGCCGTCACCATGAGCATGTCCTTTTGTCCTAGGCCAAAATGAATAAATTTCATCTCCATAGGCCTTCAGGAAGCTGATGGAATTGCCAATATTTGACTCAATAGTAGATATTGAAGGATCTCGTCTTAACCTCTGGATTTCCAAAACCAACTCAATGTAAGAATCCCTTACACAAGACATTAATTCTCTGTTCCAAGATTCCATTAACTGATTTCCAGCATCAACCCATGTTTCTGATGGAACTTCTTTATCTTGATATTTGAAGAGATAACGACCTCCATTGTGACAAACCAGGAAGCAGCCAAGTACAGTGACAGCCATTTCTATACCACCAGAGAGAGGAAGAGGAGACATTATGGTACTCTTCAGACAAATATCAGCAGGATGGCCATCTCGGGATACATGTGCAGCAACTCCAGCAACAGGTATCAAGTTGTAAGCCAGATACCGCCTGGAAATAAATAGAGCATTATAAAACACATGAAAGAGTGTAAACAATGTAGTATTCTCAAGGAATACTGAAGATAGTCAGTCCCCCACCACCAGAAGAATAAATTATCCAACTATGAAAATTATATACCATGCTCAAATACTGCCACATGTTTCTGATTGCATATGTTGGTTCACCAGTTTTTGCTAAAGATCAACGTCACAACTCACAACAGGTGGACTGACATATTTGTATTACTTTTATATATTGCTCCTGAGAATGTTGCTTATTTTACTCTTTCATTTTCCTCCCTAATCTATTGAGTAGCGTGCCACAAAATCAACCAACTAACAACTGCAAATGCTTTGAAATCATTTACAAAAAAAAGCAATGAAATATTGAATATTTATTATTTATTGTGGAGATTTATATTTAGTTTCTTTATTAGTTTAGTAGTCATACTAAGAGTCCTATAGAAATAGGATTTTAGGGTCAAATTGTCCCTATAAATATTGATGTACTCTTCTATTATTTTGCACGAATAATTAGAATGTCTTTCTTTAGTTTTCTTGTTCTCCTCGAATCCCTAATATTTTAGTTTCAGTGTCCTCTAGTATCTTTACCGATTTATATTTCTTTTATAATCCTGCATTCAGCACCCTTCTAGATTTGATCTTTAATTTAATTAGCATTACAAAGGAAAATAAAACTTAGTTCAGCCAACAGGGTCCAAAGAACAAAAATATGTTGAGCTAATTTTTGCTTATTTACCTTAATGTGTTCCCTCCGGTCAATCTCTTTATCAACTAAAGAGAATCTTCTTCATAACTATCATAACTATGAATTTCTTTATTGAACTATACTTTGTATTATCTATACCATTGATGGATTCGGGGGAAATTATTGAATCCATTTACACCGAGCATGATATATTTTCTAACATCAAAGAACCTCTACAATTCAAGGATGGATGTCCAAACTTACCTATCAAGAGCCATATTTCTGGTCTGCCCACAACCCAGGCTAAGCACAACAAGCCATCGGTCAACTACTGTAGCTCCTCCATGGTTCACAGTCACATCTATCAAATGTGACTTTATTGCAGAATTTGAACTACTAAACAACCTCGATATTTGGAACTTCCTCCACTTCTTGTCTGAAAATGGATTCCTTGTTATAGCCAATGACAAGTCAATGCAGACCGAATAATCCTCATGTGGCTGCATGTCGCCTTCCTCCCATGTAAAAAGCGAAACCTGATTATATTAAAATTAAGAAAAATTGAATTACTAGTAAAACCAAAATTACTGTCAAATAATAGATCAGGTAGTGTATAATACAGAATGACATCTGAGCTTTACAAATGTATTTATAACTCAGGCACATAAGAGAAACAGATCCACTACTCTGAACCTCCTAATAGCTGTATGCAAAATAACCATTAGATGGAGGATAGAACAATAAAACTGATAAGCTCCTAACACAAACATGAAATGCCTTATTGCTAAATGAAACAGATCCTTTAAATGTTCTTTCCAGAAAACTTCTGATGGGAGATGGTTCTTCCCTATCTACCTGCTTTGATTTTTTATTTTTTTGGGGTCAATGATAGGTGCTCATAGCATGACCTAATTCTTAATGTCTAAAGAAATGTAGAATGCCAATTTTACCAGCCATAAGATTAGAGAGTTGATCAACTTGAATAGAAATTTCCCAAGTAACTGAAGTTATGTTCCATTTTGCTAATTGGATAAGCATGCCTCATTATGAAGGTCTGGGAACCCATCGAATATGTGTAGGGGCAAAGAATAGGTCAATTATGGAAAGAACTTTAAGGGGTTGCAAGAACAAAGAATTATACTGCAAGGAATCATTCGAAACAACTCATGTACCTGTAGAACTGACTTTAAGAATAGGAGTGTCCGAGATGCATGATCCAAAAATCTGTCATTTATCTGCTTTATTCTTCTTAAACCAAGCTCAAGCCCATCTTTCAAACATTCTGATGATAGTGGCATGCGTATAATTGTAGAATCTGATGAAGACCATGGCATATTTTGACCAACAAGCATAGGATAAAATTGATCGTGGAATCTCTCGGTCAAATTCGTACCTGAAATAGGAGAGAGAATGTTTTGCCTTTCTTTACTAGAGCATAAAAGAACATAACATTAAAGATCTAAGTCTACAAAAGAGATGGAAGAAAATCACAGCATAAGTATGGTCTCAATGGTAGCCCATCTTTAAGAAATTATAAACTTTCGACAAACATAACAAGAACATGATGCTGGTTTAGTAATGCTTTGCATCTAATCATAAGTATATTCAAAAAGAAAGAAAAGAAAATAAAAGTCTAAGCAGATTAACAAACCAAAGAACAGGGAAACCATTTCGTTAAAAAAAAAAAGTCTTCTTGCTAACCGTCTTTAAAATAAAAGGTGGGTTGAGATATCAATATTCACAATCTAATTTGAATTAGCCTTATTTCATAATATGTTTTAATATTGTACAAGTTTTTTTATTTCCCCAATATTCACATGCTCATGTAAAATTTCTACACATGTAACAAGTTACAAATATGTATAATTTCCACACACGTGTAAAAATTCCACATACAATTTATTTTACTTTTCCCTTTTCACCCGCCTTGGGACCCACGTTTTAAAAACAATCTTACATCATCGATTTCACTTATCTCAACCACGATTGTGAACTTCCTTCACTCTGGAATATGTGTTATTTCTGTAAAACCCACGTTTTAAAAACAATCTTACATCATCGATTTCACTTATCTCAACCACGATTGTGAACTTCCTTCACTCTGGAATATGTGTTATTTCTGTAAAATAAATGGATAACTTATTTACAAACTGTAGACTTTTCTGAGAATCTGTTTTATCAGTGATGAACAAGCTGTATTATTCAGTGTAAAACAAGCTGTAAATATTGTTGATTCTAGCTATTATATTCCTAGCTTAGTGGACACTAATCTGTTATTTTTCATTCCTATTTATAGTGTTGTATATACATTAAATAAAATCAGAGAATGAAGTGAATAATACATATTTCAGATTATCTTCAGATTATCTCTCGTAATAAATTCTACATGGTATCAGAACAGGTACCTGGGATTATTATGTGCCCAACCAGTCAGCCCCCAATCATCCACACGGTCACCCTCGGTAGAGGGTACTCTGGCCGATGTGAGCGGGAGTGTTGGAAATCCCACATCGCCCAGGTAAACCAACTAAGTGCTGGTTATAAGTCTACGTCAGCCCCTCCATGATAAGCGCGTTTTGAGGGAAAAATCATGGCTACACAGACTTCAACATGGTATCAGAGCATTTCTGAAATCCAATTATTCTATCCGAGGAAGAATTTTTTCTTTTTTCCCGTTGCTGAAAAATTTTGTTTTTCTGTCATCATCGCCACCATCAACCACCATCTCAGACCAACCATCATTTCTGTCATCATCTCAAACCAATCATCATCTCAGCCATCTCATCATCGCCATCATCACCATCATCGCCAGTGGCCATCTCAAACCAACAATCATTCTGGTATCATCTCATACCAGCAATTATTCTGGTATCATCTCAGACCAGCAATCATTCTGGTATCATCTCAGACCAATCATCATCGTCGCCGACCATCTCTTCATCGTTGTCGTCGATCATCATCGTCGTCTGCTTCAGTCCCGCAAGTCAATAAGTCCCTCAGTTGCATTCTGTTTTTTTTTCTCTAATACCCGTAAGCTGCTCTTTGTAATATATCTCAACCCGACCCGGCAAAACCATACCCACCTGACCCGGTCCAACATACCCAAACTAACCCGGTCCAGCTTACCCGAACCGACCCGGTCCAGCAGATTATCTCAAAAAAGAAAAAAAAACAAAACAACCCACAAATTTCAGTCCACGTATAATCTACAATTGAAATAAATGGCCACGGGAAAATCTATAATTACTGGTTCCACGAAAAACAGTCTTATGCCCATCACCAGTCACAAATTAAATGGGCACAATTACCTTCAGTGGTCCCAATCCGTCATGATGTTTATATGCGGCAAGATGAAAGATGATTACCTTACTGGCGATGCAGCAGCTCCGAACAAGGACGATCTACAATATAAAACATGGAAATCTAAAAACAATATGGTGATGTCTTGGTTGATCAATTCCATGACAAACGAAATTGGAGAGAATTTTCTTTTCTACAAAACTGCCAAAGGAATATGGGATGCAGCCAAAGACACTTATTCCAGTTCTGATAATATGTCCGAACTATTTGAGATCGAGAGCATCCTCCATGATCTTCGTCAAGGAGAGTTGTCAGTTACACAATACTTTAACTCTCTCACTCGATGTTGGCAGCAATTAGATCTCTTTGAGGTTCACGAATGGACCTGTCGAGTAGACAGCATCTTGTACAAATAAATTATTGACAGAAAACGGGTTTTCAAATTTTTACTGAGGCTCCATAAAGATCTTGATGTGCGCAGCAGAATTCTCGGAACAAAACCCTTGCCCAGTATTCGCGAAGCCTTCTCTGAAGTCCGTCAAGAGGAGAGTCGAAAGAAAGTAATGATGGATCCTCAATCTACCATTTTCGTGACTGGAGAAGGATCTGCACTTGCCATTTGAGGCCACCAGTACTCTCATAATACAGACACCCGTCCTCGTCGTGGAAGACCTTGGTGTGATCATTGTCGTATACCTAGTCATACTAAGGAAACCTGCTGGAAGATTCATGGCAAGCCCACTGATTGGAAACCACCTTTCGCACAGCACATCAACAAAGAAAGTTATGGAAAAATTGCCTCCAAATCTCAAGGCACTGACTCACCTGAATCTGCTCTGTTTAGCAAGGAACATATTGATCTCCTCTAGAAATTATTTGGACAATCCTTGACCACATCATCTGCACTATAGCTCAATTGAGGTAATACCCTCAATGCTCTTAGTGTGAAACAGGTTATGAGACCATGGATTGTTGATTCAAGTGCTTCAGACCACATGACGGGTGATGCTTCTCTTCTCACGAATCTTAAAATCTACCAGAATGGACACACGGTCAAAATTGCCGACGGTTCAGTATCCAAAGTAACAGAAATTGGTTCAGCCAAAATTTCAAACTCCTTTATTCTAGATTCTGTCCTTCTTGTTCCTACACTTGATTGTAATCTTGTCTCAATCACTAAACTCACCCGTGATAAAAATTGTATGGCTAAATTTATTCATAACCTATGTGAATTTCAGGACTTGGATTCGGGGAAGATGATTGACAGTGCTAAAGAATGCTCGGGACTCTATCTCCTCAACAGTGAAGAACCTTCAGCAAGACAAGCCCACCAAGTTGTATCCGAAGTTTCTTATCAGAATAAAGCTTTGTTAAATCTTAAGTCCAACAAAGATGGTGAAATCATATTGAATCACTATCGCTTAGGTCATCCTAATTTCAAGTATTTACATAAACTTTTTCCTTCATCCTTTAGCAATAAAAATTCAGAAGATTTTCAGTATGAAGTATGTCAATTTTCAAAACATATTAGAACTTCATATCCTCATCTTCCACATAAAAAATCACATCCTTTCTCATTAATTCACACTGATATATGGGGGCCTTCTCGAATCAAAAACATTACAGGGACACGTTGGTTCATTTCATTTATGGATGATCATACTCGAATCACTTGGTTATTCCTAATGAAAGAAAAATCTGAAGCATGTCAAATTTTTAAAAATTTCAATACCATGATTCAAATCCAATTTCAAACAAAAATCCAAGTATTGAAATCTAACAATGCTAAAGAATACTTCACTTCCACCCTTACTGATTATCTGTTAAGTCAAGGGATTGTCCATCTAAGCTCATGTGTTGACACACCTCAACAAAATAGGGTGGCTGAAAGAAAAAATAGGCATCTTCTCGAGATAGCTAAATCCCTCATGTTCACAACTCATGTCCCTCCACATTTCTAGGGGGATGTTGTTCTTACAACTACCTATCTTATCAATAGAATGCCATCTCGTGTCCTCTTGTTTAAAACACCTATCAATACTCTACTTGAGTCATACCCACACACCAAAATCGTATCCCACGTTCCCTTTAAAATTTTTGGATGTTCTGCTTATGTCCATGTACATCATAATGGCAAACTTGATCCTCGAGCCATCAAATGCATATTCCTAAGGTATTCATCGTACCATAAAGGATACAAATGTTTTTCTCCTATCACAAAACGATTCTATAATACAATGGATGTCACATTCTTTGAACAATATCCGTACTATTCCAAACCTGTCATTCAGGGGGAGAACATAGGCAATGAATACCAGCTTTCGAATATCATAAGCACTCAGTCTCTCACAAATCCTATCCCGCAACTTCCAAAGAGTGAATCAATATCTCAAATAAATACTCTAACTAATCCCAATGAACCCTTAACTTCTCTACCAACAGATCCAAACTTCCTTGTCCCGAACAATGATCTTTTTGTCTACTCTAGAAGGAAAACAACTTAAGAAAGAGCAAAGAACCGAGCATATCTTGCGCCAATCCAAGAATCCAATCCGAATACAAGCCACTCCGACAATTCACAAGGTAATACCACTGAACCTCATATTATTGAATTAACTCCTAATGATTTGAATTTGCCAATTGCTATAAGGAAAGGTGTAAGATCATGCACAAACCACCCCATCTACAACTTTGTTTCCTATAAAAATCTCTCACCAGGATATAAGGCATTTATCAACAACCTTGATCAAATAAAGGTTCCAAATTCTGTTCATGAAGCATTTCAGATACCTAAATGGAAGACAGTTATTCGTGAAGAACTCAGTGCCTTAGAGAAAAACAAGACTTGGGAGATCACAGAACTACCATCGGGAAAACAAACTGTTGGGTGTAAATGGATCTTTACAATCAAACACAAAGCAGAAAGACTCAAAGCTCGCCTTGTGGCTAAGGGATTCACTCAAACATATGGGCTTGATTATCAGGAGACTTTTGCACCTGTAGCAAAACTTAACACTATTCGTGTTCTTCTCTCCTTAGCATCTAACTTGGATTGGCCTCTTTACCAATTAGATGTCAAGAATGCATTCCTTAATGGTGATCTCGAAGAAGAAGTCTACATGGACATCCCTACTGGAATTGAATCTTCTGTTCTAACCAATAGAGTCTGCAGACTTAAAAAATCCTTGTATGGATTGAAACAGTCTCCACGTGCCTGGTTTGATAGGTTCTTCAAAGTTTTGAAGAGATATGGGTACACTTAATGTCAATCAAATCACACATTATTCGTCAAACACTTCTCTAATGATAGAATAGTTATCCTAATTGTGTATGTAGATGATATTGTTCTAACAGGTAATTCTACAATTGAGATGAATAAAGTCAAGGAATTTGAGATCAAAGATCTAGGCAATCTCAAATATTTCCTAGGAATGGAAGTAGCACGAACAAAAAAGGGGATATCTATATCTCAAAGAAAATATGTACTTGATCTTCTCAAAGAAACTGGAATGATCGGGTGTAAACCGATAGAAACTCAGATGGACTCTACAGTAAAGCTCGGGATCAAAGAAAATAGTACACCTGTAGACAAAGGCCGTTACCAAAGATTAGTGGGAAAATTTACCTATCACACACTAGACCAGATATTGGTTTTTCAGTAAGTGTTGTAAGTCAATTTATGAATAGTCCTACTGAAGAACACATGGAAGCAGTCTATCGTATACTCAGGTATCTCAAGATGACACCAGGAAAAGGATTATACTTCAGTAAAAATCCCATAAGAAAAATTGAAGTCTTTGCAGATGCTGACTGAGCAAGTTCTATAGTGGATCGCAGATCTACCACTGGGTATTGTACATTCGTATGGGGAAATCTTGTAACTTGGCGAAGTAAGAAACAGTCAGTAGTCGCTCGAAGCAGTGCAGAAGCTGAATTTAGAGCTATGGCTCATGGGATTTGCGAAAGAATGTGGTTAAGAAGACTACTCAATGAACTGGACTTCACAACTTCTGAACCAATCAACATGCATTGTGACAATCAAGCTGCAATAAGAATTGCAAAAAATCCAGTTCATCATGACCGAACCAAACATGTAGAGATAGATCGTCATTTCATTAAAGAAAAGTTAGATGGAAAAATCGTGGACCTACTATATACATCTACACATCATCAAATTGCAGATATCCTTACCAAAGCATTACCTCGAACAAACTTCGAAGAATTGAGTTGCAAGTTAGGAATGATTAATATCTATTACCCAACTTGAGGGGGAGTTTAGACTTTTCTGAGAATCTGCTTTATCAGTGATGAACAGGCTGTAAATATTGTTGATTCCAGCTATTATATTCCTAGCTTAGTGGACACTAATCTGTTATTTTTCATTCCTATTTATAGTGTGGTATATACATTAAATAAAATCAGAGAATGAAGTGAATAATACATATTTCAGATTATCTCCAGATTATCTCTCGTAATAAATTCTACACAAACATAGGAGAAATTATATGATTTCTTTGGTTGAGAAACTATATGATGCTTGTGGTTAGATGCCACCAATAGCACAAACTGCTAACTTAATACACGCAGCTCTAAGCTGCAAATAGACAGCATATGATCCATAAAGTCCTACAAATGCATGATGCAAGCCAATTTGCTGCAGGCAATGCCTTCTATATGACTTTTTATGTTGCTTATAAAGATGTGTGGCCCTATGGAAAGCATAAATTGGAACACAAGGACCCAGATGATTAAGCTAGAAAATAATCCTATATGTTAGTAATCAAAGTATAAGCCTGCTATTAAAAAAAAAAAGAACATTTTACAATCTAACAGAAAATAATACCTTATGGTGCATGTTGAGCACAAACATTTGTAATTAATGATGTATAAAAAAATACCTGTCAAAGAAAACATTTTCGCTCCTGGAGAACAAGTTGACGGAACAGTAAGTGCCAAACCACGAGGGTCAAAAATGTAAAAGTGGCCACCAGAAACAATTGAGAGGAGATCACAGACAAAATAACAGCTAAGTAGACCCAGACCATAATTCATAGTATTTCCCCGCAGTCTCCATGGAGGTAAAAATTGGAGACTACTAATTTCTTCTCTACTCAGGCTGGAGCCTTCTAAAATGGCTACTAGTGCTGGACCCTGAAACTCACCTATACCAAACATATTGCCATAGAATAACATTTATTAAAATTCTCCAAGTCCACCTAATGATAAGAAGAAGCTATATAAATAGTTCTACATCCTACATTATTTGCAATCATAAGATAAACACATGACAAATCTTTGCAAATCCCTCAAGGCCTAAGATTTATAATTTATACAAGAAATAATTATCGACAGAAATTTCTTTATTGTCAGTCACCTAGATTGTGCTGAAGTAAAGACTGACGAGGATGTTCCCTCTTGTCAAAAATCAAGTGAAGCTTCTTTGCTTTGCAGCAATCTGCCAACTCAAGTAGATCAAATAACATGAGATCATTATCCCCATACGTGGCCAAAAGCTCAATGATTCTGGCATAATCCATACACGGCAGATCTTCAATCATTTCTTCTTCAACTAAAGAGAGGCAGCGTACTGATTGTACTCCCAATCTATTTGCCAGATCATTGCTAATACTAGGATGTATGAAATACTTTCCAGCACGAGTATCATTATCCATCCATGGTGCATCATTATAAACAAGATCCTCAACATTCCGCAGAACTCCAAAAATATCTGGAATAAAGAGTGGGGCGGTCGAAGCCTCAAACAGTGAATTCTCTGAGCAACAATCAGATATAGCTTCAAGAACACAATGCACAAAATTTAACTGATCGTTTGATAATGGAGATCCTCTCAAATCGCATTGTAAGCAGTGTAAGACATTCAAATAGTCACCAATATCAAAGCAAAGTTTCACGCCTAATTCCAACAGCAGATCTCTAAATTCTGATAATTCAGATGGCACAACATATAAATATGGAGTAAATTTCACAGGGGAATCAAAGGCAAGTGCCTTTGGGGATACAAAATCATCCCCAATCCAAACCCAAGTTCTTCCATCTAAGACTGATTTTAGCGCCATAAACTCATTAGAGCCAATATATTCCTGCAGCTTTGAATAAAGTGATGGAATTCTTTTTTGTAGTGAGGCTTCAATTTCAGGTTGCACAGATGATGTTGACTTGAGACGGCCAAAGAACATTGATAGCTCAATTAACTGAGTGGATAAAACATTAATGCTTGGGCGAGTGGTCCAACCAAGTTTACTTTGTAGGTACATTGAGCAGCATTCACAATCTAGTATATGCATTGAGTGGGATACTATCCACATCTGTGATTTAGGTCTCACAATGCTTGGCACTGCCACTTGATCATTAGATTTCAACCATGGGAGTCCCTCCAAAGGAGGATCATCACAGACGGGACACCAAGCAATCGTTTTTAGTTCAGACCAAAATTCTTCTTGTGGCATGTCATCGACAAAGTCATCTAGAAATGGACTAAGCCCTGGTTTGTCTATCAGATTGTTCTCGTCCACCTTTTGAGCCTCTGAATAATCAATGTCATCAACTTCAATGCTATTATGTAAGATGGTGCTACATGATCTACCTGAATAACTTTCTTCATCATCTGGAGAGAGCTTGAGTGCCAGGGCATCCAAACAGGCAAGTAACTTTCTCGCAACACTTAGTGTCTGAGGGTGTTTTGAATCATGGAACAGAGAGACGGATCTGGCACAGTCAAGCAATCCAGTAAAGCTTAAAGTTCTTCTAAGTCCAAGCATGACTAGAGTATCCAAAATCTCAGTATCTAACAATTTGTCGGATGGAAAAAAAGCTTCAATGTGTAGCACTTCTCGCAGCTCAGGCACTCGAGGATCATAAAGCCTAATGAGAAAAATTTTAATAACAAAAATTACTTAATATTAGAAATAGATATTTTGAAGAAATTATAAAAATGATAACATAATAACTAATTACAATCCTCCCAAGTTCACAAGATAAAAGGGTAAACCTCTTAATTTCAATGCATAATGCTACACTTCCAAAGTTTTAGGTGGCATACTATCCTTTGAAGAAGTTTTCTGCAACTACATGCTAGCTTTCTGTTTCAACAAATAAAATTCTGAAATCTCAGTTGGAATTATCCCAACTTGGACATCTAGCATTTTACGATTCCAATTTCCCACATGAAGAAGATGGTGTTGTTGGCTTCCATAATATGAACAAGCGCATGTCAAATGTACTCAAATGATAAGGGGACCAGTAAACAGAACAGAGATCAAGTAACATATCAGCCCCAAACTGTAATATGTAAAATGATTATGTTCATTTATTCACAAGAATCGTACTACCCTTCAGATCACTTGAACTATATTTAATCAGGAAGTAACCTTCCAACAAGACATTATCAGAACAATAAAAACATGCAATATTATATTCAAGAGAAGAAACTCAAACAAAGGGCATAAGTTTACCTAAAAATATCTTGCTTCCACTATAATGTACCATACAAATATAGTATAGTCTACTTAAATCAAGTTCCCAAAATTTCAGAGACTGAAATAATTCGTAAGATCCAAACATAGAAGTCAAGAGTTAACAACTCTAATGTCCCCAATCTTTGATCTATTTAACACTAGTCACTGGACATTTTTTCTGGATATTGTCCCAAACTTTAAAATTTCAGCATTTAAAGATTCAATTTTGCATTAATGATCGAATTTTTGATTTTCTTTGGACACAACCTAATTAGCCCTTAATTATAGACATGTATGTCACGTGGGCATCAAATTAAGCCACGTGACACCAACTTACTTTCATCTCAACATTTGACCACGAACATTAATGACACCAAAACTTTAACCTGGGTTACAGATGGAGATGAAGGTACGTTGGAATTAGATGCCTTAATTTGATTCCTAAATAACACTAATAAGTGTATAGTTAAGAGTTAATTAGACAAGGGTCGAAAGAAAATTAGACATTTGACTGTTAAGTGCAAAATTGGGTCAAATTGTGTTAAAATTAAAAAGTTCAGGAACAAAATTAGAAGTTTGGGGATGGTGCTCATTTGGGAGTGATAGAGTTATTAAGCCAAAAAAAAAAGAATTCAAAAAATAAAGATTGTAAAATATGCGCATGTACAGAGTAGTCTAGTAACACACGCTATCAAATTAAGTAAATAACCCCACATTAATCAAGGCAAGCATGAGGTAAACATCTGTAAAATCATACCTGGATGGTGGCTTCCAAGACCCATTTGCTGTCAAAACAAAAGCTGTCATTGAAAGATTAGACTTGATAGAAACATCCTCTTCAACAAGAAGCTTTAAGTCATGGAAAATGGCTGAAAGGAGTCCTTGCTGTGAAAAGAACTCTGGCATGTGGTTAAGAACATGAATTTGGTAGAACTCCAGTTTAGAGGGTTCTACAATCTCTAAATACCTCTTCAGAATGACATTTTCCTTCTCTGATTCTGTGCGTATAAAGTCATCATCTAAAAGATCCTCCCTGACACCTGAAGGTTTAAGCCATTTGATAGGATTGCTCAAACTAACAAGTTTTCTGCTTCTATATGACTCGAAAACAGGGAGATGTTTTATAATCTCAATATGTATATTTCCAATTTGATCTTCAGAAAACCATTTAGACTGAAGAATGAAACTCCGAAGTTCATGCAGTTCTCCTTCAGATGCATCATAGAAAAATCCCTCAATGTTCTCCAGTTTTCCAGCAATAGCAAGAAATGCATTTAATATGCCAGATGCTGTTGGAGTCTGTACAAAGTTTTCCAGCTGTGGATGGTCAAGAGGGAGGTCCTGCCTCAAGAATAGACATCCTATTTTCAGCAACAAAGAAGACATGTTTTCACTCCACCCACCATCTCTAATCACATTTGAATTTTTAACTAGTGGCAAGAGAATATTATTCCCAACAGGCAATAAAGGCCATTTGGAAAAAAGAGAGAGGTCATCACAACACAACTTCAAATAGCTCCAGAGCAGTCTTAACCATTCTAAACTTGGTTGACCTTGATGACCTGGTGTCCAATTCACCTGTTTTGCATGCTGCCACTCTGCTGGAAGTAATTTCATAAGGAGTTTCTCAAGCAAATGGCATGACAGAAAACAAATATTTGACTGTTCCCTTTGAGCTATTTTACAGAGTTTCCCATAAACTCCTTCTGGAATACCCATGTCAACAAGTTGATTTGGCACAGAATCCTTTAGAAGACCATACTCATCACCTCGTGCAATATATATTCTTTCACCAATTCCATATTTGTCAAATATTGTAAATGAACCGTCAGCAAGGGGCAGCAATGGCAAACCATGAAGGCTAGCAGATTGTGTAGGCATTTCTAAGTCAAGTAAGCAATACTCAAGAGTCAAGATCATTGCATTTCTGTCCTTGAATCCACGTTTCCTCCGAATTAGCAAACTTCTTAACAACTGAGGAGTCAAGAAATGCAATGATGGACACACCTCCATAAACCTGTCAACAATTGCCTCAGGAGCAGCGACAAGAGGTAGACCTGCATCTGATAATGCTTCAATAAGTTGAAATGCCTTGTCAAATTTGAAATCAGGAAGGATAGCTTGTTTGGTTGAAATCCACTGGCCACCTCTAGCAGTTGTGTGTAATACACGAAGGCCAAACTCTGCAATATAAGTGTAAAGTCTCCGGACTACAGCTGCCCAAGGTTCTAACCCTCTTGATTGAGGCCAAAATGAAAAGAACAAATCACATGGGCCAATCTCCAATGCAATTCTCTCTAGCATATGTGCATAAGCAGGTGCAACAACATCTTCAAGTAGATAAATATTCCAATCAGATCGCTTTTTCCCACCCCCTGCCATGTCATTACCAAACCAGATGTCTCTCCTATTTGATGACAGCTCAAAATAAGCATTCACATGTGCTGGAAGACCAGTATTAATTGGCAGAGGTAAAAAGCAGAAAGCACGACCATCAAAGTCCACTCTGTCTTGGATGTTATCTTTCAAAAGTTGCAGTAAATTCAAATCAATTGTTTGTGCATCTTTTGTCTTCAGAATACCACTCAAATTCCCACCAAGCTCTATAGACTGAAAATATGCAGCAACACATGCCCAGGGGATAAAAGCATGACATTTATCATTAGGAACTTCAGACTTGCTCTTAATCTTCCCTCGACCCAAACATTCCGAGGTTACCCAGTAGTGTGCCATATCACCAGACAAGCTTTCCTCTGTGATCAAAATCTTGCGACATTTAAATGGCAACTCCCTATCTGCTAATTTGCTCAATTTTGTCAGTAACTGATCTTTGCTTACTCCACTATGCCGACTTCCATCAAAAAAGCTAAACATATCCTGCTGGGAATTAGCCTCAATTTGAGGTTCGCTAATGCAATGCTTCTTTACACGATGTAGGAGTTGCATTTCATGCCCAGCTCCTTCCTTCACAAAAACAGAGATAGTCTTCACATTGTGCAGAAAAAGAAGAGCATCTGAGACAACTTGAGAAAAGGAAGTAAAAAGTGTAATAACATCTTCAGCAGCATATCCTTCTTTTTTTATATGGCTTCTTGAAGCAACACCAGCAGTCCTAAGTGGAAAACGGAAGAGGGTCCCAGAAAACGGATGTTGCAAGTCACAACCAAAGTGCAGAAAAGGAGAAAATTGATCAGGAAATTGTTCCATAATCGTTCTCCCAGCAAATTTGATTCGTAGACCAGGATGAGAAGGGGAGATTCCAGGTAAATAGCTGGCATGGGGATCAAACATAACTATGTTTTCACCAGAAACAAACATGGGGAGGTCTGTAAAATGATAGACACAATTAAAACCTAGCCCAAATCTCCCTATTGCAAATGGCTTTTCTAGTTTGCTTTCTTGGCCAATACGAGAGATTGCATAAAGATCTTGTGAACTAAAAACAGAGTCGTTAAAACAATACAATGCAGGACCTTGCCAATCTGCCATTTCAGGAGATAGAACAGATGAGGTCCCATACTGGGTTTTGTCCAAGAGAAAAATGACCTCAGAAGCTCCTGCATCCTCTGCATTTTGTACAAGCTCATATAGAATCCCAGGTCCATCTGCATACATCTCAAGTATATGCTTGAGTCTAGTTGTCAACGCTTCATGCTGCCCAAAAGCTTCTGCAGCTCCAGATAAACTAAGATTCATTGAATCAGCACTCTCAGCCAACAAGATCCTACGAAGAGAACAGACACCAAGCTTCTCTGCAACATCATTAGATATGTTTCCATGCACAAACTTTTGGACAGTTTTCCTAGCATTCACGGCCATATTAGATGCAATATTGAAATGGCTATCAGGATCCTCTGAACCAAGTAACCAAGGAGCATCATTATAAACTAAATCACTGGCACGATTTAACCTACCTGATGTATCTGGTAGATAGATTTTTGTGTTATGTTCATAAAACTTTGCCTCGGCTAGATGTTGTACAACTAATATTGCTGCCCTTATTTCCTGAGCATCAAGAGGACAGGAACCTTTCTTCACAGCCATTCTGCATAAGATATCAACATAATCTGTGGGCCTTAGGAACTCTCGAATTCCAAGCTCGAAAAACAATTCCTTGAAAACTGCTAAATCAGTCGGTATTACACGGATGTAAGGAGCCAAATGAAGAGGACCATCAAGGACAACCTCATCTGCCATCGCAAACCCATCTCCCACCCAAATCCAGCGACAGCCTTCAAGAACAGCCTTTAAAATGTCCATCTCATCCGAACCAATCAGGGCTGTCATTATTGAGTATATCCTTGGCATGGCAAGGGCAAGTTCCTGTCTAAGCACCTGATCATTCACAATCTCATTATTTTTGCCAAGCTCAAGGAGTTGAGCGGCAATCACACTTCCACTAGGTGGAGTTGACCAACCAAGGCTGTAAGATAAAGCTGAGGAAGAACACTCTCCATCAAGTATTCGCATGCTTGCTGAAACAAGCCACATATCAGCTAGCAACCTTACAAGCTTTGGAGGAGCAACCATGGATGATACAATTGGCCATGGTAAGGCTTGAAATGGAGCACTAACTAATACAGGGCACCAACAAATTAGACGAAGGTCATTCCAGAACTTTTGAAGGTCAGATTTTAAGTTACGAGGTCTGAATGCAAAGGCAGCTCGTGAGAACATTTTGTTCATTTTTCCTTCATCGTCATTATTCAAAGGACTGGGTATCCACTTTATCGCATTAACTTCTAAGTAGGATAAAAGCACCTTGCCTCTTGAATGTGCCTTCTGCTGATCCTCATGCATTAACTGTTCTACTTCACGAGCACTTTGTATGACTGTCTCAGGTGAAACGGATGTTCTAAGGCCCAAACCTTGAAGCATATCCAGTATGCCATATTCTTGAAAAGGTCCATAAGGAAAACAATCCGAATTTTCTAACAATGCACATAATTCTTCAATACGAGGATCATACAAGGAAGAAGGACACTTTAGAGCACCACTTTGAGTAGAAACACATTCGAAGTGTCTCAAGTATTCCCTAAAAGATGCGTCCTCATTACACAATTGTGGTAGATCTTGTAAAATAGAGAGGATGGCACTGTTACGGACTTCAGGTTGCAACTCCTTAATACTATTCAATACATTCTGCTTGTAGAAGCGTGCCTTTCCCATTCTCTCAATTCCATAGTATTTTAGAAAAATCTCCTGCTCACTATCTGAGAAGCTCATAATGAACTCATGTCCCATAAAACACTTGGGAACGCCTAAAGGGGGCAAGTATTTTTGTGGATTTTCAAGATCAGAAAAATGGAAATTTTCAGATGAGTTCCTAGCATAAACTTTATAAACAGGCAACCTTTTGCAGTTTCTTATGTCAGATTCACTTAGGCAGTTTCCAAAATACCACCTTGGATCAAGAAGAAATCCACGAACTTCGTCCCTCTCTTCCACTTCCAAGTTTTCAAAATATGTTATTATGAAACCACCATCAGAAGCAAAAACGCTGTATATACATTCCAAAATGCCAGCACAATTAGCATCACTGACATAACAAGATAAACCCAAGTGTGCAATTCCATAGCTGGGATCAAGGAGCCTGCATCCAATTTTTACCAGTGCATCTCGCATCTTGCCAGAAAGTTTTTGCGAATCAATCATTCTGGATTGTCTCGAGGGCCTATAAAGATGCCCACATATGGAAGGCAAGATAGGCCAGTCACTAAATAATGCTAGGTTTTCACAATGATTCTGGAGATATTGCCACAAAAGCATAAACCATGCTGAAGTAGGATGATTATGAGAAGAGTTTGGATCCCAAGAAACTTTTTTTTTATATTTCCATTCAGCAGGAAAAAATAGTGGAAAAAACTGGAGCAAATAGTGACTACTGAAAATAACAAGATTTGTGTTAGAGGACTTTGCAATAGAAGAAAGTCTGTTCATTATGTTAGGAGGAATAGTTCGGTCAATCACTCTATCATAAATTTGTTGAAGCAAAGAGTACTCTAACTCATTGCAGATAAAATAAGACATTCCTTTTGAAGCTTCAGAAAGTAATCCAAAATCACCATTTGCCAATGGAAGCAAAGGCAAGTTATATGCATATGTACCAACATCATCGTCAATCAAGTCTTCGAGACAGTATTGTAATAATACAAGCTTGTGTGACTTATCTACATGCATAAATGCTTTACACTCTCTAAAAAATTTACGTACTGTATCTGGTGTGACTACCTTCTGCTTGAAAGTCGAAGGATATTTCAAGAGCATGTTACACAAAAAGGTTGGCAAATTCACAATAGCCATTCCTAGTTGCATCAACGCCTGACCAAGTTCCTCACTTTTTGAAAATTGATCATCATGAAGAAAAGCTTCAACTGGTGATACCCATTTCCCACCCCCCAGATCTGAATACAATACAGGAGCATCAAAAATATTTCTGTATATATGCTCTACCAGAATATTCCATGGCTCTTCAAAGGTTCCACTTGGCCATAAAGAATAATACAAGTTTTTGGAATGTAGCAATCCTTGTACCCCAATGAGAAGTTGTCTAAAAGTAGGAGCCACAACATCCTCTAGAAGGAGCCTGTTCCAGAGAGAACGAATTTTTCCACTTCTGTCCATGTCATCCCCATACCAAATGCCACGACGGTTTGATGAGACCTCAAAGTAACCATTAATTTGAACGGACAAGCCAGTCCTTACAGGTAGTGGGAGAAAACAGAATGCCCGACCGAGCTTAAGACCGTCATTCTGTTGAACACGAGGTAGTACGTAAATAGTAGTAAAACAAGTGAAGTAAACACAAAAACTGAAAAATACGGTAACTGAATAAACAGCTCTTAATTTTATTTTTATTGTTTTTTAGATATAGAACAAACACAAATAAAAAAGAAAAAGAAAAAAGTGGAAAGCTCTTATTTAGTAAAAGCACTAATAACAACAGTAATCTGGAGGACCATAGTTTGACACATCCAGTTGGATGGCCCTTGCATGCATTGTTAGTATGTATAAATGTGTATTTCTGATTCGCATTGACACATTCATGTCATGTGCTGCATGCTGGTAACGATAGCAGGGGAGGAAGGAGGGTGAGGGAAGGAAGGAGAGAGAGAGAGAGGAACTGCAGACAAAGAAGTGCAGACACAAAGATATCGCAATTACATTCAAGGAAATAGTAGAAGTTATGAACTCCTCTGATTTTTTTAAATCACCTGGAATGAATCCTCTGATATGCAAGTCGCAACTGATGCCCAAGGAAGCAAATGAATATCATATTCCTTAGAAGCAGTAGCAGCAAAAGAACCAATCCGACTGGATGTTGATGCCATCGTTTGTACTATAAAAAATGTATCCATCTTCTTCTCATATTCACCCTCATTTGTTGCCTCACTCAAGAAATTCAATAAATAACAATCCATCTCTGTATCCGTGGAACTTATTGATTTTGACAACCTTAATAATGTCTGGCGATGCCAAACAACATCATGATTTGCTGGACTAACAGAGCACGAATAAAGCTTCCTTGGATGAGATTCCTCTGCATCCCATACATACATTTCTATGCACAAGATACTCTTAAGAAAGAGTAATGTGAAGATGCCTTCCTCATAAAGCTGAACAAACATAGAAGAAATGTCATCCTCCAAATATGCTTGCCTTGAAACTTTACTTGTAGCTGCTTGATCTGCATTCCTCAAAGGGAAACGGAATAATGTTCCAGCAAAAGGACTTTTCATGTCACAACCAAAAGCATAATATGGGAAAAACTGGTCGTTATATACTGATAAGGCTGAAGAATTGACAAAATCAATCCGTTTCCCAGGATTGGATGAAGAAACATTTGGAAGGTAAAGACCCTGAGGATCAAACATAACCACATACTTCCCACTCACGAATGAAGGCAGGTCAGTTAGATGGTAGACTGAATTGAATCCAACCCTAAAAGATCAGACCGCAGTGTCAAAAAAAATTCCGGGAAAAATAGCAAAATTCATATAAGACTTCTTTAGGCGGGTTTTTCCCAGAAAATTGTCTATAAAAACTATTTATTTTAGCAAGTTCAAAAATAAGGGATAGAAATTCATTTCACAAAACATAAGTTATGCAGTTTCCAAACCATGCAAAGACACTTTTTCTTCCGTGTACCAAGCTCAAAATATGCAAAAGCAATTTGTCTAGCCAAATCCTCCTTCCCGTGCAAAGTTCAGGTTCTAAACAGTCTTAGTAAATAGCAACTTACTAGATACAATAAGAGCTAGAATACCCTCCCAGGTACCCCGAAGTATACTGGTGCGATCCTCAGGCCTGAGGGCCCACTGGCGCATTGTTTTGGGAATCCATACCTCAGAAGTTCGTGGCACCACCCAGAGCGTCCCAATTCAAGTAGGACTAACTAACTAGTTGACTAATAAATCTGTCACACCAATAACATGGCCATAATATGAGGACTGAGGCCATCCCCAATGCATTTCACCTAAAACCAACTCGTAAAAAACATTAAAACCCTAACACTACAATGTCATTAACCTCTTCAACTATCAAAAGCTCCCAACAATGTGTGAAACGGAGTTTAGAAAAATAGTTCTTGGATATTTAAAACTAAGTAATAATATGCTAAATATTTAAGAATCCATAGCAAAAAGAAAGGTCGTTCTTTAACTTTCCTCTCAGTTCAAACATGCAAAAACAATTTTCCTAACAAAATCAAAGTTCCAAAGACAGCCTCACTGAACAATAATTATGAGATAGAAGTCCGAACAATCTATTTTTACCCAAATCGCCCGGTCTTCCATGCCTGGCTATGCTTAGCACTTCCACCGATCCTAGAAATACTAGCAAAATCATCCTCGGTGAAAACAGCGTCGTTGTAGGCCAAGAGTGAAGGACCTTGCCACTGAGCCAAGGTCGGAGAAAGAAGTGAGTCAGATGGGTGAATCCGGCGGTCCAGGCAGAGCCGTACCGTGGTCGCTCCAGCATCGTCAGCGTTTTGAATAAGCTCTTTGAGCACTGTGGTGCCCTCAGGATAGTTCAACAGCACCTCTCGAATTCGCCGAGTCAGGTCAACTCGCTGTCCGAAATCTTCTAGTAGAATCGATGAGTCTGTCGGATACCAAGCCGGAGACGACGATGATGCCTCCATTATATCCTCTTTGTTTCCTTTTGCCGGCGATCTGGGGTAATGGTTTGGCGTTTTAGAAATTTGACCATGAGAATCGAAGAAATTACGTGAATGCCTGAAAGGATGTGACTTATTATAAAGGCATATGAGGGTAATTTAGTAAATTAGGAACAAGAATCACCGACTTCTCTAGTTCAATGGTTTCGGAAGGCACTTTTGGTTTGGGAGAGATGTTCTGTAATATTGTTACCGCCTTTTTCAGTTCTGCTTGCAGCTAACTTTAGGACAGATCGAACCCGAACCGCCTCATTGATCGGGCCTACTAATCTTTATTGTTTAAGGGAAAAAAAAGAGAAAAAAAAAACTATGCCCACTTTATAATTTATAAAAACGTTAAAAATACTTAATTTGTTATAATTATGTAAATAATATTAAAAATATGTCCGATAATTTTTAAAATTATAATTATGCTTATAATAATAGATAATGATATAATTATATTTAAATTTTAGCATATATTGAACATGATTACAATAAATCAAATATTTTGTACAATTTTTTAAATTACTTAATAAATTATAAAGATAAAACTTAATTAATCCAAAATCCTAAAACAAATCAAGAAAAATAAATGAGTTATTAATGAGTTCATTTGTAATAAAAATTTAATGATGTGTCAATCTATCCTATATCAAAAACATTATCCTTAAATTTTAAATCAAAAATAACACATTTTATATTTAATTTATATGTTTTTATTACTAAAAAATACTTGTATATTATTTTATATTGAAAAATATCTAATTGAACACCACTCAAATTGAAATAATGTCATTTAGATCTATTTAATATAAAACATTATCCAATTAAACTTGTTTAATATTATTAAATATTATTTTTATTGTTATAAATATTAAAAATGTAATTTTTTAATTTTCCATTTTTTCATATTTTTTATTACAAATTATCTTAATTTTGTTACAAGATACATTCAATATTTCAATAGCAACATATTTTTACCACTAATCGCATGAATGAGTCTAATTGATTATGTAGTTGATCCTCATGCCTGAAAAATATGTTGTAGAATACCCTCCTAGTTACTCCAAAAGTTGTCTTGAGTAATGATTTATAATTTAATTCATGTGTATAAATGGTTGAAAAATTATACTGTAAATACCTATCAAATCAACATAGATCCAAAATATTGCATCCCATCGTTAAGAAAGAGATTCTCTTCATCCTTTGAACGTATATCTTAGATAGAAAAGATTCAATAAAACAACTTATTGATTCTTAATACTCCTTACAAGATATCTAAATGAATCTTTTTTTATTTATTTATTAAATATTAATTCATTTTAACAATCTTAATAATTAGAATTGTTGAAATTCTTTAATTTCATATTTTTATTTGAAAATAAATAATAATAAATTAGGAAATTATAATATGATGATTGGAATAAGCATTTCATGAATATAAATGATAGATTTGAATTGTGAAGAGTAAACTATACCATTTTATGATAATGAGAATTTCATAAAACTATTCATACTATGAATATAGTATGATGGCTGTCGAGCAAGTATGTCATCATCGTCTAGTAATTTAGGACATCTCTCTTTCAAGGAAGTAACAAGGATTCGACTTCCCTTATAGGTAGTTTTTAGAACAAAATAACATTTGATGAAAAACATCATCTAAAAATAACTTAAGAACATTCATGTTGTATCATCAAAAATTAAAGATAAAATATGTGGAAACGTACTTGAATCCATAGCTATTGATTAATTTTGTAACTGAGTAGTTAGTCTCACAAAATCTACACATTTTTTGTAGAGAATCTTTTAATTTTCTCTCTGCTTCCTCTGACGATAAGATATTAGATAATAAAAATATAATACACGTGATTTGAGGACCATAATTACTATATATATCGTTTATAACTGTATATCTATTTGAGTTCATCATTAAAATAGACATTATTCATAAGTCTCTACACATTAAATGCATACACCATATTAAATATATTAAAACTCAAATTACTTAAACCTTAACAGATTACTTTTAAATGTGCTTAATTTTATATGACAATCTAAAACATATAATTATTTATATATAAACCCAATGTTAGATTAAAGATCTAACAATCTCCCACTTGAAATATATGTGTAACCTTATAATTATGAATTACAAAAATAGTTATATTAGCTCAATTTCGTTGTCATTATCAAAATACATATGTAACCAATCCGTTTTATCAATTATACCAACATAGGATTAAAGAAACTTTCATCATATTTATCATAACTCGACCCATTAATAGTCACATATATCAACACAATTTATTGATGATGAGCAAAACCGACATCGTCGATCCTGTCAATACTTTGGTTTTATATTTATAAAACTCTCGCAAGTGCACGAATCATTTCGTAGAAAATGATAAGTATACTCCCAAGGTCGATCTAAGGAAGGAATATATGTGATTTTTAATTTATTATTCAAACTTTTAAAAACGAAATTAAATCCTAAACATCCTGTCACGATATTTGGGTTTTTGTGTTTTTAACCTAATAACATAAAAATAAACATAGATACAGATTCAATAAACATTGATGCAAATTTTATCATTTATAATAGTAGAGTATTTATGGATATAATAACTAAGTAATTATACTTGCTGATATTATTTAGGTTAGTAAAGATATGAATTGATATTTATTGATTCTCTCTTTTTTATATGAATACCACCTTTGATGGGGTTAGATATTCTTTGTTAACTAAACAAATCAATTAATACCTATGAGTAGAGTTGATAACTAATTTGGTTAATTAAATTAATTCCTTTTTCTAAGAGATTGAAAATGAACCATTTAAATGTCACATTTGGTGGGGTTAGACAGTTTAAACTTTATTCAAGGTGTCCAAATTAAACCTAAGAATTTAGTTATCCGAGTACTAACTTTCAAGTTTTAAAACCACTACTGAAAGCATGTTGTCAATACATTTTTAGATAATAATTCTTATAAAAACTTTTGAAATAGAGCTTCGCTCTAACTATCGGACGATTGTACCAACAAATAAAAGAGCACTATTCTAAATCAGACAGGATAACTAAACCTTAAAATCTAATTTTCATATTTAAGTTTGTGATGAAAAATAATATATTTCTCTCTAACATTCTTAATATAAAATCTTGAATAAAAATAAAATCAATTCATTTTAAAGATTTTTACCTATTTAATATTTCGAAAGCATAACAACGTTATTATTATATCAGGTTTACAAACAGTCAGCAAAATTAAATTTAATCACAGACAAAATTAAATATAACATGTAAGAATAAAATATAAAAAATAGTTGTAAAGAAAATAAAATCCTTACAGTACTTTGATGTTATTCCTATTGCTGGAAAACCTCCAAACGGAATTTGCACTCCCATTTATTGAATAAAAAAACAAATAATTTACAAAAACATAATTAGTTCTTCTCAAAAAGAGAAGAACTCTAAAACTAAAAAGAACTAACTAAGAAAATAATAAAAAGTAAGAAAAACTAAAAAAACTAAGAAATAAGAGAAAGAAAGAGAAGAGAAGATGGGTTTTTAGGTGTGCTATGAAGTGAAGAGAATGAGGGTATTTATAGGTGAGAAGAGGAAGAAAAAGTTGGTGAAAAATGATAAAAAATGGTGGAAACGCGGAGTAGTGAATGATGACATCATGTTGACGTGGGTGATGGCGGCGTGCTCGGATTGGGGCAGATGGATGTAGCGACGCGCGCGGAATGGAGAGCAGGCGCACGTGGAATGGGCGTTGTGTTGGCGCGGCGCGCGCTGCACGCATTGGCTGGCGCGGTTGGGCGGCTCCGTGCCCGATTTCTTCCTTTTTGACCCATTTTGTCCAATTTTTCCATATTTGTTGACCTTTACTCATTTAATTATGAATATATTTGTAATGTATTACCTTCAGTATTCCTCTTTGAGTCTTTAAGTTACGTTTTTAAGCAAAAATACCTAACAAATAATAAAAATACCCATGATTCTGAAAAGATAGATTTATATAAATATATATATTTTTAATCAATTAATGTGCATAAAATCATGATAATTTTAGTGTTTTTTGAGCACTCGTCAATTGACATAAATCGTGATGTGGATGTGTAGCATGAAAATTTCATGCTTTACGATCTTAACATACCTATTTTTAACTGACCCAATCTTAAACCTTAGTAAGATCAAACTATACAAAAATCAAAATGTAAATAATTTAAAAACTTTATTTATGCATAAAATAATCTCAAAATATCCATAAATTAAAATAATTGAAAGTGTGTATAAAACTTTTAAAATTACAAACCTTTACTAAAATCGAATATCCTTAAATGACATGACACTCGTACGAGCAATATGCTAATTAAACATTTTAGGTGGAAATCCCTTGATAAGTGGATTTATAATCATGTAGTGTGTACCGTTTGTGCTATAGACATATGTATACATTGAACTTTTTCCTTAACAACCAAGAACTTGATGTATATATGCTTCGATTTCATCAAGCTCATGTTGTTAATAAAATATAGCATTGTTGACTTATTTTCACACAATAATTTAAGTTGTCTTTCAATACCATCTACTATGAACAACCTTGTGACAAAATTTCATAGCCATAGTTTTTTATTGAATGTCTTATAACATGCTATGAACTCTGCCACCATGGTAGAAAAGGATATAATAAGAGATTGTTTAGTCTCTTCCAATAGATAGCACCCTCAGGTAGCAAGTGAACAATGTTCGACGTAGATTCCATACTATCTTAGCATCCTGTAAAATTGGAGTCATTATACCCAATAATCTCAAGCTGATCTAACCTCTAATACTTGAGCATGTAGTCTTTTATTCTCTATAAGTATCACAAGACTCATTTGGCTGTCTTCCATTGGTCTAATATTATATTGCTTAAATATTTACCTAACATCCCAACAATGTACACAATATCTGAACACGTACATACTTTAGCATACATCAACCTCCCTACTACTGATGCATAAGGAATATTTTGTATTTCTTTTTCCTCAAAATCATTCTTAGGGCATTGATTGAGACTAAAATTGTCTCTTTTAGCATAATTTTGCATGCCATATATCTTGGAAACCTTTTCAATATAGTTCTTTTGTGATAATTCGAAAATACTCTAAGAGTGATCTCGAAATATCTGTACGCCTAATACGTACGTGGCATCACCAAAATCTTTCATCCTAAAATTCTTAGTTAGAAATATCTTGGTTTTATACAATAAGCTTATATCATTGATGGTAAGTAAAATATCATCTACATATAAAACTAGAAAAATATACTTGCTTCCACAAAACTTACAATATATGTAATTATCTACCAAATTCATCTCAAAATCGAACGAGATGATAACTTGATGAAACTTAAAATACCGTTGTCAAGATGCTTGTTTGAGCTTATAGATAGATTTCTTAAGTTTTCAAGTCATATTCTTTGGGTCTCCCAACTCAAAGTTTTTTGGTTACATCATATTGATCATCTCATCAATGTCACTATTAAGAAATTTCGTCTTTACATCCATATGATGTAACTCAAGATCGAAATGCACTAACAATGTCGTTATAATCCTGAAAGAGAGTTTCGAAGAGACTGAAGAGAAAGTATCTTTATAATCGATGCCTTTTCTATGTAAAGCTCTGTGTGACAAGACGAATCTTGTACCTCTCCATATTACCTTTTGAATCTTTCTTGGTCTTCAATATCCATCTACAACTAATGTGTTTTGCATCTTTTGGAAATTAGACAATATCTCATACATCATTGTCCTTCATAGTATCAATACACTTTTGGGAGTTAGGACTTTCCAATGGCATAACGAAATTTGATCGGATCTTCTTCCATAACTCTAATATCAAACTCATATTTTTAGAGAAATACAATGTAGCCATATGGCACTACACTTCTCCTTTTCCTAATGGATCTCCTCAATGCCATAAATTCTTAATGTAATAGAGTTTATTCTTTTGGAATAATTTCTTGAATGAGAGGTTTTTCAAGATTATCTTGATTTGTTATGTCTTGATGAAAGTCAAGAATGTGATCCTCATCAATGCCAATAGCACATGTGGGAATATCAACATATTCCTTTTCAAAGACAAGATTTCCAACCCCCTACAAATTCAATACTCTCAAAGAATTAAGCATTTTTGACTCGAAAATTAATTAGATGTAGGATCATAAAACTTGTACCATTTGGAGTTTTCAAATATCCAATAAAATAGCAATTCACTATCTTTGAGTCTAGTTTCTTTTCATTAGGCCTATAAGGTTTTGCTTCAACTGGACATCCCCAGATGTCCAAGTACTTTAAACTAGGCTTCTTGTTTATCCAAAGTGCATAAGGGATTTTGAACGTCGCTTTAGTTAGAACCCTATTAAAGATATATGTTGTAGTCGTAAACACTTCTCTCTATAGTGATTTTGGTATGGTAGAATGATAAATCATATTTCTCACCATATCTTTAAGCATCATATTTTGTCTTTTAGAAACACCATTCATAGTGGGAGAACTAGGCATAGTGTATTGTAGGATGAAACTGTAATCCTTTAAGAACTTAGCAAACAGCCATAGCAACTAAGTTTGTTCTCAACTTCAACTTTATAATTTTTGAAATAAATAACATATGTATAAATAAATAAATAAATAACACACGAATGAGAAATAAATAACATATCTAAAAAAATCATCTATGAATATTATAAAATATTATTGATCATTCCAAACCATTGTAGAGAATGGCCCACAAATGTTTATATGTAGAAGTTCTAAAACATTTAAATCATGTTACCTTCATATCTTATTTTATTGGTTTATTTTTTCTTTATACAGTTAATACAAATATCAAAATCTGTGAAATCTATGAGATCTAAAGTATTATATTCTCTATCTAGAGATATAACCTAAGCTCTTATGTCATAACATGACCAAAATTTCGTTTGTTAAATTTCCTTTTATATCTTGTGTAATTGATTAGATCTTCCTTATCCTTCTTTATTTTCCTTCTCTTATCCTTGTACTTAGAGGTTGAGGCCAAGAGACCACTCTCTATGCAATCTTGCTTCAACCTTTCCTCTTTCTGAACACAATGTGAGATGAGCTTATTTAGAGACCAAATCTCTTTCTTACATTTGTAGCCACTTTAAACTCGCTAAACTATATTAGAAGAAATATCAAAACTAGATGCACCAGTAAGTCGTTAGAGAGTTATAGCTTAAGTTCTCTCAATTTGGAAGCAAGATGAGGCATATCCATGATGTACTTGTTGATATTTCCTTTGCCCCTATACCTCATTGAAATTAGACTTGTCAAGAGTATACCTATTATAGCCTTTTCTGTTTTTGACAAACCTTTTTTCAATGTTCGTAAAGAAATTCTTAGTAGTAGTTATCTTTTCAAACATTATGCCCCCAAATGTAACTGAAATGACCTTCTCATGATCATCATACACATGCAATTTGATCTCTTTCATCTTTTCTTTTTCTTCTTTTCATCGGAAACATTTTTAACTGTAAGAGGTATAAAAGAATCAATCTTTATCGTATTTGATCAATTATACGTATTTAATATTTTAATTTATCAAAATTAAACACTATTTAATGTTATTATGTGATATTTTTGTTATAATAAATTTTACAAATATTATTTTATATAACTTACTTAAAAGTTCTTATGTTACTATATAAAAAGTTTCAATATATATTGTTCATCGGTTAGAAATGTGAATGTAAATTTAAAAAAGATTATGTTACATCTTTAATAAAAGCAAAATTAACAATCTATTTCATACAAATTTTCTAACAATGTGCATGCATAAATTGCACTAAATTATTTAAAAAAGTTGTGTAAACATATTGTGATTAAACAACTTTAATGACAAATAGTTTGTGTTAAAATTATGATAAATTGTACGCTTATACAGATTTTGTGCTATACCATTTTTAGAATAAATGGAATAAAAATTAATTTTAACAAGAAAAAAAGACTGAATGTGAGAAAAAAAGTGAAGGAATAGGAGTGGTAGGTAAAGTGATTTTGTGCTAAAACATTTTTACAACAAATGGAACAAAAAATTAATTAAAAAAAGAGTGAACGTGAGAAAAAATATGGAGTGGGAGTGGTAGGTGAAGTAATATATATATATATATATAGAAAATAAGTAATAAATGAATGAAACAAATATCCTCTTGGATCACATTGATCAAATTTAATAAATATTATTCTTTTATGGTTATTTTGGATTAAATTGTATTTATTTGAAAAAAAATAAGATTTTTACTCTACCCTTAAAAGTTATAATATTTTTTTGTATCTTTTTAAAATTAAGATACGAGTTAATACTTAATCTTAATTTTTATCTTATAATATGAGATAAGTAAGCGATCTTTATTGTATTTGTATTGACTTACAAATTTAGAATAATATGATAGTTAATTATTTTAGTAAAGTTTTATTTTTATAAAAAAAATATGTTTTTATGAGTAGATTTTTTTTTGACTTTTTAGTGATCACTTGACATATGTGAAGTGATGATAAATGTATACATAAGATAGAATTTTCGTGATTGATGACATGTAAATGAATTATTTTAATAAAACATGAATAATTAAATAAGATATATATGAACTTAAAGTTAGTGTTTTCAACGGGGTTAATAGCAATTAAAATCTTTTCATTATTTCATTCCTTATTTTAAAATTTATCTTACATTTTCATTTAAAAACATTGCAACGACATATTGGGGATCCATATTGGGGGACAAGAATCCGTACGTCGGTAAAATGGATCTAAGTGATATTTTAAATATTAATGTTTGCAGTAATTTTTTTGTTTTTATTATAAAATAAAAATTATAAAAAAATAATTCAATAATAAATATTTTATAATAGAAAAAAAAATTTAAACAAATAAATAATATTTATATGAAATAGGAAAAAATAAAATATACGTAATAATAAATATATAATCATTTTTATACTAAATAATATTGATACTCTCTTCCTATAAATTAATTTGAAATAATATAAAAAATTATAAGATTTTTTAGATTTTTTGAATTTAAATAAATAGTTTACATAATTTTTATAAAATATAATTATTGATATTTTAATAGAATAAAAAAATAATTTAAAGATGAATTATAAGATTTTAAAATCGTAAATTTAAATAATTTTTATAAAATAACAATTATTAATATTTTAATAGAATAAAAATATAATTTAAAGATTACATATAAAATATAAAATATATTAAGTATAATTAATTTGAATTTAAATATAACTAACTATATAAAAAATTAAATATTTATTAAAATAAGATATATAGGTTAAAGAGTGTACAAGGAATATAATCATCATTGTTACCTGGACTGATATTGTAAGATATATATCTCTATTTTTCATTCTTTATTTTTTATTTTATTATTTCTATTCCTACTTTTAATCAAATATACCCACGTAGATTCATCTTTTTAAGAAAAATTAATATCCGAGCAAAGAAATTTTAAGATTTTTTTCTCATTTTATTTTTAATTTTTTAAATATGTTTAGAATATAAATTTTTATATTTAAAATTATAAATTATATTTTTTAAAATAAATAAAATATGTTTATATTTAATCAATTTCTTTATAGTTATTGTAAATTATTACCTTTGTAAACTACATTTTCTTTTAAAATTATCGAACTATAGAGATAATTGAATCATCATATGTAAACCGTAAAAATATTTTTAATAATTATTTGAAATATCACTGGCCATAAATTACTATACATATACATATAAAAATAAAACTAGTTATGCTAATATAATAATTAAGAATATAGTTTATATATGGTAAATTATTAAATAATAATTATAATGTAAACTTTTATTTTAGGTAAATGTGTTATTCTAATAATTAAATAGTAATAATAAAATTATAATGGTACCTATTTTAAATTAGGACTCTCCTGAAGCTAATTACCTCTACTATTTTGATAAATGAGTACGTTTAATTGTAAAGTGTGAATAGAAATACTTGTTTTTATTACCTAGTTTTAAGAAATGTGGTAATTTTTTACGTGTATTTTCATTGCTTCCAAATAACTTCAAAATTAACAATT
Source organism: Hippophae rhamnoides (assembly GCA_033030585.1). Lineage (NCBI taxonomy): Eukaryota > Viridiplantae > Streptophyta > Magnoliopsida > Rosales > Elaeagnaceae > Hippophae > Hippophae rhamnoides. The sequence goes on along the minus strand of CM065437.1, from coordinate 22,541,495 downwards.
TAATCTTTAAATTAATAACATTTAATTACAATTATTTTTCTTGAAGTATTATTAATTGAATAGTTTTTTTCAAAATTGAATTGTAGTATTGTATTTCATTATTTTACCCAAATGATTAATAAAAATTTAATATTCATTAAAATAATTTTTAACTTATTAAATAATGATTTACAAATATCAAGTTATTTGTTAAAAACTAAATAAATGACATGTATTCTATTTAAAATGTACAAAATTTAAAGTTTGAGTATTAGTTATATGTGTGTAAATAATACATCCCTTTTTTAAGATAAAAAGTTATTTGTTAAAAAAATCCCAAGATATTCTTGTTCTTTTTTCTTTTTGCAGCTATTCTTGATCATTTTTTTGTTAAAAAAAACTTTATAGGATGTAACTTTAGATTATAGGTTAATTTTTTTTAGTATCGATCTCACTTAAGAATAGTTAGAGACGATTATGTTAATAACTATAATTGTTTTGTACTAATTTTAAGTACATTTAAGTAACAATCTCATTTTAGATTATAGGTTAATTTTTTTTAGTATCAAGGTTTAACTATACTTCTTATTTTTTAATATTTATTAAAAAATATATTTAATTTTAAAAAATTAAATCTTAACATAATTTTTACTCTAATGTATTATTTAAAATATTGACATTAATTTTTATTTTTTTAAAATAATTTAGCACATGTTTCTATGTAAAATAAATTATATAAAAGTAAGAATAAATAAAATTCTATCTAATTATTTCAAATATTTGTGTATTTATATTAAAATTGTATTTTTCTATGTAACTATATGTATGTAAAAAATAATATTAGTATATGTTAGGTTTCAATTAATTATAATTTTGGTATTGTAATAATCATTCACGTCTAATACCTTATCGATTATAGTTATTTTCAAAAAAATAAATCATATAACTTATGAAATTAATCATAATTTCAATTATCTACTATGATAATTATCCATCCCTAGTCTCACCCTATTGAGTAGCAAGGGACTTGTACTCACAGTTTACTTTGGGAGGTTTGCACTTTGTGTAGGGAATTATGCGTCACCTAAAACTCAAACTGCAAACTTCTCATTCAATAGGTCTTAACGATTTTTCACATATAGCTCAACCTATCAAGTGAACTATTGCCAAATTAGTTATTCTTGTTCTCATTGGTTAATAGATTTTTGCTCTAAATAAATTATATTTTTTTTCATTTTGTTAAATAAATGTTTAAAACATATAAATGCATTTTTATTTTTTTATAATTATGTACACGCATTTGTTATAAAGTATTTTTCTTAACGACATTATTGTTAATTTAAAGTCTTAATTTTTAAGTATCAACTCAATTAACGTAATGATAACTAAAAAAATAAATAAATAACTAATGGGCACGCAATAGGTGAAAACGATTTTTAATATAATTGTTTTTAAATTGAAGCGTAAAATTTGTACTCAAAATTATTTGAAAACCTTTACAATTTGAGGATTATTTTTATCCGTATGTAACGGAACATGCGGGTAACAAATGATATCCAAAATCAAAATTATTTTTACAAATATATAAATTAATTAAATAAATATAATATATATCGAAAAAAATTGAATCTATATTTTAGATATCTTAAAATGAATATCCTTTTATATATATATATATATGGTTACAATTATAACTAAATACATTGGGAGCACTTTTTTTGTCGGGAGTAAATTGTTATCTCAAGAATAAATAGTGACCGAATTTTTTATCCAAAACTTAATTTGTTCAAATTTGTTAAAAGCTAATTTCTTATTTTTTTTAATTTATGTAAACATTTGTGGATTTTTACAAAAAAAATACTTATAAAACTTTGAGAAATTTTTAATCCAGAAAGAGTTTGCTAAGTTCAACTCATTATTTTTAATATTTTAAGTAATAGTCAAACTATACTAATCCACATTAATTTAACTATAAAAACAAAAATTAAATGAGTTTTTCATAAGAAAAATGAATAATGTAGAATTGGATCATTTTAAAATATTTCATAAATTATTATAATAATAATAATAATAATAATAATAAATAATAATGTAGAATAGGATGTGTAAATTTTTTATATATTTATACAGAAAGAGAAATTAAATGATTGTTATAATTTGTAAAATTTTGACATGAATATGAATTCAATATTTAAAAAGTAAACAATAATATGAATATTAATCAATATTAAATTAAATTAACTTAGGATAACTGTTGACTAGTAGAAATTTTATATTGGATACCCACCTACTCAACCTACTTGCAAACTTCGTGTATATTAATTTTTAGTTTATTGTATTGGATTTGTTTATCCAACGCATAGACGAACAAGATGAGTCCAGGTGTATGTACTTAAAATGCGACTTCATATTTAATACAATGGAGAAGCAAACACTTTATCTTTTGCCCTCCTCTAAATTTTAAAGCACAACAGAACGTGGGAAGCTCTACTTCTTAATTTGTCTTCATAATAACACATTTTTCCATCACAATTTAGAGAACGTGGAAAGCTCTACTTGTTAATAATCAGAATCTTATTCTTTGTTTTCATTGCTCTTCCCTATAAAAGGAAAACAAATGGATAGGATTTTATAGCTAACTATAAGAACTTTTAACAATATCACATAAACTCTTAGTCATGATCATGAGGAGTAGCTTCAAGTTTACACCAACTAGTTGCTTTTTCCTAGCGTTGTTAGTGACAAGCTTTCTTTGTACTTTAAAGGAAGTCACTGCAACGTTCAATTATGGTGCAGCACTTGATAAAAGTTTAATGTTCTTTGAGGCACAAAGATCAGGCAAACTACCAACAACACAGAGAATCAAGTGGCGTGGTGACTCTGGTTTGAAAGATGGGTTTGCTCAAGGGGTAAGAAATTATGTTATGTTGTACCATTGTCTTCTATATAGCTGAAGTCATATGATTGCCAAATTGCACTTTTATTTATTGATTTTGTGGTGACTAGAAAACCATTAGTATAACAGTTGCATGTACTCAGAGTGGGATGTGTGTTGGGACGTGGAAGAACACATATTCTACTTTAATTTTCAATAAATAAAATTTGAAGTGTAATATTTGTTGGGAAAAATAGATGGTTTTAAAGAGATAAATTTCACACACGTAGGATAATTTCCCAAATCAAAATAAAATAAAAATGACACCAAGATTTTTTGCGTGAAAAAACCTTTCAAAATGAAAGAATAAACTTTAACGACCGTAGGCCACTTAAACTTCCACTATAATAAGATGGGATTACACACTTCACCTTCAGGTGGATCTCTCACAAAAATACAACAAATATGTATCTTCAATTTGTGGATAAAACTTCACAAATTGGCTCTCTTAATTTTTCTCTCTCAAAAATCTTTCAGAAACTCTCTCTCTCTCTTTGTTGATTTTTTTCGCTTCTGATGTTATTTGAGATTAAAGCTAAGGCTTTATAAAGCCAAAAACTTCATCCTTCTCTACGGATTATATGGAGAGATTTTTGACTTTTTTTTTCTTTTCTTCTTTTCTTTCGACGCCAAGGACTTTCCTTTCTTCTTCCCCTTTTTTTTTCTTTGTGGATGGCCCACATTAGTTGGACCAACAATATTTATATAAATAAAATAGAACTATGTTCTATATGAATTTTAAACTTTAAATTTTAAACTTTTAAGTTCAATGTATCAAAAAATCTTAATAATTTGAACATATTTTACTCAAATAAGATATATATAATATTATCGTTCTATCATTTTTTAAATAAAAATAAATAATAACTAAAACAATAACTAATATATTTTTTTATTGTGTATATGGTGCACAACTGAATCTAAATCCTAAATTACCGATGCATGTACTCTCTTCACATATCAACTTGTGGGTCCCACATTTTGTGAGAGGAGGATTGTATGTTACCTAATACCTACGGTGGCAATGGACTGTTAGAACATACGAGTGACAAGGCACTCCAATACTAGACAAAGAGTGTTTGAATGTGTGAATGTAACGTTAGTCGATCTTCCAACGGTGTAATGTTTTCAGATGATTGGTGACTAACAAACTCTAATGGGACAAATGTTAATTTGTGCAGGTGGATTTGGTTGGAGGGTATTATGATGCAGGAGACCATGTGAAATTTGGGCTGCCAATGGCATTTACTGTGACAATGATTTCATGGGGAGCTATTGATTTCAGGAAAGAAATCACAGAGTTAAACCAAATGGGTAATACCTTATGGGCAATCAGATGGGGCACTGATTACTTCATCAAATCTCATCCCCAGCCTAATGTTCTCTGGGCACAGGTAAGACTATTAACACAGAAACTTTGAATAGTTTCTTCACCTAGTTGTTAATGCAAAACATTTTACACTATAAGCAACCTACCTGATATACATAAGAATCGTCCAAACTACTGAACTATCAAAATTTAAGTCAAAGCCTCTAAGTCTTTCTTAATATATAGTTGGTCTTGTTATTACTCACACACATCCAATTTTGAACTCATTCATGCATAAAAGTGTAACAACAAAAAATGTGGATATGAAATGGAATGACTACCAAATTAACCTCAGGTTGGAGATGGTGACTCTGACCACTATTGCTGGGAGCGAGCTGAGGACATGACAACTTCAAGAACAGCTTACAAGCTTGACGAAAACCACCCAGGTTCGGACCTTGCTGGTGAAACTGCAGCTGCCTTGGCTGCTGCTTCCATAGCTTTCAAGCCTTACAACTCTTCCTACTCTAGTCTCCTCTTACTTCATGCAAAACAGGTATGTGTTTTACATTAGAAACAACATTTGCAATTCTATTACATTCAAACAGTACTAACATAAAAGACCAATTCTTAATGGATGATTTTTCTGCAGCTCTTCTCATTTGCTGATAAATTCAGAGGGCTATATGATGACTCCATCCCATGTGCTAAGAAATTTTACACTTCATCTGGTTATTCAGTTAGTAAATTAATTATTTTTTTTTAAATAATTTTCCTTTCTTTTTATCCTATATATTATCTTATGTAATTCTAAATTTCTTGTTGTAAAGGATGAGCTCCTGTGGGCTGCAGCATGGCTTTACCGTGCCACGGATGACGACTACTACTTGAAGTATGTGGTGAACAATGCTGTCTACATGGGTGGAACTGGATGGGCAGTAAAAGAATTCTCTTGGGATAACAAGTATGCAGGCGTACAGATCCTTCTTTCAAAGGTAGCCCATAAGTATTTTCAAAAATCTTCATTAATTCTAGAGCAAAAGCTAATGATATGTAATGTGTTCGTGTGAAGGTACTATTGGAAGGAAAAGGAGGTGAGTACACAACCATATTAAACCAATATCAAGCTAAAGCAGACTACTTTGCTTGTGCCTGCCTGCAGAAGAATGATGGTTACAATATTCAAAAGACACCAGGTTAGAAAATTACAAATCAAAACTATAATTCTTGTAAATTTGAATCCTTAAAAATAGACCATAAATTTTTTTTTGTTTCTAATTCTTATTATTTGCTTGAAATCAAGGGGGGTTAATGTACGTGCGTGAATGGAACAACATACAGTATGCTTCTGCTAGTGCATTTCTTCTAGCAGTTTACTCTGAATATCTCACAGCTTCAAATGTTAAGCTCGATTGTCTAGAAGGCCAAATCCAACCTCAAGAGCTCCTCAACTTTGCCAAGTCACAGGTATTTTATTTGAAGAATATTATCTAAATTGATCATTTAAATGTTAAGTGTCAAATGTTGAAATAAGAGTGTAGAAAATTGTATAATATTTTGTGGCCACCGACCATCTCCTTAATTTTGTAGATTTGCAGAGTTACTCTTCTTTTTATTGTATAGGCTGACTATTTCCTTGGCAACAATCCCAAGTCCATGAGCTACTTAGTTGGATATGGACCAAAATATCCAATTCATGTTCATCATAGAGGTTCTTCTATTGCTTCTATATTTTCTCTCCATTCAAGAGTTGAATGTGTGGACGGATTCGAGACTTGGTATCATCGCTCGGAAGCAAATCCAAATATCATCTATGGTGGTTTGGTGGGAGGCCCCGACAAAAATGATAATTTCATTGATGATAGATCCAACTATGAACAAACTGAGCCTACAATTTCTGGTTCTGCTCCTCTTATAGGCCTATTCTCTAAGCTTCAAGATGTCTATGGATATAAAAATCCAGGTAAGGTTAACAAATATTATTGTACCTTCCAAATTCAAATTGACAAAGTCAAGTCACTTCAAAAATTCACGTTGCCTATCTTTTCTTGTACCAGCCTCCTATCACAACGAATCACCAATTTCCCACCCAACAAAACCAAGTAAGTTTTTCACATCTTATACATGTACGAGACTCAGACCACAGATCAAGAATAGAGATACAACACAGTCTGTTTATGAACCACGAATCGACACTACACATTAATTAATAGCTCGGCATGACCCAACCTTTGACACCTCAAAGTCTACAAACTATTTTCCGAACATCAAAAAAGTTTATTACCTAATGCTTGATTAATACTTTGGCTTAATTTCAGGTCCTTACCACCATGAAATAATACAAGCACCTAGTACAACATCAACAGGTAACCCTATAGAGTTGCTTCATTCAATAACGAGCTCATGGACCGTAGGAGAGACCATGTATTACAGACACAGGGTGATAATGAAGAACACATCCCAGAAGCCAATTGCAAGCCTAAAGTTGGCAATTGAAAACCTCACAGGTTCTTTATGGGGTCTATCTCCAACACAAGAAAAGAATACCTATGAACTCCCACAGTGGCTTAAAGTCTTGAAGCCTAATTCAGAGTGCAGCTTTGTATATGTACAAGGTGGTCCTCAAGCAAAAGTCTCCATTTTAAGCTACCATTAAATAGCTTTCGAGAAGAATTCCAAACCATTGTGTGATTAAATGAGAGAAAATTTTCGTCTCTTTTCTTTTCCATTTTTGATGAAAACAAATGTATCGAGCTTAAATATAACGTACAATTACATCTTTTTCAATCAGCTGCACAGGCCCAAATTTTCAAATCGAAATATTACAAGACAGAGTAGAAGGAAACCCTAGTCGAAATATCTTATATTCCCCCTCACACAAGTAAGATTAATTCCTCAATCATCAACACAAACTCTGGAAAAACAAAGGGGGTACAATATGAGCAGATTTAGGAATCCAAAAAAACAAAAATCATATTAAGATAAAATAAACAAAACTTGACTTGATTGATGATGTTTTGACCATCCCAATACAATCACCATGCATTATTACTTTAATAACATTTCTATTATCCATATTTACGTATGTTGATTTGAGAATAGAATGTAAAAACATCTATAGAGAAAAATAATTCAAGAACTTTGCCTTTTTCAATAGAATTACCATGAAAAAATTAAGTCCAACGACCCAAAAGTTGGCTATTAAAACCTTAATAACTGCAATGGTAATAACATCACTATAGAGGCTATATCAAAATTAATCTTTGAAGAAACCCCAAGTCATTTTTCAAAAAATAAAAAAATTGGTCCAATAGTCCTCAAAAAGTGTTTACAGGAAAACAAAGCTTTCCTCGATTTTTTTTTGGCTCTTAGAACTAAAAAAATTGTATAGCACATAACTAAACTTGGTGTATGGCTTAGCTCACTATACCTCACCTCTAATTGAAGATGACTTATTTATCCTCCTAAAAAATAAATATAAATATCTTTTGATTATATTTTTATATAATAAAAAAATTTAATTGTAATTTTTTTAATGACTTAAATAAACTATGCTTTTTCCCTATTAAATCAATGCTTACACCACTAATTAATCTCGAGTACAGCTGAAAAATTAGATGAAATATGATGGTTTAAACCAATCAAACATAAGATAGAAATGATGTTGAGCATAAAGAATAAACATTTTTCCTCTCCTCATCCTCTCAAGTGAGCTAGGCGAACTACACTTGTTCAATTCCTAAGTTCATTAATCAAACATAAATAAACTAGACTTGTCCAATTTGCAAACTTATTAGACCAACCATAAATAAACTACTCATGTAACACTAATAACTAATTTTATGAATAAAAACTCCAAGTCAATCAACTAATAATATTTCAAAGACTATATCCACAATAACCACACAGCCGTATGGAAAGGAAATGGAATGACACCAAAGTCGGATACCAAGCTCTTTTGTTTTTTGCTAAAGAAACACACAAGTCAAATTTAACCTGTAATATATAAGATAGAAGGGTTTTGTAGAATGCTCGGAAGAAGATACCGTACATTACGATTCTAGATATTAGATTTCACAGCTAAAACAAAAAATAAAATTGAAAGGACACTTCCAAACTCCAAATCCCTCTAAAGGCTCATCAACACCATGAGTGGTCTATTCATCACCAAATGTAGTTTTCTTCCCTGAAAACACAAGAAAAACATGAATGCCCATTAGAAACATACCAACTTAAGCGCTGAAGAATCTCTCTCTATCTCTCCCACACAAATCAAAACCATAGAAAATATTTGACTTCTGTTTGTCCAGCCAATATACACTCAATTTCATTCAGGAAAAGTTAACCTAGCAACATAGTTGTCTAAATAATTACAACATGATTCTAATGCTACATAGTTGTCTAAATAATTAGAACATGATTCTAATGCAAGGTACACCATTAATAATAAAAATTAAAACAGTAATTGATTCATCACTGATTCGACTACAAAATACATTTTAGTTGGAAGATTCACTAATAAGATGTAACATGGATTGAAACAATTGCATATATGACAACATATTAATCAATTACTATAATTTAAAATTAAAATGTTCATTATAGAAGAATAAAAATATTTAAGAGAGCAAAAATAAAAAGAAAAAAAGTGTGGCCGGCAACCAAATGTGCCTCAAACTAGACAAGGCAGAAGAAGATCAGAGGAAGTAAAAGAGAGTAGAGTTATACAACTTATGCACCTCAAGGCATACAGCCATGAGATGAGGTATACCCAATGAGGAATAAGCCTCTTCAAAACAGCCTTATTCAAAGCCCTTGAGGCATCCTGCTATGCCTTTGACAAAGCCCAACTCGAGGGCTCACCTCATAAACTCGCCTTTTAAAACCAGGATTAGAAGAATGAATAGCTAACCTATTTTTTTTAGAAAATATACTTAGTATACCCCAATTCCTTAAAAGTCAGCAAAAATAAAATCAATAAAACAATCACAGCAACTGCTATAAAGGATCTCAACTTCTACCGTTCAAGAGAAAGGATGCATGTAAAAAGATAGTAATTAATTATATTTTGGTTAAACATATAACTAGAATGTGGCTGAATAGCATAATCAAGAAGCTAAAAAGACAAATGACTATGAAAGCTATGTACCAGTGCCAGCAGCTGCCAGGTTAGGTCTGTTAGGTGTTCCCCGGCCTCTGCCACCTCCACCTCCACGACCCCCAGAAAATCCTCGGCCACCTCCACGCCTCCCACCAGATCTACCACCAAAATCCCTTCCACCAGATCTACCACCAAAATCCCTCCCACCACTCCTTCCACCACCTCGGCCACCACTACCAAAATCTCCCCTAGGTTTGGCCTCTTCTACAGTCAGTGAATAACCTCCAAGCTCAGCACCATTGAATTCCAGAGCTTTGTTAAAACTATCCCCATCCTTGAAGTCCATGTAAGCCATTCTGCACTTCAACTACAGTTAATAACACCTAAAGGAACTTAAATCACACAAACTATGAATACATCTTAATCCAGGGGAGACTCCAAATGAACTACTACAAGAAAAAAATTAAAAGCAACTGTTTGGTCCATACTAACAGCAAATTAACCTAGTTTAGTAGTATAGGATGAACTTCACCAATGGCAACCTTAGAGACACAGGAAGCATGGAGCAATTGCTGTGACAAATATACATGCACAAAAAAACACCAAAAAAAGCTCAAGAAAAAAAACTAAGAAAGAAAAGATACGAACCCTTTAACATAGCCAGATTCATAGTCTTTTGGTATAGAGATTCTCGTGATCTCACCACAAGAACCAAATTGTTCTTGCAGTGAATTTCTGATCTGTAATTCAAGAATTATACCCATTAGAAGGCTGGTTAAGATACAATTGAAATGTACTAAGCTACCATTCTGTTGTTCAATTTACCTCATCCTCCCCTACGGATGTATCAAAACCACGAATGAAAATTGTTTGGGCTTGACCTGTTCCTTTTCCCTGAAAGGAATTGCTTTCTCTGTTGTGTAGTAAAATAAAACACAAGGATGAGAAATAACTTGTGAAGATTGAATCGGCACATACTATGAATCGACATTCAGAGGAAAAACTACCTGTTATTTGGAGTATATGCACCCCTTTCACGAGCCATATCAAGTCTGACAGCACGACCAAGTAGTTCTTTTCCATTCCTCATCTCAAGTGCCTATAACATTATTTTCAAATATTGAAGTGGGCGAACATTAAAAGATCATACAAACACATATAAGTCATACAAACTAACTCTAGGCATCATATCTCAAGAACTTCTTCAACATAAAATGCTAGTGTGAATAAAAATATTATTGTTCCCACATACAAATACAATGCTTACTTTTTTTGCAGCTTCATGAGTGCCAAACTCAACATGCCCAAACCCTTTGAACATCCCTTCTTCATTTGTTGCAAAACGAACATCAACAACTTCACCAGCATCTTTAAAGAAATTTTCACTGCAAAAAATAATATTATCCCTTAAAAGTTCTCTTAAAAGAATAGTACATTGATATTTGGCTATACTCACACATCAGCTTGTTCAACACTAAATGACAAATTGCCAACAAACAATGTCTTGGAACCAGTTTCAGGAGTAACGGGAGTTTTTGGCTGCATTAAAAAAAGATCAATCAGAGAATAAAGAATCATTTTCAAGATAATATGGTCCATAAGAGACTAAGAGCTAAAGGTGATATTACAGCTAGTTTATCAGCTTGCTTAGTTGTTTTTGGTGACATGGCATCAACCATTTCAACATCCTGATCAAGAAAAATGAAGAGTGTCAACTTTGACTGTTTATCAGGCAATTTTATAGCACTAAAAGACATGAGTTATAGATGACATCTACAAACAAGTTCAGTTTTTCATCAAAACTAATATCAATTACCCATCTCTGAACATGCAGCTTAGACAAAGGAAACATCCTAGTTTTAGAAACAGCTGGGAGATATTAGCAAAAAATGTGAACCAAGAAAATAAAGCAACATGCAAATGTAATATGATAACCTCACCTTTCTGGATGTCTTGGGAAGTTCATCCTCATCACTTTCTTCCTCTGAAGAAGATTCTTCTGATTCACTGCTGCTTTTCTTTGAAATTTTAGAAGGCTGCAAGAAACAAATCAGACAAGAAGCTAATCAGCACTCTAAATTCAATGATGCAGATTAATCAAAACTCTAAATTCAACGATGCAGATAAAGCAATTTAACAAACACATCAGAAACCGAATACTGAATCCTATACATGTTAATGAACTTCACACTTCTATGGTTTACCTTTTGAACCTTTGGTGGCTCCTCATCAGAACTATCATCATCATCTGAAGTATCACTACTGCTTTCCTTTGTACTAGCCTTGGGGTTTGGCTTTCCAGCATTTGAAGGTACCTTTGATTCAAACACAGTAAACAGATTCCAAATTATCCAGACAAGTTAATCAGCACTCTAAATTCAAGGATGCAGATAATGCAATTTAACAAACACATCAGAAACCGAATACTGAATCCTATACATGTTAATGAACTTCACACTTCTATGGTTTACCTTTTGAGCCTTTGGTGGCTCCTCATCAGAACTATCATCATCATCTGAAGTATCACTACTGCTTTCCTTTTTACTAGCCTTAGGGCTTGGCTTTCCAGCATTTGAAGGTACCTTTGATTCAAACACAGTAAACAGATTATCCACCAGATAATAGTGATAAAAAAATTACAAGATGCAAGGGGTTTGGATAGGAGCATACCACAACCTTCACCTTCTTATTCTGTGGTTCATCATCAGATTCTTCAGAAGAGTCAGAACTATCATTATCAGTGTCCTGTTTAACATATTACACAAAATATACACTAATTATATAAGAAATAGAAAACTCAACTGCTGGTCCCAATACAGGCCAAGTAAATAATACAAATTAAAAACAACAGTGCAAATTACAAGAGATGGTAAGAATACACCGCCATTCTTGTGCATTAACTAATGAAAGTGTCAGCTTGTGGTGGTTATTTGAGGGAGCAAAGTTCATAAATCCAATGAATAATGAGGTAATTGAAGTGTTGGACAGCAAATGAAAAAGATGTAATGAAGAATTAAGACAATTATGTGACCAAGTTTGGATCATATTAAGCACTTATACACAGACAAACTAACGGTAAATACAAGAAAATTTAAGCACCTGTTTAGATTGTGTAGAAGATCTTTTTGAAGGCACAGCAATCTTGGTTGAAGGGACCTGAATGAAAAACTTATTTATCAGTAACATAAAAGATTGATAGAACATAAAGAAACCAAATAAATAGAAAGAAAAATGGATAATTTTTGTATCTTTCATCTAATTTAGAATATGGAAAATGCCAATCACGAGCAAAACATAGATGAAGACAGTAGCAAAAAAAATAGATGGACAAGATTCCACTCAAACTATATCATATCGTAGGCAAATGAATATTCAAAATTAATTAATATTGAGCTCATTCTACACAATAACACATGTGTAAGACAAAGACTTAATAGACACAGGAAACAAACGCAATCCCTATAAATCATTAGCTCACATCATCATCATCTTCATCAGAATCACTTTCTTCTGAAGTTGAATCCAGATTTTTTAATGGTTGAATCTTTGCAGCTTTAGCAGCAGCATTTTTGGTTTTATCCTGTGCAAGACAAAAGTGTTAACTTGTTGAAAATTAATAGGTATATAAACCTGGAAACAATATAAAATTTTATTTACCTCATCTTCAGATGAATCTTCATCTGATGAACTATCACTTGATTCTTTTTTACCTGACTTAGCTCCAGGAATTGGTTTTTTAGCAACATCAAAAACTTTAGAAACAGGTTTCTGAAACCATAAACATAATGCATAAATCAGATCAGACACCAGGAAAAACAACTAGTGCATTAAAGATTTAAGATAACTGTCAGTTGAGTCAAAACTAGAGAAACAAAAGATAGCAAGCACTTTTTCTTATTTTTTAGGCTTTGGAATGCAAACAAAACCTTAATTTACTATAAACTGTAAATATCGGGAACATTTAGAAGTTCTAATCAGAAAATAATTAGACAGCATCAATATTGCACGAACAACAAATTAAAATACACCAAACTCACACATGAAAACATATTAAAAAAACAGCAACCATGAGTACAGAAATTGCATGGGGCGAAACAGGGATTTGTAAAGAAGTTTGTTGAAGGATTATATTGTCCCACATCGACTAGGCATTCGGCTGTAGTGTAGTTTATAAGTGTAGGCAATCCTTAACTCAACGAGTTCTTATTGGGTTGAGCCTAGGGCTTATATAACATGGTATCAAAACTAGGCCCTAAGTTTATCGTGATTTGTGGACTTCGTTGCCCCTGTCCGATGTGAGGGGGTGTTGAAGGATTATATTGTCCCACATCAACTAGGCGTTCGACTGTAGTGTAGTTTATAAGTGTAAGCAACCCTTAACTCAATAAGATCTTATTGGGTTGAGTTAAGCCTTGGGTTTATATAACAAAGTTGTTCTCAAGCATACCTTCCTTCTTTACTGAAGAAGGATTGAAAAAAAGTTCATACTGCTGCACAGACACAAATCCTATGTATGGCACAAAACATTAAGTACGAAATGAAACTCACTGCCTCCTCATCAGATGAGCTATCAGACTCTTCTTCTGAGTCACTATCTGAATCATCTTTCTTAGAAGCAGCAGACTTTCCATTGTTTGACGTAACTAAAGGAACCTTCTTTGATGCAACCTTTGATTTGGGATCCTAAAAACGGCAGTATAAAATTAAACAAATCTGAAATGCGGAGTTCTCAAATGATTTCTTGGAGTCAGTTGATTTAGATAATGCAAATACTCACTTCGTCTTCATCTGAAGAATCATCAGAAGAATCAGAACTCACAGCACCATTTTTAGCGGGCACAGGTTTTTTTGCAGGAACAGTAGCTTTGGTGACAGGCTTCTGAACAAAAATATGAATGTCAAGTCCAATTGTATTAAGAAAATCCAATAAGAAATTGTCCACCTATAAATTACAAAGCAAATTTTACACACTTCATCCTGCGAAGAGTCATCTTCAGAAGAATCAGAGCTGCTGGATGATTCTTTCTTAGCTGGCTTCTTCAAAGTTCCATTTTTAGCGGTAACAGTCTTCTTAGCAGTCTTCTGGGTAAAATATGAGCTAACGTTTAGTCTGGTGCACACACGAAGTCATAGGAAAGCAACATAAACCCAAAAAAAAAGATTACAAATTGTCAGCGTATTTAACCTGATCATCCTCAGAGTCAGAGGAATCCGATTCCTCAGAACTGCTAGTATCCACTTTCTTCTTTTTTGTCTTTACTTCAGCCTTCTTCTGAGCAGCCTGCTCTACAGCCTGATTTTTTTTCTGCTTCTTTGCATTCACACTCTTTTCCAAGTCATCTTCAGCTTCTCTCTTTCCTTCAATAAGATAAACCCAACAAAAAACTTTAAAACTATAATGTAATTAATCAAGACCACAGGACACAAAACACAAAACACGTTCATTATTTAAACACTTATCATAAGTTATTATCATTCTCGTTCTGCACATTGTTCACATGAACATCAAGTAACAGATTCCATAATGAATTTTACGAACCCATTAACCGATGCAATCATATAACAACCCAATAGAGAATAATAAAATACATGCACCAAAGTAAAGATTTTTTTAGCATTAGCAACCACTATAAATTAAAAACAATCGAAAATCATGGAAAAACTTCATTCAGAATATTACAAATAATAAAGACCTTTCTTGACGGCCTTGGATGGCGGAACTACAACAGGAGCTGCATCAACCTACATAAATTAAAGACAAGAAGAAAATTACAGATTCAGAATAAATAAAGGAAGCGAAACACAAGGATGAAATAAAAGGTTGAAAAGAAATGGTACTTTGGAGGCGGACTTCTTACTGGACTTGCCCATCTCAAAAACGATAAGACTGAGAGGTCACTCTTGATTACAATAAACGAAAGATGAAGAAAAAAGGGAATTGATAGGAGACTAGGAGCCCTCTGCAAAAACCCTAGAGGTTCAAAACTAGGGTTTTGGGTTGCGAGGAAATTAGATGACCGAATAAATGTTAAATGTTGTATTTATATACAAGCGGTGAAGAAATACGGGGATTAGGGTTTTGGCTACGGAGACACCACGCGCGTTTTCAGACAATGAAACTGAAATATAGGGAAATTGTGGGAAATTATATCATTTTTTTTAACTATATTTTTGGTAGTAACATTATCAATTTTAATATTTTATTCATTTAATAAAAAATTTATAATATTTTATACACCTACTTTTAATAATTAATATATTTAATTAAAATTTTAAAACTAAATTAAATTATAAAATATTTATAATATTTTATACACTTACTTCGAAGAGAATGGGATGCAGCCGGGATGTTTAGCTAACATCCATCCTATGATATGATGCATTCATATAATATATATTTTATTATTTATTTACACAATTAAAAGTTAATTAGAGTCAAATTCCTACGAATACAAATGTAAACATATATGTATTACGAATTAATCATTAAACTACTTATTGTTTGTGTTAAAATTTAACATAATTATTTTTATAAAGTATTAAAATTTTATTTTTTTTATTCAAACTTGGTTCATGATATGGTAAAGATTCGTATTATTTGGACTAAAAAACATCTAAAATTTAACATATTTAATTATTTAAAATAATTTAAAAATTAAAAGAACTTGTATTAATTACTTTTTTTTTCATTTCACCCAAGTTATTAAAATTTGTTAAAAAAATCGATTTTTTGGAATAAATATACGAAGATCCCAAAAAATAGGAAAAAAACTTTGAAAGCTATATCCACTTATTTCTTAATTTAATGCTTATCATTAATGACACTTTTTCTTCCCAGTCAAAGTTAAATAGCATCTTTTAACTCTTTATTTTTATAAAAATAAAAAGGTGTAAGAAGTAGGAAAGAAATTAATGATTAATATTAATAAAAAACTTATAATATATGGCATTTTATGTTATTTCTACCTCTTTATTATCACTTTTGGCATGGTTAATGTGCTACTTCTTTACTCTTTTCATTTTTATCATTGCTGCTTCTTCCTTTATGCTTTTTGGCATGGGTTATTCTAAAGCTAAGAGAGGAAGAAAAGAAGATGATCTCAAGAAACTCATTAATAATGTTTGTGATTAAGGTTGGCTGATTATATTTTTAGGTTATTAGTGGCATATTCTATCTTGATTTGAAAAATGGTTTTATTGCAGAATAATTTCTTATAGCTTGCTTATCAATTTGTTGTTTATTGTTTGATCTATTGATTATGTCGTGTATCTTTCTTTTTGTTCTAAAGTGAAAAGAAATGGATACGTCCAATTCACAGAACTACTGAATGTTCATGAACATATTACTTTGTTTTGTTTTATGTGATTTTCAAGGCCATAGTTGTTCAGGGTTTACATCTATTGGCTTTTGAGATACACCTCCATAGTTGGGGTTAATGGTGTTTGATTTATTGACATATGAGTCTTTAAATGATGAAACAAGAGTGGCAAAAAAAATTGCTACCATCCTTTACACCCTCAGTTATGTCATTTGAAGACTTACATAAAATAAAATTAACTAATAGAAAGTTTATATATCCTATCAATATATTCGAATGCTACTTATATAGTAATTAAATGTGTATTTTAAAGTTAAATGCCAATCAAATATCAAATGAAATTCTAAGATCTTGCTTTATTTGCTAATTAATGAAATATTGTGTCATGTTTGATGTATTTTATTGAATAATTTAAGTATAATTATATTTAATTGTTTTGTATAGTGTTTGATACATAATCGAATAAAATTGATAATACATATTTTAATAAAATAATTTTTAATTTGTTTTGTATAGTTTTCTTATAACTATTAAAATAATTTCATTATAAAAATTTATTTAAATAAATATTTAATTTATTTTTATATTTAAAAAAAATTAATTTAAGATGAAAAAAATCAAGATACATAATTTTAAAATTGAAAATTTTAAAAAATTAAAAGAAATTTTTAGTACGATTTTTTCTAATATATTAAAGTTTTATATATAATTTTTATTTTATATAATATAATCTTATATTCTTTTATAGTAAAATGTATTATTATATAAAATTTATACAGTTATAATTTTTAATATTGTTTAACACGTTATAAAGATTTGATTAAAAAGGAGGGTATTAAAGTATGAAACTTAATAACCTACTACAATTAATGGAGAATTCGGCACCGATCCAAAAGTTTCTTAATTTATCATGGTATTGTGTTAACATAATTTCACTTCTTTTGCTTAAACGTATTTACAGCGTTTGAAAATGATCCATTATTTATTCTTTTTTTTTAGTACATTGAATTACATTAAAAAGTGTTTGATAAAAAAAAATTGTGCTAGGCAATTGTGGGTATGCTTGGAATTTGAATAGTTTTGTCTCATGTACAAACTATTGACTTTGTTCACATGCTTTTAGAAATCTTACGATCTATGCGTCTGACCATGGCGGTTTCTTCTAAATACTTGTTTGCATAAATAAGTTTTCTTCTTACTTTTGTTTATGACATTTGAATAGAAAATTTGAGTTTTTTTATATGATTTTTGGTAGTAAAATCTCAAAAAATAATATCTATAATTTTATTTACAGTTTATAATAATAAAAATAATACATCTAATTTATACCTTTTTTAGAGAGAAATTAGGATTTTTGAGAGAGTCCATATAATTATAAAGTTTTACATGTATATGTATCGATTACATAAAATAGATACATGTGAGTGTCGGATAAGACAAAAAAGGTAAAAAAAAAATAAGTACGTTTATAGATCGGGGTCGACCATCCTAAGACTTGGACTGGTGGTCGACCCTATAGGTACAATAGAAGGTTCGGACCGTCACTTCAGCTCGGATTGTCTCTTGGACTTGAATTGTCAAACGAGTCGAGCTTCAGGTCAATCCATGTATCCAAACATCAAGTTTCTTACTCTTTTAGCTCGAGCTTAGAGCTGAGGTGGAAGATTAAAACTCAGACAGCATATCTGAATCATTTAGCTCCTCTAATAAATGCATGCCAGTTCATTGGAGAGAGAAAATTGGGGGTATCTATATAAAGAGGTGCCTAGGTTGAAACCTTTTCACCATTTCGTGCACATTAGACAAAAAGTAAGAGAAAAAATGCTTTGTCGCCTCAGTATGAGCCATATAAAAGTTTTCAATTTGGTGGTAAAAAAATTAGCTCGATATATAGCTTATTTGCTCGAATTTTAAGAGTGTAACACTCTAAGTCTAGCACTTTTCTACTTTCTTTCAGGTTGGTTTTAAATAATCATTTTCCTTTTTTTTCAAACTCGACCCTACGTAATCTCTTGTTCTTGTGTCTTACCCTTTCTTTTATGTGTTGTGATATTTTGTATCGATTATGCATAGAGAAGATACCTCGTGCTCGGTCTCCTGGGAAAGCCCTTAATACTCTAGCACAAGTGATGATGCGGGGTCCTATATCAAGACAAACCCTTCAAGTGATGAGGGGTAATCTCAGTCTCATCCTTCTACCTCCACCCCTTCCTCAGGTCATGCCAACTATTAGGTTAAATGTGCCCTAGACGCAAGGCTAGGTCATGGAGAAAAAAAGAGAAGAACATAGGGGCTAGAAAGCCTACAGGCCGTACTAAGGGCTAGTTAGCCAAAGTTAAGATCAATGGTTTATCACCACTAGATGAGGAGAGGTTGAGGAAAACATATGACATCCACTCCTTGATGGAAATAATGATTCTAGTGGTAGAGACCCATGACAACGGCCTTTCCCCTATTGGATGGACGATCTTTCATGAGAAGGCTTTATGATTAAGGGTCAGGTTTCCACTAAACCTTTTTATAAGGACATTTTTGGCAAGGACTCAGCTTGTACTGGGTCAATTAATGCCCAATGGCTGGAGGTCTCTACTCTACCTCATAGTAATATGTTAGGAGCTCGGTATGAATTTGGAAATGCCCAAGTTTAACGAAGCCTACATCCTGAAATAGAACCCAACAGACTCGAGGAGGGTGTATATGTATGTGAAGTATGATAGAGGTATAAATGTGGCTCTTCTTGAGAATGAGAATATCTGGAAGGAATGTTTCTTCTATGTCTCAAGTCGGTGTGCATCTCCAACCAATGACACCAAATTGATTAGGAGCACTTGGAATGATAATAAGGTCGTGATAAGTAACATGAGTTCCTTCATCATGACCTTAACGTTGGATGCAAAGTAACGTATGGTTGATATCTAGAACTATCTATTTGAGAAGACCTCGTGGAGGCATCTATTAAATACCATACACTTTGTCATATGTAAGCTGATAAGGCATGGTTCATTGGAGCTCTCTCTTAGGATTATCTGTAAGCCTCGAGCTTCTCCAAGCGTAGGACCTTTCCCACAAATTATGGGGATAAGTTTGAGATGGTCCTTGATGATGGAAAAATAACCCTCAAACTTGAACATTTTTTTGTTTATTGGAGTGACCTCGTTATGTTAACACTTTCTTGCCTCTTATTTTTGCAAATACTATGGAGTTTGACGCTGATGCTTTCCTAGCTTGGCTTAAGAGCAAGGTTCCTTCTTAAGGGACTAGCTTTCAAACAGCTCCACCTCCCATGCAAGGGAAAAAGTCCTCTATAGGGAGGAAAAAAGGAGTAAAGATGGCCTCTCCATCTCTTCCAAAAAGAAAAAAGAAAATTACTATGGATTAGCCCGCGCTCAAGCCTAAGATGCTAAACATCTTTGAGCCCTCACCATCCTCCTATGGTCGACACACATCTCCCCCCTACTCAGATCCCCCAACATCTGCTCAATTTGTAAGGGATTCTTGAAAAGGGAAAAGCATAGTCAATGATCTTACATTCGATGTAGATGGGGTGGCTCTATGTTGGAGCATGGCACTAGAACAACTCGACCATTATGTGTGTCATTTTTCTGTTGTGATGCACGAGAAACAACTTGACGCCATATATGAGGGTGATAGTTCAGAGGCTATGATCAGTGTTGCGTGTTTTTCAACACACGAACTCGTGCAAGTATACACGGTCGCAAGTAATAACATTTATAAGTAGAGTATCGATCCCACGAGGATTTGTTACTATAGTTTGTTGAGTACTAAAATTATTTCTCTCTGATTTTATCCAAAATAATCGTTAATTTAAGAAAAAGGTAAAAAGAAAATAAAAGAACTCTAGGATTGCAATTTTTCACCAAACTAATCACTTCTGATCATATTATTTTCTTTGGATTTATATTTTTTAGTACATTTAATTTGTCAACCGAAAACTTCTTTTTTTATTCATACATCTCTTGAGAAATGGAAACACACCTCGTTAAATTAATTCACTATATCTACATGAGAATTAAATTCACCAAGATTCATTAAGTTCTAAGTTCTCAAATGGCCATACATACAATTAGGGTATATTCTATCCTTCATCATACATGTCATTCTGGCTTGATATACAATGCCTTTCTGAAGTTTATTTTTATGCCACAAATCGTTTTGATAAAATTAAGTAAATAATCAAAAAGCATTAAACACAAAATAGAACAAACAAATCGAACGTCTTATAAATCCATAACCAAAAATAATTAAAATTAAAAGCTTCACAAATTTAGATCAAATGCACGACCCTAGAAAAATTAAATTACTTCATTAAATCAAAATAAAAATTACAACATACGTGAGAAAAATTAAAAAGAAGGAGAAGGAAAATTAAAACATCACGAAATGAAAATATTTGGCACCGAACACAACAAAAGCCAAAAAATGGCTGCGTGTTCTATGATCTCCAAGCAGAACACAATAAAAACTAAAAAAAACTCCAAACTCTAAAACTCCAACCCAAAAAAAACTCAAACTCCAAACTGAAAAAAACTTTTCTTACAACTGAAAACTATCTCCTATTTATAGCTAAAAAATACATTAATAAAATATTATATTTCTTTTTTTTTTAAAACGCGTAAGGAATATTTTTGTATCGAAAATAATCGACGCATTGTCGATTTTCGATATTATTATTATTTAATTTACGCGTGATACTGCTACCGCGGATTACGATTTTTTTTTAATTCAAAGTGCGATGCCACGTGTCGGCCGTACGATTCGTTGAAAGATTTCCTAAGGCCACGTGGCGGCGGCGCGTCGTTGGGTGCAAACTGGCTTGAGGCACGTAGGAACGGCGCCGGATTGGGCGCAGAAAAAGTGAGGCAACGGGCGGGAAACGGGTCGTGATCCGGCGCGGGCGCCGCATGTGTAAATATCCACGTGTCGGACTTTGATTAGCCGCCGTATTCGATGGACACGTGGCGATTCTTATTCGTGAAAAATGAAGATGCACGCGCGCTTGTATGGACCGCGTCACACCAGGATTGTAACACGGCGGCTCGGTGCGCGGCGCGGCTTGGATGGGCCGCGGCTTCCAATACGACCGTTGATGCGATCCGACGGTCGGCGTTTCGACTCGGGGAATCTACGCGGGTACGTGTGGGGCCAGTACGGCCCGCGCGCGACACGTGGGGCCAGTCATGGCCGAGCCGCGTGAAATGAATATCTCTGTCCCCAATCGCTTTTGGCGAGCTTGATGGACACGCGCGCATCTGAGCCGTGGATACTTTGATCGGACGGTCCACGTTCGGCGAGTGTGCTCTTGCGCGTGGACTTCATCTTCCCTGCACGAAAACTAAACTTTTGTTAATTATAATTTCACCCACAAATATATTTCAAATTACATTTCCAACTTTCTTAAATTACAATTTAGCCCTTTACTAATTTTAAATTAAATTTTTAAACTTTTAATAATTACAATTAGGCCCAAATTTAATTTAAATTATATTTTTGATTTATATAAATTGTAATTAAGAACATATATTACCATAAATTATATTTGTGGACAAAAATATGAAATTAAGTACATTTTCGATACAAATTAGTTAATTTTATTAAAAATGTATTTTTAGCAAATAAAAGGAAAATATTAATTTATTTAACAAAAATTAATAAATATTAAACGAACATAGCAATTATCATTACTAAAATTGATGAAAATAGCGTATAAAATTCAGTTATCAACACCCCCAAACTTAAATTTTTGCTAGTCCTCGAGCAAAAGGAAGAAATAAAACAAAAATAAACTGCATTTAAAATAATGATTTTCAAAATATTTCTTTTATACCTTACAAATAACATACCACAAAGAAATAAAAGAATTTTATATAAGCATCAAAATAAATTTAAATGTATATAACCTTTTTACAATGAACTTTAAGTGTTTGTGTGAAGTCTTTCCAAATTTCATCACATGCAATCCGGATCAGTTTATACAAATATGAAATCAAACAAATTATCATGAAATCACAAATCTCATAATCTATTTTTCATTTCTCTACTCCTAATGTAGACAAACACAAAACACTAAATCAATAGGACGATAAGTTTGTAATGTATGGCTTAGGCAAAAGGTAGGAATGAAGGATAAAATTTAGCTTAAAACTTTTGACGAGCATAACATTTCAGGATTGAAAGAGATAATTCTATCATCGCAATAATTACAACCCGATTTGGGGTTTATCATCACATACACCATATTTGTTTTTTTTTTATTTCTGCTTTTTTTTCTTTTCTGATTTCTTTTCTTTCTTTCTTTTTTTTTAGAATCTTTTTTTTTCTGCTTTTTTTTCATTAATCCCTTTTTCCGATATATCCTTCAACATTTACTAACAATTGTAACAGGTTAGTGGAATAAGAACAATATCTACACACATATATATATATATACTTTTTAGATGGGCTTTTGAAATGAGAAATATATATATATAAACTTTTAAGCTCAAAAGGGGTATACTATGGATAATGCATGAAAAGGTAGATAGAAAGGTTCAAACGATCCAAAGATGGCCTAAATCATTTTCTTAGTTAAATGTTATCTATAATTTCGCCTCGAGAGAAAATCAAACAAACTCTAAGAACTGTAACACCACAAAAATCAATCGAATTTCATACTCACATAAACATTCTCTAAATTAGCATAGCAATTCAAAAGTCAAGACTAGTGCTCATGAATATTAATTCTTGTAAAAATGAAACATACGTAAAAATTATTCATCGCTTAGACAATATTCAAATGTTTCAAGGAGATATGAATCATTTCCATCGAAGAAACAAAATTAAATCACTATTCATAGCAACATATCTTCAATCAACCAAGCAAACAAAAAAAAAATTTCACAAGCAATCACATCCAGAAAGTATTTCATCTTGGTTAAGTATATACACCACCCCCAAACTTAATATACACATTGTCCTCAATGTGTGAAAATTAAAGAACACTTGAGATGGGTTTAAAGAGACTTCCTGGTTTGTTTGATTGGTTAAGCCAAAATAGCTTCATTACCTCCAATTTGCACCTACGAAACGACAAAAAAAAAATAAAATAACAATATAACAAAATATATAAAAAAAAAAACACATACGAAAAATAAATATAAAACACATGGGTTGCCTCCCAAGAAGCGCTTGTTTTATAGTCTTCAGCTTGACTTCTCAATTTGTTTTTCTGTGTGTAAGTTAAAATTTGTGTCAAAATCTCAACTTACAAGAAAATTGAAAAATAAATTAAGGAACAATAATCATAAATTTTTTTTATTTTTTTTATTTTCTTTTATGAATTAAGATTTGCGTGTCAAACAAAATCTCAACCCACGAGAAATTTACTAAATAAAAAAAAACAACAAAACAATAAAAAAAATAAAGAAATTTATTTTTCTTTATGTGAGATAAGATTTGTATGTCAAACAAAATCTCAACGCACGAGAAAATTGAAAAATAAATTAACATGCAAAATTAAAATTTTTTTTTTTTGAATTAAAATCAGATTGATTGGTATTAATATCAACAATGAAAATAGTAAAACAAATCCCCGGCAACGGCGCCAAAAACTTGTTGTGTGTTTTTCAACACACGAACTCGTGCAAGTATACACGGTCGCAAGTAATAACATTTATAAGTAGAGTATCGATCCCACGAGGATTTGTTACTATAGTTTGTTGAGTACTAAAATTATTTCTCTCTGATTTTATCCAAAATAATCGTTGATTTAAAAAAAGGTAATAAGAAAATAAAAGAACTCTAGGATTGTAATTTTTCACCAAACTAATCCACTCCAATCACATTATTATTTTCTTTAGATTTATATTTTTTTGGTACATTTAATTTGTCAACCGAAAACTTCTTTTTTTTTTTTATTCATACATCTCTTCCGTCATACAAAACCTGTATAGTTAAATTAATTCACTATATCTCTATGAGAATTAATTTCAATAAGATTCATTAAGTTCTAAGTTTTCAATAGGGCTCACATACAATTAGGGTATATTCCTTTCCTTCATCATACATGTCATTTTATCTACGGCTTGAATATACCGCAAAAATGCCTTTCTCGAGTTTATTTTTATGCCACAAATCGTTTTGATAAAATTAAGTAAATAATCAAAAAGCATTAGCGCAAGATAAAACGAACAAATCGAGCGTCTTATAAATCTATCAAAAATAATTAAAATCAAAGCTTCACGTAAATTTGAATTAAATGCAACCACTAGAAAAATTAAATTACTTCATTAAATTAAAATAAAAATTACAACATATGGAAAAATTAAAGGAAGAAGAAGGAAAATTAAAACATCACGAAATGAAAATATTTGGCACGAGAACACAACAAAAGCCAAAAAATGGCTTCGCGTGCCGGTCAAAACCGAACACAATAAAAACTAAAAAAAACTCCAAACTCTAAAACTCCAACCCAAAAAAAACTCAAACTCCAAACTGAAAAAAACTTTTCTTACAACTGAAAACTATCTCCTATTTATAGCTAAAAAATACATTAATAAAATATTATATTTCTTTTTTTTTTAAAACGCGTAAGGAATATTTTTGTATCGAAAATAGAATCGACGCGTATCGATTTTCGATATTATTATTTTAATTTACGCGTGATACTTGCCGTTCGATTTTTAATTCAAAGTGCATGCCACGTGTCGGCGTACGATTACATTTGAAAGATTTCCTAAGGCCACGCGGGCGCTGACGTCGTTGGGTGCACAAGCCGTTTGCACGTAGGAGCGGCGCCCGAGGGATTGGGGCGAGAAAAAATGAGCAGCGGTGGAAACGGGTCGTGATCGGCGGTATGCGATATTGTAAATATCCACGTGTCGGACTTTGATTAGCCGCAATATTCGATGGACACGTGGCGGATTCTTATTACGTGAAAAATGAAGATGACGCCGCGCTTGTATGGGCCGCGTCACACAGGGATTGTAACACGGCGGCTCGGTGCGCGGCGGACTTGGATGGGACGCTTCAATCCGGACCGTTGATCGATCACGACGGTCGGCCGATCGCTCGGGGGAATCTGCGCGGCCGACGTATGGGGCCCACTCCGGCCCAGGCTGCGCGACACGTGGGAGCCCAGAGCCGCGTGGAAATGAATATCTCTCGTCCCCAATCGCTTTTGGCGAGCTTGATGGACACGCGCATCCCGGCCGGAGTGGATACTTTTGATCGGACGGTCCACGTTCGGCCAGTGTCTTTCTGGCGTGGACTTAAATCTTCCCTGCACGAAAACTAAACTTTTGTTAATTATAATTTCACCCACAAATATATTTCAAATTACATTTCCAACTTTCTTAAATTACAATTTAGCCCTTTACTAATTTTAAATTAAATTTTTAAACTTTTAATAATTACAATTAGGCCCAAATTTAATTTAAATTATATTTTTGATTTATATAAATTGTAATTAAGAACATATATTACCATAAATTATATTTGTGGACAAAAATATGAAATTAAGTACATTTTCGATACAAATTAGTTAATTTTATTAAAAATGTATTTTTAGCAAATAAAAGGAAAATATTAATTTATTTAACAAAAATTAATAAATATTAAACGAACATAGCAATTATCATTACTAAAATTGATGAAAATAACTGTATAAAATACAGTTATCAATCAGTCACCTGATATACTAGGTATGCCACTAACTTATTTTTATGCATGCTTTTATTTATTGTAAATGTATATTTATGATGTTTGATCTCGCATCATCATAATTTTTTAGGCACAATTGCTCTTTGGGTTGAATAGGACTCAAGGTATGGAGAGCTTGAATCGTGAACTTGCTCAGGAGAAAGACAAGTATGCCTCAACTTGCTCCAAATATGCGATGTTTAGCTAAGGCCACTAAATGGGAAGGCAAGGCCATAGAAGTCAAAGAAACTAACCAAGGTTGTGTTTGAACTAACTACGCGAGATGTATGGTCGAGATCGAAGAGGCTAAGGAAAAAGATATGGCTTGACATTATCTTGTTTCATAATCCTACATCTAGAATGATGCTCTTCTCACCCTCCCTTCGTTTGAGCTTAATGAGTTGTCACCAGG
The DNA here is from genome assembly GCA_033030585.1 of Hippophae rhamnoides. NCBI lineage: Eukaryota > Viridiplantae > Streptophyta > Magnoliopsida > Rosales > Elaeagnaceae > Hippophae > Hippophae rhamnoides. The sequence continues at coordinate 22,514,744 of CM065437.1, read as the reverse complement.
TGACTTACTAGAGGATCGACTAATACCATTTGAAACACCACCATTTTCATCTTCATTAATCTTTTCTTTAGTTTCATTCCTTTCTTGATCACTTTCACTATCATTGTCACTCCAATCCAGAATGTCAAGCCTTGCTTCTGCCCGAATTCCATCTTTCATCTTCCTCGAATATAACATCCCTATTGATAACTACCTTCTTTGAAACTAGATCATACAATACGTATGCCTTTGATTCCAAACTCACATGAAAAAGGACACACTTGTAGCTTTTATCATCCAACTTGGTCCTTATTTGATCTGGTACGTATACATGAGCCACACAGCTAAAGACACAAAATAATCCACATTAGGTTTCATGCCACTCCATACTTCTTTTGGATTTTTATCTTGCACTGCCAAAGTTGGAGATCTATGGAAAATGTACACACTCTACCTTACTTCTTCAGGCCAAAAAGCTTTAGGAACTTGCTTCTCTAAGAGCATCGAATGTATCATATTCATTATTGTCCTACTTTTCCTCTCAAAAACTTTGTTTTACTGAGGAATATAAGTTGTAGTTAATTATTTGCTCACTCCATTAGCTTTACAAAACTCAACAAAATCATTTGAATTGAAGTCTCCACCCTTGTCAGTCCTTAAGCATCTAATATATGCACCTATCTCTTTCTTAAGACATGCTTTATAACTTTTAAAAATAGCAAAAAGGTTATGACTTTTCATGCAAGAAGTAGACCTAAGTTTTATGACTAAAGTCATTAATAAAACTTAACAAAAACTTCTTCTTACTATTTGATGCAAGCTTTATAGTCTCCATAATACTTTGATCTATATTTTGAAACAGGTAATTTTTTATTTTCAAGTCTTTCAACTTTGTGTCTTCAATAGTATTATTTTGTGCTTCTGTTAACTCATCACAATCTATTGTTGTTGGTATCCCATTCTTCACAAGACCCTAGCAATCCTTTGAATGAAGGAAATTCTCCATTAACATCGACCAATGGTGATAATGACCATCAAATTTTGGAATCCTAGGCTGCACAAAGTTATTCTTTGTTGCCATTCCTTTAAGTATATCAATCATAAGAAATTGTTGTTTCTTTTACTCACACAAAACCAAGCCCCTATGATAGGGCATTAATACCAATTGTCAAAAACACTTTGATATTTCTATAAAGTAAAAGTTTGAATGAAAGTTATATTCTTCAATTGAATGCAAACAGTTGGCTTATAAAGCCAATTACAAGATGATAAAATCAAAATAACAACCCACGTTTGAACAACCTAAAATGTGATAACAGATGAGGAGGAATTTGTCAAATCCTTACCACTAACCCTTATAAATAGGGTTTATTAATAGAATAGTAAATCCTAACTTGCAATAAAAGATGTAAATTCTAATAACCAAAAAAAATACCTAGTTATATTTTTCATTCACTATCAATCAAAGAAAATAAAATTAATACAATTATTTAAAATAATTAACGAGATTATATTTAAAATACAAGTAATGAAAAATATTACTGACATACATATAAGACAACTCAAGCTTAAGTATTTTGAGTTAAGAGAAATGATAAAATTGTCAAAAGATATGAAAAGGTAGCTAAAATGAGATGCCTAGGGTGGAAGGGCCAAATCTTCCCTCGGATTGATAAGGAATAGATGAAATGGGCATATTGCATTCAAAATGATGAACTAACGTGAATTGGGCCTTTAAATAGATTGGGTTGAGTTTATGTGCATATGTAAATTTATACTTTGTTAGGTAACATAATGATATTCCTAAATAATTGAATTCTAGCACGTAAATAATGCCAATACTTTAAAACAAGTTGAGATAGTAAAAAAATACCAAGTTATTTAGTCTAGTTACTCTATTGAGTTTAATATTCTAAAGGGTAATTGGCATAGAAGTGTCCCGAGTTATAAATTTGATATTTTTTAAACCTACAAATTTTAAAAGATATTTTATAGTCTCTCAATTTTGAAAAAAATGAGTCAATTAAAAAAATATATTATTTCATGATTTTCTATTAAAATATTATTTTTTACTATCTAATGATTAAAATGTGATAAAACACGAGCTATTAACAAGGGTATTGAAGCTAATTTCTCCTTCAACACTTTCACCACAAATCTGGCAACTCAATCTTGAGATAGATAAACAAACAATTAGAAGGAATGACATTAGAAGTGTTAAATTTACTTTGATGCCCAAGTCATTTTTGTGAAAGAGATTTAATTGAAATTATACAAAGGACTAGAGAAAGGGTACGTTATAACTGTATTACGAGACCATTTATAAGGGTTAAACTAATACAAATAAACTCATATGATATATATTTAAATCTCATAATATTTTATATTAATTTATTTAATATATACTTATCTTATAGAGGGAATATATTTTGGATATATTTTATGTTCAAATTCAAACATATCTACTATTTGTGTAGTTTGACTCTGTACTGACAGTATTATTTTTGACCAATCAATAATGACATAAACAATTAGAGGGTGACATGTATACCTAGTGAAAATTCTCTTTAACATCACCCTTCTAGGCCTCTGGGTCATCTTTGGCGAGCTAAGTGGTTTAGTTACTTCACTTGGGTATAATAGTGAAACTGTATCATGATATAGACATCTTAACTATCTAGGAAATTGGTATTCCTAATCTTTCTATACAATTGCAATTTTGACGTTTCAAGCTTTCCAACCCCCATTTTTATGTGTTAAATAGAGTCCTAATTGAAAAGTTATGGCCAATCAAAATTTTCAAAATAAAAGTCAATGCAGACTTATAAATTTTGACTCTTAAATCCTGATAGTTATTGATTAGATTTTTAATTATTTTGATTTAAATCTTTAAATCATGAGTAAAACAAATTATTGAGATTGATCTTGTAAACCTATATATAGTTCAAGCGTATATCAATCTCATTCACCCTAAGTTTATTTAGTCATTTCTTGAAGATTTTGTAGACATGATAGATTGCAAATACTATTTGCTTTAGGAACCCTTTGGTAATTAGATCAAAAATCCATTTTTCCATACCACACTTGTGGAACTCCAGTTGGTAAGCTCTAAAATTGTTTAAAGGGTGTGCTCCTATAGATGCATTATCTTGCTGTATTAAATTTAATGATTTCTTTCCTAGTAACTCTAGGTCAAGTAGTAGAAATAACAGTTATAGTAGCAAATAAAGAGACATATCTCCCAAAAGGTTTAGGATGGAGACCGAAAGATCTAACCTTAGGGACAAACTGAGAGATGGAGACTAAGCAAGATGTGGATTTCTCTAATATAATTACAGTTTAAGTATGTGCAAGTCTCTTGCATTTTGCTTTAGTTAGCAATTCTACTAATAATACTTGAAATCTTTGTCTTCAATAAGTCTTTAAAATAATAAAATCTACAAAGTTTGCATTTAAGGTAACTAAAAAGGTTGTCTTACAACTTTTATTTGATTATAATTGCATTCCATTGGGTAGGATCATTCCAATGAAGAAAATACAAAAATAAAATGAAAAATTATCTTTTAATACACAAACATGAAGATAATGAAAATCTTAACTTTTACTATTAAAGATGCAAAAAAGGAAAAAAGAAAACACCCATATTCCTCTCCCATTTATTTCGCTTGAGCATTTTGTTGTGAAGCTTATCAATTTAAAACTAAATGATCACTACCCTTATTCTAGATTTAATTTGAGTTTTCAATTGAAGGGCACATTTGATGTCATCATAGAATATAAGATGAACTTCTTCATTAAGTATATTTTTTTCTTCTACCACTACCATATCTGTAGATGGGAGTATCAAATATCATATACTCAAGAGGGACAATAAGAGTAAACAAGTGTAATGCAAGTTAAACATCACCTACACTTCCATCAATCCAACAAGTTTCACCGACTTGATACCTTGATGTGTAAACATTGTTACTTCATTGAGGTTAACATAGGTAGGGAAGTAGCTTCCTTCAAAAGAAAGGGCCAAAAAAATAGATCATTCATATGGATAGAACCTGACTCTTAGTTCTAATTCTTCAAGATTATTGAAATTAGGGTATTTACATATATGAATAAGAATGTATTGAGTAAAATGTCATAACACTACTACAACAATGGGCTTTAAAGTTGGTTCGTCGAACTCACTTTAAATTGAGTGACTTAAAATGTAAAGTCGATTCATGCGGTGAACCGACTTTACACGTAATGATTTTTATTTTTATTTTTATTCTCATTTTTCACTCCACTATGTATTCAATATATATAACATAAAAAAACAAAATATAAATATTAATACAAATAATTGAAAATTTAAATATAATTAATTACTTGATAATTAAATTTATTACAAAAACAAATAATTATATACAATACATATATATATATAATTAACTTAAATTACAAATAAAATAATATCGTCAAAGTGTAATTGAATTGTGCGAGCAAACTTGGTTGGCTTAGAATCACCAGCATTATGACAAGGAAACTGGACAAAAAACACATCCTTATCTTTTGTTGACATTGTATATGATGTTGGTGGCAAGTATGTTTGATTCTTATCATTTTTCACCCTCGGTGCCAATTTTGATCGTATGCCTAGTTTCTTTAAATCCAGTCTTGCTTTAATTTCATCCTTTGTTTTTCAAGGTATATAAAGTAAAGTATCAATCAAGCTCTCATATACATTTTTCTCAATATGCATAACATCTAAGATGTGACGAATGTGTAAGTCTTTCCAATAAGGTAATTCCCAAAATATTGATTTTTTATTCCAACAACCATGGTAAGTCGGTTCAAACTCTTTTCCATTTTCACTCATTTTATTAGTTGACCTCTTTCATTTCCTTACCTTAGTGAGTTTTTTTCATCTTTCCATATCGTTTGAATGTCATACCATTCAATTGCCTTAATATCTCAACACCTTGCAAAGATCGGGTTGCATGCTCATGATCTTTTTCACCATCGAACAGTTTCTTTTGGTACCTAAACTTGTGTCCAGATGGAAAAAATCTTTTATGTCTTCTATAAGACATCTTTTGACCGTGAACAAGATAAGTTGTAGACGTTCCATCACTACATATAGGGCATCCCTTGTAACCTTTTGTTGCATGTCCTGATAAGTTTTCTTAGGCAGGAAAATCATTAATTGTCCATAAAAGGACCCCCCTCAAGTTAAAGTGTTCTTCTTTATATGAATCGTAAACTTTTACATCATCATTCCACAACTTCTTTAAATCATCTATCAGATGCTGCAAATATTCATCAATATCAACACCGGATTGTTTCAGTCCTGAGATCAATAATGTTAACATCATGAATTTTCTTTTCATACACAACCAGGGAGGAAGGTTATATGTTACCATAATTACTGGCCAACAACTATATCTACTACTAAGGGAACTATGTGGATTAATTCCATCAGCAGCAATGGCAAGACGAAGATTGCGCATACCAGATGAAAATTGAGGAGATAAATTATCTACTACTTTCCAATTTGGAGAATCACAAGGATGTAGCACCCCATCATTAGATCGATTATCTGAATGCCAAGTCAACATCTTTGATGTCTCTTTACTTTTGAACAACCTTTGAAAGCGAGGAATCAAAGGAAAGTACCAAAGAACCTTTGCAGGCATGCCTTTCTTATGTGTTGTCTCATTTATACCATACTTCCATCTCAATTCTTTACACATCGGACAATCATCTAATGTCTCATATTCTTTTCTATAAAGAATGCAATCATTTGGACAATCTTGAATCTTATGATATTCTATGCCAAATCAACTAAGAGATTTCTTCACTTTGTACATTGAAGATGGCAATTCAATACCCTCAGGAAACATATCGACTAGTAGATTTAGTAATTCTATGAATCCCTTGTCAGAAAAACCATGTTTTACCTTCACATTGTACAAATGAACCAATCCTGACATTTTAGTGTATTTTTTGCATTTTGGATACAACATTTTTTCGGCATCTTCTAGAAGTTTTTTAAAGGTTTTGGGATCATTCTCACATAGTTCATCTTCAACACCATGAAACATATTTTATGTCTGTATATTATGATAAGATGTATGTAATCCACTCACATTCTTATTTATTTCTTCCCCATGAGTATTATCAATATTTTTTCCATAATAATACCAACATTTATAACTTAAAAGAATACAACTAAGGATAAAGTGATACTTAATCTCGTTAAATTCATGAAATCGTTCATTTTTACATTTAACACATGGACATCGAATCATACTAGTTCTAGTATTACTATTTCTACAAGCAAATTTCATGAGACTTTCAACTCCAAAAATATAGTCCTGCTCAATTCTATATTTGACATTCAAGATTTGTCTATTTTCTATTAATGACATTAATTAAGCATATTAATTAATTATGTATCCAATGAATATATTTCAAGTATTATTATATATAAATTCCCTAATTATTAGAATATATACCAAAATATACATAATACAAAACATTTATCATTTTAATCATTTTACAATTATATTACTTTTACTTAATAAAATATAATTATTTATATGTAAATAAATTTATCCACATACAGTAAATATTATAGTCCCTCAAATCCACAACATGCAGATATTATTTTCACAAAAAATAAGTCAAATATATAATAACAAACATAATACAAAACATACATAAATCAAAAATTTATACAAAAAATAAAGCAAACTGAATAATAAGTAAAAAAATTAATAGAAATACTTACAAGAGTAAATGAAGTGACTAAATGAAGGAAATGAAGAAGAAATAAGTGTTTTGTAAGTGAGAAAATAGGTATAAAATATTTGAGTATTTCGCTCAAGAAAATAGGGGATCTAAAAGATATTGAGAAGAGGAATATAATCCACAAAACGATGTTAGAAATGGTGGTCGGAGGTGGTCGAAAATTGAGAAAAAGTGGAGGGTGAGCTCGGTTTTGGGCGAAGGGGGAAGAGAAATAGGTGTTTTGGAATTCTGTTGGTGAAGAAGAGAGAAAAAATGGCAATAAACACGTGGATAGCGTCGGTTTGCCACGTCAACCGAAGCTATCCACGTAGTTTAAAATTGAATTTTTTTTTGTCAATTATTATTTTATTTGAAATCTTATATATATATATATATATATATATATATATATGTACTATAAAAAAAATAATATCCAAACAAATACACAAAATTATATAATTTTAAAAACCAATTGTCTCAAAAAAAGAGAAAAAAATATACTATATATATATATCCAACTTAAATTTTAAAGAGTCAAATAAAATAATAATTGACTTAAAAAAACATTGTACCTAAAAAAATTCAATTGTAAACTGTATTTTTTAATTTAAAAAATATATGTAAGACGTAGCGTCGGTTCACCACATCAACCGACGCTACGTCTTATGTGTAGCGTCGGTTCGACACATCAATCGATACTATGTTCTACGTGGATAGCGTCGATTTTACACCAAATTGACTTTAAATTCATTATAAGTCGATTTTTTCTAAAAATCGACTTTACATGTTAACTTAAATACTCTTTTTGTAGTAACGTAGGCATAATTATTTTAATTGAATGGGTTAAGTTTTTTATTTTTTATTAATCAAATTTATCAATTCAAAATGTATTACACTGAATAAAAGTTTTCATTGTATTTCTTCTTAATGACTTATCATAACCAGAATGTAAAGTGAATGAGAAAATTGTAGTATATTGTTGCCTTCACGTATCATGGAAATTGTTACATAAGTTGATAGTTCTATCAATGTCTACATATATTAATATATACATAAATGCTTGAATTTCCACTTTAGAAATTTTTGATCATTCTATCGTGCCTAGATATTGGAAAAAAGGTTCTTTCATGTGAAATAAATAAAAAAATGAAACAAAAAGTTACTGCATTAACTTTATAAAATAGCCTAGTTTTTAAGCAATAATTACATAATTATGGATTTTAAAACAAAATTAATTGAACATAGAATACTATTTGTACACGATCATTTGATAATGTATTCAATAAAAGCGCGTGCACAAGGAAATAATACTTTTTGATAGATAATAGTCGTAATATACTAGATTGTAGCTTTAACTACTTCAACTTGTAAAGATGATTAGTGTCAGATTCAAAAAGGATCTGCTTAATTGAGACAAAATTAATTAACCCAAGTTTACCATTGCAACAAAATTTCACTTCATGAGATTATGAAAATGCACCGAGTTAAAAAAAACCATAAATTAAGGTTTTGTTTCCTAACTATTATGATTTATTTATGATTTATAATTAATAACTGATTTTTTGTAAACATAATAATCAATGTTTGATAACAATTTTACTTATAGTGATTTAAAAAGAAATTAAAAATCACTTAAAATTTATTTGGTAACGCTTTATTTCTTTTATTTTTTATTTTTTAAAAAAACTTAAAAAATAAAGAATTTTTTTTTGTTATTATTTATAAATTTTATGTTTTTAATCGTTTTCTTTAAACACTTATAAATACAAAAGTCATAAAACTTAATTTATTCTCTAAAAAAATATTTGATAAAAATAAAAAGAAAACATAAATAAAAAATCTAATTTTTTAAATATTTATGAATCAACTTATATTTTGATAAAAATTAAAATAAAAAATTATTATCAAACATACCTAAATGAAAAATTTTAGAAACCAAACTAGAAGCTCTAAAACAACTTCAAAAGTATATCATGTTACCATAACACACCTCGAAAAGATATTAAAATGTACGCTAAGTAGATATAAATTGCTACTAAGCCTCTTGGAAGTCTCAGTGTCGTCGCAAATAAAATAAATCCTGTCACCATTCGGATAAGCGACTCAAGTAATAGAAAAGGGAATATTACAGCATCATATGTTGCCATTACTCCAACAATGGCAGTTTGGTTAATCGAACTTCAAAGACAGAGCAAAATGGGATTAGTGTTATTTTAGTCCCATAAATCCTTAATTAAGATACACTATTTCTTTTAAGTTGGTTAGTCTCAAATCCTTAACTTTTAAACAGTCAACTAAGTTCAATTTTTTAAAAAATGTAAACATTTTGAAGGATAAAATTAGATTTTTTTTAAAAATAGAAATAGAAATAAAAAATTTAATGTATTTTTTCATGTAGAGAAATAGAGATCTACTTATAAGGGACTCAAATGAGAATTTTTATTTGAGAATAAAAAATGTGGGAGAATATATTTTTTTGATTTTTAAAGTTATTTTTAAAAATATTAAAAAATATCATTTTTTTAAAATTTGCTAAAATAAATTTAAATTTCGAAGAAGCAGCTGTATAAGGACCCGACCCGACCCTCCAGAAGCCATCAAGTTTCAAATGCATCAATAGATTACCCAAAAAAAAAAATTATGGATCAAAGCAAAAGTTGAAATCACATGAATCTAAACATGTTTAGGACCGTTAGATGCAAAACAGGATGAGATAATTAGAGGGTAATTAGGTCTTTTGATTGAATAGATGTCAGTAGTCAGTAGTCCAGTAGCAGTAAAAGTGACTCAGTACGTCTGATTTACATATTTACCTCCATTTTTCAGTTAGGCAATTCAGCTCAGCATTTCTGTCATTCCTTGCTCCCCAGGTTTTCGTGCTCCCAACCATTTTCTTTCCAAACTTTGCCCTAGTGCTCTCTGCTTAGTTACTGATCAAGTCCACACCATTTGTCATCGTTTCAGGTAATTTGTCCATTCCTCCCTCTAGATCCCTGTAATTGACACTGATTCTTGTTTGCTCCTGGCTTTTCATTTATTTTCTTTGGTTCTTGTTTCAGCTAGCTTCTGCCAAAATCATTTCCGGTTATACTTCTCTGTAATTTGTTTGCTAATTTTACTAGTTATGTGGTCTTCTCTTGAGCGTTGGGTGAGGGTCTGTGAGATTTTTGAGGGGTGATATATACATTTTTATGATTAGATTAACAATTTGAGGTGTTTGAACGTTGAATTTGAAGAGAGATATAGTGTGTTACCCGTTAGTATTAATTTATTAATCTAAAATACAAAATATCACCTTTTACACTAAGACTCTCTTCACACACTCGTCACATCACTCGATCAAGCCTCATTTCACCCACCCTCACTTTCTCAAAGCACACACTCACTCACTCATTTCACTCTTTGCTCACAACTTTTTTCGCATTTCTCACACACAAATTACTCTTATTTATACATGAGCATGTCGGTTTTCCAATCGACTATAAACCATTTACACAATTCTAAATAAATAAAATATATTTTACTACTTCTATTATCTATAGCGTTCAAGTTAATCTATCCTAAATTATTTTAGAAATAAAAAATTAAAAATATTTAGAAAGAGTTAGGAAAGAGGTAACAATGCCTCATTCTTTAATACTCTCCATCAATATCGACTCTCTTGTATATCACCTTCGGTTACTACTTTGAGTCAACATCGTAGCACTTCAAACTTTATAGTCCTAAGTTCTTTGATAAATATATTTGCTACTTGATTCTCTCTCTTTATTTGTTTTAGCTCTATCTCCTTTTAGCACATTTTATCCAATAAAATGATAATGCACCTCCATATGCTTGGTTTGTACATGAAGCATTGGATTCCTTATCATATGTATAATCGATAAGTTGTTACAATACACTGGTACTACATTCTTAACTGTCTGATGTAAATCTTCAAGAACTTGCATTAACTGTATACTCTCATAAATTGTTATAGTTGCTGCTCTATACTCTTCTTCAGTGATTGAGAGTAACACAGTTGGTTGTCTCTTGCTACACAAATAGATCGCTCCTTCAACGTGCTTGAAAATATAGCTAGTAGTCGATCGATGGGTATCATGATCCCCTACATAATCCACATTGCTATAACCAATTATCCTACATTGTTCATTCTTCTTGTAAAGGAGACCAAGGTCAAGAGCTCTTTTCACGTGCCTTAATATACGTTGGACCACCTCTGAGTAAGTCTTCTTTGGTTTTTGTGTATATTGACTTACAACTTTTATTGTATAAAAAATGTTTGGCAACATCAACATCAGATAAATAAGACTTCCTTATCAATTGTTGGTACATGGTCATATCCTCTAAGTATTTTCCTTCATATGTAAAGAGCTTGACGTTGGCTTCCATTGGTATGGATATTGGCTTGCATTCGAACATCCCAAATTTTAGTAGTAAATCCTTTGTGTACTTGTGTTGACACAAGAATGAACCCTCCTCTACGTAATCCACATCTAGCCAAATATATTTTTAATTCCTTGAGCTCTTTCATTTGGAAACGAATTGATAAATTCTCTTTAATTCTGTGAATTTTCTTTTGTTATTTCCTATGATGGTTAAGTTATCAATAATCGTTATCCCTATTTTTTCCTTCTTGATTAACAACCTTGACTCAGTAATTGCCACCACATAACAACACATGGTTAAGAATTCTGCAATTTTTCCATACCACACTCGTGGTGCCTGCTTTAACCATAAAGTGTCTTTTTTAACTTGCACACGTAGCTCGTGTGCTCTTTATTCTCAAACCCTCTCGATTGTTCCATGAATATATCTCGATCTAACTCTCCATGAAAAAGTGCATTCTTCACGTTCATCTGTACTAGCTTACAACCTTTGCATGCTACGAGTGCTAGTATGACATGTACTATTGTTAATTTTGCTACTGGACTAAAACTCTCATCATAATACAGTCCATATTGTTGGGAGAATCCTCGAGTCACCAGTCGAGATTTATATCTCTCTATAGCTCTATTAGGATGAGTCTTTAACTTGTAAACCCATTTACACGATATAGGGTTTGTCTTTTGGTTTCAGTAGCAATTCTCAAGTTTTATTTTGCTTTAAAGCTACGATTTCTTCTTCCATGGTTTTTATCTATTTGAGGTTTTGAGATGTCTTCTCATACGTTGTAGCTATATTTTATATAATTTTCTTAAACTAATGCATTATTAACGTACCTGAGTTTTGGTTGGATGATACTTTGTGATATATACTAGCTTACCAAGGACTTTGTAGTTCCTTGGAAAATCTTGCCTACTTCTCCACCGCTCGAGTTTTGATAGTCATCCCTTTCTATTATAATAGAACTCAATGTCAACCCCACCTGCACTCGTATATGATTCTCCTCATACTCATAGAAACTATCTACCAATTCTACTTGGCCTTTATAAGCTTCTTATCAAGCTCATCAGAGCAATTTGCTAACTCTTTACCTTCATTAGGACTCTTATCAAGCTTGTTGGAGAAACTTGTCTTATTTGAGCTTCTCATCAAGCTTATTGATATGATTTTCCAACTCTACTTGGCTTTCACTGAGCTCTTCCTCAAGCTCAGTTGTTGCAAAAGATATTTCAACATCTCACTTCTCCTTACTAGGAGTAGATCTTAATCATTCAAGGTTGCAATATTGTCTTTCACCATTTCCTTTCTATATCTACGGTTTCTAGCATAATAACCTACTTTGTCACACATATAACACGGGTCATTATACTTTTTCTACTCCTTGAATTGACCTTTTTTCTTATCAAGAGTAATTTGTGTTCCTCCTTGAGGGTCTTCTTTTTCTATATTTTCTTTTCTACATTTTTGATTTGTTTTTGCTTTTGCCCAAGTCCAATTACTAAATGATGCTTCTATCTTGTGGTAATTTTAAGGATAGTTCACCCGTTTGTTTAAATAAAATATCCTTATTAAGCATCATATTTTTTAATTCTAATAAAAGTGGAGTGGATCATCCTTGTATCGCAATAATGTTTGGATCATATTTTGAATTCAATACATTGATTATGTTTAATCTTATTTTATTATAGTCAATTTTTACTTTAAGATCTAACTATGTTATCTCTAGACAAAGTATGTTTGAGTTGAGAAAGTATGCGGTGGTGGATAAATCTCCTTGTAATATGATCACTAATTCTCTTTTAAGAATTGGAATCAAGGCTTATTTCTTCTTGAGAAGACTTTTGCAAAGTTCTTTCATATTTAACTTGGTGCTTCAATGTCATCAACATGTGACTTCGTAAGGTAGTCTATATGTTATAAAATCATGACTCATGTTTTGAATCTTTGTTGAAACTTGTGTATATTTGTTTAGTATTTTTCTTTGCATAACAGAATATTATTACATGAGTGATGAGCGTATTCTTTACTATTACTATTATTATTATTATTATTATTATTATTATTATTATTATTATTATTATTATTATTATTATTTGTTGGGAGACTCGTAAGCGTTAATGAAAAATATCTCATATAATTGTTTTTTTTCCTTTAGAAGATGTGCCCAAATGTTTGTATCATTATTGTTGTAGGGTAGATAAATTATGTGTATGTGAAAGGGGTTCTATTTCATTGCGGGTTAAAGTCATGTTATATATACAAATAAATACTAATTATGATTTTTTAATTTGTATTTTTTAGTTGTTTACTTTATCTAATATTTATACAATTTTATTATATATTAGCTATTTATATCTAAACGTTGATTTTACTCTTTTTACTGACATGAAAATATAATATATATATTTGTAAAAAATAAAATTATATGTTAACTATATATTATTCTAAAATGTATATTCTCTATAAAAAAAAGAAAAAAGAATATGTAGTACAATATATATCTTATAATGTTAGGTGGCATTTGGTTCGTGGAATGGAATGAGAATGGGAATCGGAATGGAATGGAATGGAAAGAAACAATTTTGTTTGGTTTGACCACTGGAATAAAGCTCAAAATCAGGATTATAGTGTTTGGTTTGTCACTGGAATGGAATGAAAAAAGCTGTAAATGACCTTAATACCCCTACATGTTGTAAAGTTCAAATAATGTCATTTAATTACTATTTTTTCGTCAGACAAAAAAAATTATTGAAATCATTATTTTTATAAATAATTATTACTTAATTAAAAAGAAATATATTATTAAAATTATTATTTTTCTAAATAGGGTTTAGGGTTTTGAGGTTTAGGAGGTGTGATTTAGGGTTTAGGGATTTAGGATTTGGGGTTATATTTGTAGGTTAAGGTTTAGGCTTAAAATTATTATTTTTCTAAAAATAGTTTAGGGTTTTAGAATTTTGGATTTAGGGTTTAGGGTTTATGGTTTTAGGATTTAGAATTTAGGGTTTAGGGTTTAGGGTTTAGGGTTTTGGGATTTATGTTTTAAGGTTTAGGGTTTAGGGTTTAGAGATTTGGAGATTTGGGGTTTAGGGTTTAGAGATTTGGAGATTTGGGGTTTAGGGTTTAAGGTTTAGGGTTTAGGGATTTAGGATTTGGAATTTGGGTTTAGGGTTTAGGGTTTTGGGATTTATGTTTTAGGGTTTTGGGTTTTGGGATTTATGTTTTAAGGTTTAGGGTTTTAGGGTTTAGGGTTTAGGGTTTATGGATTTGAGGATTTGGGGATTTGGGGTTTAGGATTTAGGGTTTTAGGATTTGGAATTTGGAATTTAGGGTTTAGGGTTTAGGGATTTGGGATTTATGTTTTAGGGTTTTGGGATTTATGTTTTATGGTTTAGGGTTTAAGGCTTTAGGATTTGGATTTAGGGTTTTGAAATTTTGGGTTTAAGGTTTAGGGTTTTGGAATTTTGGGTTTGAGAATTTGGGATTTTAATTTAAGGTTATATTTTAAGTGAGGGTAAAATTGGAAAAAAGTTTAGGTGGGAATGGAATAATAATTACCAAAGGTGGGAGAAGGAATTGTGATTCTTTCTCTTTTAGTAATCAGGTTCCATTCCGCCCTCCATTCCGTCCAACCAACCACACAAAATAGAAGGAATCAATTCTGATTCCATTTCATTCCCTCCAACCAAATGTGGGGTTAAAGCATTATGGTTTTTTAAATCAACTTTTTAAATTTGATAACTATCCATATATAGTAAGATTCTAATTATAAAATATAAATTATTATTCTTCTTTTTATAACCATAATTTTTTTTTAATTATAAATAAATGTGCATATATTTTATGATTACCAACCACGGTAAAAGTTATTTTGTTAACTCAATTTTGCAAGTATTTAACATGTCCAAAACTAAAAGCTAACAAAACAATAAATTTAATTGTATTACAATAGTTTTGTTTCTTTTTTTTATGGGAAACTTTGTTGCATTTTTTAGAAGATTTTTTCACTTTTTAACATGATTTATTTTTATATTTGTGCAGCATTGGTAAGTTTATGGCTTTCTTTTTCAAGAATAATAAAGGATTTAAATTGGTATTTTCTTGTTTGATGGAATTTAAAATCCTATTGGTGGGATTTTTATTTTTTTACTTCAAGAAAGTATTAATGAACTCTCATGCCTTGTGTTTTCTGGTGTGAAAATAGGGAGGAATTCTTGTAGTGCATTCGAGGAACAAAAGCTTGATCAATAAACAATGTTACAAACTCATTGATGGCATATCTTCTTCTAATTGTCTCTGCAATGTTTCTTGCGTGTGTTGTGTGTTATTGCAAGCCATTGCCATTGGGCCTATGCTTCGCACATGTCATATTCTAGCAGCCCATGAACTTATTTATTTCTTAAATCTTGATTGGCTCAATATTTGACACACAGTTAAATTCTTACTTTTTTTGGGAGAATGTGCACATAATCGTAGCATAAGAGCTAGATAAACTAACTTGTATTGTTATTTTTTTGAAGCCCACTTTGGGTGAATGATCAAACATCAACAATGGGGCTGATCAAATGGGGAAGATGGGAGGTGAATTAGTGTCTGAGTTTATTAATTTAGTGAAATGTCAAAATTGCCCTTGAATTTTTTCATGCGATAGTCACATGAGTTATACCATCCACACTTAAAAAATCAATTTTAAGAAAAATATTAAAATGATACCCAATTGAAAAAATAAAGTAATAAATTAATTGAAAAAAATAAAATAATAAATTAAAGTAGATTAAAACATTTAGTAAAGAAAGTAACCTTTATCCTATTTGATTTGAAAAACGTTGTGATTGTCCATTACCTATACAGTTCCATGCATTTGTTATCACAAACAAAAATTAAAAGAAAAGTTAGATTAAGAAAATAAAAATAATAAGAATAAATAAATTTTTCTACCAACGAATTTTAAGTGTTATAAAAATACTATCAAATTTTTATTTGTTATTCCATACTATTAAACTTTGTAATTGTTTCAAAGTTATTATAATCCAAATTTTTAGTCCCATATTCATGAAGCTATTTTCTTTACTTACCATTTTCTTGCTATATGTTTGTGTTTTTTTAGATTTTTTAATGTTATATATAAAGATTACTTAAATACTCATAAATCTCATGATTAACAAATATTTGATTTTTTCTATTATTTTGGATACCTTAATTAACAACATATCAAATGAAACAAAACACATAGTTTTAATAGCAAGTTGAAGAAAAAAAATTAGTACTAAATTGACACAAAACTATTAATTTTATAACTAAATAAAAAAAATTAAATGTTTGACTCACATACTTAAATTTACAAATGTCTCTTTAAATTAAGATGGTAGTAATAAGTCCCTTCCATAAAGCAAATGTTTTCTTTCAATTAAGCTACAATTCAAGTATGTGCAAGTCGCTTGCATCTCACCTTAGTTGAAAATTCTATCAATGGTGCTTGAAATCTTTTGTCTTGAATGTAAATATTCAAAATAATCAAATCTACCAATTTTACATTTAAAATAACTAAAAATGCTATCTTACAACTCTTGTTTGATTATAATTGTATTCCACGAAAAAAAAACATTTTTACGAAGAAATATAAAAATCAAAAGAAAAATGACCTTTTAATAATAGAGACATGAAAATAACTAAATTCTTAACTCTAATTATTAAAGAAGCATTCAAAAAGGAAAAAAAAACACCTGTTTAAGCCATTTGTTGTGGAGTTTAACAATTTAAAACTAAATGATCACTACCCTTATTCTAGATTGAAGCTGACGTTTAAATTGTTGGGCACACTTGATATCATCATCAAATTTTAGACTACTTTTTTCAATAGGTATAATTTTTCTCCTACCATCATCATATCTATACATGCGAGTATCAAAGATCATCTCCTCAAGAGAGACAGCTAGAGTAAACAAGCGCAATGCAAGTTGAACATCACTTGCGTTTCCATCAAATCCTTCAAGTTTCACCAACTTGATACCTTGATGTGAAAATTTTGTTGCTTCTTTCAATATCTCAAGTTCATCCTTGTCTATTTCTGGATCAAAAACAGAATGCCAATTCCAACTTATAAGATACTTTATAAAAGTTAACTTACGCAGGAAAGGAGCTGCTTTCACAAGAAAGGGTCAGATAACAAAGCTTTCATATGGAGCAAACAAGACTCCTAGTTCCAATTCTTCAAGATTACTCAAATTACGTGATTCATGAATATTGACAAAATCTCTAGTCATACTCTTCGGCCACTATCGATCAAAGAAAACAAAATAATACAATTAGTTAAAATTAATTAGTAAGATTAAATTAAAAAAAATAATTAAAAATATTTCGACGACACAAGTCGAGCTTAAGTATTTTGAGTTGAGAGAAAGGATCAAATTGCCGGTAAAATCGAGTGCATAGGGTGGAAGGGCCGAATCTTGCTTCAGATAGATGAGGAACAACTGAAAGAGGCACGTTGCATTCAAGATGATTGTTTAACCTTATGCATACATCTAAATAGATTGAGTTGAGTTTAGGTGCAGATACAATTTTAAGATTGGTTGGAAATTCTAAGGATATTCCTATATAATTGAGTTATGGTGCAGAAATTATGTCAAATACTTCCTAAACATTTGAAACAGCGAACTAATACCAAATTCTTGAGTCTAGTTGCTTGATTGAGTTTAATATTCCCAAAGCCTGATGAATCCTTGACAACAAGATTTTCTAGAAAAATTGCATTGGACAACAAACATTCAATTTGGTGTTCATCAATCTTCACTTGTTTCAATATCAATTCCCTCATACTTGAATTTAGTTTTGCAATAATATCATTCGGAAAAGCATAATGAATCATACTATATCTATATGACAAACAATCGGGAATGAGAGCATTATACTTTAAATACGAGTCTTTGAATACCCCTTTCAGAAGCAATTCTTAACCATTTGATAATATCAACATCATGCTTTTACGATAACCAAAATTGTATTCTCAACTCCTCCAGTTGAGTTGCGCTATTATGCAATTCCAACCATCTATTCACAAACTTATCGGCCTCAACTTTGAGTTCATCTTCTTTAAGATCTAATCTCCTAAGTTTTTTCATTCTTTCAGATGCATCAAAATCCAAGCTTTTCATACGAGGTGCAGCCAAATGCAACGAAAACTTCCATTCATGAGAAATCAAACTTGTTCTTGTTATGATTGATTAAAAATAATATTAGGTTTATTAGTCAAAATAGGAGGTGCCTAATTTAGAAGAAAATTCATGGAAGGTGGCTTACCATATTGTCAAAGATGGAGGTGCCTAACCTTGTTTAAATAAATAATAGGAAAATTAGGTAGCCTAATTTTGTTGAATGAAGAAATGTTTGGCATATGAGATGAGAACTTGAAGGCTATAAATATGGCTTCATTTCTTCATTGATAATCATCCCAAAAATAGAGAAAAGCTTGTATGAGAAGTTCTTAAGTGAGAGAATTTTGTGGGAAAATTCTCTTGGGTTTGTAATTGCTCTTGTCTTTTGGGTGTGTGAGAAAATTACTGAGAGTGTGGTTGTAACAATTTTCCACATAGTGAATTTTTCTCTGATTGTCTTTTGACAACGAAAATGGTTTTTCTCTAATTTGGAGTTTCCATTATAATGCTTGTGTTGTGTATTATCTAATTCTTTGTTATTTGATATTCTGCTGAGGAAGATCTTGGGAGGGAGAATTTGTGATTATATCATTTTATGCAAATTACTTAACAGTTCTTATTGCCTCTCGTAGTGGCAACCGAGATAAAATCATAGCTCAAATATCTTTAGGAAGTTCACTGATCCTGTCCCGCTGAACATCAACGAGGAAGAAAAGAATTGATGTTTATTTTTTAACAAAATGATATTAGCATAGGAAAATAAAGGAAAAAAAATTAAACAATTAGATCTATAGATTATCAAAGTTTTGTGTTCCATCATATCATCCATACCTCTGCATCTTATGATTCTTCGTAGTGATCTGAAAGCCTCCTTGAATTTAGTTTTTCTATAACTGATGGATTGAAGCCCTAAATTTATTTTACGTTATATTTATCCTAGTAAATTCCTAAGTTGTTTGGAATTAAATATTTTTTTTTATTTTTGATCAATATTCAAATAAGTACTCAGGTTCTTCATTACCTCCTAAAGCTAGTTTTATGCATAATGCACCTAATACTAGAAGCAAAAATAACGCTAACGCAAGATACAAAACAATGTTTTTTTTTATTGTGGAAAATAAGAGAATTTACTTAATAGCTATCACAATTTGTGTTATTATTTATATTTTTAATCAATAAGAGGAGACATTTTATTTACCTTGTCTTCAGAGGAATCTTCATCTTAATCAATAAGAGGAGACATTTTAATCACACTCTTCTCCAAGTCATTTTCAATTTCTCTCTTGCCTTCAATAAGATAAACCCACAAAAAATTTCAAAACTATATAATGTAGTTCATCAGGACCACAAGACACCAAACACATGTATAGTTCATACCACTACAACAAATTTAGGTACAGATCCCTAAAGTTACATGTTAAAATAATAATAATATCTGTACCTAAAGACTTCTAGGTACAATTGGATGTTTTTTTTAAAACAGTGCACATAAAAGTTAAATATCATATAACTTTGTTTTTTTTTGGGACATATTTCCAAAAAAACTTTTAGGTACCATCAACAATCTTTAACATTTAGGTTATGTGTTTATAATATATGTATTATTATATCTGATTTAAGCAAGGGCAAAAATATATTACCGAAAAATATGGTATTTAATATATGTAGGAAATTTTTGTATAGAAAATTATTTTAAAAAAAAAATTGGTACAGTTGATGATTGTACCTAAAAATACCATAAAAAAATTGCAAATGTACTTCAACTTTAAATTAAAAAAATCATATTTGTACTTACAAATAAAAAAAAAGAAGAAATCAAAATATGATATAAAATTCTATACAAAAATTATTATATCATATTTTTAGATGCGGTTGTTGATTGTACCTCAATGCCTACTGTACAGTTGTCAAAAACTTTTGAGTACAACTGATAATTGTACCTAAGAATACCACCTAAAAATAACATTAATGATTGTACATAAAAGTGTCAGCGCTGACTCTTTATTACATTATAGGTACAGCTAGCCTAGAACAGTCGTTAGACTGTACCTAAGATAGTATCTACAAGTAAAATTGGATACGCGAAACAACGACACCTAAAAGCATTTATTATTAGAGTATGTGTACACATATCACAAGCTATTATCAATCTCGTTCTGCATATTGTTCCACATGAAAAACAAATATAATAATTCCAGAATCAATTGACATAATCTATCACACAAAAACCCAATAAATAACGTTGAAGTCAACAAACACTCCAACATAATTCAACGATTATTGCATGTACGTCAAACATTTCTTTTAATATATACGGCGCCTACCAAACATGCTGTAAACCATGCAATTCAATCATAGTAGTTGTTGAAATAATAATTGATATTTGTCTATATAAACAATGTAAATATCTGATACAAATTAAGAAAATATACCGAGAAAACATTTTTTATTTTCTCTTCTGATTATTTCTTCAAATATTGATTTCTTCAAATATTGATTTCTTCAAATATTGATTTCTTCATGGTATCAGAGCCAAGTCGTTGCTTTATACAAATTTAAAACTCTTGTTCTCTAAAACATAGATTTCTTTCTTTGAAAATCCTTACTCTCTTGGGAAAAAAAATCTCAAACATACGTACAAATATTAATTACAAACATCATTTTTGAAGCAATATTTGTCACATCTAATTTTACCAGATTACTCTAAACACAATTCTGAACATTTTGGTAAAATTAGAGTGAAAAAGAAACCTTCACACGTACTTTGAAAGTTGGGTCCATTGTACATCGCGGCCTCCCACGCGCTCACGCGCCCGTAGGTTGAAGATGATGACGTGTCATCCGTCTCTTGATTCCGGCTCGACCGACTGCTTGCTCGGCTCGGATGGCTGGCCTGCCCCATTGCCGTAGAGGCATAGTCGTTCGGGCATGCTCTGTCGCCTCGTGTCACCTTGGCCAGGTGCTGTCCAGTTAATCTGCTCGATTAAACCCGGTTTTCTGCTTTTTCATAGTTTTCCTATTTTTGGCTCTGCTCGGTCCATTTTAAAGGTCTCGAACTCAGGTTTTTTTCCTGCCTCGGATTTCTAAAACCGTTTTGGTTCATTTTTTTCAAGTTTTTAATCCAATTTTGAACCTAAGCATCGGTTTTTTATCCGTTTAGTATAAATATATATATATATATATAACAGAAAAAAAAATTTTAGTTCTAAAATTATTACACCATTTTCTAGTTTCGTTTTCCATAATATCACGACAGAGGTATAATTTCATTACTTAGAGCAATCAACTCCAACCGTTGTACAACCTGGCTCACCGAAGCGTGTGTTTAATGGCCGGAATTGTTCTTCTTGATACTAATTGCGATGTTTCGTCTCAAATAATGGAAATGATATATTAGAGAGAGAAAACTCTCTTATATTCATGACAAAAATTTGCAACCGAAAAAACATCAAACAATTATAATAAGTGGTATGCGTAAAATTAAAAGTGAAGAGATGGATCCTTATATGAATCCGTAAATCATGAAGCGATATTTACGCATACCTATCGCTTCTTGAAATTTGGGTGCTTTGGCAAAAGCATTCTACTGATGACGACCATGTACGGTGTTGTCTTAAACCAAAAGGCATTTACTCATAAAATGGAAAATCACTATCGAGTATTATGGAGAGTTGATCGAAATTTTCCAAGAACTAGACCATCGTGATAAGTGGTCATGAAAGACCTCTAATGATCTAATATCATATCAAGAGTATGTTGAAAGAATAAGGATACATATTTTTCTCAACTTTGGATTAGATGATGAATTTGAAGCAGTTCGGTGGAGAAATTTTGCTAAAAAAAAACTATACCAGATTTAAGGTTGTTCCTCGATTCGACGGAGGTAGACGTTTAATCTCGCTGGAAAAACTGAGACGCTGACGCTCCGCCATGATTTCTAAAAATCGTTCTTTTTCCAATCAAATAACGAAGGGTGGATCGATAAATCATCATTTAAATGTACCCATTGTCATCAAAAGTGGTCATACTAAAGAACGATGTTTTGAACTTGTGGGATATCACATTGGTGGGATCACAACCATGACTCTCGGAAGAAAAACCCACGACAAATGTCTATTGCCACCATTGTCAAACAACAAAAGATCAAAGGTTGCAAACTCCTCAAAGAAATATTGGTAAGATACTTAAAGTTTTTTCTCCTGTTTTTAATAATACATGGATAATTGATTCGGTGCAATTGATCATATGACATTCGATTCTAGACAAATCTCAAACCATCATCACACAAAACTTGTTTGCCAGACCGCCAATGGTAACACAACCCCCAATTGGGAAAGATCTTTGCCTCTACCAAGTACTTTGAATTTAGACTCGCATACTAGTTGCCTCTTGCAGTATAACCTTATATCTATTTCTCAAATAACCACGCTTTATCTTGTTTTGTTATTTTTTGGCCTAACTTTGTGTGTGTTCAAGGACATTCAAACAAAGCAAACGATTGGTCGTGGTGTTAGGCAAGGAAACCTCGCGTATTATTCGACTTGATTCAACAAATCATGCGGTAGAATCGGATCTAACAAGGATGAATCAAATATATGGCTATGGCGTAGAGATTGGGTCATCCTTCTTTTGGATATTTAAAGAAATTATTTCCAAGTTTATTTTTGAGCTTCGATCTTTCTACTTTAAAATGTGATGTATGTAAACTAGCAAAAAGTCATCGTTCCTCATTTCCGTAACTTTAAATAAAAGTCCATTTCCGTTTATGGTTATACATTCTCGATGTATGGGTCCTTCCAAAGTCTCTACTTTGGGGAGGATCACGTTGGTTTGTTACATTTATTGATGATTTTAGTAGAATGACTTGGTCCGTTTAATGAAATCTAAAAACAGGTAAATGTATTATTTAGAAAATTTCATAAAATGGTTCGTACTCAATATAAAACACGATTCAAGTTCTCTACTAGTGACGATGGATGAGAATATAAAAGTTCCGAGCTTCAAGAATATCTTAAAACAGAAGGGATTATTCATCAAACTACTATGGTTGATACACCTCAACAAAACAGAGTTGTAGAAAGAAAAATCGACACTTGGTTGGAAGCTTGTCCGTGGTTTCATTGATCGAAGCTAATATGTCATTATCTTATTGGGAGAAAGCAATAACCTGCTGCATATTTGATCAATCTGGTACCTTCCACCCCATTAACTTCCAAACACCACTACAAGCTATTATCAAGCAATTGTTACCAAGTGTTCCCAATTTACCTCATCGTGTCTTTGGTTGTGTGGCATTTGTACACCTACATAAACAACAACGTAGCAAGTTGGATCCACGAGCAATACGTTGTGTTTTTAAGGATATGCCATACAACAAAGTGGTATCTATGTTATCATCCTCCTACAAAACAAATGATTACCACCACGTGGGTGTTATTTTTCAGCGAAGATACAATGTATTTCTCATCTACACCTGAATTTCAGTGAGTACAACCATCTTTAATTAGACTTACATATAAATTGTTTCTTTATGAAGAAAATCAAATTATATGTGAGGAAAATATAAATAACTTGAATTCAGGATGGTAATAACTCTCAATATAGAAAAGACTCAAGGGAAATGGAATCAAGTCCTCATCAACTTCAAGATCATAAAGCAAGTTCCTTACTACCACAAAGTTGAGTACGAAGTTTCCTTCTCCACAAATTGTCGATATACCTAACCAATCGCTTTGTCGAGAATGTTCCAACTATTGAACCAAATAGAAAAATACTTCCATCACGCCCTAACAAAGGTATTCCTAAAGCCATGTAGCATGAACCCGAGATTTCTAGTAAAGTCAAATATCCTATGAGTAACTATATGTCTAAACATCGCTTTGTCAAAATCAAATGTATCATTTGTGAATCAATTATCTGGTTGTATCTATTCCTAATAGCCAAGTGCAGTGAAGCTTTTAGTCAATTCCCAAATGGAAAGATGCACATGAATGAAGAACTAAGATCCTTAGAAATAAATAGAACTTGGGAACTTGTCGATCATTCACCAACAAAGAAAATTGTTGGATGTCGATGGATTTTTTCAAGAAGTATGAAGTGCTGACATGGTATGATTGAACGCTATAAAGCAAGATTGGTGGCAAAAGGATACACTCGTACATACGGGATCGACTATACGTAAACATTTGCTACTGTAGCCAAAATTAACACTGTTTGAGTCTTGGTATCTCTAGCTACAAATTTAGATTGGCCATTATATCGATGATGTAAAAAATGCCTTTCTACATGGAGATTTAATTGAAGAAGTCTACATGGATTTACCACCAGGAATCAAGAAATTCAAAATCCATGATGAAAAGGTGTGTAAATTAAAAAAATCACTATATGGATTGAAACAATCCCCAAGAGCATGGTTTGGTAGGTTCACAAAATCAATGAAGGCATTTGGCTACAAACAAAGCAATTCAGACCATACTTTATTTCTGAAAAAAGGATATGGTAAGATCACTGCACTTATTGTATATGTTGATGATATGATAGTAACATGAAATGATCTTGAAGAAAGGAAAGCTCTCCAAAGTTATTTTTCCCAAGGAATTTGAAATGAAAGACCTTGGTTCCTTAAAATATTTTCTTGGGATTGAGGTTTCTCGATCAAAAGAAGGAATCTTCTTATCTCAAAGAAAGTATGCCTTAGATTTATTAAAAGAAACTGTATTGCCTAAGATGTCAACCACTAATACACCAGAGAGGAAGGATTAAAGTTATGTATTAAGGTTGATCAAGTTCCAACAAATAAAGAAAGATACCAAAGGCTTGTTGGGGTTGATGTATTTGTACACACACAAGACCAGATTCTATGCTTTAAGTATTGTCACCAATTTATGCATAATTCGAGAACAACATATGAATGCGCTTATTCGTATTTTGAGGTATTTAAAGTCCGCTCCCGGAAAAGGAGTATTGTTTACTAAAAACTCAGAATTCCAAAGAATAGAAGTATATACCGATCTGATTGGCTGGATCAATAAATGATAAAGCGATCTACATCAAAGTTACTTCACTTTTGTAGTGGGAAACCTTGTAACACGGAGAAGTAAGAAACAACATGTCATGTCGTCTGCTTACAGAGGCCGAATACGTAGGTACGGCACTTGGGCTTTATGAGTTCCTCAGGGTTACAATCTCTCCGGAAAGATTTGGGATATCCTTCTAAAGAATCAATTAAGTTATTTTGTGACAATAAAGCAGCATGTGATATTGCTCATAATCTAGTTCAACACGATCGTACAAAAGATGTTGAAGTTAATCGATTCTTTATTAAGGAAAAGTTAGAAGAAAATTTATTGAATTGCCAAAAATTAAGTCGGAAGATCAATTGTCGACATCCTCACTAAAGCAATCTCATATCGAATATTCACAGAAGTTTCACTAAGTTGGGCATGAAAGACATCTATGCACCAACTTGAGGGAAGTGTTGAATTCAACAAACACTCGCAACACAATTCAACAATCATCAGACCGACGCCAAACATTTCTTCCAATATACACTACTACCAAGTACGTCAGAACCATGCAATTCAATCCGCTGTGGTGAAATAGTAATTAATATTTGTTTATATAAACAATGTAAATATCCGATACAAATTAAGAAAATATATTGAAAAAACATTTTTTATTTTCTCTTCTGATTATTTCTTCAAATATTGATTTCTTCATATCACAATAAAAAATATACACCAAAATTAAAGAAATTCTTCAGCATTAGCACAGACTGTAAATTAAAAAAAAAAGCAAATCAGGGAAACACTTCACCCTTGATATTACAAATAGTAAATACCTCTCTTGACGGCTTTGGATGGCGGAACTATAGTAGAAGATGCATCAACCTACATCAGAAAGTAAAAACAACAACAAAAATACAGATCAAAATAAAGACAGGAAGCAAAACACAATAATGAAAATAAAAGATTGAAAATGAATCTCACTTTGAAGGACTTCTTACTGGACTTGCCCATCTCAAAAACGATAAGATTGAAAAGTTACTCTCTACTACAAGTAAACGAAAGACGGAGAAAAAAAGGTGTTGGTACGAGACCAAGAACCCTCTCTAAAACGCTAGATGTTTTAAAATAGTGTTTTGGATAGTCCTGTACATCGGATTTAAACCATTGATTTTATACTCATAAGATTCGATCCGATTATCTGTTCGGATTGAAACATCTTAATCCGCAACCGATTCGATCACCTCTTACATCCGCTCAATCCGATCCGTAAACTATTCGGATGACATCTGATCAATCCGATTAATAAATTTAATTAATTCTATTTTTTATATTTTTAAATAAAAATTTTAAATTTTTACATAAATCATAATATAAAATTATTTTCCTTAAAAAAACATTTAAAAAATAAATAAATATATATTAATTAAATAAATATATATTAATTATATATATATATATATAATTAATTTCGCTCGGATCGGATCAGATCAGATGGTGGATTTCATTACGATTCATCCGATCAGATGAATTGTAATGAAATCTACCATCCGATCCGCACTTAACGGATGGAAAAAATCTCCATCCGATCCGCACTTAACGGATGGAAAAAATCTCCATCCGATTCGACCATCGGATTGAATCAGATGAAAAATCAAAAGGATCAAATCAGATTGATCGGATGATCGGATTTTTTACACACTCCTAATTTTAGGTAGTGCAAAAGATGAAAGATATTTATTTAAAATTATATGAAAAATTATTTAAATTTTAAGATAAAAAATTAAATAATATTATAATAGGTAATTGTTATAATTTAAATGTGAATATAAAATATGATATTATCTTTTTGTATATATATTTACTTTTTATATACCAATTTTTGTTAGAAATTTAAATTAAATATTTAAGTATCACAAATTTATATTTAAAAGAAGATTTAATCTTTAGGATATTTTGAATTCAAAGTTAATATTTTATGTTAATGGTTCTATAAATAGTATCTTTAACAATGTATTAAAAACATGACAATAATTAAAATTGTTTTTCTCTACTATGATTTATTATTTCAATTAAATTTTATAACATTTTATCAATAAAAGAACTCTTACATATTTAAACTTTTAGTAAACACTCTTACCAAAATATTTCTCATCTATTTCAATTTTTTATTCAAAATTTATTGTTTAATCTATGTGAAATAATATTAGCCATATTATATTCGGTGATATTTTGTGGTATAAAAGATAATAAAAAATTATGAAAATTGAATTTATTATATATATATATAATTATAGTATTTTTAATTATAAAATGGATCATGATATTTATAATCATCAATTATAAAATAGACCATAATATTTGTACTCATATATTAATATTCTTACATTTCATTATAAAATTTAACACATATTGAATATATTATTGCATCATTTTAATATTTTATTTTTTTAATCCATTGATTTGATTTTTATTTTATCAATAATATTAATAATTATAATAATACTTGCTTAAATAAAAACTTATATATTATAATACTTAATATATTATCTATTTACAAACTCAGAAAGAATTTTAAATTTTTTCCTTGATTAAACCAATTAATAATTATTTTAATATCTATTATATTTATATTAATAGTATACATATTAACCAAAAGTATGTAATAGTAATTATATTAATATTGTATATATTATATATTATTTAGCTGGTATATTAATATATTTAAGAAAATTATTTAACTATTATATATTAATAAAATATTAATATCACCAGTAACTATTGTTTTCAACGATTGTGTCTAAATATTTTTTTATTTTATTTACACATATATTTAGCATATAGAAGCAAAATGAAAAAAAAAAGACTAATATAGACCCTTTCAACACTTTCATCCTAAGTATATTATTATAAAATACCTAACTTTATCCCAATTAAAACTTTACTTTTCTAGTAGTTTTATCAATTGTTCATCTCTCTATCACTCTTTTTATTTCTTTCATTCATTGTTAGAAGAGAAATTGCAAGTGTTTAGTCGAACGTCTTTCTCACTCTACAACTTCATCACCATCTTCGTTGGCTTGGTCCAAAATGGTCTCATTGGTTCTCTGTCCCACCATGTGTATAATCCTTCTCTCTCTCTCATATGTGTTCTTTGATGATTGAAAGGAAAAAATTTATAGGGTCAGCTGATTTTATAAAACTAAAATTGAAGCTAGCTAGATCCAAAATGAGAATGACTTGGTGAAAGACGAAATTCCCAGCACTCCTTATCTACTTGGATCTTCTTTTTCACATTTACGATATAAATTTCTCCAAATTTCTTTTACATCTCTTATGACTTTATCATAATAATCATTATATTTGCGAACATTTGATATTAATTTGTGAAAGTGTCAAAGAAAGTATAATTGTTATGATCAATTATAGATTTGTAGGTAATTATTGTAAGAAAACTTATAATTTTCGAATTTGTTGATAGGACGTAAAAAAGATATATCCTAAGAATGAAGTGTGAACATTTAGATGATTGTGAATTCGGGTTCTGGCCAATTGTCCACCTTGCGCTCCAATAAATAGAGGTGAATTTTAGAGTGACATATTTATCCAATTGAGTTATAACAATGTTAAACTTGATTATTGATTATAATGAATAGTACTAGTGATGTATCCTTACTTTTTAATGGAAGAATTATTTAATTCAATTTAAGATCACTAGTAAATTAAAATCAAACTAATTGAATAATTGTTTAATTTAATTGGATATATATCTGACTCAGTTTTGATGAATACGTTCAACGGTTCAACGGTTCAATCAGTTAGACAATTATCCAATTTAATTGAATATGCGTCCGACTCAGTTATAATGAGTAGGATTACTAATCAATTAAATTCTGATTAATTGGATAATTATTCATTTCAATTCAAGTATATCTAACGTTGCTCCAATGAGTGGGATCATCGACCGACCAAACTTTAACTAATTGAACAATTATTTAATTCGAACTTATCAAATTAGACAAATATTTAGTTAAAATTAAATCATAATTTGTCAGTAAAAATTAAGATATTTTTGTTTTAAAGTGTCGAATGAAAGGAATTAAATCTTATTTTTGATTAATATAAGTTCATTACATCATATAATCCAAAAAAATAAAATCATATATTTCATTTTATTTATAGCTCCATCTATAATTAGGATTTTTATAATTATATCTATAGTTTTAATTTTTTTTCTTTTCCCTTATCAACAGATTATTTTTATATATATTTTTTATTTTTTAAATGCATACTTATCATAAAAGAAATTTATAAAGAGAAGAAATATAATCTTCCTCTTGTATATATTTTTTCATTTTTTAAATGCATACTATCATAAAAGAAATTTATAAAAGGAAGAAATATAGTCTTCCTTTTTTTCACTTATGGGTACGTATGATAATTAAAAGTAAGTTTTTTTTTTAGTCTTGTTCAATCTTGTTCGTTGCATATTGGGAATGTTGAGTTGAATTGATATTGACCAATTGCAGGAGATTTAGTTGCAAAATGTTACTTCTTCTTCTTCGCATATTGGGAATGTTGAGTTGAATTGATATTGACCAATTGCAGGAGATTTAGTTGCAAAATGTTACTTCTTCTTCTTCTTCTCTTTTTTCTTCTTTCTTCTTCTTCTTTTTTTTTAATAAATAATTAGTTAATGTCTTCTTTCTTCTTCTTTTTCTTTTCTTTTTTAATAAATAAATAGTTAATGTCTTCTTTCTTCTCCTCTTTTTTCTTTTTTCTTTTTTTTCTTCTTCTTTTCTTTTTTAATAAATAAATAATTAATATCTGATTATGGTGATTGATTCTTCTTCTTCTCCTTTCTTCTTCTATTTTTTTCTTTTTTTTCTTCTTCTTTTCTTTTTTAATAAATAAATAGTTAATGTCTGATTATGGTGATTGATTATTCTTCTTCTTCGTATAGCTGGCTAGGCAGCCCCTTTTCTTTAGGAAAATCAACCCTTAACCTAGAAAACACACCTTGTGGCAAGAAACTTCTGATTTAACTGGAGGACAAGCAAGCATATACAGGTAGTATGCCTTCTGAAATATTCAATATGCATGTTGTTGCTATATGTTCTGCAAATGTGCATGCTCTTTTTCTGAATGTGAATATGCGGTCCTATCTGTAAGTCCCTCCTACATTTAAGAGGAAGAAAACACCAATGGTAGGTGCAACCACAAATGGTAGGTGCAACCACCAATGGTAGGTGCAACCACAAATGGTAGGTGCAACCACCAATGGTAGGTGCATCTAATATTGATATGCAATTTTGCCTATAAATAGGCAATGTCTTTGCCTTAGAGAAACATCAACACACCAAACAAGAAGTGAAGCAAAGCAAAGCCAAAGGAACAATTTCCTTTGAAGAAACATAGTGTTGTGTAAGAAAGTGGGAGAGAATATCTTAGAAAAATATTGGGATATTTTTTAAAAGTGTGACAAACAAAATGAAGTTCGAGAAACACTGTGTGACACTTATTTTGGGTTTATCTCAGTTGTTGTATTGCCTCTCACTTTGTACCCATTAATCTTATTAGTGGAAGAAATATTTTGAGTTTGTCCCGTGGGACTTAGCCCAAATTAAAGGGTGAACCACGTTAAATTTCCTGTCATTATTCTACTCTGTTGAATTCATTTTATCTTTAACCGTCAAGGCCCAACAATTGGTATCAGAAATTTCGTCTAGTAAAATTCTTAATATGCTCGTATTAAAGATAGACTCGATCTTCCACATCGAAAAGATTTTATTAGGTCCGTGGCGTATTTATTTACGTAAAAGAAACACAAATAAAAAAAAATGTCAAGTCAAAGGTAGATATTGAGAAATTTAATGGCAATAATAATTTCTCTTTTACGGCAAAGGAGGATGAAAGATATTCTCATTCAAGAAGGTCCATACGGCGTTCGGGAAAAAAGAAAAGAAGATAGCAAACCGTCCACCGAGGAACAATGGGAGGAAATAGATGAAGTTGCGTACTAGTACAATCCGTCTAAATCTTTCAGGCAGTGTCTTGCAAAATATTGAATCAAAAATTGCAAAGATCGCTAAAGAAACAATGGGAGACTCTAGAAAACGTGTACATGTCAAAGAACCTTTGCCAATAAATTTTATTTGTGGAAGGAGCTATATCGATTTATAAGGAAGATAATGTGAGTACGATGCGACATGTTAGCAATTTCAAAAGAAGCTTTCTACTTAGCAAGATTTAATGTGAGTTTTGGCGATGAAGAGAAAGTCATGATGTTGTTGGCATCACTACCCTCATCATATAATCATATCACAACAACTCTGACTTATGCAAAAGACAAGATGGAGTTTGAAGTTGTTGTAGAAGCCTTGTTCTCATATTAGAAACAAAACAAGGAAAGAGATTCAGAAGCACAAGCCCTTATCACAGAGTCTAAAGGAAGGAGAGCATGCAAAGAACAAAACCCGTAAGTAAGAAAGAGGCAAATCAAACAAATTTTCCAATGTTGAATGCCATCACTGTAAGAGGAAGGGCCATATTAAGAAATTTTGTGTGTTCAAAAAGGAACAAGAAACGAACAAAGGCAAAGTAACGAAGGACGACAATGGTGATGATGAGCAAACAAATACCATGTACGAGTTCAATATCGCTTATGATGAGAAGATTTTGTCAATCTTGCATCACACGAGACAGGTTGGGTGATTGATAGTGGTTACGCTTCACGCTACATCGCGTAGAGAATTTTTTCTCATCATACACCCGGAAGTTTTGGTGTTGTTAGAATGGGAAATGAAGGTTCGTCGAAGATAAGAGGTGAAAGGAGACGTTGCTTGGAAACGAGAACGAACCGTGACTATTTCAAGGATGTCGTGCATATTCCAGGATATCTTGCTACCAATTTTGATCTCTGCAAATCGACTTGCAAATGAAGGATATTGTAGCTCCTTCATTTATGACAAATGGAAACTTACAAAAGGCTCCTTTAGTAGCCGTGAGAGGCGACATACAACTTTGTATATAATGCAAGCTAAACTCTCTACCGACACAAGAAATGCCATAGAGAAAGATAATGCAAATGAGCTATGGCATAAGAGACTCACCACACGTGGGTGAAAAAGGTTTGACAAGTCTAGCCAAAAAGAAGATATCGTACTGGAATGGATGAAGTACATTTGGAGAAATGTGTACGTTGCCAACAGAAAGCAAAATAGGGTTGCTTTCAAGAGCTTCCTCCTTCCGCACGAATAATATTTTAGATCCGATTCATTCAGATTTATGTGGACCAATGCCAAAGTCACTTAGCGGTGCTCAATACTTTGTGACTTTCATTGATGATCATTCGGGAAAGACGGGTATATCTTCTAAAGACAAAGGATCAGTGCTAGATGTCTTCAAAGAATTTCATGCCTCGATTGAGAGACAGATCGGTTAAGCTAAAGCAGCATCCATTGATACAATGGTGGAGAATACATCGACCTTTCCATGCTTATTGCAAAAAGCATGGTATTCGCATCAAATGACACCTCCAAAGACACCGCGAGTTGAATGGCTTAGTCGAGAGGATGAATAGAACTTTGATGGAGAGAGTTAGATGTCTACTCACATGCAAAGTTGCTTCAAACTTTTTGGGTGAAACCATACTACGCTTGCACATGTGTTGAATCTTTCACCTTGTACTCCTCTCAAGACGATGGATGTTCCAAATAAAGTGCGGTCAAGAAAGGATGTTTCTATGATCATCTCATGAGTGTTTGGTGCAGCATTTGTTCATATCCCAAAGGACGAGATCCAAACTTGATGCCAAAACAAGACAAGCAGTATTTTTATTGGCTAATTCGAAGATCAATTTGGCTATAGATTTTACGATCCATTGCAAAAGAGATTTGTCAGGAGCCGTGATGCTATATTTGTTGAAGATGAGACCATTGAAGATATTATCAAAATGAAGAAAGATGTTTCTAATTCCAAAGGTGTCTCATCAGATTTGGAAGTAATTCCACCAACATCAGAGCCAAGACAAGTTGGAGAGGAAGACCAGGTTTATCCACCTAACGCAATGAAGATGATGCCCCCATAGAAGGGGTTCTCAAGACGAGGGAAATAATGATGTTCATTATCCGTACCAACACCGCGCTTCTCCTCCACCGAGAAGAAGTGATAGAGTGAGCGCGACCTCTATCTCATATCCTCCATAGTATGTAACTTTCACCGATGGGGAGAACCCGAGAATTATGAAGAGGCTATGGATGGCGAATCCAAACAAAAATGGATCAAGCCACGCAAGATGAGATGAAGTCCTTGACGAGAACAAAACCTTTGGTGATGAAACCCGCCCAAAGGGAAGCAGGCCTTGAAAAATAAATGGGTGTTCGGGGTGAAGCTGTGAAGGACATAGTTCGATCCACGATACAAAGCGATTGGTGAAAAGGATTCAACCAAAGAAAAGGTGTTGACTTTGATGAGATTTTCTCTCCGCCAGAAAATGACATCCATTCAGACCGTGCTAAGGGTTAGCATCATGTCTTAACTTGGAGGTTGAGCAAATGGATGTCAAACCGCCTTCCTACATGGTGACTTGGAAGAAGAGATATACGATACAGGCTGTGAGGGTTTTCATCAAAAGGGAAAAGAAGATTATGTCTCGCAAATTGAAGAAAAGTCTCTACCCAAAACACCAAGACAATGGTACAAGAAGTTCGAGTCTGTATGGGAGCAAGGCTACAAAAAAGACTACTGCACCATTGTGTTTTTGTGCGTAAATTCTCTAATGATGATTTTATTATTCTTTTGCTCTATGTGGATGATATTGATTTTTGGCCTAAATATTTCCGTAATCAACAACTTGAAAACGCAGTTGAGTAAGTCTTTTTCCATGAAAGACTTAGGACCCGAAAAGCTTGATTCTTGGCATGACTATTATTAGAGACAGAGGCGCCAAGAAAATTATGGTTGTCACAGAGAAGTACATTGAGAAAGTACTTCGGAGATTTCATATGAATAAGGCTAAAGCGATTAGTTGTCCTCTTGCTAATCACTTTAAGCTAAGTTCTAAACAGAGCCCTTCTACGTACAAAGAGAAGGAAGAGATGGAAGAGGTTCCATATGCTTCGGCAGCTTGGAAGTCTAATGTACGCCATGGTTTGTACACGTCAGATATCACTCATGCGGTTGGAATTGTGAGTAGATTCTTTCAAATCCTGGAAAGGAACATCGGGCTGCGTTGAAATGGATTTTCGTGTATCTTTCGAGGTTCTTCCAAAATATGCCTATGTTTTGGAAATGATAAACTGTTAGTTGGATACACGTCTGCAGATATGGTCAGACGTGGATTCCAAAAATCCACTTCAGTGTTACCTAATTACATTTGCGTGAGCTGCGGTCAGCGGCAATCAAAGTTACAAAAATGTGTTGCATTGTCCACTACTAAGCAGTAGTTTATAAGAAGAACTAAGCATGTAAAGATTGCTATGGATGAAAAGTTCTTGAAATAACTTGGTTACAACAAAGACAGTTTATCGCTTATTTTGTGATAGTCGAGGTTATTATCCATCTTGGAAAGAATGCCTCCTTTCATTCGAGATCAAAACATATTGATGTGAGATATCACGGATTAGGGATGTAATGGAGAAGAAGCTATTACAACTTGGTAAGATCCATACGTAAGAAAATGGATCGACATGTTAACAAAAATTCTCCCGAGACAAAATTTTGAATACCGTCGTTTAGTCATTGGATTGCTGAGTTCTCATGTAGTCGGGAGGAGATTTGTAAGTCCCTCCTACATTTAAGTAGGAAGAAAACACCAATGGTAGGTGCAACTACAATGGTAGGTGCAACCACAAATGGTAGGTGCAACCACCAATGGTAGGTGTAACCACAAAAGATGGTAGAACCACCAATGGTAGTAAGTGCAACTACAATGGTAAAAGCATCTAACATTGATATGCAATTTTGCTCTATAAATAGGCAATGTCTTTGCCTTAGAGAAACATCAACACACCAAACAAGAAGTGAAGCAAAGCAAAGCCAAAGGAACAATTTCCTTTGAAGAAACATAGTGTCAGGTGTAAGAAAGTGGGAGAGAATATCTTAGAAAAAATATTGGGATATTTTTCTAAAAGAAAGGTACAAAATAGTGAGTTTGGGAAACACTTGTGTGACACTATTTTGGGTTTATCTCAATTTGTTGTATTGCCTCTCACTTTGTACCCATTAATCTTATTAGTGGAAGAAATATTTTCGGAGTTTGTCCCGTGGACTTAGCCCAAATTAAAGGGTGAACCACGTTAAATTTCCGGTGTCATTATTCTACTCTGTTGAATTCATTTTATCTTTAACCGTTGTGCCCAACACTATCTGGTTCTTTATGTTGTCGAAGGCGACATTTTGTGCAGTGCCCACCAGGCTTGTTGCGGAAGCATTTTGAAAAGCTTATTCAATGTGATCCTCGCTTCAACTATTTAAGCCAAGACATTATTTAAGACTGTTAAATTTGGGCCTAACTCCATCTCAAAACCCAGGTTGTGAGATGGAGGATTGCTCTTGTTTATATGCGCAGCGTGGGCGCGATCCCTAATCGATGTGGGACTTTAACACTCCCTCGCATCGGCGAGGTCTGCTTGAGGCCGACGGGGATGTTGAGCTTATGGAGCCCAGTGGCGGAATGCATCACTACCGATGGCGGAATGCATCACTTCGCGGTGGCGAAACAAGCAACGACCGGATAACCTGCTACGATATCATGTTAAATTTGGGCTAACTCCATCTCAAAACCCGGGTTATGAGATGGAGGCTCTTGTTTATATGCGTAGCGTGGGCGCGATCCCGGTCGATTTGGGACTTTAACACTCCCACTCGCATCGGCGAGGATCATCCCTTGAGGCAGACGGGGATGTTGAGCTTATGGAGCCCAGTGGTGGAATGCATCACTCGGTGGCGAAACAAGCTGCAAGCCGGTTAACCTGCTTTGATATCATGTTAAATTTGGGCCTAAATCCATCTCAAAACCCAGGTTATGAGATGGAGGCTACTTGTTTATATGCGACATGGGCGCGATCCCCAGTCGATGTGGGACTTTAACACTCCCCCTCACATCGGCAAGGGTTTGTCCCCTTGAGACCGACGGGGATGTTGAGCTTATGGAGCCCAAGTGGCGGAATGCATCACTCATCAGTGGCGAAACAACTGCACCGACCGGTTAACCTGCTCTGATACCATGTTAAATTTGGGCCTAACTCCATCTCATAACCTTTAAATTTGGGCCTAACTCCATTTCAAAACCCAGGTTATGAGATGGAGGACTGCCCTTGTTTATATGCGCAGCGTAGGCGCGATCCCCAGTCAATGTGAGACTTTAACACTCCCCTCACATCGGCAAGGGTCTGTCCCCTTGAGACCGACGGGGATGTTAAGCTTATGGAGCCCAAGTGACGAAATGCATCACTTACCAGTGGCGAAAGAACTGCACCAACCGAGTAACCTTGCTTTGATACCATGTTAAATTTGGGCCTAATTCCATCTCAAAACCCAGGTTGTGAGATGGAGGATTGCCTTTATTTATATGCGCAGCATGGACACGATCCCTAGTCGATGTGGGACTTTAACATAGAGAAGTCATATTTTGAATGCAGATTTATGATACCAGATTATCAAAATGAGCTTTGTCATGGGTTTGATATGAAGAGAGATGCCAAACCTTCCTTCATTGGATTACAAGATACAGTGTCATCTGGTGGTCAGTCATCCTCAAGAAATGATGTGTGTCAGGAAATTCATTCTCTTAGCCCAGGTAAATTTATGACTCTGAAAATCAACGTGATGGTATATGTGGTGGTAAATGCCTGTGTGTTATCTAACATTCTATGGATTAACAGTAGCATATATTCAATGATCATATTCAAGTTAATTTCTTTTTTATGAAATGAAGTTGCTTTTAGTGCCATAGCATTTCACCCTCTGATCTCATTCCAATGCCCCTTGATGAAGGCCTGAAATTGTTTCTTTAGGCCCATATGAAGGCCTATCATTTGTAATTTAATTCTGTATGTGAGCAGATAAACTTTTCTCCATTTTGACAGTTGTGTGTTATCTATGGAGAATTGTTGCATATGGAGTGCGGACTATCATTAATGGTGGCAGGTACTTGGGAT
Source organism: Hippophae rhamnoides (assembly GCA_033030585.1). Classification (NCBI taxonomy): domain Eukaryota; kingdom Viridiplantae; phylum Streptophyta; class Magnoliopsida; order Rosales; family Elaeagnaceae; genus Hippophae; species Hippophae rhamnoides. The sequence goes on along the minus strand of CM065437.1, from coordinate 22,477,295 downwards.
TTTCAGTTCATTCTCATGTTGGTATGGGTGTGTGTCATCAATGTTGTATTGCGTTGACAAGTTCTCATGTCATTGTTGAAATTAAGAGCTCTAGAGCTGAGAACTCAAAGTTAGTAACAAATTGGACCAATTAAAAGTGCCTGGACTCCATCCATCAATGTCAATTAGTGATCTAGTTAGCCACATTGGAAATTGCCTTTATGAGAAAATGAATTCTGCCAAATCCCATTCTTTATTAGGAAAATAAGCAACATAGTAAAAACATTATGGAGGAGATTACTCGGTACTTGCTTAGCAACTCTCAATTTTTGTATACCTCCAACGATCAAGCCCTGATGAAAAAAAAGTGATTTCCTTCTGCAGAAGGATTCTTATACAGGTCAAAACTTATGTGCCAATATCGACGACTGTAACATTGGTGCAGATAAAATTGTTGTTAATGATTCCACTTCTACATTAGCATATGAGAGCAAGGTTTCTCCAGGTTTTGTAGCATCTACTGGCGAAAAGAATGACATTATGGACTGCAAGCAGGCTCAGTTAATGTCAAGGAAGGATTCGCATGGAGGGCAGCTTCTTACTCCTAGAATAGCATCTTTACCACAGCTTCTTTTAACTTGTCACATGATTTTGATAATCAAACTAGAGACATTCTTAACAACTCTTGTAAACAAAAACATGAGGATGAAGATGTACTCTTGACCTGGGTGTGAAATGACTGAAGGTTGTTACTGAATCAATGTATAGATTCGGAGTTTGATTTTTGTGTTGACATGTAACTTATGTTACATGTTGTTATGCTAATCTGACGAGGTAATAATGTTTTAGTAGAAATGCAGATCCAATTTGATGAAAGATTCAGTATTATTTCAACAGTAGTTTACAAGAGTACATGTCAATCACCTTAAATTATAACATTATCTGACTTGATGAATTATATATTTTAAATTAATAAATTAAAAAAATACAATAAAAAGACATTATATAGCTTAGAAAAAACACATTCTTACTTTTCTTTTTAAGATATTTTCTTAATATAAATTTAAATTTTTTTTAGTACTTTTATAATAATTTTTTTTACATAATTAACTTAATCTTATTTTAAATTTTAAATTGAACATAATTAATAAATTCATTGAAAAAAGTCAATGATATTTTTTTTATTTACAAATAAAAATAAAATTTAAGTTAATAACACAAATTAGAAAAGAATTATATCGTCTATAATAAATATAAGAAAAAATAAATAGTTATGAATATGATGAGATTTAAATTTTGATTTAATAAATTTTAAATAATAATAGATAAATTTATGAAAATGATAAGAGAAAAAGATAAAGATTTATAAAATATGAGAGATCAAAATTTTAAAAAATCATAATATAATTTTTTTAAATAAATAAAATTAGAAAAATATGTTAGAATGTGTGATTCTTTTAGTTCTAAAATTATATTTTTTAAAAAATTTAGATTTAGATCGATCCTATCTAAATCGATTTATGAATTTTTGTCATGATACAGCTTTATTCGTATCGATCTTGTACGTAGGTTATAATCTAATCCAATTAAAAAAATATATGATTTGATCCGATACATAATAAATCATATGAGAAAAAAATCATTAAAGCTTCAATCGAATTGGTTTTTTTGATATCCTTGTGTTTTGATGCTTTTGATGTTAACATAACTTTGTTACTAATTAGTCTTTTAAGATGTTATATTTTGATATAATTATATCAATTCATTTATAAATATTAAAATTAATGTAAAATTAATAACATAAAATTATTATTTTTCTACGTTAAATTCATCAAAAGCTTTTTAGACTCCACACGTTGGACTTACAAGTGACAAACCATTGTTAAAAAGAATATTATACGTGCAATTACGCACTTTTATAATCCTTGAGATATTGGATCATTTTCATCTCGCAAAATTTTTTTTTCCTTTTGAAATAAAAGGTTGGGCATGATTAGCAAAAACAAGGAAGCATGTTAATCTGATAAATATTAATCAACACACATGTGTCCAATCAAATCTTACAGTTTATTTTTGAGTTTGTGTTAATCATGTAATCTTAATTTTAGCCGCAAGTTGAGCAAAGTAGCCTTTTGATAAATTTCACAAGCATATTAATCAATGGCAACAGCAAAAAAAAAAAAAAAAAGTACATAAACATATTAATCAGAGCCATATAACTGTTCTTAGATAATAATTTCGTTCACTTTAGGCCGAAAGTTTATGTACAGTATTTTTTAGTTGGTAGGAAAAATTAAAAATTATAAAAATAAGATAAATTTTAAAATTTACAATAATATTTAATGTGTTTTAATTAAAAAAAATTAAATATTAAATAATTTTAATTTAATTTAAAAAATATTTAATTAAATAAATTTTAAAATAAAATAACGTGTTAGATTATTTTCAATGATAAAAATATATGAAATTAAATTAAATGATTTATTTTTATCATTTGTTTTTTTGGTGGGAACTCTTGTTTCATCATTTATGTCGATTGTCAACGTAAATAATTTTTTTGGGGGCTAAACAAAAGTTAATTCACTCATTGAGAGGCTCGAGTGCTCACATCTAATGGCAATCCAAGAAAAAATAATCGAACAAAAGCTAATATTTAATTTTTTTCTTGAAAATATTCATCCTATATACATCATTAATGAAATTCAATTCTTGGAAATTTGAGTATTTTAAACTAAGATTATTCTTAGCGGTATATATTTTTAGGATAAATCACTAATTTGATAAATTTGGTATACAACTTCTCTAATTTCATCAATGTCGTAATGCAACTACTTTAACTTATCAATGTGATACTTGATCAACTCCTTTAATGTGACCAACTTAATACACTTAAAATTTTTGGATAAATAATATTAAAAAAATTATGATATTAAATTAGTAAAATTAATCAAAATAATTTTTGTGAAATAAAATAAAATTTTTAACAAATTATACTTTGAACCAATTAATTTAAATAAAATACTTAATCTACTTAGCTTAATATACTTAGTTTATTACTTATGTTTTAATTCTCTAAAATGACTTGTGTTTAGCACATGAATAGAGTTGCATATGAGTAACATGTGTTGGTTGTTATGTGTGTCAATAATTATGAATAGAGTTGCATATGAGTAACATGTGTTGGTTATTATGTGTGTCAATAATTATGAGCGTGAGTGAGAAGATTCTTGTTTGTGCACGTGGGTGCAATTTAGTTTTTTTAATGATTGTATTTTATTGATTGAGTTGAGCTCTTGTTAATGAAAATGACATTTTTAAATGGAATTTATGTTATGTTGTTTATAGCTACTACGCCAAATTGGTATCAACTTAGGCTTTCCCTAAGCTTTGATGGCTAACAATTCTAGAAATGGTCGTCACGATGTAGACAAAGATCTCATCATTGGAGTTATATGTCAATTTTACTCAGTTCAACAAAGATGTAAAGCAAATTTTGGAACAATTTTGTCGCAATAACACACCAGTTGATGGCATAAATCAACAAAATATTGAGCGAGTTTTATCTCGACAACAAACACCGTTGAACAACCAAATATCCTATGGGTTTCATAGGGGACGAGGAAGGGACCGTTAAAACTAACGAGTGCAACAAGAAGGATTCCTTAAAGAAGAAGAGATATTAGCATATGATAATAAAGTTCATGTTGAACCATAATATGACAAGAAACAAAACCATTTTCAATCAAAATGTATTAAAAATAACATACTTGAATTCTATAGCAAAATTATCATAGAAGAATACCTTGATTGAGAAACTATCATTGATAGCTTCTTTGATTATCAAGAAATTCCATATGACAAGAAAGTGAAGATGGTTGCTTATAAGTTGAGAGGTAGTGCCTCGTCATGGTGGCAAAGAATCCAAATTACACATAGGCATATGGATCAAGTACCAATCAATTCTTGGGATAGACTAAAGATGTTGATGAGGAACACTTCATACCAGAATGACTACAAATAGATTTTCTATAAACAGTTTTTGGATTGCTACCAAGGAGAAAAATCTATGATTGAGTATGCCAATGAGTTTCAAAGGTTGAATTCCAAAAAAAGCTAGATTGAAGAAGGCTTATTCAAAGTATTGAGGTTTGTAGTTAGATTACATGAACCTATTAGAGATAAGCTTGACACTAGAGCTACTCTAACTCTAATGGTGTGTTTTGTTGGAGAGAATGGAAAAGAATCAAAATTGATTCATTCTATTTGTGTTTTTGGTTGGGCTGAAAAAGGAGTCACGAATGGAATCGTGATTCCTTCATCGATTCCTAAAGGAGAAGGAATCGTGATTCCTTCTCCCCCCTTTAGGAATCATGATTTCATTCCATCTCAATTTTTTCCAATTTTACCCTCATCTCCAATATAACCTTAAACTCAAATCCCAAATTCCAAAACCCAAAACCCTAATCCTTAATCCTAAAATCCTAAATCCTAAACCCAAAACCCTAAATTTCTAAATTCCTAAACCCTAAAACCTAAACCCTAAACCCTAAACCCTAAACCCCAAACCCAAAAACCTAAATCCCAAAACCCAAAATCCTAAATCCCAAAACATTAAACCCTAAACCCCAAAATCCTAAATTCTAAACCCTAAACCCCAAATCCCAAACCCAAAATTCCAAATCCCAAAACCCAAAACCCAAAACCCAAAACCCAAAACCCCAAATCCCTAAATATTAAACCCTAAACCCTAAATCCCAAATCCTAAAACCCTAAACCCTATTTAGAAAAATAATGATTTTAACCTTAAACCTTAACCCACAATATGATCCTAAACCTTAAACCCTAAACCCCAAATCCCTAAACCCTAAATCTTAAATCTCAAATCCTAAAACCCTAAACCCTAAATCCAAAATCCTAAATCCTAAAACCCTAAACCGTGTTTAGAAAAATAATAATTTTAACCCTAAACCTTAACCCATAAATATAATCCTAAACTCTAAACCCAAATCCAAAATCCCTAAACCCTAAATCCCAAATCCCAAACCTTAAAACCCTAAACCCTATTTAGAAAAAATAATAATTTTAATAATAATTTTTCTTTTTAAGTAATATTTATTTAGAAAAATAATGATTTCAATAATATATTTTGTTTGACGAAAAAAATAATAATTAAATAATATTATTTAAACTTTATTGAATATAAGGGTATTAAGGTAATTTATAATTTTTTATATTCCATTCCAGTGGCAAACCAAACATCGTAATATTGATTCTTTCTTTGATTCCAACGGTCAAACTAAACAATATTGTTTCCTTTCCATTCCATTCCCATTCTCATTCTGATTTTGATTCCGATTCCATTATGTGAACCAAACGCCACCCAATAGAATGCTACTAAATTTAAGTGTCAACTGACTAGGCAAATGAGAGCTTCCTATTTCAGAAAACCTACTTATGAACAATACCCAAACAAGCTAGAATTTAACCTCTCTCTATCACCTTCTTAAAATCCTATAAGAACCCAAACCAAAGTGCCCAATGCCACAACAATACCCCAGGGAATTTTGGAAAACAACCTATGATACAATCTTCCACTAAAACTAACTCCTATGTCAAACCTCTATCCCCAAAATGTTTTTTAAGTGTCACTAACTTGGCCATAGATCCAAGGAATGCTCACATAGGAAAACTGTCAATTTGATTTAGAAATAAGAAGAACATAAAGAGGGGTATGAAGATGCTTATACTAATAATTTTAATCCTAACGAACTAGATATTTAGAATGGAGATAATGGGGAATAACTTGTGTGCATATTGTAGAAAATTATGGTTCGTACCTAAATAGCCTAAACATATAGAGAAATGCAATTTTCAAAAAAAGATGCATAATCAACAAGAAAGTATGCAACAGAATTATAGATAGTGAGAGTGGTGAAAATGTAATCTCCAAAGCACTTGTCAAGGCACTGGGTGTGTTAATCGAACCCCATCCTAAACCTTATAAAATTGGATGAATTAAGAAGGGTATTAACACTAAGGTGATTGACATTTGCAAGGTTCTATTCTCGATTGTCAACCATTATCAAGATGTTGCTACATGTGATGTAGTTGACATGGATGCTTGTCACATATTACTAAGAAAATGATGGAAATTTGATGTTAATGTAGTTCACCATGGTAAGGAAAATGATTATTTGTTTTCATGGAAGGAAAAAAAGAGTAATGCTTAACTCTCTTCCTAAAACAATATTTACTACCCTTAGTAATGGTAACTAGAAGAAAAAGAAGCTTTTAGTGACTTTAGCAAGTACGACATTTCATAGAGATAAAGTATTTCAAAGAAATACTAATATTATTGCATAAAGAGTTGGTTGATCCATTCCTATAACCATTTAATCACTACTAGATGAATTGAAATACTTATAGCCTGAGGAACCATTTAATCACTAGTTGAACTACCTCATTTGAGGAATATTCAGCATCACATTGACTTCATCCCTGGTGTCAAGCTCTCTAACATACCACACTATAGCATGAGTCATACAGATCATGAAATTTTACAATCAATTATAGATTAACTCTTACAAGAGCACCACGTGACTGAAAGCTTGAGTCCCTATGTTGTGCTAGCATTACAAGTCCTAAAGAAAGATGGAATGCATTGCATGTGCATTGATAGTAGATCAGTATCATAGTCAAATATTGATTTTCTCTTCCCACACTCGAAGACATGTTAGACAAACTTGATAGTTCTTCATTATTTTCAAAGCTTGAATTAAAAAGTGGCTATCACCGTATACAAATCAGGCTTGGAGATGAATGAAAGACCATATTTAAAATAAATGAAATAATATATCAGTGGAAAGTCATGCCATTTGGCTTTTGTAATGCCCTAAGCATCTTTATGCGCTTGATGAACGAGGTTCTTAAACCCTTTTATTGGAAAATATGTTGTTTATTTTGATAATATTTTAATATTTAACAATAGTCCTAAAGAACACTATACATATTTGAGAAATGTGTTGGGAGCTAACAAGTTATTTCTTAATTTTAAAAAATGTTCCTTTATGAAAAATTGTCTACTATTTTTGGGCTTCATTATAAGTGCTCAAGGCATCACAACTGACCCAAAGAGATACAAGATATACATGAATGGCCAAACCTTAATATAGTGTATGAATTTCAAAGTTCTCATGGCCTGGTAACATTTTGTAAGAGGTTTGTTAAAGGATTTAGTTCCATAGCTACTCCTATTACATATTTTTTAAAGAAAAGACAACTTTAGTTGGGGACAAGATCAAGCTAAGAGCTTCAAGTTGATCAAAGAAAAATTGATTTCGGTTCCTGTGTTGGCTTTATCTAACTTTGACAAAAAAATTGAAGGTGAGAGTTATACTTATGCCTAAGGCATTAAGGTAGTTTTAATTTAGGAAGGAAGCTCCATAGAGTACATTAATGAAAAGCTAAGTGATGCATGTTAAAAATGAAGCATCTATGAACAAGAGTTTTATGCAATCATTTAAGCCTTAAAGCATTGGGAGCATTACTTAATACAAAGAGAGTTTGTACTACAATTCATCAACTCTTAAAAGAAAATGAGCAAGATATACATCAAGTAGGGACTATTTTTTTTTATAGAAATTCAACTATGTTTTTAAACATAAGATTAGTGCTAAAAATAATGTAGTTGATGATCTTAGTAGAAGATGGTATCTCTTAACTATCCTTCAAACTATCATCACTAGCTTTCAAACTTTGAGGGAGCAACTACTTCAAGAACTACATATATGAGGTCTTACTCCTTATATAGGGAGAGCTAAAACACTGGCATTATTAAAAGATAGGTACTACTTGCCAAGAATGAGGTAATATGTCATTAGATTTGTCCAGAGATATGACACCTGCCAAATAGCAAAAGGTACATCCCAAAACACTAGCCTCTACACTCCTCTTCTTATCCCAAATTCTATATGGGAAGATATAAGTATGGATTTTGTGCTTGGTCTAACTAAGACCCAAAGACACGTTAATTCCATATTTGTGGTGGTTGATAGATTTTCAAAGATTTCCTATTTTATTGGATGCAGAAAAACTTTTGATGCTAGTAATGTAGCTTACATGTTCTTTAAGGAAGTAGTCAAGCTTTATAGGGTACCTAAAACACCTCATGGGGTACCGAAGACAATCATCTGGAATCAAAATGTCAAGTTAACTAGTCATCTATTGAGAGAACTATAGAAAAGACTCAACACATCCTTGCATTTTAGCAATGCTTATCATCCCCAAGCTGATGGGAAAACTAAAGCTATGAATGATACTTTAGGTAACATGTTTCATTTTATGTTAGGAGACAAACTAAAGCAATGTGATATAGTACTTAGCCAAATGTAATTTGCATACAATAGCATGATAAACAAGAGTACTGGCAAGGCTTCTTTCGCAATTGTGTACACAAAGGTTCCCAATTTCCCATCTGATATAGTTAACATTCCTTGTTGCAAGAGCCAATAGCTCACAATTTAGTACAACATTCTCAACAGTTGATTAAGGATGTCAAACACCACCTTACTACTAGGACTATAACTTATCAGACTCAAGCTTATAAACAATAGAAAGAAAAAAGTGTTCAAAGAAGGTGATTTAGTTATAGAGCATATCACTAAAGCTCGTTTTCCAGTGGGCAGTTGAGCTAAGTTACATGCAAAAAATTTGGTCCAATTTGAATTCAAAAGAAACTAGAAGATAATGCATATCTTCTTACAAATTGTCATTTCTCTCCAACATGTAATGCCAAAGATTTGTATGAGTATCATCCATCGGATGGAATTCATGTGCCCATAAAAGATTCGAGATCAAATCTTTTTCAAGATAGAAATAATTAATGCAATGTTTCAGCTCATTAACTTAAATAAAATACTTAGTTTACTAAGCTTAATATACTTAACTTATTACTTACGTTTTAATTCCCTAAAATGACTTGTGCTTGGCACATGAATAACATGTGTTAGTTGTTATGTGTGTTGACAGTTATGCACGCGAGTGAGAAGATTTATATTTATACTCATGTGATGGTCTTGTTTGTGGGCATGTGTTGGTTATTATGCGCACAAATCAGGGGAAAATTGATTATTGTTATAAATCAATCATGGATCATGAGTGCAATATAATTAAAACGATTGTATTTTTTTATTGAACTTAGCTCTTGTTAATGGAGATGACATTTTCAAATAAGAATTTAATTTTGTAATAAAATCATTTTCCAATTAAATATATTTAAGAACTTTGTTAATTTTTTTAGTAAAAACTACTATCTCATTCGTTCACCTTATAGTTTCTATTATTTTTAAGAATTTTTGTTAATTTTTTTAGTTCATTAATATTTAATAAAATTATTAGAAAATGATACATCACTTAAAATTAAATTTCAAGTAATTATCCTATTGTTTGATAAAAAAGAAAGAATGTTAAATAGTTATTTTTTGTTATATTTATTCGCAGAAAAGTATTGAAATTCAACACAGATTCACAAACCATTAAGCTAAATGTATTTTTTAACAAATCAAAAGTTAAAAAAAACTTAATTTGTCCATAAAATAATGTTAAGGAAAATACTATCAATCATAAATATATAATATATCTTTTAGCAAAGAATTTTTTTTGAAATAAATCTCTAATAAAATGATTATATTATTAATAAATATAATTATATCCATAAAATTATACTAATAAAAAATTGCAAAATTATTAAGATTATGATAAATTCTTAAAATATAGTAGTTTTTTTATTGTAAATAGCTAAATCAAATTATTAATATTAGGGGAAAATAATAGTAACCAAAACATTTACATATAGGTTGGAAATGGTGCATATGTCAATTGGGTTTTTTTTTTAAAGGTATGTCAATTTTGAATGTAATAAAGCATGTTTTATTTTTATTTTTGAAACATACATTTTATTAGATTATTTTTACGTACTTTTTATTAGATATTTATTTGTTAAATTTTTTTATATAATTTTATAAAATTAAAATATCATATCATTATATATTTTAAAAATAATAAATAATTTTTTATTGAAAAAATATAATTATCTACTTCGCCAAAGGAGAACGACAAATGAAAGAAAAGGGTAAGATAAGATATGTGCATGTAGCTATTCAAGAAACTATATATACATGACATATTATTAATAATACATATGTCATAATATTTTAATACAGCATAATTCGTTTTTTTACTCTGTCACACAAATTTCCATTATAAATGAGAACAAAAATGCATGATATCATCACGAAGATTTTCTTTGTTTTGCTAAGCTATTCATGAATATTTACAGAGTTATTAGGTAAAGCTCGTAAATAGCATGAATAAAAGAACAAAATTTGTGTATATAGTTTTTTTATTGTATTATTATATCAATTATAATTATTCCATAATTTATGTAATAAAAAATATTATTTATAAAAAAATGTTATTTGTAACATGATATTGTGACTTGTTATTGTGACTTTTTAACACAGATGTTAATTAATATGGGGTGGTAATTTATGTAGTAATTTATTTAATCGAAACAAATCCGAATTATAGAATTTAAATTGAATATGAATCGAATTAAATTTAAGTTAAAATTATACAAATTCAAATAATTCGAAAAAATTGAGTTGAGTTCGATCTAGCTCGTTAACTCGAAATAATTTAAAAGAAAAAGATATAACACGTAAATGTTATATCTTACGCGTTAGGTTAAAAATTTAAAATTAAAAAAATACATATATTCTTAATTCTCAATTGACTAAGTCTCATACCAAACAACTTCTTTTCTTGCAACAACCTTAAGTACATCATTATTTTACTCTTCTTTACCCGTAATTTTACGTCTATTAAAGCATCTTAAAGTATATTTCGTGTCACCTTAAAATGATTATTTTTTTGCATGATCATTATGTGTGGTCAGTTTTTGAGGAACTTATTTGTTTAATTTTACTAATATATTTTGTAGTTTAATGATTGGGGGAATTTTTTTTTAAATTTGGAGCTCTTTATTTAAATTATGAGTTTTAAAAAAAACACTAAAGTTTCTGACTTTGCCAAACTTATTTAGAAATAAACTTATTACTTTAAAAATTAACTTTCTTTAGCTTATGTTTATGATTGTTCATGTTTTATATTAACTATTTATTGTAATATAATAGGTGTGTTAGGAGTTATATTATCTCCTAAACTCTGTTATATACGTAAATTATTCATTCAATTTTGATTTATCATTTATTTAAAAAAGAAATTGTAATATTATTTTTCTTATTTTTGATATTCTATGTAATGATGTTTGAACCAACGAGTTTCAATCATTAAACGTTTTTGAATTTATGAAAAATATGTTTAATTAACTAAAAAAACAAGTAATTAACTATTCAACTAGTTTGTAACAGGTTTAGCTAATTCATTTGTGTTTAGTTTGTATTCGAAATTACTTTTTAAATTTTAATTAAACTAGTTTTAGATTAATTTAAATTGGGTTAGTTGGAATTGACTTAAATCGAATAAATTACATGTTTAATAATTAATAAGTTGCAACTATACATGAATACATATAATTTTTTTAAAATTAATTATAATTATTTTATATTTATAAATATATTAGACTTTTTTTTTATTGAATAAGTTTTATTAAAAGAATTTATAATATCAAAAATAAATAAATTTAAATCTAAAATCTAAATATTTATATCACGAGTTTGAGACCGTGTTTGTGAATCCCATTCCAACAACTGACATCTTTAACTTTTGTATGGTATAAATAAATAAATAAAAACCCACCAAGTAAATGAATCTTATTATACAATGGAAAAGGAAATAATAATTCAAATTCTTTTGTTATTATTGTTTTCTTCTATTGCGAGTTCAACTAGTTTTAGTATCGAAAACTGCAATTTGCATTAGATTTTTATGGAGTGCGATCGAGATTCCTATGTGAAAGCGTGTGGGTTTCCCCAAATCGGACTCACTTTTAAGTATATCGTTTAAAAATTAGGCGACTGTCGAGTATTTAGACGCAGTATTTAAACTGTTAAAAAAGAAAACTAAACTTGAATCTTAGACGAGAACCGCAAGATTAGTTCCTAATGTCCACATCTTTATCTCTGTGTTATTTTTTTTATTACTTATCATAATAAAATTTAATTTTTTTATTAATTATCTTAATAAAATTTATTACTAAATTAAGTGAGAGTTTATGATTATAACTAATAAAAAGTAAATATAAATAAAGATAAAATAGTAGTGAACATGTCTAGAATTTTATAAGCTTATATTTGTAATAAATTTTTATTATAATTGGATTATGTGTCACATATTTTATTTTTATATTATTGTAAACAAACTTTTAAGATTTTTTAAAAAATAATACATTAAAATTTATAAAAAATAACATCTTAATAATATCGAACATGATTCGATTGGATGTGAGATTTTTGTTGTATTTGTGCTACGTGTTAGCTTTTTGTGTATAAAACATAATATATATTATTTTATTTAATGCTTTATTTTCTTTTGTGTAAGGTTGGTCACTATTAATCAATTATTCACCCACGTACATAATTAAATATATTTTATATGCAAGTATATTTACACACATCACCTGATTGGTTTTGGTAGTGTGTATGTTAAGTAGAGTATTGATTTTCGATGAGTGAGCGTGCGAATAAGCTGACATTTTTACTCGTAATTTTTGGCTTGTTTTTGGTGCAAATATTTATGAGTAGTATTCGACATATTGTAAAAATAAAAAAAATATAGCTTTTTAGCAACTTATCACCAAGCTCACCACCATCCTTGACAAGATGGTTGGCGAGCAAGGAGATACCGAAACCAAACCCTATAAATATCTCACTCATTTCTCTCTTTTTTGCCTTTGTTTAAGAGCTAAAACTCTATCAAAATACACATTGAGATTTATATTTAATTTTAAAATTACTTTAAAGATCTTATATTAGTGAGTCGTTTTTGTGAGTTTAGTAATGAAATCGTAATATAGGTGAACTCGTGGTTTTATTGTGTATCACTTGTATGCTATTTAATATTAACAGTGGATTGTGTGTCATGTAAGGTTTTGAGTTGGTGCATTTATTGTTATTGATCATTGGTTTTCAATTATATCACAGTGTTAGTTATGGAGGACAATCGTATTCTAATGTTTAATGCAACAATTGCAAAAACAAGTGAATAGCAATACTAGTCGATTTGGATGGAAGTCTTTACTAATAAATATAATAGTAGTTTTACTATCTATTAATGTTATAATTTGTTTACTATTTAATAAATTATTTATTGTTGAGCGGTTATCGTAACTAACTCAAGATGTTATTATATAAATATGGTTTTTATATGATTTACCTCATCATATTAAGTATTATGCATGATCTAAGTTTGTGTTAGTAAAATATAAATTTAAAATATGTATATTTTAACATATTTTTAGTTTAAATTTTAATTAATTTTTTTTTATTATTTACTTACCTTTTGTTTTATATATAATATCTGTTATTAATTTTTTTTTGTTTTTAATATTATACTGCTTGTATTTCTGTTGTGTTAACTATATAAATGTTATATTATTATGTTTTATGAGTGATTTAAGAATATTTCAAAATTTTAAATAATTATAATTTATTTTAAATAATATTTAATTAAATTAGATTTAAAATAAAATAATTTCATAAATGTTTTATTAATAAAAAATTAATAGGGGTATATAATTCTTTTTCCTATATTTTTTCATCATTGACAGGAGGAAAAAAAATATCTACAGCTACCACTCTTGGTCAAAAGGTTACTAAGTATAACAAATTTATATATTTTTATAATCAATTAAATATTGATTTAACATGTTGATCGAGTTATTATTAAAAAGAAAAAAACAAGCTGATCAGACTAATTAGAGAATATCTTTAAGTTCTGAAGGGATTAATTTTTCGATGATTTATAACATAATAGTTTAAGAAAATTGATACCCTTTTCAACAAATTATTACTTTTTTTAAATATCTCTCAACGAATAATTCCTAAAATATAGCATTTTATGATAGTAGATATTTATTATTAAATTTTAAATTATTATAAAAATATTATTAAATTTTTATTTATTATTTTTATATCACCAAAATTTATAAATATTATAAAAATATCATAAATTTTTTTATTTTTTTATTATTAAATTTATAAATATAACAAAAATATAACTAAATCGATAATATTTTTGTAATATTTTAAAATATTATAATATTAAAATAACGTATAAAAGTTTAATGATATTTTTATATTTTAATTGTAAAAAAAATCTATTTATTTTATTATAGATTTTATATGATTAAATTATTTACAATATTTTTATTTTTAATTTTTTTTATATTATAAGAAAAGTATATATATATATATATATTATTTTTTAAATATATAAAAATATATATGTAATTCGATAGATAAAATAAATTTATACATGTGTATATATATATGGTATGTTTACCTTATTGAATAGTATTATAACCTTAAGAAAGCTAATAACGGGCCGAACGATCTCAGTCAAATCAAATAATTCATATCGCTGAGTAAAAAATGCTGACTCATCTAATCCGACAACTTCGACTGCAAAAGCACTTTTTCTTTCAGAAATTAATTAATTAATTGATTCTTTCATTTGTTAATAATTTTTAGTTAATGAATTAATTTAATTTCAGAAATAAATAATAATTAATTTTTATTCTCACTTCGAACCTCGTCGATATAATAAATTATGCTTCTCAGTTCCCACTACACTCACTCTGACTCTCTTTGCTCTGCAGAAAATGGCCAAGCTTCTCTCTATTTCTCTTCACCTTCTCCTCTTATTCTTCTGCAACTTTGTTGTACTTGAGACGACGTCGCTTTTCAGTGATCAGTCTATGAAAACCTTCATTTGCAGAATAGATAGGCACCTAAAGCCTTCAATCTTCCCAACCCATTACCACTGGTACACCACCGAGTTCACTGATCCACCTCAAATCCTCCATTTATACGACACCGTTTTCCATGGATTCTCTGCAACTCTTACTCCAGACCAAGCTTCGTCTATCAGTCAACACCCTTCCGTTATCGCCATGTTTGAGGACCGTCCTCGTCAGCTCCACACAACTCGCTCCCCACAGTTCCTCGGACTTAGGAACCAACGAGGTCTTTGGTCGGAATCAGACTACGGATCGGATGTAGTAATCGGCGTCTTCGATACTGGTATTTGGCCTGAGCGCCGGAGCTTCTCCGACCGAAATATGGGTCCAGTTCCATCCAAGTGGAAAGGAATTTGCGAGACTGGTGAGAAATTCTCAGCTAAGAATTGTAACAGAAAGCTGGTGGGAGCAAGATTCTTCGGAAAAGGTCACCAGGCGGCCTTGGCAACAAATTCCGGCGGACAACTTCCCCGAATTCTTAATCAGACCTTTGAATATAGATCTCCAAGGGACGCCGACGGCCACGGAACCCACACGGCATCTACAGCTGCTGGCCGGTACGCTTTTGAGGCGAGCATGTCTGGTTATGCTCCTGGAATTGCTAAGGGAGTGGCCCCAAAAGCTCGCTTGGCGGTATACAAGGTGTGTTGGAAAAACTCTGGTTGCTTCGATTCCGACATATTAGAAGCTTTTGATACCGCCGTTAAAGATGGCGTCGACGTTATTTCGATATCCATAGGAGGAAGTGACGGCATTTCCACACCGTTTTATCTCGACCCAATTGCAATTGGAGCTTATGGTGCTGCTTCGAGGGGGGTTTTCGTTTCGTCTTCAGCTGGAAACGATGGACCCAATGGAATGTCCGTGACCAACCTTGCACCTTGGTTGACTACAGTCGGAGCAGGCACCATAGACAGGAATTTTCCGGCAGTTGTGATTCTCGGCGATGGGAGAAAGCTCTTCGGAGTTTCGCTCTACGCTGGAAAGCCATTGAAAGGTAAAACTTATCCTCTGGTTTACCCTGGAAAATCAGGAGTCTTATCTGTTTCTCTGTGTATGGAAAATTCATTGGATACTAGTCTTGTTAGAGGGAAGATTGTAATTTGCGATAGAGGAAGTAATCCCCGAGTTGCCAAAGGCTTGGTGGTGAGAAAAGCTGGCGGTGTGGGTATGATTCTCGCTAATGGGATCTCCAATGGTGAAGGGTTAGTTGGGGATGCTCATATTCTTCCGGCAGTTGCAGTTGGAGCCGATGAAGGCGATCTAATCAAGGCATATATTATGTCGAGAAATCCAACGGCCACAATTGATTTTCAGGGCACTGTTATTGGAATCAAACCGGCGCCGGTTGTGGCTTCGTTTTCGGCCAGAGGACCAAATGGATTGAACCCAGAAATAATGAAGCCGGACTTGATCGCACCAGGGGTTAATATTCTAGCGGCTTGGACTGACGCTGTTGGACCAACTGGGTTGGACACTGATAATCGATTGACTGAGTTCAATATTCTCTCAGGGACTTCAATGGCTTGCCCACATGTAAGTGGCGCAGCGGCTTTGCTCAAATCGGCTCACCCAGATTGGTCCCCAGCAGCTATAAGATCGGCAATGATGACAACGGCAAGTATAATCGACAATCGGAACCAAACCATTTCCGATGAGTCAACTGGGAAATCTTCCACGCCTTATGATTTTGGAGCAGGCCATTTGAATTTGGATTTGGCTATGGATCCAGGTTTAGTGTATGACATTTCGAACAATGATTATGTGAATTTTCTGTGTGGGAATGGTTATGGGCCGAAAGTAATTCAGGTGATCAGTCGATCACCAGTTGATTGTCCAGCCAAAAGACCATTGCCGGAGAATTTGAATTACCCATCAATTGCAGCAGTATTTGCAATTTCATCGTCCATGCGGAATTCAAGCAAGTTGTTTATTCGGACTGTAACAAATGTGGGTGAACCGAGAACGGTTTACCATGCAAAAATTGAGTCGCCTAAGGGAGTAACGGTGACGGTGAAGCCGGCGAAGCTGGTGTTCTCAGAGGCCATGAAGAAAATAAGTTATGTAGTGATGGTAGCTGTGAACAGTCGGAATCTGGTGATGGGTGAATCAGGGGCTGTGTTTGGCTCGCTTTCTTGGACTGATGGAAAACATGTGGTGAGAAGTTCCATTGTTGTTAGCCAGATAGCACCTTTGTAAGCCATCATAGAGAGCTGGAAAATTCTTATGGTTTTTGATTTGTGTGTTTTCCCCTCTCTCTCTCTTTATTTTATTTTATTTAGTTGATCATTTTCTGATCTCCTTTAAATTTATCTTATGTTTTGTTTGCTAGTTTTCTCTTTTGAATGAATGTCATAATATGTATTCATATATATAGTGGACTGAAACGTCTCTTTATGCATTCTTATGAAAGTTAATTGTGTAGCCAATATTTGTTTGGTGCTTAAAATCTTTAGTTCTTCTCCTGAGCATCAACTTTTTAGTAGCATTCTTCTTCTTATATTGTTATTGATCTGAATATGTGGCTGTAGTTCAGTGGTTATATTATCTATCACCTTGTAATTTATCCAGTGATTTGATTGTAAGAATTATTCATCTTGATTTTAGTTACAGGTTCTAAAAAGTATCAGACCAATCTTAAAAGCTAGTTATTTTGTTTGACTTGTTTTGTCCCATTTGGTTTGCAAAATTTGAAATGTTTATTCTATGAATCTGGCAATGAAATTGCCGTATACTTACAAGATATATGCAAAATTTGAAATATTGATGTAGGTAAAAATATAATATTGTAGATATTTTCATTAAAGATTGAGATTTTACAAGAAATTACATAAACCATGGAAATTTTATTAAAAATATATAATATTTTTTATAAAATATTAAAATAATTAATTATTTATATTTTAAATTATTTTTTATTTAATATATGTATTTTTATATACTTAAAATATTTACATTAATCAATTAGTTAATTAATTTTCATATTTTATAATAAAAAATATATTTTTTATTAAATAATGTAAAATAATTAGTTAAAAGGTTTTAAATAATTAATCAGAAAATTTAATTACATTGATTATTATAAATAGATAAATTTTTATAATATAAAAATAATATTTTTTTATTTTTTATTTTTAATTACTAAGAATCATGTTAAAAAAAGAAAATATATTCTATTTTATAAAAGAGAAAAAAATAGAATTGAAATTATTGTTAGAAAGAAGAAGAAAAAAAAACCAAGAATTGATATTTTTGATAATTTGTTCGGCATTTAGGAATATTTTAACGATAATATCTACGATATCTAGGACATTTTAATTAAAATAATATTTAAACAAAATTTTAGCAATATTTTCGATAATTTTATAATAATTTAAGCACAAGAGATATTGTTGTGACAATATCAATAATATTGTCGACATTTTCATCATTGATATGAATATATGAGTGTGTACAATTATAGCCCTTTGAGCATATCATATCAAAAATAAGGATGAAAATGTTGACGAAATTGTTGCACCAATATCTATTTTGTATACATCTTGATATCGAAATATAATATCTATATATTTTGATCAAATTATTGCAAAATTATTGAGAATATTACTAAAATATCTTTAATATTTTAATAAAAATTATATCTTAATACCTTTATCTATTATGCTTTAAACTTAGTCAAAATGATGGCAAAAATGTAAAAAAAATAAATTGTTTCATCTGATTTTAAGCACTCATTTCTATTATTACAACTCACAACCAAATCATTAATTTAGGGGTCTCAAACCTGCAAGGCATAATCACATTTTATACCTAAAAAAATAATTCTTTTTAAAAAAAATAATTCTTTTTTAAAAAAAATAAATTTTTTTAGATTTGATCGATTATAGATTGCAGGACGAAATGAACTCAGTCAAATAATCATTGGCGGATGTAGATTACAGGGAAGTCTCAACTCTAAGGCAAATAACCCAGATGATGGAACAGGTTCGTTTGAGCTTGTAAGTGCAGAAACATTTTGAAAAGCGTATGATATTTGTTTCAATTTCTTAAGCAACCTCATAAATTAATAATAATAATAATAATAATAATAATAATAATAATAATAATAATAATAATAATAATAATAATAATAATAATAATAATAATAATAATAACAACAACAAATCTTTAGCGATTCTCACCAAAAATAAAAAGCATTCACTTTGGGACTTGTCTCGTTACCATATTAGTTCATAATTTTTAATTTCGACTTTTAAATTTTAAAAATTTTGATATTAGATATATTTGATAAATAATTTTTATTTTCTATTTTAAAAATTTCATCAAATTTTAAAATTAAATTTTTAATTTTATATTTCTTGATATTAAAAATTAATAATCCGATAATTATTTATACTCAACCTTAATTAAAATGATTAAAAAGTTAAATTTAATGAAAATTTATCAATTTGTAATTGAATTTTAGAGCGTAGTTAAAATTGAGACTATAAATTAATTATTGAATAACATTTTCTTAAAAAAAAATTTAAATTGAAAATTCAATTCTAAAACTAAAAAGTTAAAAATTAAAAATTGAAATGATTATTAAATATAACCTCCATAATTTTAACCTAGAATTATGTCAGCAATGGAGTGAACTTAACCATGAGTTTGATTATGCTTGCGCCAAGAGACCTTTCCCTAGTGAGAATATGCAATATTGAAATTAATTAATCTGATACAGCTCAGTCATCAACAAGGAGGCTCATTTCATGTAAAGGAAGAGAGAGGGACTAAACATAAATAGGCATGTACTGAAAAACAGGAACAAGGCTGATCATGCTTGCGCCCATTTTAGATAAAAACCGGCATAGAGCTTGTGCTTGTTTTTATCCAAAATAGGCACAAAGCTTGTTCAAAGTTGGCAAGCTATCTCTGTAATATTTGTTATGCCCCAATATTTGAGCTCCTTTTATTGTACACACTTTATAACTACACAAGTCCAATGTCATTTGGACTAAAAATATAATATTCCTCTATCAAAGTTGAGAAAGTAACACACAATTAATTTTCAAACTTAAGAGTAGTAAGTGTAGTTATCAAAGTAAAGTAGGTATACACATGCAAAGCTTTCTACTATTATAAAGCTACCCACGTAACTACAATGTTTCAACGTTCAAATCCAATGAAAATCATTTTCAGGCACTAATAAAACTGTGCTACTGATAACGGTATTGCTTGGAAATAAAACTAGTGATGGAAGACTACTATTGAGAGTATATGCACTTATATGGTTGCTTTTAACTCTTTCAAATAAACGCATAAAAGAATAAACAAAACACATAAACCAACATCATCTATAACTATGGTTGATCGTCCGGACCTTCCTCTCCCTCTGGATCATTTTCGTCCCCCAACATGTTCATAAGCATGTTCACCTGATCTTGCAGCACTTTGTTTTCCCTCTCTACCTCCGCCCGTTTGCTGCGCTCCTGCACAAGCTGAAGTTGTAGGTGTTCTAAGCAGTGTGCATCCTCCTCTAACTGCTCATTTAGCCCATCAATTTCCCTATCCTGCAAGCACATATAACTAAATAGTCAAGGACTTGTATCCTTTGCTTGTTTTATTGGGGGCTTTCATTATCAACCATGCTTAGTATGTTCCAGGTGATTAACAAAATATCCACCATTAGATTAGACAAGTAAAGACAAGCATATAAAAATAAGTTAAGGATCCTAATTCATTAGGTTCATCCATCAAACTTATTATGCAGAAATTAAACAATACATTTTTAAATATCTACCTTTCTATTCATTTCCTGGACTGCAATCCTTCTCATGCTTTCAACAACATCAACATTAACTAACTTCCTCTTCTTCCCAATTAGCCATCCACGGGGATAGCTAGTGGAATCAAAATCAGGTGGAGGAAGTAAGGATTCGTTTGATGGTTGTTGGCCATTGATTATAGGTTCGAGTGGTTCAAAGAGTGCCTTTCGACGCTCAGAAAGCTCAGGAGTTTCAGCTAAGTCCTGCATTGTCTCCTCTGTTGTTGGAGTTTCATACTGTTTGTTGGGATGTTTATTAGCTGTATCTTCAGTTACCTTGTCTATAATTCTCCCGCTGGCTGTTGGAAACAAGTTACCAATCTAGCTAGTGCAAACCAATTAAGAGATGCAACATAATTTCTTCTACAGTTCACTATAAGAACAAAAACCTATCTAGGGGGTTGTATCTATAAGTTATAGATTGCCTTATCACTGCATTATAAAAGTTTTAACGTGCTAAGCAAAGCATCAATTACGCTAGAAGAAAGCTAGACCAAACCAACTAACCATATTAGTCATACAAATTCACAAAAGAGCATGCATATTCGTCATTTGAGGAAATTAGAAACAAACCGAGATTTTTATGCATAATATAACATGTTCAAACCAAGTTGAAGGCACAAGACCGTATAAAATATTATTAGCATTTAGTGACAATTACAGCTATTCTGCAAACTATATGGGCGTAATGGCACTATGACAGTGTCAAACAATACCACATTCTTGCAATAATAAAATCTTCATAACAGATATAAACTCAATTAGATGCTTTTGTTAAAAATCAACACCAACTCAATAAATGAAGTGATTGAAGAGAGTTGTTGAAAATTAATATTAACTCAATAAATAGAGTGGTTGAAGGATATAAAAAAATAAATAGAATTGTTGAAGGATGTAGAAAAATAAATGGAGTCGTTGAAGGATGTAGAAAAGAGAAGTGTGTAGAATGTGATAATTTGTGTGGTTAGAATTATTTCTTAGTTTTATATTCGTGTGGTATAGATTACATGGTCAGAACTATAAATAACTTACTTTGCATTTGGTTTAATCATCCCATGAAAAACAAATAAGTCTTTGTATTATTATTTTGAGTGTGAGTTGAGAGCTTTCTCTTTGAGTGTTTATATTTATTTTCAATTTGTGAGTTGCCTTTCAAAGGTGTTATACTGTCTTTTATTGTGGGTATAATACAAGTAGTTTGTTTACTTGTTTGGATCCAATATTAGTAAATTTAGATTTGTGTATTCTAAATTTTACTCAACAATTGGTATCAGAGCAGGACAGTTAATGATCGTTCTTAGTGGAGCTATCTTAAGTTGTGAGGAGTTTGGTACTTTACAAGTTTCTTAGTTAAGCTTGTTCAGTATAGTCGAAGTCTTGTCGGCACGATGAGTGATATTCAAGTAGTTGGAGGATTCAATAAGCTCAACAACAAAAACTATAACACATGGGCAACATGTATATAGTCTTACCTACTAGGTTAAGACCTGTGGGAGGTTGTTGGTGGGGATGAAGTTAAACAACCAACAACGAAAGATGCAAACGACATCTTGCGGAAATGGGAAATTAAAGCAAGAAAATCGATGTTTACTTTAAAGACCACAGTTGAAGAAAAAATGTTGAAGTATATTCGGGATGTCAAAATACCGAAGGAAGCATGAGACATTCTTTTCAAAGAAGAATGATAAAAGATTGCAACTTCTCAAGAACGAGTTGCTATCGATGGCATAACACGACATGATGATTTCCAGTACTTTTACAAGGTGAATTTGTTATGCCGTGAAATTTTAAAGTTAGATCCGAAAGCTCCTATTGGGAAAACTAGGATAAAGAGAATAATTATTCATAGTTTAAGACCTGAATATTAAGGATTTGTTACCGCTATACAAGGATGGATGACACAACCATCTCTTGTTAAGTTTGAGAATTTGTTGGCCGATCAAGAAGCCATGGCTAAGCAAATGGAAGAATTCTCGCTGAAGGGTGAGGAAGAAGGGCTCTACACCAGCAAAAGCAGAGGTACTTTCAAGTGGTACAATGGTAGTGGATATAAAAGGGATGGTGACAAAGGAAAAACTCTTCAAGGAAATGGAGGCTTTTGTTAGGGGGAGCTTGGAAGAATTAACAGTAGAAAATTTGACAGTAAATGTTACAACTGTGGGAAGATGGGTCACATGACAAAAGATTGTTAGAGTAAGAAAAAACCTGTTGAAAGTAATATAGGTACTTCTAGTTCTAAGGAGCATAGCGAAGATGTTTAGGATGCCGAAACATTATTTGCTACAGAGGAAGAAGAATTAGCTCTTACGATGACAACATCAAAATAGATTGACTACAAGAATGACTGGATCGTAGATTCGGGCTACTCAAATTATACGACGGGTGATAAGCAGAAGGTGGAAAGCATGTTTGAGTACAAGGGAGGTCGTGTAGTGGTAACAACTAAAAACTCAAGGTTACCGATAGTCCACATCAGTAAGACAATAGTTATGCCTCGATATAATACTAACCATATACCACTTCAAGATGTTTATCATGTCCCAGGAATGAAGGAAAAACTTGTTATTTGTGGCTTAATTGACATCATCAGGCCACTATGTCTTGTTCAGTCCCCGAGACGTGAAGGTATATCATGATCTCAAAATCTTAGAAACATCGACAATAAAAGGGCAACAATTGGAATCAGTCTACGTCATGTCAGCAGAATCTACATATGTAGACATGATAAGAAGAAATGAGACAGCAGATCTATGGCATATGTAGTTAGGTCACATTAGCTATTCCAAGCTAAATGTGATGGCGAAGAAGTCGATTCTTAAAAGGTTTCCTCAACTAGACGTGCGAACAAACATGGTCTGTGTAGGATCCCAGTATGATAAAGCTCACCCATTGCCATATGAGGAATCAAAGTTTAAAGCAAAAGAACCATTGGAGTTAGTTCACTCTGATGTATTCAGGCATGTTAAGTAACCATCAATTGGTGGTATGCGATACATGGTGACATTCATTGATGACTCCTCAAGATATGTGTGGGTTTTCTTTATGAAAGAAAAATTTGACACATTTTCAAAGTTTAAAGAGTTTAGAGAGTCAACTGAAGGAGAAGTAGGAAAGAAGATCTGTTGCTTGTGCACAGACAACAACAGAGAGTATAGCTTAAACAAATTTTCTCAATACCTAAGGAAATGCTGAATACATCATTAGTACACTTGTGCGAAAACTCGGAGATGTGAAACCCATATCTTGTAAATGGGTTTACAAGATAAAGCATTGTCTAGATAGGTCAATTGAGATATATAAGGCACTATTGGTAGCTCGTGGTTTCTCTCAACAATACGGACTAGATTATGATGAAACTTTTAGTCCGGTGGCAAAATTCACAACTGTACAAATCTTACTTGCACTTGCAGCCAACAAAGATTGGAATTTGTGGTAGATGGATGTAAAAAATGCTTTTCTTCATGGAGAGTGGGATCGGGAGATCTACATGATCCAACCAATAGGTTTTTAGAGCCAAGATCATCCTGAATATGTGTGTAAGCTACGGAAAGCACTTTACGGATTGAAACAGGCACTCAGGGCATGGTATGGTAAGATTGTTGAGTTTTTAACATAAAGTGGTTATTCAGTAACACTTGCAAATTCCAACTTGTTTGTCAAAGTCAATGTAGAAAAGCTAGCTATCATGCTGGTGTAGGTAGATGATTTAATCATAACTGATGATGATGAGGCAGAAATTTTTTGAACAAAGAGAATTTATCAACCCGTTTTTAGATGAAGAAACTTGGACAACTCAAGCACTTCCTTGGTCTAGAGGTTCATAATGCACATAAGAAGGAATATTTCTTTGTCAACAAAAATATTCCAAAGAGGTTCAGAATGCTTGAATGCAAATCGATTTCGATGCCGATGGAACCAAATGTCAAAATGTGTTCATATGAAGGAAAAGATTTGTAAGATGCAACAATGTATCGAAAATTGATAGGTAGTATGATTTTCTTAACCTTAACTCGACTTGACATTTTTTATGCAGTTAGTGTAATGAGTTAGTACATGCAAAATCCAAAGAGGGTTCATTTGGAAACAGTTCGACGAATACTGAGATATGTGAAGAGTACAATTGACTATGGTCTATTGTACAAGGAAGGTGGAGACGATAAGTTAGTTGGTTATTGCGATGCTGACTATGCATGAGATCATGACATCAGGAGATCAACAACTAGGTATGCGTTTAAGCTTGGTTCTGGAACAATTTCTTGGTGTAGCAAGAGACAACCGATAGTATCATTATCAACCACTGAAGCTGAGTATCTAGCAACGGTAATGACAGCTCAAGAGAGTGCATGGTTGATACAACCAATGAATAATCTACAACAACCAATGAATAATCTACAACAACCAATGAATAATCTACAATAACCAATATATGATGCAATTTCGTTATACTATGACAATCAGTCAGCAATTCGTTTGGCATAAAATCCTGTCTTTCATGCAAGAACTAAGCATGTTGAAGTGCATTATCACTTTATCAGAGAAAATGTTTTGCAAAAAGAAATTGAAATGAGACAAATCAAGACAGATGATCAAGTTGCAGACTTGTTTACAAAAAGCTTAAGTATTGGTAAGTTCGATATGTTTCGCTGTCAGCTTGGCACAGTAAAAATAATGAGAGTTGGTATTGAGGGGGAGTGTTGAAAATCAACACCAACTCAATAAATGAAGTAGTTGAAGAGAGTTCTTGAAAATCAATACCAACTCAATAAATGAAGTGATTGAAAGATGTAGAAAAATAAATGGAGTGGTTGAAGGATATAAAAAAAAAGTGGGTAGAATGTGATAATTTTTGTGTGGCTATAATTATTTCTTAGTTTTATATTTGTAAGGTTAGATTACATGGTGAGTACTATGTATAGCCTACCTTGCATTTGATTTAATCATCTTATCAAAAACAAATAAGTCTTTGTATTCTTAGTTTGAGTCTGAGTTGAGAGCTTTTTTTTTTGAATATTTGTATTTCTTTTCAATTTGTGAGTTGTATATGAAAAGTATTATAATGTCTTTTATTGTGAGTGTAATATAAACAGTTTGTTTACTTATTTGGATCCAATATTAATAAATTTAAAGTTTGTATTTTAAATTTTATTCAACAACCTTCAACTTAAAGTCAACCCTATTATTTTCTTTCTTTTTCTCTTTATTTCCCAAATAAATATATATTTATCCACCAAATAGTGTTCAACTACACAAGTAACAGCATCCTAACGGTAAAAAGAAAAAAACATTATGAAGACATTTTATGCATAATATGACATGTTTAAACCAATTCAAGGCGCAAGATCAATGCAATTTGCTACAATTATGGCAATTTCAGAAAGTACATGACAGTATCAAACTGCGAAGAAAGCATGTAAGTCCCATAAAAAATCCCTAACACCATAGTCACTTGCAATCGTTAACCCATCACAAAGCAAAACATATTTAGATGTCTTCGAGTCAGCCATTTCATTCTCTCTTTCTTTTCCAATTGAATTTATATTCATCCGCAAAACAAAACTTGACTATACAAGTAAAAATGTACTAACAATAAAAAAGAATAAAAAAGAAGGAAAAAAAAAAACTCATCAAGCGTGTCCCATAATTTTGAAAAAAGAGAGAGGAAGACTTGAAACATTGACAAGAGTTGCAAGTAGGTATGGAGTCCCAATCATGGAAAGCAGCCTGATCCAACAAAACAAATCTTTTTTTTTTTTTTTACTTTGAATAGTTCAAATCCCATGTTTTTTAATTTCAAAAGATTTGGGTTCCATTAATCATATAAGATGTCGGTTTTAAAATAGAACAAGAACAAAATATATTTATATTATGTATATGTATATATTATTTTTCCTATTGAACAAAGATGACAGAATATTACGATTATTTTAAGATATATTGTAAAGATCCGACCAAAAACAGCCTTTTGTCAAAAAAAAAAAAGTAAAGAAAAGAAAAAAAGAAAAAAGGCTATCAATGACAAATAAATAAATAAATAAATAACATGGAAATATAGAAATTAAAAAACAAATAATACATCATAAACAGCCAAATTAACCCATTGAACACGTTTCAGCAGCAAATATATTTATTTTATTATTAATTTTTCTTTAATAATCCACATGGGCATTCTCTATAAAGGGATGCCACAAGAAATTAAAGGAAACAAGTGAAAAAAAAAGAGGAAAAACTTAATAACGAAGTAACAGAGAGAAATTGGTATGCCAACCAAACCCAAAATAAGAAAAGTAACACAGGAGTAAAGTAAAATTAGTGTTTTCGTGTCTTTCTTTCTCAATCCTCTAAATTTCAAAAGAACCAAAATAAATAAATAAATAATAATAATAATAATAATAATAAATATTTAAAAAAAAAAATGACCGCAAAGCTTCTTTACTGAAGGGTTAATTGAAGGCTTAAAGCAGATAATAAGAGGTTGATTTAATGGTAAAAAAAACCTTTCTTTTTCCTGATAAATGAATGTTCTTAGATAAAACTTTGGAAATATAAAAAGAAAACTAATATTAAAATTCATCATACGAAACTTAAAGAAATTTGTAACAATTGAGAGCCCTTTATTTATTTAATTATAGTAGAAATTCTACTTAATGAGTTCATGAGAATGTTGTTAATCACTGAAACTTAATTATCACAAACAAAACTCAGTTTCTTCATCAAAATCAAGTTTCCAAGAAGGAGAAAGAAAATAAAATTACCTGATCTCTTTCGAGATTTCCAATGAATCCGAGGAGTTGAAGAAACCAAAGAGAAACCATCCAAAATTCCATCTTTTTTTCTCATCTCATTAATTTCCATATCGCAAGAGATCTTCAAAAACACACCTTGATTTTCAACAATTTACCATGAAAACTTCTAATAGATTAGAGAAACAGAAAGATCAAGACTTTAACATCTACTTGTGGGTTTTATTTTATTCTTTTTTGTCAACTTTCTTTCTTATCGAGCTCATCTATTAGTCGGGTTGTATTCTACGGAAAACAAGAGATTGAAGATAATTGTGCTCGGGTCATTACCAAGAAGCCAAGAGGGACCACTTTACAAACGGTTGAGATTTGTTGTCTTTCTCGTGGAAAGTTTTAGACTCATTATTGTCCATTTGTTTACAATGTGGGTCCTCATTGCTTAATCATCTTCTAATGTTCAACAATCTTTACTAACGATAAAAATATTCGCAATTGCTGTTAATTTAATTGAGAGAAATGTTAAAAAATTACTATTCTATACACAATTCTTTATACATTTATACTCTTTCATGGTTATAAAGAAAGTTTATCCATTATTTTTATAATACACATAAGGAAACGAATAGGAGATAATTGTTACTATTCTTTGAAAAATATTAAAATTATATAAATTTATACCCAAATTACTTATAATAATATAACATGGGATAAAATTATTTTAAAAATAAAATAAAAAAAATTTACTTATAATACAATTGAATTACTTATAATATAAAAAATTATTTTAAAAATAAAAAAAAAATTACTTATAATATAATTGTATATAAATATTTTTATATATCATAATTATATCATAATCATAATTATTATGATAATTTTTTATTAAATATAATTATATAAATTTGATTGAATTTGTTAACAATATTATATTTTATACTGTTATAATTTTTCATAAATTTTTCTACTTAACATATTTCAAATCGAATATAATTTGATATTAGTTGTATTTGTAATTTTTTTTAATGCGGAAAAAAACTATTAATTGAGGCACAGTGCGCTAGGGGCATATCCTTTCGGTCATCAGCATTTTAATTGGAATTTTATCACTCTACGACTCTACGAGTAAGTCGTGTTACACGTGCAAAGCTCAATTATATTTATTCTAAACTTTTTGGTACCATTAAGTTGTGCTCAGGTTTATTTATGTGTTGAATGCATAAAAAATGATATAATATTTATAAATAATATAATATCTATATTTTTTACTGATTTTTTTTATATTAAATATTTTATGTTATATATACATAATATAAAATTTACCTTACTATAAAACTTAAATATATTAATAACTAAGAAAAAATTACATAAATATTATAAAAAAAACAATCGATAAATATATAGTAAAATATAAGAAAAATATCATCAAAGTATATTTATTTAATCCTTAGGGATCGGTTAATACTCTTATTTAGACGCGTTTAAGTTGGTACCAGCTTTTATAAACCTGAGATACTTAAGGACTAGATTTCAGGTTCGAGGTTTGTGGAAGACGAAAGAAACTCGTTAACGTATCTTGAATTGAAGATGGAGTCTAAGGATCTTCCCATGATAGAGTACGAGATCTACGAATATATCATAACATATATATTTAAAAAATAATATTTAATTAAAAAATTACTTAATTTTTTAACAAATTATTTCGATTAATTTAAATAAATTTTTCATAATCTAATGTATTATTTTATGTATTAAACAATAAAAAGTTCAAGTTTCAAAGAAAAAATTTCTTAAAAAATTTGAGAAATATTTTTAATTAAATATTCATTTTTTATACATATATTTATAAAAAAAAAATACAAACATATATCTAACACAAATGTTATTTCGTTATATTTAATGAAAATTTGATGAAAATTTAACTTTGTCTTTAGTATCAAGCACATTTTTTATAAACAAATACTTACATGATAATTTTTTAACAAATAAATGAACTTAAAAACACCTTTTTTGAGCTATGATATCAAAGAGTACATTTAGCTTAAACAAATAGATCATTTGATCACTTTACTTTATAATGTTATATAAATAGTTTAAAAATATAAAGTATTGGTATGAAATAATTTTTATTTTGAGGGAGAATATTAATGTATAAAAAAATATGATATATTAATTAAAAAATATATTAATAAATATTATAAAATTTATTTTCTTTAAAAATTAATCTTCTATAATTGAATGATCGATATTATTTGTGATATATGATAAATTTAGGTTTAGTATCGAATAAAAACTACATTTAAGGTCTCCATTAAGAATATTATCGCAAATATTCATGAAATTTTACTTTTTTTAAAATTATCCTTGATATTTAATTAATATCAAAAATACCCTATGATGTTATTAACATTATATCACTGTTTAAGTTCAGAGGTAAAATGGTAATCTCCCTTGTATATAATATTTACAGTTCTTTTTTCCTCTCTATTTCCATTATACCAAACCTTTCAAATCCGATTATTTTTTTCTTCTTTGAAGACAAGTCCTTTTATGGCTATATCAACTATTACAGCCTCAGCTTCTTCAAAGTTTACATACCTATATGCCTCCCCATCTTTTCTTTCCCCATCAACCCCAACCTTCCTCACTTATTTCACCTCCAGTCCCAATTCAAAAATAACCCATCTCTCATCTTCCTTCATAAATCCCTCAACGATTCTCCATCTTAAACCCATCTAGCCTTGAACTTCTGTGGCTCAGTGGATGTAATCTTGTTGGGCATATTTTGGCGAGTCTAGGCAGGTTGAATCGACTTAAGAATCTTGTCTTATCCGTAAACAACCTTAGTGGGTCTATTCCGAGCTTTATCACTGATTTGAAAAGTGTGGAACAAATTAAGCTATTTAACAACTCGCTTTTAGGTGAGTTGCCTTCTTGAATGGGGATTTTGTTTGCTCTGAGAAGATTCGATGCGTCGATGAATAATTTTACTGGAACAAGAATAATTTCATTGGAACAATGCCTAAGGAGCTATGTGGCTCACACATTCCAGAGTGTTGTAAGAACTCAAATTGTTCAACAACAAACTTAGAGGTGTACTACCGAGGGAACTCGACAAGAACTCACCTTTGTTAAACCTCGATATTTCCTATAATGGGTTCCAGGGGAAATCCCAGAAAGTTTGTGTGAGCTTGCTGAAAACTCACTCTTTAGCCCTATATCTTCTAGAATTTTCGATGCATATAATCTTTCAATTTTTTTGATATCAAAAAATCAATTTTTTGAGTCAATACCTAATGCATTTGAATCTTTGAAAATTTAATAGAGTTTTCTGATAGTGATAATAAGTTTTTGGGTCAGTTTCCATCGAGTTTGATGAAGTTGACCCAGTTGGGTAGGCTTAATCTTAGTGACAATGAGCTTTCTGGGGTTATTCTAGAGGGAATTGAATCTATAAAGATGCTTAATGAGCTTAATTTGGCTAACAATTGGTTGTTTGGTAGCATCCTAAGTGAGGTTGGAAGCTTATTAAACAACAAGCTTTCTGATGAACTTTCTCCTCTTTATGCAAAAGAAAATTACAAAAGTAGCTTTTTGGGTAATCCTGAGTTATGTGTCGACCTTCCTGATCTTTGTCCTCAAATGAGAGGAAATAAGAACTTGGTCTTGGTAATGTGGCTACTAGTCGTATTGAAAAGGAACCTATATAAGAAGGGCAAAAAAGACATTATATGATATTGTAATTGATTTTTTCACAGTTTTTAAAACTTTTGTTAAATAATAAGAGTATTTTTAAAGATATCTCAAATTTCAAAATATTATAGTTTTTTTTATAAAACATATGAGTATTTTTAAAGATATTAAAAACTTCAGGATATTTATGATTTTTTCCTCCCCATCAGTTATTCTAACACATGAAATTTTTTTAGATACATATCAATATATCACAAGTAAATCTAATCAGTTAAATCTTGGTTATTATTAATTAACACCATTTCAAATATATTGTACTTTGAGAATCATTTCTATGTGATTCTGAAATTGATTAAAAATAGACATCTAATTGTGTAACAAACTTTTAAAAGGGTAAACCTTTTATTTTTCAACCATAAACCTTAACTAACTTTGAAATTATTATCTTATGTATTTTATTAATTTAGTACTTTATGTTATTATTTTTATATAAATAAAATATTTTTAATTGATATTATTATTAAATCTTGATGGGTCATTTAGAGCGAATGAATTAGAAGGTTATGGATTTTTTTTATCAAATTAGGTAAAGAAGGATTGATCTCACATGATAATATCATAACTTATTTATTTCAAACAATATAAATATCAACTAAAATACTTAATTGATATAAATTAGAATACATAAAGTATCAAATTGATAGAGAAAAAATATAAAATAGTAAATTAAAAGTAAATCAAAACTTTTAGCATAAATTAAAATGTTTACTTTTTTAAAATTAAGGGGGTTCATCACTTTGTCAAAATGCAAAGATAAAGAACACATTGGAGTTACAAAATTCACATATCAACATGACAAAGAAACAACCTAATGAAAAAACTTGAAATGGATAGAAAGTTTTTCCCCAAAAGGCATTTAGACTCTTTGGTTAACCCATTCCAAACCCATGTTGGCTTTCATTTTAGCTTGTAATTTCAATTACTTTCTTAACTATTTTTCCCGTTGAATCTTGCGTTGATATTGTTTATTTTCCCTTGTTGATATTGTTTATTTTCCCTTGTTGTCATTGTGTCTTTGTCTTTTTTTTTTCTTGTGAGACCTAGGGTTTCATTTGATTTCATTAGCCCAAATATCTTGTTATTTGGAGTAATAAAGGATGAACTCAAAGTTTAAGTTGATGCTCTTGATCTTACACTTGATTTAGATGATTTTATTGATAAGGAGAAAAGAGCTTATGATCAAGTTATCATAGCTCGAATTCTCTCGTAGAGGCTTGTGAATATAGATGCTTTTTTAAGGGTCCATTGCAAGAATTGGATGCACAATGGTGGATTGGACTTTAAGATCATTGATAAATTCATCTTCATCTTCTACTTTAAAGATGCTACTAAGATGTATGTGATTTTGAAAAAGGCATAGAGAAACTTCTATAATTCTTGGCTTGTTCTGCAAAGACTTGGTCTAAGTATTCTCCATCCAATTTAGCTTTCAATTTAACACCGATTTGGATCCAAATTCATAACTTATCAATGGATTGGAGAGTGGATGTCATAGTTAGAAGGACTACTTGTTTTGTTGGCTCTATGCTTTAGATAGATAATTTTTTCTTATATATTGAAATAATGCGATAAGAGTGCATATTAGATTTGTCCATCTCGCTTCTTAATCATTAGTGCATACCTTTACATGAGAATTAGGTGTGGACTGAATTTAAGTACGAGTGTTTGCCATACTTTTGCTTTTACTAATTGATTGCACATCAATCAAAGTTTTATGAGAATAACATTGAACATTGTATTGATCTTGGAAGGAAGTATGCATGTTTTAGTGAATGGTTTCGATCTCATGCAAATATGAAGGTTTCCTTACATGTGAAGGATGGTGGATTGAGGAGGAAGAAGACTAGTGGGTTTTCTTTTAAATCAAGAAGTTCTATGGAAAGGAAAAATTCAAGTGGAAGAGTTATGCGAATGGATAAGGAAAATGTGGTGTTTGGTTCAGTGAGGAGCAAGGGCTTAGGCAAGAAAGCTTCTAATAATAAAGTTAAATCAGGTAAAAGACAAAGGAAGGAATTCAATGATGCAATTTTGTTTGGCAATCTTCAACATGTTGTTGATATGGTTGAAAAAGGATCTTTTATTGATGTTGATAATGCTACAGAGTTGGAGACAACCATTGCTGACTTGGTTGAGTGAATCTTATTGGTTTTGTCTTGTTTAGTGGCTCTTGATTTGGCAATACATTTGCAGATGCTAGTTTGTAGGGTAAGTAAATGATCCAATTAATCTATTTAAATTGAAAAATATAATCTGATTTATCGGATTTAGATTGATAAATTTTATAATCTAATCATATTTGAATTAAAAATTATACAATTCGTTCGAATTTGGATTGACAGATTTTATAATTCACTGTATCTAATTCGGATCGAATTATTATTAATTATAAATAAATACATATTTTATTTTATACTATATTATATTTAAATATTATACACACGATAATTATAATAAATTATTATTTTAGCTTAAAATAAATATAAATATTTATAATACTTTAATAATAATACAGATATACTTTTTATTCTTTTGATTTTTAGGTTGTGATTATAAATAATAATATTTGTTACAAAAGTATTAATTTAAAATTTTAATTTATGCATGCCATATTTTATATATGATAATAATTCATAAATAAATTTCAATATCAATTTGATCTTATCTAGTTTGAAAAAATCTATTTTGTTTGAATTCGAATTGATTTGAAATGATTATATTATCGAATTAGATTCGGATTAAAAATCTTCAAATATGTTTGGATCGGATCGGATTTAGATTAACCAAAAACCAACAATTTTGATCCGTTGTTCACCATTACTAGTTTATTTCCCCTTACTATTTTATGATTTTTTTAGGTTTTGTGGTCTTACAATAACTTTGTTTTTGTATCTAGTTTCTGCTTGATAGTTTTTGATGTTTTCCTTAGTTGGCTTTGTGTGCTAGAAAATTTCTCTATCTAATCTCATAAATCTATGTTGGATGTATAGTGTAGCTAGGAATTTTTTGTAGATGATTGAAGTCTAATTTTTTTCATAACTTATTAATATGAATAAAAATTAAGTACAATTATAAAAAAACTTCATAAGCATCATAATTTATTAACAGTAATAATAATAACCTAAATTAAACTAACAAAAAAGTGTTTAAGGTTTATCTCAAAATGATATCACATTTGTGAGTATTGACACTTGATAGTAGAAAGAAACATTATCTTAAAAAAAGAATGGAAAGTTTTGCTTTACTTTAAGCTTTTAGGTTGATATTCCATTATAAGTTATAACCTAATACAAACTTAAAAATAATCAATTCTTATTCTATGTATAAGAGGGGTCTTAAATAAACTTATTAAGCATAAAGAGTTTGTTCTTGATATTTATTTAACATAAATAATTTTAATTAAGACTTGAGTTAGATAATTGATGATTTTATAAAAGTAGAGTTATCAATTCACTTTTTTACATAATATTTATTTATTTTATTCAATAAATAGTATTTTTAGGGTTAAAAATATTAAAATATAAACTTTTTAGTGAAAATGGATGAAAATATAATTTTTGGAATTTTTTGGGAATTTTTAAGGATTTTTTAAAATTTTTAATACATGACCAATCAAGAGATGCCACATGGTGCTACGCAAGCAGATGAGCTAACTGAGTAAGCCACGCGGACGCCATACCAATAGATATGAAGAATTGTAGATTGTCGGGTGTGAGGAGTGACGCATCGTGTGCCACGTGTTGAAATGACGTTCAATCCGAGTTTGAAGCACAATCAAACAATATTGACACGTGTTATCATGCAATTGCTCCCTGTGATCCACCAACGCCCCATGCTATCTGCATTCGCAAATCACATTGCATCATATGGTGATGACTCAACATGCGTTGACTCGAATTGGTCTCCCCTACCATATGCCGTTCTCTAATTAGCTCAGTAAATTCCGTGTGCCACATGTCACACTTTGATTGGATAACGCTGTTAATTTTGCTTGTTTTGATATCAGCTCTTGATCTGAAGTTGATCTAACGGTCTAGATTCCATTTGGGCTATATTTAAGCCTCTAATCACCCCATAAACAAAAAAAAAACCATCATTAGCATATTTTTGATAAGTTTTTGGTGGTAAGAAGAGAGAAAGTTATAGAAAAATTCAAGAGATACAATTTTGGTGGAGATTCAAGAGAAGATTAGTATTACAATTCAAGAGATTGATTATATTTCTTGTTCTACTTCTTTCTTTATCAATTTTTATGTCTTTCTTTATGAAAAATATGAATTTTATGGACAAAATTATGTCTAGTTGATTTATTAATCTAGGGATCTTATGAACCCAATTTTCACCATGTGATGAACTAATATTTTACCCCAATTATGATTTTAATTTAATTATATTATTTAATCTATTTTTTATACTATTAATTGTTTGGTCAACAATTTATATATAGATGCAATTAAATAGATTTGAAAGAATTATTTAATTATTTGTCTTGATTAAATAACATGAATAGTTTATAGACAGAGATATATTATTCTTATGTATGTGATCCATAATTGATGAACTTAATGAATAATATGCAATTTAATTAGCATGAGAAATGAACTATTATATTATATGTAGTTTAATTGAGAGATGAATACATGATAGGTTAGATTTTATTGATCATGTAATTAATTGATAACTATATTTGAAAAATTTTGGTGATTCATATATTTAAAAAATTGAGGGTTTCATTATTCATAGATATTTTCTCACATATCTTCTTAGTCACCAAATCTAATTTAATTAATTATTGTTATTTATTTTTATTTTTTCTTCTTTAAAATACAAAAATACAAAAAAATATTTTTGATTATTATAATATTTATTACGATACATATTTACGTATTAATTGCACATAATTCACGTAAATGATGAATAATTAAACATAATAGCTTTTATTTTTTTAGTTAAATAAAAAAGTAATTACCCTTTTAAGGTTCACTGTTATATTAGATACGATTTTTATAACATATACAAGAGAAGAGTGGACCCAAAATCAAAACTAAAAACTTGGTTTATTTCCATGATAAGTTATATACAATGAAGTCTTTAACTTCTTGGAAGCTACAATTTGAAAGCTAAGGAGTATTTTTGAAAGTTGGTGAACGATAAATCCTAAAAATTTAAAATGCAGCAGGTAAATCTACGTTGGAGCATCCGGGGTCCACCATTAAGCCAAAGAACAACGGGATCCTCTAAAGGTTTCCTTTTCGATTGAATGAAATAATAAAACAGGTTTTTTCCATGATTTTCATCAATGGTCACATATCTTCAATAAATCCCAAAAGAGAAGAAAAACACCAAAGATTAAGAATACATAATGTAAACATTTAAAAAAAAATGTGTAATTTTTGGAATGGGAAAAATAGTAAAAAGCAATACCCAAAATAGTGTTTGGAAGGAAAGGTTCCATTGAGAGTTGAGAGTCTATGAGCATTGGGGGTTTTGAAAGAGAGAAAACATCAAAAGGAAAGCAGAAGGAGATTACACGTTATTGTTGAAAAGAAAGAATTCTTTTAAATATACTGCAATATTGTTTTTACATTCTGCATATAAAGATCTTAGCTGTAGCCTAACTGTCGTAAAAATACAATTAGCTTCAAAGGAAGCAAAATTGTACTTAAATTATATTCTAGCCAAAAGAAAATAACGTTAATCATAATTGTATTTATGTAAGGAAGAATATAAAAGTTAATTTTATATCAAACAATACTTAATATTTGAAATGGTGACTCCAAAAAAAAGAGCGAACCTTAACATCAAATTATTTTATTTTAGACAAAATAAAGAAATTATATTTATATGAGAAAGAATATGGAAAACTTGAAGTATATAATATAAGATATTTTTATATCAAACGGTATTTACTTTGAATCAAAATCGTGACTTGAAATGAAAAGAATGAGTTTTAACATCAAATTACTAAGTAAATCTAATAATGAGAAGAATGAATCTTATCATCAAACTATTAGGTAAATCTGTAGCTTCAAGCATGAAATATGGCTTCATTTGCAAATCAATTTTCAATACCTTGCTAGATATAAATGCACTTTGCAAATTTAACCTATACAATTCATACATCATCAAGGATAAATCAATAGTTTTTGTTTTCTTCATTCCATTTCCTTTGTAACTATTGGAAACCAAGCAGTGATATGGTAGAAGAACAGCAACAAGCAGAGGAGCAGATGGCAGCGAAAGGTGGGAATAAAATGTCCCTCTTGCGTATGAAACACTTATGTTACCTGCAAAAAAGAGTGTTACCAGCACCTCTAGTACTTCAAAAAATCTCCACATTATTCCTAATATTCATTTCACTAGATTTGTATCAGTATATTTTTCTAAGAATGATCAAAAGTGTAATGTTCTCAACTACAATACATGCCTCAAGTTTTCCTCATGCTCATAATCCAAGCTTTTAGGAAAATGTATTCTAACCATAAATCATAATCAACCTTTGCAAATCAAGTTATTTGTCTGCCATAAAATAAAGCCAACATCAAACTTAACTCGAGCCATGGAATGGGAAGAGCATGCTGTAGAATGCTTCCTCAAAGATCGATAAAGTTCTCGAGTATGCATATTAATTGCAATGCTAAATTTTGTTTTCCGCACAAATACAATTATCAAAAGTGGCATTACTCAATACATGATGTTCAGGATCAGTGCCTGATCCACATTAGCAATTTAATACAAGTAAGCCTAATACAAATATGTGCATGCAAACAAGTGTAACTTGGCATAAAATGATAAGATGTTTGACATGAATGATCTGAAAGGAAACAAAAAAAGGAAATATAATAATAATGGAGATATAATTATTAGGTCAAATTTTTTATAGCAGCTGCGGGAACTATTGACAGAAAGGATATCAATAATTTAATATCTAGGAGAAATTGAATTTATTTAAAACAGCTATGTGCAAAAGAGTAAAATACCAAGTACCAACAAATAAAAAAAGGTGAATGCTACTAAAATTATCATTACAAACATTCCATCAGATTCTACAAATTGCATCTGATTGTGGTCAAAGGACTGACTCATTAGTACCAGTAGTTGCTGTTCAATAGGTACTATAAGGCTGAAGGTGACTAGTGACTTGGGGGTTGACAAAGTTACTTGCAATTAGCATAAAAAGCATTACAAAACTCACAATACAACTAAATATACTTAAAGAGAAAGTAGATACGCAGGAAATGCAAGAAGCTGTGCAGCTTAATAAAGAAAACTAATACTCAGTTTATGATATGATAATAATCAATAAGACAGACAATAAAATTATAATCACAAAAGATCATATGAAGCCAATTTCATTACCAGTTCTTTATCAAGAAGAAACATATGACCATCACAAGGAAGAAAGAGATGGACAAATGTTATAAAAGTCTGACACCAGAGATAGGAACATATGCATTGGGGGACTAGATGTGGTATCCCATTAGAGTTCAAACCCCATGATAATTACAAATATGATCTTTTAGATCTATATTTTATAAGAGATAGGAAAAAAACATTAGATGAATGAGCTAGTGGTATGAGTGTACTAATACAAACCTCCTAAATTACTTAAATAAATCTTTCAATATGTAAGGTATTAATAGCTCATAAAATGATATGAAATGTTAAAGTTTGGTTTTCAAACTTAACATACCAACAACATTTATTAATACAAGGGAATTCTCACACAGGAATAGAATACTTAGATATAGTAATAAATGAAATATATAAGGAATTTATTGAATAAGATAAAGAAAGAACTATCATCGAATCCAGCGAAAATGAAATCAATGAAGTCCAATGACATCTAACAAATATGAAAGTCTGTAACATATGTTATATAAATTCTTTTATTTGTAAATATGAAATATATTACCATAAATTGCCACCCTTTAAGCAAATAATTTATAAGGAAATATTTTTTCAAAAACTACATGGAACATTATATAAGACCTTAATAGAAAGTTGGAATTCGAGAAATAGGAAAACTATACTAGACACCTTAGGAGGAAGAATAAGAAGCCTTAAAAGCTTGATATTTATTAAATACCAAGAAAGAAAGGAATATAAACAATTAAGAGGAAATGATAAAATCTGTTGTGGTACAAGAAATTTTAGAATACTAGGAAAATATGGATGTAACATAAAACCTTACAAACAGAAATATAAAAATTATAAAAAATACAAGAGATTTAAAAAATAAAAATTCAGAAAATAAGATTTTTAAAAATATAAAAGAAGATTTAATGGGGAAAGCTATAGGAAAAGATATTTTAGTAAAAGGTGGTATAAACCTCCTAAAAATAAGAATTATTGCTCTAAAGGGAAGAAAAAATGTAGATATTGGATCTATAATGAAGAAGGACATTGTAGTAACGAATGTCAAAGTAGAATTCAACATAAGAAATAATTTAAAAATAAATTTCCACAGAAGGCAAAAATCTTAAAAGAAGCTTTTAAGATGGAATTAGAATCAATTGAAGAATGAGATATAGATGATATTAATAGTATTTATATATTAGAGTAAATTAAGGAAGAAATAATCGAATCAGAATATGAATACTCTTAAACAAAAGATAAATGATTTGTATAAAATTACAAATCCAAATAGTACCTACATCAAAGTAAGACTAAAATTTAAAGGCTTTTCCAACTATCATCTACATACATATATAGATACAAAAGCTAGTATATGTGTAGTAAGTAAATATGTGTTTCTAAAATAGTACTAAAAACATGCACTAAAATATTTAATTATAAGAATTGCTAATAATACTACAATAAAACTTAATAAGGTTTTAAAAGATATGAATATAATGATAATAGGATATAAGTTTCATATTCCTACCATATATGAACAAGAAACAAGAGTTGATTTATTAATAGGAAATAATTTCCTAAACTTATACCAACATTTTACACAATATTTAGACAAAATAAGTCTAACATTGTATGGAAATACCATTTATGTATCAAAAATAAGAAAATATTTAATTGTATCAAACCCAATTTTTATACAACAACATAAAAAACAAAAATATGGTAAGATAGAGCAGCAAAAACCATATTTATAAAATATTTCATTAGATATAGAAGAGAAATAAAACTTTTTTCTCAATGAAATACAAGAGGATAAAGCCCTAACAAACATCATAAAATTATTTAAAATAGTAAGCTCACATAATCCTTTGGATCCAAAAATAAATAAATCTAAGATAATTGTTAACATAAAATTAAGAGACCTTAACAAAGTTATAAGAGTAAAACAAATGATTTATACTCTAGAAAACGAAATTGAATTTGAAAAACAAATTCAAGAACTCTTAGAGCTAAAAGTCATAATACTAAATAATTAATCTCATTTTAGTTCAACATTCTTAGTTGAAAAAAAGCTAAAAAAAAGAAAAGGAAAAAAGAGAATGGTAATAAACTTCAAAGCATTAAATAAAGAAGCCATTGATGATGGATACTTTATTCCAAAGAAAGAAGAATTATTTTCATTAATAAAAGGAAAGAAATATTTCTCAAGCTTTGATTACAAAAATAGATTTTGACAAATAAGACTGGATGAAGAATCTAAAAAATTAACGGTATTTATTTGCCCTTAAGGACAATTTCAATGGATTGTTGCACCATTTAGACTAAAACAAGCTCTAGATATCTTTCAAAGATATATGGATAACATCTTCAAAAAATTACAAAATATTTGGTTATTTTTAATATTCTACAAGAATGTAGGAAAAAAAGAATTGTACTATGTGATAAGAAGCAATACTTGCTCAACAAAAAAATTAAGTATTTAGGGTTGGAAATTAAAGATGGAAAACATAATCAACAACCCCATAATGTAAATAATATCTAGGGTTTTCCTAGTGAATTAAAAGACAAAAATCAATTATAAAGATTGTTAGGATGTTTGACATATGCTAAAGCATATATGACGAAACTTACAGACCTGAAAAGACCTTTACAAGAAAAATTAAATAAAGATCAGATATAACAAAGGATTGAACAAAATTCTCTATATATGGATAAAGTAAAAATACTATCCAGAGCCAGATGATAAAATGATAATTAAACTAGATGTTTCAGAAGAATATTGGGGAGCAATTCTGAAACCAAAAGTAGATGATAAAGATGAATATCTTTGTAGGTATACATCAAGATATTTCCAAGGTCCAAAATGAAATTATCACAACAATGAAAAATAATATTTAGCGGTAAAAAAAGCTATTAAGAAATTTATAATATATGTCATAAGTTCCAAATTCATTGTTAGAACATATAACAATAATTTTGGTTATATCTTAAGAACTAATACTTCATATGAATAGCTTAGTAGATGCTCTTACTAGAAAATTAGCACCTATAACTATTATTTTACTTTCAGGAATGGAACATTTTGATATCAAGATCAAGATAAAGAAAAAAGAGATAAAAATCATATAGGAACAACTTGAACTGTTATATTTCGAGAAATATCTTATGGAGATAGAAAATAAACAAGAAGAACTTAACTATTCAAAACAACTCTTAGAGTCCAAAAACTAAAAAGAAGACTCTTCATTAAAAATTCAATCTAAGGAAGATAAAAATTCTAAAGAAAAAATTCAAGATAAAAAAGGAAGAACCTAATAGCTCAATAGAGAGTAAAATCTCTAAAACAAAAAAACTTAATCGGGTAGATGAAGTAGAAAAAGAAGAACATAAAAAGACTTATGTGGTCTATAATAGCCCAAAACTAGAAATCTATAAAAACTGGGTAGAAGCTAGTACATCTATTCTAGAGTTTAGTGGAGTAACTCATAGAGCCTTCACCAATAGAATAAAAACTAAAGGCTGTTATGCCAGCTACAAAACACCAAAACTAATAATTCTAGAAAATATAGTGAGAAATTATTCTACAGCACTTAAACAACAACCAGCAGCACCAATTAGGTTGATAATTGATGAAAATTGAATGAATTGCAAGATCGGCATTGCAAATACCGATCTTACAAAAATACCCTTTTATGGTTTTTAATTTATTATTTAAAATCTTAAAAATAAAATTAAATCATAAACATCCTGTCACGATATTTTGATTTTGTTTGTTTCCTAATCTAATAATATAAAAATAAACATAAATATAGATATAGATTCAATAAAAAATAATGCAAATTTTATTATTTATAACAATGGAGTATTTAAGGATATAGTAATTAAGTTAATTATGATTGCTCGTATTATTTAGATTATTAATGATATAAATTAATATTTATTTATTTTCTCTTTTTGCTATGAAAGCGTCCTTAAGCGGGGTCCAAATTCTTTTTTTAATATTAACTAACTAATATCCTTAGGCGGGTCTATTAATTAATTAAATATTAAATTTCAGTTTTATTTATAAGAAAATATCAAAACATCTAATCACAACTTTAAACGGGTCAAATAATTAGACTTTATTCAAATTGTTCAAATTAAACATAAAAATTTAACTATCAAAGTACTAACTTTCAAGTTTAAAACAATTACTGAAAATATGTCGCCAATACATTTTCGAATAATAATTCTTAAAAAAAACTTTTGAAATAGAGTTTCACTCTATCTACCAAGCGATTGTACCAACAAATAAAAGAGCACTACTCTAAATCAGACAGAATAATTAAACCTTAAAATCTAATTTTCTGATTTAAGTTTGTAATGAAAAATAATGTATTTCTCTCTAACATCTTTAATATAAAAATCTTGAATAAAAACAAAATCAATTTATTTTATAAAAGTGTTTTACCTATTTAATATTTTGTAAGGATAACTGTTGTATGTTTTACAACACACAGAAATTGTGCAAGTATACACAGTCATAAGTATACACGGTCACAAGTAATAAAGATTTGTAAGTAAAGATCGTTCCCACGGAGATTTGTACTATAGT
Organism: Hippophae rhamnoides; assembly: GCA_033030585.1. Lineage (NCBI taxonomy): Eukaryota > Viridiplantae > Streptophyta > Magnoliopsida > Rosales > Elaeagnaceae > Hippophae > Hippophae rhamnoides. Next base: position 22,434,093 of record CM065437.1, on the reverse strand, counting down.
TTGTTGAGTACTAAAATTGTATCTTTCTGATTTTATCCAAAACAATCATTGATTTAACAAAAAGGTTTAAAAATAAAATAAGAGAACTCTAGGATTGCAATTTTTTCACCAAACTAATGCACTCCAATCATATTATTTTCTTTGGATTTATATTTTTTAGTACATTTAATTTGTCAACCGGAAACTTCTTTTTTATTCATACATCTCTTCTGAGCTCCGTACAAACACACCTCGTTAAATTAATTCACTATATCTCTATGAGAATTAAATTTCATAAGATTCATTAAGTTCTAAGTTTTCAATGGGCACACATACAATTAGGGTATATTCCTATCATTCATCATACATGTCATTCTATTAACGAGCAATATACACAATAATGCATTTCTCAAGTTTATTTTTATGCCACAAATCGTTTTGATAAAATTCGTAAATAATCAAAAAGCATTAAGCACAAAATAGAACGAACAAATCGAACGTCTTATAAATCTATCAAAAATAATTAAAATAAAAGCTTCATAAATTTAGATCAAATGCAACCCTAGAAAAATTAAATTACTTCATTAAATTAAAATAAAAATTACAACTTATGCAGAAAAATTAAAGGAAGAAGAAGGAAAATTAAAACATGAAGAACGAAAATATTTGGCACACGCAGAACACAACAAAAGCCAAAAAATGGCTTCTGCGTGTTTTGTAGTCCAAAACCGAACACTACAAAAATTCTAAACCAAAAATAACTCGTTAACTCTATCATAACATCACCTATTTATAGCTAAAAAATACATAAAAAATAATACATTTTTTAAACGCGTAAAAAAATTATATCGAAAACAAAACTCTGACATTCCCCTTAAAATCCGTGGTCACGCGAAAATCAAAAACATATTTTAATTCACGTGAGATAAGCAGCCGTTTCTGCATTTTTTTTATTCATTGTGCGTGCCACGTGTCAAAATCTGATTCGCTACAAGATTTCCTATGGCCACGTGGCAGCATATCATTGGGTGAACAAACTGGATGCACGCAGGAACGGCGCACGGGATTGGGGCACCGATTGCTACATGAACGGTTCAGTGCGCGACAGCTTGGTTCCACGCGCTTCAATCTGGACCGTTCAAGAGATCCAACGGTCAGCGATGCGCCTCGGGAGAATCTGCGCAGCCGACATGTGGGTCCCACTCTGACGCTGGCCTGCGCGACAGGTGGGGCCCACTGGCACGCCGAGCCGCGCGAAGATTTTACACGTGATTTTGTCTCGTCTGGTTGTACTCGCCAAATCTGGACCGTTGATGCTTTGATCGGACGGTGGGTGATGAACGTCGTGATTTGTGCGAGTTCGATTCTTTTCCTGCGCATAAAATTCAAACTTTTATAAATTATATTTTGACCCACAAATTTAATAAAAATTACATTTTCCACTTTCTTAAATTACAGTTAAGCCATTTGCTAATTTTAAATTAAATTTTTAAACTTTTAATAATTATAATTAAGCCTAAATTTAATTTAAATTATATTTTCGATTTTTATAAATTGTAATTAAGAAACTATATTATCATAAATTATATTTGTGGACAGAAATATGAAATTAAGTACATTTTCGATACAAATTATTTAATTTTATTAAAAATGTATTTTTAGCACATAAAAGGAAAATATTAATTTATTTAACAAAAATTAACTAAATATTAAAAGAACATAGCAATTATCATTACTAAAATTGATGAAAATAACTGTATAAAATACAGTTATCAACACCCCCAAACTTAAGTTTTTGCTAGTCCTCGAGCAAAAGGAAAAAAATAAAACAAAGATAACTGCATTTAAAATAGTGATTTTCAAAATATTTCTTTTTAAACATTCCAAATAACATAACTCAAAGAAATAATTTTTTTTATCTAAGTATCAAAATTAATTTAAAAGTATATTACATTTTCATAATGAATTTTAGGTGTGTGTGTGAAGTCTTTTCAAATTTCATCACCTGCAATCCGGATCTGTTTATATAAATATAAAATCAAATAAATTATCATGAAATCACAAATCTCATAGTCTATTTTTCATTTCTCTCTCCACTAATGTAGACAAACACAAAACACAAAATCAATAGGACTTAATTAAGCTTGTAATGTATGGCTTGGGTAAAGGTAGGATAAAAGATAATATTTAGCTCAACTTTTCCCAAACATAACATTTTAGGATTGAAAAAGATAACTTCTATCATAAAAATAAACACTTCCCATTTTGGGTTTTAACTTCTCATGCCTTTTTCTTTTTTTTTCTTTCTCTTTTTTTTTTCTCTTTTTTTTTTCCTTTTTCTTTTTTTTTTTTTTTTTTTTCTCTCTTTTTTTTTCTTTTTTTTTCTTTTTTATTTTGTTTTTTTTTCTAGTAACCTCTTTTTTTTTATAATATATCTTTAATTATTTACTAACAACTCTAAATGTTAGTGAGATAGGAAAAATAGATATATCCACAAACACATATATATATTTTTTAAGGTAGGCTTTTGAAATGAGATAAATATATATATAAACTTTGAAGCTCAAAAGGGGTATACTACGGATAATGTATGTGAAGGTAGATAGAAAGGCTCAAACGATCCAAAGATGGCCTAAATCATTTTCTTAGTTAAATGCTATCTATAATTTCGCCTCGAGAGAAAATCAAACAAATTCTAAGAATTGTGACACCACAAAAATCAATCGAATTCCATACTCATATAAACCTTCTCTAAATTATCATAGCAAATCAAAAATCAAGACTAGTGCTCATGAATAATTATTCTTGTAAAAATGAAACATACGTAAAAATTATTCATCGCTTAGACAATATTCAAATTTTTCAAGGAGATATGCATCATTTAAATCGAAGAAACAAAAATATATCACTATTTATAGCATATTATCTTCAATCAACCAAACAAACAAAAAAATAATTTCACAAGCAATAACATCCATAAAGTATTTCAACTTGGTTCATTATATACACCATCCCCAAACTTAATATACACATTGTCCTCAATGTGTGAAAATTAAAGAACATTTGAGATTGGTTTAAAGAGACTTCCTGGTTTGTTTGATTGGTTAAGCCAAAATAGCTTCATTACCTCCAATTTGCACCTACGAAATAAAAAAAATTACATAACAAAATACAAAAACTAATACATGCGATAAATAAAAAAAAAACACATGGGTTGCCTCCCAAGAAGCGCTTGTTTTATAGTCTTCAGCTTGACTTCTCAATTTGTTTTCCTGTGTGTAAGTTAAGAAATGTGTGTCAAACAAAATCTCAACTTACGAGAAAATTGAAAAATAAATTAAGAAACAACCATAAAAAAAATAATTTATTTTTTTATTTTATTTTCTTTTGTGAATTAAGATGTGTGTCAAACAAAATCTCAACCCACGAGAAAATTAAAAAATAAAAAAAACAACAAAACAATAAAAAAAATAAATTTACTTTTCTTTATGTGAGATAAGATTTGTGTGTCAAACAAAATCTCAACCCACGAGAAAATTGAAAAATAAATTAAACACGAACAATAAACACAAAAAATATTTATTTTTCTATTTGTGAGGTAAGATTTGTGTGTCAAACAAAATCTCAACCCACTAGAAAATTGAAAAATAAATTAAACACGCAAAAATAAATTTTCATCCTCAATGATTGATAAGATTTGCATATTTGATTATTGAATCAAAAACTAAAAATTTAAAAAACATAACTAGTTTCTCTAAAAAAGAGAAGAACTTTAAAAATAAAAACTAAAAAATTAAAAAAAGAAAACTTTATGGAGAGAGAAAGTTAGAGAGAGAAAAAGCTTAAAATTTTTGTGTGTTTTGGAATGGGAAAGACGATCCTTTTATAGATGAGGAGAAGGCCAAAAGGTGGGGAAAATATTTCAAAATTTGAGTTTGGGTGCATTTGGATAGGTTGGTGCGCATATAGGGCGTGCAAAATCCTACGAGATGGGCGGCTGGCGTGCGTAGAACAAGGCAAGGAATGTACAGGTATGCACTCAGTATGGAGCGGACGGGTGTAATGCTGGGGGTGAGACTCGGAATAGATTAGATGGTGCACACGTTGGTGTACGCAGTAATTGGTGCAATGGGCGGTTACGCGCATGGGACTGTGAGCGAATGGGCGCATGATTTTGGCCTTTTTGACCTATTTTGTCAAAATTTTCCATCTTTTTGACCTTTTCTCATTTATTTTCTCAATTTATTTGTGATGTATTGCCTACATCATTTTTTTCTTCGAGTTTTTAAGTTATTTTTGAACTAAAATATCTGAAAAATAATAAAAAATACCCATGATTTCGAAAAGATAAATTTATATAAAAACATGATAAAATCATATAAATATAAATCTATTTTATCAATTAAAGTACATTAAATCATGGTAATTTTAGTCTTTTTAAGCATTCATCAATAACTCTAGGAAAAATAGTAAAACCTCTAGTATTATTTAGGGAAGCATCTTTTCTAGAAATATCAAAGATAGTAAAGCATTTAGTGCTATTCACGGAAATATCCCCTAAAAACTTATCAATCATTGAGGATGAAAATGATCAATATAAAAACCTTAGCAAACTATAATAGTTAAGCCTTTATAACTTGTCCAGAAAATATACCCATGAACATATTGAAGGCATGAAGTTCTACACTACAAACAAGGAATTCTTTGTGGGAAGTAAATTTAATATATTGGAAGGAATTGATCAAATATTGTTTTATAAGGCTTTCCATACAGAACTAATAAAACCAATATATCCATGAATTAATTTAAATGAATTAAATTATTTCCCATAAAATCTCAAAAGAGCAACGAAGAACTTCAAGAAAAAGATTAAAGCAAATGATAAGCCTATTTATCTCAGATTTTTTCGTTTACTAATGAACTAGAATAAGGAAGGATGTATCAATCCCTACCACTTTATAAAGATAGGTATTTCAAACATGAACAAAAAATTTCCCAAACGAATGGTGCTTCTAGAAAATGAATTGAATACAAAAGAACTCTATGTACTAAGAGGTCAAATGTTAGGCCAAATTTACTATGAACTCAGAAAGATTGACAAATTTGTTGAGATAAAAGTAAATTATTCAACTAGTAAAGTAATCATTATTTGTTACAGTAGTATAGCTCTTTCATAGGAAGATGATGAAAAAATTACCAAATATGAAACCAATTTTAATAGTAGTAACTTGAAAATTAGTCAAGAAATAAGGAAGGTATTCTACTTTTATGCCAAAATAGCCACCAAAGATCATAGATGCATTTACTACATTAAAGATTGATAAGACAAAGATGCATAATCATTAACGTCATCAAAAAGACTATCGATAAAAAACAACAAAGAAGAATAAAGAGAAGAACTTTGACAGAAGATGACAAAATAAAAAAAATATAGACCCACATCTCAGTTGGCGGCATATGCCAAGGAAAAACGCAATGGCTACCATTTGAAGCAAAAATTCATATGAATTATTAAAGCAATGAAAAAATAGTAATTTTGATATTATAAACAGGGATTCTTTGTGCTATATAAGGAAACTTTATTTTTATTTTAAGGATACAAAAAAACCAGAGCACATTACTCTAAAAACACCAACTCTAACATAGAAATCCCATCTATCTAGAAATCCCAAACCAGTAATGATATACACAGTAATTATGAGCGACTAAGAATCCCTTTAAAGTTCTTAGTTGGTCTTAAGTTTGTAGTAATTATTATTTTATGAATAAAATGAAATTCAGTTACTTTTTCCTAGTAAGTGAAAATTGGACACCATTTTATGTATGTTTGCAAAAGAGAATACCGTAATAGACCTATTAAATAGATGTATAATAAGTATAAACTTAAGCCAGTTAAGAATATTTAATGCTTAGATATTTGCTTATATTAAGTTATAATACTGATAAATAGAAAGACAGAGATAGAAAGAAAAATAAAAATTTATATTTAATAATTAAAAAATAATTGCAAGAATAAACAACTAGTTCCAAATTTAAAAGAAATTGAAATAAAAGATAAAAATCTAATTATATTATAAAGATTTGATAAAGGCTATCTCTTAGCCTTAAATGATTATTTTAAATATGAGGATTATGAAACCTATCTTGAAAATTTTAGGAGATTCAACTCCTTATTAGATATATATATACAGATTATATTAAAGCTATCACAAACATAATAGATAATCTTGTTTCAAGGGCATTAAAAGATTATATTAGTCAAAAATATGTAAGCATAGAAGAAAATGAATTCAACAACTTAATATTTAAATACTACTTCTTTGAATATTATAAATATATTGTACGTACACAAGAAAAACATGTTTGTATATTATGAATAGGAAAAATATGTACTCAATATATATGGCTTATCAGGACTCTAATAACATAGCTAGTACATTGAGGTCAAATTAATTAAAATTCTGCCAAAATAGTCTCTAACGATCGAAACACAAATTGGTATCAGATTCATAGAAAGAGAAATGGATGAAAAAGTTAACACCATTACTTTTGATGATATCAATGGTATTAATTATAAAGTCTAAAGACATTCTAAATTTTTTTATAAACTTCAAGAACATAAGTGAATATATGCTAAATCTCAGGGGTATTTTAGATATTATCCCTTTCAAAAATGGAAGATAATGAAGAAGATTTTAATTCGAGAATTTGTGCCTTGGATCGTGTATAGTCCAATTAATCCTTTCAATAACTTTCCTTTGACAAAAAAAAAAAATACAATCCCTAATGTTCATATTCATTTCTTTGAAGCCCAGATTTTGAAGCTTAAAGAAAATTGAGAAGAAGAAGATAGGTAATAAGACAAAACAAAAACATATAGAAGAGATGAGAGAAAGACAATTTATAAAGAAAATGAGGAAAAATTGTGAAGTTGAGAAGAAATGTTAGAGATAAGAAGAAATTGATCTTGGGTGACTAGCAGGTAAAAATGGAAAAAGAGAATGTTTGGGATGGAAATATGTATTATGTGATGTTACAAAAATAACCACATTAAAGCATGTCAATTTTGAAAATAATTCCACCAAAACATGTCATATGACCAGCATATGGTAAAAAAATACAATTCTTAGGATCTTTTGTACTTGTATAAAACTTTATCATAACTAATGTAATTATTCTGCTTATGTTAACAATTTGGATACTTAACTGTATCTTTTCGAAAGATACAGTATCTAGACAACTTCAAACATGATTTGGGCTACAAGTTAATAAATTTTAGATAAAATATTGACAAAGAAGAAAGCCATGTTCAACCCTTAACGTGGATATGCCATTGACCATATCCAACCCAGAAACATTGTTGTGTCAAATTTGATACAATATTATTCATTTGATGCAATACTATTTATAAGTTATTTTTTTAATAAAAGGAAAAAAATTTAAAATTATTATTTTAATTTATATTTCACTCTAATTATATATATTTGACTAAAATTTGTACAATTATTTTTCTTATTATTTAATATATTATTTTAGTTGTGTTTTTTCATTAAATATAATGTTAAATCCATATAAAAAATATAATATTTTAATCAGTGAGTTTTTAATTTTAAAAAAACTTATAATCACAAAAATAGGATCCTTAATATCTACCTTATAAATTTACACTATTAATTTTCTTTCTTTTTTTTATATCTTTTCATTTTGAACGTCATCCATTTAGATACATTTAAATTGAATTAAAATTATTTAAATATTTTTAATATTAAACGTCGTCTAATTTAATCATATTCAATATTTCGTGGTGTTATTTTTGTCGTTATATGTTTTAATAATGTTAATTTTTTATAATTTTTAAATTGATTATTATTAATCGACTAATAAAAATATATAATTAATTAATTGATTCAATGTAATGATTGTTAAAAAATTAATTAAAAAATAAAAATAAAAGGAATATTTTATTTTGTAAATGAATATAATTTTGAGAAATTAAAAAAAATAAAAATTCTTAAAACTTATAATAATAAAAATATCAGTTTAATAATATTAAATATAATTTAATTGATCGATATTTAATATTAAACGGATATAAATAATAGTAAAAAAATATTAATGAAAAAATTTATATTATCCCTTAATTTTCTCTTAATTTTTTTGTATTTATAGAGATTCGTTGTATCCTTCAATGACAGGGTTTCTAACGGTGATGATCTGCGGCCAATGACATGCCTTCAATGCGTTGATGAATGGTGTATTTGTTGATTTAAACAAGAATGAGTCTTTTCATCCCAATGATAATTTTCTCGAGCTTCTGCTGATATATCTATATTTCATTGGTTAATTTTTGTACTCACGCGTTATGATTTTTCCCGCCATAAAAGAGTTTTCGACATAAAACGGCTATTTTACGGTAGAGAGTAGACAGCGGGGTTTTTTTTTCCTAAAATGATTTTTGGGTAATGATATTATGGTAATGGTCTTTGAATTTAATATTTGTTCAGTGTTTATATTTTATAAAAAAATATTTATTACTCGTATTTTAAAATTGTTTTATTTTAATATTAATGATATAAAAAATATTTCTATTTAATATTCATATTTTTCAAAAAATTAGCCATTAGTCCTCATGCTTCCTATGTATTCCTTTATCTATCATTTTAACGTCATTAGAGCTCCTAATGGGGCCATAACAGAGGAGGTACCATACAAAATAGAGTCCGATTTTTTAAAGAATTTCAATGATATCTTTTGAGATATTAATAGAATATCTTTCGGAGACAAACTCACAAATATTTGTTAGGTATGAGACCATAAAATTATTCTTATTTGTCTAGATTTTAGAGGAAACAACGAGTTAAAATGAAAAATTTCAAAGAAAAAAAGATGAAACTTTTGTATTTCTTGTTGGAGTTCCACATCGTCCAGAGAAGTCAGCCGAGTACTAGTTATTAGTCTGGGCAGTACTCTTTCTTGATAAGCGCGTTTTGAGGGAAACATTGGACTGCTCAGCTTTCAATTTGGTATCAGAGCTGATTCTGGGTTCCCGATGTGCCCGCTCTCCTGAGTTCCCTAGTGTCTGGTTGCTGTGTCGGTCGGGTATCGATCTTTGCAGTGTCCCCGTCCGATGTGAGGGGAGTGTTGAAATCTCACATCGTCTAGAGAAGCCAACCGAGTGCTGGTTATTAGTCTGGACAGTACCCTTTCCTGATAAGCGCGTTTTGAGGAAAATATTAGGCTACCCAGCTTTCAATTTTTCTCAATGTAGATTTACACTTAGAGTGTCGGTAGGAGTTATAATAACAATAAAATGATAGAAAAAATGAAGATATATATAGGTAGGAGGGTGGTAAATTTTTATTTTATTCCTACTTAAAAAATACCACAAGAGTTTTTGTCCGTTATTATTCAAAAATGATTAAAGTAAAATTTTTAAAAAAATATGTGCATTGCATGAGAACTTTTTTCGTATCATAGGTATTAAACGGAAACTTTTTTTAAAATATGATCAATAACTGAAACTTTTGCTAAAATATGAGCATTGAAAAATAATAAACCCATAGTTTTTTTATTATTAGAATAAAAATAAGTGAATTGTATATTATATTTTTGTTATTAATTACATTTTAATATTATTATTATTATATAAATAATAAATATAACTATTACAATATCACCACCTTTACACATGTCACCGTATTAGCCATGCATTACTTCAGCCCATGGGTGTTGACCAGCCCACTCAGCGCCTCGTGAACACATAGATTTTCTAGCATTTTTCATCATCTAATGATCCTAATTTATTATGACCTTAAAAACCTAATTTTTTTTCTTTTTAATACCCAAACAACACCTCATTTACACAATTTTAGTAGCAAAAAAATCACAAAAATTAAGAAAAAAATTCATCTCGGAGCATTCTTAGAAGTTTCTGAAGGAAGATTCAAGAAGAAGATTAAAGATTGGGATATTTTGTTCTTTGGCTTCATGTATTCATTAAAAATATATTCTTGTATCTACTTTTTCTTAATTATAACGGATTATTTAATTTATATGCTTAGTTAAATATTTAATTGCATTATAAATAATTTCAAACCTTAAATTATTCAATATATAATTTTTATGTTAGGATTTAATAAAAGTTTTGATTGTTAATTTGATAAATTCTATGTTTAAATATGAAGAACATACTATATTTTTGGATTAAGTGTAAAATTAATTTAATATTTGGTTACATTTAATGCTGAATTATAATATGAGTATGAATTGTTAATTTTTATAAAAAAAATGTCGCAACAGTTTACTAGTTATTTCAGTTAAAAAACTTGAGTTCAATAGATTTGTTGGGAGAACTTAGTACACCAACTTTGAAAAAATGACATTATAGGTCCATATGGCTGATTTTTTAGTTTTTTTTAATTTCTTTTAATTTTTTTCAACTACATTTGAAAAATAAAGTTTTAGCAAGAATAATTGCTAAAACAGTTTTTTAAATAATTTTTTAAAAAAATATTGAAAATGAAGAAAAATAAAAAATAACAATTAGAATTGTGTCACTTTTTCAAAACTAATACACTAAACTATCATAAAACATTTAGTAAACCTAAGTGAAAAATTACCCAAAATAACTTGATTTTGGGTTATATTTAATTTTCTATCAGAATCATTCGGAAATAAAACTTATCATCAATGATTTTGTCAAAAGATAGAGTTCGTGATAATATATTGACTTGATATGAGAAGGCATTTATCGAGTATATGAAGGCTTACAAATGACATATAATATTATGGTAAGACTTATAACGATAAAAAATATTCTAGCGCAATAGTGTTAACTCTTATCATGAGAACAATTTTAGTAAAAAATATAATATGATTGAAATTTACTACTAATTTGATAAATCATTTAACTAAATGCTCCCTTTTTATAATTAAAGTATCAAGTTGTGATTTTTAATTGCAACTAGAATTAACTAAAGATTCTCAATGGATTCAATTTTATCTAGTCATTATTTTTTTGGATCTTAATGTTGTTGAATTAAATTTAGTAACTAGATTGTTTAATAATTAGAATTAATTAATGATTATGTCATTGGTTAATTAAAAAGTAAAAAAATGTAGAGAATTTTAATCGTAATTAGGTTCCTAAAATTAGACTCATTAAATTAAAAAAAAAGTTTTAAATTATGTAATAGATTTCAAATTTATAAATTAATTAATCGTAACATAGTTAATTAAATTACAATTTAATAAAAAGGATAATTTTATAATAACGTGTTTATCATTATTTATTCTCAAAATTAGTGTTTTCCTTACTTTATTTATTTTTTTTAAAATACAAAAACTCCTATTTAATTTATTAGTGATATTTAGATTTTATTTCTAGCTAGTAATTAATAAGAGATTTTATTAGTGCTCCAAAGTTAATAACCCTTGTTTCAACCATAATGATATATTTTTCAAATAATAAGGTTTTTATTTTTCTAAAAAAATACAAAAACTCCTATTTAATTTATTAGTGATATTTAGATTTTATTTCTAACTAGTAATTAATAAGATATTTTATCAGTGCTCTAAAGGTAATAATCCTTACTTCAACCATACTACTGATGATATATATTTTGGGTATATCATTTACCATTAATGACACTCACAAGCGTAATCAATCATGATAAAAGAACAAACTAATCACCAAAATTATACTCAAAATAACATTTACATTTTTTTAAGCCTTCTAATACAAACCGGAAAAAAGGGAAAAAACCATCGGTAAAGCAACCTAAAATACTAGCTAGACTTCCTTCGTAAAGCAAGACCTTAAAAAAACACAAGCAAAACTTGGTCAAGAATGAACCATGTTTTGAAATTGAACCTATTTCTATCTTGTTTTGGTTTATATAATGTTAGTGTTTTGCCAAAAATGGAGAATGTACTCAAAACCATGTTTTGTATTTCATATTTGATAGAACTTAAAACCGATACGCAACCAGAACAAGGAGATATAAACTTCTAAATAACTCTTCCACACTAGCAACAAAATAATAGAAAATAACTACAACAATAATAATCTCAGACAAACAGTCTACTTTTACAGACAAAAAATATTCAAAGGCTACAAAAATAGAAAGTAAAGCATACAAAATAAAAATAAGTAGTTTTCCCATCAGAGTCCTAATACTATATGTAGTAACAAACAATATCAAGACTTAAATTATACTCACAACAAAGCAGATCATTCAAACATAATCATATAACGAGATAAACTCAAATAGAACTCTTATCCATATGGTAATATCTTTGGGTTACTTAGAGCAATTACATTATAGTAAACAAATCCACTACACAATAAAATAGATACAACTCTAAAAAAAAATCACAAATATCTCTATCAATTAGAACCTCTATCCAAACTATCTATTACTGCCTCTGTAACAACTTGGATTGATACACAAACCTGGCTTTTCTCCAAAACTAACACTACTCAATTTAGTGTGGTCAGTAATTGAAGATCATTAAAGTGTATAACAATGTGAACAATCAATCATGAGATCTACCTTCAATCATAGAACACCAACAACCAATATGGGACATTCAACCACGTATTGCACGTAACCAAAGTAGGAAACACATTCAGCCACTTACCCCAAACAACCATTGATATGAGAGCACAAGTAATATTGCTCTAAACATTCTCATAGTGTTATTCTACAAACATTGTAAAATAGTCAAACATACTATTTTACGCTCACATATATGTATCATAATTATTGAAATACATTCAAGATAATTAGTGAAGATGTAATTCAAATTGACAGAAACTTCTGGCATAGTTTCAACAGATTTTTCGAATTAACCAAACTTTAAAAATAGGGTCTTTATAGACAACCACCAATGGCCATACATCCTCATCGAAGCCTCGCAGAGTAATTTACCATGGGTTTGGCGATGGGTCAGATAAGAGCTCTGTTAAGGTGTACACAAATCCCATCTTTGATTTAAAAATTACTAAGTACTTGTTCGTAAATACCCCTACCTGAAGAGAACCAAAAATCATCACTCATGATTTAGTATGCATACTAAGAAACCAACCCTGTGGTGTGTAAAACATTCTTTCAATAGCAATTTACCTAACTATGTGTGTGCAAATAACTAATCCACAGTCATAAACCTTACACAAAGAATGATAGAAACATTGAGTAAAATAAATAATTTTATGTTGGTTTACCTCATTAAATCTCTTGTTAGGAATAATCAGCTTATGTGTTAGTATAATATGAGTTTCTATTGTGTATGTACCAATATACTAGATTTAGATTATGGTACATCTTATTTTTTATAAGCTATCACATGCTTCATTTCCTTTCTTTGTAGCATACATATGACTTTCTGATTATTACTTTTGTTTTATTCAATTAATCTCCCTACTTCCTAATTAATTTATATTGCTTATGTTTTTTATCTACATGTAAATTTGGTTTGAGTATATAAGAAGTGAGTATCTCCTTACCTTGGTTACATACCAAATGTTGCTCTTTAATTGGTTTGCTATATTTTTATATGATCGCATGCTGTAAGAGTATAATCATATTTTATTGAATATGTTTCCACATATGAAGTCTTAAAATGATTGAAAATCCTTTATACTTTTCCAGTATGTTTACCTATTCTTCATACTATGTGATGTTTGCCTTTTATGCATGTTGCTACCCAGGACAAGAGCTTGTGAGGTATACCGTCACTATTGTGTTTATCATAGATTGTTCTTTCTTATCTATTGGTTGTCTTTATTTTTTATTGAATTAAGCACTTTTTTTATTCTTCCATTGTGCTATCTGCTTATTCAAGTTGTGAGTACTCCTTGGCCAAGTTGGAATAGAGCTTGAGAAAAGATTCTATGGGTTGACATTTTTACCCTAATCTCGATCTTGGTTACCTATTTAAGTAAGAAAACAATTGATATTCATGTAATTTTTCTTACATATGAAATTATCAAAGATAAATCATATGTTCTACATCTACTCCCATAGCACATAGAAAGATGCCTACATTGTTTCGTTTTAATTGACATCAATCTAATCCTACGAATCTTTTACATCTTTTTTTCCACCCTTCCTTAACAAGTAAGCATACATAATATCCCTTTGAGTGATGTGCCATAAAAGTCCTTTAAATTAAGTGTTGACGTCATATGGTTCCATAGATTTAAAAGAGTATCATTTAGTTTACTTTATTTAAAAAAAGGATCAATTAAAGATAAATTGTATTATTTTAATATTTTTCTATTAAAATATTTCTTTTTATATAAGTAAATAAAACACAATTAAAATAGAAATAAAACACAAGCATTTAATAAGCTTGAAGATGAAATTTAAGATAAATTGTTTAGAAAAATCAAAATAATAATATTTTAATATAAAGTTATTTAAATATATTTTTAAACCTTTTTAAAAAATTTAAAAATTAATAAAATATTAAATTAGAGTAGAAAAGTTTTTTGGGAATAAAATTTCATATTAAGTGTCACTTTAACATTATTAAAATACTCGTGTTGTAATCATGTTTAATCAGTTAATATAACAATAATATTATTTTAATAAAAAAATTATTAAAATAACATATTTTATCATGTGAGACTTTTTATTTCAAACCTAATCACACCCTTTTCTTTAGTACGATAATGGTACCATGATTAATTATGTTAAGCTTCTCACAATATTGAATCAATTTAGGGTATTAATATTCAAATTTAACATGAATCAAATGCTTAACTCATGTTTTTTGTTTTTTTGATCACATTTTAGTTATTCCGCGTGATAATTTTTCCTTGTAATATCTTGTACCTTTTTATATTTTACCTTTGGTTCATTTACAAAAAATTCTAATAATTTTTCACCCATAAATATACTAGTTGTCTATTTATTCAATGCATGATTTATTCTACAAATATGAAAATCTTCATCATAACATTTATAAATAAAAAATAATAGGGCTTCAAATGTTTCTTTAGAAAACAACCCCCACTGGAAACATACATTATTATAGCACGTATGAATTCTTTCTTTTTCATTTTGTTTATACTTCATATGTCTAGCATGACTTAAACCATAAAATTTCATAGCATTTATCATGAACTCAACATCTTCAAATATCATTAAAGTTTCAACTTTATTGTTTTCATGCTTAAATCACTCTTATTGAATATAGGAACATCCACATCCACATCATATTCAACCTCATCCTCGTTAAAATCATTTCCAATTTTCATGTCATTAACATCATTTACATATCCTTTCCACTACTTTCACTAATTTCACACATTTTTCATGTCAACTTCAATTGAATTTTCTTAATATTTTCATCTTCATCTTCATCACAATTATCATGTAGCATACCAATATAAGCATATATCATATATCACTACTTAGTGATATGTAGCTTACCAAATGTTTGGCATCATTGTCAGTTTTAACAACTTTTCATCCACTATTGACACAAGTCTTGAGTAGTAAATGTTCACTTCATTCCACTCAGTTTCAAGTCTATAATTAACTCTTTTATCCTTCACAGATTCATTTTATCTATAAGATAGTAATCATAGAAATCCATCATTCTCCTTGAGTATTCAAGGTTTCCATCAGTATCTCCCACAAAATACCCATCAATATGCATCTTCATGGTGAAATAATTATCTCTTGTGTTTGATATTTTTTAACAAGAAAACTTAACTTCTAATAAATTCAACTTATTAATAGTCCAAATTGGAAACTGGGAATAAGAATACAACAATATATCGTGGGAGATACTTATAGTATACATATTACAAAGTAAGAAGTAGAAATACTATACATTAGGAACAAAAATACAATGGTATATGTATTCATACAAATACCCAACAATATATATACAACAAAGTGATAAGTGCTTAAAAAGAATTTATATTTCGTGATTTTATTGTTCTTCAATATAATAAATAGATTTTATTATAACATATTTATATCATTATTTATGCAAATCTATATTTTCATAATCATGAGTATGTTTAGTTGTATTTCAAGTATTTTTAGCTTCAAAATAGATAAATTTATCAATACCTGGAGCACTTATTATATACCCTAGGAGCTTAAAAGATTAAGGCATGTTAGCCTTACATCAAAAACCAACCATTTTGTAAGGTGTACAAGGTATAATTTAAGAAAAGTAAAGCATGTTGGGACATAAAAAATTGGTGTGTCGTGGTGCACATTGTCTGTGATGAAGTACTGAGCACGTTGAGTTGTTTGTGCTACAATGTGAAATATGTTGTACCATGATGCAACCCTCTTGGGTTGAATTGTACGAACAATTTTTAGCTTCATTCCAAGACGTGATAAAAGTTATTCCATGATTCACGTTGTAATTTTTTGACTCTTACCCCGTTTAAGTGCCTTTCCTTTTAAATATAACAATATGTTAATTAGGTTAGAGAGTTCTTATTTTTTATAAAATAGGAGCCACTGTGTTAGTTTAGTTTTTAGATTTAATTTTCAAAGTAGCTCTACCATTATATATAGATACAGAAAAAGAATCTCCTTATTATGAAGAAGATCAAAAGGTTTGGAGAGACTAGTGACAACTTATTCAAAGATGTGTAATTGTTTTCAACAAAAAGTGGCATTTTCAATTGTTGTATCTTTTATTTCTTTTTGTAATTTGATGTCTTTCATAGTTGAATTAAATTTTATTAATTTAATTATGATTGGCTAATTCTGTAATATGGAGTTTTAGTTGTTTGATTTCTATTGATTAGAAGAATAGTTTTATGATTTGAATGAATAAGAGTTTTATTTATTTCTTATTCATGTTCTTAAAATCTTTAATTATAAATTAATGATCGACAAAATCTTAATTTATAATTAAATATAATATTTTAGAATTTAGAATTAGATACATCATCTGTGTTTAATTGTGCATAAATGAAAAGAGTTGAATTTAATTTATTTTATAAATTAATGATGGAGCAAACTTTGATTCATAATTAAAAAGTATATTTAATTTATGTTTACAAATCAAATAATTTCAAGCCTAACCAATGAAATTATTAATTAATTGAGAAACTTGATTTATATATTTTTCTTAGTTTGTTAATTAATAAATTTTAAGCCTTACCTTTGAAGTCATTGGTTAGTTAAGACTTGTGTGAACTTACCATGACCGTACAAGTTTGCTTATTTAAAAAAGAAAAAAAATAGTAAATATAACTTGTTATTTGAATCAATTAATTAATTTTGTCTATGAAGGGATATGCTCACTAGAATCTCATATTCATCCATCATCTTAGGTTCTACTATAGTTTAATTTATTGCTTTCATTTACTTGCTTTCTTTAGATATAAAATAATATAATTCTATTTTACAAACCGATAAATTGTTAGAGTGTTTAGATCTATTTTTAAAACTATTGTAATTCCTCTAAAGATTGACCTCAGAAATTTACTTGTCGCTTATTATAAGTGATTCGTGCACTTATAAGCTTTATAAATATAAAATTTGTACATTATAGAGTAACAAAAAAATGGTCAAAAACTATTGGAAAAATTATTTATATGTTTAAAAATGCCGAGGGATAAAACTAAGCTCAACACTCAACTATTTGAAAATGAAGTGTAAAGATATTTCAAGGGACCACTTGGCATACCCATCATTAATACACAACTTTTTATAACAAAAACACAATCATGAAACATATAAACCATAAGAAAAGAAAAGACTATGAATAATTTTGGAAGAATCTTCTCATAAATTGGCACACGTATATTGAAGATCAACCCTAGTTCAATATAATGGAAGTTTCTCAAATGTTGAAGAAAGTTTTTTCAAAGAGAAAATCCTAGAAGGATCGATGTAGAAAGAAAGTGTGTAGAATGTGGTAATAATGTGTGGCTAGAATTATTTCTTAGTTTTATATTTGAGTGGTTAGAATTATTTCTTAGTTTTACATTTGAGTGGTGTAGATTGCATAGTGAAGAATATAAATAGCTTACCTTGCATTTGAGTTAAGCATCCCTTCAAAAACAAATAAGTCTTTGTATTCTTAGTTTAAGTGTGAGCTGAGAGATTTCTCTTTGAGTGTTTGTATTTCTCTTCAATTTTTGAGTTGCGTTTGAAAAGTGTTATAATGTCTTTTATTATGGGTATAATACAAGTAGTTTATTTACTTGTTTGGATCCAATATTAGTAAGTTTATAGTTGTGTATTCTAAATTTTACTCAAAAATTGATATCAGAGCAAGACGGTCATGGATTTTTCTTGGTAAAGCTATCTTGAATCTTGAGGAGTTTTGTACACTACAAGTTTATTAGTTAAGCCTATTCGGTATAGTCAAAGTCTTTCTGGCACGATGAATGACCTTTCAATAGTTGGAGGAATCAAGAAGCTCAACACTAACAAAAAACGATAACATGTGGGTAACATGTATAGAGTCTTACCTATAAGGTCAGGATTTGTGGGAGGTCGTTGGTGGTGGAAAAGTTACACAACTAGCAACAGGAGATGCAAACGTCATCTTGCTAAAGTGAAAAATTAAAGCATGCAAAACAATCTTTGCTTTGAAGACCACAATTGAAGAAGAAATGTTGGAGCACATTTGGGATGCCAAAACACCAAAGGAAGCATGAGACACTTTTATTACACTCTTTTCAAAGAAGAATGATACAAGACTGTAACTTCTTAAGAACGAGTTACTATCAATGGCATAACACGACATGAATATTTCCTAGTACTTTCACAAGGTGAAGTAATTATGTCGTGAAATTTCAAAGTTAGATCCAAAAGCTCCTATTAGGAAAACTAGGATAAAAAGAATAATTATCCATGCTTTGATACATAAATATCAAGGGTTTGTTACTGCTATACAATGATGATCGACACAACCATCTCTTTTGAGTTTGAGAATTTGCTAGCCGATGAAGCTATAGCTAAAAAAATATGAAGAGTCTCACTGAAAGGTGAGAAAGAAGCGCTCTACACCAGCAAAAGTAGAGGTACTTTCAACTAGAACAATGGTAGTGGATCTAACAAGTATGATGACAAAGGAAATATTCCTCAAGGAAAGTGAGGCTTTCGTCTAAGGGGAGCTTGGAAGAATTTCGATAACAACAGAAAAATTTGATAGTGAGTGTTACAACTATGGGAAGATGGGTCGTATGACAAAATATTTTTAGAATAGGAAAACACATGTTAAAAGTAATACAACTATTTCCAGTTCTAAAGAGAATAACGAAGATGATTGGGATGCCGAAGCATTATTTGCTATAGAGGAAGAAGAATTAGCTTTTATAATAAGTACACCAGAACAAATTGACTACAAGAATGATTGAATTATAGATTCAGGCTGCTCAAATAATATGATAGGTGATAAATAAAAGTTTCAAAGCATGTCTGAGTACAAGGGAGATCATGTAGTAGTGACAGTTGACAACTCAAGGTTATCAATACCTCATATTAGTAAGAATATAGTTATGCCTCGATATAATACTAACTAGGTACCTCTTCAAGATATTTATCATGTCCAAGGAATAAAGAAAAACTTGCTATCTGTGGCTCAATTGACATTATCATGTCAATATGTCTTGTTTGGTCCCTGAGATGTGGTGTATTGTGATCTCAAAATCTCAAAAACATCAAAAATGGAGGGGCGATGATTGGAATTAGTCTATGCGATGTCAGTAGAATCTACATATGTAGACAAGACAAGAATAAATGGGACAATAGATCTATGGAATATGTGCTTAGGTCACGTTAGCTATTCCAAGCTAAGTGTGATGGTGAAGAAGTCGATGCTTAAAGGGCTTTCTTAAATAGATATGCGAACAGACACAGTTTGTGCAGGATGATAGTATGGTAAAGCTCACCGATTGCCATACAAGGAATCAAAGCTCAAAACAAAAGAACCATAGGAGTTAGTTCACTCTGATATATTCGGGAATATTAAGCAACCATCAATTGGTGGTATGTAGTACAAGGTGACATTCATTGATGATTTCTCAAGATATGTGAGTTTTCTTTATGAAAGAAAAATGTGATACATTTTCATAGTTTATAAAGTTCAAAGAGTTAACTAAAGGAGAATTAGGAAAGAAGATATATTGCTTGTGCACAAACAATGACGAAGAATATAGCTCAAGAAAGTTCTCTGAATATCTAAGGGAATTTCAAATACGTCATCAGTATACTTGTGCCAACACACCATAACAAAATGGTGTAGCGGAGAGAAAGAACCGACATCTTGAAGACATTTTTCATAGTATACTACATGAAAAGAATGTACTTGGGAGGTTTTGGGCTGAAGCGATGATGACTACATCATTTTGATCAACAGACTTCCTCAACCGAGGTAGGATTTGTTTCACCCTTTGAGAAACCGTGGAATATGAAACCTACAGTTAGCTACTTTCAAGTATTTGGCTGTGTATGTTATGTATTTGTTCCCAATCATTTACGGAGCAAGTTTGACAAGAAAGATATTAGATGTATATTTGTGGGATACCATAGGCAGAGCAAAGAGTGGCAATGTTGCGATCCGACAAGTGAAAAATGCTACACATCATGAGATGTGGTGTTCGATGAAGCATCTGCTCGAGAGAATTTGAAGACAAGCTGCAATAAAAGATGGGAGATCATATTGTTTAACTCCAACCAAGTTCATATGAATCGAGAGTTCCAAACAGTGATGATGTTGAAAAAAGAGTAACTCAGAGTCCTTGGCAAACTGGCATATATCAACAACCAAGCAAAGAAGGTGGACCTAGTGAAACAGAAGAATCAACTCCATAATCTCAACTCTACAATCTTAACTCTGAAGGTTAATAAGAACATGAAGGCCAAATCACTAATATACCAGTGCAACCATAGTTGAAGAAGTAACTATAATAGAACTTGAGATGTTCTAAGATGCATCACAAATATCTGAGTAGATGACAGTTATGAAAGAAGAGATCGATACACTTCAATAAAATCAAACTTTGGATTTGGTGAGAAAACCAAGAGATGTGAAACCCATATCCTGTATATGGGTTTATAAGATAAATCATCATCTAGATCAGTCAATTGAGAGATACAAGGCACGATTGGTAGCTCATGGTTTCTCTCAACAGTACTTACTAGACTATGATGAAACGTTTAGTTCGGTGGCAAAACTTACAACTGTACGAGTTCTACTTGCACTTGTAACCAACAAAGACTAGAATTTGTGTAAAATGGATATGAAGGACTCTTTTCTTCATGGAGAGCTAGATTAGGAGATCTATATGATCCAACCAATGGGTTTTCAGAGCCAAGATCATCCTAAATTCGTGTGTAAGTTGTAGAAAGAACTTTATGGATTGAAACAAGAACCTAGGGCATGGTATGATATGGTGGATTTCTAAATTTTTAACACAAATTGGTTATTGAGTAACACTTGTAGATTTCAGCTTGTTTGTCAAAACCAATTAAGGAAAGCTAGTTATCATGCTAGTGTACATAGATGATTTAATCATAACCGGTGATGATGAGAAAGAAATTCTTCAAACAAAGTAGAATTTATTAGTCCATTTCCAGATGAAGGAACTTGGACAACTCAAGTACTTCCTTGGCCTAGAGGTTCAGAATGCTTGAATGCAAATTGATTTCAATGACGATGGAACTAAATGCCAAAATGTATTCACATGAAAGAAAAGATTTGAAAGATATGACAATGTATCAAAAATTGGTAGGCATTCTGATCTACTTAACCTTAACTCGACCTAACATTTCTTATGCAGTTAGTGTGATGAGTTAATACATGAAAAATCCAAAGAAGCCTTATTTGGAAACAGCTTGATAAATACTGAGACATTTAAAGAGTACAATTAACTATGATCTTTTGTATAAGAAAGGTGGAGATGGCAAGTTAGTTAGTTACGATGATGCTAACTATGCAGGAGATCATGACACTAGGATATCAATAAATAGGTATTTGTTTAAGCTTAGTTCTAAAAAAATTTCTTGGTGTTGCAAGAGACAATAGATAATATCATTATCAACCATTGAAGTTGAGTATCAAGCAGCGGCAATAACAGCTTAAGAGAGTACATGATTGATACATCTAATGAATAACCTACATCAATTAGTAGATTATACAGCTCCATTATGCTATGACAATCAATCAAAAATTCATTTGGCAAAGAATTCAGTCTTTCATGCAAGAACTAAGCATGTTGAAGTGCACTATCATTTTATCAGAAAATATTTTTTGCTAGAAGAAATTGAGATGAGGCAAATCAAGACAGATGATCAAGTTGTGAATTTGTTTACAAAAAGCTTAAGAATTGGCAACATTGAAATGTTTCTCAATTAGCTCAACATAGTAAAAATAGTGAGAGTTGGTGTTGAGGGGGAGTGTTGGTGTTGAGGGGGAGTGTTGAAGATCAACCCCAGCTCAATATAATGAAAGCTTCTCAAATATTGAAGAAATTTTTTTTTCAAAGAGAAATGTAGAAAATAGTTGTGCATCGAATATGGTAATAATGTATGGTTAGAATTATTTCTTAGTTTTATATTTGAGTGATTAAAATTATTTCTTAGTTTTATATTTGTGTGGTGTAGATTGCATGATGAAAACTATAAATACCCTATCTTGCATTTGGGTTAAACATCTCTTCAAAAACAAATAAGTTTTTGTATTTTTAATTTAAGTGTAAGTTAATAGTTTTCTCTTTGAATGTTTATATTTTTCTTAAATTAGTGAGTTACCTTTGGAAAATATTATAGTGTGTTTTATTGTATGTATAATATAAGTAGTTTATTTACTTATTTGAATATAATATTAATAAGTTTAGTGTTATATATTTTAAATTTTACTCAACAACGTAAAACTCATCAATATCTCTCACATCTTCCAAACAACACAACTAGTTACAATATTCTCTTCAATCGTCTTCAATCCTTTTACTAGTCGTTACCATCAAGCTTCTGTCCACGATTCATTTCACTATTTAAGGTTCCTCACAAAGGTTTCTGTTTTTGAGAGAAAAAAGGAATGAGATTCGTTATATTTACAAATTATTTTAAAATAAGGTTATTTGGTGGAGGGTAAACTTAAAATGAACATATATATTAAGGAAAAATCGATCGGGTTGCTCTTCATTTTCTATGGATGGAATATAAAAATAACTCTATTAAAATATTATCTCAATGTTACTATTTGTTTTCATTTGACAAAAATACATGACTAACACACGCTACTTGTTTAATATAATCTAATGTATCTCCACAGCTCCACACAATATATATATATATATATATATACACACACGTGTGTGTGGTCAATTTGTATACACCAAACAAGTTCAAAACTCACACAAATTAATTTGGGTGTGGGAACAAAATCTAAGTAGGAAAGTGCTGGGAAAATAACATCTAAAACGAGAGAAGAGCCATGGCCTTTGAGAGCAGGAATACAAAGTTTGTCATACAATAAAGATACAGCTAAAGATTACAAGAGTAAGTGATAATGTGAACAAGAAACACTAGTTTACTGAAACTTTGAAGTGATCTTGATTATGCTTATATATCCTTTCCAAATAATGTTCTAAAGCTTTTAGGTTAAGCTCAAGCAAAAATGTATGTATATTTCTATTATATACAACCACTGTCTGACATTTAAAAATGGTGCAATATATAATGCAATAAATGATAAAGAAGTAACTAATTAATTACACAATTGAAGAGAGAACATATGTTGAACAACAACTTGCAGTTTTGATCAATGGAGATCGAAACAAGTCCTTAGGAACCAGAAGAGAATTGTTCATAGGGTTGTGAATATAAAAAATTGGTCATGCATGTATTTTGATTGCTAAGTAATTGAAAAAGAAAAGAATTGTGTCTAATATATGTGTGAATGATTAAAATTAACAATTCCAACTGTTTAGTTGATTCACATAGTACCATCTCATTTCAGATCTGCTTGAACTCGAGATAAGAATATTTTTGCTATGACTAGAATAAAACAGATAAAAAGATGGGAAAATTAAAATGTTTGAGATGACCGCTTTGAGTAATATGTGTTTTTAGTTTTTAAGTCTCCTTATTTTATTAAACATATATTTAAATTTAAGCATAAATAAATAATAAATAACAAAAAGACTGGATGACCGAAGAGGTCTACTAGATTTTTAGAATTAATCACTTAAATTTAATAGTTTTTTTTTAATAACAGTTTAATCTATTAATTTTAACAAAAAATTATAACATAGATTGAAATATCCAATTTTATGTTTCTCTTTATTTTTTCTATTTTTTAAAAAAATTATTTTAAAAAAATGCTTCTAAAAATAGTCATATTAAAATTTTCTTAATTAAAAAATAAATTTTTACAAAACTAATTTTGATCATTTGAACGAAATTTTCTATTTTTTAAAATTAGTGTACATCAAAGATGCATGCATATATTATATTATGTGCTGATCATGATATATACTAATGCGCACACAGCGAAATTAAGAAACCAAGTTATCTTTAACACCCATGTTGAACAAGATATATATACATACAAGCTCTTTAACACCCATGTTGAACAAGATATACATACATACAAGTTCTTTAACACCCATGTTGAACAAGATATATATACACATACAAGCAAGCTCTTTAACAACCATGTTGAACAAGATATATATATATACAAGCTCTCTGATTATTATAAAATACAAAGTATATATAGATATATAGGTGTCAGAGAGATGTAATAAATTATATGAATATCAAGTTGATGCCCAATTATATGGAATAAGTGGAGATGTCTCAGCAGCAGGTAATAAAGTAGTGTGGGTTGAAGGTGGTTCATCTTTTGGTGGTGGTTTTACTCGCGGTGGTGGTGGTGGTGATAATTTTGGCTTCTCGGTCGCAACATATATCTTCTCCTCCAGCAAGTTCATTGTTAAATCTGTAGATTATATATATATATATATATAGTTACCGTATCATGTAGCATTAACAAGTTAATTATGGTTAATTAAATATACTATAAGTTAATTAACTTCATTCGGTCCATTAAATTAAAAAAAAGGAAAAATAATTATTAATTCAACCAGATACGACCTTGTTAATCTAAGTACGATACAAAGCACGAGTTTCACTTTTCAATTTAAAATATTTTTACTACCATCGGTTATAAATTTAGGGAGATAGTGTGCTTGGATGAGTTACTTTACATTATCTATTATCATAGTTAATAACCCACTTATTACTTAACTGTTATGTTGATAAGGATTTTAAATTATAATTTATGATTTTTAATTAAAAAAAATCATTAATATATTTATGATTTTAAAGAGTTAGATATTTATATATATTAAGTTATTTTCGAATTAAAAAAATAAAAAATCAACTATAAATTATTTTGATAAGACTTTTTCTGATTTTTGTTTTCAAAAATTTTAAAAATAAAAATACTTATAAATTGATTTTTTGGTTATTACTTATAAATTTTTAATTTTTAATCAATTTTTTCTAATATTTATATATAAAAAAGTCATAAACTTGATTTACTTTCCATAAAAATATTGAGTAAAAATGAAAAAAAGTTATAATTAGAAATCAGATTAAAAAAAATCTTATTTTTAAAGATTTATAAATCATTTCATATTTTGATAATAATTCCTGTAAAATGTAAAAATCAAAATCAAAAATCATTACCAAATAAACATATATACCTCATTAAAAGTGATTAATTTCAAAAATTAGAAATTAAAATTATTATCCAATGTTCATACTTGATAAATGAAACATAATAATAAAACAAATAAAAAAATCAAATATAATATTTTACCAATATAGGAAGTCATCTAAGCATATAATTATAAAATTTAATATAACTTCATCGAGGTCTGATAAAATTACATAACATTCAACTATTGTACGAAAAATGAAAAATTATAATAGTAAGGTTTCACAGAAATATTCCAATTGGTTTTTTTAAAAAAAAATTCAAGTATTAATCTTTTCCATCAAAATTTATCATAGGATGAATTAAGATTCTTTAATTTTGATATCATGTTAAATCAACTTTCATTAATAGCTTCTTAGTTTGATAAATCTAGTATCCACTTCCCGCATTCGACCAATTTCATTATTTAATTTCTTAAATTTGAACAATATATATAATTTTAGAGATACCATTTTTGTAAGTTGAAAATGTTGGGGGTACCATATTTAAACCATGATTTTTACAAATTCTCTTGTGAACTTGATAATGAAAAATTTAGTAAGTATATTATTTCTCATTCACTCTATTTTATAGATAACAAAAAGTTGAGCTTCCTATTTAATTAACTCAATTTCCCATGATATATCGAAGGGTAGTTAATGAAAATGTATACTTTTTAAGATCAATGATTGCTAGTAACATTTTTTTATTTTCACTTAACATATATAAATTTTACTTTCTTTTACACATTATTTATTTTTAAAAAAGTGAAAATAAGTATGTCAAAATAATAAGTTTGATTCGTCAATTAAATAACGATACAAATGAAAATAAGAGTAATTATAATTGAGAATATTGTTATCATAATCATGTTTTAAACGAAGAAAGCAACAAAGTAATTATTGATTTCAAGTAGAATTTGAACGTCGTTGATATCTCAAATACCAACGTTTCGATAGTGGAGATTGAAAATAATATTTTTTATTTTTATTTTTTTTTTCTATATTATAAATCTCAACTTTTAGACAATTAATTCTATTTGCGAAGAGATCAGACCTGGTGAGGACTTAGGTGAAGGTGCTGCTTTTGGAGGTGGAGGTGGTGAATATTTTGGAGAACATCCAATATCATCTGGCTTCACAATCAAGTAATATTTGCCATAGTACTTCTCTGTGCATGTATATATAGATATCAAGAATTTATATATTATGAAAAACAAAATACACAATTAATAAAATTAGATATATATAATTTGAATCGAAAGAATATATATATATATATATACCAGCTGGTAGGGATCTGGATTCAACCATGAAAATAAAATTTGAAGAAATTATCTCATAAACTGCGATGATTAATATTATTGAAATGAAGAACATGGTAGTAATGTGCTTCATCGTAATTAATTTGCTGAGATTTTGGAAATGCATATATATGTTGAACTTAATGTTACTTTGGATCCATATATATATATATATATATGAAATTTAATTTTGATAATTATTTATTGGAGTAGTTGAGTTTAGTGCATCATTGGAATCTAGTGTTGGTGTCTTCTCTTAATCTCCAATTAATTTTCTATTCGTCAAAATATGCTTTAGGGTTTCAAAGATAGTCCCACCATGCATGCCAGGTAAATATAATTTGTAGTTTATTTTTTTGCCAAACTTTTTTCTTTTCGCTCTAGCTTTTAAATATGACAAATTTATTGACATAATTAATTTCATTTTTAAGCCTTAAAAAATATGTTATAAAAAAACCATACGTATTTCATAATATATAAAAATATGTATTTTCTACATTATACGATCAAAAATAAAACTCACCATTTACTTAAAACACTTTTTAATTTATTTCTTTATTTGTATTAATTGATTGTTCATGTGCTTCAAATCATTTGTTTTCCCCAATTAGGAAATATATATATATATATATAAGTAGAACAGAGCTCTGATATTATATCATACTTAAAAATTTTCACTTTATACTCATCCTTTCATTTCATGCTCTAATATTTATTAATGGTGTCAATATGGGAATATTTTATACTCTAGTACCCCTCAATTTGTTCATTATGTTTAATTTGAGCCCAATTCTAAATATAAAGCAGGTGTCAGTAAAATGTTAACCCTTGAGTTTGACGTTTCTCAACTTTCGTTCTTTTCAAAAATATGCATGTGTAAATTTTGCATGTAAAATCATAAGTGGGATAATTAATTGATATCCCACTTTAATATCATCGAATTTTATATAAAGTGATATTTATAAAAAAATAATTATATAAATTTATATTTACACTTTATTATGATACATTGTATGATAAAATAATATAAAAAAAATTTCATTTAAAACAAAAATTACAAAAATATATTTGAAAGTTTAAATTAGAAATTGGTAAAAAAAAAATTACACGTTTAGTTATCCTATTTGTCATTTTATACGATAAATTTCGAGAACATATACGATTTTGAATATTAACTGAATATGAAGTAACGGGTATGATTTAGGTATAATTATATTGATAATTTTAACTATCTGTAATCAAAATTAATTATATATTTATTTTAATTAATATTAATTTCTCATTCACGAGACTACATGGGTTTAGTAAAAATACGGTATTTTTGGAAAACAAAATTAATTGTTTCAAATCGTTATTTACATGTGAAAAATCATTTTCAATATGTAACGGTTTTTAGATGGTTTCGATTACAAATTTTATAATTCAATTCAAAAATAATTATATTAAAAAATTTATACAGTGGTATCCGTGGTTAAATGCATTTGATATTTCTCTTATTATAGTCTCACACGGGAAACAATAAAAGACCTCAAAATCTATCTTAGATTATATCAGGTAAGCTCGAAATCTAGACAAGACAAGCACATAAATTGATTTTCCAAAAGTGGGTGTTGCAAAATATTAATAGAATCGTTATAAAATATTATTTATTAATTTTAGAGTATGTAATAATATATGATAATATGTTATTTTATATTAATAAAATTTAAAATTATTATAATTTTTCTTTGGAAAATACAGGAGTAAAACATTTGAAAATACACTCAGTATTCTCTGAAGATGAACCAATAAGAACATAGAAAAATATAACTATTAAAAATTTCTTAGACATGAAGAGGTCATTAACCGTCGTCAGATAAGTACGTGTCATGCCATAAATTGAATTTAAATCTTAATAATTAAAATGAGAAAAAAATATTTATATATTTACTTTTTAAAATAACATTAAAATATAGAGGGTCAGATTGTAATTTTGAAATGTTAAAATTTTGGCAAATATGATATTTAAGATGCTGAGTATCCAATTCTGAAATAAGGCAAGGATTTACGTTGATGTAACATTAATTAAATAATTAATTATGTGTTTTAGAAATTTGAATTCGTAGCTACTATATATTATTTTTATAATATGTATAAAAGTAAGTGATTATAAACTTATTTTAATATCTTATATCATTAACTTAATATTCGATCTAATGTTAAAATATTATTTAATATATATAAATTATATGCTAATATTTTGTTGTATAACATAATGATATATCATTTATGTAATTACCAAAAAAACAAAGATTCGAATCCTATTTATGTTATTTAATAAAAAATATTGCTATTATATAAAAGTTTTAAGCAAACATCACGACTTATACCTAACGTTCTTTTACCTAACTACTTATATATGATCGAACTTTCTTTGGCTGATCATGGTATAGACCATGCATATGCTAGCTAGCTGCAAAGTTTTGTTTGGTACGTTACGAATTAGAAATTAAATTCACTATGGGCTTATTTTGTAAGTAAGTTTTGTTTTCTTGCATTTAACATAAAAAAATTTGTTTTTTAATTTACTTAGTAAAAAAAATTGATAAAAAATTTTGTTTTTTTGTTTCGTTCACTATTAAAAAGTTAAATAATGAAGGAAAAATTGAACTTGAAATATGTTTCAAAAACTTTATGAAAAATTACAAAAAATAACACCCTTAAATGATCGTATCCCAATAATATCGAACATTGTCAAATTGGACAGTGTTCAACCTTTGAACGAGTTTAAATAGTCGTAATTTAATTTAAATAGCATTCAATTAGACAACATTTAAAATAAAACGATATGTTAAATTTTTTTAATAGTGAAAATATATGAGATAGAAGTGTTATTTTTATAATTACAAATATCATTTTTATTTATTTTTTCCAAACTTTTGTTTAAGTTCCAAAAATAATAAAAAATATATAATAATAGAATCCAACACCAATTAAATTTTAAATTTTAAAATAAAATTAATCGAATTCTTATTTTGAATACTTAAAGACAAAATTGATTAGCATCCAAACTCTATGTTAAATTGAATGTATATAACCATGTGTAGGTTGTTACGTGAGTTGGCTCACTAAATGAATCAGTTAATGTCACACAAATTTGGTAAGTGTAGTACAACTTCTATTAGCTATAAATACATTGTACCCTTTAGCAATATTGATAACAGTTCTTACGACTACACTATCGTCACTTCATCATGTCCATTTTTCTTCTTGCTTTCTTCCTCTTATCACATTTGGTTTATCATGGTATCGGAGCCACATAATCATGGTTGATGTGATTGTTTCAACAAATCCTACTCAAACCAAGGATAGTGGTCTTAATTCATCAGCTTTGGTTCATTCAACTCCACCTATAATTCCTCCATCTTCAATTTGTTCACTAACCTATGAAGAAAACCTTTTCATTTTCTTCATATCCTACCTATTCAATTAATCCTAATTTTGTTGTTAAGCTTGATAAGACTAACTATCTTATCTGAAAATAATAACTTTAACAAGTTCTTATTGTTTGTGACCTTCAATCATTTGTTGGTAAAGATTTTGTTTCACCTCCAATATTTATCAAATATAGCTCATTGTGACTAATGATTCTGGTTTACCTAAGGTTCATGATGTGCGTAAAGAAACTAATTAATTTTTACTTTAAGATAGGCAAGATAATGCTATCAAAAATTAGATTTGTTCCTTAGTTTTTTCAAGCTATATGAAGTACTTAATTGGTAAGAAAACACTCTTGAATTCTGACTTGTTTGGGCTAAATCTTTTAAAGATGATTATCAATCATATTTCACGGATCTTTGTTGGCATTTGCAAAACTTAAATAGAGAAAATATGACTATCAATCATATTGATCATTTGTTAGTAATAAGTGATCAAATTAATGACAGAGAAAAAATGTTTTATGATATTAGATATTTGGATTCGAGTTATTCATCTATTATCATTAATATATCACTTGCAAGAAAATGATCCTTGGATTGGATGAGCTCTTTACAAGAATGAGAGCTCGTGATAGACAATAACAACGTATGCATCGGTCTTATATATTAATTATGCAAGTTAATTACACTAAGACATATATACATAATAAACCTTCATATCCAAAAGATTCTACACCTAAGTTTGTAGTGTTCCTAATACTCATAATCAACCTTCAAACACCTTTGATAAACTTGGTAGTGGAAAGTTTTCAAGCACTCAATGTCAAATCTGTAAAAAGTATGGGCACATTGCTACACTTTTTTATTTTCATTATACACAATCTAATAATAGTGGCTTAAAGCAACCTTCTCTGTCTAATATAAAATAATATACACCTCAAGCACATTTTGCACAACAATAATAATGTTCTCTTAATTAACTTAAGTCTGGAGGATCTTTTCCTCAAAATGTTTCTACTAGTACACAATCATAAGCCTTCCTTACCATTACTATACCTTCCTCAACTGATAAAGTATATCTATAACAATCATTCTTCGAAACTAGTGCTACAAAAAATCTTACATTAGATACTAGTGCCTAACAATAGTCAATTGCATACTCAGGTAATGCTTCTGTCCCACTTGGTAAGGAATTTTATATTTGAATTACTCATCTAGGCAGTGCATGCTTACCTTATGATTCAAAAAATTTGCAATTACACAAATTTTTATGTGTACCTCAATTGGAAAAGTATTTAGTTTGAGTTAAGAAATTGTGTGAAGATAACAATCTACCTATGGAAATCTTCTTCGATGGTTTTTCGGTAAAGGATTTGAAAATCAAAACTATACGTTTAATATAGGTACTAAGGATAGTTTGTATCAACTTCTTCCACTAGTTGATGGCCATTCATTATGTAAGTCTATTGTTTCTTATAACAAGGTAGTTTTAAGTGCAACTTTATTGCATGATAATTTAGACCATTCTCTTTCTGATGTAGTTAAGTATTTAGCTTCTACTATGAATAAATAATTGACTGATTATGTCTCATATGATGTTTGTAACTCTTGTCAAATGGCTACATATCATCGCTTACCTTCGTCTCATGGTCATACAAGATCTTTACATCCTTTTGATGTTATACATGTTGATTTGGGGGGAATTTTCCCTATAGAATTTGCTTAGGGAATGAGATATTTTCCTTTCCTAGTTGATGATCACTTGAGATTTATGTGGATTTATGTTCTTAAAATCAAATTTGTGTTAATTATAATGCACTTTGAGGCCTATGTATAAAAGTAATTTGGTCTTCTTATAAGTGTTTTACAGTGATGGTGGAACTGAACTTAAAGGCTTGGAGTCAAATTGGCTTCAGAGTGATGTTTTAAGACGTCTTTACACATCTTTCAAAATAGTATTGTTGAGAGAAGAAACTGATAGATTGTTAAGGCTAGTTTTACCATAATAGTGAGAGATGATATGCCTATAAAGTATCAGGATTATAGCTTTCAAACTTCAGTTCATCTCATCAAAAAACTACCTTCCAAAATTCTCTCTTATAAAAGTCCTTTTGAATTGCTTTTTGGCTCCAAAATAGACTATACATATTTAAAACTTTTAGTTGCCTTTGTTTTCCATTTCTATGTCCTTATAATCAAACCAAACTAGAGCCTTACTTTTTGTCTTATATTTTTCTTGATCATGTAGCTAGATATAAGAGATATTGGTGTCTTAAACCTTGTTTTAGTAAAGTATAATTTTTTGCTTAAGTTAGGTTTAATGAATTTGTCTTTCCTTTTTTGTCTAAACCTTATCCTACACAATTTGAGATATAGTTTATGCATGCATCTGTGAATAATTCACCAATGTTTTTTAGTTTTTCTCCTTCCTCTCTTAGACCATTTGTCACTTAACATATACCTTTTGAATTTTTTTACTTCACAATCAGTGCCTTTTTCTATGACAAGTCATCATCTTAATTCTGCTATTATATAATCTATTGACAATATCAGTTTTATACCTATTCATTCACATGACTTGTCACCATCCTTATCATCTACTATTCAACCTTTAAGCTCACCTTTAGAAGCCTCACCAACTGTTCACCTATTAGCACTACATCAATACCTCTTTGTCCTATTCCTTACCTAATTTCTTAATGTTTGGAACTTTGATTCTTCTCATTTTTTTAATCCTGAGGATATCAACCTCATTGTTGATTTACCTTCTTTGTCCTAAGTACATCATCATTTTTCTTCTCATAAAACATACCCTATGCTTACTCGAGCTAAGCAAGGTATTTACAAGCCTAAAGCCAATATATTGCCACTATATTGTCTAAGCCTTGTTCAGTGACTAAATTTTTAGGCATTCCAAAATGGAAAGCTTCTATGCAGAGTGTATTTAACACATTGATTTCAAATGGCACATGGAATTTAGTTCTTAAGCCTAAGGATGCGAAGATCATTGGTCATAAATAGGTTTTATAATCAAACTCCAAGCTGACATCTAAGAGTTATGGAAAAAGGATTTCAACATACAAAGAGAATTGATTATAATAAGACATCTAGGCCCGTTGTTAAGCCAATTACCATTCATATAATGCTCAGTTTGGCCATTTCATAACATTGGATGGTTCGACAACTTGGATGTCAATATAGGTTTTTTTTAATGGTGTTATAGAAGAAAAGTCTTACATGACTCAACCTCAGGGTTTTGTTCATCCTCGATATTATGATCATGTTTTCTAGTTAAGGAAGGTAATATATGGGTTAAAATAATGTCCACGAACCTGGTTTCTTAAACTTAATAGTTGTTTATTTGAGTAGGGGTTCACTAGTTCCAATACTAATGCTTATTTACTAATTTATGACAAAGTAGAATTGTTTTTTTCTTCTTCTTGATATATGTAGATGAAATCCTTATTATTGGGAATAACAATACTTTCATTAAAAATCTTATTGCCAAGCTCAATATTGTCTTCTCTTTTAAGGATTTGGGTTAGCTCAATTTCTTTTTAGGTGTTGAGGTAGAAATGAATGTTGATGGTTCCCTCTCAATTAGTCTACATGCATCAAGGATCTTGTTGATAAGTTTAATTTAAATAATTCCAAACTCAATTTTACACCTATAATAGCTAATGTCTCTTTGTCTAAAATTGATGGCAAATAGTTAACTAATGCTACTCAATATCTCACCATTATTCACTTTTTTACTGATGTTCATTGGGTGGAAACAAAGATATTGCTTAGGTATCTTAAGGTAATCAAGGTTATGGCTTATTATTGCAACATTCAACTAGTCTTACTTTAACTACTTATATAGATGCAGAATGGGCATCATGCATTGATGACAGGAGGTCCATAGGTGGCTTTTGAATCTAGTTTGGTGGTTCTTTGGTGTCATAGGGATTAGGAAAACAAAATGTTATTTCAAGGTTTAGTACAGAGGTTGAATTTCAATCATTAATACATCATGTGGCCGAGGTAACTTGGATTTATAAATTGTTGAAGGAAATCAAGATTCATTTACTTGATTCATATATTATATTTTGTGATAATATAAGTACTCGTTTTAAACATCCAATTATCATGCTATAACAAAGTATATTGAAATAGGTTTTCATTTTGTTTGAGAGAAAGTTATTGCTAGAAACTTGAATGTTGAATACAAACCAACAAAGGAATAAATAGTTGATGTATTGACTAAGGCTTTTCCTATCTCTCGATTTTCACAATTAATAAAACTATTAATGGTTATCAAGGGGCCTTAGAGACATGGGTGAATGTTAAAATGAGTGTATACAACCATATGCAGGTTATAATACTAGCTGGCTAACTAGCTGAATCAGTTAATGTAGTACATATTTGTTAAGTGTAATACATCTTCTATTAGCAATAAATACATTGTATCATTTAGCAATACTAATAAGCGTTTCTAATAGTGCACTATTCATCATCTTCATCATGTCCATCCATCTTTTTACTCTATTCCTCTTATCACTTTTGGTTTATTATTCTAGAGTATTTCAATCTATTCGAGTCGAGAGAATACTTTAGCATATATTTTTACTTTTTTTTTAGATCTTGAAAAAGATGTGAGTGACTACAAAATAATATATATATATATATATATATATATCATATATTATTTTAATCGTTAAAATTTAAAGAATTAATTTTTTTCTCGTTACTCCAATATTAATCTCAGTATTATAAGGTTTTTAGAGAGTTGGTTTCCAAACAACCTTTAACATGATATCAAAGTTGGAAGTTATGCGTTCAAGACGAAGTAACTTAATTGTTGATTTATAAGTGTTTAACATGCATAATGTATAGAGTCAATATTTACATGTGAATGATAAATGTATAAAAGTAATGTTGATTATTTTATCAATAACTTAAAATTTTCTAACTTCTTAAAAATGATACATTTATTTCTTTCTTAATAGTGCATTTACTTTCATTAACGAAGTCATCATTTCATCTCACTTTAGGACCAAAATGTAGTTTTATATTATGTATCAATCCAATAGTTAATAATCTCAATTTTTTATTCGATAAAATTATGTAATTTTTAATACAGGAATATTTGTATCTTATCATATATTATCGTAGATAAAACATTAAAAGATATTTTTTATGTAGTATAATTACAATTGGATTTGTTATAAATATAAATATTAATCGCAATTATATATGTTATAAATACAAATATTTTATTTTGCATAATATTATAATGATATATGTTGAATAAAATTAATTATTATTTTTATAATTTTAGTAATCTTTAACATAAATGACTAAAGATAAAGCGTAAGTTTTAGTTCATTTTATTAACAAAATTAGTAGATATTTTACTGTTCAGCTAATAAGATTTATTTTTTTCATTTTAAGTCACATGTTCAAAATATCATGTGATATTAAAAAAAATATTTTACGATTATTTTAGTTCAATAGTGAAGAAAAAATTGTATCATATTTTGCATGTATGGATGTAAATTCGAGCAAGATGAAATAACCCAAGCCCTATAATTTGAGTTCGTACTAACTCAAGTCAAATATTGTTGAATTATGTATATATTTTTCAATTGAATTTACTTATTTATAAATTCATATA
This sequence comes from Hippophae rhamnoides, assembly GCA_033030585.1. Lineage (NCBI taxonomy): Eukaryota > Viridiplantae > Streptophyta > Magnoliopsida > Rosales > Elaeagnaceae > Hippophae > Hippophae rhamnoides. Next base: position 22,398,029 of record CM065437.1, on the reverse strand, counting down.
TGATATTATCATATTGAATTTGAAATTTTTTAATATTGAAACTATACAGTGAAGTAACTAATTTGAAACGTATTACATATCAATTTTTTTATCATATAAGATTAGATTAAGTTGGGAATTATATGTAAATTATTATAATAAACATATAATAAATTTAGTTGGGATTGATCAATTATTTTTTTACGTTTAATTTTGATGTTTTTTATTATTATAAATCAATAATATGAAAAAATATTAAGCAATTTTTTTCATGTGTTAACTCATACACTAACACAATACTATTAATACCAAAATACAATACAATAACATGAAACCACTAGCATCCCTATTTGTTATATATATATATATATAGATAGATATAAATCATTGTAAATTTATTTATAATTTTAATATTATTTTGATTATATAAAAATAGACACAGAATTGGATTATTCCATCGTACCATGTTAATATTAATATTTTATCATGAAGTTTGATTGTTAGCTGTGACTGGCAGGTAACAAGTTCAATTATTAGCCTTATATAATATTTCTTATTTTCCCTGCTAGATTTTTTAAACCACATATAATTTACTTAGAAGTTATACTGTATGGAAATTGTTTTCAAATTAAACAATTTTGTAAGAATTTCTAAACATCCCTCATTTTTAGACTTTTTATATATTTTTACTCATGTCTTGTTTATATATATATATATATATATATAATTCATATATTTTTTATAAGTGAAAAAAAAGGGCATGGAAGGAAAATATGTAATGTTATTTTAAAACGGGGCATTTATATCCATAACTCAAAAGTATTATGTAAAATACCATATGATTAGAGGTTAAATTAAGAAAGATATTAAAATTATAGTTTAAAATGTCAATGTCAGATTTGTTCCTACTGATATATATATATATATTTATTAAAAATTTATTTTGATTGATAATAAAAAGAGAGGTGCCAATGTACTATTAAAAAGAAAGAAAAAAGTAGTTTAAACCCTATCTGCTAGGAGAATGGATGAGAATTGAAGACGTCCGTTAGAGTCTAACTAATTTAGCAACAATAATTTAGTCTTAGAGTTATGAATTACTAATATGTCACTTAGTTTTTGTCATGACTAACATGTTGCATTGGGAATTATTGAAGACCTCACCTCTCCATAAGCTAAGGACAAGATTATATAGTTCGCAAGGTAGTTGAGCTTTTTAACAAGTTAGAAAATCAACCCTAACTTTGAGCCTTTTAACAAGTTAGAAAATCAACCCCACTTTGAGCCTTCTAAACATTTGGAGCCGATGGCAACTATAATTACCTTTTGCTAGATTTAGTTTGTTAATATATATAAGATATAAGATATATCTTATATAAGGTATTGTATTTCATTTATGTACTATTATATTTCTGTAATTTCTATTAGACTTCACTTGTATTAATGTACTATCAGAGAAATATAATATTAAACATGTTACAATCCTATAAATAAGGTTCTTTATGTACTGAAATCGATTATTTATTTGTTGACTATCTTAAAGACTGAGAGAGTAAATATCATCAAACTATTACCTGGTTTTGCAACACCACTCTACCCTCAATCCATGGTAAATTTGGGTGTTTTGACACTGCCAAGGAAATCTAGGAGTTTTTTGAGACTCGATTCACTACCCCAGATTTGGCTAATCAATATCAACTTCTGATGAATCTTCATACCAAACGTTAGAGGTCTGATCAAACGTTTAACCAATTTCTCTCTAAGATGCATGCTATTTGGGATCAACTCACCCTCTCTAAACCAACTTCAAAAAATAAAATTGATGCTGAAATGTATGCAATTTATCATAATCGCCAGTGTCTTGTTATTTTTCTCATGACTCTCCATAATCAGTTCGAACCTATTCAAACTTCCTTACTTCATCGTAATCCTTTTTCTGCCCATAGATATTTCTATGACTGAGCTTCGCTCTAGAGAAACTTGGATTGGGGTTTTCTAAGTTCATACTATAGATTTTATTCTTACCACTCCCTCTTATCGCCTTAAAGGAGGTTCTAAAAAGCGCTCCAAACAGCAAGGCTATACCTACTACCACAATACCAATCATAATCTTCTCACATGTGACATTGAGGTATGTAAATTTTGGTAAATTAGGATATGTTTCTGCTTCTGATAATGTAAATTGTTTGCCTTATCAATTTGGAAAAACAACATGCTTTATGTTTTAATAAAAGTGATTATACTTTTGTCTTTCCTTTTGACTTAATTCATTCTAATGTTTAGGGTCCATCCCCACAACCTATTATGAGAGGATGTGTATATTTTGTCATTTTTATTAATGATTATTTAAGATTCATATGAATTTTTCTCATGAAATATAGATCTGAATTACCCAAAATTTATTATGAATTTTCCCAAATTGTTAAAACCCAATTTTTTTAAATTATCAAAGTTTTTTAGAGCTGATAATGGTATGGAATATAAAGAAAAAATAAATAAATTTTCTTCGACAAAATCGCACTCTCTCAATAATTTTGTCCTAGCACATTTCAAAAAAATGGAAGAGTTGAGCGAAAACACAAACATATTCTTAATATTGTTCGTACTCTTCTTATTTCTAGTTCTTGTCCTAAATGCTTTTGGGGTGAAATAACTCTTATGATTGTTTATACCATCAATCGTGTTCTAATGCTTGTTATTCATAATCAATTCCCTTATAAGTGTCTTTATAATACTTCTCCATCTTATGAACTGCTCAAAGTGTTTAGTTGTGACTGTTTTTGTTCTTCTTTATCCTCATAACATAGTAAATTGGAACCTCGTGCTCGTCTTTGTTGTTTCTTAAAGTATGGAATAGAACACAAAAGCTATCGTTGTTAAAACCCTCACTCTCAACAATTGTGCATCTCTTGTCATGTCATCTTTTGGGAACATAAAATGTTTTCTTCTCTTTCCCAATTTCATGTCTCATTTCCTACTTTATTCTCATTTTTAATGACACAACTATTGATCTATTTCCTCTTGACATTGCTCTATTACCCTATTCAACGTCTATTTTGACATCTCATAATGTTTATGCTTCTTCTACTGATCCTACCATTACAGCATCCTCTGAAGACCAACAACCTGCTTGTATAGAGTCATCATTTCATTGTTCTACTTGTATACTGTTTATTTCAAAATAGTATCCTCCACAAATCAAATAATTGATATCCTTACTAAATCTCATCCACTAAGTAGATTTTAAAACTTAGTTTCCAAAGTCAAATTAATTGTTTATTTTCCTTCTTGAGTTTCAAGGGAAACGTTAACAAGTTGCATTAAAGGTGCTACCAATGATTCAATTTGATTAAAGTACCTCTGTGTAAATAAGAATAACAAATTATGCAGTACATCAATATACAATTATTAAAATTTTAATTATACGTTTTCAAATTACTATTTAATTAAAATTATTGCACACAACTTATTTCATTGACTTTAACTATATTTAATAATTAATTAAATTCATTTGTTGTATTTTATGGGTTATACTCATTTTTATGGGATGTTATATGGAAAATAACATTTCTTCCGTTACGTATCATTTAGTAACAATAATCCTCCATTTAAAGAGAAATAGTAATGCATGTTCTCATTTATTCTAATGGACCCAAATTGAAGCATGTAAAGCTTCCATCAAAAACTCTATTTCTTCCTCTTTCTTTAGCATAGAATAGGAAAGTAAATACCCATTATATTTTTATATTTTTTTTCTTGAAAGCTTATATTTTATATCAACATTTTCACTTTCTTTAGCAAGGAAGGAGTGAGATTTAAATTTTTAAGAATTATTATCCTTGTTGAATTCGATTAAAAAAGATATTCGTTTTTTTACGTAAAATTCTAATATAACTAACTATATATATAATTTGATATTAACATAAAAGGTTTTGATTTTTATTTTTTACATTCATATATAACTTCATAAATTTCGATATGGATAATATATGATCATATTTTTTTGACAAAAGCTCTGTACCAAATAATTTTATGTTAATTCTAGTAATACCAATTCTCGTCTTCTATTTATATTTCCCTTGAATTTTTTTTAATACTTTAAATTATGCTCTCTATATCTTTCTCTTTCTCTCTGCTCTTTCATTGTATAGAATGAATGTATTTTAATTCTAATATCACTATTATTCTATGACCAATTAACTTAGTTTTACAATTTTCTACTATATACCTATTTGTGCAATTATATAAAAAAATTCACTTACAGTTATGTTTCAATTAATTCTATTATTTTAGAGCACGCCAAGTCTCAATTGATTTTATAGTGTTTTGTGTCCTTGTAACTCAAGGAACTTTTTAAATTTCAAGAAATCTAAACCTAACTCATCTCTTAAAAATGCGTTTGTAAGGGTGAATACTTCCCAGACTTATAACCAACACTTCTATTGGTTCCCTGATCAATACGAGACTAATTTCCTTAATATTCTCCCTCATATAGACAATGGTTTGTGCCCTCCTCCGTGGGATATTTGGGTAGTGTTAGGTGACTCCTCCACCGCCTAGGGTTCTTCTTTGATACCATGTTAAGAAACCTAGGCTTAACTCATCCCTTGAAAACATGCTTGCAAGGGATGAGGACTACCTAGACTTATAACCAACACTTTTGCTGGTTCCCTAGTCGGTGTGAGACTTATTTTCTTAACACTCTCTCTCACATCGGCAGGGGTTTGTGCCTTCCACCATGGGGTATTTGGGTAGTGTTAGGTGGCTTCTCCACTGTTAGGTCCTACTCTGATATCATGTTAAAAACTCAGACATAACTCATCCCTTAAAAAAGTGCTTGCAAGGGTGATGACTACTTAGGCTTATAACTAACATTGTTATTGGTTTCCTGGTCGATGTGAAACTTATATCCTTAACACTCCCTCTCACATTGATTTTGTCGATAGACGATAATGGTCTTATTGTTGCGACGGATGAAGGTCTCAGGGGGGTGGTGGTCTTATTATTGCCATACGCTTTCAAGGGATGATTTAGGCTCAGGTTTCTTAACATGGTATCAGAGTATGATCCTAGGCGGTAGAGGAGCCACCTAGCACTACCTAAATACCCCAGTGTGGACGCATGAACCCTTGCTGATGTAAGGGGGAGTGTTAAGGAAATAATTCTCACATCGACCAAGGAACCAGCTAAAGTGTTGGTTATAAGTTTGGGCAGTCCTCACCAAGGGATAAGTTAGGCCCAGGTTTCTAACATGGTATCAGAGCAGGACCTTAGTGTCACGTCCCGCCCCAAACTGCCCCTAAAAATCCAAATGTTGGCTGCCTAAAGGATCTAAGACATATGGGAAGTTCTAGAGTTGCCTAGAGAAGTCTAGAAAGGGCTAGAGTTGGACGGACTCAACTCAAGCTTGACGACCCTAGATTGTTCCAGAGCACACTGGAGGGTGCTAGAATGGGCTGGAACGTTCTAGAATGCGCCGGATGGTTCGGGAAGGATGTGGAAGTTGCTAGAAGCTTATGGAACGTCCCGGAAGGATGTAGAAGCTGCTGGAAGCTTGCAGAACATCCCGGAAGGTGCATGAAGGAGCTAGACAAACCTAGAAGACTCTAGAGTTGGCTAGAAGATCCTAGAGCCTTGTGGCACATTGTACATAAACCTAGAACCTTCTTGTATATTCTAGGCATAGAATTATCTAGAATGTGGTGGCATATTCTTAAGCTTAGAAGCCACCCTATAAATAGACCACTTGGTCTTCATTTGCATTCATCTTGGAAATCTTGGGAAATTCCTAACAATCCTTGGGAATTCTTAGCAATTGTATCATAAACTCTCTCTAGAGCAATACAAAGCATTCTTTGCAAACTCTCTCTATTCTCTTTGGAGTTCCATTTTCGGATTGAAAGGCAGGCTTAGTGCGACGGACCGAGCTAAGTGCCGCACGATCGCTACTTGAGAAATTAAGGTCGTGACAGTTGGTATCAGAGCAGGTTAAAGTATCTTACTCTTGGCATAATGAAGAACGTTGGTCCATCTACTCCAAGCGTTGATGTTCCACCTATGGAACGTGGACGTGAGGAAACCCGGAAACCATCAAAGGAATCTCGAGCCAAGTCGAAAGACTTGCTTTCTAGCTTGGAAGCACGAGTGGGAACTGCGCAGGACAGCTTAGGGGAGCTGTTTGATCGGGTTGACAACTTAGAGGAGCGTTGCAATGGCTTGGAGGCCGAGGATGTGGAAATCCATGCAGCGGTTAAGATGTCACTCAATGAGCTAGACGGTGGATTGAGGCAAGAGATTGATGGGCTAAAGGTGGAACTTGCCAAGGTAAGGGATCTTGTCCAAAGAGAACTTGCTAATGTATTGCTTAGAATGGAGGATATGGGTGGTGATCTAGCTCTATGTAAGCGGGCTATGGCCGCGGGAACTAGTGCAACCACCGTCAATGAGGCTAAGAGGGTGGACGTTCCCAAGCCCAAGACCTTTAATGGCGTTAGGAACGCCAGGGAAGTGGACAACTTCCTGTGGGGGCTAGAACAATACTTTGAGGCTACTGGCATAACGGACCGTACCGACGAAGATCCGAACTGCAGCCATGTATTTATCCGACACTGCGATGTTGTGGTGGAGACGGAGACATGGAGATGTGCAACGAGGGGTTTGCACGATTGATACCTTTGATGACTTCAAAAGGGAATTCAAGATGCAGTTCTTCCCTGTAAATGCTGAAGAGGAGGCAAGGGGCCGACTGCGACGGTTAAAGCAGACGGGTAGCATAAGGGACTATGTGAAGGAGTTCACAACCTTGCTGCTTGAAGTCCCCGACACATCTGACAAGGATGCCCTATTCTTGTTCATGGACGGTCTCCAATCATGGGCCAATTTGGAGCTCAAGCGACGTGGTGTCCAAGACTTATCTTCGGCCATTGCGACCGCAGAAAGCTTCATTGACTACTCCACAAACAAGGAGGGCTCCAAAGCCACAGACAAGAAGTTTGGTGGAGAGAAGAGTAATGGAGGCCATGCCAAAAGTCAGGGATCCAAAAATCATAAAGGCAACTCCTCATTCAAGCCACGGGACAAAGGGAAGGAGAAGGAGGATCGGAATGCCTCGAAGCCCCGGGTGACGTGCTTTATATGCGACGGACCGCATTGGGCACGCGAATGTCCGAAGAGGAAGGCCTTGAGCGCCTTAGTTGCCTCCACACATAACCAAGATGGAGGTGAGTCGGACGATGGTGCAAAGATGGGTTCTTTGCGCCTACTTGGTGCAATGCAGAGCGCCCCAAAGACCCCTAAAGGCTTAATGTACGTGGATGCCATCATTAACGGGAAGGTCGCCAAAGCATTGGTCGACACAGGTGCATCTAACAACTTTGTTTCAGTGGAAGAAGCAAGGAGACTCGGCCTAAAGGTTGTCAATGGAGGGGGTTCTCTGAAGGCAGTTAACTCAGCAGCATTACCATTACATGGAGTTGCTCGCGGAGTTAAGGTCAGTCTTGGTGCATGGACTGGCCAAGTGGACTTATCAGTGGCGCCTATAGATGACTACTCGATGGTATTCGGCATGGAGTTCTTGGACCAGGTAAGAGCTTTCTTGGTGCCATACTCAAACTCCATGTGCATCATGGATGGTTCAAAGGCTTGCGTGGTACCGACGGACAGGGCCACCAAACGCACAACCCAAGCTCTCTCGGCACTTCAAATCAAAAGGGGATTGAAGAAGGACGAAGAGAGTTACCTGACCATCTCAAAAGAGTACGAGGAGGAGTCGCCAAAGCCAAGCTTGCCGACGGAAGGGCAAGTTGCATTAGATAAGTCCCATGAGGTGATGTTTGAGGCGTCACCAAAGCCAAGCTTGCCGACGGAAGGGCAAGTTGCCTTAGATAAGTCCCATGAGGTGATGTTTGAGGCGTCACCAAAGCCGAGCTTGCCGACGGACGTGCAAGTTGCCCCAGATAAGTCTCACAAGGTGATGTTTGAGGTGTCACCAAAGTCAAGCTTGCCAACGGAAGTGCAAGCTACCCCAGATAAATCCCATGGGGTGATGCATGGAGCCTCACCCAAACGGTTACCTCCAAGGAGGGAGGTGAACCATAAAGTCGAGTTGGATCTCGACACAAGACCACCAATAATGAGCCCAGGCCAGGTGGAAAAATCAGAGTTGCGCAGCGGAAGCATGGTGATTGATGCGCCGAGTCGAAAGGGGAAGACAAAGCAGCATACACCCAGAGGTCTGCTAGATCCGCTGCCCATTCCAGAGAGACCATGGGAGAGTGTCTCTATGGATTTCATCACTTGCCTGCCAAAATCAGAGGGCTTTGGCAGCATTATCGTGGTGATTGATCGCTTCAGCAAGTATGCGACATTCATATCTGCCTCAACGGACTGCACGGCAGATGAGACGGCGCGGTTGTTCCTCAAGAATGTTGTGAAGCATTGGGGAATTCCTTCCAATATCGTGAGTGACCGAGACCCACGATTCACGGGGAAATTTTGGACGGAACTATTCAAGTTGTTGGGATCGGACTTGAATTTCTCCACAAGCTTTCATCGCCAAATTTACGGACAAACGGAACGTGCCAATGCATTGCTGGAGTTGTATCTTAGGCACTTTGTGAGTGCCAATCAACGGGATTGGGCAAAGCTGTTGGATGTAGCCCAATTCTCGTATAATCTGCAAAGGAGCGAGTTTACCCCGAAGAGTCACTTCGAAATTGTCATGGGGCAGCAGCCCATGACTCCTCATGCCTTGACCACGAGTTACGAAGGAAAGAGCCCAGCTGCTTTCAAGTTTTCCAAGGCGTGGCATGAACAAGTAGAGTTGGCCCAAGCCTATTTGCATATGGCATCTGAGAAGATGAAAAAGTGGGCTAACAAGAAAAGAAGGATGGTCGAATTACAGGAAGGAGATCTAGTCCTTGTCAAACTATTGCCCCAACAATTGAAGACCTTGCGGAAGGCTCATAAGGGGTTATTGCGGAAATATGAGGGACCATTTCCTGTCCTTAAGAAAGTCGGTAAGGTGTCATATAAGCTGCAACTCCCTCCGAAGCTTAAAATCTATCCTGTTTTTCATGTAAGCATGTTAAAATCCTTTCATGAAGATAAGGAAGACATAAGTAGGGGAGAATCCAAGAGGGCGCCTACCGCGACAGAAACCTCCTTCAACAAAGAAGTGGACTCAATTTGGGAGGATCGCTTGATCCGACGGAGGGGCATACCAAGTTATGGGGAATACTTGGTCAAATGGAAAAATGCCCCAGAAGAAGAGACAAGTTGGGAACCTGAGGATTCCTTGTGGCAATTCAAAAATGCTATAGAGAGGTTTCAACTTGAAGGCGCGACGAGGGCGTCGCGAACTTAAGTGGGGGAGGGTGTCACGTCCCGCCCCAAACTGCCCCTAAAAATCCAAATGTTGGCTGCCTAAAGGATCTAAGACATATGGGAAGTTCTAGAGTTGCCTAGAGAAGTCTAGAAAGGGCTAGAGTTGGACGGACTCAACTCAAGCTTGACGACCCTAGATTGTTCCAGAGCACACTGGAGGGTGCTAGAATGGGCTGGAACGTTCTAGAATGCGCCGGATGGTTCGGGAAGGATGTGGAAGTTGCTAGAAGCTTACGGAACGTCCCGGAAGGATGTAGAAGCTGCTGGAAGCTTGCGGAACATCCCGGAAGGTGCATGAAGGAGCTAGACAAACCTAGAAGACTCTAGAGTTGGCTAGAAGATCCTAGAACCTTGTGGCACATTGTACATAAACCTAGAATCTTCTTGTATATTCTAGGCATAGAATTATCTAGAATGTGGTGGCATATTCTTAAGCTTAGAAGCCACCCTATAAATAGACCACTTGGTCTTCATTTGCATTCATCTTGGGAAATCTTGGGAAATTCCTAACAATCCTTGGGAATTCTTAGCAATTGTATCATAAACTCTCTCTAGAGCAATACAAAGCATTCTTTGCAAACTCTCTCTATTCTCTTTGGAGTTCCATTTTCGGATTGAAAGGCAGGCTTAGTACGACGGACCGAGCTAAGTGCCGCACGATCGCTACTTGAGAAATTAAGGTCGTGACATTAGGCTCTAGATGAGCCACCTAGCACTACCCAAATACCCCATGGCGGAGGGCATGAACCCTTACCGATGTAAGGGAAGTGTTAAGGAAATAAGTCCTACATAGGCCAAGGAACCAGTAGAAGTACTGGTTATAAGTCTGAGCAATCCTTACCCTTGTAAGACCTTGGCGATGGAGGAGCCACCTAGCACTACCTAAATACCCAATGGCGGAGGGCATGAACCCTTGTTGATGTAAGGGGGAGTGTTAAGGAAATAAGTCTCACATCGACTAGAGAACCAGTAGAAGTACTCGTTATAAGCCTGGGTAGTCCTCACCCTTGCAAGCGTGTTTTCAAGGGATGAGTTAGGCCTGGGTTTCTAACATGGTATAAGAGTAGGACCTAACGGTGTAGGAGCCACCTAGCACTACCCAAATACCCAATGGAAAAGGGCACGAACCCTTATTGATATAAGGTGGAGTGTTAAGGAAATAAGTCATACATCGACCAAGAAACCAATAGAAATGCTGGTTATAAGCCTAGACAATCCTCATCCTTGCAAGTGTGTTTTCAAGGGATGAGTTAGAGCCAGGTTTCTTAACATAGTATCCGAGTAGTACCCTAGGCGATGGAGGAGCCACCTAGCAATACACAAATATACCACGATGGAGGGTACAAACTCTTGCCGATGTGAGAGAGAGTATTAAGGAAATAAGTCTCATATCAACCAGAGAACCAACAGAAATGTTGGTTATACGCCTAGGTAGTTCTCACTCTTATAAGCACGTTTTCAAAATATGAGTTAGGCGCAGTTTTCTTAACATTAAGTGTTGGTACTATATGGTGGCATGAAAACAATGAATTTTTTGGTCTATGATGCACGTGATGTTCCATAACATTAAGTCTTGGTTTGTGATGCACATATAAGTGAACAACAATACTGTGAAGTAGTTGTCTATATTTATATTCATATATTCAATGACTCTACATGTGCAAATGATAGAACATAGAAGCTACGTATTGATTGCATAAGGAACTATAATTAAAGATGAGCAACGTGCATAGCTTTTTGCAATAAGTAATAGAGTTCAAATGACTTTATTGTCCAAGATGTGCAAATGAGTTGCTTACCTTTTCGTAGCAAATGAATTTTTTTTTAAATGGACAAGTTTGATACGAGGAGCAAGGATCTCTAAAGTACTTCAAAATTATGTACAGTAGTTGTCAATTTAATCAACAAAATTACATTTTTCTTATAATAAAGAAAAAAATGAAAATAATATTGGACAAATGCTATGGTACCACAAATATGGTACCTTGTGCCTATAGCTTAAAATCACAAGAAACAATTAAATTTGGACCTGTGGTAGGAAGTATGAAGCCTATATTAATCATCTATTAAAATTGCCAAAATTTTACTAGATGATCATAATTATTTTGCCGATGGTAAAATTTTATTGTAAATAAAAACTAATGTATTGACTAAGAAAGATCCAAATTAATTTTATTTCATTAAAACACAGGAATCTTAAATAGCTTATGTTAATACACAATTTTTTTTTTAACTTTGTTTTGTTTAAAAATCTAATATGTGTTCATTTTATCAATATACTTATCATTGTATACATTTATAAATTTATTGTTATTATTCATATTTAATTGTGGTAAATGTTTATTAAACTATTAATGTTAGGTAAAAAAATATTAAATTAATATTTTTTTCAATTAATTATTTTTATTATTAAATTATTTCAATTAAAAATTTAGGCCAAAAATTATTTCAATAAACAGTAAAGTATTCACAAAGGGTTATACTTTTTTTGAATTGTATAAAGCGTTTTGAGTTTACTCCAAAAATAAATCACGAAGGCTAACTAAACTGGTGAGTTAAGACTCTACGTCGATGTACTCACAATTATAACATGAAGCAAACAATATCATATGTGGAGTGTGGCCTCTTTGTATCTTACGGTATCAAAGCATATATTAATTTTCTTTTAGAAGAAAATCAATTATATTTCTTGGATTATTTTTTATCTTCTACTAATTTTTTTAAATATAAATTAAGTGATAAACTATTAGTAACTAAAACATTGATAGTTATCTAAACTATAGTTATTTATATTTTTTATACATAAACAATCATCATTTTTGGGTCAATTATCTTAAGATATTTTTATTAATTAAGTAACTAAAATATTGACAATTATTTAGATTAAAATTATTTATCTTTTTTATACATGGTTATTTATTTTACGTAACCTAAATCGTTATCAATTTTTCTCCTTATTAACTTCCTAAGTCTTATTTTTTTTATCAATTGAATAATATAAATTAAGCATAAATTATTAATAGTTAAAATATTGACATTTTTTTATATTACAATTACTTATATTTTTTATACAATTTTATTTATCTTAAGCAACGTAAACATATTTCTTGAATTATTTTTTATCTTCTATTAATTTCTTATCGATATAAATCAAGTGTTGAATTATTAGTAATTAAAACATTTAAGATTATCTAAACTATAGCTAATTATCTTAAGTCTTATTTTTATATCAATTAAGTAATAAATAATTAGTAGTTAAAATATTTACAAATTATATTAAAATTACTTATTTATTTTTATATATGGTTAGTTATCTTAAGTAACATAAATAATTATCATTTTTATAATTATAATTAAATAATAAATTTAGTCATGAGCTTAACTAGTAGATAAATTTATGTTTGAAAATGATTTTTACATCAAGTATATGCTTCAATCCATTTAAGGGAATGTAACCTTGTACCAGCCAATAAGTACACAATAGTTTAATATTTCATATCCCAACTGTAAAGTCTTTTGTTGATATGTTTGGCATTCTTCCTATGTCAAATGCATAATTTATTTATATTTTTACAATTAAAATTTACTTTAAAAGTCATATATTTTACGTTATTTAAATATTTTAATAACGTAATTTTTACAAAAAAAAAATATATAAGACACTCGATTTTTAAAATTATGATATATTAAAATATCATTTTTTTACTATAAAAAATAGACACTATAATGATATAATTATAACATTATATATGATTAAAGTGTTATAATTTTAAAATCAGTTAACTTATATGTTTTTTATAAAAACTACCTTACCAAAATATCATAATAACATACACAAAATAACAACTAGATGTTTTGAATTACACTTATATTGACATGTTATATGATAAATTTTTTTATCACATATTCGTTCGTGTAGCTCTAAAGACTATTAATACTTCAATTGGATGGGCGTTGTGTTGACAACGCGAGCATTCATTCAATAGGAGCAATTGGTGATCACAACTAGTAAAGGTTTAACGTACTGTCTTTTTAAGTTATATAATTGCTTGTTTACTATTGTTGTCATAGCTTTCTAAGTAACGTTATATTAAGTTATATTTGTGTTTGTAGGTTCATATGCTTGAGAGTACAATAGTAATGATACTATTTATATAGAATTTTAAAAATTCTTATAAGATAACTCTTCATTATGGTTCATTTTCCGTAATATTTTAATCAACTACCAAAAATATGAAAATCTGCTATTCTAGTGGTATTACTATTTAATTTATTAAAAAGAGAAAGTATTAATGAAATAAAATATCGAAAACATTAATAATGATTTATTTGCAATATTATACTCTTTCTCTCAGATTTTGGAGAAACTGATTGGTATTTGGTACTACTTACTTAAATAGAACCTACTCCGTTTGGGTGCCAAATCTCTACTCCATTTGGGTCGAAATTTGATTGGACGGAATGGCAGCTCCATGATATCCTTTATTTTTATTATATTAAATATTTGCTTTGATTCAAACTTTAAACTTTCACGTAACTTTAAAATTATTTTCTATATTTAAAAATAAAAAAAATATTTTTAAAAATAATTTAAAGTATATTTTTAATTATTATTTTCTAAAATAATACAACATAAAAAATAAAAAACTAACACATATTTTTATTATTCTATTAGTCAAAAATATTTAGCTATCTTATCACAATACTTACAAAAGTTAAAAAAAAATTATTCTTCGTTAAATATTTAACTATTCTTTAACAAATTATTGTTATTAAAAAATTAAATATTTTTATAAAAATTATTATAACAATATTATTAATCAAATTTAATATTAAAACAAATCCTACCAAAATTAATCAAATAATATGATAAATATTTTTTTTTCAAAAATAAATTTTAAAAACATTCTAAACTACTAATTATTTTTAAAAATTATTAAAAAAAAATTAAATTATAACTTGATAATAATTTTTAAAAACTCTTTTATAATTATGCAATCAAATAGTTCCCTTATCTTACTAAAGATGGTTACATACACGATATTGTTGGTATAAGGTGTTTTAGTAGTTCTGAAATCCTTGTGTTTGGAAAGTTACTGTTTTTTTTTCATATTTAGAACTTTGCTTGTGTGTGGAATCAAATTAATGGGAAATTTAAGTTTTATTATCTTATAATTCTTCTTCTGAAATAATGATATAAAATAAAGGCCCAAATTTTTCTGTTAATTATATATAATTTATACATATAACTATCATTTACAGTGAGATGTTAAATAAAAATACAAAGATAAAGTTTGAACCTTTTTTTTTTGGGTCAAATTTTATAAGTTTCAAAAATTATAATAACTATCAAAATTGAATAGAAAAGATAAAAATTCATTTTTATTAAAGAAATTATATAACTAATTAATTAATTAGTGCCTAATTTTGGTGAATATATAGAACTTTAATTCTTACATCTCAAGACAAAAAGAAAATGCGATTCTTCAGCATTTCACTCCTTTAATATACATACGAGTAATCTTTTGTTAAGAAGGAATGTTTTTTATTGGAATCATTCTTCCATCCCAAATCACAAATCTCAAATCTCAAATCCTAAATTTTAAATTTCTAAATTCTAATTAAAAAAATTATAAATATATTTAATAAAATATTATAAAATTTATTAAAATCTAAATATATTTAAGTTTTGAATACGAAGTTAATTATTAAGAATATAATTATAACAATTTTTTAAGTAACTTATTTTTCTCATGTAATCTATGACAGTAATTTATTCTCAACGTAAGAGTTTTCAATTAAATTTTTATATTATATATATTTTAATTTTTAATTTATTTTACTTTCTACAATTAATTAAATTTTTATATTATATATATATTTTAATATTATATATCGGCATTGATGCAAGACCTATAGTGAAATTGATGTCGATAATTTATGAAACTTCAAAATTACACCATTCAATTTGAGTCGAAATTAAAATAATTCTATCTATTGAAAAGTATCAATGTGACACTCTTCTTTCCACTTTAAGTTTTTATATTATATTTTTCTTCATTTATTTTATACTCTACAATTAAAATCTTATAATAATAATAATAATAATTAGTGTACAAATAATGTAGAATTCCTAACATTATGTGCTATAATATTTCAACTATGTCCAAACTCCCTTTAAATTTTGTATAATTCAAGGGAATAGACCTCAGGTTGAAGAAAATAAAATAAAACCAAATAATAGCCTGCAAATTGCTTCTTCCTGTTATGATTGATTAAAAATAATATTATGTTTGTTAGTCAAAATAAGAGGTGCCTAATTTAGAAAAAAATTCATGGAAGGTGGCTTACCATATTGTCAAAGATGGAGGTGTTTAACCTTATTTGAATAAATAATAGGAAAATTAGGTAGCCTAATTTTGTTGAATGAATAAATGTTTGGCATATGAAATAAGAACTTGAAAGCTATAAATATGGCTTCATTTCTTCATTGATAATCATCCCAAAAATAGAGAAAAGCTTGTATGGTAAGTTTAAGTTTGAGAGGAATTTTTATGGAAAAATTCTCTTGAGCTTGTAATTGCTCTTGTCTTTTGGGTGTGTGAGAAAATTACTGAGAGTGTGGTTGTAACAATTTTCCACATAGTTAATTTTTCTCTGGTTGTCTTTTGACAACGAAAGTGGTTTTTCTCTAATTTGGAGTTTCCACTATAATTCTTATGTTGTGTATTATCTATTTCTCTCATATTTGATATTCGCTACATAAGATCTTAGAGGGAGAATTTGTGATTATACCATTTGATCCAAATTTCCTAACAAATGGTATCAAAACCAATTTCAAAGAAAGAAGAAGAAAAGTCAGGAGCCAAGATTGACATTGACAAAGTTGATAGGGGAACCAATTTTGTCAGGGCAAGTACAAGTCAAAGATTTGTTTATCCAATATGGGTTACACAAGGCGTTAAAAGGGAAACCACCGCATTCTTGGTATTGAGTCCACTAAAACCAATATAAGTGATTTAAGATTGGGAAGATCTTGATATAAGAGCTTCAAGTAAGTGCAATTCGACTTTGTTTGGCCAAAAATATTCTCGCAAACGTGCATGGAATATCTACACAAAGAACTCTAGGAAAATCTTGAAGAATTGTATCAGTAAAAGGCGTTTCAAATCGGGTGTATTTGAAAAGAGTAGTTTCATACTTTGGCGCATGAATGAAGAAACTATTATGTCCACCATCTGCTGTTCTCAACGGTATTGTTCTCAATTGGAAACCATTGGAGTTAAACTTGATGATGAAGATATAGCTTTAAGGCTCATCGGTATCTTCTATCTTCTTATGATCACATGAAACCTATCTTGATTCATGAAAAGGACAAAATAATTTTTTTCGTGTTACTAGCAAGTTGTTTTCTAAAGAAAAAGTGCCGAGTGGTGAAAGAAATGTTTAAGCTTAAAAACTCAACATTGGTAGTGACAACAGAAAGAAAAAAAAATTTCATGAAAAAAGAAGATAGTGTCAGAGGGTGCGCGACAACTCACCTCAAAAGAAATTGTCCAAAGGGTGGAGGCGATCCTGCAAGAAGCTCAAATACCGAACGGTGGACGCTAATAGTATGTCTGTTTTCAAAGACTATAAAGTGATACTCTTTAAAAGAGCATGTACATCCTCACGGCATGCCGCTAGTCTCTAAATATTTCCATGAAAGAGGGTGTGTTCTTGGTAATGCGGGTCCACAAGTTTGCACACGGGATTGGCTTGAGTATAGATGCAAGGTGTGTGCTGTGGAAAGTGATGTCGATGGTCGATGAACTCTCGAGAAAACCAAGTGTGAGAGTTGCACCATACAAATTTCAAGAAGTTTTTTTTTCGACACGAGTCGATATGAAATTATTAGAATTGGTGATTAATTCAAGCCGGTGTACCCTTTATATTATGAGTATGATAATTTTCGGTGCAGTAGAATTATGACTCATGGAATAGACATTGTTGTAAGTGGTAATCATGTTTATTTTTTAATCAAGGTGGAGATTGTTATGATTGATTAAAAATAATATTAGGTTTGTTATTCAAAATAAGAGGTGCCTAATTTAGAAAAAAATTAATTGGGGTGGCTTACCATATCATTAAAGATGGAGGTGCCTAATCTTGTTTGTCAATAAAGAATGCGAAAATTAGGTAGCCTAATTTTATTGAATGAAGAAATGTTTGGCATATGAAACGAGAACTTGAAAGCTATAAATATGGCTTCATTTCTTCATTGATAATCATCCCAAAAATAGAGAAAAACTTGTATGAGAAGTTCTTAAGTGAGAGAATTTTGTGGAAAAATTCTCGTGAGCTTGTAATTGCTCTTGTCTTTTGGGTGTGTGAGAAAATTACTGAGAGTATGGTTGTAACAATTTTCCACGTAGTGAATTTTTCTCTGGTTGTCTTTTGACAACGAAAGTGGTTTTTCTCTAATTTGAAGTTTCCACTATAATTCTTGTGTTGTGTATTATCTATTTCTTTATTATTTGATATTATGCTAAGGAAGATCTTGAGAGAAAGAATTTGTGATTATAACATTTTATCCAAATTTCCTAACACTTCCGTTATTAGCTGTGTTGACTTTTTTGTTGCTGCACAAAGAAATATTTAAAATTGAAAGCCAAATGAACTTGTCATGAAAGGAATAAACTCAAGGCTTACAACTATTGCTAATAAGTAACCATCTTCTGTAATCCAAGATGGCTAAAGACATGAATTTGCACTAAATATTGGAAACGCATTAACATCACGAAGATACATATAATATTTTTTTTACTAGATAAAAAAACAAGTACTTAAATAACAATTTACTTTTTCTATCAAAAATTATATTAAAAATATCTTTATTATTAACTACTAATACTCTAATTATAAGAAATTATTTTCACATAAACACACAAACGTAGTCCTAAATAGGTAAAACAGCAGCAAGTTTACAAAACAAGGATTTCACAACTACTAGATGACCCATTTGCAATCTTCAATCAACTTCTTCAATCTTAGGCCCGGCACCAGAACTACCAGATGAAGCATTTCCATATCCACCTTTTGGCATCTCACCAGCACCACCCATTGGCACATCCCCACCAGCACCTTGATACATTTTTGCAATAATTGGATTGCACAATCCCTCCAGCTCCTTCAACTTGTCCTCCATTTCATCAACTTCAGCCAATTGGTTCCTATCAAGCCACTCAATAGTCTCATCAACTGCCTTCTCAATCTTCTGCTTGTCAGCAGGATTCAATTTACCAGCAAACTTCTCATCTTTCACTGTGTTCCTCATATTATAAGCATAATTCTCAAGAGAGTTCTTAGCCTCCACTTTCTTCTTCACCTCCTCATCTTCAGACTTGTATTTCTCTGCTTCCTGAACCATTCTCTCAATCTCTTCTTTACTCAATCTTCCTTTATCATTGGTAATTGTAATCTTGTTTTTAACTCCAGCTGTTTTGTCTTCAGCAGATACATTCAAAATTCCATTTGCATCAATGTCAAAGCAGACATTGATTTGAGGAACACCTCTTGGTGCTGGTGGAATACCAGTGAGTTCAAATTTCCCAAGAAGATTATTGTCTTTAGTTCTAGTTCTCTCACCTTCATATACCTGAATAAGAACTCCAGGTTGGTTATCAGAGTATGTTGAAAATATTTGTTCTTTTTTGGTAGGAATTGTTGTGTTTCTTGGAATCAACACAGTCATAACACCACCAGCAGTTTCAATACCAAGACTGAGAGGCGTGACATCTAGCAAAAGCAAGTCTTGGACTTTCTCATTTCCTTCACCACTCAAAATTGCAGCTTGTACAGCAGCTCCATAAGCAACAGCCTCATCTGGGTTTATGCTTTTGCAAAGCTCCTTACCATTAAAGAAGTCTTGCAAAAGCTGCTGAACTTTTGGAATCCTGGTTGACCCACCAACAAGAACAACCTCATGGACTTGACTCTTATCAATCTTTGAGTCCCTTAAACATTTCTCAACAGGTTCCATACATTTCCTGAACAAGTCCATGTTCAATTCTTCAAATCTTGCTCTAGTTATTGTTGAGTAAAAGTCAATACCTTCATAGAGTGAATCAATCTCAAGGGTTGTTTGAGTTGTAGAAGAAAGAGTCCTCTTTGCTCTCTCACAAGCAGTCCTCAATCTCCTCAAAGCTCTAGCATTGTTACTAATATCCTTCTTATGCTTCCTCCGGAACTCTGTAACAAAATGATTAACAAGTCTGTTATCAAAATCCTCACCTCCCAAATGGGTATCACCAGCAGTTGCTTTAACTTCAAAAATTCCTTCTTCAATTGTCAATAGAGAAACATCAAAGGTCCCACCACCGAGATCAAAAATCAACACATTCTTTTCACCAGACTTTGAGGCCTTCTTGTCAAGACCATAAGCAATAGCAGCAGCAGTAGGCTCATTGATGATTCTCAAAACATTAAGTCCTGAAATAGAACCAGCGTCTTTAGTGGCTTGTCTTTGTGAATCATTGAAATATGCAGGAACAGTAATCACAGCATTCTTTATAGTTTGACCCAAATAAGCCTCAGCAATCTCCTTCATCTTGATAAGCACCATAGATGAAATCTCTTCAGCTGCAAATTGTTTCTCTTCACCTTTGTATTTGACTACAATCATGGGCTTGTCACCAGGACCAGAAACAACCTTGAAAGGCCAATGTTTCATATCACTTTGAACAGTTGGGTCAGAGTAGCGTCTACCAATCAATCTCTTGGCATCAAAAACAGTGTTCTGAGGATTCATAGCAACTTGGTTCTTAGCAGCATCACCAATCAAACGCTCTGTATCGGTAAAAGCAACATAGGAAGGAGTTGTTCTGTTGCCTTGGTCATTGGCTATGATCTCAACTCGGTCATTTTGCCAAACACCTACACAACTATAAGTCGTGCCCAGATCAATGCCAATGGCTTTACCTTCGGTTTTGGCAGCCATGGATACAATAGAGGAGGAAAATATACAAAGTGACGATGCTATAGAAATCAGACAGAAAAAAAAGGTGGGAATTAAATTTGGGAATTAAAGGATTGAATTTTAAACAATGAGAGAGAATTTAAGAATTGGGTTTTGGGTTGGTTGATTTGAGTATAGAGCCTGTGATTATTGTTATTGTTCCGAGTGTGAGAACAAGATTTAAAGAACCAAAGGTTATATAGAAGAGGAAAGAATGATGAAGAAATTTCGGGAGGTGTTGAGAAATGTTAATACGAACTTATTAGGTAATGACAAATGTAAACATTGCTAGAGAGTTCTGGACACAACAGAAGACGAAGCTAAGTTATAGTTGTTTTCTTTAAATTTGTTGACATTGGTCTTGTCTAGAAGTTGGGTGTTAAATTACGTAATTTACGTTATTTGGGCTAGGAAATGGAGTGTTCTATATTGGTTATAAGCCCAATGGGCTTTGGTTATCGATGTAATAATGGGCCATTATATATGGGCTTTTAATTTGGATTATTTTCAGTAAATGATTTATATAGACCGCACAATCATTTTTACCCAATTAAAACAATTTTAGATTTTTAACAAAACAAAATTACAAATTTACCATTCTTTTTATTATTCTTAACTTGTATAAGTATACAAGGGTTACAAATATTTTGTTAGATTTTGTAAAACTTATTAATTTAAGATTTTTCTTTTTTCTTTTCTTTTATGATTAACTATTTCAAAACGGTTGTTGTAACTTTCTATGAATTACTATTTAAAGAAAAATCATTAAATTCCTAATCAAAATATTAATTTAATTTTATAAATTTTTTTATATTTATTTTTATACAAACTTGATTCTAGTTTTTTTATCTTCATTTTTTATTTATTAATTTTATAAATATTATAAATAAATATTTAATTATTTGACTTAAAATTATAAATGTTATACTTAAATTTAATGAATTTATTATGATCTTTTCTTCTATTATTTGTCTTCTTTTATTATGTATAATATATCTCAGCTTATTTTAGCATTAATATCATTTTTGTAATGGAAAAATTCTTGCAACTATATATAATATGGTGTCTAATAAGACTTATTAAAGAATAAAAAAATAGTGATTGTCTTTTATTTTATTTATAATATTAAAAATTAATACAATTCTTAAAACCAATTAATAGCCTTAAAAGAAATTTTCAACCTAGTTTTTGTATACATATTTGTTAGATAAAAGAGAGATTGTGATTGCTAAAAATGAACATGTGTTCCGTTAAAGGAAATGAGAATTCCTTTTATGGGATAAGGAATTTTTGTTTATAATAGTAAGAAATTATTGTTTGCCTCTACATTAATAATTTTCCTCAACTTTTTGCTTTTAGAATTTGATATTAAACCTTTCATTTCCTTGACATGATCTTTCTATTAAAAATGTGGATTCTACATCCTATTCATCTTCTTCATTTTCTAACAACAGTGCTTTTGATGATGTAAAAAATCACACATATTTATCTTCTTAATATCTAATGTAGTAAATGCATTTGTAATTCAATGGTTTTTTGGCATAAAAACAAAGCATATTTTTTATTTCTTACAAATTTTTAAATTATTACTTTCAAAATTTATTTCAAATTTACTAATTTTCTCACTATTTTTTTCAATGAGAGTTATATTACTATGAAAAGTAATTATAATTTTACTAGTCAATTAATTTATCTTGATTTTAGAAGAATTATCAAATTTTTCAAGTTTATGATAAATTTAACATAGCATCTTTCCTATTAGAATATAGAGAAATTTGTATTGAATTCATGTATGAAAGCATAATTGGTTTTGTAACTTCTCTATTACTAAGACAACTTTCTTCATTTCAGTCTATAAGGTAATTGAAAAATCTGAGATAGACAAACTTGTCACCTATTTTGATATTCTTCCTAATGTTTTTGATAGATTTCTTAAAAAATTTAGAAAAATAATTTAACTCTTTTAAATTAATTCCTAGATATAGGTTCTCAATTAAACATGCATAGAATCTTTATAAATGAAAATTAGATCAACTTCTTTAAGAATATTAAATTTATTGCCTACAAGGAATTCTTTTTCTATGGTGTAAAATTTCATATATATGATAGTTCTTGAGTATATTTTCAAGCTAAGTTATAGAGACTGAACTATAGTGATTTGCTTAAATTTCTATATTGGCTTTTTTTCTTCTTGAGTGACCAATGGATTCCTTGATGTTTTCTTAAATAGTATTAATAATCGTATTATCTTTACTGTTTCTATGAGAGGCATTTCTGTGAAGTGTATTGATGATCATACTATCTTTCTTAGGATCTTCAACCTATTTGGTGGCAATGATTGTTGTTACAATATTGTAGAGTAATTTCTAACTATATCTTCTAGAGGTAATAGTTTTGGTACTCTATAGTTAACATAATTACTTTTAGTTTCTCCTATATTAATGAATGTTTTATAAGTTATTCTACTAAATTCGATTATAAATTTTCTTATTCGAGTGCAATTGTCTCTAACTTAAACTTAACTCACCTCTAATTTTTTCATGTTATTCAAATAGACATAAATTATACTTAAGTTTAATTGGATTCATAATTTGATTTAGACAATTAAACAATAACATAAATTGTTACCCTACTTCAAATCATACGCCACCTAAAGATGTCTTTTTATTCCTATGAGACTGATCGAGTTATTTTTTTTGTCATGTATAGGTGTATTATGTCAATTGCTATTCATTATTTTTAAGTTGTTGAGTGTTATCTATTTAATAATTTAATTTATAAAACGGTATGCTAACTCCTATTTTAATAATTTCTTGTCGAAGAAGACAAAAAATAGTATCAATTCTAGTTAAAAAAAATATCCCTTATTAAAAACCAGAGAAAATGAGAAAAAAAAATTAGATATATATTTCATCTTCATCACATTACATTTTTTTCTTTTTTTTTTTCAAAACATTTCTAATTAGTCCTAAAATTTTGCTAAAAGATATAATTTAATCATGGTATAGTTGGATTAAATATTTCTAGTCCCATTATTATTAAAAATAAGAATTTTATTCTTAAAATTAGTCCCTTTTAATTTATTTTTTATTAAAAGTATTTATTTTTTAATAATTAAAAGATTAGAAGTATTTATTTTTTAATAATTAAAAGATTAGAAGTGTTTATTTTTATTTAATTAAGTGATTAAAAATACTAATTTTTTATAATAATTGACTAAAAATGCTCAATCCAATGCTATCAAGATCAAACATTTTTAAAAAAATTAAAGGGAATTTATATAACATTTAATTGATGTTTGTGTTTATTACAAACCTAACAATACCAAAATATGAAATATAGATTCCAAAAAATTTTGTCCCTTCTCATTTAAAAATATATTTAGGTGGGAGTAGAATTTTTTTCTTCTTTAACATAAAATTGTTAAAATATTAGCAATATCTCTTAATAATATTAACCTATAATGTATACAATTTTCATTTAGAAAATAGTGGTCACTATTAAATTGATTTTACCAAAGGGTACCTTTTCATAAACTAAGATATCAAACTAGTATTGTTAAATTGAGTTTCCCATTTTTTAAGAAAATATAGAATGCTAACAACATTTAAACGAGTTGGATTTTTTATTGGATTATAAAAACTCACCTTTTGAAAACATCTTCCTTCTTTTTCTAAATTGAATAACCATTCTATAAAAGCTAGACATGATGCATAATATACATTTTTTTGACAATAATACTACTACAATATTGATATATAGCCTCAATTTTTAATTATGATCGTATGTATATAATCAAGGTTATAAAAACTAAGAGCTAAGTGAGAGAGATCATAGACTGTTATTTATGATCATAGTTTTTTAACCAAGACCATAGACATATCTTATGACCTTGATATTATAAAAAATTGAGGTCATAAACATATCATATGGCCTATGTCTTTAAATAAATGAGGTCATAGACATACCCTATGACCTCGATTTATAAAAAATTGAGGCCAATGACATACCATTTAATCTCATTTTTAATATAAATTAAAATAAATTGATAAATTGAGAAAATTAAAAGTCGTTATATTAAAATTAAAAGTAAAATTATATATTTGAGATTTTTTATATGAACTAAAGCATAATAAAACCTTACTATAGCTAGCTAATAAAAATATTCCAAATATGAAATATATACAAAAAATTTACTGATATTAATACTAATCAAATTGTCCACAATTTCCTGAGTCGTTGCCAACAAGGCCATTAGAAGTGCCACTAAAAACTTGGTGTTGGGGAACGGGTGTTGGTGCGAGTGATGGTATTGGTATTGGTGTCGGTATTAGTGTGTTGATGCTGGTGTTAATGTTGGTGCTTATTATCGTACCTAATTTCAACTGTTCCCTTTAAGCCAACACCTCTCCGAAACATCTAAAGGAATAGTACAACAGTCCATTAAAAACAAATTGTTTCACTATATGTAAAGATAGGAATTTTTTTTACCACATGTTTGTACTGGTGTTGGTATTGGGTATTGGTATTGGTGTTGGTACTGGGTGTTGGTGTTGGTGCTGGTGCCTAGTGTCGTTGTTAGTGTTAGTGTACTGGTATTGGTGCTAGTGCCTAGTACCAATGCTGGTGTTGGTACTGGTACCTAGTACCGATGTTGGTGCTTGCGTTGGTATGCTAGTACTAGTATTGGTGCTAGTGTTGGTATATTAGTGTGATGGTGCTAGTGCCTAGTGTCAGTGTTTGTGTTGGTGTTGATGTTGGTGTTAGTGCCTGGTGTCTGGTGCCTGGTGCCTAGTGCCTGGTGATAGTGCTAGTGTTGGTGCGTGTGTTGATGTTTATTTTCGCACCCAATTTCAACTTTTCCCTTGAAGCCAAGAACTCTTCAGAACATTTAAAGGAATAATACAACTATCCATTAAAAACAAATTGATTCATTATGTGTAAAGATAATAATTTCATTTTACCACATGCCTTGGGTGAGCTTGAAGAGACAACCATTACGAAACTCCTGAATTCTTCAGATGACTAATACAAGGAAATCCAAATATTTACCTTTAGAACTTTAAACATTATGGTAAAAGAGAAAACGAGTGGGAATTTGCATTATGGTCTCACAAAAGAGAGGATATGTTATCTAGTGAAGGTAAAGTCTTGTCTACATGAGATGTTATAGTTGGACGATATCATAACCAATAATCTAATCCAAGGAATAAGATATATTACTCACATAGTTGCCAAAAACATTATGAACAAAAACACCTTAGAGCAAAAATATTTTCATTATGATGAAATTAGCATTGTCTCAAAAGAAAATGGGAATTCCCATGTTTATAAAACTGTTAGTATGAACATGATAATATATTAATTTAAATTGAAGGGATATAAATACTATAAAAAAATCATGGCAACAACAAGTATGAAATTCATGATTTTTGAGTTTTGAATGACAAGAAGAATGTTGATAGGGTACCAACCTATGAAATTTTTTAGACATATTTCTCTAATCAAGAATGCATTTTTTATGTGAGAAAGAATTTCTTATAGAAGTAAAATAGACATCAGCTTGTTCTAACACTTCATTCTATTTGTCTCAAAATCGATTAAACATTAAAAACCTGATCCATCTCACTATCCTTAGCCTTTCTCATCATAACCACATCAGTATGAACCATCTCCAAAAGCTTATTGATCGCATTGCGCTTAAATATCTCATTAGGATCATCGGTCTCATGAACCCTAGAAAATGACCCATTGCTCCCATATGGTTACAAAGGGGTAAGCTCATGAAGGGATCACCATCTGAGCGTAAGTGTTAACTCTATAGCTCAAAATAGAAATAGGATTAGGGTTAGAACTAGAGCTAAGAATCAACCTCAAATTAGGACTAGGGTTAGAATTAGGCCTATGTTGAGAGTACAAAGAAGGTCCCGACCAAACAAATGGCTCAAATTCCTAACAAGATTAGACGAAATGAAAATTAACTAGTTACCTGAACAAGTTGGGGGGAAAAGGAGGTTCCTCACCAACGAGAGGAGATGCGTGACAGGGCTAGGGAAGAGAAAGAATAGATGAAATTAAAATTAACCAGCTTGTGCGAGCTGGGGAAAAGGAAAAAAAAAAGAGAAAGAGAAATAGGGAAAAAGAAAAAAAAGAGATAAAAGAAAAAAAAATTGATATAACTTATAGCAACATTTATTGATAAAAATGGAGACTATATGTATACACTATAGCCTCAGTTTTTTTTAAACCGTAACCAAAACCCTATAGCCTTGATATTTAAAAAAATTGAGACTAAATTTTTGAGAACAAAGATTACTATTTTAATAATGTAAGTTAAACTTTTTGATCATTTTCTTGATGAAAAGACAAAATATCGAGTTACCTTATGTTTGAATGGCTTTTCAAAGACATAGATTTGAAAGAAGAGATAACCCAACATATTTAAAATAATAATAAATAAACTATGCAAGTGAAAACCTTAGAAACCTATCAAAACGCTACATAAAGCAATTCAAAAATAATGCAAAGATGTGATTAGTAAAACGAGTGATCTTATTAAGTAGCTTTTGTTGTAGCCTCCGAGCCTGTACTAGTTCTTTTTAGAGGTGTGAAACAGGTGGGTTGCGTTTGTCGATTTACTGCCTAATAAAAGATTTATTATAGTGAATATTTATATTTAATACTAAAAAGGATAAAAATAACATGTTAATAAATAAAAGACATAATTTAATATAAATATATATATTAAAAAAGTTAAAATAACCTTAACTCTCAGTTTAATGTATATATTTTAAAGTTTTAGGATTTAAAGTTAATGTTTATGATTTAGAATTTAAGATTTAAGATTTAGAGTTTAAGTTTTAAAATTTAGTAACTAATAAATAAATATTATTAATGTTAATATTTTTTTCTTATTTAAAAATGTGCATTCTAATTATTCATCCCTTATTTGTCCATTTAATTCTTGCCAAAACGCAACTTATTTATTCTAAAGGCCCTAAATTAACTTATTTAATAATTAGGTCAAAATAATTCGATACATCCCATTTAACATCAACCTAATTTTTTTTTAAAAAAACTATGATTTGGTTTGCATGTTATAATACAATTTTGTTAATAGATTATATATGTTCGAACTCTTTTAACACATAACTCATTTAAATTCAATTCAATTACAATCCACTTAATAAATGAGTAGGATGGGTCAACAAGTTTATAACTCAAAATAAACCTATTTAAATGTCTTTCATTTTGTGTCAAATTCACATCATATCATAAATAAATTTGTGGGGTTTACATTTTAACCTTATATGTTTATTTTTATTAGAAAAATAACTTATATGCTAATAAAATATTTAAAATTTAAGTTAAATATTTACTAATAAAGAATAACACGAGGGAAAGTGAATTATTCTCGTTCTCTTGTTTACTTTATAATATGATGGAAAAGAAATAAAATATCTACAAATTTAAGAGTCATTTTCATTTATTGTTTATCTATTCTCCTATTAGTGTTTATTCATTTTTTTCGAATAAATAAGATGTAATTACAATATTATTTGTTATTTTAATATTTTATTTTATTTGATGTTTTTCATTATTAATTTTAAAATGATATTTAAATAAATTATTATTTTTTATTTTGTTTCTCACAGTTTTTTAATAAATACAAAGAGAGTGTATGTGTTTTACACTCTTTTTTTTTCTATTTCAATTCATATTCATATTATTTCGATTAATATTCATTATCGATCGGTGAAACATGCACTTTTATAGTTTATAATAATAACATATTTTTTGGGATCTGAAGAAAAATAACAAGAATCATTTGAAGAGTCAAAAAGATATGGCATCTGATTTGTTTATGATCACTTTGTTATGAGAGCAGTACTAAAGTTTATTTTTCTGATAATTTATGAGTCATTAAGGTTTTAATAATTAATATGCGCAGTATTTAAAAGTTTACTTTGGTCATGACTCATAGGTTAGATACATGGTGTATCACGACGAGTTTCATTTTAAATTTATGGGGACAAATGTTGATTTTGATATTTATATTTTGTAGAATTTTTTTTTGTTCTAATTGGTTATTTATATAATTATGTTATTATAATTTTTTTTCAAAAAATAATATAATTTAAAATCTATATCTTTATTAAAATAAAAAAAATTAGTAATTTTTTTTTAAATTTGAATAAAATAATTAATTAAAAATCAACGTCTACCATCTATTATATTTCTGGGGAAGTCATTTTTTTTCCAATGTGTTCTACATCTTTTTCTATGAGATATATTAATAGTAAAAAATCACTTGCATTTTCATTTTTTTTATTTATTCTTTTATTTTTGTCTAATTCTATAAGTTTGAAATTAATATGATAAATAAATATAAAAAAAATTATAACATGTATGTTCAAAATAAATATGATAAATATTGTTAAATAATTTTCTTAAATTTTGGCACGAGAGATATTTATTAGAAAAGTCAGTTATTATTTATTTCAATACTAACAATAAATTTAATTATAAATTTTATTGAGAATTAATTTGTATATATTTTTTCTCTATTTAATAATATTCATTAAAGGTTAGATGGTGAGGTGTCAATAAAATTAAAATATCCCAATATACTTAATAAGTCATGCATGTGTAACTATATATATAACACCAAACTCCTTAATATTAATATTAGAAGGAAAAAATATGGAAACATTTTTAAATATTACTATTAATTTGTATATTAATATTACTTTGGTCATGACTCATTATTTTTAAATATGGAAACATTTTTATTTAAAATTATTTTAAGGATTATTTATATTTTCTTACATAGTATATATAAATTGTCATGTAATAGATACTTATAATTAGTATTATGGTTTATGTAATGGGTTTGATGATAAGACTCGTGTTTTAAGTCCTAAATTTGATATATAAAAAATTAATACGTGACATTTACTACTAATTAAATGAGAAGATCTGAGTAATTTTCTAGCTACTCAACTCAAATCGCTTTTATTCATTTTTGTTGATAATTTGAATCAAAACATAAATTAACTAATTAAATGAAATATTTTCTTTGCTCTTCTAACAATATTAATAACTTCAGCAATATAGTATATTGAATTTTGTTCAATAATGTT
The DNA here is from genome assembly GCA_033030585.1 of Hippophae rhamnoides. Classification (NCBI taxonomy): domain Eukaryota; kingdom Viridiplantae; phylum Streptophyta; class Magnoliopsida; order Rosales; family Elaeagnaceae; genus Hippophae; species Hippophae rhamnoides. Next base: position 22,368,527 of record CM065437.1, on the reverse strand, counting down.
ATGATATTTTTTTGTTATAAATTTTAAGAGTATTATTTTTATAATTTTCTAAATTTATTTAAATTAATAATATATTTTTTTTTCAAATTTTAGTATATGTATCAATGTATTAAATTTAAGTGCATATATATATTTAAAATAATACGGTTAAAATATATTTTTTATCGAAAGTATTTCTCTTTTAATAATAACACTTAAAACTTTACCGTTTATTCCATGGTATGTGCCAAAGATTTCTTTAAAAGCTGTCTGTTTCTCTTATTCAACTTTCACTCTTTTATTTCCATTATTAAAAACATTCCAGTTTTTATGTTCGTCCCTTTACGTGAAATTTATTCTCTCTCTAATTAAACAGCTAATTAAACAGAATACTTTTCTTAATTTGATTTTGAGATTTATAGAAAAAGCACCTTTGATTGATACTTTATGTCCCAGCCCCTGGTATTGAAGCATGAATTTGTTCATCAATGTATATATATATATATATATATATATATATATATATATATATATATATATATATATATATATATATGTTCTCAGTTTATACAAGTGGGTTAGTGAAGTTAGTGTTGCAACTTAACTGATAGATGTGAAGTTGTAAATTTAAGATTAAACCCTACACATATGTATTGTATGTGTGATAGTACTTCTAAAATAACTTTTGGTGCAAAAAGTTATATCAGATTATGAATGATATATGATAATATAAACACCTATTTACTTTAGTGAGATTTTTTTTAACAAAAAAATGCATGCATGTTCTCAATTTGATAGATGACTAAACATGTTTAATTAATGTGAAATAAATAATATTATTTCGGCTATGCTTTATGTTTAATATATTTTCTAGATATGATAAGATTCTCGAGTGCTTTCACATTACGACTATGCTTGTCTTTAACGTTGTAGTCTCTGGTATGTGTTATTCTCTTTATAACTCGCCTTCTTTCTCAGAAGAAAATAGAAAAAACAACTAATTTCTTCAAATGCTGTACCGGACCACCTTCTTGATTCTCAATTTTTTTTTTTTAAGATCGAACCTTAATTTATATGATTCGAATGTATGACTTTATAAAATGAGAAATAATTGAATCTCACCATTAGTGTTCTTGATTCTCATTCTCTTACTTAGAGAACACCATTTCTTAGTGTGTATATATATATAGAAAAACTCTAATAATATTATTATTTGTCAAAAACCATGTAATATTTATATAATAGTCTACTTTGAAAATACTCAAACCAATTGTCCTATTTATATATCTCACAAAGCCTAACCTATCACCCAAACCCTCTATCTCAAAAAACCTACTCTTTTGATTATTGTTCTAGATAGCACACGCATATACCTTTCACTAAAAAGGGAAAACATGGAAAAATTACTTGCATTTCTGATACTGATCTTATTAAGCTTGGCTCTTAAAACCTCCTCCAAACTGGTGCATGAAGGTTTTAATCTCTCCAAAACCATACCTACTCTGCAAGGAACACAAATTCAAGGTAATAATTACAAAGTAAATTGCGAAAAATTTTAATTTTTTTTCTTGCCAAAATTTAGTGTTGTCAATTTTCTCCATCTGATAGATAATTACAAAGAATATCAATCTCACCTCATTTTGCTCTGTCCAATTGACAACACTAATTAATATATATGATATATTGACTCAAAAATTGGAGTGAGAACTAGTCCTCAAAGTTGGGAACTTTTTCATAATCTATAATACTAGGCTTGTAGTTCAATGTCAGAAACTTAACTGGTTATGAATATGGAAAAAACAGCTTATTAAACATTAATAATGATCTATGTCTCTGTGTCTTTCTCTGTCTCTGTGTTATTGAATATGCAGCCTTAGATAGTACATCAGTTGGAAGAAAATGCAAGGATATATCAATTGAGTCAAAAAAGGCAAAAGGAAAGGGTACTTATGGTGGAGCAAATATTGCTCATAGACCTCGCCAGCAGAATAGTAGAAGCACTGCATCATTGTCAGTTATACCATCTATACTCAGTACAATCACTATGTTGTGTGTAAGCTACACTTTCATTCTTGAGTTTCTCTCTCAAGTATCATCATGAGTTGGTTTAACCCATTTTCGCTACTTTTACAAGTCTTATGTTTTTGGATTCTTTAATATTAATGTATGAGTTGTGTGATGAGTGATGAGTGAAGAGGCATGTCATGTTCATTAATAGTTCATTACAGTTGTAAAGTGATTAGCTCAACGCATCTGCCAGTTTGATTTGTCATCATTTTAATTTCTATCAAGATTGTTCTAATTATGTTTAACTAATTTGTTGCAATTAATTAGCAATGTATAATAATCTTGTTACAATCCAAGTCACACCTTTCCCTGTTTGTATCTCATAAAGTAAAAATATAGACAAAGTATATCGTTCTGCAGAAGCAGAACCACCAGTAAAGGGATGATTCTTCTTTACTTTTACTTTTTTACCCTAGAAGCCGAAGAAAAAAGAAGTTTGTAAATGACTTATAACTTTGACAAAGCATATGTTTGGATGTGATTATTTTATTAGTGGTTTTAAAACAGTGATTTGAAATGAAGTAATTTGTTTAAAAGTGATTAAAGAAAAGCATTAAGATATGTGACATGTTAGAAGGGATTTAGAGTGATACTTTAGTAATTAATTGAAAAGAAGAACATGCATCGAAAATTACTTTAAGTAACAACGATTACTTTACTTTTCCTAAAAAAAAGTAGATTATATTTTTTAGAAATTTTGAAACTATTTTTTTACAGAGATTGTCAAACACCCTCGAATATATTTTATATCATTTGAAACCAATTTCAACTAAAAAAAGAGAAGCTGTTCGAAACTGATAAAAGGATACTCTTTTATTTGCTGTATATGGGCCTCAAATACAGACCAAAAATTATCCACGGGCATTCCAGCACTGAAGAACATAAACGCAATCCCTCACACCCTAGCCAAGATCAGCTAAACATCCTTCTAGATAAGAAGCAAAGGAAAATAAAGACCGACTTTCTCATGCTTCTATTATCTTATTTGGTAATTCTCCAGATTTTGAAGTACAACTTGCATAAATCTTCCATAGAAGGTGTGGATTTGGGCCTCTCCATTGAGACAGTTATTATCAAAATTAGCTTCTGGTTGATACTAAAAAATGCTCAAATATGGCGTTAAAATTTTATTCCTTTAATTTGTGCCATCCAATCAGTGTGAAAATGAACTTATCAAATGAATTTTATTCCTTGGATTACCTAAAGCAATGCCAGCAGTATCCTAGGTAGAAGCACCTGATAGATTGGGTGGAAGGTAAGATATGATAACGAAATCATCCATAAATTTTCTGATCAATTAGTTTCCGATCAGAGTCAATAGTAGCTACAACATTCAACCCTTGAGTTTGAGAAGATTATCATATTTTTCAACTAATATTGGAGTCTCATTGAAATAAACAATAAACCATATGTTGAAAAAGGAAAATGACAAACCTAAAGATGACCCAGCTAGTGAATAAGCCTGGGATTGAATTTCTCTTGCATCTCACACCGTCATATGCCATATAACAACTGCTCGAAGGCTTTCATGTGTTCAGATTGCAAGGCAATAGCTACTGACAGGCTCCCATCGTTAGTTGCACTGGGTAACATATATGCTAAGCCCTCGTATGGAATTCCACCAGGTCCCATGAAAATCGGCCTACCCCACCCAAAATCAGCATCATGGATTGGCAGTCTGACCCAACTAGTGATTCCAAGATTTGGACACCTAAAAGTATGAGCACCACGGACAAGAGCTGATAGATCAGGCTGGAGCTCTAAGTAATCGAGGGCTGATCTTAAATAATCATTGTCCATCCTTGCCAATGTGTCATGAATCCGACTTGCTGCATACCAAGTTGGTTTTGATTGAAGATCACCAGCCATAGCAATTGGTGTAGTTGTAAAGATCACATTGCCAAAGTAACCAGGTGGTAGTGGTGGTTGCAATCTGGACCTTCCATCAGTAGCAATATATAGTTTGGTTTCTTGGTCGTCACGAAGTCCACGCGCCTTGCAGACACATCTCCAAACATGACCAGACAACATCTCATAAGAGCTATAGTTGATTTTATTCCCACCTTCATTACTCTTGGCTTTAAGAATGCTTATCTGGTCTTTGGTTATTTTGAAAATCGAAACTGTTGAGCTCTCAAGACCAGATTTTCTGTCTTGCAGAGCAGCTTTCATGGCTGGAGGTGGTTGGTATTCAATATGGGGGAATGCAGGTTGAGGGGGATCCCGCGCACGAAGTAGTGTCCTGTCTATGAATGGTTTCAGTGTAAGATCAAGACCTCGGGCAAAATCAGACCATGAGTTCACAAAGTGGAGACCAGAAAATCCATCTGCTACATGATGTTGCATGCCAACACCAAGAGATACTCCACCACATTTAAAGTAGGTAACCTACGAGAAGACAAGACAGAAGCTTTTGATTGTAAGATCAAGTGACTTGGATACAGCCAACTTACTGTTGAATACGTGCAATTATTACAAATACCAATTACAAATGAATTTTGAACTGTGACCAAAATGTCATGACCAAAATGAAAATGCAAAACCATGAATAGCATTTTGTATTGCTATCTCATCTATAAAGGCAAGAATCAACACTATGAATCAGATTTTTAAGTGATTAGAAAAAGCTAAGGGCTGGAATGCTACACAATAAATGTATTATCCGGACACTAACTCCCATCCCAAAAAATAATCTATACTATATATAAAAATCCAAATCAGTACCTGATTTTTTTGGCCAAAAATATCCACAATTTTTAAGTCAATGACATTTATTGCCCTTTCTATTTATTTATTTTTAAGAAAAGAATTTTACAGACATTAAACCAGCCATTATTATCAATAATATCATATATCCAGTGAAATTCTTATAAGATAGAGCTATATTTTATACGTTATCTGCATTCTAATGCTTAAAAAAATAAATTTTATGTTAGAATATTAATTAAATTAGAGTTATAAATAAATTGTGTTATTTTTATTTTCTATTGAAAAAATATTAGAATAAATTATAAATTTTAATGGCTTGTATATAACATGTGTGTATGCACATGCTCATATCATAACTAGTAATATGTAGAAGTCTGCTGCTGTGAACAAGAAATTATATACCAACTTTAATGAAATAAAGGCAAGTTCATTACTGGGATCACTCCACTTCCAAGATCATATTTACTTTTTAGCCTTGGCAACCTATTTCAGAAAACAGATTCAGATACAAATAGGTAAAATGCTTCTGGTGCAGGTTTTTGGGAAAAACTGACATCAAGAACTTTCCTACTAGCATAGAAACGTTATGAGCTTTTTTATTTGAATTGTTATAAATTAGCACTGAAAGAAGCGAATCTCGGATCCAATTTAATTTTACAAATATATAATTACGAGTAACAATAAAATAATAAACAGTCAGAAAAAATAAAAAAAATAACACACAAGGATTTAAGTGGTTCAACTTTTTAACGTAAAAAGTGTACTTTAATGACAACACCGAAAAAAATTCACAAATAATCAAATGGTGATACCAATATCAATATTCAGATAACTTCATAAAATATACCAAAAAACCAAATACACCTAGAAAATAACTCTTTCTAATTTACTAATAATATATAATAAGATAAATTAACAAATTTTTTTTTATTGTAATATGTTATTAAAGCAACATTTATCATCCAGTCTGCTACTCTAGTATATATATCATATATATATTTTTCTTTAGCATTGGCCTACAGACATAGAAAAGGAACTTTTTGGCCTGGGTCTCTGAAATCTCATATAATGAAGAAATGGAGTCTCAGGCAGTGGGTCTCCAATATTTTAATCAAAAGGATATAGTAGAAGAGAGAAAAGATAGTAGGGGTTTTCGGCTTCCCACGCAACTCAGATGCAAAAAAAAAAAAACAAATGGTTGAGGAAAAGGAGAATATATATAAAAAGACAAAATAGGGTTTAAATGTTATTTGGGTTTTTGGCTTGAATTATTTTGGGCCACGTTTAGCAGAACTGTTCTTCAAAATAATAGAAAGTAGATAACTTAAAGGTCCCACAGTTTCAGAACTGACTGCCTAAATAAAAATGCACAATTAGATTAATAATATACAGGTGAAGTTGGCTACTTTCAATTCCAAATAAAGCCATCTATTCACTTCTGCTACTAACCTAACGCCAACCAGGCTTTTTTCTATTAAAAGAACTAAAGGCATAATATAAGGGTGAAAAGTACACATTTTGCTTTAGTATGATACATCTAACACAGTAATGATGCCTCTAATCACATTATTGCCTACCACATTGGATCAACTTTATTGATTAATAAAATTAAATAGAAAGGGAGGTAAAAAGGTCCGAGATAGGAAAAATGGAGGGGGAGCTAAGCATTAATTACTTTGATGATACTATTAATAACATTAAATAGGAAGGGAGGTACAAAGGTCCGAGATAGGAAAAATGGAGGGGGGAGCTAAGCATTAATTACTTTGATGGTACTTTGAAAATAGGCAAATAATAACAATTATCTCAATCCACCTAGCTCTAAGAGTTGGCCCTTTCCTGGAGGTAGAGAACTACAGTCATAAATATCACGACATTCACCATCAAATTATTAAGTCGGTGTGAAGTTCACGTGTCTAGAAAGAATGCGTTGATTAAAATTTAAAATATACAAATCTAAATTTATTAATATTAAATCAAAATAAGTAAATAAATTATTTGTATTATACCCACAATAAAAGACATTATAACACCTTTCAAAAGTAACTCACAAATTGAAGAGAAATACAAACACTCAAAGAGAAAGTTCTTAACTCATACTCAAACAAAGAATACAAAAACTTATTTGATTTTAAGGGGATGATTAAACCAAATCCAAGATAGGCTATTTATAGTCCTCACGATACAATCTATACCACATAAATATAAAACTAAAAAATAATTTTAACCACACAAATATTATCATATTTTACACACTTATCTTTTCTACGTCCTTCAACCACTCCATTTATTTTCTTACATCCTTCAACCACTTCATTTATTGAGTTGGTATTTATTTTCAACACTCATTCTCAACACCAACTCTCCATGAAGAAAAACGCTCTTCACATTCATCTGTCATTTTGCATCTAAGTCCCTCCAACTATTGGGTGTGCCTTCTGATTTCACTTGTTATTTTAATCCACTCTCTACTATTTGTTTCCTAAGGTGCGACCCCATGAAAGATGAACGGTTTGCTTACCAATTATCGTTCAATTCAGACACTCAATTGCATCCTCAGCATTTTTTCTATCGACAAACTGTAAAAAATCCACTCTCATCGTCTTCCTCCCATGGAATCTCATAATTCGTAACATCATATATTGTAACATCAGATCTTGTGCTATCATAACCTGATCTCTCCATCGATCTATCTGATTTTCTGTCACCATCAGACTTTGCAGAAGAGGTTCTTTGTTCATAGTTGGAAACCCTGTTACCCAAGTACCTAGGTCTGTCCACCGATCAGTTGGAACACGAAGCCCTTCTCCAAAGTTTTTCGTGTTTGAATTTTCTGTCCAACGGTCCATCCTACGGTTGTCACCAAGCTCTTTATCTCCATCTCTCTAACAATCTTTGCACAAAGAAGAATTGGTGTCTCTTTCCTCATCAATCCATCGATCATGAGTACCAGTTTCTATATCCAACAAGAATGGCCTTAACACATTCTTTTTCTTCCGGATATCATGAACTTTTTCACTATTTCCTGATAACTTTGTAATGTCTGAGCGATTGACAAATGAAGGATTTATGCTGGGAGGGTTTCCCACAGTTGTCTTTGACAGAAGCCACTATGGTGAAAGCGGAATATAATTGTCAGATCCCAAAGCATCTTTGACCTTTCTTCCCCAACTAGCAGTTGTCTTTTTATCCCATTTAATATGCAAATCATGATCTGCACTTTTCTCAAGAGTAGTATTGCCAGCATTTTTCACAGTTGTAATCGTGAAAGCTAATCCTTCTTCCTCTATAGCAAATAATGCTTCGGCATCCCAACCATCTTCGCTATGCTCCTTAAAACTGGAAGTAGCTGTATTACTTTCAACAGTATTTTTCTTACTCCAACAATCTTTTGTCATATGATCTATCTTCGCGCAGTTGTAACATTCACTATCAAATTTTCTACTATTATTGCGATTCTTTCAAGCTCCCCCTGGACGAAAGCCTCCATTTCCTTGAGGAATTTTGTTGCCATCCTTTTTAGATTCACTTCCATTGTACCGCTTGAAAGTGTCTCTGCTTTTGTTGGGGTAGAGCGTTTTTTCCTCACCCTTCAACGAGACTCCTCCCATTTGCTTAGCCATAGCTTTTTAACCGACCAACAAATTTTCAAACTCAACAAGAGATGGTTGTGTCTACCATCCTTGTATAGCACTAACAAACTCTCGATATTCATGTCCCAAACCATGGATAATTATTCCCTTTATCCTGGTTTCCCCAATAGGAGCTTTCGGATCTCTCTGAAATTTTGCGGCATAACAACTTCACCTTGTGAAAGTACTGGAAAATCGTCGTGTCGCATTGTGCCATCGATAGCAACTCGTTCTCCAGAAGTTGCAGTTTGTATCATTCTTCTTTGAAAAGAGTGTAACAAGAGTGTCTCATACTTCCTTTGGTGTTTTGGCATCATGAATGTGCTCAACATTTCTTCTTCAACTGTGGTCTTTAAAGCAAACAACACTTTGCTTGCTTTAATTTTCCACTTCCGCGAGATGTCGTTTGCATCTTATGTTGTTGGTTGTGTAACTTTTTCACCACCAACAACCTCTCACAGGTCTTGACCTTGTAGGTAAGACTACATACACGTTCCCATGTGTTATAGTTTTTGTTGTTGAGCTTCTTGATTCTTCCAACTACTTGAAGATCACCCATCGTGTAGGCAAGATTTCGACTATACCGAACAAGCTTGACTAATAAACTTACAAAGTACCAAACTCCTCACGAATCAAGATAGCTCTACTAAGAACGATCTTTGATCGTCCCGCTCTGATACCAATTGTTGAGTAAAATTTAGAATACACAAATCTAAATTTACTAATATTTGATCCAAACAAGTAAACAAACTACTTGTATTATACCTACAATAAAAGACAGTATAACACCTTTCAAAGATAACTCACAAATTGAAAATAAATACAAACACTCAAAGAGAAAGCCCTCAACTCACACTCAAATTAAGAATACAAAAACTTATTTGTTTTTTATGGGATTATTAAACCAAATGTAAGGTAGGTTATTTATAATCTTCGCCATGCAATCTACACCACACAAATATAAAACAACTAAAAAATAATTCTAACCATGCAAATATTATCACGTTCTATACACTTTTCTTTTCTATATTCTTCATCCACTCCATTTATTTTCCTACATCTTTCAACTATTTCATTTATTGAGTTGGTGTTGATTTTTATCAAAAACTGTCTCAAAGTATAGTCATTCAATGTAAGTTTTCCTCGATCAAACCTATTGCAAGAATAACCTTGTGACATCACAGAAACATCAAATGAATCTTAATTTAATAAAGACTCCTACCTGTATTAGTGTATACATCGTTTTAATTGAAATTAACTGTCAGGCAAATTTCATAGACATTATCGTACAGTCATTTAAGATCATCTAACCGAATCACATGGTTGTATAATATATTCACATAACTAATGTTACATACATCTCTTGGTTACATACATTGTGTGTAAATATTAATTTTTTAAATAATTTCATGGTAGGTGAGAATTGAGCAAAAAATTAAAGAACAGAAAAAATTAAAATTAAGAAAGAAAATGTTAAAATACCTGTAACACCAAGAGAGGATATGTATGAATACCACCGGAGTAATCAACAGTCGGAATTAGCTTACGAAGCTCAAGGGTGGGAGCAAAATCACCAAAATCGTTGATAATATCAGTGGTTTCAGCCTCAACAAAGAGAACACCTTCGGCATTGCAATCAATCTCGATACGACCATCATCGTCACGCCTCAATCGGCCAGACATGGGATAAAAGGGAACGAGAGCTTTGCTCAGGGCTTGCTTGAGGACTTTGGCGTCCATGAAATTGGGAGCTCCATTGGGCCTGTAGAAGTAAACACTAGGTGTGTGCATGCTGGGCACCACCAAGTCCACGTTCGCATTCCATAGAGCATGCTTTGGTGTCTCTTCCGATGGCTTCACCATCGTCGTTTTCCTAACGTTTACCATCATATTCTTCTCCATTTCCTTATGGGTCCCACCACCTTACCTACCAACAATCTAAAACGACAACAGTTACAACTTTCAAGTGCATCACATGTTGTTGCCCGCACTATATTTGGAATTAAAATATAAAAAAAAATTAAAAAACATATATATTTTAAAAATAATAAAACTAAGATATTTCAATTTAAAGTTATCAAATTTATATGCCAAACGTTAGAGGTTAATGAAGCCCTTCCCTTTTTATTTTATTTTTCATTTTTAAGGAGTTTCTATTTACTTTCTTTGAAATCAATTAAATTCACTTATAAAATCCAAATATATATATATATATATACGAACAAAAAAAATGCAGAAATAGCGGCAAATTTTAAAATCGAAATTCAATTTGAAAAAAGGTCAGTTTGGTTTTCTTTTTTTTAATTTAAAAACCAGTAGATATATTATGGCCGGAGTTCTGAAGCGATTGAGCTCAAATGCTCAATACAAGAAAGTTAACAGCAGTAAAGCTTCTTGGAAATAAAGCAATAATCTTAGCAAACGAATGAATTATGAAAAGAAAGATTGAAAATCAGCAGCAAGCGTTGTGAAATTGAAAGTCGATTCATCAAAAAGGTAGAGATGAACTCATGTAGTTGTTCAGTTAATTCATCACATAAGCTAAAAGCTAAACGGACTGGATTTTGGGAATTAAAAACGAAAATTTAACAAAGAAAGAGCAAAGGGATGAAGATGAATTACCGGAAAAAATGCAGCAATAGAGAAGAGGAAGAGAAATTTCTGGCTTTGGTGCTAGGGAATTGTTGGTGGCAAGTAAGTTTAGAGTTATAAAGAAGCAAAACGAATGAATATTCATGAATTATGATGGGCAGTGGACTGTAACTCTGTCATTCACCAACCGCGGCCCATCTTCTTTGTCCACGTGGCACATTATTCTTTTTAACAGAGGTTTTTAGTAGCTAATGCATAAAATACCATATTAGCTATTAATTATATTGAAATTACAAGATGTAATATGATAAATATATGAAAAGAAATTCTTATAATCATAATTTTTTTTTATAATTAATTAAAACAATCCTTGTCACCACTCTCGATAAATTTGAAAAACATATCTTATAGAATAAGTTTATTAATAAAAACATTTTTATCGTATAAGATCATTTCACGTTTGGATAATCTTGAATCGAGTTACTTTGTTTTTTTATTTTAAAAACTTATATAAAAAAATTATTTTAACTTAATAGATTCGTTTAAATCATATGAATATCTAATTTAATGAATAAAATAATATTAAAATTATTAATTTAATAGATAAATTTTACGTTATATTGTATTTGATCTATTTAATAAATTAATAAAAAATGGTAATAAAATACTGAATAGATTATTTAATATCTAAATCAATTTCTTATAGTGTTAGAAGTTCTCTCTCTTAAATAAAATACAATAATTTTTAGTAAATAAATTTTTCAAAAAATTATGTAATAGTTTAATAAATTTTTTAATTAAATTATGGTGTGTATTAAATTGTGAAGAAAGTTAGAAATTATTTAAATCAAAAATAGATAAAGGGTAATAGTTGGTGAGGCGGTGACCCAAAGTATTTAAAAAAATATCATAATCATACATTTTGCCATTTTATGGCGTTCTGTATGTGGTTCACCTACTCTTGCCGTTTTTTAATATTATTGTGGTTTATTGCCAATGGTTTTAAAATTAACTCTATCTTTTATGATATTGATTAATATTATTTTTATATATTTTTCGTTCTAAATATTACCTCTATATATTATATAAATTAAAAAATATATATAATTTAATAATTTAAATTATTAAACATTAAACATATAACCAGAAGTTTTGAAATTATATTAAAAATTATTAAAAAAAATCACTAACACTACCTATTCTTCGTGAATAAAAAACGATTGAGTGTGACCTAATAGTGCAAATATTAAGCAACCAATCACATTCGGTCCAATATTCACGTTGAATAATAAATAACCGAATAAAAATATCACTTCTTATTATATTCATACATTTCTTAATATAAAATCTTATTTTTATTATTATAAATTTTAATAATAATATCTTACATTAATTAAATAGAACATTATAATATAATTTATAAAGATTATAGATATATTTACTCGTTAAGTTAACATTTTAATATTAGAAAATATATAATTTTTATAGACTTTTTCTTAATTTTATCAAAAACAATTTGCCATTGACTCACATAAATATGAATTGTGCATAGTAAAAGTAAAAAAATAAGTGATTTAAATAGAATATAATAAAATATGTTAAATTACAATAGATAAAACATAACACTTTAAAAAATTGTTAACTTTTTTATAAAAATTGTAGTGTATTTATCCATTCACTACTAAGTCTTTGTCCTCGATTTTTAACCGTGATCGTAAGTCTAACACAGTTATAAAAACTGAGACCTAAATGAAAAAAATCATAGATTGTTACCTATGATTTTCAGTTATGTAAAAAATTGAGACCATAAGTCTATGACCTCAATTTTTTAATAACCGAGACCATAGGGTAAGTCTATGGCCTCGGTTTTTTACATTGTAAAAAACGGAGGCCATAGACATATCTTATGACCATAAATTTAAATAAATATACAATTATTAATTACAATATTAAAAATCAATATAAATTACAATATTAAAAAATTATATTAAAATTAAAAGTGCAATTACAGTTGAGAGTTGATTTATACATTAAAACATAATAAAACTTAACTAGCTAATTATAATATTTACAATGAGTATGAATAATAGCGTTACTATTACAAAATGACTATTTACTATTACAATCATTTATAAATGTACTTCTTTAATTGTTATTGATAAGTTCATATCTGAATCTTGATCAACTGTTCTGAATAATCTACCATTATATAAAAGTCAATGTATATTCATCATCAATAATATTAATTCCCAATAAAAGATCACAATAACAAATTAATAAGTAATTGGATTGGAATAAAGAAAATTAATAAGTATCTTGATTAACATATCCACATCAACACGAGGTAATATAGGTCAACCAACTTGAATTTGGTGTCCAACATTAGACGCATCACCGTCATGATTTAACTAGCCAATATTAATTCCCAATATTAGAGAGCATCTATCTAATTCAAACAACATTTATTTATCTAACATATTAATAACAAGTGAATTAGCTACTCACTTGGTAGTAAATGATTAACTCTTTAGTCTATAATCTAATGCATGTGAATAAAAACAATTTAAGTCCATATGAAGGAAGATAATTACCATTTTAAGTAATTTTCTTGGTTTTTACATTAGCTATAATATAATAATAAAGTGCGATTTCACTAATGTAGAAAAATCTTACTAACCATAAATTTGTAAAATATAAATAATTTGTTAAAATTTCATTGTAAAAAATTACTCATGTTAACTAAGCTAGTGTACAATAAATTTTTTTTGCTCGATTGACACAAAACTGGATCAATTATAAATACATCATTCCAGGTTTAATGAAACAACAAAAAAATATACATTTTTTAAAAAATAATATCGCACTCCTTCCTATCATTATTTCAAAAAATTCCAGTAAACAACATGCATTATATAAGTGCAATGCACACATATATTGGAAGGCTATACAATGAAATGGTTCGAAGCAGTCCATTTATTTGGTGGAAAAGAACACAATATTTGCTAAATATTCTTTCAACTAACTCTCACCCTATAATTCTTCCATGGAGGATGCCATACAAGATGAGGCAATTTGCAAGGTATTCTTTTAATTAAAGCGGACGTGGAAAACCTACAAGACAAGTATCAAAAGAGCATTCATTTTAATCATCCCAAAAAGTATTCTAGAAGCTTGAGACATGATAGTAGCTGGGTTCATTTGTATATAACAATAACAAATTACTAGTGACCAAGAATTGCATGAAATAAAGCACGAATTGCATCATAAATACACTACAAAAAGTAATCCATTACTTCAATTCAGGTATTCTAGAAGTGTGCAATAGCACAATCTGAGGAGCTAAAGTAGATATTATTGATAAAGTAGATATTATTGATATGCCTTTCCCTGAAACTCCTATATTATTCTTGCAAGAGAAATACAAAAAGAAAGAACTAGCACTATTTTCTTCATGCAAGAAAATCTTTTGAGATATAATGACACTTGTACGACAACGGAAAGATGAAAATATTTTAAGAATATATTATTAGATTCAAATGCTAATTTTTGAACAAAAAAATATCAAGGATACTAAATATCGCATGCTAATGTTATATCAAATATACATGGATATATCAATAGCAAAAAAAATATCGAGGATATATATGTCATACGTGCGTAATCACACACAACCCTTATTTCACAAAAAAAAACCTATTGCAATAAATATATATTTTTCTTACTAAAACTACTTAATAAGTAAACTATTATAATAAACAAATATGGGATACTTCAAACAAAAATTTAATTACACATAAAGAACATTATTATTTCATTGAACTATAAAATATGTGATTTGAACTTTAACAACTCATTATTCAACATATAAAACTGCAATTGTTCCATACAAAATTATGCAACAAGTGAACAAACCAATTGCTCAACATATCTAAACAATTTAATCATCATATATCCAGTTGATATGAGTTGACACCAAACATTAAATTCTAATCACGATTATAAGAAAAGAATTAAAATTGATTTGAGTCTTGCTATCAACCAATAAAATAATCATTTCAAAATAGATTGCATTGCTCAACAATAATATATAGTTCCAAAGTAAGCACACATTGCATTTTTTTATTTCTTATGCTTAATAAAATGTTAGCATACATTAAGGTATACATAAGCATTATAACCTATAGGTTGGGAGCTGTCATCATAAGCACATTGTTTGAGAAAAATGCAACAATAAGAATAAGAATAGTTAAAGCAACAATGCAAAATTAAATTTAAGAACAAAATCTAACTTATGAGAGAGGAATAATGAATCACTAACCAGGTTCACTAAGCAAATGTTGAGTTTCCTAGAAGTGGAAGAAACAAAAATAATCAGAATAGTAACAGATTCGAAATGGCAAATATCAAACCAACAAAAGGTGAAAGTTTTTTCTTGATTGAAATTAACTAATGGTGTGCTACTACGCTATTGCTACTGCGCCTGGTGCCTACCATGAAAAAGAAAACAAAAAAAACTAATTGAATCTGGAAAAGCTTTTATGTCAAATCAACATTTGTTGTCTTGCATATATATTTAAATACCCCTCGTGTCAGATTCACATCAAATTAATTGATTCTTTAGGCCTAATTATTATATCCAGAAAATTAAAGTTATATATACACTTTGAATAGGCCTAACTCTTGATGCTTGAGAATCTACTTTCTTTTGTGTGAAACCTAAGCTTTTCAACAAGTTGTCCAACTATATTACAAAGGCAAACAAATTTATCTTTATTAGCAATACCAAAAGAAGAGAAGCAAACAATATTTAAGTAAACCTGATTTATTTCGCCAAGTCCACCCACATCATATCCAAACAAAAGCTACTCAACTGTTACACCTTCCAGGGCTATACATGAGATTCTGTTCATACTCAACATACCATTGTTGTTACTTTTTCTCTATTGATCTGCACTAGTACCAATTTTAGATGGTACTTACAGGAAAAGAAAATGATCATTTGTATTTTAGTTTAATGAAAAGAAACAGAATGAAAGGTTTTAATTAAACATAAGCATTAAAACAAAAAGCACATAAAAAAAATTCATTTCAAAGAAAGATGGAACAGGTTAAGCGCTCCAACTTATGAGGATACATTTAAATATTTTAGAGTATGATAAACCTAAATATGACCAACCATGATATTCATTTGAAATCAATAAAAAGATAAATATGGAACCTGATTTGATTATAGACTTTATAGTTCCAACATAACATTTGTTACAAGATTCAGAAAACATAACATAGCATCTATAAAGACTAACAATGAAATATAGCAATCAAATGGAAGGGGAATATTTATGGTTCAATATTTTCAGAGTTCATGCAGGAGAAATACTTTTAGTATCACAAAAGACCTCACTGCAATGTAAGCTAAAACACCTTACGCAACTTGTTTGCGCATGTGGTGTATGTTCTTTTTAGAGATGACCATGTAATGAAGCTACCTTATTTCATTGCCATAGTTGGATTTGTATGTGCACTATTTTCCATAAGCATACCTCACCTTTCAGCTCTTAGGAATTGGTTGGGATTTTCAACGTTCTTCAACTTATTGTATATCATTATGGTATTTTCACTGTCACTTAAAGATGGTAAACATGTCCATTTTCCTTTTCTGAGGATAAATGCAATTTTATAAAAGAACTAAGGACCAAATTACTTGCTAATGGTTTCCATTTTATAAAATCATTGTTTGTTTAATCCTTTAGGCTTTGTTTGGATAATAGTTTATGTTTTGTTTCCTCAACATTCATTCTCAATAATTTTGGTTTTCAAGAATTAAAGCAGAACCAAGGGATTATAGCATCCCAGGAACAAAAACAAGCAAAATATTTACAACAATTGGGGCTTTTGAAAAGAACATAGACAGCCTGCACAAATAAATAACTAAAGACGGAAGGAGCTTCACCATAACTTCCAAAAGAAACCCTAACGCCCAAAAGAAATTCCAATACCTTTAGGCCAGTTAGGCAATGGAGTAGGCAGAGAGAATTGATTGGGCTTTGGAGGCAAAAAATTAGCGAGTTTGTTCTTGTAAATTAATTTAAACCAAAACATTATGACCTAAAACTCATCTCGCTCTTGTCTCCCAATTTTATCCTATAAACACCTAACGAAATTATATGATCCTTAATACAATGATTGATATATGTTGCTAGACTATACCTTCAGACTCTCCTAAACCTCTGTTCTTTATGACTTCTTCGATAGTAGCTCTCAACAAATTTGAAGGAAAGCACGCATGAGCTTCTTTAGGGTTAGTAGGTTGGTAATCTCCACTGCATTTTGGGATTTCTCAACTGCTTTGCTATTGATGGTGACACTCGTAGAGTAGAAAAGAAGATGAACGAATGTTGAAGCTAGGTCACGAAAAGGAATGATGTGTGCTGGCATGGGAAAAGAGAAAATAAAAGGAAAGGAGAGGGAGGGAGAGAGGAAGGGAGGGAAAAAGAAAAGAAAGGAGATCATGAAGGGAAAAAGAAAAAATTGGAAAAGAACAATAAAAAATTTAATTTGTGGTATAAAAAATTGACAAGGTATATATATAACCTCGATTTTTAAATAATCAAGACTATAAGGTATGTCTATAATCTCAATTTTTAAATAACCAAGGTTACAAGGTATGTCTATGGCCTCGGTTTTAAATAACCGAAGTTTAAAGTATGTATATGATCTCGATTTTTTAAAAAAAATCAAGACTAAATTCCAGAGACTAAAGGCATGTATTATAGTAGTGATTAGATCGATTGAAAGTTTTATAATTTATATATATATTGTGATAATGTGTGATTGGTGTTCACATTTAGTAATATTTATAAAGTAATTTATTACAAAGAATGATATTTTTTTTCTATCTCCATAGTTTTTATGTGTTTTCTTTTCCAATTTGACTCATTTTTTGCTTTAACTATATTTTTATTTTAACTTTGTTTAAAAACAATTTATTATCCGTCTACTTTGTTGGATTTGATTGCATAAGGTCAAATTTAGTATGTTCTGTTCTTTTTAATATTTTTTTTGAAATTTTTCTTTTTAAAAAATATATTATTCTTGAAATTTAGATATTAGTTTGTGAATTGATTATGATGTTTTTTAATTGATAAGGGTTTATATATTTTTATAGTTCATAGACTGCAACATTTATTAAGAAGAATGTATTTTGTTCGATATGAAATTTTATTAATATATATATATATATTTAAATCATTATTTTAGGTAATTTTTTTTAATTTTAAAGATATTAGTGAAACCATTTTTAAAAAACAAATTTGGAAAGCAAAATTTAATCGAACACACTTCTATACACTGTTATTATATATTTTATTTTTTAATTAATTTTAATATTAACATTTATTTTTCCTCTTTTCTTCGTGCCCCTATATGTATTTGTTATATATTATATCATTTACTTATATTTTGGTTTCAACTTTACACAATCAACTGCGCTATGTTTTCAATTTTTTTTATATATACATGACCGATGTGTTAACTACTAAAGTTAAAAGTTACCAATTTTAAAGAAGTAAATATGAAGCTAAAATGAATTAAATGAGGCCTAATAGTAATCAGTGACTTTTTTTTTTGAATTTTGCGTAATAATTGCCTTTGAATTTTGTGACTATATAGTGTTATTTATTTAAAATTTTACTTGTAATATAATTTATTTTATTGTATTAATTAATTGACAGGATGTGATTATTAGAAAAATAATAAAGATAAAATTCTTAAAATTTATAACTTTAAAATTAATATCTTTTATATTTATCTCATATATTTTTATTATTAAAAAAATTGACACATCATTTTAATTTAAATGTCGTTCAAAATAAACTATAATCATTTAAATACATTAAATATTAAACGACATTTATTATAATTCCCTCTTTATTGTTGTATTACTTTTAATGTTATGAGTTTTAAATATATATTTTTTATAATTTCTCAAACTATTATTATTTTAAATTGAATAATAATTTTTTTTAAATTTGTTGAGAAATTTGCAATGAAACAGAGTAAAATTAATCCTTTTCAATTAAAATATTATTAAGTTCAAATTGCATATTAAATTTATCAAATTCAATTAAAAACGTTGGCGTAATACTTTTTCTAACAGATATTTTATAAGTTTATTTAATTTCTAAATTTAATGAAGTGATATATATATGGATTTGGTTAATGATTTGAGCACAAATTAAGCTTCAATTTTACGCAACTTTGCTATTTCTGTGTTTGATGTTAACTTTAGAAAAGTTAATATAACCAACGAGACATAAAGATTAGTTTCACACAACTTTACTAAAATTTTCAATCACTCTGATTTAAATATTTATCGTGTACTATTATTAGAAAATGTCAATTAAATTGTTATAAGATATGAACAGAAAATATATAACACGCAAACACTTGTGAGGATTGGACATGATATTCATAATCTACCGCTAAATGTATAAAATGTATTTTTTTTTCATTATCTTATTTTTTATATTATTTTTTCAAAAAACTATTATATTATTTTTATTATACATTAATAAACATCAAAATATTTCTATAATAAATATATTATACAGTTATAGATAATTATATTTAATAAATTATTTTATATATCATCTTAACATTATTATATTTAAATAATTATTTTAATTAAATAAAAGTTGTTGATGAAACTTTGTATTTTTCATAAACACATTTAATTATCAATTTAGATTTGATCATAGGATTATATTTATATTGAACTCGTAATTTTTGTCGCATAAAAATTAAAAAAAATCAATTAATATTTATACTGAACTCAATATTTTAAATCACACTACTTTTTTCATTTTTAATTTTTTTTCTTTAGATGTTTTTTAATTTTTAAATATTTTTGTGATGATAAAAACTAAAATATAACCGATTTTATATTGAACTCAATATTTTAAATTACCCTACCTTTTTATTTTTATTTTTTTTTCTTTAGATTTTTTTATTTTAGTTTATTGGTTTTTCTTATATGATAATAAATACCTAAATAATCTTATATAAATATATTTTTATGAATAGTTATATTTGGTAGTTTTATTAAATGTTATATTTAACTTATATCCTTGAGTAATTGGGTTAATGACATTAAAAAAAATTCACTTATAATCGAGTGGTAATTCGTGCAGTTTCGATTTACACTTTTAACAAAAGGGTCGGATCCGATCAATTCATTTATGAGTGGATCAAATTGTGTTGAACTTATCATGAAAGTTTCTTTTTAGTTATGGACTTAATCTTAATTAGCTAAAAGAGGTGAATAGATAATGAGTAAAATTACGACAAATTAAAATTTGCGCAGACGATTAGGCATGCAATTATGTGTAAATAAAATAATGTAAAAATATAAAAATTGAGACATGATATTTTTAGGTAAAAACAACATAGGTCACACCAATAACCTAAGAGAAAAATTATTAGTCTAACGAACCATCTAACTATCTATTATGAAAATATAAGATCAGGTCTTATACTACCCACCAAGATAAAACTCCCCAAGTAATTTACTTAAAAGCTATTATTTTCATCATAATCTCTACATGAAAGGTGTTCGGATCCAAATCAACGTTCTGACAACTTGAGTCACACAAGCAATCGAACGCATTCAATTAGTTTTTGAAACGTTAGCTCAATAATACAAGGGTAAATATGTTTCCTAGAACATATTCAATAATAAATAACCCTAACTAAATGATTTAACAAATATGTTAGATAAATCGAAATCAACTAGTAATTATAGAACAATCATTTTAAGCACAAGTTTAATAAATCTAATTTCTTTAAAGGTTAATAATCCAACCAAACAATTATGATATGACATACACAATTATTTGAGCTAATAATTCAAGAACAAAAATAAAGAATAAGCTATAAAAACATATGAGGAAAATATTATAAACCAATTAGGCTTATTAATCAATCAAACACAACTATCAATGTTTGTTAGAATAACAAAATAAAAAAGCCTAAAATATTATGATCTTATATTTAAAAAAATAAGATAAAGAGAATAATTCTCTTGTATGATTGATTAAAGTTGTGTACTTAGGTTTGTACATATAGAATATTTTGAACCATTAGGGCAAGGTAAAATTACTATGTTGTTCCTAAAATCAATTAAAAGAATTTTAAAGACAAAATAACAATATAGTAAAAAGCCAATTCAGTTTGAGTTAGAAATAGGTATTAAAATCAAAACCCTAATCACTCTATCGATCTAGCATATGCTTAATCGATCGAGTACACAATTCAATCAATCCAGTTAATTCTCAATCAATCTATTAGAATTAAATAATTAATTCTAAAATAGGTTCAATCGATTTAATTAATAAATTGATTGATCTAGTGCTCAATCGATCGACTATTAATTACTCAATCGATCTAGTAAATTAATTAATTAATTCAGGACATTTTAAATTGAGTACATCGATTCTCGATCGATCTAGACATGTTTTGATCGATTAGGTAGTCTAATGATAACTGTATTTTATATAGTTATTTTCATCAATTTTAGTAATGATAATTGCTATGTTCTTTTCATATTTAGTTAATTTTTGTTAAATAAATTAATATTTTCCTTTTATGTGCTAAAAATACATTTTTAATAAAATTAAATAATTTGTATCGAAAATGTACTTAATTTCATATTTCTGTCCACAAATATAATTTCAGATATTATAGTTCTTAATTACAATTTATAAAAATCGAAAATATAATTTAAATTAAATTTGGGCTTAATTATAATTATTAAAAGTTTAAAAATTTAATTTAAAATTAACAAAGGACTTAACTGTAATTTAAGAAAGTTTAAAATGTAATTTGAAATATATTTATGGGTGAAAATATAATTAATAAAAGTTTAATTTTCTGCGCAGGTGAGAAGAATCTACGTGCCAATCCACACGCACGAATCGTGGACTGTCCGATCAGATTAGACACGGTTGAGATTCGCGCGTCCTTATCACACCCAACCAAAGAGAGTGGGTGCAGGTCTCAATTTTTCACGCGGCTCGGCGTCCGAGTTGGGCCCACTTTCTGCCGCGGCGGCGTGCGATGTGGGACCCACGTGTCCGACGCGTCGCAACCGGCCGCCCCCACCATCGCGCGCTCGCTTTTGGGTGCGGTTGATTCACGTGTGCCCGGTTATTCCACGAACCAGAATATGCCACATGTCCCACTTAATATTTCAGCAAATAATATTCTGACTCGTGGCATGTTACAATGAGCGCGACCTCGCTGGATCTCACCCCTCGATGCAACCGTTGGCTTCCGTGCGACAAGTTCTGCGTGCGCCCATTCCCTTCAACGAATGATATGATGCCACGTGTCCCACTAATTGTTTCCGTGAATCATAACGCGACACGTGGCAGCGTGGAAGAAAAAAAAACAGAAACGCACAACAAGTCCACTCACTTTTTCGATTCCATTTTCGATACAATTTTTGTCCCCCACGCGTGTAATTTATTATTTTCGCCATACTTCATTGTCCCCCGCGTGTATTAATTTTAAATATTTTTGATGTATTTTTTTAGCTATAAATAGGAGATAGTTTTTAGTTTTAAGGAGTTTTTTTTAGTTTAGAATTTTTGTGGTGTTCGGTTTTGGACTGTAGAACACACAAAAGCCATTTTTTGGTTTTTGTTGTGTTCTGCGTGTGCTAAATATTTTCGTATGTGTTCTTTTAATTTTCCTTCTTGTTCTTCTAATTTTTCTGCATTTGCTGTAATTTTTATTTTAATTTTATGAAGTAATTTAATTTTTCTAGGGTTGCTTTTGATCTAAATTTATGAAGCTTTTATTTAAACTATTTTTGAAAGATTTATAAGACGTTCAATTTGTTCATTCTATTTTGTGCTTAATGCTTTTTGTTTATTTACGAATTTTATCAAAACGATTTGTGGCATAAAAATAAACTTGAGAAAGGCATTTTTGTGTATATTGCTCGTAAATAGAATGACATGTATGATGAAGGATAGAAATATACCCTAATTGTATGTGTGGCCATTTGAAAACTTAGAACTTAATGAATCTTATTAAATTTAATTCCCATAGAGATATAGTGAATTAATTTAACGAGGTGTGTTTATACGGAGCTCGGAAGAGATGTATGAATAAAAATAGAAGTTTTCGGTTGACAAATTAAAGGTACTAAAAAATATAAATCTAAAGAAAATAATATGATTAGAGTGGAATAATTTGGTGAAAAATTACAATCTTAGATTTCTTTTATTTTATTTTTAAACATTTTATTAATTAACGATTGTTTTGGATAAAATCAGAGAGATACAATTTTAGTACTCAACAAACTATAGTAACAAATCTCCGTGGGAACGATACTTTACTTACAAATCTTTATTACTTGTGACCGTGTATACTTGCACGATTTCTGTGTGTTGCAAAATACACAACACCTAACCTCAAAATGTTCTTACATGTTTAATATGAAATTTAACATACATAAGAACAGAGATATACCTGAATTGTGATCGTTTGAGCTTGATAATTTCTTCAACTTGAAAATATTCTTGAAGGACATATGTAGAAACTAAAATTATATTTGTATGTTTTATTTACGAATATCGTTAACACTCATATAAACCTTATGACTGCCTATTTGGCATATCCATGTGACAAGACCTATCTCTCACTACATAATGCTTATGAAAAAAATAAACCTTTAAATAGTGGTATTATCCTATCATCTGGTAAAACATTGTTGCTTTAATCTTGAAAACTCATGTTTACATTGAAAGTCAAAAACATAAATACCCAAACAAGTTATCCTGAAAGACTCATTGTTCATTAGTTTAGTATATATAACAATATAAAAAATAAAGAATATACATAAGAACGAGTACTCATTAGATATAATTTAATAATATTACTCCCTCTGTATATAATACTTTAAAGAGAATTTTTAAAGTTTATTCTCCCATTAAATTTAATATTCTAATTTTATCATCTCCTCTTTTTATCATACTAATAGACCCAAAAAATGTTGTATTTTTAATTAAAATAGATATGAAATCTTATAAAATATTCAAGAAAATAAGCATCATACAGATGAAACACAAACTATTAAATACAACAAATATAGTGTATTGGTTAATATGATTTGAATATAGCCCAAGAAAATATCAATTATATTTTAAAATATGAAAACAAAAATATATATTGACTTCCAAACACAATAATAAAACAAGAAAAAATAGCAAAATAAAATAAAAATAAATCATTGTTCTGAAGAGGAACCCCGTAATGTGAATAGATGTTTTTAATCATGTAAAACATTACTTCTTGACGTTCATTCATAGTATTCATTTTTTGTTCTAACATTCTCATTCTCGTATGCATTTTGTTTTCAAAAGAGTCACGACGAGAAGGCTTAGAAGTATATATACTTTACATTTCCTCATCTTCAAAAATATCATCTACAACTTCTTTACCACTTGTTCCAACATCGACGGATCTCTATCTCTTTGATGTTTGAGCAGATGATCTTGAGATAGTTTACTTTCCAATGTAATCCATTAGTTGAATAGAATCTAAATCCCTTGTTGAAGGCACACCCACAACAAGAATCATGTGGGTGGTGAAGCAACTATAAGGATGCTCGATCCTTAGGTTTACTATCTGAGATTACTTTACTATACTTACAATGAATGTTATTCCTTTTTCAATAAAATATAAAAGCTTAGCATGTATCAAAGCTAAGTGCTTGGATGGTAGTAAGTTAGCGCACACCATTTTATTTAAAACCCGATAAAAAGTAGTAAATTGACCTGGAATATATAATTGTTTGGCATTGAAATTGATGTTGGGTGAACCAAAAAGTTCTATTAATAGGTCCTCATTGGGAATGACATACCAGTCTAATTGAAAACTGATCCCCGAGATGGATATAAATATTTTGATTCTTTAGGTCGAGATTTCAAAAGTTTTGTTCTAAACAAAAACTTTATAGGTCATTGGTCTTGGGTGATGATGGATTTTGGGGTCAATATTTGCATATAGTTCAAAAACAATGGATAGATAACACAAATTTTCTAGTGTGAACAGGGATTGCCAACTTAAAGCCCTAATGGCTCGGGGTAATTCCAAGTTCATGAAATTCTACCCCAAGTTATTTCACGTGTAAGTAAATTAGGAATTTAGAGAAAGAAGTGTGATACCTTGATTCTAATTCATTGTTTTACCATTGAGAGTATTATGGGGCTATATTACTGGGAGAAAGTTCACAACATATATTAATTATTACAAATATTGAGCACAAAACCCAAAAAAGATGAAAGTGCCCATAAATTGAAAATTACCCAAATTGCTAAAAATTTCCCCAAAAAATTACAGAATAAGGATCCAAGAACTATTATTGAGAAGAGGTTGTATAATCAAACTCAGAAAAGGTGTTTGTTTAGTGAGAAAATGAGAAAAAAAGGGATAATAGAGTTACAATGATTTTTGCCAAAAATATTTTTTTGGTAGAGATTGATGTTTGCAAAGTGATTAGGAATAAATTCTAAGTGATTTAGGGATATAAATTAGTGGATTTGGTATATTTTTTAGTCAAAAACATAAGAGGGCCTGAAGGAAAGGTTTTAGGGTTTATGGGGGCTGAGGAAAAAGAAGGAGAATATATCAACTGAAATTGTTCGATCGATCGAGATTAATATCAATCGAGCAATTGATCTAGTTTATCTTTGATCGATCAAATGAAATAAACCCTAAAAAATGCAAAAGCTCCCCTTATGTCCTATATTAACTCAAAATTTTCAAATAACCAACAAAACTCAAAATAAAAAGATAAAAAAAATAATACCTCCTTTTAAAACAAAATCAAGGTAGTAGATTTATTCAAGCATGAACTTCACTCAAATAATCAATTTTGAGATAAAATTCATTTTTTAACAAAATTGAATTATTTACACTATGTATAAATATTTTGATAAAACACACAAACGTTTTTTCAAAGAATATAGTGACATATTGTCAATCACTCAAGATGAGATAAATATTGAAACTTCAACAATATATCAATTAATTTATTTATGATTAATTATGAAAGATTTAAAGAACCGAGCATCACCTATTATGCAAAAAAATTTACTTGAAATAAAAAATTTCTTACTAAGACGGAGCTTTAAATAAATTTTTCTTTTAAATTCCTTCTTATTATTTATGATCATTATTTATATGAGGGATTGATTATTATTTTTCTTTTTGTATAACTATTTGTGACTCTTTTTTTGTGTATCCAATTAATTTTTTATATAGTTATTTCCTTTATCATGTTTTTTTTTCTTTTCCGAAGGAAATATGCATAAGCTAATATTCCTAGTATGATAACTTTCACACTAATTGTGAGACACCTATCTCTACTTACTATAGTAACTTTCACACATCATAGTAGATGATCTTCTTAAAACTAAGTATCTCCCTATAATAACATTTTATATGGTGAAAAACAGAGTTCAACTATATTTTTTACAATCAATGTTATCTAAAGTCTTAAAATTTTACATAATATATTATAAACTTCAAGCATGACATACTTATGTGTCTAGTGAGTGTGTGAATGAGTTATTGTTATGCAAAATATTTATTTTTTTTATTCAAAATAATATTTGAAGTTTAGGTCAATATTAGAACAATTCTAACCCCTTTATTTGTTTTCACTTTTTTGAATTTTTTAAATAACTAATTTTATATAAACTAAAACAAAATCAAGCATTAAACTACTAAATTTAAAATTAAAAATAATTAAACTAATCAAACAAGCACACTTACCTAGAATCAAATAAGTACACAATAAAAATCCCTAGGAAAAGAAGATATACAATCAATTGATTGAAAAAATGCCATCTTTTTGAAAAACAAATCTTGAATTTTGCTTTCGCAATATCCTTGGGTTTGTATTTGATTGATTTAGATATTTTTGAATTGATCTTGGTTTTATCCTTATTTTTTCCTTTATTATTTTTCTTTTTCATCATTGGTGGAGATTCAGTATACATGTATGGATGACAAAAATTAATTCCAAAATATGTAGCAGGAAAAACATTGCTAAAATAAGAATATATCCCAATAAATATATAATGTGATCTAATATGACATTTCTTACCATAGTTA
Organism: Hippophae rhamnoides; assembly: GCA_033030585.1. NCBI lineage: Eukaryota > Viridiplantae > Streptophyta > Magnoliopsida > Rosales > Elaeagnaceae > Hippophae > Hippophae rhamnoides. The sequence goes on along the minus strand of CM065437.1, from coordinate 22,341,363 downwards.
TGGAAAATATACACAAATTTAACATCTTTTTCAATCACAATTGTAATTGTTCTTTGAGTATAATGAGTAATAGTAGAAGAAGAATTAGAAGGTCATACCAATTCAGTTCTTGATGTTGAAGGTGTGGAATGTGGGGAAGACATCTCTAGAGGATTTATAAATTTAATTGATTTTGTAGAAAATGGCATACTGTGCTAATCTAAATATCTTAGCCTCTTTTGTCTCCAGATGGTTTTCCATAATCAAGAATTTTATTCAAACTTTTAGCTTCAATTGATAATCTTTTTACAATTTCCTTAGATTTTTCAAGTTCATATAGCAGATTTTGTTTCTCCTATTCTAAACATACAAGACTTGAATTCAAATTATTAGAATGTTCAGAAAGATCAAGATTATCTTTTTTTAGTATCGATAAATTTATTTCATAAGATTTCAGTTTTTCATTGAGTTTAGTTACTTTTACAAGAAACTTATCTTTATCTCTTTTGCATATTACAAACTCTCTAAACAATTCATTAATATTAGTGACATTAAAATATTTAAGTTAGAATTTAGAGCCACTTTCCTCGTTGTCTGAATTAAAATCAAACTTACTAGGGTGAGTTTTTTCAACAAATGCTAGAAAATTGGTGTCATTGTTTTTTATTCAATTGGATTATCATTATCACTTTCAAAGTCATTAATGGTAGCGTTGAAAGCTATTCTAGTGTTGTTCTTCTTATTTGCATAGTCAATTGTAAAGTGACCTAAATCCATACATTCAAAGCATTGAGGTCTAGTGGGTCTCAAATTCTGATCCTTTTATGACTTGATTTTCCTTTGTTTTAAGGATTCTCTTTGTTGATGGTTCTATTTAATCTTGTCGTCAAGAGTATTAGCTCTGCATCTTCATTGTCACCTTCTTCAATCATAGCAGTTTTGAAAGTAACATTATTGTTCTTTGTGGAAGGATCAAAACTCATCTCAAAAATTAAGAATTGAACCAACTAGCTCCTCAATTTTAATGGTGTCCACTTCTTTTCTTTTATCTATAGTAGTGGCTTTTGCATGGAAGCGATATGTAAAAAGTACAATATTTTTTTGACCAACCTAAATTCCTCAATCTTCTTAACAAGATTAGCATAAGAATTAGCAATATCATTTAATTTAGCATAAAATTTAGAAAAGGTTTCATGCTCTTTCATCCTTATTTTTTTAAACTGACTACTAAGAATATGGAGTTTAGTTCTTTTAACTTGTGTGGTTACCTCATGGGCAATCTCTAAAATATCACAAGCATGCCGAGCAATATCAACATAATATACGACGAAACTCATCAGTAAACACAACACTAAAGATATCCTTAATACCCTTTTGATTATAGTTACTAACAATTTTATCTTCAATGGTCCAATCTTTTCTAGGTTTAGGAGTGACCACATCATATTTGGTAACCACAGTTGGTTCCCAACCATAAAGCACAAAGTTTTAGATATTATCATCTATAGACCGTATAAAGGATCTCGTATGAGCCTTCTAATATGGTTAGTTACACATATCAAAGTAAGGAGCACATATTGTTGAATAACCATCTCTTAAATTATCAATAATGAAATCCTAAACATACTAAGTATATCTAGTGACCAACTTTGATACCAAATGAAATTTTTTTTAGTTACAAACTTAATTAACTATATAGGTGTATAGATAATCTATGGAATTAAAAAAAATTAAATGTTTTATAGACAACCAGGCATATAATTACGTGCAAAAAAATAATGCAAAAATAAAAGATTGATAGATGAGATTTTTAGGTAGAAACAAACTAGGACACACTAATAACCTACGAGAAAAACCACTTGTCCATCGTATCACCTAACTATCCATTATGAAAAATAAGATCCAATTACAAGGTTAGGTTTTATAATATTCACCAAGATAAATTCCCTCTACTTACAAGCTACTGCTTTTATCATAACCTCTACATAAAAGGTGTTCGAATCCAAACCAACATTCCAACAATTTGAGTCACACAAATAATCAAACCCTTCAACCAATATCTGAAACGTTAGCATAATAACATAAGTGCAAATATGTGTCTCATAGTAGATTGAATAATGAATATGCCTAACTAGATGATGTAATAAATATATTAGATAAATTGAAATCAACTAGCATTCCTAAAATAATCAGGTTCAAGCATAAGTTTAATAAAAATGACTTCTTTAATATTAATAATCTAACCAAATAATTATGATATGACACACAAAATTATTTGATCCAATGATTCAAGAACGAAAATAAAGAAGAAGCTATAAGAAAATATGACCAAAATATCATAAATCAATTAGACTTATTAATTAATCAAGTACAACCACTAATATTTGATATATTAATTAAATAAAGAAGCTTAAAATATTTTGATCTTATATTTACAAAACAAGAGAGATTAATATTAAGAGAATTAATACTCTTACATGATTTATTAAAGTTGTGTGCTTAGGTTTTTATTTATAAAATATTTTGAAGCATTATGTAAAGGTAAAATTACTATATTACCCATAAAATTAGTTAAAAGAGTTTTAAATAAAAAATAATATAGTAAAAAGTAAACTCAATTTAAGTTAAAAATAGATTTTAAAATCAAATCAATGACTTCTCGATTGATCTAACGTATGCTTGATCGATCGAGTACATAGTTTGATCGATCCAGTATAATAAATAATTAATTATAAACCAGGTTCGATCAATCCAACTAATAAATCGATTGATCTATTACTCGATCGATGGACTATTAATTAATCGATCAATCTAATCAATTAGATAATTAATTCTTGACTTAAAAATTGAGTAGATTGATTCACAATCAATCTACATAACCCAATCGATGTATACATGTCTCAATGGATTGAGTATCCTAATCTTAAAATGTTTCTACGTGTTTAATATAAAATCTAACATGCATAAGAACGGAGATATACCTGAATTGTGATCATTAGAACTCGATAATTTTTTCTGTTTGAAAATATTCTTGAGAGACACACCTAAAACATTTGTATATTTTGTTTACGAATATCGTCAATATTCATATAAACCTTACACATCATTTTTCTATTGGTATCAACTAAAAAAAGTCAATTAACACTTTTGTTTAAGATCACACTAACAACTAAAAAGATAGATAAGAAATATACATTATATGGCACATAGGATGCAAGTAACTAGCACAATTTTAAACCAATCCTTACAGAAAAATTTATTAATTGTGTCAAATAACATTTAAAGTTAACTCATTTATTACTTACATGCAAACCATTTTCATATAAATGAAACAAATTATTTGCGATGAATTAAATTTCTATAATCTTTTTAATACCATTGTTATTTTTATCTATAAAATGTATTTTTGTTAAAAAAGAAGTGATATATTATTAAGCAAAATTTAATACATTTAACATTTAATAATTATTATGATACTCTCCTTCAAGATAGTAAAAAGGAAGAAGTTTACTTTTGCAAATTTAACGTATTGATTACCTTATTTTAAAGTGACATACTTTAATCACCTCATTGTTATTTTTGTGAATATTTTAGTCATTTTGAAATAATTTTGATAATTTAATAACTTTTTTTAATTTTTTTTCTTCAAACATCTACCAATACCTTACTAATAAAGTTCAATTCGATTAAATATAAGGTTTTTTACGAAAAAATATCCAAAAAATTAAAATTGAAAAAAATGACTAAAGTTTAAAAAATACAATAATATTATGACTAAATGTATCAATTTAAAGAATGATGACTAATGTATTTAATTTATAAAAATAAAGTGGCTGAAATGTTTACTATAGTAAAAAAAATGTTAAAATAGTGACAAAAATTTATATTAACATAAAAAATATCAAATAATAATTACATTAGTAATCTTAGTTTTCTCTTAAATTCCCAATTTCTAATTTTCATTCCTAATTCTTTTTATACTTTTGCTTCATCTTATTTTTTCACACAGCAATAACAACTTCAAAATGTATATTTAGAATATAAATTAATTAAATAAATTGCTATCTTTTTTATAAAAAAGAAATTAAGGTAAAAATATGTGAATTTCAACCAAAAATGCATAAACAAAACACGCGAAAAAAAAGGATACAAACACACAGCACCACATTTGATAACTCTACTCCTAATTAATGTATAATATTTTGTTTTGATTTTTTACCGACCTATAAAAAATGTGTTCAAACAAAATAAAATAGTATTCTCAAACGCATGTATCACGTATGCGTTCAAAACTAATAATTTTAATCCATATTAAATTTTTATTAATTTTTTAGATAATAAGTATTCTTAATATATTCTGTGAAAAATGTGAAAAAAAAAATTAAAACCATCAATACTAATGGAAAATATCTCAAATGAATAATTTAAGTAAGAAGTTAATTAGTTATTATAGTTAGAATATTTAAGTATAGTAAGTTTTTTTGTGATAATTTAATTTAAATAGTATAATTTTGAGTGTTTTTTTTTTTCAAAAAATTCAATCCATTCGAAAAAAAATTTTAACATCAATATTTGTGGAAATAATTTTTAAAAATATAATCTTAAAAAAATAAAAATATATAAAAATTAATAACTAGGATTTGTTTTGTCACTTCTGTTTATTAAATTATCATTAACAAAAACTAATAAATCTCATGTACCGATGAAACTACTAGTAAGTCACCCTCTCAATAAGTAAAGCTAGAACTGAAACTCTGGATATTATATGGATATTAATTTTTTTTTAATTACAAGTATAAGAAATATCAAAGAATATTAAAACCAAAATGTCAAATTTTAGCAGTATACTGGACCCCGTTCGGCTAAGGCTATTAACTTTAACACATTAATTTAATCATGAACTAATTTACACTTTACATTTATTTAGGAAGAAATTATTGTCAATGATTAAACTTTATTTAAAGTAAAATAAAGTAAACTATTATATTTAGTTAATAATTTTACAAATATTTAATTATATAATATAATTTCTTTTATATACAGTGATTTATCTGGTTTGGTTTTTTATGTTAAATATTATATCATATATATAATTATTTTTTTATTAAAAAAATATTATATTATTTAATTTTTTTATGAAAAAAACTAATAATAATTTTTGATAATGAAATAATATTAAAAAATATCAAAGATACTTTCTTAAAACACTTTTCATAAACAAAAAAATATTTAAAAACCATCTTTTAAAATATAAACTAAATAATATCTTTCTTTTTTTCAAAACAACAATTTGACTATTCACCTTATATTAATTTCATCGAACACTTCAGATTAGCCGACTCAAATTTTTTTTAACAAATTTGAACGCACGCGAGCGCTAGGATGGATGGGTTTGTGTCTTTCTGATATCATTAATGCTGTGTAGTCTTGTTCCTGGTGGTGGTAGCCCGGTAGGTCTGACCAAGACTACTTCCTTTGTAAGGTGGACTTCCTCAACAACTGTGTGCTCATCACCTAACCTGACCAGCCAGATGGGCCACACTTAATCCAATCCAACGTGTGGTAGTTAAGTCGGTTATTGCTGATTACCGATAGAGAGAAATATGTATATTTACGTTTACTTCTTCTTCTTCTTTTTTTAATTTAGTTTAATTATTCAAAATTATCTCGATCCGAAATTTATTCTTTGACCTTTTTGAGTTCGTCAAGAATGTATGACTGAGTATAACGTAAGATCAAGTAGGTGGTGAGTAAGAGAAAAGGAAAAAACAAAAAAAAATAAAATAAAAAGTTTTGTTATTATTCATAATAATTTATTTACAAAATATTATTATTTATAGAAACAGCTATATTTGTGATAGTAAGTGGTCTTAGACTTTCGACTAACGTGTGAGCCGGCATAACTAACACCAAGCATCACTTACAATATTCCTAACACTCTACCATGAGCTAATCGTTTTTGTATATATAATTGCGTGCTTAATTCTTAGTCCAGTAAATCTATCACCACTTAAAGCCTTGTTCATAATGTCTACGATCTATTATTGTGTTGATGTATATTCAATCTGTAACAAGCCTCCAAGTACTTTTTTCCCACAAAATAAAAGTTCATTTCAATGTAACGAATATGTCAAAATAATGTAAGAACAATCTTATCGAAATACTGAAATGAATTGATTGGATTGAGTCATGGGTTAGTTTGTTCTCTTTAAGATATTTCACAATTCTATCCAAATTTATGCAAGTAAACACAACCTCCTTGTCTCCAGGATAAAATAATAACTCATAATCATTGTTTTTTGTCTCAGAGCTTCACTGTACTGATGAAGTCCAGAATGCTACACCTCTAAAGTTTATGTTGTTCGGAAAACTCAAAAAATAATTTAGTATCTTCTTCTTTTCTTTCTAAGAGCTATTTTGTTGGAAAAAGATGAAGTTTATTAAAAAAAATTAGTAAAGCCTTGTCCCACATTGCCTTTTTACAATATTTAAAAGATGTATAAATAGTTAATAGTTGGCTATTGGGACTAGGCCCCAAAGGGCACCCACTTTTGTGAAAGGGGAGAAAACCTAGGCAAATGTAATACCACACGCGCGTGCGCTGCCGCCGTCCGACCGACCGTGCCGAGCCGAGCCGAGCCGAGTGCGTGTGCGTGTGTGAGGTGAGGTGGTATTTTATTTTTTGGAAAAATATTTTTTTTAAGGAAAACTTTTCCACTTAGAAAAAAGTTTGTTATATATATATTTTTTCTCAGAAAAACAACCGTTATTTTCTTTTATCAGAATATGACCGTTAAATGGCCGTTTCTCTTCTTTATTCAGAAAAATAGTCGTTGCTCGTATTTACTCACAAAAATGTCCGTTACTCGTCTTTATTCTGAAAATGGCCGTTACTCTTCATTACTCAGAATGGTTGTTACGCTCTTAATTCCCAGATATTACCGTTATTATCATAATTGCCACATGGTTTCTAAAACCTATAAAAAGAGGACCTAAGCTCTCAGTTTCAATACAACTATCTCTGCAAACTCATCTCACTAGAAACAATTCTCTCTACAATTCTAAGTTATTTTTTAGTTTTTCGAGCAAAAAATTTTCAGGTATAGCATTCCGGTCTTCATCAGTGTAGTGAAGTTCTGAGACAGAGAAAAAAAAGATTCTGGGCTATTTTATCCTAGGGACGACGGGGCTGTGTTTGCTTGCACAAATTTGGCAGAGCCGCGAAACATCTTAAAGAGAACGACCTAGTCCGCGACTCAACCCAAGCAGTTCTTTTCAAATTATCGATAATATTGTTCCTACACTGTTATTACAAACTTGTTTCAACAATTTTAAGATGAATTCAATCTGCCATGTCTACTGAAATGCTAACTGCTAATCTAAACAAACCATTCCGTTTTGAGGGACTACACTTTAAAAGATGAGACAAAAAATGTTATTTTTCTTAACCATGAAAAAAGTCGTTTTTGCTCTTACTACTGAAAAATCAATACAGTCTACTCCTCCTACTGAAGATGCAACTAAGGATTTAGACACTTGGATGCAAAATGATTTTCTATGTAAAAATTATATTCTTAATGGTTTAGCTAATGATTTGTATGATTATTATAACTCTGATAAGTCTGCTAAGGAAATATGGGAAGCACTTCAAAAGAAGTACGACACTGAAGAAGCTGGAACTAAGAAGTATGTTTTCATTAGATACATGAAGTTTCAAATGAGTGATAGCAAATCAGTGGAAGCTCAATCACACGAATTGCAAAAGATAGCACATGAAATCATCTCTGAAGGTATGACTCTAGATGAACAATTTCAAGTAGCTATTATTATAGATAAATTACCCCTTGCTTGGAAAGATTTTAAGAATACACTTAGGCATAAAACTAAGGAATTTTCTTTAGAAAGTCTTATAACCCGTTTAAGAATAGAAGAAGAAGCCCAAAAACAAGACCAAAGAGATGAAATACTCATAGTATCAAATAACAGTACCAATAATAAACCATCCTCTACAATTCTGAAACCTAAAGGTAGAAATATGAAAACTCAGAATCGTAATAATAATCAAAACCGCAACCACCAAAATAGAAATAGAAACTATCCTTTCCAAAATGGACCTCAACCCCCTTAAGGAATAACATATTCATGTGTTATAGTTGTAACAGACCTAGCCACTTGGCTAGGAACTGTCGGAACATGAATCTTCCTGCCCCACAGGCGAACCTTACCGAAGATCAACTTATTGCTATGATATCTGAAGTCAATTTTGTTGGTGGATCCGAGGGGTGGTGGGTGGACACTGGTGCTTCTCGCCATATTTGCTATGATTGAGGCATGTTTAAGTCATATTCTGATTCTGAGGATAAGAAAGTGCTGCTGGGTGACTCCCACTCCACTAAAGTTACTGGTACTGGTTAGGTGGTATTGAAGTTTACCTCTAGAAAGATTGTCATCTTGAAGGATGTCCTACATACTCTAGAGATGAGAAAGAACTTAGTTTCAGGCTATCTTTTTAACAAAGCTGGGTTTACTCAAACTATAGGGGCTGATTTATATACTATAACTAAAAATAATATATTTATTGGGAAAGGGTACGCCACTGATGGCATGTTTAAATTAAATGTTGAAATCAATAAAACCTCTTCTTCTGCTTATATGTTGAGTTCTTTTAATATTTGGCATTTGTCATGTTAATAAACGTATAATTAAGAACATGAGTACTTTAGAACTAATTCCTAAACTATCTTTGAATGATTTTGAAAAATGTGATTTTTGTAGTCAAGCTAAAATAACCAAAACTTCACATAAATCAGTAGTTAGAGAAACTGAACATTTAGAATTAATTCATTCAGATATATGTGAACTTGATGGAAATTTAACAAGAAATGGAAAACGCTATTTTATAACTTTTATAGATGACTGTTCAAATTACACTTATGTATATCTAATGACAAATAAAAGTGAAGCGTTTGACATGTTTAAAATATTTATGACTGAGATTGAAAATCAACTTAATAGAAAAATAAAAAGGTTTCGAAGTGATAGAGGCACTAAATATGATTCTAATATCTTCAATGATTTTTATAAAACTCATGGAATCATTCATGAAAAAACTACACCTTATTCTCCTTAAATGAATGGCAAAGCTGAAAGAAAAAATAGAACTTTTAATGAATCGTTTGTTACAATTTTATTAAACTCTGGTGCTGCTTCCCATTGGTGGGGAGAAATTCTATTTACTGTTTGCTATGTGCTAAATAGAGTGCCTAAATCTACAAATAAAATTTCACCATATGAAATTTTGAAAAATAAGAAACCTAATTTAACTTATTTTAAAACTTGGGGTTGTTTAGCCTATGTTAGGATCCCTGATCCTAAAAGAAATAAACTTGCTAGTAGAGCATATGAGTGTGTATTCATAGGATACGCTGTGAATAGTAAAGCTTATAAATTCTATGACTTAAATGATCATGTAGTTATAGAATAAAATGATGCTGACTTCTATGAACATAGGTTTCCCTTTAAATTTAAAAATAGTGGGGGATCGTCTTCTAGTAGTTTACCCATAACTAGAACTAGTGAAAAAATGAAGAATTAAACACTGAAATTAGAAGAAGTAAACGAGCTCGAACCCTTAAGGATTTTGGGTCTAATTTTTATGCTTATACCTTAGAGGAAGATCCTCAAACTATTAAAGAAGCATTATCTTCTTTAGATGCCAACTTATAGGAAGAAGCCATAAATGATGAAATGGACTCTCTTGAGTATAATAAGACTTGGCATTTAGTTGACTTACCTCATGGTTGCAAAACCATTGGTTGTAAATGGATACTGAAGAAGAAATTAAAACCCGATGGTACTATTGAAAAGTACAAAGCTCGTCTTGTAGTTAAAGGGTATAAGCAAAGGGAAAATGTAGATTTCTTTGATACCTTTTCACCAATCATACGAATAACTTCCATACATGTACTTTTTTCTCTTGCTACTATCCATGATTTAGTAGTACACCAAATGGATGTTAAAACTGCTTTCTTAAATGGTGATTTAGAAGAAGAAATTTATATGGATCAACCTGAAGGTTTTGTTATCCCAGGTTAAGAAAATAAAGTTTATAAACTAGATAAATCCATTTATGGTCTAAAAAAGCACCTAAGCAATGGCATGAAAAATTTGATAATCTAGTTATCTCACATGGATTCAAAATAAATGAAAGTGACAAATGTATTTGTTATAAATTAGAAGATAACATTTGCACTATTATATGTTTATATGTGGATGACATGCTTATTTTTGGGTCAAATATTCATATTGTGAACAATGCGAAAACTTTGTTAACTGCTAATTTTGATATGAAAGATCTCAGAGAAGCAAGTGTAATCCTTAGTATAAAGATAACTAGGTCTGAAAAGGGAATTTCTTTAGATCAATCTCACTACATTGAAAAGATCTTAAAGAAATATAATTACTTTAACTACAAACCTACATGTACTCCTTATGATCCTAGGGTAAAGTTGTTTAAGAACACCGGAGATGGTGTTAGACAAATTGAGTATGCGAGCATCATTGGTAGCTTACGTTATGCTACTGATTGCATTAGACCAGACATAGCTTATGTTGTGGGACTACTATGTAGGTTTACCAGTAGACCTAGTGTAGAGCATTGGAATGCTATTGAAATGGTTATGAGATACCTTAAGAGAACTATGAACGTTGGATTACATTATAAAAAGTTTCCCGCTATTCTATAAGGATACAACGATGCAGATTGGAACACTTTATTAGAAGACTCCAAAGCAACTAGTGGCTATATTTTTAACATAGTTGGTGGAGCTATTTCCTGGAAGTCTAGAAACAAACAATATTGGCTCAATCTACAATGGAGTCTGAAATGATAGCACTAGCCACTGCTAGTGAAGAAGCAGGCTGGCTAAGAAGTTTGCTAGCTGAGATCCCTTTAAGGAAAGAGCCCGATACAAATGTTGTCTTGATCCACAAAGATAATCCGCAGCTATTGCAAAAGATTGAAGCTGTTACTACAACGACAAGAGGCAATGAATCGTCGTAAGCATAAGCATAATCTTGTTAGAGAATTTCTCTCTATGGGAGCTGTAAGAGTGGATCGTACGTTCTGATGAAAATCTGGCAGATCCTTTGACGAAAGGATTACCGAGAGAAAAGGTTTTCAAAACCTCAAAAGGAATGGGATTAATGCCCTTAGAATGAAGAGTCACTTGTGATGGTAACCCAACTTATAGACTGGAGATCCCAAGAAATAAGTTCAAAGGGTAATAACAAGTCATGAAGTGATGTGAGAGGTATCATGCTATTTTCAAATCCCATTCTATATTGTTAGAAGCATGAAGTTTTGAAGCGATAGAAAAGGATGAGTTAATTATTAAACTCTTAATGAGTTCTATACTCTATATGGAGTGGAGTACATATCTACAGGAGTACTCTTGATAGACTCACCTATGTGAATGTGGAAGTGTGGCCGCTTCCTATGAAAATTTCTTGGGCAAAATTTACTAGAGCGTTCACTATACTAGGATACACGTGCATGGCCATAAAGCACGGGCTTTTCGAACTACACCTTAGAAAGGTTGTGTGTGTGATGATTGTTAGAGATAGGGTTCAAAACTACGAGTTACTCTAGTATATTCTAAAGTATCAACACTATGCAAAGGTTCAAGTCGATAAAAAAATTTTTGCTTATGCACAATCTTATAATTTTAATTGATCGGTTACTCGATGAAAATTATTTTTATATAAAATTCAAGTGGGGGATTGTTGGAAAAAGATGAAGTTTATTAAAAAAAATTAGTAAAGCCTTGTCCCACATTGCTTTTTTATAATATTTAAAAGATATATAAATAGTGAATAGTTGGCTATTAGGATTGGACCCTAAGAGGCACCCACTTTTGTGGAAGGGGAGAGGACCTAGGCAAATGTGATACCACACACACGCGCATGCCGCCGCCGCCATCGTCCGTCCGACCGACTGGCCGTGCCGAGCTGAGTGCGTGTGCATGTGTGTGAGGTGAGGTGGTATTTTATATTTTGGAAAAATATTTTTTTAAGGAAAACTTTTCCACTTAGAAAAATGGTTGTTATATATATATATATATATATTCTCAGAAAAACAACCGTTATTTTCTTTTATCAGAATATGACCGTTAAATGGTTGTTTCTCTTCTTTATTCAAAAAAGTAGTCGTTGCTCGTATTTACTCACAAAAATATCTGTTACTCGTCTTTACTCTGAAAATGGCCGTTACTCTTCATTACTCAGAATGGCTGTTACGCTCTTAATTCCTAGATATTACCGTTATTATCATAATTGCTACACGGTTTCTAAAACCTATAAAAAGAGGGCCTCAGCTCTCATTTTCAATACAACTATCTCTATAAACTCATCTCACTAGAAACAATTCTCTCTACAATTCTAAGTTATTTTTTAGTTTTCCGAGCAACAAATTTTCATGTGTAGAATTCCGGTCTTCATCAGTGCAGTGAAGTTCCGAGATAGAGAAAAAAAAGATTATGGGTTGTTTTATCCTGGGGACGACGAGGCTATGTTTTGCTTGCACAAATTTGGGTAGAGTCGTGAAACGTCTTAAAGAGAGCGACCTAGTCCGCGACTCAACCCAAGCAGTTCTTTTCAAGTTATCGGTAATATTGTTCCTACACTGTTATTACAAACTTGTTTCAACATATTTCTTCTTTTCTTTCTAAGAGCTATTTTTTATTTCTTTTCTAAGAGATATTTTCAATTGATATATCTAAACTAAGAGTTGATGCCCTCTATTTATAGTTTGAGAAAATTTATGATAATTATGATAAATAACGGTCATGTTTGGGTGGAAAGAGTAACGATCATTTCAGAATGAAAAATTAACGGTCATTTTTAAGTGAAAAAGTAACGGTCATTTTTTAGTGAAAAAATAACAGCCAATTCTGGGTGGAAAAATAACAGTCATTTTCTGAGTGAAAAAGTTATTTAAATAAAAAAAATTAAAAAAATAAAATGCCACCTCACCATACACACACGTATATGCATACACACACGCACACGGACAATGCTCAGCTCGGCTTGGCATGGCACGACATGGTCGGTTGGATAGACAATAGCAACGACGTGCACATGTGTGTGGAATCACAATTGCCTAGGTCCTCTCCCCTTCTACAAAAGTGGGTGCCCTATGGGGCCCAAACCCAATAGTTAATCATTTTCTATTTATACATCTCCTAAGTGATGTAAAATAGCAATGTGGGATAAGACTTAAGAGACTACAATTTGGCATCATTTGTTTTTATTAAAATTCACATTTCCAACAACACATGATGCTTAGCAAGATAATTAGCATTATTATTGTTACAATATATGACAGGAGCGATATCAATATGCATTTTTGTAAGAATTTTATGTATCTAAATGACTTCATAATTTGTAAGAGCCAAATGTTATGTCCCCCTCAAGTTGTCCCTCAAAATCCAAAGAAATGGTGCTTGCCTAAAGAATCTATAATTTTCTACAAGTTACTACATGTAAAAGTTCTAGAGTGGCCTAGTGATGTTCAGAGGGAGCTAGAGTTGGATGGACTCAACTCAAGCCTGAAAGACTCTAGAATATTCCAGAGTACACTACCATGTGCTAGAAGGTGCTGAAATATTATAGAACATGTTGGATAATTCATGAAGGATGTAGATGTCTCTAGAAGCTTTTGTAACATCCTAGAACTTGCATGAAGGAACTAGACAATCCTAGAAGACTCTAGAGTTGGCTAGATTTGACTAGAAGGTCCTAGAACCTTGTGGCATGTTGTAGAAAAAACTAAAACAATGTAGATACTATTGTACATTCTATACATGGCAGGATCTAGAAACTTGTGGCATAACCTTAGGCTTGGTGCCACACTATAAATGGGTCTCTTGGTCTACATTTGTACCTATCCTTAGGAAGTTGTAAGATAACCTCTCTAGAGAAATACAAAATATTCTTCACAAACTCTCTTTTTTTTTTTACTTTCCTATTGAATCTTCTAAATCTCTAAGTCTCTTTCTAGTCTTTTTGGAGTTTTTTGTTCTGGTTGGAAGGTAGGTTTAATGCAATGGATAGTGCTAAGTGCCACACGATTGCTAGTTAAGTCTAAGGTTATAACAGCTGGTATTAGAGCTTTTGGTTGAAGCTTTACTATCCTTGGCATAAAGAAGACTAGTTCCCCAACTATACCAAGTGCGGATATTCCACCAACGGAACGTGGGCGTAAGGAAGTTTGGAAACCACTAACTAAAGAGTCTCGAGCCAAGTCAAAAGACATGATCTCTAGCTTGGAAGCATGTTTTGGGGGTGCTCAGGACAACTTAGGGGGTTGTTCGACTGGGTGGACAACTTGGAGGAACGTTGGAGCGGATTAGAGGCCGAGGATGCAAAGATCTATGCAGCAGCCAAGATGTCCCTCAATTAGCTAGATATTAGTTTAAGGAAAGAGATCAATGGGTTGAAGGCTAAACTTGCCAAGGTATGCGATCTTGTCTAAAGAGAAAATACTAATGTGTTACTTAGAGTTGAGGATATAGGTAGTGACCTAGTACTTTGCAAGCAGGCTATAGCCTTGGGAACTAACATATCCACCATCATTGAGGCTAAGAAGGTGGAAGTTTTCAAGCCAAATACATTCAATGGTGCTAGGAATGCTAGGGAAGTTAAGAACTTCCTATGGGGGCTTGAACAATACTTTGAAGCTACTGGCATAACAGACTATGCCAGTAAGATCTGAACCACTACCATGTACTTGTCCGATACTGCTATATTTGTCAAAAACCTTGCATATCCTTGTATTGATGCAACGTTGATTGATAAATATATAAATCTCTTTATCATATGATTGTACAACTTTCAAGATAGATAGTTTTCGTGAAACATGCATGTACTAATAGAAATATATTTATGAATACACTACCCAAGTTATTTTATTTAGTTATACTTGGCTTTACTTGAGGATAAGCAAAGAGTTAAGTTTGGGGTGTGATGACTCTATGAAAGTAGAGTCATTAGTACATTTTTTTACTTAATATTTACCTGTTTTATTCAATAAATAGTATTTTTGGGGTCAAAAATATTAAAATATAAACTTTTTAGAGAAAATGAGTGAAAATATAATTTTTGGAATGTTTTGGGATATTTTTAGAATTTTTTTGGATTTTTAACGCAGGACCACGCAAGCAAAGGAGCTGACTGGGCAAGCCATGCAAATGCCATGTAGCAATGATAGTGAATCACGTTACGCCGCGTGTGAGGAGGATGAAAAGCGCACCATATGTTAACACAACGTTCGATCTGAGTTTGGAGTGTCGTCAAACATCCCTGCCACGTGTCACGTTGTGATTAGTTGTCGTTATCAATTTTGCTTATTTTGATTGTAGCCCTTGATTTAAAGTTGATCTGACGGTTCAAATCACACATAAGCTATATTTAAGCCCCTAATCACCCCATAAATCCTAAAGGGTTGTCATTAGCATAATTTTGATCAATCTTTGGAGCTAAAAAGAGAGAAAATACAAAAAAAATTCAAGAAAAGACACAATTTTGGTGAAGATTTAAGATGAGATTAAAACTACAATTCAAGAGATTGATTATATTTTTTTTCTACTCTTTTCTTTATCAATTTTATGTCTTTTTTTTATGAAAAATATGAGCTTTATGAACACAATTATGTGTAGTTAATTTATTAATATAGGGATCTTATAAAACCAATTTTTATTATGTGATGATATAATATTTTACCCCAATTATAATTTTAATTTAATTATATTATTTAATCTAATTTATATGATATTAATTGTTTAGCCAACAATTTATCTATAGAGGTAATTAAATAGATTTAAGAGAATTATTTAATTGTTTGTCTTGATTAAATAACTTGCATAATTTCTAGATAGAGATATATGATTCTTATGTATGTGATCCATAATTGATGAACTTAATTATTAATATGTAATTTAATTGACATAAAAGTATGATTAAATTAATTCTTATATGGTGTGTAGTTTACTCGAGAGAGGAGTACATACTAAATTAGATTCAATTGATCATGTAATTAATTGATAATTATATTTGAAAGATTTTAGCAATTCGTATGTTTAGAAAATTGAGGGATTAAGTATTCTTAGATATTTTCTCATATATCTTTTTAGTTACCAATCTGATTTAATTAATTATTGATATTTACTTTAAGTTATTTTAATTTTGTTTCCTTAAAATTCAAAAATACAAAAAAAATAGATTTTTATTTTTTTAGTTTTAAAAATTAGTTTCTAATAAAATAATCTTCATAGAAACATTTTTTATTATTATTATATTACTTATTGTGATATGTATACTTGTGTATTCATTCCACACATTTTGTGTGTGGCGATCATTCTAATGTACCTTACTTATAAGCCCAACTCTGTTTGCACAGTTTTTAAGATTTACGTGAGTAGTATCCAGACCCATGTTCTAATAAGGTCCCCGTCAATTAAACACATTCATGGAACAACTACAACTAGAGTTACCACAAAAAACACAAGTATTTGTGTGTGTTGTTGAACGGATTTAATAATTAATAATTCTAACTAGATGAATAAAATCGTATATCAATTAAATTAAATTAGTTAATAAATTCTAGAGCAAGTAGATTAAATACAATCTCAATAAAAATAATTTCTTTAAAATTTAATAATTAAATCTAAATAATTATATGAGTGAATTATAATCACTCATATAATTATTTGATTTAAATATGCAAGATGCATGCTAATAAAAAAGAAGCTATATGAATACGAAATAAATGAACTAGAAAATATGAGAATTTCAAAAACTGAATATTACTAAAAAATATTAATTGATTACCTTGGTTTATGTCCAATATCCCTTATCTTTAATCATATGTGCCGAATTTTTCTGATAGCTGCGGCTATTACTCTGTATCTTATATCTTCTATGCCGATAAAGAACGTATAGATTCTTAAAATGTCTTTCGGATGTTTTCGACTGAACCCCATATTCAACCCTCTATATATGTATATATATTTCCTCTTGAGTTCCATTCTCCATTATCACATTTTGCGTATCATTAATATGCAGTAAATATATGAATAAAAAGATTAAAAATGTAATTATTTTTTGCTTAAAAGCTATATTATTTTGTTAATGTATTTCATAATTATTAATAATGATACTAAAAATAGTAAGCTAATTCGGAGTCTATCAAATTAGATAGTTTACAAATTTTAAACCAAACATCAAAATATTTTAGATTTTTCTAATTGTGGATTACACACTATTAGCCAAAAATATACCACTTTTAATTATTTGGGGAAGTAAAGAGATTTAAACAAGAAAACTCCCATAAAAAATGTCAATTTTTTTAAGAATTGTATTATTGTTAGAAAGTTAAAATTTAAATGTAGGTTGTTTAAATGTAATGTCACATGTATGATAACTTCGTTTCCAACTTAAAACGTGAATAAACAATTTTCTCTTATATTTTATTTAGTATTTTAGACAATTTTAAAACTGTATATTATCATCTTATATTCTCGTCTCATCTCATCATATCATTTATATATATATAAAGCCTACTAAAGTCTTAATATTATAAAAAGTTATTTTTAGGATACATCCTAAGAATATTGAAACACATTTAAGATATATTTAATTAGTTATTTTATAAATTGATTCAAGTTTAAATAAATATTTTTGTATAAAAAATAATTCTAAGTTTTGTGAAGACGTGCTATTAAATGCATGAGTGCAATATTATGTGTGATAGTTATAAAAGATATATATGAAATACGATTATTTGAAAGACGAACTTTTCTTCGACTTTACTTGATCGACTTGATAGCAAGCTTAAAAACAAGTTTGCATGCAATTTTTTTATTCATAAAAATAATCAATATTCATGGTCCTTATAGAGGAGATACTCCAAGGATTCAAACTCATCATGTATGTTAGATTCCACATAAATAAGTGTGTCTATCATGTAGGTCTAATTGCACTTATTGTCATCTTCTGGCTGCTTCCCTACATGGGAAATATTTACCTTTAGAGTTATGTTCCTAAAAGATAGCTTCATAAGGCCATTCCTATAGTTGATAAAGGCATTTGATGTAGCAAGGAAATGTCTTTTTAGGATGATTGGGATCTTTAACTCCACGTGAACCATTGATTAAGTATCCAAAACTAGAAAGTCAACATGGTAGTGGAATTTATTGATTTGGATCATAACATCTTTAAGTATCTCTCTTGCTCTTAGCACAAGATGGTTAATCAATTGTAGTATCATAGATGTGGGTTTCACCTCTCCAAGTCTAAGATGCAAGTATACAGAATAAGGCATCAAATTGAAACTTGTTCTTAGGTCTAAAAAGGTTTCACCAAATTCATACATACCAATCTAGTAGGAAATTATGGGATAACTATGATCTTTGTACTTCGACAATGTATTTTAAGCTATCACTGTACTAACTTGCTCTGTTATAAATGTAGCCTTTTTTGACATGATGCCTCCTTTTCATAATGCATAGATCCTTGATTACTTTAGCATAAGTGGGTATCTACTTAATCACATGTAATGAGGGAAGATTAATCTTAACTTTTTTAACTACTTTAGGATCTCACCTTGGCTATCTGGATTTTCCTCTCCATATTTTAAGGCTTAAGGAAAGGGTACTTTAATTGGAATCTTCTTCATTGCCTCCTTTTAAGGGAAAGCTTTAGCATTACTTATAGCGGTGATGATTCTCATGTTAATTTTTGGACTTGGTATAGTTGGTTCATCTAGAATTTTCCCACAAGTTTAAATGGAATTAACCTCTATGACATTGTGTGCATAAGTAGTAGGTGTCTATGCCATATGTTGGTCTTTTGGGTTGGGTCAAGATTGAAAGGGAAACTTTCTTGCTCTTATAAACTTAGAACGTTGGTAAGCTTGGTGATATGGCTTTTGATCTCATTTTTCTCCTCTACCACTTATGTAAGTACGACTTCAAACTTCTGGTTAGTTTTACTTGTGCCTCCATAAATGACTATAGTGATTACTCTAAAGGATTCCTATTTATTCGTGCATTATATTGAGGTGTTGTGCAATTTTTTGTGGCTCTATTTTTAGTCTTCATTTGACTATATGGATTGGTCAGTCTTCCAATTGAAAATTTGATGGTTTCTCCAATCATGATTGTAAGTTTCTGAGTAACGTGAATGGGTTTTTCTAAACATCCATACGGCATTACATTATTCTTCGTAAACTCTTCTCATCTCATTATAAGTTGGGTAATTTTGAGCTAAGTGTTTTACTGTCCCACAAATAAAACATGTACCTAGCATTTCTACCCTTACAACCCTATAAGTAGTTCTACTATCTTTCATTTTTATAGCCTTTAATTCCTTAATCAAAAGTTCTAGTTGGCCTTTATGATTATCTTCTTCTCCTAGATGGTAGATTTCAGTTAGTCGCGACTTATTGGTGCTATCAATAATGCAAGGTTCTGTCCATGTATAGGCTTCCTTAACTAACTCATTCAGATAGTTTATGGCTTTATCAAGGTCTTTTTGGATAAACTCACTATTGCATATCATTTCTATAAATTAATGCTCCCTGATTGTGACTCCATCATATAAGTAGCTAACTAAGTGCTAATTTTTGTACCCATGTTGTGGGCACATGTTTAGTAACTCTTTGAACCTATCATAGGCTTGGTATAATGTTTTACTATCTTTTGGGAAAAATGTTGAGAGTTTTCCTTTTAGGTTGTTGGTCTTATGGTAGGAGAAGTATTTTTTAAAGAAAGTTTGAGTCATTTTTGGCTATATATCTATGGATCTTGGTCTCAAAGAGTATAGCTAACTTGTTGATTTGCCTTTTAAGGTGAAAGGGAAAATTTTCAACCTAACACAATCTAAAGTATTTTATTGGCCATAAAAGATGGCCATTACTTCTTCAAATTTCCTAATATCTAGATATAGATTTTCATTATTTAAGCCATGAAAAATGAGTAAGAGTTGTATCATTCTAGGTTTGAAATCCATTTGTGATGCATTAGGGGAAAACATTATGCATAATGGTGTGGCTATACGGGCAAGGCAAAGGTAATTTTTAAGAGTTCTAACGTGGTTATTCTCATGGTTACTCATATCTAGATTAATTCATACACCCTAACATCCTAATTTTTTAAATTTTTTTCTTGTAGTTTTATTTTTTTTGTATTTTTTTGATTTTTATCTCTTATTTAATTTTTATTTAACAACTAAATCTAACAAATAAATAAAAGATAATAATAAAAATAATATTTTTTAATAAAGTAATAATAACAACGATGTAGCAACACAAATAATATTCTCAAAGAGTACTTCTAAAAAAGAATGGTAAGTTGGTTCTCCTTAAAAACCAACCTTTTAGATAGAGAAATATTCCCAAAGAAGACTAGTAAGACTCATGATTTTAAGAACTAACCTTCTACACATAACTCTATGAATAAGAAAAGTTGTATTTTTTTTGTTATTTTTGTATTTTTTTTAAATTAATATTTGAATAAGAAAAGTTGGATAAAAAGAGATAGCAACTTTAAAAAAGAGCAATCAAAAATAAAAAAAAGGGAAACTAAAATAATAATAATAATAATAATAATAGAAGCAAGTAACTACTATTTTTAAAATTTTTTATGTATAACATTTTTTTATTTTTAGATAAATTAAAAACAATTCTTAAAAGCAAACTTCTTTGCTATGACTCTTCCTTGGCAACTGCTTCAAATTTTGAGCATGCTCAAAATTGTTACATTTTACTAAGTTTTTATTGTAACTTAGCTTTATGTGTTGATTTGATAAGGATGCAAAATAAATTAACAAAAAAGTAATCATAGATTAATAAAAGAAAATGATAATTGAGAAATAAAAAAATGATAAGGATTAAAGATAAGAATTTTGAAAAAAAGAAAATCAATATTAAATAATAAGATTCGAGATTCACTTAATTGTTTCATTTTAATATTATGAACTTTTATTCCTTATTTACAACTCAATTTCTTGCTTCCCATCCCAAACAATCAATTAGAAGATATAAAGTTGAAGATCAATAACACAAATTAATATATTTATTTTAAGAAAATTTCATTGAAGAACAAACAAGATTTATTGTTATAAGTCAACTAAGATCAATAATATATCAAAACAATAATATCGTAATAAAAAATCAACTTATAAAATAAATATAATAATTTTAAACTAAAAGTTTAATATAAAAAATGTATGACTAATTGAATTTATATAAAATTGAAGAATATAATATATTGAACCTAGCAAAAGGTGAACAAAATAATTTCTTAAAATAAAATTGTGCACTATAAAACAATCATAAGAATGAAATAAGGAAATAGAAAACAATTATAAAATTAAGCTCCTCTCCAACCTTATGCTAACTTTAGCTTAGCTTACAAATAATTCCTAAAAATTCTAGAGATAAATAACGAGAGAAGAAAATAAGATCTCTTTGCAATTATACGTTGTTTTTCAAGTATTGAATGTTACATCTATTTTTAGTGTTAGAGTATGAAGATTTATTTAATTATGATAATATTAAGTTTTTTTGTCCTTGAAGATAATTGATTTTAAATGTATTTTCAAAATAAAAATTGTAGATAAATATTTTATCTTTTCAAAGGATCAAGAATTATCTAATTTAGATTTTTATACAAAAATATAGATCAAAAATACTAATAGACATTCAAATGTCACATATTTCAGATTTCAGCTAATTTTTAGACTTGAAATAGTCGACTTTGAATATTCTTATGCACTATATAATTATAGATAAAAAATTATATTTTCATATCAACTTGAATCGTTTTATTTGGATATCATAATCAAAAGTTATGATTAAAGCTCAACAGCTTGTTTATGAAATCTCGTGAAGATATGTTGCTAAATTTAAATTTTGATTTATTTGATTTTTTTTGTTGATTTTGTTGATCCTACAAATATAAAATAATCATAAATATCAGTTAATTTATATATTTTAGATAGCATTTTTATGCTATTATCATAACACGAGACCCGATCTACATTCGTATAAGCTATGAGAGATAGGTTCTTGGAATGATAAAGCATAAGACCATAATGTGATGTTTTCTTAAGATTTCTTCCCATTCTCTTTGCGTGGGAAAGTATCAATTTCAATTTAACAGTGGAAGTAAAAAATTAAATCTTTCTCACTTGTGTGATTAAAACGGTACAATTAATCAAGTATAGAAATAATAATAAAAAATAAAATTAATGGCATAATTTTTTTAACTTCATTCAACAATGTGTTTAATTCATAGGACCTTTACTTTCAATTTTCATTATATCAAAATGGATACACCAAAAACGTCTCTAGATATATTAGAGGAATACCACGATACATCAATATTAAAAAAATATAATTCTTGAAACACAATTAATCTACACAAAAAAAGATGGAATACAAAGAGAGTTTTAGATCTTACAAAATATGACAAACCTTTGGTAGTAGTAAAATGAGAGCCCTTTTGAAATCTAAACTGATTGAAAAATAGAGCTTTGATAGATAAGGAAGCCTCTAAATTATGAACCAAAAGTGGATTGAAAATATCTTCGACTTAGAATACTTTGACACTATTTTTACTGTCTTTTTCTCTATCTATTTCATCATTCTATATCACTCATTTTTCACTTTTTGCTACACCTCTCACTTGCCTTTTTCTCCTTTCTAAGAGTTTGTGCATAAATCACTTTGAAAAAAAGCCTTTTTGGCTTCTTTATTTAACTTTCTCTACTATTTCACTTGTGCACCCTTTTGACTGCTTCCATTTCTTTTTTCTTTTTCTTTTTTACTTTACAAATTACTTTAAAAAGTGAAAGGTCACATTAGAAAACCTAACATTTTGTTGCCATCCAATGTATATCAGAAGCTTTATGTAATAATTGACATAACTTATTGACTGAAAAGATGATCTCTAAGTCTAGTAAATGTACAATATTGTAAAGCTTCAATAATAGTACGATAAAGAGTTGCATTTTTCAAGTAGCACACTATCTTGTTTATTGATATTATAACTGGCCATCATATGAGTAGAAATAAACTTTGATTAATACAACTGGACCTTGTCTAACAAATCTTTAATATACTTGCTTTGACTTAGATGTAACCCATCAATAATCTTTTCTACTTCAATGTCCAAAAATAGTTCAAATTGTCAAAGGGATCAATGTATCATCACATAGATCAGTAGCACAAGAACATCACCATCCTTATTATAAACCATCATTGAGGCATCAACATTAGAAAAATTGAATCCCAATCCAAGTAAGCACCCACTTAACTTCAAATACCAAGCTCTTATATCTTGTTTAAGTCCATAAATGACTTATTTCAACTTACAAATATAATAATAACATTAGGGATCTACAAACAATTGAGATTGTGCCAAAAACACTTATTTTTCAAGACAAAGCTAAATTTGAGAAAATGAAAATTACATTGGTTTTAACCATTGGACTTCAAAGTCTATGTGTAATCCATTCATTTAGTTTGTTTGAATCCCTTCGTTACAATTATGGACTTATATTTATCCAAAGACTTATGAACTTTCAATTTGGTTCTAAAAACCCATTTATTTTCAATGATTTTTTTACCTCTGAGAGGTGAAACATGGTCCAAGTTCCATTGGAAATAAGTGAATCATACTCATTTTTCCTTACTGTCTTCCATTCTAGTACTTTAAGAGCTTTCCTACCTAACGTAGGCTCAAGAAGAACAAGTGATGCAAGGAGATCTTTGGGTTTGTAAATATCTTGCGTAGCTCTAGTAAGAATCATGTAAGTGTTAGAAGCTATAAGAGGTCTATGTGTGCCTTTATCATGAGTAGAGGAAAAAGGGATATCAACTGACAAGTAATGCCTAAAGGGTGAAAAATTGTGCTAGAATCACTAGGAGGTAAAGTAGTGTCATGTAATGGAAATGAGCCCAAAATAATGGATTTAAATGAGGTAGGATAGGGTATATTAGTTGTTAAGGGAGCTGAGCTATTGTTTAAGGCTTGAGTAATAAATGTTTTAGATAGATTGTGATCTACTACAAAAGATTGTGAAATAGGTGTAGTAGTAGGATAATGACTTATATTGAAAAAAAGGACAAAGGCTCAATATAAGTTTCACCATAAGGTGCAAAATTTGGGGACACAAATATTTGACCATTTTGTTAAATAAAAATTGACTCAATGGATAAAAAGTTTATAGTTTTTAAAAGTGACTTATGGATGTTATGTGCTTATAATATGTTATAAACTATAACTAGAAGAGGAATCAGTTGGTATAGAGACAAAAATAGTTGAAATAGTAGGTTATGTTGGGTAGTGTCAAAAGACACAAATGTAAAAAAACATTTAGAAGTAATAGATAAAAATAAAAATTCAAGCTCATTAAACTTCACATGAGTAGAGAAAAAAAATCTACCTAACACTAGTTTTAAAACCAATATCATTTGTGTTGGGTTGCATACCCTAAAAAAACATAGTATAGAGACTCTGGCTTCAGTTTATGACTATTTTAAGGTCTAAGATACGGGAAATAAAGGTATTCAAATTTTTTTAAATAGAAATAGAAATAGTTAGGTTTAGTGTGAAACAAAAGTTCATAAGGGCTTGAGAAGCCAAGAATTTTAGATAGCAATCTATTTATTAAATTAATATGTATCTTAAAAGTATAATCCTAATAAATCATAGGAACACTTGATTTCATAAGCATTCCTAAGCCAGTTTCATAACATGCATGTTATTTTTCTCAATAACCTTACCCTGTGAAGGAATATGAGGACAAGAAATTCTTCTAATGTACCTTCCTTGAAGCAAGTGAGATTTTAAAGATTTCAATTTTGTGCCCTGATGAATGCTCAAAAGGTACTAAAATTACCATTATTTTATGCACATTAATTGATTAAAAATATATATATTTATATGATTTTATCAAATATTTATATATATTTGTCTTTTCGGAATAATGGGTATTTTTATTGCTTTTTAGGTATTTTTTCTTAAAAACGTAACTTAAAGACTCAAAAAGGAATACTGGAGGCAATACATCACAAATATATTCATAAACAAATGAGGAAAAGTCAACAAAATGAAAAAATTGGACAAAATGGGTCAACAATTTCAAAAAGGAGGAAATCGTGCCACCCAACAACGCGCACGCCAGCTCTCCATTCCGCGCACGCCTGCGCCCATCAGTGCCTAGTTCCGCACGCATCTCTGCGTGCCCCTACTGCTATCCGTGCGCACCCTTGCTCCAGTCTGCGCATGCTGCTGCCCATTTGAGCCCCAATCCGTGCGTGCCACCTACCCGCTGACATCATCTGACGTCATCTTCATCTACTACGCGTTTTCTCCATTTTTAATCATTTTTTTACCCACTTTTTATTCCTTTCCTCACCTATAAATACCCTCATTCTATTCATAAATAAACACACCTCAAAACACATCTTATCTTCTCTTTCTTTCTCTCATTTCTTAGTTTTTTTTGTTTTTCTAGTTTTTCTTAGTTTTTAGCTTTTCTTAGTTAGTTTCTCTTAGTTTTAGAGTTCTTCTCTTTTTTAGAGGAACTAGTTATATTTTTGTAATTTATTTGCTTTTCGATTCAATAAATGGGAGTGCAAATTCCGTTTGGAGGTTTTTCGGCAACAAGAATAGCATCAAAGTACGGTAAGGATTTTATTTTCTTTATAGTTATTTTTTATACTTTATTCTTACATGTTATATTTAATTTGTCTGTGATTAAATTTAACTTTGATGGCTGTTTGTAAACATGATATAATAATAACGCTGTTATGCTTGCTAAATATTAAATAGGTAAAAATCTCTAAAATGAATTGATTTTATTTTTATTCAAGATTTTATATTAAGAATGCTAGAGAGAAATATATTATTTTTCATTACAAACTTAAATCTAAAAATTAGATTTTAAGGTTTAGTTATCCGGTCTGATTTAGAGTAGTGTTATTTTATTTGTTGGTACAATCGCCCGATAGTTAAAGTGAAGCTCTTTTTCAAAAGTTTTTATAAGAACTATTATGCGAAAATGTATTGACAACATGTTTTGAGTAGTGTTTTTAAAACTTGAAAGTTAGTACTCACATAATTAAATTCTTAGGTTTAATTTGAACATCTTCAATAAAGTTTAAACTGTCTAACCCCACCAAAGGTGTCATTTAAATGGTTCATTTTCAATCTCTTAGAAAAATGCATTAATTAAATTAACCAGATTCATTATCAACCCCACTCATAGGTGTTAATTGATTTGTTTAGTTAACAAAGAATATCTAACCCCACCAAAAGTGGTATTCATATAAAAAAGAGAGAATCAATAAATATCAATTTATATCTTTAATAACTTAGATAATATAAGCAAGCATAATTAACTTAGTTATTATATCCATAAATACTCTACTATTATAAATGATAAAATTTGCATAAATATTTATTGAATTTGTATATATGTTTATTTTTATGTTATTAGATTAGAAACACAAAAACCAAACTATCGTGACATGATGTTTAGGATTTAATTTCATTTTTAAAATTTTGGATAATAAATTAAAAACCACATATATTCCTTCCTTAGATCGACCTTGGGAGTATACATATCATTTTCTACGAAATGATTCGTGCACTTGCGAGAGTTTTATAAATATAAAACCAAAGTATTAGCAGAATCGGCGATGCTGGTTTTGCTCATCATGCCCCCATTACTTTGAAGTTTCTTAATGGAAGTATTAAATTTCCCATGCATTATAGCTTCAAAATGTAAGAAAATAGAAGCAAGTTAAGTCTTATTAGCTAAAATATATATCCATTAAAATATTGTACAATCATCAATAAAAAACAAAAATTACTTCGTATTTATAACAGAATTAACAAGTAAAAGTCCCCATAAATCCACATGAATGATATCAAATGATTTAGAAGATCTAATTTTTGGAAAATTACACAAATTCTCGATAAGCGAGATTTATGAAAAAACAAAATAGAGAAAATAACACATAAATTTGATAACATAGTTCGACCAATTTTGCTTACATCTCTGAATATGTTGTAGATAATTTTACTAAAAGGGAGAAATTATACAAAGTGTTTATAACACTCACAACTCATAACCCAATTACAACTAAGAAAAGTACTCTCAATTTTCTCTCATTAAATCTTTTTTCTCTAAACTTTTCTCTCAATTGGATAATACAAAGTACCTATTGGGGTTCTCTATTTATAGATACAAAAGCCCTCATTCTACATGTTTTGCTAACTAATTCTTAATTGGCTTTCCTTCTCTTTCAACAAAAGGATGCACTATCAATTCAATTTTCTTAGGTTGTTAGCTTAACAACCATTCTTTTGTTTTATTGTCATTTATTGCACAATTTGGTGCATGTAAGTTTGACCAATATGCTTAGTTCTAGAATGAAATGCTGAATTCTTCGCCAAGTGTATTGCACTTTAACTATCATTGTGCAGAACATTCTTCTTCTTTTTGAATCTCAACTCAATTAAGAAATCTTGAAGTCATATAATCTCTTTACTACTTTCAGTCACTGCTACATACTTAGCCTCTATAGTGGATAGAGTGACAATCTTCTGTATCCGTGACATCCAACTAACAGTTGTATTTCCAATAGTAAATATATAACCAATGGTGCTTCTTTTATGATCAACTTCATCTCCAAAGTCTATGTCTACATAGCCTTGTACTTTTAACTTTCCTTTACTAAAGTACAAACACTTCTCTGTGTTGCCTCATAGATACCTCAAAATTTACTTGATTGCTTCCAAATGAGCATTCCCTATATTTGACATAAACTTGTTAAAAACTCCCACTGCATGACTAATTTATGGTCTCCTATAGACCATCATGTACATCTAACTTCCAATGGCTAAGGCACAGGGAACCTTAGCCATGAATTCTCTATCTTTCTCAATCTGAGGGGATTGATCCTTGGATATGCCAAAGTGACTGGCCAAGGGTGTGTACTAACTAGCTTGGTGTCACCTATGCTAAATCTTTGTAAAACACTATTGATGTACTCTACCAGAGATAATTGCAAGAATCCTTTCTTCTTATATCTTGTGATTTTCATTCCAAGAATCTTATTTGCTAGACCCAAGTCTTTCATGTCAAACTCCTTTGACAATTGTTACTTCAATCTTTTGATACCATCCATATTTGAACCTGCTACTAACATATCATTAACAGAAAGAAGTAAAATGATATAACTAGACCTATATCTCTTGAAGTAGCAATAGCGGTCGGTGTTTCACTTCTAGAAACCTTCCTTGTGCATGAAGTTGCCAAAATTTATGTACCACTATCTTGAGGCTTGTTTCAGGCCATAAAAACTCTTCTTAAGTCTGAACACTATGTTCTTCTTCTTCCCTCTTTCTGAGAAACCTTCTAGTTGGTACATGTATATCTCCTCATCTAAGTCTTCGTGAAGGAATGCAATCTTCACATCCAACTGTTCAAGATGAAGATCTTCAATGGCTATATTACTAAACACTTATATGATATTAATAAGCTTCACAACGGGAGCAAAAATGGTAGTGTGATCAATTCCTTCCTTCTACTGAAATCCATTGATAAGTAGTCAAGCTTTGTATCTCTTAGAACCATCATACTCTTCTTTCACCTGGTACACCCATTTATTGTGAAGTGCCTTCTTCACCATGGGTAACTCAGCTAGTTCCCATATATTTCATTTCTTCTTTCATGGAAAGCTCCCACTTGCTGGCATCTCGAGTTTGACAAAATTCATCGTAACATTTAGACTCTCTTCCATTAGTCAACAACATATATTTCATATATCTCCAATTAGGCATATGAGGTTGAGAAGACCTTCTCAATAGACCTTCTCAATATAGGAGCTAGAGTAAGAGGTTGTGGTGTGTCGGACTACTATGTACTACTCTATCCAACGAGTTCCTCTTGCTAAGGACTTGTTACAATTGGTTTTGTCATAGGACTATCTGGGACATCATCTGCATCTGAAAATACTGACTCATTCTGCTCTGAGTCATGGGCTTCTATTTTATGCCAATCCTTATACATCACCCTTTCATTGAAAAATCACATCTCTACTATGAATCACTTTCTTGTTTTCGTAAACCCAAATACGGTAGCCAAACTCATCCTTACCATATTCGATGAAGGTGCATTTCATGGATTTTAGATCAAGCTTATTCCTGCCTTGATCACTAATATGCAAAAATGATACACAATCAAAAACTTATAAATGTGATAGTTTTCCCTCTTTTTCGCTCTATCTCTTCTCAAGTATTATGTGCTCTAATAGAATAGATGGGCCTTGATTGATCAAGTAAGCTGTCGTGTTGACTTATTCTGCCCAGAACTACTTCAATAGACCTAACAGTATACGAATACTTCTAGCTCTTTCAGTCAACGTTTAGTTTATATACTCAACTACACCATTATATTGAGGCATGTCTGGCACAGTTCTCTCCATTCTGATCCCGTGCTCATAGCAGAAAGTTTTGAATATGGTGTCTTCATATTCACCACCATTTTCGGTTCTGAGATTTTTGATCTTTAAACCTGTCTCATTTTCATCCATAGCTTTCCATCTTCTAAAAGCCTTGAACACTTCAGACTTATGCTTTAGAAAGTTAACCCATATATTTTGAGAGTGATCATCAATGAAAGTCACAAAGTAGTGTTTCCTACCAATGGATGAGACGGTCGTTGGTCCTCAAACATTAGAGTGAATGAGCTCTAACCTATCCTTATTTAGGGTTCTGCCACTTATCTGAAAGCTAACGATCTTTTTCTTTCCAAGTATGCAATCTTCACACATGTCTATCTCACTAACTGTATACCTATAAGTTTTCCTTTTGAGTGCATAATTGATGAGCAGAATCGTGATCGCCAAATACTTTGATGAACGAAAACTTGATGAACGAAAACCGGCATCGCCGATCCTGCCAATACTTTGGTTTTATATTTATAAAACTCTCGCAAGTGCACGAATCATTTCGTAGAAAATGATAAGTATACTCCCAAGGTCGATCTAAGGAAGGAATGTATGTGGTTTTTAATTTATTATTCAAACTTTTAAAAACGAAATTAAATCCTAAACATCCTGTCACGATATTTTGGGTTTTGTGTTTTTAATCTAATTACAGAAAATTAAACATAGATTCAACAAACATTCATGCAAATTTTATCTTTTATAAATAGTGGAGTATTTATGGATATAATAACTAAGTTAATTATGCTTGCTCGTATTATTTAGGTTATTAAAGATATGAATTGATATTTATTGATTCTCTCTTTTTTGTATGAATACCACCTTTGGTGGGGTTAGATATTCTTTGTTAACTAAACAAATCAATTATCACCTATGGGTGGGGTTGATAACTAATTTGGTTAATTAAATTAATTCCTTTTTCTAAGAGATTGAAAATGAACCATTTAAATGCCACCTTTGGTGGGGTTAGATAGTTTAAACTTTATTCAAGGTGTCCAAATTAAACCTAAGAATTTAGTTATCCGAGTACTAACTTTCAAGTTTTAAAACCACTACCGAAAACATGTCGTCAATACATTTTCAGATAATAATTCTTATAAAAACTTTTGAAATAGAGCTTCACTCTAACTAATGCGATTGTACCATCAAATAAAAGACCACTACTCTAAATCGATCGGATAACTAAACCTTAAAATCTAATTTTCATGTTTAAGTTTGTAATGAAAAATAATATATTTCTCTCTAACATTCTTAATATAAAATCATGAATAAAAATAAAATCAATTCATTTTAGAGATTTTTACCTATTTAATATTTCGCAAGCATAACAACGTTATTATTATATCATGATTATAAGCAGTTAGCACGGTTAAATTTAGTCACGGACAAATTAAATATAACATGTAAGAATAAAGCATAAAAATAATCAGAAGAAAATAAAATCCTTACGTAACTTCGACGCTATTCCCGTTGCTAGAAAACCTCGAGGAATTTGCACTTCCATTTATTGAATCAAAAATCTAAATTATTACAAAAACATTACAAGTTCCTCTCAAAAAGAGAAGAACTCTAAACCTAAGAGAATTGAACTAAAAACTAAGAGAAAAACTAAGAAAAGCTTAGAAACTAAGAAAGAAACTAAGAAAAACTCAAAAACTAAGAAATGGAGAGAAAGAAAGAAGAGAGAAGTGTGTTTTTGAGGTGTGCTTTGAAGTGAATGGAAGAGGGGTATTTATAGGTGAGGATAGAGAGAAAAAATGAGTAAAAAAATGTTAAAAAAAATATAAAAAAATTAAAAAACGTGTAGTGGACATCTCGAGGTCATCAATGACGTCAAGATGACATCACAGTGGCTGCACGTGAAAAATGGGTCAAAAACGCGTTGAAGCTGAAGCGCGCTGCGCGCTCGGCAGCGTCTTGAACAAGCTGACAATGGCGTACTGAAATTTCAGCGCGATTTTCCGATCTTTGACATTTTTTACCTTTTCGACCCATTTTGTCCAATTTTTCCATGTTTGTTGACCTTTTTCCACTTATTTATTAATTTATTTGTGATGTATTGCTTCAAGTATTCTTCTTTGAATCTTTAAATTGCGTTTTTAAGCCAAAATACCTGAAAAACAATAAAAATACCCGTGATTCCGAAAAAGACAAATTTATATAAATATATGATAAAACATATAAATATATATATTTTTAATCAATTAATGTGCATAAAATCATGGTTATTTTAGTGCTTTTTGAGCACTCATCAATAATCTCCATCCTCTTCTCACTTATGTGGCCTAGTCTCTAGTACCATAGATTTGGTGTTCATTTCCTGCTGCAATTGTGATCGAACAATGTACCCCTACTATCATTGCACCCTTTGAAATCTTCAAATCATCACCAAGGAAGATCATAGTGTAGCCTTCACTAACCAAATTCCTTACTGAGATTAAGTTCTTTCTTAGTTAGGGAATATGCTTGACATCCTTTAGCTCTCAAACAGACCTATTCAACTTAATCTTCACTACACCTTTGCCAATAATAGCACATGATTGATCATCACCAAGATATACCTTTCCAAGGTTTTTGAAGACATATTTCTTGCAGAATTCTTTTTGTGAAGTAGCATGGAATGATACTTTAGAGTCTAACATCTAAGATTCTTCCTTACTCTTCAAAGAGCATAAAAATACATCATATCCTCTTGAGGTGGAAGTAACATTTGACTCTGCCTCCACTTCCTCGTACTTCAGTGTACTCTTGTACTGATTTTTGTAGTGCCCGGTTCTCCCAACACTCAATATTCTTTGAGCTATGGGAATTATTGGGATTCTTGGATTTGAACCTCTTGTCCTTTGATCTACCTCAGTAGTTTGTTATACCACGTCTATTCCCTTGGGTTGAATTTCTTCCTCTTGACTTTGTATGCAAAACTGAAGAGGTTGACGATTCACTCGACTCTCTACGTCGAATCTCTTCACAAAGAACCAAATCACGAACAATGTCAAATTTCAACTTATTTCTTCCTGGTAAGTTATTCACAGAAGTGACAGTATCAATGCTTATACTTCTTCATCGAATTCAATTTCAACTGAACTCAACTAGGTTGTGACTATATTGAGTTCATTGAGATGTTGAGCTACCGATGCGCTTTTCGTCATCTACAAATTGAACAAATGACTCATCAAGTACACTTTGTTTGAGGTCGATGGCTGTTGTAGTGTTTTGCAACACACAGAAAATCGTGCAAGTATACACGATCACAAGTAATAATATGATAAGTAAAATATCGTTCCCACAGAGATTTGTTACTAGTATTCGTTAATTATTAAAATTATTTCAACCTAATTTTATCCAAACAGTCGATAATTTGATGCAGTTTGACTAACTAACTTTTATAACAGATTGCAAGAAAATTCTAAGATTGCAGTTTCACCAAATTAATCCACTTGAATCATTATATTTTATCTTGATTTATGTTATCGTATTTTAAGTTGTTAACCAAGAACTCCTAATTTATCCATATATCTCTTCCGAGCTCCATACAGATACATCTAGTTAAAATGATTCACTATATTCCTATGCGAATTAAATTTAATAAGATTCATTAAGTTCTAAGTTCTCAAATGGTCACACATACAATTAGGGTATATTCCTATCCTTCATCATACATGTCATTCTATTTACGAGCAATATACACAAAAATGCCTTTCTCAAGTTTATTTTTATGCCACAAATCGTTTTGATAAAATTCGTAAATAATCAAAAAGTATTAAGCACAAAATAAAACGAACAAATCGAACGTCTTATAAATCTATCAAAAATAATTAAAATCAAAACTTCATAAATTTAGATCAAATGCAACCCTAGAAAAATTAAATTACTTCATTAAATTAAAATAAAAATTACAACATATGCAGAAAAATTAGAAGAAGAAGAAGGAAAATTAAAACATCACATAGCGAAAATATTTGGCACACGCAGAACACAACAAAAGCCAAAAAATGGCTTCTGCGTGTTCTGCAGTCCAAAACCGAACACCACAAAAATTCTAAACTAAAAAAGAACTTTTCAACTCTATCATAATATCACCTATTTATAGCTAAAAAAATACATCTAAAATGTTACATTTTTATTTTATTTTTTTATAAAAAACGCGTAATAATTTGTATCGAAAAACAAAAATCATGCGTATCGATTTTCGTATCAAAAAATGTTAATTAATTCACGCGTGAGACAGGGGCGCCAATTCTGCATTTTTTTTAATTCTTTATGCATGCCATGTGTCACCATCTGATTCGCTGAAACAAATAGTGGGACACGTGGCCGCATCTCATTCGTTGAAAGGAACGGGCGCACGCAGAAACTGAAGCACGGGATTGGGGTGCCGAGAAAGTGAGGCAACGGATAGAACGAGGAAATGATCCTATGCATTCGCATTCATTGTAAATAGCCGCGTGTCGGAACATGATTTGCTTAAATATTAGTGGGACACGTGGAATATTATTATTCTATAAAAACTAAGGATGCACGCTGCTTCCATAACCCGCATCACACACGATTGTTACACGAATGGTTCAGTGCGCGACAGCTTGGTTCCACGCGCTTCAATCTGGACCGTTCAAGAGATCCAACGGTCAGCGATGTGCCTCGGGGAAATCTGCACAGCCGACATGTGGGTCCCACTCTGACGCCGGCCTACGCGATAGGTGGGGCCCACTGGCACGCCGAGCCGCGCGAAGGAAGATCTATGTACCCACTCTCCTTGGTCGGGCTTGATGAACACGTGCGAATCTGATCCGTTGATCCTTTGATCGGACGGTCCACGTTTCGCGTTTGGAATGGGGCGCGTGGCCTTCTTCTCTCCTGCGCAGAATTTAAATTTTTATTAATTATATTTTGACCCACAAATATATTTCAATTTACATTTTCAACTTTGTTTAATTGCAATATAACCCTTTTGGTAATTTAAATTAAATTTTAAACTTTTAATAATTGAAATTAAGCCCGATTTTAATTTAAATTATATTTTCAACTTTTTTTTAAATTGCAATTAATAACTCTTTTATTTGAAATTATATTTTTGGGTACAAATTTTCATTTAAGTACGTTTTCGATACATTTACTCAATTTTATTAAAATATATAAAAAACAGTAAATACTAATTTATTAAATTAAAATTATCCAAAAATACAGAGAACATAGCATTTATAATCAATAAAATAGGTGAAAATAACTATATAAAATACAGTTATCAATGGCTTCTCATACATATTGGAGAGAGCTTCCATAAGACCAGTTGTGGTCTTTTCCTTTGCTATATTGAAAGCAACATTGTGGGATAGTGTATAACTCCGAAGGCTTGTCTATCTAGAAGATTCCAATCTTCTTCCTTCTTAGCCTCTGGCTTCTTCCTTGAAAAAGGTTGATATAGGCTTCTTTGATACAGATAATCCTCTATCTACATTTTCTAAAAACCAAAATCTGTGCCATCGAATTTCTCAAGTTTCACCTTTCCTTAATTTGTGGCCATTATGCCCATTCAAATCTGACTTCCTATGGATCGTTTCTGACTATTCCTACGAACCACTATAGATTAGAACACCTTCATCGACAAAACAATATCACCAACAATTTTACTATTCATGTGAATAGTAATCTTGTAACAAATTAACAGAATCACCACAAAATGTTCTGATACCAATTGTTGGGAAATTACGCTAATTCTCGATAAGCCATATTTATGAGAAAGAAAAAATAGGCAAAATAACCCACCATTTTGATAACAAAGCTCAACCAATTTTGCATATGTCTCTGTACCTAATGTAGATATTTTTACTAAAAGAGATAAAATATACAAAGTTTTTACAACACTCACAACTCACAACCCAATTAAACTCAAGAAAATTGCTCTCAATTTTCTCTCATTAAAGATTTTTTCTCAATTTTATAATACAAAGTACCTATTGGGGTGCTCTATTTATAGATGCAGAAGCTCCCCCCTTCTACATGTTTTGCAAACTAATTATTAATTGGATTTTCTTCTTTTTCAACAAAAGGATGTACCGTCCATTAATTTTTTTTGAGTTGTTGGCTTGACAATCACTCTTGGGTTATTTGCTTGACAACAACTCTTGGGTTATTAGCTTGACAACCACTCTTTTATTTTATTGTCATTTATTGCACCGTTTGGTGCATGTAAGTTTGACCGACACTAATATGCATATTATTTAGAGGTAATCAATGAGGCTTCCTAATTTACAAGCATTACACAATTTATAGCTACTATTAGGCTTCATAGTTTTATTCATGGTATGTATAACATGTTGTATGCCATAGACAGGTGAGGATTCCCTAGGCAATTATGCCATAGTGCTTCACTTAGTTAAGCTTTATTGCAACTGATAGTAATCTTTAAACTGTGTGAAATTTAGTACAATCCATTTTAACATCACCTGTTAAAATAACAATCTTGGTGTTCAAATCCTTTACACAGTGTTGGGAAAGAACTCAACACTAAAATAATTATAAACATTATACCTAGCATAATTTGAGAAACATTACCTAGCATGACGGATGCATCTCCACTATATTTTGTTGCATGTTGCAATATTGCATGATCTAATGTAAGATGATGTGTTGCTCCCTTATCTACGAACCATTGCTGATGTAAAATAAATGGTGACATAGTAGAAGAAGGAAAGAATGGTCTAAGGTGAAGAAAATTTGATACATCAAATTGTTGTTGTTAATGTATATCTAGTAATAGATTAATGTATATATCTGCTAATGTATATCTATTTACTTTAGGCATATCTAGTTTACTTGTAACTCCTATATAAAGGCACCATGTATATTCCTTTAATCACATAATAGAATACAATCAATAAGTATTTCTAACATGGTATCAGAGCCATTACTCTTATCTTTCTAGCAATCTTGTCTTTTCTGGTGTTACTCCACCCTTGTAACTTCTGATGTCACAATAGCTGCTGTAACCACTCACCGTTGAACCTTCGACGTCTTTTAGCTAATGTTCTTAGGTTTCGGGCCTACAGTTGCCATTATTAAGAAGTCCTACACCACACAGACCATTGCAATCACTGTCCCTGCCGTGCATCTTACTCCGACAAACTTTCTACAAATACCTTAGTGATTGGGTTGAACAGATCTACACAACCATGGAAGTCTCATAACCATCGGAGTCCACACACTCCCTCATGCATTGTTCAAAGGAACTATACATCATTTCATGTGCCACCATTGAAACGAAACGCCGTCATGCATCTTACTCCAACAACCTTTGTACAGATAACATTGTGATCGGCTTGACCATATCTACACAACCATGGAAGTATGGAAATCATCGGACTACACATGCATCCACACACACTACCAATAGAAATCGTGCATCAGATTCACGCACCTCACACGCCGCACTATGGTCCGATGACTTCATCAGTGACACATCCCTAGGGCTGATGTCATCATCGCCTTCAACTAAAATCATAGTGACCATGTCATTGACCATCATTTCCCATTGACTTTACTTGTTGTTTGTTGACTTACCTATTGACCATTGACTTTTGCAGTTCTAGTCCCCTTTACCCAGTTTTTCACGTAAACCTCATTTTTGCAGTCCATTTTTGCATATTGTCTTTCCAAAGGGATAAAAGGGATATTTTTCTTCCTTGCCCCATCAATACTATATTAGAGGGGACCAAGAATTATGTATCATGGTCTCAAGCTATGCACAATTTTTTTAAGGGTCACATGCTCTAACATTACTATATTGGTGTAATTATCATTCCTGTCAAAGGAGCAAGTGAAGAAGATGCTACCTTCCTTGGTCGTATGATTGAATGGGATAGTCACAACCACATGATCCTTACATGGATTCAGAATACTTCCATTCCTTCCATCTCCAATCTGTTGGAAAACTTTGATTATGCCAAATCAGCATGGGATATGTTGGCCAACAGGTACTCCACTACTCACGGATCCATGAAATATTAGTTAATAGTTGAATTGCATCAAATTCAATAGGAACCAGGGCAATCCATCAATGACTACTACGATCAACTTCGCTTCCTTTGGGACCAAATTGACCTTTATGATCCAATTTGGGAATGCTTAATAGATGCTGAACAATATGCTACAGTTATGGATGAATTTTGTCTCTATGAGTTCTTGATTTCACTTCACAAGGACTTTGAGCCCATCCGAGGTCAGCTTCTAAATCGCAGTCTTCCTCCCTCTCTTGATACTGTTGTAAAGGAGTTGGCTATAGAAGAAGCTCAGTTTGTAACCCTTCAAGCCTAGAATAAGTTCAATGTTCTAACTATTACTCCTTCTGCTCCTTCCATTAAACAACCTCAACAATTAGGTGATTCCTCTGGCTTTAACAATCGTCGTAGGCAAAACAACAAAAGATTCTGCAATTATTTTAAGCATCATGGCCATACCATTGAGACTTGTTACCATCGCAACAAATCTACTACTATTGTTGCTAATACTAAGCCTACTCCATTAATGCCTTGCAGTTTAGTAGATTCCCAGTCTTCTAGATCCACTATCAAAATCTCCTCCATTGAATTACAAAAGATCATAACCCAGGTTGTTCAAACGGCTGGTAATGCATCTCTTTCCACCACTCTCTTAGTTCTACTCGGTAAGTCTCAAACTTGGCCTTTTGATTCTACATGTTGTAATCACATGACACCTCACTCATCTTTATTCTCCAAACTTGACCCTACACCACATCCTCTTATTATTCATATAGTTTATGGTTCCACCATTCATGAGAATATTCTAGGTTTTGTTTCTACCTATACCCTCTCTATTTCTGTGGTCTTCCCTGTACCTGACCTAGGATATCATCTTATTTTTGAATATTCTGGGTGTATTGTGTAGGATCTGAGGACGAGGCAAGAGCTTGGGACTGGTCCTAGGGTCGGGCGTATGTTTCCCGTGAACAATCTTCATCTTTCACTTCTTGCTCCTACCTCTGTTGATGCTGCAGTAGCTGTAGTTTCTTCCTTACCTTCTCTCGCACTTTGGCATTCTCGTCTTGGTCATGCCTCATCCACAATAGTACAACAGTTATCTTCTAAAGGTCTATTGGGTTCTGTGTCCAAAAATAATTTTGATTTTACTTCATGCTAGTTAGGAAAATAGCCAGCTTTACCTTTCAATAATAGTAAATCTATCACTAATAGTATTTTTGAGTTAATTCATTCTCATGTTTGGGCACCTTCTCCTATTACTAATATTGGTGGATCTTGATATTTTGTTGTTTTTATTGATGATTATTCTCGTTATAGTTAGATCTTTCCAATGAAATCTCGTTATGAAATCTTACCAATATACAGTAACTTTGCAAAAATGGTTGAAACACAATTCTCCAAACATATCAAAACTTTTCAATTTGATAATGCTCTTGAATATACTCAAAATTATTTTCAAGCTTTGTTACACTCCTATGGCACTGTACATCATCTAACCTGTCCAAGAACCTCTCAACAAAATGGTCGAACCAAAATAAAACTTCATCATATTCTTGACACTGTTCGTGCTCTTCTTATTTCTTCCAAAGTTCTTGCCTCATTTTGGGGTGAAGCCGCACTGCATACTGTTCATGCCATTAATTGCATTCCAAGCATTTTCATTCATAATCAGTCTTTGTAGGAATGCCTTTTTGGGTCATCTCCTAACTATCATTACCTTCGCTCATTCGGATATACATGTTTCATTCTTCTTCAGCCTCATGAACACAACAAACTTGAGCCTCAATCTAGACTTTGTTGTTTTCTTGTTTATGGTGAAACTCAAAAAGGGTATCGATGCTATGATCCTGTCTCACATCGTCTTTGTGTTTCCCGTAATGTTGTCTTTTGGGAACACCTCTTATTTGTTGACCTTTCTCACTTTCATTCTTCTCTAACTAACTCAAATGTTTTATAAATATTTCCAAATGAGTCTTCTGTTCCTTCTACAGATACTCATAATCCTCCTTTGGACTTCCCTATTCAATCTTCATATATTTTTTATGATTCTCCTAGACAGGTTGTAGAAGAACAGATTGATGATGAGCTACCCCACCTTAAGCATAGGTCCCCTACTCCTACTCCGCCTTAAGATCCTCCATAAGACATTCCACCTCGTCACTCAACCCGGGTAAGATCCACTCCTACACATTTATTTGACTATCATTGTTACATTACCCTTGCTACACTCCATGAGCCTCACACCTATCGTGAGGCATTTACTAACCCTTTTATGGCAGATTGCAATGAAAGAAGAAATTGATGCATTAACCAAAAACCATACTTAGGATCTGATTACTCTCCCTCCTAGTCAGTCTGTGGTTAGTTGTAAGTGGATCTATAAGATCAAGACTCGCTCTGATGGGTTCATCGAGCTCTACAAGGCTCATCTTGTAGCAAAAGGTTTTACACAAGAGTATGGGATTGATTATGAAGAGACTTTTACTCTAGTTTCTCGTATTTCCTCTATTCGTGCCCTCTTAGTTGTTGCCGCTGCTAGTAAATGGGACCTTTTTCATATGGATGTTAAAAATGCATTCCTTAATGGGGATCTACATGAAAAATTCTATATTCAACCTCCTCCTGGTCTTTCTGTTGAAACAAATAAGGTTTGTCGCCTTCAATGTGCACTTTATGGCCTTAAACAAGCTCCATAAGCATGGTTTGTCAAGTTCAGCTCTATCATCCTTCGCTTGGGTTACACTGCCAGTCCTTATGATTCTGTCTTATTTCTTCGTCGCAATGATAAAGGCACCATTTTTCTTCTCCTATATGTGGATGATATGATCATAATTGGTGATGGCCTCAGTAGCATTCAAGAACTCAAGGATTTTCTTAGTTAGTAGTTTGAGATGAAAGACCTTGGACATCTAAGCTATTTCTTGGGTCTTGAGATCACTCGTTCCATAGATGGTCTTTATATTACTCAAGCTAAGTATGCATTTGACCTCTTATCTCAAGCTGGACTCACTGACAGCAAGACTATTGACACTCTAGTTGAACTTAATGCGCATCTGACACCCTCGGGGGGAGGGAGGAACCATTGTCTAATCCCTCTCTTTATAGATGATTGGTTGGCAGCCTGGTTTATCTTACAATTACTCGTCCATACATTTCTTATGTTGTTCATCAGGTGAGCCAGTATCTTTCTACTCCACGATCGACTCACTATGTTGTTGTTCTGCGGATTCTACGATACTTGAAAGACACTATCTTTCGTGGCCTTTTCTACTCAGCTCAGTCTCCTCTAGTACTTTGTGCATTCTCTGATGCTGATTGGGAATGAGATCCCACTGATTGCAGGTCCACTATAGGTTATTGCTTTCTCCTTGGTTCTTCTTCGATTTCTTGGCAAAGTAAGAAACAAATTTTCGTGGCCCGCTCCAGTACTGAAGCAGAATATCGTGCTCTTGATGATACCACATCTGAGCTTCTTTGGCTACAATGGCTTCTTAAGGATTTAGGTGTGTCCACATCCTCTACTACTCCCCTTTATTGTGACAATCAGAGTGTCATTCATATTAACAAGTGTAATTGAGGTGAAGGACCATGAGCTTGTTGTTGATTGTTTGTTGACCACAAGCAGAACTCTTACCGATGAGATATTTTAGAAACCTTGAACAAACATAAGAGTAAATCCAAATTTTTTCTGACATTTTCTTGTCTAACAAATAATATATTGTCTAGATTTTCATCAAATATTTCACAGATCTATGAGCTACTTTCTGTTGAGTAAAATTTAGAACGAACAACTCTAAATTTACTAATATTAGATCTAAAAGAGTAAACAAACTACTTGTATTATACTCACTATAACACCTTTCAAAGACAACTCATAAATTGAAAAGAAATACAAACACTCAAAGAGAAAGCTCTTAACTTACACTCAAACTAAGAATACAAAGACTTATTTGTTTTTGATGGAATGAATAAACCAAATGCAAGGTAGGCTATTTATAGTCCTCACCATGCAATCTACACCACACAAATATAAAAATAAGAAATAATCCTAGCCATACAAATCTTATCTACACACTTCTCTTTTCTACAACCTTCAACTACTTCATTTATTTCTAGAACCTTCAACCATTTCATTTATTTCTCTACCTCTTCAACCACTTCATTTATTTCTCTACCTCTTCAATTATTATTTTGGTGTTGATTTTCAACACTCCCCCTCAACACCAATTCTCACTATTTTTACTGTATCAAGCTGATGGCGAAACATTTCGAACTTGCCAACGCTTAAGCTTTTTGTGAACAAGTCCGCAACTTGATCATCTGTCTTGATTTGCCTCATTTCAATTTCTTCATGTAGAACCTTTTCTCTGATAAAGTGATAGTGTGCTTCAACATGCTTAGTTCTTGCATGAAAGACCGGATTCTCTGCCAAACGAATTGCCGATTGATAGTCACAGTACAACGGTACTGCATAATCTACTGATTGATGTAGATTATTCATTAGCTGTATCAACCATGTACACTCTTGAGCTTCCATTGCCGCTGCTCGATACTCAGCTTCAGTGGTTGATAATGATATCGTTGGTTGTCTCTTGCTACACCAAGAAATTGTTCCAGAACCTAGCTTAAACACATACCCAGTTGTTGATCTCCTGGTGTCATGATCTACTGCATAGTCTGCATCGCAGTAACCAACCAACTTGTTGTCTCCACCTTTCTTGTACAAAAGACCATAGTCAATTGTACTCTTCACATATCTCAATATTCATCGAACTGCTTCCAAATGTGGCTTCTTTGGATTTTGCATGTACCGACTCATTACACTAACTGCATAAGAAATGTCAGGCCGAGTTAAGGTTAAGTAGATCAGACTGCCTACCAATTTTTGATACATTGTCGCATCTTCCAAATCTTTTCCTTCATGTGCACACATGTTGGCATTTGGCTCCATCGGCGTCGAAATTGGTTTGCATTCAAGCATTCCGAACCGTTTTATCAAATCTTTAGAATATTTTTGCTGACAAAGAAATATTCCTTCTTGTGTGTGATCAACCTCTAAACCAAGGAAGTGCTTGAGCTGGCCAAGTTCTTTCATCTAGAAACGGACTAACAAATTCTCCTTTGTTCGAAGAATTTCTGCCTCATTATCACCAGTTATGATTAAGTCATCCACATATACTAGCACAATAACTATCTTTCCTTCATTGGATTTAACAAACAAGTTGGAATCTGCAGGTGTTACTGAATAACCACTTTGTGTTAAAAATTCAGCAATCTTACCATACCATGCCTTGGGTGCTTGTTTTAATCCGTAAAGTGCTTTCCATAGCTTACACACATATTCAGGATGATCTTGGCTCTGAAACCCCATTGGTTGGATCATGTAAATCTCCCGATCCAACTCTCTATGAAGAAAAGCATTCTTCACATCCATCTGCCACAGCTTCCAATCTTTGTTTGCTGCAAGTGCAAGTAGGAATCGAACAGTTGTAAGTTTCACCACTAGACTAAACGTTTCATCATAGTCTAGTCCATACTATTGAGAGAAACCACGAGCTACCAATTGTGCCTTGTATCTCTTGATTGACCCATCTAGTCTATGCTTTATCTTGTAAACCCATTTGCAGGATATGGGTTTCACATCTCTTGGCTTTCACACCAGATCCCAAGTTTGATTTTGCTGAAGTGCATCGATCTCTTCTCTCATAGCTGTCATCCACTCAGATCTTTGCGATGCTTCTTCAAACGTCTTAGGTTCTATTGCTTCTTCAATTATGGATGCATTGGCATATTTGGAATTTGGCCTTCGTGTTCTTGTTGACCTACATAGTTGAGATTGTGGAGTTGATTCTTCTATTTTACTAGGCCCACCTTCTTTATTTAGTTGTTGATATATGCCAGTTTTCCAAGGATTCTGAGCTACTCTTTGTTCGGCACCATCATCGTCTGGATCTCTGGATTCATCTAAACTTGGTTGGAATTGAATAGTATGCTCCTCCATCTTTTGTTGCAGCTTATCTCTAAATTCTCTTGAGTCTGGCAATGCTTCCTTCTCTGAGGACCACCAAGAAGATGCCTCATCAAACACCACATCTCGTGAAGTGTAGCATCTTCCACTCGTTGGATCACAACATTTCCACCCTTTTCTTTGGCTGTCGTATCCCACAAAGATACATCTAATAGCTTTCTTGTCAAATTTGCTCCGTAAATGATCAGGAACAAATACATAACACACACAGCCAAATACTCGAAAGTAACTAACTATAGGTTTCATGTTCCATAGTTTCTCAAAGGGTGAAACAAATTCTAACCTTGGTTGAGGAAGTCTATTAATCACAAAGGATGTAGTCCTCATCGCTTCAGCCCAAAACCTCCCAGGTACATTCTTTTCATGTAGCATACTTCGACAAATTTCTGCAAGATGTCGGTTCTTTCTCTCTGCTACACCATTTTGTTGTGGCGTGTTGGCACAAGTGTATTTATGACGTATTCGACATTCCCTTAGGTATTGAGAGAACTCGCTCGAGCTATATTCTCCGCCATTGTCAGTGCGCAAGCAACAGATCTTCTTTCCAACTTCTTCTTCAGTTGACTCTTTAAACTCTTTAAACTTTGATAATACGTCAGATTTTTCTTTCATAAAGAAAACCCACACATACCTTGAGAAGTCGTCAATGAATGTCACCATATATCGCATACCGCCAATTGATGGTTGCTTAACAGGACCGAATACATCAGAGTGAACTAACTCCAATGGTTCTTTTGCTTTAAACTTCGATTCCTCATATGGCAATTGGTGAGCTTTACCATATTGGCACCCTGCACAGACCGTGTCTGTACGCACGTCTAGTTGAGGAAGCCCTTTAAGCATCGACTTCTTCACCATCACACTTAGCTTGGAATAGCTAACGTGACCTAACCGCATATGCCATAGATCTGCTGTCTCATTTCTTCTTGTCTTGTCTACATATGCAGATTCTGCT
Source organism: Hippophae rhamnoides (assembly GCA_033030585.1). Taxonomy (NCBI): domain Eukaryota; kingdom Viridiplantae; phylum Streptophyta; class Magnoliopsida; order Rosales; family Elaeagnaceae; genus Hippophae; species Hippophae rhamnoides. The sequence continues at coordinate 22,296,826 of CM065437.1, read as the reverse complement.
GACATCACGTAGACTGATTCCAATCGTTGCCCCTCCATTGTTGGTGTTTCTGAGATTTTGAGATCATGATACACCTTCACGGCTCGGGAACCGAACAAGACATAGTGGCCTGATGATGTTAATGAGCCACAGATAGCAAATTTTTCTTCATTCCTGGGACATGATAAACATCTTGAAGTGGTACTTGGTTAGTACTATATCGAGGCGTAACTATCGTCTTACCAATATAGGCTATCGGTAACCTTGAGTTGTCAACTGTCACCACTACACAACCTCCCTTGTACTCAGTCATGCTTTCCAACTTTTGTTTATCACCTGTCATATGATTTGAGCAGCCCGAATCTACGATCCAATCATTCTTGTAGTCAATCTGTTTGGATGTTGTTACCGTAAGAGCCAATTCTTCTTCCTCTGTAACGAATAATGCTTCGGAATCCCAACCATCTTCACTATGCTCCTTAGAACTGGAAGTAGCTGTATTGCTTTCAACAGGGTTTTTCTTACTCCAACAATCTTTTGCCATATGACCCATCTTTCCACAATTGTAACATTCATCGTCAAATTTTCTATTGTTATTGCGATTCTTCCAAGCTCCCCCTAGACGAAAGTCTCCCTTTCTTTAAGGAATTTGTCCTTTATCGCCATCATTTTTATATCCATTTCCATTGTACCACTTGAAAGTGCCTTTTCTTTTGCTAGTGTAGAGCGCTTCTTCTTCACCCTTCAGTTGGACTCCTCCCATTTGCTTAGCCATAGCTTCTTGACCGGCTAACAGATTCTCAAACTCAACAAGAGATGGTTGTGTCGGCCATCCTTGTATAGCAGTAACAAACCCTCGATATTCGGGTCTCAAACCATGAATAATTATTCTCTTTATCCTCGTTTCCCCAATAGGAGCTTTTGGATCTAACTCTGAAATTTCGCGGCATAATGACTTTACCTTGTGAAAGTATTGGGAAATCGTCATATTGCATTGCGCCATCGATAGTAACTCATTCTCCAGAAGTTGCAATCCTGTATCATTCTTCTTTGAAAAGAGCATAACAAGAGTGTCACATGCTTCCTTTGGTGTTTTTGCATCCCGAATATGCTCCAACATTTCTTCTTCAATTGTGGTCTTTAAAGCAAACATCGCTTTGCCTGCTTTAATTTTCCACTTCTGCAAGATGTCGTATGCATCTTCCACTGTTGGTTGTGTAATTTCATCACCACCAACAACCTCCCACAAGTCTTGACCTTGTAGATAAGACTCCGTACATGTTGCCCATGTGTTATAGTTTTTGTTGTCGAGCTTCTTGATTCCTCCAACTACTTGAAGATCACCCATCGTGTCGGCAAGACTTCGACTATACCGAACAAGCTTGACTAATAAACTTGCAGAGTACCAAACTCCTCACGACTCAAGATAACTCCACTAAGAACGATCCCTGACCGTCCCGCTCTGATACCAATTGTTGAGTAAATTTTAGAATGAACAACTCTAAATTTACTAATATTAGATCCAAACAAGTAAACAAACTACTTGTATTATACTCACTATAACACCTTTCAAAGACAACTCACAAATTGAAGAGAAATACAAACACTCAAAGAGAAAGCTCTTAACTTACACTCAAACTAAGAATACAAAGACTTATTTGTTTTTGATGGAATGAATAAACCAAATGCAAGGTAGGCTATTTATAGTCCTCACCATGCAATCTACACCACACAAATATAAAACTAAGAAATAATCCTAGCCATACAAATCTTATCTACACACTTCTCTTTTCTACAACCTTCAACTACTTCATTTATTTCTACAACCTTCAACCATTTCATTTATTTCTCTACCTCTTCAACCACTTCATTTATTTCTCTACCTCTTCAATTATTATTTTGGTGTTGATTTTCAAAACTTTCATCCTTCACAATTGTAATGGGTTTCGTGATAAGTCTTGGAGGAAGATTACTAGATTCATTTATTAGAGCCTGTAGGCCATAAACTACAATAACTTGCTTCAATTGTTCATGTCAGATGAGATGACTTAATTCATGAAGTTTTAGTGAAGATGTAGGGTCTATTGGATGTAGGAAAGGTATAAACAAAAGTATAGGAAGAATCTCCATTGTTGTAATGTTGAGTTATCGTTGTTAGTGCAAATCCATCAAATGCATCAGTTTTAGTTATAAAAAGTATAGTGTAATAGGGTCTAATATCATAAAAGTTAGTAAACAACCCAAGATAAAAAAGATTAGCAAAAAAAGAGGAAAGAAAGCAAAAAAAAAATGTTAGAAGTTTGTCATTTATCATAGCAATTATGTTACGAAACATTACTATTTATAAGTATCTATATTTGTTATATTAGGTGGTTGATTTAGATTTTGGACTAATGTGTCAACGGACTAACACCAAGAATCACTTATAATATTCTTAATAATGACTATTTTAATTAATAAGATAACAGATCTTCAATCCAACTTGATGATTATATCTTGAAATCTTTACATTTTAAACTATAAAAATACTTAAGCATAAGATATAAGATCTAGATCTAAATTTAGAAACAAAACAAATTGAACCATAACAAAACATGCCTAAATTTCCCTTAGATGTAAATCTAGATGAAAAAAAATCACATTATATCAAGATCTTGAAATAATGCTTAAATTATAATATATACTTATTGAAATAAACTATATGAAATTGATGATATATCAAATAGAGCTTCTATAATAGGAGACTCTGTCTAGTAAGAAGCGAGAATAATATAAGGTTAAGTTTTTCCAAAAAAATGAAAAAAGAGAGGAAGATGACTTCTTTAATATCTATAACGTATATGTAAGTGTCGGTGATAATTCGGAACAAGACGTTTAAATGTAAATTAGTTTATATGAGCGTTTTAAGAATCACTATTCAATCTGATAGATGTCCATGCTTCAAGTGAACATTTTCAAGTATACTCTTGTTCTTAAGCACGATAGAATACATGGTATGCACTTAGGAACAATAGTATATATGTTTCTCGATCGATTAAGTTGTGTCTAGATCAATCAAGTATTGATCTTGTACGATCTATGTCCTCTAAGGTTGATTTTCAAATTTGGATAGATCAATTGAGGTGTGTTCAATTAATCAAGGATAATATTGAATGAGTTACGATCGAATTCAATCTATTTGGTCAGGGTTTCTTTTTTATTAATTATTACCTAGATTGATCAAAAAGGTTTTAATCGAATTCAATCTTATCGATCGAGCGGTAGGGGCTTCAACTTTAACCTAATTGTTACTTGTGCCAAATATTCCAATTACCATATTGTCCTTATAATTTACTACTTTATGAATTATTTAATGGATATATTTGTAATTGGACTTTAACCTAGCATTAGGGCTTCAATATTTTCTATTTAAATAACCTAATGCCTTTTGTTTTCTTCAACCATAATTGCATCAATCTTTTGATTAACCTTTCTCTATCAAATTGTTTTGCAAAGGCTAAATCCTATTTTGATAGGCTTCTTTCCTTAATTAATCTATCAAACATTGTGTGGTTATGTTTAATTGATTAATAAGCCTATTTATTTTATGATCATGTGCTTCATCTTTTATTTAAGGATTTTCTAGATGATTTCGATTTAACTGATATTTTATTAAATCATCTAGCTAGGATTTTTTTTATTATTGAATATGCTTTAAGACATACTGTATTATTTTTTTTTGTAATAACTTTTCAAGTGCTATATAAACGGGTTTGATTACTCATATGACTTGAATTTATCAAAATGTTGGTCGGGATCCATACACTTATCTTGTGAAGACTATGAAAGAAACAATATCTTGTAAATAGATTACTTAGGACATTATATAGGAGAGTAGTTTAAGTTCTGGTCTTATAATTAAACATTATTTTTATAATTAATAGTTAAGTGATATGATTGACTTATGTAATATAGTAGTGTTCATTGGATCGGTGGTTTAAATTATTATAATGATCTAAGTTGTTTTTATCTAAAATATAATGTGTCAAATTCTTATTTATTTTTAAACTTTAAATTATGAATTTTCACATGGTAAAGTTTTTATCTTAAAAGTATAACTTATTAGATATAATTGACTTATACATTTATAAATCCATATTTTCATTGATATTTTAATTAATATAGTACTTATTTTCTCTCTTTTTTTGACCAAGTAATTTTTTTATTTGATTCGAACTTATTACATGAAATAAAATGTGTAAATCTTACCTTCGTAATGCATGACTAATTACTTTTCAAAAGAAGAGAATAGTCACAATTGCCATAGAGTAGACTACTCTATCTTCAGATCGGATTATTTGCGCAATTCACAATATTTTACTTGATTGAAAAAATATATTTATAAGCCAAAGCAAATACAAATTAGTATATCTTATTTTGCATGTCAAAATAAGAATTTACTTCAGATATCAAAGGTGCAAAAAGAAAATATAAGATATAATAAAACATGCATTAAACTCACATTTCTTGTAAAACAATATTAAGTGAGTTCTTAAATAAAATTATTGCAAAAAGTAATATGTATTAAAGTCCTAAGGTTAAGACTTGGAGCAAGGCGGCATATATGGAGGTGGTGGACGAAGTTTTGAAGCCTTTCTTCTTCCATCCTTCACAATAAATGCAGTGTTCATTCCCCAACTCGCATGCCTTTCTAGATGACAGTGCATAAACCAAACTCCTGAAATTTAATCAAAACATCCATTAATTACGTACTGATTTATTAGTCTCAATCAAATCTTATTTACTTTTTCAATTTTTTTTCCTTATATTTTAGAATAATGATTACCATTACTATTAGTTATTGTATTTTTATATAAGAATCTTATTTTTATTAATTAAGTATTAAATTATTAATAGTTAAAATATATATTAATTATCCATATTATAATTATTTAACTTTTTTTTATCTAAAGATAAATATATTATATTATAATTATTAGTAGTTTGTTTTTGGGTTAATTATCTTATATATTTTTAAATCAATTAAGTAATAAAATAACAGGTAGATTTAATTAAATTATAAATTATAAAGGAAAATAGAGAATGTTAAAGAGAAAATATACGTTGATGAATGAATATAGATTGAATTTCCACATTTAACTTTAACTAAACACTCCATAAATTAAATAAAAATTTGTAATTTTATAAAATCTTTTAAAATCAATCTTTGTGAATATAATTATTATAAAATCTTAACTTTAGTTATATATCTACCTAACTTATGTGATTAATTAAGAATGATGATCCATGACTCATTTGGTTGAGTCTATATATATATATATATATATATATATATATCAAGCAATATCAAATCCCGACAATCTCAATATTAAAATAAAATTACATACCTGGATTATTAGCAACAAATCTGACCGTAGCCCATCCATTCTTTGGAACACCAATAGTATTAACTTCAGGTGGATCAACTAAATTGTAAGTCAAGGGCGACGTGGTTTTATTGAAATTACCTTTACCTATTCCAACCACATAGAAGCTAAAACCATGAAGATGCATTGGATGATTCTCTGCGGCTTCAAGACTTGTCCCTTGAAAAGTAATTTCAACTTGTTCTCCATATTTGAGTACCGTCACCTTTGTTCCTAAGCTTGGAATCAGCGTACTATTATCAATCAAATCTGCTGTGAAGTTGTAGTAGTAAGGCGGTTCATTTGGGAAACTCGTATTATAAATCCCACTTAACATCCTGATTGACACAATATTAATTAAAATCAGTTATAACACAAACATTATGTAATGCATTCAGATAAATAGTATAAAATAGTATATTTAAAGGGGACATCATCTAAATGAATTTAAATGAAATTGATATCGTTATGCTGGAATTGAATATAAATGAAGTCAACTTCTTCAGGTTGGATCTAGATTAATATACAAGAAAACTAGGAATAGAAAAAAAGCAAAAAGAAAACATACGTACCTATAATATGCTTGCAGAATATCAACTTTCGGAGTAACAAAGCTAACATTGTTCAAGCTAGCAGAAAGTTTATTTCCATTTGGTCCAGAACAAGAGGCATTAGCACAAACTCGTTCATTCACAGAAACAGTTATGTACAATCTTTTTGTAATTTTCATTGGAACACTCACTGGGTGTTCTTTACTTCCTAATGCCTTCAAACTCCTAATGAAGGCTTCAGCAGCTGGTGTGTCATTATATACCGGAAGTGTCGGGAAAGCCGGCGTTGATGGAGTAGTGTAATTGCCTTTGTATTGAAGAATAGCAGTGGTTGTGGTGTTGTCATAAGGGGCATTACTATCAGCATATGGAGTAGATACAATGTAGTAATGACTTAAAGCTTGGTTTGCTTTTACCAAAATGTCCATAGTTTGGCCAGGAGTTATCATTATGTAATTTGTGTTTATAGGCTTAATGTAGGAACCATCTGTTCCAACTACTGTGAGGTTGTGTTTTGCTATTCCAAAAAAGTGTTCTTCATTCATTACGGCATTGATTACCCGGAGAAGATAGGTTTTGCCGTGTTCCACCAAAACTCTGAATGTACCTTCTGCATTATATTTGTTGAGTAAATTGAAAGTTTAATTAATTAAGATAAAAGTAATTCATTTTGAAAATAACTTTTTAGATAATTAACCAATGGTTTGGTTTTGAACTAGTTCTCTTTTGTGTATAAGTGATTTTTTAGATACATGTTAATTTCCTTCTAAAATAATTGTTAAAATGATGTTTAAAACTACTTTTAACATATACTTTATCTTAAAAAATTACTATATTTTATATAATAAACCATGAATTCAAGATTATATTTTACTTGTACGTACATTCATAATATTCGTTGATTCATTAAAGTGCATGGGAGCTAGTTATACCTCTAGAACAATCGTACAAATCTCCTGGTTGTCCATTAATTGTGAAAGCATCAGATAGATTTGGTTCACCACCCTTGACAAGAGCCTCATCAATAATTGCTTTTACATCTCCTTTAAACCACGAACCTACCATGTCAAAATTATTGTAAGATAAAAAAATTTAAATAAGCTAGTCTCACAACAAAAATTGTTATATGAACTCTGGAAATGATCGATTTGGTTATGTAATATTATAATTAATTATTATATACAATCAGATGAATATAACGGAATATATATATATATATATATATATATTTTTTTTCTAATTATGATATTAATTTTTATTGAAAAATTCGATTATAAGATAAATAATAAGAGTTTGAAAACTTTGTAATTTTGTAAATAGTGTTAAGACTTGACAAAGCCAATTAATTAGTTTTATGGACATATGTAATACCTATTATAAGAGTTTCTTCCGCAAAAGGCTTCGGAAATGGGTAAGAAGTGCCATTAGAAGGAAAAATGACAATTGAACCATAAACAGTTGCACGGGTCCAATCACTATGAGCATGCCACCACAAAGTTCCTTCTTCGTCGGAAAAATTAATTTCATATGTAAAATTTCCTCCGGGTTGAATTGGACATTGTGTTATGTTTTCTGGACCATCCGACCATGGATTTCTTGGTTGTTTTACTCCGTGCCTTTTCAAATAATTAACAAGTAATAATTAAAAAAAATATCATATGTTATTGAGTTCTCTAAAACCAAAAGATCAAATTAAAAAAGAGAAGAGAATTAATGTAATAGTTAGTTCAAATAAACATGCGTAAATATATCGATGGGTTAGTTGATACATAAATCTTTTAAATTAGATTATTTGTATTATTTCATCCCTTGTGTCAAATTAAGAATAAATTATATTATTTTAATAATTTTTTATTAAAATATTATTATTTTTTATAAAATAGTTAAAATACCATTAAGATATGAGTTTTTAAGGATGATAAAAGTGAAAGTTAATATGAAATTGTTTAAAAAAATTAACAATAATAAAATTCAAACAAAAAGTTATTTAAATATATATCTTAATATAAAAATAAAAAATTAATAAAAAATTAAAATAAAATAATAACAATTTAAAAATATTAAAGAAAATTTTGTGAATTTTTTTTATTTTAATTGTAACTTATAATTGTTAAACACTAATGTTTTAATTGTGTTTAATCGTAAAATAAAAATATTTTAATGAAAAATTTATTAAAATAATATAATTTATTTTTAATTGATCACTTTTAAAAAATTAAAACGATATAAATAATACAATTTTTAATTTAAGGAATTAAATAATACAAATAATTTAATTTAAGTATTTAATTATTAGGATAAAGTATTATTAATTTATATATATATTTTATCAAATTCAAGCTTAATACAAATTGTGTAACATAAAATGTTTAAATTATAACTAGAAGGTCGACAAATAACTAAAATTTGCATCCATTCAAACTAAAACTGACTATCACTGATATAAGACACTCTCTTTTAACATATTGACTAAGAGCAGAAGCCTATCAATCTATTATTTTGCCTTTTCCGCATTCAACCCATTTAATCAAATCTTTTAGTTGATCCTGTCATCTTTAAAGGTGATATATATATATATATATATATATATAAAGTAGAATTAAATAGCGAGGCTTATTATCGACGTTAGGATAAAGGTGATATATATATATATATATATATATATATATATATATATATATGAAATTTAAGTAGAATTAAATAGGAAAGCTTATTATCGACGTTATGATGTATGTTTGAAGATGAAAATATTTTAATAAATTTAAATAATTAGAAAATAAAGTAGAAAATTAAAAATGATTAATTAAATAGAATAATTTAAAATAAAATAATTAATATATTAATTTTTAAAAAAATAAAGTAAATTAATAGCAATTTTTTTTTTCCAAATAACTAAACTGAAAAGAAAAAAAAAACAACAAATGACTCACACTAAAATTCCTCGTGCACTTTTTTCTAAAATTAAAAATGTTTTTTTTAAGAGAAGCGTGTTTTTTTTTAACAGATGTCAAGAGATGGGTTGAGTTGGTTTTATAAATTATAATAATTTTTAATAACATTTCTTTCTTCTTATTTTATAAATTATACAAGCATTTTAGTTAGTAGTTGTATCTCTTATAATTAAAACCACTTCTTCTTTTTTCAATTAAAAGAAGTCTTACTTGGCTATACATACAAACACCAATTGTATGATTACCATTTGTTAAAAAATTTACTGCTTAACCCATTCTTTACTTGGCTATACATACAAACATCAAGATAAGGGTAGTAATATTGACAAAATCATACATGTTTATCCATATCAGGTCCACCATCTCTGCAATAACTTACGTTATTAAGGAAGGTAACAGTACTATTTTATATATCTATAATTTCTTTTATATATTATCTTTATATACTATATAAATCAAATACTTTTTATTTAATAATTGAATTATTGATTTTTGAAACCAATATTTTCAGTTCTATAGATAATATTCAATTAAAGCACTTTTATACATCCATAATAAAACTTAATGAGAGATAACATTTTTAGTTTTTAAGGGAATGTAAAAACTTTTTACAATGAACGAAGTGGGTTCTCAATCTTATACATGAATCAAGTTTTATCTAAAAGTTGTTTGTATATCAAACAGTTAAAATGAAAGATGGAGGTGAACTAGAAGTTATAAAGTTACATACCAGTGAATGGTGACACCATATAATCCTTGGTTAAGCACATTAATGAACACAGTGTCTCCTTTATGAACGTGTATGGGAGGCCCTGGAAATCTGCCATTAACTGTCAATATGCTCTTTGTGCTGCATAGCCTTGTATAGTTCGTCTCTTTAAGCTGTATGCCACAATATATACAATTCTCATTTTCATTTAGTACTAAAATTTAATAAAAGATTTTATATATATATATGTTCATTTCAAGGTATATTTTCACTTATAATTAAGCAAACTATATCTATCATACAAAAAAACCCAAAAACAAAAAAAAAACAAATATACATGAGAAGCTAAGAAGCACTAACCACCCAATCGTAGGATTGATAGACTCTGTTGCCTTTAACGAACCCAAATAACAGCCCATTTTGCAGAAATATTATAAACCCAAGAACAAAACCCATTTTTGCAAATCCCATCTTTTAATTTTTAAAAATTTAACTGATTTTTCTTACGAGAGAAGTAATTAACTTCACCCTTTTAACTATTTCTTGTGTTTTCAGCTCGCCCCGCTTGTATGTTAGATACACGTGGTTATGGAGATATATATAGGGGTTAGGGGAAGAACAAGTTTCACCTTATTATGGGCTGTCAATATTAATGCTAGCTAGTACTATTAATTATATCTAGTTAAAAATAACAAACATAACATGCAAGTGGGAACCTTCCAAACCCACAATTAATTAAACAAACATAATATGAAGCCTAACCACTACGCAAAAGATATTAAAATAATTAAAAATGTTTTTTATTTGGGAAATAAATTAAACACAAAGTCCATTAGAGAAAAGGTAAGGTACAGTAATTAGATAGTGACTTTCATTATGTAGTCCCAGTAATTTTAGCCTAATTAAGAGGAGCTAAACTTGTCATTTAACTAGTTTTTTGTCTTATTGCCTCATGACCTTAACAAAGATAATGTTACAAGTTTTTGAAAATTTGATATTTTTATATATTTATTATAATGTCAAAATATATAAATATTAAAAATTTAAAATTAAACTTAATTTTGATATTCCATTAAAAATTATTAAAAAATCAATTAGCTATTCACAAAATGATGGAATGGATCTATTAAATGTTATTCAATAATTAATTTTTTTTAATAATGTTCCTTTGAGAGAGACAGTTGATCAGCCAGAGGAACTCTGATTAAGCTTACAAATTACCCTATAGTCCATGGTATAAGCTCTTTATGTGCGAGATGATGGGTGTGAGTGTATACATGTTATTAAAAAACGCTATATAATTGTTGGAAGTAGTTGTTACAATTCTTTTAAGTTTAGGAATTGTTTTTATAGATTCGTGTTTTCATGAACGGTGTATTTCATGTCTTAAGAGTGATGATTCTATGTTTTTTTAAAATGGTGTAAGCATGTGTATTTAGTTTTCAAGACATAGTGTTCTTCACTCCATAAATTTTTGTAAAAATGCTTAAATTTTTAATAATATTTTTCAATAAATTAATGTGATAAAAAACACAAAATAGTATAAGTTAACCCGTTCTTATCTTTTAAAATTTACGTGAATTTAATCTTAAAAATTGAAATAAACAAGAGATTTAAAAAACTTATAACTTTATCTAACTTATTAATATTATTTTAATACATAGATTAAAATTATATTTTTTTATAAATAAATATACACGTGAAGTTACCCATAAATAAAAATAATAAAAATATTATAAAGGAGAAAAGAAAGAAAGTGTTACGTAGGTTAAGGAATCAAATCAAAATTAAAGCTTTGTCAGCAAGAATGGTTTCTTTTAATTTGTTTTTGTTAACTAACCATTAATTAATTCATAAGAAAACTAACCATTAATTAATTCATAAGAAAAATAACCATTAATTAATTCATAATAAAAATAACCATTATCTTTATATTAATCAAAATCTCATAAATTAAGGGAAATGATGAGACACTACTCACGTGAAAATGGGCCAAAGCTTCCTCTTAATTTGTTGTGGAAAATGTGTGAATTTCTAGAATACGAGAATGTGTGAATCACTCACGAATCCATAGGAGCACACAGTTAGCAAATTAATACACTATGCTTCAAAGATGAGATTCCTTTTCGAAAGCCACACCTTGACAAATCTATTCCAGTGGGGGCTACAATAAATTTTGTTTTTTAAGTAATTATTGATTCACTCACTCTCTTTAGGGAGAAAAATAAAAAATAAAAAATAAAAAAAATTGTTTTACTGTGTTTTTCAAAATCCTTCTGAACCTTTATATTAGAAAATTAGTGGTCTCAAATCTCAATCACGTTGTTATATTGTGTTTGTCTTTTGTTTGTTTACTATTGTTTATAATGATTAATAGGAATTTAAATTTATAAAATAATTAATAAAATATTTTAATCCAATCATATTTAGATTATGTTTGTGTTGTGTCGTTTCAAAATTTACACTCTGTGTTAGAAATGAGTTAATATTTTACTCAAATATGATATAAATATTAATTAATAAAGATAAAAAAAATATAATTTAAATAAAAATTTATCCATTTAAATAATAATTAAATTTAGTAAATTAAAATTAAAAACATTCTTAAATCATCATTTTATATATTTAATTTATTTTATTATAATCTATTCTATTTATTACTTAATTTATTTTATTATAATCTGTTATATTTGTTAAGTATCAAGCAAATCACTAATCACTAGTAATAAAAACATTTTTGAAGTTGTAAGTTTGATCCTCACTTAATAAATTCTTTCTAATTTGTGTCCTTGCTAATTAATAACTATAAAATCCTTCATCTTATTTTAATAGAAAATTACAAACCAAGTTAATTTATACTTTACACTTTTATTTTATAAATAAAAAAGAAATTTTATTTATTACTTTATGATTAAATTGATATGATACCTCATAATATTATTATTGATTATTATTTTTAATTTCAATCGCTATTCCTAAGAGGGAAGAAGAAAAATTCTTGTTGTACTCCTTCTTTTCTTAGACGTTTTTCTCGTTGATAAAGTTTTTAATTTGTGATAATTTAGTGAGAGAACTCTCATAATTAAATTTTACTTTCCTTGAATAGTTTTTTTTTTTAGGTTTTATACTATTTAATTGTATTTTATCTAGATTCAAATAAATTGATTAAATAAGACATAAAGTAATGATATGAGCAACAAAAACAAACCTAACCTAACCCAACCCATGAAAGAAATTATTATTGTCAAATTTATCATTAAAATGATGTAAAATAATATTTGTGTATTAATATTTTTCTTAATTTTTAATTATTTATGTCTTGAATTTGTATTTTCTAATTTACTGCAATTTCATTGAATTAATGAAATGTTTTTTCTTTAAAAAAGCGCATCAATTAAGATAAACATCCCAATTTAATTGCACGTTAATTGGATTGTGTTAGTTAATAATATTCCAACAAAAAACATTTATTAAAATATATAGAGAATTGATAATTTTAGATAAAAAAAATATTAACATTATATTAATTAAATATTTTACTTTATAATTTAATTTTTTATTTTTTAAAAATAAAAATACTACTTTAACATTAATAAAATTTACTCTATCAATAAAAAATAGATAATAACTTTCGAAATATTGTAAAGTTGAAAGATAAAATCACGTGACCTATTGAGGGAGCAAGAAAGTCTTATTCCCATAATAAAATATAAATATTAAGAAAAGTTGTTGTTCTATTTAATATTTAATTTAACGTGACATACAGAGAGAACAAGAAAGTGTTATTGACATAATAAAATATAAATATGAAGAAGAATTATTCTTCTATTTAATATTTAATTTTTAGTTACTCTATTATAATCATTTTATGTTATGGAAACAACACGCCATATAAAAGTTTGACGCGTTAGGAGAATAATTAAAAATATCTTCATACATTTATTATTATTTAACATCTACTTGTAAATAATTAGTAAATACATATAAATTTAAATGCATTTAATAATCACTCTACAATAAAATAATTAGTAAATGTATATAAATTTACACTCAAACTAATTTTGTATAACAAAATTTTCTTTAAAATAAATATTTTTTTTTATTTTTAAAGTTATTTTAATACATAATACTCTATAATTAGTGATTTAATGAGTGAAAATGTATGTATCTTTAACATTACTCGTTCAAGACAGTTAAGGTTTGAATATAAGAATTCAAACTTTAATACTATTTTAATTTATTAATGACTAATAACTTTCAACCTAATATCAAAAATAATTATAGTTGTATTTGAATTATTGGTAAAATATAAGTTTGAATTCACTGACATTTCAAAACCCATGAGAATTTGCATAATTGATAAATGAACTTTTTTGAAAGTTTTGATTTTTAAATAATTTCTTACAAAAAATTACATACATTTAACTCGTTTAAGAGGAAGTTTCTCCTTTGAACCATACGTGAAGCAAAAGCAATAATTGACTTTCTTTTATTTTCATATCTAGTTATCAATTGGAAGCTAGCAAAAGCAACTCTTGCTTGCTAGCTGTAGTCACTGACTTTTGTATGTATACATTATTCAGTCTAAGAGACTATAATTAGGTGGTGGAAAAACATCACTTTTAATGGTGATGGTGATGGTGATGGTGATGGTGATGGTAAATATTATTGTGTATACATCTTTATGTCTTGAATTTGTATGCTCTGTATTATCACAACACGGCCAAATTGTTTGAACTCGATTTCGTGTTGTCATATTTCAAACCTAAAAATAACGATATTAATAAACAATTAGTTTTCTTATACAAATCAACTAAAATAATAAAAATTCATACCATATAATTATATCACTAAGTTATTTACAAATGATATAGATATTTTAAATAATCTTTATATTAATATATTTTTTATTTAAATTTAAACATATATGTTAACTATATATATGTTTTCATCAATTATTTACATCGTGGATCAATTTATGACACACATGCTAAATAAAATTTTGACTAACGTTTAAAATTATGTATTTTACATCGATACACAATTATTTAAAATTATGTATTTTAATAAAGAGATTAAAGCGTTTTTTTATTACGTAACTAAAGTATATTTTTTAGTTTAAATTTTTTTTATTTTTATCAATTATAGGACTAAATTAATCCACTCATAAGTAAAAGAATTAAATTAACATATTTCACTTAATAAAATCATCTTTGTTAAAATGTTTCACATCGATTGGTAATTAAGTATCAAACACATATATAAATGAGTGTAATCCTCCATCTCATAACCTGGTTTTTGAGATAAAGTTAGGCCCAAATTTAACATGTTATTAAAGCCGGTAAAACTCACATCGTGTCACGCATCTGTAAGCTCATCATCGTCCATCAATGAACTACCGATGTGAGGGGGAGTGTTAAAATGTCCCACATCGATTGAGCATGAAGTATCAAACATATATATAAATGAGGACAATATTAAATCTTATAACCTGAGTTTTGAGATAGAATTAGACTCAAATTTAACAATATTTGAAATTTTCATGTACCATGTTTTACAAAAATAAGATAAATGACATTACTTTATATGTAAGTTTCACTTGCTTTTATCTTATCTCACTTCTGGTCGTAAATCGGAAAACTAAAGAGAGGCAATGACACTCATAAAATATAACAAAAACGTACTCACATAATAAGTTAAAATCTCTTGGCATTATTTCTTTGGCGAAATAAGAGGTGATGACTCACTTAGTCTATGTATCGGTGGGAGTTTTATATATATGTTAAGAAAATAATGAAAAAACATATTTATAACGGACTTTGAAATTTTTTTGTTTCAACCCATCTGTTTTTATTATAATTTCTTTTATATTAAATATCGTTAAACGTTTAAGTTATAATTCGTTCATTTAATAATATATTTTGATAAATTAAATCATATTTAATACTATTAAAATACTATTTTTTATTATAAATTTTAGAATATTATTTTTTATAATTTTTAGAAAAAAAATATTAGTCGAGTTTGCCAATACAGAAAAGGTATAATGTTGTGAATTATGAACTGTACAAGTAACTGATATTCGAGGAAAATTAAACTAACATAAATAAGTGCTTGGACTTGCAAATACAGAAAAAGTTATAATTGGGTACGTGTTAAACACATTGAATTGCTAGGCCACTTTTAAGAAACGTGATTCTAATATAACAGGTGTTTGACATATTTGATATTTGATATTATATTAATTAGAATAATAAAATTATGAATCAAACCTATATGATAACTTCTAAAATTAATTAAAATATCCAAATTTATGATTTATTGTAGAAAAGAAAGAAATTTACTTTGAGAAAAGTTTAAAGTGATAATTCTTTCGAAAATAATTGGTTTGCATATCTCTCAAGAGCCGATTCTTTTTTAGAGAAATGATTTTGTTTAGGAGTGTACGTAATTTCAAATTAAAATTAAAATCAAAACTAATCAATCACGTGGATTCTTAAAACGTAAGAATAATCTTATCAAATAAAACCTATAAAACCAATCTAAAATGGATTGGAATTGGATTTTGAGTTTTAGTATTTTATATTTTAATTTTTTATAATTATTAAATTTATTAAAAATATTTATTTTTAATAACTAAATAATTATTGTATTAAATTTTATGTTTTAATAATTGATTAAAATTAGGACCTAAAAAGATATGATTTATTTCAAATAATAAATAAACAACATATCCTACTCAATTCTAATTCCAATTAAAATAAATATTTTATATTTAATTTTGTATCAATTTAAGTATAGATTGTATGTATAAATAATAATTTAATTTAGATAATAAAAATATGATTAAATAAATAATAACTTGACTTATATATGTTTACATAATTGTAACTTTATTATTATTAAATATTTATATTTTAATCGGGTTTAATCAATTGATATAAAAATAATAATATTTTAATAAAAAGTATTTAAAATAATACAATTTGTATTTAATTAATAATTTTTACAAAATTAAAAAATAAATAATGTTGTTTTTACAAACGGACTAATTTAAGATATTATTATATATTATTTTTCTTTATAATATAATATAAATATGTGTTTTAGATTTGTGAAAATTTTAACCTCAATAATTTATACAAGTTATAATTGATGGATTATGTAATTATTAAATGTAAATACACTTAATCATGATATATATACAACTTATAATTTAAATTAAGTTGGGATTAGGTTGTTTAAGTTGAATTGAATAATCTATTTTTGAAAACATATATACATATTACACTTCTTCCAAAGTTGGAGAGTTATTATGGGAGAAAGGTTAAAGTTTTCAAAATCTACCTCGCACTCAAAAAGGGGTTACTGTTGTCTGAAAAAAAAGACAAACTTGAGGGGGCTAAATATGTATTTATTCACATTCGGCCAACTCATATCATTCATATCCCTACAAATGTCTCACTCAATGTCCAAATATGCTTTATATATATATATATATATATATATATATGCTTAAGATGTAATAATAAAAGATACATTTTAAACATCATTCCTCCCCCTTTTTTTTTTTGGACAGAATAGTTTAATAATTATATTGGGTGGTGGGGACTAAATATGTATTTATTCATATTCTATCAACTCATGTAATTCATATCTCTACAAATTTCTCGATCAATGTCCAAATATGCTTTTATATGCTCAAGATGTAATAATACAAGATACATTTTAAACATGTTTAATAATTATATATATAATCTTATATTTAATCGATTTAATTTTTAAAATTTAAATATCAATAAATAAATAATATTAACTTTTGAATTTTTTATTTTACTGTTAATTATAAATAACATTTACATCAATATCAGAATTCAACCTCTTATATTTACAAGGAAAACAAATTTGAGCTACAGTAATGACACATTTGTATCTCAATGTATCATTTTATAATTTTTACAAGCTTGTGACATTTGATGTTAGAAATGAATTTAAATAAAAAATATATTTTTTATTATTTTATGATCGTTATTTCATAAATTATGTAAGTGTCATTTTCAATTATATGACCGTTATTTTCATAATTATGTGACCGTTATTTTTCATAATTATGTGACCATTAATTTTATGACCGTTATTCTTATAATTATGTGACCGTTACTTTTATTATCGTTATTTTCATAATTATGTGGCCGTTAATTTTATGACCGTTATTCTCATAATTATGCGACCATTATTTTCATAATTATGTGTCCGTTATTTTCATAATTATATGACCGTTACACATATTTTTTCAACTATAAATAGGGGCAATAGCCCTAAGTTTAGAATATAACTTAACAACTCAAAAAACAGTTCTATGATTTTCATAGCAAAATCAAATAAAAGAAAATTCAGAATTGTTTTATCAGATTTCCGAGTAACATAAATATTTGAGAGGTGTAATATTCCGGACTTCATTAGTGCAATGAAGTTCTGAGACAGAAAAAAGATTAAATTTGTTTTATCTTGAGGACGGCAATTTGTGTTTGCTTACCTTAAGTTTGGGCAGAGTCGCAAAATGTCTTAAAGAGAGCGACCTAGTACACGACTCAACCCAAGCAATATATTTCAGTATATCGGTAATATTGTTCTTACATAGTTTTTTCACATATTTGTTCCAACAATTTTAAGACGAATTCTATCTGCCATGTGTACTGAAATGTTAACTGCTGATCTTAACAAACTATTTTGTTTTGAAAAACTACACTTTAAAAATGGAGACAAAAATTTATTATTTTTCTTAACCATATAAAATTTCACTTTTGTTCTTATTATTGAAAAACCAACACTGCCTAATTCTCATACTAAAGCTACAATAAAGGATTCAAACACCAGGATAGAAAATTATTTTCTATGCAAACTTTTTTATTCTTAATGGATTAGCTAATGACTTGTATGACTATTATAATTTTGATAAGTCTGTTAAGGAAATTTGGGAAATACTTCAAAAGAAGTATGATACTGAGAAAGCTGGAACTAAGAAGTATGATGTCAGTAGATACATGAAGTATCAAATGATTGATGAAAAATCTGTGGAAGCTTAATCACACGAACTACAGAAGATAGCACACGAAATAACTTTTGAAGGTATGACTTTAATTGAAAAATTTCAAGTAGTTGTTATTATAGATAAATTACCCCATGCTTAGAAAGATTTTAAGAATACACTTAGACATAAAACTAAGGAATTTTCTTTAGAAAGTCTTATAACCAGTTTAAAAATAGAAGAAGAAGTCCGAAAATAAGACCAAAGAGATGAAGTCCTCGTTGTCTCAAACAACGTTTACTCAAACTATAGGGGCTGATTTATATACAATAACTAAAAATAATATTTTTTGTTAGGAAATGGTACGCCACTAATGTCATGTTTAAATTGAATGTTGAGTTCCTTTAATATTTGGCATGCTAGACTTTGTCATGTTAATAAACGCATAATCAAGAACATAAGTAGCTTAGAACTAATTTCAAAACTATCTTTGAATTATTTTGGATAAATGTGACTTTTATAGTCAAGCTAAAATATCAAAAACTTCATATAAGTCAGTAGTTAGAGAATCTGAACCTTTAGAATTAATACATTATGACATATGTGAACTTGATGGAAATTTAACAAGAAATGAAAAACGCTATTTTATAACTTTTATAGATAACTGTTTAGATTACACTTATGTATATCTAATGAAAAATAAAAGTGAAGCATTTGACATGTTTAAAATATTTATAACTGAAATTAAGAATCAACTTAACAGAAAAATAAAAAGGTTTCGAAGTGATAGAGGCACTAAATATGATTCCAATATCTTTAATGATTTTTATAAAACTCATGGAATCATTCATGAAAAAACAGCACCTTATTCTCCTTAAATGAATGGCAAAGCTGAAAGAAAAAATAGAACTTTTACTGAATCAGTAGTTGTAATTTTATTAAACTCTCGTGCTGCTTCCCATTGGTGGAGAGAAATTTTATTAACTGTTTGCTATATGTTAAATAGAGTGCTTAAATCTACTAGTAAAATTTCATCATCTGAAATTTTGAAAAAATAAGAAACTTAACTTATTTTAAAACTTGAGATTGTTTAGTCTATGTTAGGATCATTGATCCTTAAAAGAAATAAACTTACTAGTAGAACATACGAATGTGTATTCATAAGATATGTTGTGAATAGTAAAGCTTATAAATTCTGACTTAAATGATCATAGTTATAGAATCAAATGATGTTGACTACTATGAACATAGATTTTCATTTAAATTGAAGAATAGTGGGGGCTCGTCTTCTAGTTGTTTACCCATAACTAGAACTATTGAACAAAATAAAAAATTAAACACTGAAATTAGAAGAGGTAAACGAGCTCAAACCCTTAAGGATTTTGGGTCTGATTTTTATGCTTATACCTAAGAGGAAGATCCCCAAACTCGTAAAGAATCATTCTATTCTTTAGATGCCAACTTATGGGAAAAAACCATAACTGATGAAATGGATTCTTATGAGTATAATAAAACTTGGCATTTAGTTGACTTACCTTATGATTGTAAAACCATAGGATGTAAATGGATACAAAAGAAGAAATTAAAACTCGATGGTACTATTGAAAAGTACAAAGCTTGTATTGTAGTTAAATGGTATAGGCAAAGGGAAAATGTAGATTTATTTGATACATTTTCACCAGTCACACGAATAACTTCCATCCATGATTTAGTAGTACATCAAATGGATGTTAAATCTGCTTTCTTATATGGTGATTTAGAAGAAAATATTTATATGTATCAACCTGAAGGTTTTGTTATCTTAGGTCAAGAAAATAAAGTTTATAAACTAGATAAATATTTGTATGGTCTAAAATAAGCACCTAAGCAATGGCATGAGAAATTTGATAATATAGTTAACCCACATGAATTCAAAATGAATGAAAGTGACAAATCCATTTATTATAAATTAGAAGATAACATTTGCACTATTATATGTTTATACGTGGATGACATGCTTATTTTTGGATCAAATATTCATGTTGTGAATAATGTGAAAACTTTATTAAGTGTTAACTTTGATATGAAAGATCTCAGAGAAGCGAGTGTAATCCTTGGTATAAAGATTACTAGGTCTGAAAAGGGAATTTCTTTAGATCAATCTCATTACATTGAGAAGATCTTAAAGAAATATAATTGCTTTAACTGTAAACCTGCATGTACTCCGTATGATCCTAGTGTAAAGTTGTTCAAGAACACCGGAGACGGTGTTAGACAAACTGAGTATGCGAGCATCATTGGTAGCTTACGTTATGCTACTGATTGCACTAGACCAGACATAGCTTATGTTGTGGGACTACTATGTAGGTTTACCAATAGACCTAGTGTAGAGCATTGGAATGCTATTGAAAGGGTTATGAGATACCTTAAGAGAACTATATACCTTGGATTACATTATACAAAGTTTCCCGCTGTTCTAGAAGGATACAGCGATGCAGATTGGAACATTTTATTAGAAGACTCCAAATCAACTAGCAGCTATATATTTAACATAGTTGGTGGAGCTGTTTCTTGGAAGTCTAAGTAATAGACAATATTGACTCAATTTAAGATGGATTTTGAAATGATAGCACTAGCTACTGCTAGTAAAGAAGCAGGCTAGTTAAGAAGTCTGTTAGCTGAGATCCCTTTATGGGAAAGATCGATACCAACTGTCCTGATCCACTGCGATAGTACCGCGGCTATTGCAAAGATTTAGAACCGTTATTACAACGGCAAGAGACGACAGATACACAGTACTGTTAGAGAATTTCTCTCTACAAGAGCTGTAAGAATGGATCATATATGTACTGATGAAAAATTGACTAATCCTTTGACGAAAGGAATAACAAGAGAGAAGGTTTTCAAAAACCTCGAAAGGAATGTGACTAATGCCCTTAGAATGAAGAGTCACTCATGATGGTAACCCAACTTATAGACTGGAGATCCCAAGAAATAAGTTCAATGGGTAATAACAAGTCATGAAGTGATATGAGATGAATCATGCTATTTATGAAGTCACAATCTATATTGTTAGAAGCATGAAGTTCTGAAGCGACAGAAAGGATGAGTTAATTATTAAACTCTTAATGAGTTCTATACTCTATGTGGAGTGGAGTATGTAGCTATAGGAGTACTCTTGATAGGCTCACCTATATGAATGTGGAAGTATGGTCGCTTTCTATGAAAATTTTGGGCAAAATTTACTAGAGCATTCACTATACTGGGATACGCGTGCATGGCCGTAAAGCACGAGCTTTTTTGAACTACACCTTGGAAAGGTTGTGTGTGTGATGATTGTTAGAGATAGAGTTCAAAACTACGAGTTACTCTAGTATATTCTAAAGCATCAATACTATGCAAAGGTTCAAGTTGATAGACACCTTTTTGCTTATGCACAATCTTATACTTTTAATTGATCCGTTGCTCGATGCAATTATTTTTATTTAAAATTCAAATGGGGGATTGTTGGAAATGAATTTAAATAAAAAAAATATTTTTTATTATTTTATGATCGTTATTTCATAAATTATGTAACTGTCATTTTCATAATTATATGACTGTTATTTTCATAATTATGTGACCGTTATTTTTATAATCGTTATCTTCATAATTATGTGGCCATTAATTTTATGATTGTTATTCTTATAATTATGTGACCGTTACTTTTATGATCGTTATTTTCATAATTATGTGGCCATTAATTTTATGACCGTTATTCTCATAATTATGCGACCGTTAATTTCATAATTATGTGTCCATTATTTTCATAATTATATGACCGTTACATATATTTTTTCAACTATAAATAGGGGCAATAGCCCTAAGTTTAGAATATAACTTAACAACTCAAAAAACAGTTCTACGATTTTCATAGCAAAATCAAATAAAAGAAAATTCAGAATTGTTTTCTCAGATTTCCGAGCAACATAAATATTTGAGAGGTGTAGTATTCCGGACTTCATCAGTGCAGTGAAGTTCTGAGACATAAAAAGATTCTGGGCTATTTTATCCTGGGGACGACGATGCTGTGTTTGCTTACACATGTTTGGGCAGAGCCACGAAACGTCTTAAAGAGAGTGACCTAGTTCGTGTTGGGTTTTCCTCTTATTTGGAGGAGCCCAAGTGAAGCCCATGTGGCTTAAAAGCCCATGGAGTAAGAAGGGAAATTGTGTCATTTCATTTCTTTAATTAATAAACCCATTTAGGGTTTGTTGTGTGTATAATTCTGCAGAGAAAAACGTGTGCAGCAAAAGCATCAGCTGCAGCAGAAAAACTGCTCTCAGTTTTTCAGTTTTCCCTCTCCCGGCCAGGTCTTAAATCAAGTGTTCCGATCGAAGGCCGTTTGTGGTCCGATTAAGCTGAACTTTGCAGGCAGGTTCACGACTCAGAGACTCTTTAATCTGTGCGGTGGGATTTGGATTTGGCTTACCTGTTTGAGAAATTCTGAGCGGTGAACGTGGCTATTTACAATTGGGTTAGATTTCTCCATTATTCTTGAAATAATTGTTAGTTTCAAGAAGTGTATTCTTGATGATGTTGTTGATTGTTTGCCTCTAGTTTTACCTAGAGAGCTGTTGTACAATTGTTTCTTTGATAGTGGAAGTTTTGGAGAGGAGTCTGGTGGTTGTTTCCTTCTGTAGGAAGGTTTTCCACGTAAATTGCTTGTGTTGATTTTGTGCATGTTTCATTTTAAGCTCTATTTATTTGTTTCCTAAAAGATTCACACAAAGGAGAATAGGTTTAATTCCGCTGTTTAGAGCTTGATTAAGTTCGAATTGAAATTGTGATTCTCCTAACAAAGTGGTATCAGAGCATTTGACATCAAAAGACACCTCCCAAGACTCCTCAGTTAAATGGGTTGGCTGAGAGAATGAACAGGACATTGGTTTAAAGAGTAAGATGTCTTCTTTCGCAGGCTCAGTTGCCAAGATCTTTCTGGGGTGAGGCTTTGAATACAGTTGTACATGTTCTTAATCTCACACCATGTGTTCCTCTTCAATTTGATGTACCAAACGAGTTTGGGTAGCGAAAGATGTTTCTTATGATCATCTTCGTGTTTTTGGTTGCAAAGCATTTGTGCATATACCAAAAGATGAGAGATCTAAGCTGATGTGAAGACACGACAATGTATCTTTGTTGGTTATGAGTGCGGATGAACTTGGCTATAGATTTTATGATCAGTTGAAGAAAGCTGGTAAGGAGTCGTGATGTTGTCTTTATAGAAGATCAAGAAACTATACAAGATGTTGAGAAGATAGAAAAAGGAGTCCATCGGTATAGCGATGATTTGATTGACCTAGATCAGGTTCCTTTATCGGTACGGATGGAACAAAATGTTCAAGATGACCAACGGGGTTTAGATGATGTAGATATGCAAGGCTGAAACGGATCGCAAGCTACTTGTCGGTTGCTAGAACCGAAATTCCACCCGGGAGGTCTACCCGAGAGACCGACGTCCTTCTTGCGATATGATACGGATGAGTATGTGTTATTAACATATGAGGAGAACCTCAATGTTATGCGAAGAGATGGAAGATGGAAACAAAACACATTGGGTTGGTGCTATGGAAGATGAGATGCGGTCAGCTGTGTATGACAATCACACGTTTGAAATTTGGTAAAGTTGCCTAAGGGTAAAGAGAACTTTAAAGAACAAGTGGGTTTACGGGGTGAAGCAAGAAGAACACTGATAAGTTGCTTGAACTTGAGAAAATACATCTTGCCGATGAGAATGGATCGACATGCGACAAAAGTAGTGTCAAGAGAAAAACTTGAAGTTTGTTGTTCAATTGCTTAGGGATGGCGGATCCACCAACATCCCAATCGGAAAAGGGGAGATTTGTTGGGTTTTCCTCTTATTTGGAGGAGCCCCAGTGAAGCCCATTGTGGCTTAAAAGCCCGTGGAGTATGAAGAACAATTGTGTCATTTAATTTCTTTAATTAATAAACCCGTTTAGGGTTTGTTGTGTGTAGAATTCTGCGAGAGAAAAACGTGTGCGACAAAAGCGACAAGCTATGACGAGAAAAAGCTGCTCTCGGTTTTTAGTTTTCCCTCTCCGGCCAGTCTTCATCAAGTGTTCCGATCGAAGGCCGTTTGTGGTCGATTAAGCTGAAATTTTGCAGGCAGGTTCACGACTCAAGGCAGCTTTAATCTGTGCGGTGGGATTTGGATTTGGCTCACCGGTTTGAGAAATTATGAGCAGGTGAGCAGTGACTACAATTGGGTTAGATTTCTCCATTCTTCTTGATATAATTTTAGTTTTCCAAAGTGTATTCTTGATGATGTTGTTGATTGTTTGCCTTTAGTTTTACCTAGAGAGAACTGTTGTACAATTGTTTCTTGATAGTGGAAGTTTTGGAGAGGAATTGGCGTGGTTGTTTTATTCCCTACGCGGGGAAGGTTTTTCCACGTAAATTGCTTGTGTTGATTTTGTGCATGTTTCATTTTAAGTTTTATTTATTTGTTTCCTAAAAGATTCACACAAAGAAGGAGAATAGGTTTAATTCCGCTATTTAGAGCTTGATTAAATTCGAATTGAAATTGTGATTCTCCTAACAGTCTACGACTCAACCCAAGTAGTATATTTCAGTATATCGGTAATATTGTTCTTACATAGTTTTTTCACATATTTGTTTCAACATTTGAACAATCAAATATCCATGAAATACCAATATTCACCTTAATGAGCTCTTAAAATTTCAAGAATGGCTTAAACAATTTTAAGCTTGTTGCAGGCATATTATCTCTCAAGTTGTTCAAAAATCTGAGAGTATATTGATCGGACCCAATGGTAATTTTACAAAACTTTTTTCCCTTTCTCAATGATCTTTGTCGTGTCTCTCTCTCATACACTTGAAATTGAAGCATGTAAAATGCTATAAATGAGATAAGTTTAATCGGTAGAAGAAGATTATAGAAGATCCAATGAGATTAAATTGGTGGCTTTGTCTCTGCTCGGTCTATGCATCGTGATTGTGTTGGCGATCAATTCGAAGCCACATTATCTGGGAGAGAGTGGAAAGAAAATGAAAAACGGGTGGAAAAAAAGTAAAGTGGAAGATTTAAATTTTTGGTGGTTCATATTATAGACAACGCAAACCTGAAAACTCACATTAATTTCTAGCATAATAGGAATATATATGAGTTTTTTTTATTGTTTTTACAAATTTTATATTTAATAAAAAATACAAACATATTCCTATTACGTTTCTAATCTCTCTCTCTCTCTCTCTCTCTGAAAGCAAAACAAAGAACTTTGACCGAGAAGATAGAATGAGAGATAAAGCGAGTTTTTCTTGTAAGTACTATATTTTGATATTTGATTTTTTTGTTTGAAAAATATAAAGTTTATATTTTATTTAATATATTTATAATCAATCAATTTCTAACTGTTTAATATTTTAAATATTTACAATTTGTATGATACACACCACTTAAGGGTTTGAAGCATCTAGTTGTTATGTTTAGTTTGTGCATTTTTATAGTTGTTTTATGACTATTTGTGAAAAATTACTCATAATTTTTCAAATAAAAAACGCTAGTTTAGGTGCTTGTCGAGGGATCATTGATGTTATCGGTAAGTAATTGCAGCTATTTTTCTCAACAAAGGCATTTTTTTATCTTTGCTATGATCGTTGATAAGACTTGAAGAAGTTGAAAAGTTTTCTATAAATATCCAATCATTTTAATTGTTTTATTTAAATTTAAAAACTCTTATATTTAGTAAACTCGAGGATTAGTGAAAATTGGTATTCTAGCTACGTAATTATGAAAAAAACTTATTTTTGGGTGAAGTTTAATTAAAATTAATTAAATATCAAGACCTAATTTATATCTAAGATCATATGTACTAGTTGTCATACCTTAGGTTGGTCACTTTTACAAACCATTGTTAATTGTGTCAAATCACGTGATGGTGGAGCTTTGAATGATAGTTTGATGATTTATTTGGGTTATAATTATTGTGTAGACAATAGTAGAGACAACTTAGACACGATTGAGCATAATGCTCCAAAGCAAACTACACTCGCTAACTCCCCCTGAACATATGTAAGATTCCCCTTAATTATATGCATATTATATAATCATGATGCAATACAAACTACACTTCTACTTTTATGTTGTAAATAGCATGTTAACAAACAAATACAATGCATAAACACAAGTGCACATTTATCTCATTTTTTGCCATGAAAAGTCATGTTGGAATTAACACACAGAAAAATAATTTAAAAATAAAATTATTTTATTAAAAATTATAAAATTATAAATATATATATAAATTATAAATATAAAATTTAAATAATACATAATGTAAATAAGAAAAATAAAAATAACTATTGAGGCTTGTGTATCACACAGTGTTCTTAAGATAATTTTTTCACTCATCGTTGGTGTTTGAAAACGACGAAAACTTATATCCTAAAATATAACAATTAATAATAATAACCTTTCACCATAATTTATTATTGTACGAATTTTAAAGTGTCCAAACTCTATCAAAAGAACCTAACTCTAGATAGAAAATATACAACCAAAAATAATACTAATAATATAATAAATAAAGTATATTTTTTGCCTTTTACCTTTTCCTCTTCCCGTATCTTTCCTTTCTTTCCCTTTTTATCCTTTTCTTTTCTTTTTCTTCTTTTCTTATTTTTCTCGCCCCTAGCTCTTTTTGTTCTTAGTTTTTCTTGTATATTTTTTCTTCTCAGCTTTCTTCTCTATTTATAGAAGAATTATACATAAACATAAGTTGAGAATTGATGTAGAGAAATGGAAGACATCAAGAGAGAGGTAATGAAAAATTAAAAGAATTGAAATTGAAAATTGAAATTTTTGTTCAAGTTTTCTAACAATCATTTGCATGACTAAAAATTGATATAGATTTTAAATCAAATTTTGACACGAAAATAGAATTCAACGAATTGAAACCTACATATGATAGGTAGGTGTTACCTTTTGAACTTTCTTTTGTGAAAGTATATTTACCTTACTAACTGACTTGTAGACACGATGTCCTTGAACTGTTCTACCGTTTATGTAAGCGATCGCATACTTCATACAAGAATCTTTTTTTGACACAATTTAGTTCTCATTATTATATTCGTTTTGGCCATGAACATATATCTGGTTCTGTGAGAGTCTATATAACTATGTATGTGTATGCATTAATGATCCGTAGTAATCAACCTTACAAAGAGGATGACAAAACACTGAACAAAATAAAAACATACACTATATTTTACACACGGAAAACCAACACAAAGACACGAGTACCACTAGACTTATAGTTATTAACTAAAGTTAAAAATTATATAACTATTTATTTTAAGAGTATTCCTTCAAATATTTCTACAAAACTTTAACATCAATTTTTTATATTGTTATAATAAAACTAAAATAAAAGGAAAATTGTACCTAAAGATTTTTATTTTTCAAAATAAATAATTTTAGATCAATATTAATTATTATTTGAGGATTAATACTACTATAAACTTATAAATTTAAATAGATAACCCTTGTTTATGTTATTTTTAATAATAATATGAATATTTTAAATCAATTATTAAAATCAAAGCATTAACATAAAATATAAGATAAAAAATAAATATATAACCTAATAAATTTATTCATAAATTAAATATTAATTTAAATGATTTTTTTAAAGTAAATAAATTTAATAATGGAATTATATTATTTGTACGTTCAAAAAACTAATTTATATTATAAAATAATCATAGGAAAATTTTATAAACTAATTTTCTTTGTTTAGGTTTCCGTGGCTCTTGAGAGATAAGGATAGATTTTACTTTTTATTCATTTTTTTCTTAAATGTAATGGGATATAATAAGTAATATATGTATATTTTATTTTGTTTTTGATAGATATATATCTAATGATTCAATTTTTAATTAAAAACTTAATTAAATATTTTAATAGATTCTTTCGATTAAATTAAATAAATTTTTTATTGTATAATATGTGATTTTGGATATTAGAAAATAAACTATTAAATATTTTATTTAAATATAAAAAGAAAAATTTCTTGTAAAGTTTGAATAAATTTTTTAAATTAAATACTAATTTACAAGCATAAATATTTTTATAAACAAAATATTTAAATGATATATTTTTTATAAATAAAAAAACTTAAAAATAACTTTAAAAAAATAGAATACTAAATAATTTTATCCTAAAGAAATTGATAATTTTTACTTATGTAAGAGAATACCGTTAAATTACTTCATATTATCTATGTATCATATTCATTTACGTCTCCATTTATGATATTTTGAATCTCATTATATATATATATCATCTCATTATATATATATATATATATATATATGACGTCATAATCAAAAGAATTTGATTAGTCGAGGTACCATCCAAGACGTCGTTATTGAAGGATACTTTAACACGCTTTTCCACTCATTGCCCAAACTACTCGTCAATCTTTTTTTAATCTTTATTTAACTTTAAATTTAATTAAAATATATCTAATAATTTATATAATTTTATATTATTGAATTGTGAATATCAGTATGTAAAAAATTATTTAAAGATCTACTCCCTTCAACTTTCCCTCGTTAATTATGAAACCAATTAAAATATTGAGCCCAACTAGCTGAAACTAGTATAATAAATAAATAAATAGAAAAATATCAACAATTTATATCATATATATATATATATATATATAATGAAATGTTTAGAAAAATAAATTAAATTATTTTAGTTAATAGATAGTTATTATATTAATTATTATTTTACAAAGAAAGACTACTAAAAATATATATACCTATAAAGGAAGGAAATAAAATCCATTGTACGTACATAATTAGTTACTTTAAATTTGATTAACAATTAACAATAAAACTTAATAATCCTTCACAAACTTATCAAATTTATTTGGATATATATATATATATCGGTTCTTATTTGGTAACAAATGATTTAGTTAAATAATATCAATAAATTATAGTTGTATTTAGATGAAAAGTATAGATATTAATAAATATAAAAATTTAAATTAATACATTATTTTTAAAATTAAAGAAAATATTTAAATATAATTAAAAATAAATATATTATTATATTGTATTTGTTTAATAGTAAAAATTATTTGATAAAATTATTCATCTAAATTATTTATATATATTATTTGTATTCCAACCCACCGTCTATCTCAGACGACTCTAAGCCATCATCATGACCCTTAGGGCTGCAAATTAACCCGTAATTTGTTGCGTCTATAGTTCTTATTTAGTATATTGAATTAGTAAATGAATATTAATATTACATAAATATTTAATAAGATAAATAATTAGTATATAATTTTTTAAATTATGCGATAATAAAATGATTACAAATATATAACTTTTATATTATTAATGTAAGGTTAAAGATTAACAAATTCCACGATGATCCAAAATTACAACCATATATTTTATATTATCAATTTAATAAAAATCAACATTAATATATATTAAGTTTACTAGGAAAACTTATTTCCATATTTATCCATGTTTTAAGTGTGGACATTTTCACGGTTTACTTAGATGTCTTTTAATAAAATTTATTTCAAATCATAAATGTAAATTATATTAAATATTATTTAATTAAAAATTGCTACTGAAATGTCCAACGATGAATGTCAAATGTCCACGTTATTTTTAACATAACATTATAAAGAGAAAACGATATATTTAGTTTTATATTTTTATTATAAAAAAAAAATTTCAATTCATAAATTTTACATTGATTTCATCTAGTTAGATATCATTCAAATTAAACTCCAAACAATTAAACTCACTCAATGTTAATTAATTAATTGAATCCTTTTTAATATTATAAAATTATTATTATAAATTTTATGGTTGTTATTTTATATAATTTTTAAAAAATAATTGTTACATTTTATAGTTAAAAACGCACTTAAATATAATATTTTTTATTTTTTTTATTTTATAAAAATATAATCAAAATATAATATTTTTATTATTTTTATTTTCGATTAAAATTTAAATAATTTTATTTTTTAAAATATAAATGAGCCAACTTGTTAAATCTAACTTAAAAACTCTACGAGTGAAACTTAACTCGTATGAAATTTAGACGAGTTTAATCAAATTACAGTTCATTTAATTTATTTAAATTTAAACAAAATATAACAACTCAATTCTTTTAATATTTTTAAATATAATATTTTAATTAATTTAAATATAAATATAAGTATAAAATTAAATATTATAAGTATTATTTTGTCCAAGTACGTTGTATAGTCAGAAGACTTTCCAATCTCTTTTGGATCAGAAGTCATCACGTAAACTTCTGTTAACCTAAATATATTAAAATTAAATAAAATTAAAAATATATAGTATTACCCCATGAGACTGATGATAAGATTTATCATTTTTTTTATTTTAAATTATATCATTTGAAAATTATATGAACAAAAAATTTAATATAAACACAATATTTTTAATTATTCCAAGTTTTACTAAAAAATTATTATTTTAAACATATTTGGTCTATTTTTCATATATATTGTGACTAACCCATTTTTATGATATTTTAATAATTGATACTGACAACTAGATGTCGGCAAATAATAACAATTATTTTTAGTTTTTTCAAATATAAAAAAAAATAATACACCCTTTAAAATTATACAAATCTCATTCTTAAATTTTGGTTCATATATTTTCAATATTTAAAAAGGTTTTATTTTTGTATTTAAATTAAAATATAATCATTTAAATTAAGTTATTAATTTATATAATTTTAAACGTTTTTTTATACGAGATTAAAACACAATATTTTTCAAAGCAATTTTAATTAAAAAGGGGTAACAATATAATAGACAACTATTTTTTCTTTGACATAGAGACAAATTTTTCTTTGACATAGAGACAATATAATAAACAATATTTTTTTTCTTCGTGGATAGAATGCATGAAGAAAATGTGCAAGTCTAGAAAGACACCCTATTCGAAATTTATATTAGACCCTTTCCATCATTGTTAGGAAATACACAAGTGAAAACCAAACATTATCCCTTCCCTTCCCTATCTTTCAAATTTTACTAGACAAGAGTCCTTTTTCCAAGGGGTGGTATTTGAGGGGTTTATTTAATATTTTTTTAATTATATATTATCATTATTTTATTTTATTATTATAGAAAATAAATATAAAAAATAAAATTATTTTTTATTTTAATTAAACATATTATCATTATTTTAAAGGATTGATATAAAATTAAAATTTTAACCTTTTTGAAAAAAATAATAAAAATAAAGCTTTTAAAACTTATGCTTAAGTGCACATTTAGTCCCTAAATTTTGTCCAAATCTACACTTATGTCCTCAAACTTATTTTTTTCCCCAACAATTCAATCCTTAGATTTTTTAATTTCTATACTTAGTCATAAATTTTCATTTTATCCTTTAGTTAAAAATACTGAGTTGGAAAATGGTTGGATAAAATTGAAAATTTAGGACTTAACTGTATAAATTAAAAAGTTTAAAAATTGAATTGTTGAAATTTTTTTTTATAACCTATGGGTAGAAATTAAAAAAATTTAGGAACTAAATTATTTTAAAAAATTTGATAACCTAAGCGTAAACTTGGACAAAGTTTAGATACTGATTTACATTTATAATAAAAAAAATAACACCTATTATATCTATATTATATATTTTAACTATTAAAAGTATGTATGGCACATCATTTTATTTTAAATATTATCCAATTGAACGATGATCATTTAATTTGTTTAGTATTAAATGTCATCTAATTAAATCTTGTTTAATATTATTTAGGTGTTATTTTTATTGTTATAAATTTTATAAGTGTTATTTTTTATAATTTTTAATTTTTTCTTCTCCCTTATTTATCATCTATTTTTTTAATGTATAATTATCATTAAGAAATTATAAAAAACATATCAATATCATCTTTTTTCTAAAAAAAATAAAATTAAAATTTTTTACTCATGTTAACTCATAAATAATTTATATTATTTTAAATATTATAATAAATAATTATTTTTTTAGTATATAAAATTTACCTATTTTATTTATTTCCAAATTTTCTTGAGAATGTCATTATATTTTACAAGTTTTTTTTATGATTTGTATTTTAATTATATTATTCTTATTTTTATTCTATTATTCTTTAAATGCATTTTTTTGAAGAATTTTGAAAACACTAATTTTTATTATTTTTAAAATACTATTTAATTTAATTTTTTCCTTATTAATAACTTTGTCATTATTTTGTTAATATATTAACAATATAAGTGTGGTAAAATAAAATAATGTAAAAAATAATTAATAATCTCATATTTAATAAAAATATTACTTTTTGGTATACTACATATATACTTTTTTTTAGGTTATAATTTAATAACCTAAAAAAAAGATCAGATATGCAATCGTGTGTAAGAATAAAATACGAAAATAAAAGAATAATACATGATATTTTTATGTAGAAACAATCTAGGCTATAACCATATCATTAGAGGAAAACTACCGATCTATTAGATCACCTAACTTTTCACTATGAAAATCAAATATTCAAGTACAAACTTGGTCTTATGCTAACCTGCTTAGGATATTGCCTCAATATACTTTACTTACGAGCCTCTGCTCTATTTTTATAATTTCTAATATTAGTGTAAGTGGTTTCCAGATTAACGTTTCAATAAGCTTGCTGCTAATTAGATACATTATCAAATTAACTACAAAATGGTTAATACAAAAATACAAGTGCTCATGTGTGTTCTATAATAGATTTAATAATGAATAATTCTAACAAGATAATTCAAAATATATCACTTAAATCAAATCAACTAGTAAACTAGTAGACCTAGTATAAAAATCTCTCACCTGAAGACTAATTTCAATCTGTCTTCACACCTCGATCAATGCAGTAGCGTTTTCTAGTCTTGTTACTCTAGCAGACCAACTGAAGTTGAGCACAACTTCAGTTTCATGGAAAGCTCCCACTTGCTGGCATCTCGAGTTTAACAAGTTTTATCATAGCATTCAGGCTCCCTTCCATCAGTCAACAACATATAGTTCATGTATCTCCTGTTAGGTACATGAGGTCGAGAAGACCTTCTCAATACAAGAGCTGGAGTAGGAGGTTATGGTGTGTAGGACTGTTGCATACTGCTCTATCCAACGAGTTCCTCTGGTTAAGGACTTGCTACAATTGGTTCCTTCATCGATCTATTTGGGACATCATCTGCATCTATAAATACTAACTCATTTTGCTTTGAGTCATTGGTGTTTGTTTTATGCATGTCCTTATACATCACTTTTTCATTGAAAATCACATCTCTGCTACGGATCACTTTCTTATTTTCATCATCCCACATGTGGTAGCCAAACTCATCCTCACCATAGCCGATCAAGGTGTATTTCTTAGATTTGGGATCAAGCTCCTGCCTTAATCACTACTATGCACAAATGCTACACAACCGAAAACTTTTAGATGTGATAGTTTTACCTCTTTTCTACTCCATATCTCCTCTGGTATTCTGTGCTCCAATGGAAAGGATGGGCCTCGGTTGATCAAGTAAGCTACCGTGTTGATTGCTTTTGCCCAGAACTGGTTTGGTAGACCTGACTGTATACTAGTGCTTCTGGCTCTTTCTGTCAATGTTCGGTTCATACGCTCAGCTACACCATTGTGTTGAGGCATGCCTGGCACAGTTCTTTCCATTTTGATCCCGTGCTCATAGTATAAATTTTTGAATATGGTGTCTTCATATTCACCACCATTTTCGGTTCTGAGTTTTTTTGATTTTCAAACCTGTCTCATTTTCAACCATAGCTTCCATCTTCTAAAAGTCCCAAATAATTCAGACTTATGCTTTAGAAATTAAATCCATACCTTCCGAGAGTGATCATCAATGAAAGTCACGAAGTAGTGTTTCCCACCAGTGGATGAGAAAGTTGTTGGTCCCCAAACATCAGAGTGGATAAGCTCTAACTTTTCCTTCTTTGGGGTTCTGCCACATGTCTGAAAGCTGACTCTCTTTTGCTTTCCAAGTATGCAATCTTCACATATGTCTATCTCCATTGACTCTAGACCTGGAAGTTTTCCCTTTGAGTGCACAATCTTAATCCCTTTCTCACTCAAATAGCCTAGTCTCTGGTGCCACAGATTGGGTGTTTCATTGCCTACTACAACTACGATTGAACAACGTGCCCCTATTGTCATGTAAAGAGTGCCACTCTTCTTTCCTTAAGAAACCGTCATTGCATCTTTTGAAATCTTCCAATCATCACCATGGAAGATCGTAGTGTAGCCTTCACTAGCCATATGCATGACATCCTTCAATTCCCAAACAGACCCATTCAACTTAATCTTCACTTCACATTTGCTAATAATAGCACACAGTTGATCATCACCAAGTTATACCTTTCCAAGGTTTCCGGGGACATATTTCTCAAAGAATTCTTTCTGTGAAGTAGCATGGAACGATGCTCCAGAGTCTAACACCCAAGATTCTTCCTTACTCTCTAAAGAGCATATCAATGCATCATCTCCTCCTAAGGTGGAAGTAACATTTTCCTCTGCCTTCACTTGTTTGTCCTTCGGTGCACTTTTGCACTAATTTTTGTAGGGCTCAAATCTTCCACAATTTCAACACTCGATAGTCTTCGAGCTATGGGAATTATTAGGATTCTTGGATTTGGACCTCATGTCCTTTGATCTACCTTGGTAGTCTATTCTGCCACATCCATTCCCTCTGGTTGAATCTCTTTCTCTTGACTCTGTATACAAAACTGAAGAGGTTGATGATTCACCCGACTCTCTACGTCAAATCTCTTCATTGAGAACCAGATCACGAACATCATCAAATTTTAACTTATTGCTTCCTGACGAGCTACTCACAACCGTGATAGTAGCATTCCATCTTTCTAGTAAAGAAGACAAAAGTATCAATGCTCGTACTTCTTCATCGAATTCAATTTCAAGTTAACTCAACTGGGTTGTGACTCTGTTTAGTTCATTGAGATGTTGAGTTATCGATGTGCCTTCTATCATCCACAAATTAAACAAAAGCCTCATCAAGTGCACTTTGTTTGAGGCCGATGGCTTCTTATACATATTGGAGAGAGCTGCCATAAGACTTACCTTGGTCTTTTCCTTTACTATGTTGAAAGCAACATTGTGGGATAGCGTCAATCGAATAACTCCGAGGTATTTTCTGTCTAGAAGATTCTAATCTTCTTCCTTCATAGCCTCTAACTTCTTTCCTAAGAGAGTTTGATATAGATTTATTTAATATAGATAATCATCTATCTGCATTTTCCAAAACCCAAAATCTATGCCATCGAATTTCTTGAGTTTCACCTTTCCTTCATCTACGGCCATTACTCTCACTCAAATCTAACTTCCTCCGGATCATTTCTGATTATTTTTGCAAACCATCGTGTATTAGAACACCTCATTCAATGAACAAATATTGTCGACAAAATTTCACTATTCACACAATTCACTATTCATATGAATAGTAGCCTATAAGAAATTGACAGAAATCACCACCAAAAGCTCTGATAACAGTTGTTGGGAAATTACGTAAATTTTCGATAAGCTAGATTTATAAGAAAGCAAACTAGACAAAATAATACACAAATTTGATAACAGAGTTTGGCTAATCTTGCTTACGTCTCCGGACCTACTGCAGATCTTTTTACTGAAAGGGTAGAAATTACACAAGATGTTTACAACACTCACAACTCACAACCCACAATACAATTACACCCAAGAAAATTACTCTCAATTTTCTCTCTAAGTTTTTCTCTCAATTGGAATGAACACTTGGTTGATTAATTCATTATAATTACACATATTTATAAGAAAAAATTCACTCCTTGAATTACTCCTTAAATTAATGGTTTTTTGAATTGCTCTTTGAATTAAGCTTCTTGTTTTGCTCCATGTTTTATTCCTTAATTTATTCCTTAAATTAAAGAGTTTTATAACAATCTCCAACAAACAGTTGCATCGTCAAACACCATAAATATATGGACATCCTATTTTATATCAAAATCAATTAAGAAGATCTTTAAAAAAAATAGAATAAAGACAATAAGATAGTCTATATATCTTAAATTTCTTAACCATCATTTTTAATTTATCATATTTGATGAAGCTGTGAATATGTGAATGAAAATACCTTGGCAACCATCAGAAAGGTATGGATTTCCATAGTATCCAGGGCTGCATCCGCAATTGTATGACCTGTCAATGAGGTCTTTACGCTTGCTGTTCTTCCCGCAGGTGCAGAAGGGTTGCCTTTTCCCATGAAAGCAAGTATCATTGTCAATTGCCCACTCAAGCACCATAGGTACCAAATTGTGAGTAAAATTATTGAGATATTGACGGGAGAATTTGAACTCTTTATCTTTAACAAGAAAAGCATAGCTGCAATTGCTGAAATCATTTATTCTTGTATGGTTGTAGAAGCTATGTACTTCAACTAAAATATTTTTGAGTCCTTTTGGTATTTCAATCTGGCAACATCCAATTCCAGAACATGATCCATCATTTGGGACGATATCAATGCTTTCACATATAAAGGAACACACCATAGTGTAATTTTCTTGACCACGAAGGTGTGCATATGAGTCACAACCAATGACAGTGTACTTGTTTTTGGTATTGGAAATGGTAAACATAGGCACCTCTAACGAGGGCCTGTTGTTGGATATTAGTTTGCTAGACTCATAACAATCCCGTGCAACATATGCCATGACATCAATTTCATGATCTTCAATTGATATGTTCCTGAGGAAGAGATTTTCACCCAATATTGAGTTCGAATTATTGCACTTGACATGGAATTTTGTATCGAGGTAACAGCCATCAGTCATGCCAAACGGATATGGAATGTCTACATTTCCACACTTGGTTTCACAGCCAGGAAGGCCAAGTTGATAAGCTGCTACTGATGTTGCTAGTATGATCATCCTTGTGAATGCCAT
This sequence comes from Hippophae rhamnoides, assembly GCA_033030585.1. Classification (NCBI taxonomy): domain Eukaryota; kingdom Viridiplantae; phylum Streptophyta; class Magnoliopsida; order Rosales; family Elaeagnaceae; genus Hippophae; species Hippophae rhamnoides. The sequence continues at coordinate 22,259,171 of CM065437.1, read as the reverse complement.
GAGTTGCACTTGCACAACAACTCCAACAAATCCCATTTTAGTAATATGTTTTCTCTTACAGGATGGAGTTTCTTAATTGATCATGATCCTGTTTATAGGCAAATGGTCAAGTGTATTGCAAGAAAGAGCAAAGAAATTACTTAAAAGGGTCATGACTTTGTGTGATCTGGCTTTTAAATTACAAAAATAATTTAAAATAGAAGACATATAATAAAACAAAACAAAAAGGCTAATAATAGGTTACAAATTCAAATTAGAAACCGTGTACATATTAATCCCTATTGCAAGTACTAATAACCAAATTAAAAGACTTACTGCAAAAAGATGGACACAAGACCATTTCAAATATGAAGTTTCTGATAGATCGTGACACTAGTAGAGTACGTAGACACGTTAATGTTAATGGGAAGACAGACTCCTTTTATTCATCAACAACAAAGTGAGAAAGTACTTTCATAAAAATCAAAAACATTAAGTAAAAATTCAAGACATTAATAATTGCTTTTAGACTTGTGTAAAAGGTCAACACACAAAGAATAACGTGAGAAAGTTCTAAAAATAAAAACATTAAGTATGCATAAGGTGATGGGTGTCCCAACAAGATTGCATGAAGGTAACTAACATATTACAAAATTTATAAAATAAAATAAAAAAACGTTTTGAGCGGGTTTACATAGACTAACACGCATATTTTGAGTGGATTTTCTTGTACAACCTACATAAATATAATTTTCGAAATTTTTGTGTGATTTCACAGTTTGAAAATAATAAAAACAACCTTAATTTTATTACTTTTTCATTTATTTTTTATAAACATTATTAAACTATTCATTATTCAAATTATAACAATATTATATATATACTAAAATTTCTAAAAGATAGAAATGTATTTAATATTTTCATATATATTCTAAGGCACAAAATGTATTTTATGTTAATATATTAATTAAATTATAATTATAAATAATTTATGTTTTATTTCTTAAATATTAAAAATGTTAGAATAAAATTTCTTCCCTATAATATTTGCATGCATGTATTATGATTTTGAGTGTTATTTGGAACAATAGCCTAAAAACAAAAGTCATTTCATCATTGACGTTCATTTATTTCATCTTTGAAATTTATCAGATATATGTTAAATTTTAAATTATTTTTAAATCATATAAATATAAAAAATAATTTATTTATTTATTAGTTACTTTTGTGGGGGAGTTAAAAGAGAAACAAAAGACTCCTGAATAATTCACTACATGTGAATAGATTTAAAAATAAATTCTTTTTTAATAAAAAATTTAAAAAGAAGATTTTAAAAAAACTCATAAATATTATAATAATTGTATATTATTACAGAATTAAAAGAGATTATTAAAAGTCTTCTAAATATGTGTTAAATTTTAATTTATATTATAAATTATATTTAGTATAAAAATAATTAATTTTATGAAATAATCATATTTTACTAAGAAAATTAAAAAGAAAAATCAAAAACTCATAAAATAATAAGTTTGCCGTAAATAGATTTAAAATATATAAAAAATATATTTAGCAAAAATTTAAAAAGAGAAAATCAAAAGACTCATGAATATTATAAAAATTATTTATTATTATGAAGATAAAATAAAAATAAAAAATATTAAATACATGTTAAAATTTAATTTATTTTCAAGTTATATTTAATGGAAAAAATAATTTATTTTATATATGAATTATCTTTTAGTGGGATAATTAAAGAGAAAATCAAATGAATCATAAAATAGTTAATAAAATGTGAATAAATTTAAAATTTATAAATTTTCTTTTACTAAAAACTAAAAAAGAAAATAAGAAAAGAATCAAAATACTTATGAATATTATAATAATTGCACATTATTATGAAATTAAAAGAGAATAGCAAAAGTTTCATAAATATATGCTAAATTTTAATTTATTTTTTAAGTTATATTTAATGTAAAAATAATTGATTGTATGTATTAATTATTTTTTATTGAGAGAATTGAAAAAAAATCAAACGAATTCCTAAAATATTTGATTATGTATAAAAGATAATGAAATTAATAATTAATAGATAATAGATTTAAAATTTTTAAATTATCTTTTAGTCAAAATTTAAAAAGAAAAAACTAAAAAATTCCTGAACAATATAATAATTGTTTATTATTATAAAATAAAATAAAAATTCAAAAATATTTTAAATATATGTTAAATTATAATATACTTGAGAAATTGAAATCCACCAAATGTTATTAAAAATTTATTAAAATAGACCTTCTCTATTTACTTGCTTAATTTCATAATGAGTAAAATATTTTTAAGAATTTAGTACTTTACACATTTTTTTTCTAACTCTTAAAGTTGCATATATATGTTAAACGTTAAGCTTTTAACTTTATGTTTTTTTACGTGAAAATATTGCATGTGCTTAATCGATGTTATTGTTCTTCATTTTACATTAATAAACGAATTTCTCTACATTTTAAGTATGTTTCCATCATGTAAGTTCATAAAAGTATTTTTTTTCATTCCTATTTTACTATAATTTCCGTTAGAGTAATGGTATATATAAGTGTTTGGATTACTCCTCTCTATAAGATTAACTTTTATAACATATTTAATTGATAGGAACGAGAGTTAAAATGAAATTGATTTCATACATTTTTCTTATGTTTGATTTGTTGTATATTAAAAATAGATTATAATTCATTCTTAAAAAAAGAAAGAAAAACAATTTCATTTTTATAAACTTTTCTTTCAAGTTTCCTCAATTTTTTCTTTCATATTTTCCTTGTTACAAACACTAGAAAATCATTTCCTTCTAATTCTTTTTCCTTTTCACGATAAAATCCTACTTCCAAACATACTCATACTAAAACATAAACATAAGAGAAAAACATGTGAGAAAAAGCTAATAATAGGTTACAAAGTTTACATATCTTTATGTTTTTTATTCAATTAGGATGTTGTTCTAAATTAATAAGATCTCATAATATGAGACACTACATCAAGTAATATAATAACAATACAAAATATTCAAAAATAAAGTAACCATATTTTTAAAATAATGTGATAGCTAGGAGTTAATAATTGTTAATCATAATTAAAACAAACTTCTTACACAGTAAAATTTTAATAAGAAGAAAATAATGAAAAAAAAAACATATTAAAAGACTCCTTATTACGAGTTTTGTAGATCCTCTAAAATCCATTAATCACAATAGTAATCAATATATCACCATCTTGCTTTTCGTCCAAGTAAAAAGAGAACGAAAACTCTCGTTAAAAGAGTATCCATAAAATCTGATTTTAGTATGTATCCACACAATTCTGGATAAAGTTCTAACTGTGTAGCCCATCTTCTTAAAGATTTGGCACTTGATGTTCTCATAATTTGAATTTTTGCCTCTTATCCTGTGTTGCATTCTGAGTTATAGTATAATTAGGTACTTGTGAAGGAATGCTTGTGTTATTAGTATCAAAAGATCAATTGTGGTTTGTTCATGGATCTAGAGAATCGACTATTCTTTAAATAATTTGCATAGTTTGCATGAATTAGATAAAGATTAGGAAAGTGATTTATCTCACATTGTCTTTCATGAATTCTCATGCGTGTAAAGACTTTATCAAGAGGCACATACGATTCTTTTATTTGTAATTGTAGTAATAAGAGATGTATAATCAGAGTCTAAGCCTCCTAGAACATCAAAATTCTATTCACAATCACTTATCTTATCACCAGTAGCCAAAATGTAGTCTATTAGATCCTTAGCTATACTGACGTATTGTTCCATGGTTTATGAGCCTTTTTCTAAGAGTTTGTAATCTTCATCTAAGATCTATAAGCTTGGTCTAAGTGTGATCATTGAAAATCTTTGTAATTGAGGCCAATATTCACAAGCAGAACTCTTACCGATGAGATATTTTAGAAACCTTGGACAAACATAAGAGTAAATCCAAATTTTTTCCGACATTTTCTTGTCTAACAAATAATATATTGTCTAGATTTTCATCAAATATTTCACAGATCTGTGAGCTACTTTCATCCTTTACAATTGTAATGGGTTTCGTGATAAGTCTTGAAGGAACATTACTAGATTCATTGATTAGAGCCTGTAGGCCATAAACTACAATAACTTGCTTCAATTGTTCACGTCAGATGAGATGACTTAATTCATGAAGTTTTAGTGAAGATGTAGGGTCTATTGGATGTAGGAAAGGTATAAACAAAAGTATAGGAAGAATCTCCATTGTTGTAATGTTGAGTTACCGTTGTTAGTGCAAATCCATCAACTGCATCAGTTTTAGTTATAGAAACTATAGTGTAATAGGCTCTAATATCATAAAAGTTGAGTAAACAACCCAAGATAAAAAAGATGAGCAAGAAAAGAGGAAAGAAAGCAACAAAAAAAATGTTAGAAGTTTGTTATTTATCATAGCAATTATGTTACGAAACATTACTATTTATAAGTATCTATATTTGTTATATTAGGTGGTTGATTTAGACTTTGGACTAACATGTCAACTGGTGTTACTAACACCAAGAATCACTTATAATATTCTTAATAATGATTATTTTAATTGATAAGATGACAGATCTTTAATCCAATTTGATGATTATATCTTGAAATCTTTACATTTTAAACTATAAAAATACTTAAGCATAAGATATAAGATCTAGATCTAAATTTAAAAACAAAACAAACTGAACCATAACAAAACATGCCTAAATTACCCTTAGATGTAAATCTAGGTGGAAAAAAATCACATTATATCAAGATCTTGAAATAATGCTTAAATTATAATACATAATTATTGAAATAAACTAAATGAAATTGATGATCTATCAAATAGAGCTTCTATAATAGGAGACTCTATCTAGTAAGAAACGAGAATAATATTTGGTTAAGTTTGTCCAAAAAACTAAAAACAGAGAGGAAGATGACTTCTTTAATATCTATAATGTATATGTGAGTGTTGGTGATAATTCGGAACAAGACATTTAAATATAAATTAGTTTCTATGCACGTTTTAAGAATCACTATTCAATCTAATAAACGTCCAAGCTTCGAGTGAATATTTTCAAGTATACTCTTGTTCTTAAGCATATTAGAATACATGGTATGCACTTAGGAACAATAGTATATATGTTGCTCGATCGATCAAGTTGTGTCTAGATCAATCAAGTATTGATCTTGTACGATCTATGTCTTTTAGGGTTGGTTTTCAAATTTGGATAGATCAATCGAGTTATGTTCAATCGATCAAGGATAAGATTGAATGAGTTATGATTGAATTCAATCTACTTGGTCTGGATTTTTTTTATTAATAATTACCTGGATCGATCAAAAAGGTTTTAATCGATCAATCTTATTGGTTTGATCAATCAAGTTTGATCAAGATCGATCGAGCAGTAGGGACTTCAACTTTAACTTAATTGTTACTTGTGCCAAATATTCCAATTATCATATTGTCCCTATAATTTACTACTTTATGAATTACTTAATGGATATATTTGTAATTGAAATTTAACCTAGCATTAGGTTTCAATATTTTCTATTTAAATAGCCTAATACATTTTTCAACCATAATTGCATCAATCTTTTAATCTTAAGCTTTCTCTCTCAAATTGTTTTGCAAAAGCTAAATCATATTTTGGTAGGCTTCTTTCCTTACGTAATCTATCAAACATTGTGTGATTATATTTGATTGATTAATAAGCCTATTTATTTTATGATCATGTGCTTCATCTTTTGTTCAAAGATTTTCTAAATGATTTTGATTTAACTAATATTTTATTAAATCATCTAGCTGAGTTTTTTTTATTATTGAATATGCTTTAAGACATACTTTACATTATATTTTTGTGCTAACTTTTTAGGTGCCATATAAACGGGTTCGATTGCCTGTGTGACTTGAATTTATCTCTCATTATGCTTTATTGAATGTTGGTCGAGATTTATACACTTATCTTGTGAAGATTATGAAAGAAATAATATCTTATAAATAGATTACTTGAGGACATTAGTTGGGAGAGTAGTTTAAGTTTTGGCCTTATAACTGAAAAAAGTTAGGTGATTTAATCTTTAAAAAATCGAGGTTATAGGATATGCTTATGGCCTACGACCACAATTAAAAACCGAGACCGCTATATACATATAATGTAGTAGTATCCGTTGGATCAATTGTTTTTCTCTTAAATCATTTTTACGATATAGGTTGTTTTTCATCTAAAATATCATGTATCAAGTTCTTATTTATTTTCAAACTTTAAATTATGAATTTTCACATGGTAATAAGTTTTTATCTTAAAAATTTAACTTATTAGATATAATTGACTTATGTAATTATAAATCTATATTTTCATTGATATTTTAATTAATATAAGACTTATTTGTTCTCTTTTTCAGCCAAATGACTTTTTAGAGTAGAATGCTATATTTTCATATCCGATTATTTGCGCAATTTTCACTGTATTTTACTTGATTGAAAAAATTATTTATAAGCCAAAGCAAATACAAATTAGTACATCTTATTTTACATGTAAAAGGTGCAAAAGAAAATATAAGATATAATAAAACATGCATTAAACTCACATATAAGATATAATAAAACATGCATTAAACTCACATTTCTTGTAAATTTAAAACAATATTAAGTGAGTTCTTAAATAAAATTATTGCAAAAAGTAATATGTATTAAAGTCCTAAGGTTAAGACTTGGAGCAAGGCGGCATATATGGAGGTGGTGGACGAAGTTTTGAAGCCTTTCTTCTTCCATCCTTCACAATAAATGCAGTGTTCATTCCCCAACTCGAATGCCTTTCTAGATGACAGTGCATAAACCAAACTCCTGAAATTTAATCAAAACATCCATTAATTACGTACTGATTTATTAGTCTTTGTTTAATTCAAGTTAGTCCAACCCTATTTAAAAATCATTTTTCATTTCAGTACAAATATAGGCTTTTGCTTATTGCACATTTCTATATATTTATACATAAAAGTCTCAGTCAAATCTTATTTACTTTTGAACAAAATCATACTTAAATTTTAAGATAATAACTACCATTACTCTTAATTAATTATTTTATATTTATATAAGATTTTGATTTTTTTATTAATTAAATATTAAATTATTAATAGTTAAAATATATATTAATTATCCATATAACAATTATTTAACTTTTTTTTATATAAGGATAAATACTAAAATATTTATAATTTTTAAAATTATAATTTTTTTCGTTATATACAATTGTTTCTATTTTTAATCATAAATAAACTAACATATAAAACACGCGGCCTTGATTAGTAAAAGAAAGAACATAAAAATAATTTATTAATTATGATTTGGATATACTTTCAAAAATTATATATTTTAAAGATTATATATAAAAACTTAAATTAAGGTTAATAAATTTTTGAACAAAGTTGTTCATATATTTTAGAGTAGAGTAATGACTGCTATTATACTTAATTATTGTATAGTTGATATAAAAAAAATTATTTTTAATCAATTAAGTAACAAACATTTAGTAACTAAAATATTAACAATTATATATATATTATAATTATTTATTTTTTTATATTAAGGATAAATAGTAAAATATCCACAATTTTATATTATAGTTTATTTATATAAAGGGAAATAGAGAATGTTAAAGAGAAAATATACATTGATGAATGAGTGTAGATTTTCTCACATTTAATTTTAACTAAAGAGTCCATGAATTAAATAAAAAAATTTAATTTTATAAAATGTTTTAAAATCAATCTTTTTGAATATAATTATTATAAAATCTTAACTAAATACTCCTTTATCGAGTATTTAGTTTACTATTCTTATTGTTTCTATTGCTATTCCTTTTAGTCTATTATTAATTTTTAATTTTGTTAAATTTGTTGGGATTTAATTTTGTTAAATTTGTTGCAATATCAAATCCCGACAATCTCATTATTAAAATAAAAATTAAAAAAAAACCCTTATGTGATCACTACTAATAATATAGGCAGAAAAAATTACATACCTGGATTATTAGCAACAAATCTGACCGTAGCCCATCCATTCTTTGGAACACCAATAGTATTAACTTCAGGTGGATCAACTAAATTGTAGGTCAAGGGCGACGTGGTTTTATTGAAATTACCTTTACCTATTCCAACCACATAGAAGCTAAAACCATGAAGATGCATTGGATGATTTACTGCGGCTTCAAGACTTGTCCCTTGAAAAGTAATTTCAACTTGTTCTCCATATTTGAGTACCGTCACCTTTGTTCCTAAGCTTGGAATCAGCGTACTATTATCAATCAAATCTGCTGTGAAGTTGTAGTAGTAAGGCGGTTCATTTGGGAAACTCGTATTATAAATCCCACTTAACATCCTGATTGACACAATATTAATTAATCAATTATAACACAAACATTATGTAATGCATGCTCTCATCTTCTTCTTTTTTTCTTTGTTTTCAAGAAATAAGACATTTTAAATAGCTAAAACTTTCATTTTTTCTTCAAAAATACGAGGAAATAAGAAATAAAATCTAAGATAAAGTTACAAATATAACATCTAATTTTATCGAACGAATAAAAATAAAACTTAACTATCAAAAAATAAGATAGTAATATATTTGTACTACTAATTATAATTGTGTGTTATTTTAAATATTCAGATAAATATAAATGATGTGTTTGCAACTTCAACGACAATTGAATAATATATTTATTAATTTATCCTAAAATTATTTTCACTATCTTTCCTCCTTGTTTGTATGTTAAACAAGGTTATTTGGATGTGATCGGGGTTTACTGTTCTTTTATTGATCATCAGATAAAGGGGACATCATCTAAATGAATTTAAATGAAATTGATATCGTTATGCTGGAATTGAATATAAATGAAGTCAACTTCTTCAGGTTGAATCTAGATTAATATACAAGAAAACTAGGAATAGTAAAAAAGCAAAAAAGAAAACATACGTACCTATAATATGCTTGCAGAATATCAACTTTCGGAGTAACAAAGCTAACATTGTTCAAGCTAGCAGCAAGTTTATTTCCATTTGGTCCAGAACAAGAGGCATTAGCACAAACTCGTTCATTCACAGAAACAGTTATGTACAATCTTTTTGTAATTTTCTTTGGAACACTCACTGGGTGTTCTTTACTTCCTAATGCCTTCAAACTCCTAATGAAGGTTTCAGCAGCTGGTGTGTCATAAAATGCCGGAAGTGTAGGGAAAGCCGGCGTCGATGGAGTAGTGTAATTGCCTTTGTATTGAAGAATAGCAGTGGTTGTGGTGTTGTCAAAAGCGGCATCACTATCAGCATATGGAGTAGATACAATGTAGTAATGACTTAAAGCTTGGTTTGCTTTTACCAAAATGTCCATAGTTTGGCCAGGAGTTATCATTATGTAATTTGTGTTTATAGGCTTAATGTAGGAACCATCTGTTCCAACTACTGTGAGGTTGTGTTTTGCTATTCCAAAAAATTGTTCTTCATTCATGACGGCATTGATTACCCGCAGAAGATAGGTTTTGCCGTGGTCCACCAAAACTCTGAATGTACCTTCTGCATTATATATGTCGAGTAAATTGAAAGTCAAATTAATTATTGACATGTTTTCATGATCACTTGGAATAATTAATTAGGGGTTAATTAAGATAAAGTTATTCATTTTCAAAATAACTTTTTAGATAATTAATTTGTTTTTGAACTAGTTCTCTTTTGTGTATAATGACACAATAATTAAAGTGTTTGATAATAGTGGTTTTAAAATCTTAAGAAGCTTTAATTATTAATATTTTTACAAAAAGTGATTTTTTTAGATACATGTTAAATTTCCTTCTAAAATAATTGTTAAAATGATGTTTAAAACTACTTTTAACATATACTTATCTTAAAAAGTTACTATATTTTATATAATAAACCATGAATTCAAGATTATATTTTACTTGTACATTCATAATATTCGTTGATTCATTAAAGTGCATGGGAGCTAGTTATACCTCTAGAACAATCGTACAAATCTCCTGGTTGTCCATTAATTGTGAAAGCATCAGATAGATTTGGTTCACCACCCTTGACAAGAGCCTCATCAATAATTGCTTTTACATCTCCTTTAAACCACGAACCTACCATGTCAAAATTATTGTTAGATAAAAAAATTTAAATAAGCTAGTCTCAAAACAAAATTGTTATATGAACTCTAAAAATGATCGATTTCGTTATGTAATAATATAATTATTATATAACGTATTAATAAATATATCTTTTTTCTTCAAATTATGATATTAATTTTTATTGAAAAATTCGATTACAAGATAAATAATAAGAGTTTAAAAACTTTGTAATTTTGTAAACAGTGTTAGATTTGTACAAATTCAATTAATTAGTTTTATGGACACATGTAATACCTATTATAAGAGTTTCTTCCGCAAAAGGCTTTGGAAATGGGTAAGAAGTGCCTTTAGAAGGAAAAATGAGAATTGGACCATAAACAGTAGCACGGGTCCAATCACTATGAGCATGCCACCACAAAGTTCCTTCTTCGTCTGAAAAATTAATTTCATATGTGAAATTTTCTCCTGGTTGAATTGGACACTGTGTTATATTTTCTGGACCATCTGACCATGGATTTCTTGGTTGTTTTACTCCGTGCCTTTCAAATAATTAACAAGTAATAATTAAAAAAATATAATATACGTTTTTTAGTTTTCTTAAAGCAAAAGATCAAATTAAAAAAAGGAGAGAATTAATGTAATAGTTAGTTCAAATAAGCATGCATAAATATATTTATGGGTTAGTTGATACATAAATTTTTTAAATTGGATTATTTGTACCATTTAATCCTTTATATTAAAAATGTGTCATTTAATTTTTTAGCTTCGTAAAAAATATTAATTAAGGATAAATTATATTATTTTAATAATTTTTAATTAAAATATTATTATTTTTTATAAAATAATTAAAATACGATTAAAATATGAGTTTTTAACGGAAGTATATAAAAATGAAAGTTAATATGAAATTGTTTAAGAAAAATTAACAATAATAAAATTCAAACAAAAAATTATTTAAATATATATTTTAATATAAAAATTAAGAATTAATAAAATATTAAAATAAAATAATAAAAATTAACAAATATTAAAGAAAAAATTGGTAATTTTTTTCATTTTAATTGTAACTTATAATTGTTAAAGAATTCTTGTTTTAATTCCGTTTAATGGTAAAATAAAAATATTTTAATAAAAAATTCTTTAAAATAATATAATTTATCTTTAATTGATCATTTTTATGATGTTAATGAATTAAATAACATAATTTTTAATTTAAGAAAATAAATAATACAAATAATCTAATCTAAGAGAATTTTATGTATTTAATTGTTAAGATAAAGTATTATTAATTTTTTTATATATATATATATTATCAAATTCAAGCTTAATCCAAATTGTGGAACATAAAATGTTTAAATTATAACTAGTTTATATTTATGTACCAATTCATGTGAAAAGAAGGTCGACAAATAACTAAAATTTGCATCCATTAAAATTAAAACTGACTATCACTGATATAAGACACACTCTTTTAACATATTGACTAAGAGCAGAAGCCTATCAATCTAGTCTTTTGCCTTTCGGCATTCAACCCATTCAATCAAATCTTTTAGTCGATCCTGTCATCCTTAAAGGATTTAATCAATTTTTTTAGCTGTCATCCTTAAATAGCGAAGCTTATTATCGACGTTAGGATAAAGGTGATATATATATATATATATATATATGAAATTTAAGTAGAATTAAATAGGAAAGCTTATTATCGACGTTATGATATATGTTGGAAGATGAAAATATTTTAATAAATATAAATAATTAGAAAATAAAGTAGATAATTAAAAAAGATTAATTAAATAGAATAATTTAAAATAAAATAATTAATATATTAATTTTTAAAAAAATAAAGTAAATTAATAGCAATTTTTTTCCAAATAACTAAACTGAAAAGAAAAAAAAACAACAAATGACTCACACTAAAATAATTCCTCGTACACTTTTTTTCTAAAATTAAAAATGTTTTTTTTTAAGAGAAGCGTGTTTTTTTTAACAGATGTCAAGAGATGGGTTTGGTTTTATAAATTATAATAATTTTTAATAACATTTCTTTTTCTTCTTCTTTTTTTTTTTTTTACTTTATACAAGCATTTTAGTTAGTAGTTGTATCTCTAATAATTAAAACCACTTCTTCTTTTTTTCAATTAAAAGAAGTCTTCAATATTGAACCACATATGCACTTACTTGGCTATACATACAAACACCAATTGTATGATTACCATTTGTTAAAAAATTTACTGCTTAACCCATTCTTTACTTGGCTATACATACAAACATCAAGATAAGGGTAGTAATATTGACAAAATCATACATGTTTATCCATATCAGGTCCACCATCTCTGCAATAACTTACGTTATTAAGGAAGGTAACAGTACTATTTTATATATCTATAATTTCTTTTATATATATATTATCTTTATATACTATATAAATCAAATACTTTTGATTTAATAATTGAATTATTGATTTTTGAAATCAATATTTTCAGTTCTATAGATAATATTCAATTAAAGTACTTTTATACATCCATAATAAAACTTAATGATAGATAACATTTTTAGTTTTTAAGGGAATGTAAAAACTTTTTAATAATGAACGAAGTAGGGTTCTCAATCTTATACATGAATCAAGTTTTATCTAAAAGTTGTTTGTATATCAAACCGTTAAAATGAAAGATGGAGGTGAGCTAGAAGTTATACAGTTACATACCAGTGAATGGTGACACCATATAATCCTTGGTTAAGCACATTAATGAACACAGTGTCTCCTTTATGAACGTGTATGGGAGGCCCTGGAAATCTGCCATTAACTGTCAATATGCTCTTTGTGCTGCATAGCCTTGTATAGTTCGTTTCTTTAAGCTGTATGCCACAATATATACAATTCTCATTTTCATTTAGTACTAAAATTTAATAAAAGATTTTATATATATGTTCATTTCAAGGTATATTTTCACTTACAATTAAGCAAACTATATCTATCATACAAAAAAACCCAAAAAAAAAAAAAACAAATATACATGAGAAGCTAAGAAGCACTAACCACCCAATCGTAGGATTGATAGACTCTGTTGCCTTTAACGATCCCAAATAACAGCCCATTTTGCAGAAATATTATAAACCCAAGAACAAAACCCATTTTTGCAAATCTCATCTTTTAATTTTTAAAAATTTAACTGATTTTTCTTATAAGAGAAGTAATTAACTTCACCCTTTTAACTATTTCTTGTGTTTTCAGCTCGCCCCGCTTGTATGTTAGATACACGTGGTTATGGAGATATATATAGGGGTTAGGGGAAGAACAAGTTTCACCTTATTATGGGCTGTCAATATTAATGCTAGCTAGTACTATTAATTATATCTAGTTAAAAATAACAAACATAACATATGTAGTCCCAGTAATTTTTGCCTAATTAAGAAGAGCTGAACTTGTCATTTAACTAGTAAATTGTTCGGAATATGGATATGTACTTCTTTTTTTGTCTTATTGCCTCGTGACCTTAACAAAGATAATGTTACAAATTTTTGAATAATTAATATTTTTATATATTTATTATAATGTCAAAATATTATAATATTAAAACTTTAAACTTTAAAATTAACCTTAATTTTGATACTCTATTAGAAATTATTAAAAAATCAATTTTATAAAAAGAATTAGCTATTGACAAAAATGATGGAATGGGTTTATTAAATGTTATTCAATAATTAATTTTTTTTTAATAATGTTCCTTTGAGAGAGACAGTTGATCAGCCAGAGGAACTCTAATTAAGCTTACAAATTACCTTATAGTGCATGGTATAAGCTCTTTATGTGCGAGATGGGTGTGAGTGTATACATTTTATTAAAAGACGTTAATTAAATTTAAAGGCTCAAAAATTACCCAAAACCTTCTAACTTTTATCTTCTTAACTATTTTTTGGTTAACTTTTTAATTTTTATAAATTTGAACCAAAAATGACTAATATGGTGAAATTTAGAAAGTTAAAGGAATAACTTATAAGAAAAAATAATTATTGAAATTCTGTGTTTATAATAGTTGAGTTTAACACATAAAAGAGTGGTCATGAACTCATAGTTTTGCATTAACGGGCAATAATTTATACTATTATAATTGTTTGAAGATAATTTAATTTATACTATTATAATTGTTTGAAGATAATTTTTTATGTTAAGGATTTTAATAAATTTAAAAAAAAGTAAGAAATTAGATATTTGAATTAGATCTTGTATTCTTCTCAATAAAGGAGTATATATATAACATCTTAGGTATTGGTGGGTTATGTATTCAAGGTAATTACACAATTTGATAAATATTACATATGAATTAATAAGCAGAAAATGGGTCGTTATAGGTGTTTACATAGTCAGGTCGTTACATACAAATGTTTTCTGATTTTCAAGTAGATTTCCCAAGTTGCTAACAGAAAGGGAGGACCGAGGTCACGTTGGAACCTTATAATTTCACCAAGTTTTTACCTCTAAGATCTCGTAATGTAATAATGATGTGCTCTAGTTGGCTACATTAAGTCGCCAACAGAAAGGGAGGACCAGGGTCACGTTGAGACCTTATAATTTCACCAAGTTTTTACCTCTAAGATCTCGTAATGCAATAACGATGTGCTCTAGTTGACTACATTATATGCTTTATCTAACTCGTCAAATCTAAGCCATTGTTAAACCATTCTTATAACATAAGCGGATATCAATATTTATTAGGTCCATACTTGTTATACATTTAATATCAAACAATAATCAATAATTAGTTATTACGTTAACTATCATATTTATATATTAAATCACATAAGACATTAACAACTCATTAAAAATTATCCATGGCAATTATATAAAAAGAAGTGAAATTCTACCTCAACTCTTTCGGTCCATTGCATGCCACCTGAGTGGACTATTCCACAACAAATTATTAGACAATATTGTTTTAAAACTAGGCTTCATAATTTTTTTAAATACAAATTTATTTTAATCTAGTAAAAACGTTTTTACATTAATAAAAAGGAAAATAATTAATGTTTTCAGATGGGATAATTTGAAAAAAAAAATTATGAGGAATTTCATACACAGGTAGTGTGTTGTAGAATTTCATACTATTTGTGTTTTAGTTAACAAGTCTATTTCTCAAAAAAGCGACAATTTAGAAAAGTATTTATTTGAGAAGTAAAGAGTACCTACTTATCAAAAAAGAACTAAAATTACTTAAATAATGGGTGACATAATAATTAAAAGTGTTTTTATTTTACTTCTCAAATAGATAAAAGAGTTTTAATTTATAAAAATATATTTTTAACATGTTTATAATCAGCTGTAATTTAATAGTTTAACATATTAAAAATGTAGAGTTAAGTCTTGAATCAAATAGTATAAAAATTGAGATTTTTATTAAATGGGTTCAAATGTTAGCAGAAGTACTTATGTGTGTGTTTATTTTCACAAGTGATTTATATTGAGTATTTTCATCACTATTTATAAAATTAATTAAATTACATTTAATTTAATGCTTATCGCTTGAAAACAAAAACAAAAAAAAGGTTTGAACTCGTATTATTGCAGTATATGGTGTTGCACTATAAAACAATGGGCCATATTAACTTTTATCTTCTTAACTGATTTTTCTTGTAAGAGAAGTAATTAACTTCACCCTTTTAACTATTTCTTGTGTTTTCAGCTCGCCCCGCTTGTATGTTAGATACACGTGGTTATGGAGATATATATAGGGGTTAGGGGAAGAACAAGTTTCACCTTATTATGGGCTGTCAATATTAATGCTAGCTAGTACTATTAATTATATCTAGTTAAAAATAACAAACATAACATGCAAGTGGGAACCTTCCAAACCCACAATTAATTAAACAAACATAATATGAAGCCTAACCACTACGCAAAAGATATTAAAATAATTAAAAATGTTTTTTTTTTTGGGAAATAAATTAAACACAAAGTCCATTAGAGAAAAGGTAAGGTACAGTAATTAGATAGTGGCTTTCATTATGTAGTCCCAGTAATTTTAGCCTAATTAAGAGGAAAAAATGATCAAATTTCTATTTACAGATAAGGAGGATATCTCTATTCTAAGAATTTTTTTGAGTTCTGTAATGAGAAAGGAATTAGGAGACACTTAACTATAGCTTATACACCACAACAAAATGGTGTATATGAAAGGAAGAATCATACCATAGTTAATATGGTAAAGAGTTTATACACAACAAGATAGGTTCCCAAAGCTTTTTGGCATGAAGTTGTTTGCTGGATAATTCACATTTTTAATAGAAATCCAATTAAGAACATGATTCCACAAGAAGTATGGAATGGAAAGAAGCTAATTGTAGATCATTTCAAGGTATTTGGTTGCATAGCATATGCACACATACCTAACTAGAGAAGGAAAAAGTTGGATGATAAGACTAAGAAATGTATGTTCCTAGGGGTTATTGAATTGTCAAAAGCTTATAAAATGTTTAACCCAGTTTCAAGAAAGATAGTGATAAGCCGTGATGTGGTGTTTGATGAGGACAAACGGTGGAATTGGGGTGAATAACCAGAAACACCAAAGAATGTGTTGGTGGAAAGTGAAGTAGATGATAAAAGGACAACTGAGGTGATTGAGACTCAAATCCCTTAGCCATTAACATAACCACCGAAGCCTCAAGCTCACACATCAACTCAAAGTGACGAGTAATCTAAAGAACTAAGGATTTACAATCTGAGAAACACTTAAACACTGAAAAGGCCTCATTGGATGATGGACTATGAGACAAATTTTAGTGGTTTGGATGAAGACACTATCAACTTTGCCTTGTTTGTTGGTAGTGATTTCATCACCTTTGATGAAGCTGTAAAGGAAGATAAATGGAAGGAGGCAATGGACAATGAGATACTATCAATTGAGAAAAATAACACTTGGAAGTTCACTGATTTACCTAAAGGGCATAAGCAGATTGAGGTAAAGTGAGTGTTCAAAACAAAAGTGAATGAAAGAGGAGAGATTGATAAGTATAAAGCCTATTTGGTGGCTAAAGTATACAAACAGAAACAAGGTATAGACTATAATAAAGTCTTTGCACCTATAGCAAGGCATGAAACTATAAGGATGTTCATATCCTTAGTTGCCATGAAATCTTAGAAGATTCTACAAATAGATGTAAAGTCTGCTTTTCTCCATAGAGAATTGCAAGAAGAGGTTTATGTTGAACAACCTCCTGGTTTTGTTCAAAAGGGAAAAGAGGAAAAAGTGTTAAAGTTGAAGAAAGCACTTTATGGCTTGAAACAAGCTTGACAGGTTTGGTACAGTAGAATCGACACTTATTTTGCCAAGTTAGGTTTTGAGAAATGTCCCTCAAAACATACACTGTACACTAAGATTGGAACTGGAGGTAAACTTTTAATCGTGTTACTCTATGTTGATGACCTAATCTATACAGGAAACAATCAGGAAATGCTGGATAAGTTCAAAAACTTAACGATGAGAGAATATGAGATGATAGATCTAGGACTGCTGCACTACTTCCTTGGGATATAATTAATTAAAAACTCGTTTGGTAACTTTATTTATCAAAAGAAATATGGACAGGAGGTGCTTGAAAGATTTTAGATGCTATAATCTCAAGCCATTGGGGCTCCAGTTGAACCTGGATTGAAAATTAGTGAAGATAAAGGAGGAAGAGAGGTTGATAATACTTTCTTCAAACAAATCGTTGGAAGCCTCATGTATCTTTCTTCAATTAGGCCAGACATCATGTATGGTGTAAGCCTGATAAGTAGATACATGGAAAATCCAACAAAGTTGCACCTAAATACAGTAAGAAGAATTCTAAGATACATGAAGAGGGCACTAGACTATGGAGTATTCTATAAGAAATGTGACAACTCAGATTTATATGGTTACATTGATAGTGATTATGTAGGAAATCTAAATGATAGAAAGAGTACATCGGGCCATGCTTATATGTTAAGCCTAGGAGCTATCTCATGGTCCTCAAAGAAACAACCTATAGTTACTTTGTGAACTACTAAGGTTGAGTATGTGAAAGCAACATCAAGCTTCTACCAAGGGATCTGGATGAAGAAAATGTTTGAAGTCCTAAGAATGAAACGAGATAGCCCTATGATAATCTACTGTGATAACATGTCTACTATAAAACTATCCAAAAATGTCAGATTTCATTTTCTTTGTGACATGTCAAGATAGGGTTATTGAGTTGAAGTATTGCAAAAGTTCAGAATAGATAGCAAATATTCTAACCAAACCCCTCAAGCATCCATGAGTGGTGTTCTTCGCTCATTAAAATTCTGTAAAACTGTTTAAATTTTTAACAATTTTTTTAATAAATTGATATAATAAGAAGCAAAAAATAGTAGAGAAAAACTATTCTTAACCTTTAAAATTTGTGTGAATTTAATCTTAAAAATTGAAATCAATTTCTCTAGATTTAAAAACTTATTCAATAATAACTTTAACTTTAACTTCGTCAAGCTTACTAATATTATTTTAATACAGACGTTAAAGTTATATTTTTTATAAATAAATATACACGTGAAGTTACCCATAAATAAGAATATTATAAAGGGATTTTTATATTTTTATTTTTTCCTTTTATTTTCCTTGAAGAAACTTAACGTGGATGGGGATATTCTAGTTTTCATATTGGTAGTAACATTTCTAAAAATATGGAGGAAATTATTTATTCTGGTTGTAAAAAACTTCTACTTATTTAAAAAAAAATAAAGTATCACGAATCCAAGGAAAGAGAAAAGTAATGGATAAAAGGTGAAAAGAAAAGAAAGAAAGTGTTACGTAGGTTAAGGAATCAAATCAAAATTAAAGCTTGGTCAGCAAGAATGGTTTCTTTTAATTTGTTTTTGTTAACTAACCATTAATTAATTCATAATAAAAATAACCATTAATTAATTCATAATAAAAATAACCATTAATTAATTCATAATAAAAATAACCATTATCTTTGTATTAATCAAAATCCCGTAAATTAAGGGAAATTATGAGACACTAATCACGCGAAAATGGGCCAAAGCTTCCTCTTAATTTGTTGTGGAGAATGTGTGAATTTCTAGAATACGAGAATGTGTGAATCACTCACGAATCCATAGGAGCACACAGTTAGAAAATTAATAGACTATACTTCAAAGATGAGATTCCTTTTCGAAAGCCATACCTTGACAAATCTATTCCAGTGGGGGCTACAATAAATTTTTTTTTTAAGTAATTATTGATTCACTCTTTTTAGGGGAAAAATAAAAAATAAAAAATAAAAATAAAAATAAAAAAATTGTTTTACTGTGTTTTTCAAAATCCTTCTGAACCTTTATATTAGAAAATTAGTGGTCTAAAATCTCAATCACGTTGTTATATTGTGTTTGTCTTTTGTTTGTTTACTATTGTTTATAATGATTAATGGGAATTTAAATTTATAAAATAATTAGTAAAATATTTTAATCCAATCATATTTAGATTATGTTTGTCTTGTGTCGTTTCAAAATTTACACACGTGTTAGAAATGAGTTAATATTTTACTCAAATATCAATATAAAGATTAATTAATAAAGATAAAAAAAATACAACTTAAATAAAAATTCATCCATTTAAATAATAATCAAATTTAATAAATTAAAATTAAATATATTCTTGAAAAATTAAAATAGTGAGCTTTCATAATTTTCTATATTGTAAGGTTTTTTTAAGAAAATTATTTATTACTTTTATGATTAAATTGATATGATTTATTTTATAAATATAAATAAATTTTATTTATTACTTTATGATTAAATTGATATGATACCTCCTAATATTATTATTGATTATTGTTTTGACAAAATAATAATGTTATTAATATACCATATTTTATGGGTTAAAAATAATATTTTCATGTTACTTAATTATTATTTAATGTATTTATAATATATTTAAAAATGTTATTAATGTCTACACCAAATACCTTTTAGGTAAAACGAGGCTTCTTCCCTCTTAATTTTAGCTTTTAAAATTTGTTTTTATTTTCAATAATTTATTATATATTTTTTCAAAATGACCTGTGCCAACATCATTCAAATGATTTGTTGTTTGAGCTTTTATTACTTTTAAATACATATTTATAAATATATTTTATATATAATTTAAAAACAAAAAGATCATTAGGTTCAATAACTCTTGTGAGAAAGATAATCATGATATGTGTTAAAGAAAGATCATTAGGTTCATTAAAGAAATTATTATTCAACACATATGCTTCCCACTTTAATAGCACGTTAATTGGATCGTGTTAGTTAATAATCTTCCAACAAAAAAATATTTATTAAAAATATAGAGAATTGATATTTTTAGATAAAAAATATTAACATTATATTAATTAAATATTTTACTTCATAATTTTATTTTTTATTTTTTATTTTTTAAAAATAAAAATACTACTTTACCATTAATAAAATTTACTCTATCAATAAAAATTAAATAATAACTTTGGAAATATTGTAAAGTTGAAAGATAAAATCACGTGACCTATTGAGGGAGTAAGAAAGTGTTATTTCCATAATAAAATATAAATATTAAGAAAAGTTGTTGTTCTATTTAATATTTAATTTACCGTGACCTATTGAGAGAACAAGAAAGTGTTATCGCCTGAATAAAATATAAATATTAAGAATAATCATTGTTTTATTTAATATTTATCTTTTAGTTACTCTACTATAATCATTTGTTTGTTTCATTTATGTTAGGGAAACAACACGACATATAAAAGTTTAACGTGTTAGTAGAATAATTAAAAATATCTTTATATCTTTATTATTATTTAATAATTGTGAAATTTATAATTATTAAATGTATATAAATTTACAACAAAATTTTCTTTAAAATAAATAATTTTTTTACTTTTAAAGTTATTTTAACACGTATTACTCCATAATTAATGATTTAATATGAATAAAAAAATATGTATCTTTAACATTACTCTTCAATAATTAAGACGATTAAGGTTTGAATATAAAATTTAAGACTTTAATATTATTATAGTTTATTAATGATTAATAATTTTTAACATAATATTAAAAATATTATCGTTATATTTGACTTATCGATAAAATATATGCTTGAAATAAAATTATTGAAATTAATGGTTAGCATTTTTATTGTATAAATGGTTTAACTTGTATTCTTCAAAACCCTAAACAAATAAAGTGGGTTAAAGTAAAACTTAAAAATTGCTATTCATGGAAGAACTTGTTGATCTGCTTAAATCCAAGAATGAACTTTGAGAAACCAAATGGTATTATTTGAGTAACATTCTTGAGAAATAAAAACACACAAGCTTCGTAATTATAAGATATTAAATACAAAATAAATTTTCTAATACATGACTTAATCTTGTTGATGAATTAACATTTTACTGTATGAATTCACTGACATTTCAAAACCCATGAGAATTTGCATAATTGATAAATGAACTTTTTTGAAAGTTTTGATTTTTAAATAATTTCTTACAAAAAATTACATACATTTAACTCGTTTAAGATGAAGTTTCTCCTTTGAACCATACGTGAAGCAAAAGCAATAATTGACTTTCTTTTATTTTCATATCTAGTTATCAATTGGAAGCTAGCAAAAGCAACTCTTGCTTGCTAGCTGTAGTCACTGACTTTTGTATGTATACATTATTCAGTCTAAGAGACTATAATTAGGTGGTGGAAAAACATCACTTTTAATGGTGATGGTGATGGTGATGGTGATGGTGATGGTAAATATTATTGTGTATACATCTTTATGTCTTGAATTTGTATGCTCTGTATTATCACAACACGGCCAAATTGTTTGAACTCGATTTCGTGTTGTCATATTTCCAACCTAAAAATAACGATATTAATAAATAATTAGTTTTCTTATACAAATCAACTAAAATAATAAAAATTCATACCATATAATTATATCACTAAGTTATTTACAAATGATATAGATATTTTAAATCATCTTTATATTAATATGTTTTTTATTTAAATTTAAACATATATGTTAACTATATATATCTTTTCATCAATTATTGACATCGTTGATCAATTTATGACACACATGCTAAATAAAATTTTTACTAACGTTTAAAATTATGTATTTTAGATCGATATACAATTATTTAAAATTATGTATTTTAATAAGGAGATTAAAGCGTTTTTTTTATTACGTGATTAAAGTATATTTTATTACGTGGTCCGGCAATTCGCTTAGGTCCACGGGAGGCAGCATATATTATTGAACTGAGTAGGAAATATACTGAATACAGATACAGATTTCTTCACTAATAATATCTTTTAAGTGTTTCCCCAAACTCATAGAAAACTCTCAAACTCACTAAGTATTTTCTCTCTTTGAGTTTGCTTATGCTCTCTTTGATTTTTCTGATTTTTGCCTTATTCTTCAATGCATGAACTCTTCCATATTTATAGATGAAGCAAGGCTTCATTTCCCTAAATTGTGTCATAATTCAAGCCTTAAATTAGGCCACTAATTTCCTTAAATTATGCCACAAATTAGGCCGCTAATTTCTCTAAATTATGCCACTAATTTGTTACTTTTAGAGCCAATATTCAACAATCTCCACCTTGGAAAAAAAGTTCATAACGCTGCCTCCAAATGCGCCCTAGGCGCTCTAAGCTCGAGAGATGTTGATCAAGTTCAAGCTGTGTTGAAACTTGATCCCTGTAACCACCTTTGTAAGCATATCTGAAGGGTTATCTGCAGTTCTGACTTTTTGGAGTATAACATTCCTTTCATCGATGATTTCCCGAACAAAATGAAATCGAAGATCGATGTTCTTGGTACGACCATGATGAACTTGGTTCTTTGCCAAAGAAATGGCACTCTAGCTGTTGTAGAAAACCTCCACGTTCTTCTGAACAATACCTAAATCCTTGGTCAACCCGAGAAGCGAGATAGCTGCTTTGAATGCTTCTGTTACAACCATATACTTTGCCTCTGTAGTAGACAAAGCTATAGTTGACTGCAATGTTGATCTCCAACAAATTGGTCCTCTTACCATTGTGAACACATAACCAGTTGTAGATGTACGCTTATCCAAATCTCTAGCATAGTCAGAATCCACATATCTGACTAAGTGTTTGCCTTCAGTCTTGTCTCTCTCAAACTTCAAACCAATATCCACAGTACCATAGATGTACCGTAGAATCCACTTCACTGCTTGCCAGTGTCCTTTACCCGGATTATGCATGTACCGACTCACCATACTAACAACGTGAGAAATATTAGGTTTAGTGCAAACCATTGCATACAAGGCACCAACTACATTTTCATATGGAATACGTTCCATTTGCTTCTTCTCATCGGTGGTTCTAGGTGACATCAATGCACTCATTTGAAAGTGAGGAGCAAGCGGTGTACTTACTGGTTTGGTTTTTTCATCAATGTCAAACCTTTGTAGTACTTTCTTCAGATACTGAGTCTGTGTCAGACAGACTGTGCTTGCAACTCTATCTCTTGTGATTTCCATCCCAAGAATTTTTTTAGCTTCTCCAAGATCTTTCATTTCAAATTCTGAACTCAATAGAGCCTTCAATCTATCGATCTCCACCTTGCTCTTAGATGCAATCAACATATCATCAATATATAAGAGAAAATAAATGAAGGTACCATCTTAGAGTTTCTAAAAGTATATACACAGTGATCAAACTGACTGCGTGTGTACTTCTGCTATCTTATGAAGCTATCAAAGCGCTTATACCATTGTTGTGGTGATTGCTTCAAACCGTAAATCGACTTGCTTAGCTTGCAAGCCCAATTCTCTCATCCTGGAAATTTGAAGCCATCTGGTTGAGACATGTAGATCTCTTCGTTCAAAGTACCATGGAGAAAAGCTGTTTTAACATCGAGTTGAGCTAACTCGAGATCAAACTGTGCTACCAAAGCCAATAGTATCTAAATAGATGAATGCTTAACAACAGGTGAGAATACCTCATTGTAGTCTATTCCTTCTTTATGAGCATAGCCTTTTTCTACCAATCTGACTTTGTATCTAATGTTGTCTTTACCAAGAACACCTTCCTTTTTTCCATAGACTCATTTGCAGCCAATAGTTTTTTTTCCTTTGGGAAGTTGAACCAACTCCCAAGTCTGATTCTAGTGTAGAGACTTCATCTCTTCATCCATTGCCATCTTCCACTTCACACTATCAACTCTTTGCATGGCTTCTCTGTAAGTGCATGGGACATCATCATCAATTACTGGAAGTACGAATGCTACCATGTCTGTGTATCTGGTAGGCTTTCTAATCTCCCTTCTCGGTCGAGTAGTGGCAATAGATTATGGCTGCTGATTAATCGGTGATGATGGTGAGAGAGCCTCCACCTCAACTGAGATCTCTTCTTGATCATCAATTTTATCTTCACCACGATCGATAATCGGTGCAATCTTTTCTAGATCTTCCGAAGTCTCAAGCATCACCTTAGAAAGAGTATTTGGACTTTCATTCTCTTTCTCTGAATTTGTCTGTCTCAGTATAACAGACTCATCGAATGTGACATCTCGGCTTAAGATGATCTTCTTGGATTCACCACACCAAAGTCAAAATCCTTTAACTCCTTCCTTAAAGGCCAAGAAAACAACTTTCTTTGCTCTAGGATCTAGTTTGGATTCACTAACATGAAAATATGTGGGACATCCAAATATACGCAATGAATCATAATCAGTAGTAGGTTGTCCAGACCATACCTCTTTAGGAGTTTTCCCATCTAATGCAGTCACAGGAAGTCTGTTGACTATATGAGTTGCATATGACAAAGCCTCAGCCCAAAATGCCTTGCTTAATTTGGATTGAGATAGCATACATCAAACTTTCTCAACCAAAGTACGATTCATTCGTTCTACAACTCCATTTTGCTGTGGTGTACGAGGAACAAAAAAATGTCTGATTATCTCTTCATCTTGACAAACTTTAAAGAAGGGATATGATTTGTACTCGCCACTCGCCACCATTATCAAATCTGAGCCTCTTAATTTTTCTACCTATCTGAGTCTTGATCATTTTCTTCCATTTCAAAAAAAATATCCAGAACTTCATCTTTGTGACTCATAGTGTATATCCAGACATATCTAGAGAAATCATCAATAAAAGTCACAAACCAACGTTTACCTCCAAGTGAAGCATTCTTTAAAGGTCCTCAGACATCCGTGTGAATATAATCAAGAGATCCTTTAGTACGATGAATGGCAGTGCCGAACTTGACTCTTGTTTGTTTTCCCATTACACAATGCTCGTAGAAATCAAACTTTCCAATCTTGGCACTTTTCAAAAGACCTTGCTTCATTAAGCCTTGCAAAACATTTTCACCCACATGCCCTAAGCGCATGTGCCACAGGCGGGAAGAATCATTTGTCTTTTCTTCAGAACTACTTGAGACATCTGCTTTTCCTATAACTGTACTCTCATCTAGGAAATACAAGTTCACCTTCCGAGTACCCTTCATCGCTACAAATGCACCTTGTACAACTTTCAAGACTCCATTTTCCAATGTTACCTTGTAACCATCAGAATCTAGAACACCTAAAGAAATAAGGTTTTTCTTTAGGTCAAGAATATACCTTATATTTGTAAGTCATCTGATTGTACCATCGTGCATCTTTAGTCGTATTGTTCTAATCCCTTTTGTCTGACAGGCATTGCCGTTGCACATAAGCACAACTTTTCCATTGAGCTCCTCAAAACTCGAAAACCAATGTCTGTTTGGACACATATGATAAGAACATCCAGAATCAAGGATCCACTTATCTGAGTAGGTTTCTGATGATGAAACTGAAAAGGCTGATTCTTCACCCTCATCTTCATCGGCCTTCTGTGCAACATTTGCATTTGACTTGTCCTTGTTTGGACAATCTTTCTTCCAATGCCCTTTCTGGTGACAATAGGCACACTCGTCTTTCACAGGACGTCTTCTGGATTACTCTCCTCTGGACTTTGATCTAGATTGTCCCCTATTATTTGATCCACCAGATTTTTTTTTGTTAGTCCTACCTCTAGCTGCCGTCAATGCTTTTGATATTGAGCCTCAGTGATCATGTTGATCCTTCTTCCAGTACTCGTCATTTACCAAAGCATTTGAAACATCTACGAACTTAACCTCATCCTTTCCATATAACAAGGTTGTCGTTAAATGCTCATAGCTCTTAGGTAATGAATTCAGTAACAACAAAGCTTTATCTTCATCGATAATTTCAACATCTAAATTTTGCAGATCAATCAAAATTTTATTGAAATTATCTAAGTGCTCAATCATAGGGGTACATTTCTTGTACTGGAAATGGAAAAGTTTCTTCTTCAAGTAGAATCTGTTCTCAATACTTTTCGTCATGTACTTGTCCTCTAGTTTCTTCCAAAGAACTGCGGCTACATTCTCTTTCATGACAAAGTACTTCTAATCTTTTCCTAAGCACAGTCGAATTGTACCATAAGCTTGTCGGTTGACATAATTCCAATCTTCATTTGAATAATCTCCTAGCCTGGTCTCCAAGGCTATATTAGATCATTCTCGAAACAATAGATCTAATACTTCAAATTGTCACATGCCAAAGTTATTTGTGCTGTCGAATTTCTCCATATCAAGCTTTGCGTTGGACAACATAGTTCTTCGAGTAGAAAAACTTGGTTTGCTAAAAATTCTAAGGTCAGCTTGTTTACCTTCTTCGATCTCTCTTTTATCAGCCATAAGTACAAATGGATAACAAAAATTTTGCACTTACAACTTAAAATAGTGTTTTCCCAAATTTTATACCTTATTTGAAAAAACGGAGTCCGTGGTTGAATCCAAAATGGTCCAATTAGCTAGGAATAGGTTCGACTCAGCTGTAAACGGATGAAAACCGGACCAATTCGGTCCAAATATCACTAGTGACTGAGTTCACTCGGTCCAACTGAGTGAGTTGACTCAATACTGGTAGTAACACTCTGGCAGCTTTTGATGGCGATTCTGACTTCCGATTTGAGCGATTCTTTTATCGTTGTGTTCGTCTCGTCGAGAGCTTCGATTTGATATATAATACTGTTATATTTGGCTTTGATACCAATTTGTTATGTATGGAAACAATAAATTATGAAGCGATAAAAGGACATACCAAATTTACGTGGTTCGGTAATTCGACTAGGTCCACGGAAGACAGCATATATTATTGAACTGAGTAAAAAATATGTATCTATATTTTGTATATTTTACCACTCAGTTTAATAATATATGATATTTAATAATATATGATATTTAACGTGGATCTAGGTAAATTACCTGATTACGTAAATTTGATGTGTAATTTTATCGCGTAGTGACATAATAAGTTAAAATCTTAGCTTGACATTATTTCGTCGGCGATATATCAATATTCTATTTATTAGAAGGAAAAAAATAATGTATTTCTTCTAAGTAACAGGTGATGACTCACTTAGTCTGTGTCGGTGGTAGTTTTATATGTTAAGAAAATAATGAAAAAACATATTTATAACAGAATTTGAAATATTTTTGTTTCAACCCATCTGTTTTTATTATAATTTTTTTTATATTAAATGAAAAAAAACAATAAGTTAGAATTTGCTCATTTAATAATAAATTTTGATAAATTAAATCATATTTAATATTATTTTTATTATAAATTTTAGAATAATAAAAGAATTGTAGAAAAGACAGAAATTTTCTTTGACAAAAGTTTAAAGTGATAATTCTTTGTAAAAGAATTGGTTTGCATATGTCTCACGAGCAAATTCTTTTTGAGAGAAATGATTTATGTTTAGGAATGTAATATCATAAATTGTTTTAAATTTAAATTTAAATTAAAACTAATCAATAACGTGATTCTTGAATAATTTGATCCTATAAAATCAATCCAAATTTAACATTTTAGATTTAGTTGGATTGGAATTGGATTTTGAGTTTTAATATTTTATTTTTTATTTTTTTACAATTATTAAAGTTATTAAAAATATTTGTTTTTAATAATTAAATAATTATTATATTAAATTTTATTTTTTAATAATATATTAAAATTAGGAACTAAAAAGATATGATTTTTTTTCAAATAATAAATAAACAACATAATGTACTCAATTTTAATTTCAATTAAGATAAATAGTTTCTATTTAATTTTGTATCAATTTAAGTATAGATTGAATGTAATTTATATATGTTTGTATAATATCTTCTAATATAACTAATGAATCTTCCAAAAAAAAAAAGTTATTTATTGATATTGATGCTAAATATTCTTGTATTATTATTATTATTATTCATTAGAAATAATTATAAAAAAAACCTGTATATTACAACAAGAAAAACTCCAACAGAGTATATATATATATATATATAAGCGTAAATAACAAAGTTAATTTTTTTTTTATAAATTAAACATTACATTAATATTCAAAATGGAGAAAAAGTATATATATGCATGACTATCAGTTATTAAAAATTAAATAAAAAATGTGAAATAAAAAATTTAAATCAATTTCATTTACCTATAAATCAAGTACTCAATTAACCAATATTTACTCTAGATGATGACCGCATGGATATTGAGAAAAAGGTAAGTAGAAAAAAAGAATAATATGTGAAATTATGAATTAAATAAATAAAATAATAAATTGTATTATATCCATCTATATCAGTTACCTTGCTCAACTTGGCTCAAATATAGTAAATTCATCGGTATATTGTGCGAAATCTTCGGATTAATTGGGTTAAAAGTAGATAAGAATTATTAGAATTTGGAAAAGCGGAAATAAGTTAATGTAACGTGTGCAGAGAAAAAATTATTAATTTTTTTTTGTCTTTATAAAATAAAAATATATATAAACCAAATTCTTTTATATTATGTAATTTATATTTTTTATTTTTTTAATTAAAAATTATATAATTTAAATATAAATTATATTATTTTAATATATTTTTTATTTAAAATATTATTATTTTCTATCAAATAATTAAAACACGATTAAAATATGAATATTTGACAAAGATAAAAATCAAATTTAATACGAATTAATTCAAAAATAAATAAATAATAATAAAATTCAAAAAATAAATTATTTAAATATATATTTTAATTTGTAATAAAATATTAAAATAAAATAATGACTATTTTGTAATTTTTTCATATTAATTGTAACTTTATTATTACTAAATAATTGTATTTTAATCAAATTTAATCACTTGATATAAAAATAATAATATTTTAATAAAAAGTAATTAAAATAATATAATTTATATTTAATTAATAATTTTTACAAAATTAAAAAATAAATGATGTTGTTTTTAATTTTAAAAACTAAACAATACAAACAAAATAATAAATTTTAATAAAAAGTAATTAAAATAATATAATTTATATTTAATTAATAATTTTTACAAAATTAAAAAATAAATGATGTTATTTTTAATTTTAAAAACTAAACAATACAAACGAACTAATATTATTATATATTATTTTTGTTTATAATATAATATAAATATGTGTTTTAGATTTGTAAAAATGTTAACCTCAATAATTTATACAATTTATAATTGATGGATTATGTAATTATTAAATGTAAATAAACTTAATCATGATATATACATAACTTATAATTTAAATTAAGTTGGGATTAGGTTGTTTAAGTTGAATTGAATAATCTATTTTTGAAAACATATATACATATTACACTTCTTCGAAAGTTGGAGAGTTATTATGAGAGAAAGGTTAAAGTTTTCAAAATCTACCTTGCACTCAAAAAGGGGTTACTGTTGTCTGAAAAAAAAGACAAACTTGAGGGGGCTAAATATGTATTTATTCACATTCGGCCAACTCATATCATTCATATCCCTACAAATGTCTCACTCAATGTCCAAATATGCTTTATATATATATATATATATATATATATATATATATATATATATATGCTTAAGATGTAATAATAAAAGATACATTTTAAACATCATTCACCCCCTCCATTTTTTTTTGGACAGAATAGTTTAATAATTATATTGGGTGGTGGGGACTAAATATGTATTTATTCATATTCTATCAACTCATGTCATTCATGTCTCCATGTAATAATAAAAGATACATTTTAAACATGTTTAATAATTATATATATAATATTAACTATAAATAAAAAATTATTATTAATAAATCAATATTTTTTGTATTGTTTAAAATATACTTTTTAATTATTAATCGGAAAACAAAGTAAAAAATAATTGTAAGTGGATTTTACATGTAATAACAAAGTAAAAATATACCTAATGTAATTTTTATGATTAAAAAGTAAAATATAATAACAAAGTAAAAAATAATTTACTTATTTATTTATGATTAAAAAGTAAAAATATACCTAATGTAAAGAAATACTTAGAAATATAAAAGGTTGTTTAAATTTAAGTTAAGAAATTATCCTAAAAATTTATCCAAGTTTATTGATTTCTTTCATCACACAGGGTTCTTTCTCTCTCACACAGTTAATTTTTTTAAAAATATTTCTATTTTTTCTACATTTTGCAATTTTTTATATTTAATATTCCTTTCATTCTTCGCGAATGAACTAAATTAACTAATTAAGCTTGCAGGCATATTATCTATCAAGCTGTTCAAAAATCTGAGAGTATATTGATCGGACCCAATGGTAATTTTATAAACTTTTTCCCCTTTTTCAATGATCTTTGTCGTGTCTCTCTCCTACACTTGAAATTGAAGCATGTAAAAAAATAGTTGAAATAGTAAAAATAGTATGATAATATAAGTTCAAGATTTTATGGATCACACCAAAATTTTCATATTTTAACTCCATCTTAATCGTATTAAGAAGTTGTAATGTCTATATAATTTGTTGAACTTAGTTAATGGTTTAAGATTAAATGGTTGCCTAAATATTTAAGTAAAAAAAAAATTACTAAAAAAAAAAGAATGAGATAAGTTTAATTAGTAGAAGAAGTTTATCGAAGATGGAATGAGATCATAATTTATGCGATAGTAATCAAATGTGTGATTTTTTCATGATTTTTATTTTGTAAAACACTTACAAAATATATAGCGCTGAAATAATTTTTTAAAATACATTAAATAGAATTGTAATTTTTTTTTTCTAAACAGTAAATCAAATTAAATGATTCTTGTGCGAAAAAATATTTGATGAAATAATTACAACATAAAATTAATAAATAATAACTATTTTTTTTAATTTTAAAGGATTTCTTTAAAAAAAAAATAAGAAAAAATGTTTTCAAGCAAGTACTTATGAGTTCTCATTTTTTTTTCTTAAGAACTGTTCAAAATATTTCAAGATTATTTTTAAAGAACAAAAATAAAAAAAATATAATTATTTAATAATAAAAAAATCATTAATCTAAATCCTGGAATTTGCACCAAGTTATCTTCGGGATTTTTTTTTTTTTTTTTTTGCTTTCTTAGAAAATGAAAGAATGCAACAATGGACATTGGTGGCTTTGTCTCTGCTCGGTTTATGCATTGTGAATTTGTGATTGTGTTGGCGGTCAATTCGAAGCGACATTATTATTTGACCATAAATTTTTTTTATGTAGTTAGGTTATTTTTAATTTTTATTAATTTATAATTTAATAACTTAAATAAATTAATCAGACATATAATCGTGTGTAAATATAAGTACGAAAATAAAATAATAACACACGACATTTTTTAAGTGGAAACAATCTAGGCCACAACTATGGTCCAAGAGTAAAACCACCGATTCATCTAATTTTTTACTATGAAAATCAAATGTTCAAGTATAAATTCGGTCTTATGTTACCCTCCCTAAGATATTGCCCCAATGTACTTTACTTATGAGCTCCTGTTCTGTTTTCACAGTTTTCAATATTAGCGTGAACGGTTTCCAGACCAACGTTCCAATAAGCTTCCCGTCAATCAGGTACGTTCCCGAAGTAACTGTAAAATAGTTTACACAAAAACACAAGTGCCCGTGTGTGTTCTAGAACGTATTTAATAATGAATTATTCTAACTAGATGATTCAAAACATGTCATTTAAATTAAATCAATTAACAAATCATAGAGCAAAAAAATTAAGCACAAGTTCAATAAAAATAACTTCTGTAAAGATTAATAATGAAATCAAATAATTATGATATGACAAAAACAATTATTTGATCTAACAATTTAAGAACAAAAATAAAGAAGAAGTCATAAGAACATATTATCAAAATATTATAAAATAATTAGGCTTATTAATCAATCAAATATAACCATTAATATTGGATAGATTAACTAAATAAAAAAACCTAAAGAATTATGATCTTATATTTGAAAAACAAGAGAGAAAAATTATGAAGATTAAAATAATGCTCTTGTGTGGTTAATTGAAACAATGAGCAATGAGTTTTATTTATAGGAAAAATTAAAACTCTTAATCCTATGTAATTGATAAATCCTATGTAATTGATAAATATCTATTTTATTACAAATATGATTAGTAATTCTCATTAATTAAGATAACTCTCATTTAAAATAAATTTCTTTTAAAATAAATTTTATGTTATCTTTTATGATAAATATTTCAATTATAATTTAAAATATATCCTATATAATATCTTTTAATATAGATTTTATGCTAAAGATTTCAACTATAATTTAAAGTATATCTTATCTTTTAAAAATAGATTTTATACTATCTTTTATGATAAAGATTTCAAATATAATTTAAAGTATATATTATCTAATATCTTTCAGTATATCTTATTTTAGAATATATATATATATCTTATCTAATATCTTTTAACATATCTTATTTTAGAGTATATATTATTTAATATCTTTTAGCATATCTTATTCTATATTTTAATACTAAAAATAATTTTAGATTTATAAACATGTGCTATTAAATGCATAAATATAATTCTTTGTGTCGTAGTTATCAAAAATATACCTGAAGTACAATTATCTGGAACTCAAGCATTTGTTTGACTTTTTTTGATAGACTTGATAGTAGTCCTAAAAACAAATTTACAGATAAATATTTTGTCTACGAAAATACCCAACACTCATAGTCCTTACAGTTATGTTCGTTTTGGCCATGAACATATGTATGGTTTTGTGAGAGTCTATATAACTATGTGTGTGTATGCATTACTGATCCGTAGTAATCAACCTTACATAGATGATGACAAAACACTGAACAAAATAAAAACATACACTATATTTTACACACGAAAAACCAACACAAAGACACAAATACCACTAGACTTATAGTTATTAAATAAAGTTACAAATTAATTAACTACTTATTTTAAGAGTATTCCTTCAAATATTTCTACAAAACTTTAACATCAATTTTTTATATTGTTATAATAAAACTAAAATAAAAGGAAAATTGTATCTAAAGATTTTTATTTTTCAAAATAAATAATTTTAGATCAATATTAATTATTATTTGAGGATTAATACTACTATAAACTTATAAATTTAAATAGATAACCCTTGTTTATGTTATTTTTAATAATAATATGAATATTTTAAATCAATTATTAAAATTGAAGCATTAACATAAAATATAAAATAAAAATAAATATATAACCTAACAAATTTATTCATAAATTACATGTTAATTTAAATGATTTTTTTTAAAGTAAATAAATTTAATAATACAATTATATTATTTATACCATCCAAAAAATAGTTTATATTATAAAATAATAATATTTTATATCTCTATTAAATCATGAATAGTAATGAAAATTAAGTACAAAATATTTTCATATATATAACTATTTGTTGTGTAATTTGTTATTTGTTTTGACTCTTCTTAAAATGATTAAACCAACAATGTTTTCAACAAAGTTGATGTTTATTACACTTTTATGAAGAATGTTATTATATATTATTTCTTATAAAGTTTTCTTATAATTTGAGCTTGTTTTTTTATACTTATTTTTTAATTGATAATTTATTTTATAGGGACTAATATGCTTACTTTAAAATTAAGTAAATGTAGATAAAATATAATTTTAATTTTTAATTTTTATATAATTAAAATAAAAATTATATTAAAAATTAATACAATAAATACTCGTATGTATGTATATGCATTTAACTAATTTAATAATAAAAATGAATAATTTTGTTACCACGTGAATGAAAATAATAAAATAAATGATTTCTTCAATTGAGGTATTGTCAAATAATGTAGAAATTGTGATGGTTGCTTCAAACATTTAATAAATTTTATTGATTTTGAATAGTAAACCATTAGTATTACATGTTAAATATGCATTTTTATCCAATTTAAATAAAACTCAAAAAATTAATTAAATTCAGTTATAATAAGATTAAATAACATAATTTAATATCTACGTAAACTAATAAAGAAAATTAAAGAATTTAAACAATATAAACTATAATAAACATATAAAAAGATCAAAATATATGAAAAATAGATACATGAAATATTAAACACTATAAATAATAATGAATAGATATATAATTATATGTGATATAATAAAGAATATATAACTAAATTATATGATAAATAAAACAATATTTTTTAAGAAATGATACTTTAAATAAGATAATTGAACTAGTAAAATTTATAAAAAAAATGTAAAAAATGTGTAATATTGTTAGACTAAATGTAAAAAAATATATAAAAAATATTAATTAAATACTTAATATATGAGAAGATTGTTATAGAAATTTTTATAACGAAAAGTTTAGAGGGCACATGTTCTATTCCAAAGATATGGCTTCATCTGAGTAATAAATGGCTACTGGCTTCGGTAACGAAGAAAAAATATAACATATAATATGTTGATATATTAATATTTTTTGTTAATCTAATTATTATTTCTAAATTTTTTATTTTTTTTATTTTATAAAAATAAAGAATTAAGATGACCAACTTTACGTCCAAGATTCTGGGTAAGACATTTTTACACACACAATTACATATTCTCATATTAATATCCCAAATCACTCATATTTTTAACATATTCTTATGTACCATAATTTAATTTTTGGTTCACCATTTAGTACAATTGAACGTAATAATAACATTAAATTAGAAAAATCTTGCTTGTCACTCACAAATATAATCATTTATCACAAAATAAAATATTGTATCTTTTATCCTAATTTTTTATTTGTATCTCTACTGTAAAACTAAAAGAATTATCGTTTTAATTTTAATTTAGTTAATGTAATTAATTTAATATTTTTGTTAAATATAAAAATATGTTTAGGAAATATCTTTAAATTCTTATCATATTTATTCCTTGACCCAAAAAAATTCTTATCACATTTATTCGGTATTTTAAGTTCGCTCCTCCATGTTTTACGACGATATTACAGATAAATTAAACAAAACTTGATATATTTATTTATTATCTAAAAGCATGCAATTTCCATTCCAATAAAAAAGCCAGAATTCAGATACATAATCCAAAATCAAGTTCTCCACACATGTCATGAGAATTTAGATGATGTTGGCAACAGAATAACAGCGTTACAGATTCTTTGACAATAACACTTTACTATCATTTCCAATCGCTTAGCCTAAAATACAAACAACCAAAAGGCCTTTAGCAGCTAAGCATCATACTCCATCTTTACCATACTTAATAGCTCCAAGTGAATTAGATTCAACCACCAATCTTTTTTACTCAGCTTCCAAAACGACATGGATGACCTCATAGATGACTTTATTTAAGGGGATAATGACAAAAAAATTATTTTTCGAGAAAAATAAATTTGCATTCATTCATTGAAATTGTATTACATAAGAGAATCCAATTATAAGACACAAATAAATAAAAGTTAACAAATACATTAATGCACAAGCATAATTCTCCATTTTTATGGGATAACAATGATGAGTGTTCAAAAAGTACTAAAATTACCATAATTTTATGCACATTAATTGATTAAATATATATATATTTATGTGATTTTATCATATATTTGTATAAATTTGTCTTTTTCGGAATCATGGGTATTTTTATTTATTTTTCAGGTATTTTTGCTTAAAAATGTAACTTAAAGACTTAAAGAGGAATGCTAGAGGCAATACATCACAAATATATTAATAAATAAATGAGGAAATGTCAACAAATATGAAAAAATTGGACAAAATGGGTCAAAAAGGAGGAAATCGCGCCGCCGCGCTGCCCAGCCGCCCAGTCTCGCGCGCGCCAGCTCTTCCTTCCGCACGCGCCTGTGGGCACCACTGGTACCTTCCGTGCGTGCCTGTGGGCGCCACTGGTGCCTTCCGCGTGCGCCTGTGGGCGCCACTGGTGCCTTCCGTGCGTGCCTGTGAGCGCCACTGGTGCCTTTCGCCGCCACCGCCATTATCTCGCCCATTTTTACGCGTTGTGATCGCCACGTCAGTCTTGACGTCACCAATGACATCATTAATTTCACTACTATGCCTTTCCACCATTTTTTCACCCACTTTTTCTCTCCATCCTCACCTATAAATAGCCCCCTTCTCTTCACTTCATACCACACCTCAAAACACATTCTCTTCTCTCTTTCTTTCTCTTATTTCTTAGTTTTTATGTTTTTTTCTTAGTTTTTAGCTTTTCTTAGTTAGTTTTTCTTAGTTTTAGAGTTCTTCTCTTTTTGAGAAGAACTAGTTATGTTTTTGTAATTTATTTGCTTTTTGATTCAATAAATAGGAGTGCAAATTTCGCTTGCCGGTTTTTCAGTAACGGGAATAGCATCGAAGTACTGTAAGGATTTTATTTTCTTTGCAGTTATTTTTTATGCTTTATTCTTACATGTTATTTTTAATTTGTTTGTGATTAAATTTAGCTTTGTTTGTAAACTTGATATAATAATAACATTGTTATGCTTGCGAAATATTAAATAGGTAAAAATCTCTAAAATGAATTGATTTTATTTTTATTCAAGATTTTATATTAAGAATGTTAGAGAGAAATATATTATTTTTCATTACAAACTTAAATCTGAAAATTAGATTTTAAGGTTTAATTATCCGGTCTGATTTAGAGTAGTGCTATTTTATTTGTTAGTACAATTGCTGGGTAGTTAGAGTGAAGCTCTATTTCAAAAGTTTTTATAAGAATTATTATCTGAAAATGTATTGACAACATGTTTTCAGTAGTGGTTTTAAAACTTGAAAGTTAGTACTCGGATAATTAAATTTTTAGGTTTAATTTGGACACCTTGAATAAAGTTTAAACTGTCTAACCCCACCAAAGGTGGCATTTAAATGGTTCATTTTCAATATCTTAGAAAAAAAGGAATTAATTTAATTAACCAAATTAGTTATCAACCCACCCATAGGTGTTAATTGATTTGTTTAGTTAACAAAGAATATCTAACCCCACCAAAGGTAGTATTCATACAAAAAAGGAGAATCAATAAATATCAATTCATATCTTTAATAACTTAAATAATATGAGCAAGTATAATTAACTTAGTTAGTATATCCATAAATACTCCACTATTAAAAATGATAAAATTTGTATAAATGTTTATTGAATCTATGTTTATTTTTATGTCAGTAGATTAAAAATACAAAACCCAAAATATCGTGACAGGATGTTTAGGATTTAATTTCGTTTTTAAAAGGTTGAATAATAAATTAAAAACCACATACATTCATTCCTTAGATCGACCTTGGGAGTATACTTATCATTTTCTACGATATGATTCGTGCACTTGCGAGAGTTTTATAAATATAAAACCAAAGTATTGGCAAGAATCGGCGATGTCGGTTTTCGCTCATCAAGTTTTTGGCGCAGTTGCTGGAGAAGGAATAGTGTTTTTAAATTATTTATCAAAATTTTAAAAAAAATTTGTGCTATAAACTTATCAAGTTCTCCACACATGTCATGAGAATTTAAAGCTATTTTAGATGATGTTGGCAACAGAATAACAGCGTTACAGATTCTTTGACAATAACACTTTACTATCATTTCCAATCGCTTAGCCTAAAATACAAACAACCAAAAGGCCTTTAGCAGCTAAGCATTATACTCCATCTTTACCATAGTTAATAGCTCCAAGTGAATTATTCAACCACCAATCTTTTGTACTCAGCTTCCAAAGGGACATGGATGACCTCATAGATGACTTTATTTAAGGGGATAATGACAAAAAAATTATTTTTTGAGAAAAATAAATTTGCATTCATTCATTGAAATTATATTACATAAGAGAATCCAATTACAAGACACAAATAAATAAAAGTTGACAAATACATTAATGCACAAGCATAATTCTCCATTTTTATGGTGATAACACCGGTAATAATCTTCTCTTTTATGGACTTTCATTTGTGCGTCTGGATGACTCCTAATTATGCTTTTATGTTTTAAATCAATATATTTCAGTATATGTCTTCAATCTCCAAGATAGTAATAACTCCAATAAAAAAATAATAACCAATTTAGATCTAAGTCTAGTTGAAAAAAAATGCCAAAAACTAATAAAAAAGATGACAAAAATTGCATTATTACAAGAAACATGTCATAATCGTGTGCATTGGGTTAGTAGTCAAGTTATGTTGGTCATAAGTAGTAAAAAGCTTCATTTGTTGGTAATTTGGTTATTATCAAATAGATATATCGAAAGCTTCATTTGTAGGTAAACTGATTATTATCAAATAGCTAGAGATATCTTTAGAGAATAAAAAAAAAAACTATATTCACATGCCAATATGTTACTTATGTTTTACTTAGGATGCGTTTTGGTTTATATAATGTAGTTACTACCTTCTAATGTTGTATGCTTAGTATTTTTTTAATATGGTTAAAAAATGCATGAAAATTTTTATTGATGATTTTATTGTTTTTGGTGATTCCTTTGACTCATGTCTACTTAATTTAGAAGTTGTGTTAAGTAATTGTGAAGAAAAAGAGATTTATTTTGAATTGAAAAGATGTTATTTCATGATGCTTTCTATAACTGTTTTGGGTCACATTATATCTAAAAAGAAAATAGAAGTAAATAAAGTTAAAGTTGAATTAATATCTAAATTACCTATGCCAAAATAGTAAGAGATGTTTGCTCTTTTCTTGGACATACTGGTCTTTATAGGAGATTTATATATAATTTCTCTACAATATCCCGTCTATTGTGTAACCTCCTAGTAAAAAATGATAAGTTCAACTGAACTCAAGTGTATGAGGAAGCTTCCCAAACACTTGTTACCAAACTCACTTTTACTCTTATCTTACCTTACCTTTTGAAATTATGTGAGATGTAAGCAATTATGCGTGGTAGCTATCCTTGGATAATGAAGGGAAGCAAAGCTTTTTGTTATTTAGTATGTTAGTAGAACTTTGAATAATGTTCAAATAAATTATTCTACAATAGAAATAGAATTATCAGTTGTTATCTTTGCTAGATAAATTTTGTACTTACTTGATTGGTTCACCTATTGTGATGTTTATTGACCATGTGGCTCTTTTAAGAAGGATATTAAAGCCCGCTTCATTATGTGGATTCTTCTTTCGTAGAAATTTGATCTAATTATCAAAAATAAGAAGAGTGTTGAAAATGTTATGGCATATCATTTGTCTCATCTAGAATTTAATGATTCTAAGGATAATCCACCCATTTGAGATGACTTCCCAAATGAACACTTGTTTATCATTAGCCAAGTACCTTGGTATGCATATATTGTTAATTACTTGGTTTCCCGTGAAGTTCCATCAAACTATAAACAAACAAAAGTTCTTGATTGAGGTAAGAAATTTTTATTGGAATGATCCATATTTATTTAAGCATCGTTTAGACCAAATTATGATACATTGTATTTCGAAAGGTAAAATTTATAATGTCTTGAATTTTTATCATTCTAAAGCATGTGGTGGTCATTTTTTTTATGAAAGAATTGTTGTTAAAATTTTATATTGTGGCCTCTATTGGCCCACTTTGTTCAAAGATATTAACTCATTTTTTCATTCTTGTGAAAGATGCCAAAAATTGGGTGTATTGATCCAACATCATATGATATCCTGTAACCCTATACTTGTTATTTAGATATTTAATTGTTAAAGCATTGATTTTATAAGACCTTTTTCCTTTTCTTTTGGTTATCTTTATATTCTTCTAGTTGTTGATTATGTATTTAGATGGATGGAGATTGTGGCGTGTTGTATTAATGATAATACGCATGTGGTAAAACTCCTTAAAGAAAATGTGTTATCTAGGTACAGTACTCCAAGTTTTATCATAAGTGATTAGGGGACCTATTTTTGTAACCGTTCTTTTGAGGCTTTGATCCATAGCTATGGTGTTCTACACAAGATTTCTACTGCATACCATTTATAAACCAATGGATAGGCTGAGTTAGCTAATAGGGAGGTGAAGAAAAATCTAGAGAAGGCTTTTAATCCAAACCATAAATATTGATCCTTAAGACTTTCTAATGCCCTTCGGGCATATTGCACTACTTACAAAACCACCCTTGGAAAGTATTCTTATAAGCTCATCTATGAAAAATCATGTCATTTACCGATTAAGTTGGAACATAAGGTTTATTAGGATGTTAAAACCCTTAACTTTTTGAATGTTACAGGAGTTGAGAGAAAGTTGAAATTATTAGAGATAGAAGAAATTGAGGAATGATGCATATGATAACTCCAGAACTTACAAGGCTAAATTGAATATAGCTCATAAAAAGTAGATCCTAAGGAAGAACTTTGAGCCAACTCAATAGATTCATCTTTATGATTTTTGATTGCATCTTCACCTTGGAAAATTGGGATCAAGATAGACTGGTCCATTAGTGGTGAAACAAGTTTTCCTATCGGTGTTATTAAGATTCATGATTCAATAAATGGGATAATTTTAAAAGTTACTGGACAACGGTTGAAAAATTACGTGGAGAGGGAAGATCATTCTATGTATTTTGAGGAGATTCATCTTGTGACTCAAATATACCAATATTGATTAGGTTTTATTTTTTCAATACATGAGTTTTATTTTTCTATTATTTTATTTATTTTTAGTTTTTTTGTTATTTCTTATGTTTCTTATCTCTAATTGACACACTTAGATGCAGTTTTCATGTATAAATTCATCGTTCATGTGTCCTATATGCTTTGCTCTTTTATTTCATCTTTATTTTTGATACATCGAGGAAATTATCAAATTTAGGGTTGAGTGGTATCACTTCATGTAAAAAATTTATGCACATTTTTTATAGACAATAATACTTATTATTCAAATTAAAAGAATGTTATAAAAAACAATTAAATCTTAGAATTGTTTTTGAAAATAAGTTTGCATTATATGTTTGAAATCTTCAAATAAAAATTCTTGCACCATTGTTTAGGTATTGACTTCAAATTATTTGGTTTGAGTCACTTATTCCATTTTGATTACTATATAATCTTCAAAAATATTTTATATGTATATATAGTTTTGTGATAAGATAGATACTTAATGTATATAGCCCATACTATAATAATTATGCTCGATCTTTTCTTTGTATTATTTTTTGCATTAAAAAAAGAGAGAAAAAATCAAAAGAAAAGAAAAGATAAAAGAAGATGTTATTCAATTTATATTC
Organism: Hippophae rhamnoides; assembly: GCA_033030585.1. Taxonomy (NCBI): domain Eukaryota; kingdom Viridiplantae; phylum Streptophyta; class Magnoliopsida; order Rosales; family Elaeagnaceae; genus Hippophae; species Hippophae rhamnoides. The sequence goes on along the minus strand of CM065437.1, from coordinate 22,217,508 downwards.
CTTGGAAGATAAAAAAATTTCATTGATACTTAATTTGTAGGAAGTATTTTTTTTCATCAAGCTCTATTTATTTTGTGTTATCATATAAACTAATTGAAATTCTAAAAGTTTATGATAAGAATTGTTAAATTTAAGTAGTCTACTTTGATATCTTTAGATCATTGTTTGTTTATTTTTTTATTTTAAATATATATATATATATCATTAATGATTCAATATTTTCCAACTTTATGAGTGAAATCTATAGTAATTAAAAATAATTTATCCCCAGGAATAAAGTTGAAGCTTTTATATGAACATATTCTCAATAATATTAAAATAGTTATCTTTAGTCTGAAAAATTTAACCACGATCTTTTAAAAAATCAAAATCGTAGGGTTTTGGTAACGGTCTAATAAAATCTGTGACCATAATATATACATATAACATTTGTTTTTATCAGTAACCGTGATCATAAACTAAATTATAAAAATTACTTAAATATATATAAATAAACTTATATAATCACAATTATTAAATGATCGCAATCTAATTAAAGTGATAGAATCTCATCCTTTTTAAAAACAGAAATCAAATAATATATTGTATGTTTTATATTTTAAAAAAAATTATTTTATAATTTTTTTCATTTTTTTCTCAATTAATTTCATTATTTTCTCTCATTCCTACCGCACCAAATTTCCCTTTCAATTTTTTTATTTTTCCCCCCATTTTTTTTAATTTTTCCTCTTCCTTTTTTCTGCTTTCTAACCCAAATCTTTTTTTTCTTTTTTCCCAACTATTTTTTACTCACGTATTTTTTCTTCTTTTCCTTCTCTATCTCTCTCTTTCCTGTTGCGACCACTGCAGCTCCACAGTACCCAACTCCACCTTACCCATCTCGATTTCTTCTCAATTAGCTCCATCCCTCTTTGTTTATCCATTTTTTTAGAGTGACGAACTCTCAAACTTCGAGCTAATCTCTAGCTATCGAAATAACCTCTGTGGTTCTATTTGTCTCAAGAACGAAGCTCGCTGGAATATTAGTGACTATCACTGTTATTGCTAATGCCTTCTCTTTCTCACGATATCGGAAGAAGAATCTACAAGTTTAGGGTTTGGTAATTGACTGTAAAAATCTATTTAAATTCTACTTTGATTAATCCTTTTTGCATTTCTTATTCTTTTAATGCAAGTTATTGTTGCTCTACCAATTCGTTAAATTTTAGAGTTGTTCGTTACTTGATTTCTTATTTAATTTGTAGGATATTCCTTCTATTTTCTTGTTCAGTTTCAGTTTTTACATTACAAGTTTTGTGCTTTTTGATATTTTCTGTTTTCTTATTTAATTTATAGGACAAGTGTTAGATCTTTAGAGTATTTATCGAGTTGAGTTTGTGTAGATTGTTAACTTAGCTCTTATTACACTTATAATGTCACATGTGATGGGTACATCATAGAAGTGGTGAAGTAAAGATTAGATGAAAATTTGTGCAATTCTTTCGTATTTGAATGAGATACTTAAACGCAACTATACTTGATTCATTCAATCTGAAATATAAATGCACCTGGTTTGGTTTTGCTTTACTTTTGTAATATACAAAATCTAGCAAACCATCTTTTTCATAAGCTTTTATGCTTTAGATTTCTTGAAAGATTTAATCATCCCGAAGGAAACCAAATTCAACATCGACTAGGATATGATTCAAAACTGCAACTTGCTTCACATATTTGATATAATTAGCTGTATGAGAATCGTGAATTTCATGCTCCGGTCTTTTTCCACCCTTTGATTTCCCTTTTCTCTAATTTGGTTTTTCAATATTCATTAGTTCTCTATAGATACTATAAAAATACTCATGATTAAATATACATACATGATTTTCAATGGCTGTTTCTGAATTTGGAATATGGTGGCTTTTGCTTATGTGATAATGTATTCGACATGGTCCTTGTCAAACAAATGGGTTCCCTTTCTAAGCTGCTGGTGTTCTGAACCACTACTTTGGATTCATTTCTTTTTGCTGTTCTTTGCTAGTAGCCATAGTTTTAAGTTAAGTATGTGCAATTGGGTTCTGAACCACCACTTTTATTTTATTGATGCTTCCAGGTATTACCTGTAGGAGTTATTCCATTATGGGTGATTTTAGTATTCAGATTAGCAGCACCAAACTAAGATAAATCAGAAGCAAGTGTCTAGTGTTTCTGAAACACACAAGAGGATAGAAGCACCAGGATGATGTGTATCTCATTGTGCTACTTTATATGATTTAATCACTTATATTGAAGCAAGCAAGTCTTGTTTGAATTGGCAAATGACCCAAAACTTGTATATCATTGTGGACTGACGCCAAGAAAGCTACCAGTGTGTGTCTCTTTGACCCTCTTCTTCACTTGCAACCATAGATTGAATGATTTTACCTAATATATTTCTTATATCTTTTTTCAGGAATTAGTGGAAAATAACCCCCTTATTGCAGTTGAAGTTCTGACTAAGTTGATAAACGCACCTGAAATTGCAGAGTATGTATTTGATGTTGTGACTTATCTTCCCCCCTCTCTCCCCCCCTTTTTGCTCTAAATAGTGGCATGTCAGTTATTTTCCCACCTCTTTTACAATTTCTTATAAGCAGATACTTTACTGTGCTTGTTGATATAGACATGAGTCTTCATTCAATGGAAGTAGCGAACAGGCTTACAACAGCTGTTGAGCTTCCCCCTGAGTTCATAAGAATGTATATAACGAATTGTATATCATCTTGCGATAACATCAAGGTACTCTCCTATTTATTATATTGTGTCATATACACTTGAGTGGGAGCCAACATTTTAGTCTAACTTCTGTGGTGAAAAAGAAGTTATAGAGTACTTTGCTCCTTGTCTTAAACCCTTCCCCTCTCCCCCCTTTACACACACACACATATATCTTATTCCCTTTGTTTTGTGTCTGCATTCTGAAACTTCAGTGGGAATTTTGGAGTGTGTTTTCATTCTGACTTATTATCGCAATCCATTTCCAGGACAAATACATGCAGAATAGACTTGTACGTCTTGTGCGTGTTTTCTTGCAAAGCCTTATACGGAATAACATTATAAATGGTGAGTTTCTATCTCTTTTCATTACCTATTGCCTGCTATGGTTGTTGGATCTTACATTTGTTGGATGTAATATAATATGTTTGCATCTGCTTCACATTTACTTTGTTCAATGATAATCTTCGTAGTTAAGGATCTTTTCATCGATGTCCAGGCTTTCTGCATTAAATTTTCATGGATTAGGGAAGCAGCAGCATTATTTAGGCTTCTAAAATGTTTTGGAACACTTTAATTAACTAGCTTTTAAAGTTTTATTATGTTTTAGTACGTAAACTCTCAAATATAATTACATTCTTAATTTTAATATAATATAACTTTTAATATTAAAACTGATAAATTTATTGTAATTTATATTGAAAAATTGCATTAATTTAGATGTATATGGTCACGGTTTAAGTGTAGCCGAGACAATAAACATACTCTTTTTGTCTCTCTTCTTAACTCTAAAAATTGATCAAAATTATGCTAATGATGATTCGTTAGAGCTTATGGGGTGATTAGGGGGTTAAATATAGCTCAGGTGTAATCTGGACTGTCGAATCAGCTTTAAATCAAAAGCTAAGATCAAAATAAGCAGAAAACACTAGCCAATTAGAATCAGACACGTTGCATGCAGGATTCAGTGGGAAAATCAAAGAGCGACGCATGGTTGGGGAGATCAATTTGAGTCAACGATTTTTGAGTCAGTGCCAGTTGGTGCAATGTGATTCATGGAAATGGATGGCGTGGCACGCTAGTGGAACAGTTGTAAGCATCAGGTCACGATGCGTAGCAAGCGCATTGACCAAGCAGATGAAGTCGAGATGAACACCGTATTCACATGTGGCGAGGCGTTGTGTCACTCCTCACAAGTGGTAACCTACGATTGGTTGCCTCTGTTGGCATGATGTCTGCGTTGGCTTGCCTAGTCAACTACTCTGCTTGCGTGGCATTACATGTCAGCTTTTGATTGGTCTTACTTTAAAAATTTATAAAAGAATCCAAAAAAATTTTAGAAATTATATTTTCACCCCTTTTCATTAAAAAAATTATATTTTAATATTTTTAATCCTAAAAATATTATTTATTGAATAAATCAAGGATATATTAAGTAAAAAAATGCATTAATTACTCTATTTTCATAGAGTTATCACATCCTAAAACTTAACTCTTTACTTGTCCTTAAGTAAAGCCAAGTCTAACTAAATAAAATAACATGTGTAGTTTATTCATAAATATATTTACCTATTAATATATGCATATTTTGCTAAAACTACTCCCTTAAAAGTCATACAATTATATGACAAGGAGGTTCACATATTTATCAATCAATGTTCTATCAATACAAGGATATGCAATGTTTTTCATAAATTGATTTATGTGTGTGATGCACATGATATCATCTAATGCACTCATGAAATCAACCTATATGATCATGCTATTCAATTTAATCTTAGAACAAGTTTCATAAATCTATGTTTTATATCACTCTCCACTAATATAAATTTGCATTTAGGTAAAGATCAATAAAGACTTTACATGATTGTAATGTAAGGCTTAGGTGGAGGGTCGATAAATGAAGACATTTAGGTTCTTTCTATACCTTAGTTTTTTTATTCATCCTGCACCTTTTAACTATAATTGAGCTTTTACTTGATATTTTAGTGCACTATTTCTTATCATTCTTTTCATATTCTTCTATTCCATATCCTTTTCTCTTTTTGTAATTTCACAATACGCACAAACTTATTTTCAATTCTATTTTCTTTCTTTAGAAGGATAATTGTGTTGTGAGTTTGCTTCTTTTTATTTTTTTTTCTTTTTTTTAGGATGCATTACATTTCACCTTACTCTATAGCATAACATATGATTTTTTTTCTTTTCATACAAGATAAAGGTGCAAGGATAAAAGTAATACTTATTGGTTAGACATAAATGTAGCTTAAAGATATGAAAGGTTCTTTGTCAGGCTCAAATGGCTGACTAAAGATATAATAATGGTTAGCTTGAAAGGCTTGATTGATCTAAGTAAGGCCTAAGTTATTTCTCTTGCTAAATACTATTTATGATTTCACTTCAAGGGATGATCAAATAGATTCTAAAACCTGGTATATCTTATTAACTCACATAACTCACTACAAATTTTCTTTCAATAAAGATACCAAAATCAATCATAAACATGTGCATAAAAATTTGAATTTATCCAATCAAAACTAGCAAGCATACATGCATTTAGTTTCCATATATTTATTAATTTTTACCCAAATCATGATTAAAAAAATCCTAAAAATTAAAACAAAATCTAAAAATTAAAAATGCATACTAAATATTAAAGTAAAGAATGAAGTTCCCTCCTTCAAACTTAAATTGCACATTGTCCCCAATATGCACATATAAATATGAAAAAGTAAAAGGAAAGAAAATTCTCTTAGTCTTGTCACACCACATTTGTCGTGGAAATACTCAATCTTGTTGTGCCATTGCTCTCCACATTTATTCACCTACAAAACAAAAATATGAAAATATAAGTAAAATAATGTTGGGTTGCCTTCAAATCGATGTCACATTTAATGTTCTTGACTAGACAATCATATCAAGTCCTAAGGTACATCCATTTATGTCCATTTACTTTTGAGTTTGCCTGGAAACAATTTGAGTCTTAGTTTGTTCAATAATACTTTATGTTTTGGTTTACAAACAAGGTGCTCAATTCTCTTCTTATGCCATATTTTTGTTTTCTTTTTGAACTATTTGACATTCTTATATGCACTCCACCATAACTTATCCAATTTTTGTATTTTCAAAATATTTTTCACCTCTCTATTGGACTATTTCGCTTGCCTATTGGATTGTGGATGTGATGGTAAAAGTGTGAGGTCTAAACTTGGTGGCTCTTCAATTAATGGTTCGAGATTAGATCCTATCTCAAAACTCTCCACAAATGCATTTGATACTCATATGAGAGGCGTGTCCTCTAAAAAGTTCACAAAGTCCACATTATTAGCATTTGATTCCATACTTTCAAAGTTAAAATATGTTGAATTGTTTTCTAGTGATTTTATATCGTTGCTTACAACATCATGTGTTAAAGTCATAAGTAAGGGCGGTTAAACAAGTCTTGTTAAACTATTGGCATGAATTTGTGCGCCTATATGAGTGTCATGGTATTCATTAGTACATGTGTTCACATAATTAACAAGCATATGCTCTAAAACATCAATAAGAAACATGTCATAAAGCACATCAGTGGTTAGATTATGAGTAGCATCTATTCGAAAGCAATCACTACCATTGTCAGCATCAGAAAACTTAATTACTTTAAACACATTAAATGTCACTTGTTCATCTTGCACTCTTATTGTAAGCTCACTTTTTTGTACATCAATGAGCGTTTTTCCAGTTGCTAAGAAAGGATGACCAAGTATGATAGGAATGTCACGGTTCTTCGTCATGTCTAGCACAATGAAGTATGCCAAAAAGATGAATTTGTTTACATTTACTAGCACACACTACTACAAATTTATCATGTCACCCGATGCTACTACAATGAAGTATGCCAAAAAGATGAATTTGTCTACATTTACTAGCACACACGTGGATAATGTCAGTTCACCATGTCACCCGACGCTATGTCCTATGTGTAGCATCGGTTCAACACGTTAACCGATGCTATGTCCACTATGGATAGCATCGGTTGACATGTAGAGCCGATGCTACACACGTGGATATTTCCTTTTGTTTTCTTTCTTTCCGAAACAGAAATTATTCCAAGCACTGCATAACTCTCAAAAATCCAAAACATCCTCCACTTATCCTCCACTCTTTCTCATTTTTAGGCCACCTATGACCACCAATTCCAGCGTCGATTAGTGGGTTTTCTTCCTCTTTAACTTATCTTTTAGATTTCCTATTTTTTTTTAACAAAATACTCAAATTTTTTATACCCATTTCTCACTTACAAAACACTATTTTTTTCTTCATTTCCTTCATTTTGTCACTTTATTTACTCTTGTAAGTATTTCTATTAATCCTACGCATCCTACGCACTTATTATTTATATTTTTCTGTAATTATGTGTTATTATTTATGTGTATAAATTTTTGTATTATATATGTAGGTTTTGTGTTATAACACTAGGAGAAGAATATGATGATCTTGAATAACATATGACAATACCATACTAATTTTTGTACTATTAATTAATATTTTATTTTTCAATCATTTGTATAATTTAAACTATTTGTTAAACATATTTTGGTTTTTTTATGCTATTATGTAGTGATCGAATACATGTTTTAATTTGAGTATAATAGAAAATGAATAAATTTTGTAAAAAAAAAAATTAAAAATTTAAAGTCGGTTTAATGCGTGAACCGACTTTAAATGTAAATTTGGTTAACGCGTTGAATAGAATTTAAGTTTTAAGTCATTTCATTTGAAGTCAGTTTTTAACCAATTTTAATAGTCCGTTTTGTAGTAGTGACATTCTACCACACCCTGAGGTTTCTTAATTGATTAATTTGCTATTTTTAATGTTATTGAAGTGGGTTTGCCTTTACCAATCCCCAATCTCTTGAAAATCGAAAATGGCATTAGGTTAATGTTGAAACCCAAGTCACACAATGTTTTCTCAAAGTGGACATCCCCAACAGTGCAAGGGATGTCAAAACTACCTAAATCGTTTAGTTTTTTGGATAGTTTTCTATCAAGAATGGCACTATAACCTTCAATTAAGTTTATTATTGTATTATCTCTAAGCCTCATTTTCTTAGACAGTATGTCCTTTAGAAATTTGACATATGAAGTCATCTATTCAAGTGCATATGCAAATGATATATTTATATATAGTTTCTTAAAGACATCCAAAATTTTTAAAAAATGCGTATGTGACTATTTTTTGTAGTCTTTGTAGGAAATGAATAGTGAGATTTTATAGGTTGCTCTTTTTGGCTAAATTATTTATTTTTCAGTGCTATCTTTATCCATTAGTTTCTTCTCATCCTTGTTAATTTCTAGTTTCTTTTCATCCTTTTAGTCTTATTTTCCTACTCTAAAGTTTTACCACTTCTCAAGGCTAATGATTTACAATAGTCATTACCTTCTCTTCTTTGGTTTACAATTGTGTCACTTAAAAGGTTATCTTGAGGCCTTTGGCTTATAACCTGAGCAAGTTGTTCCATTTGAGTCTCTAAATTTCAAATTGAAGCCTTTAGAGTGGACACTTTGGTATTTACTAATTGGATGAAGTCTTTCATCATCCTCATTAAGGCATTTATATTGTCCTCAATAGGTGGCTTTTTTTCTTGGGCTTGTAATTGTTGTCGTTGTTGGAAACTAGGTGGTAGAAATGATTGATGGTTGAATTGATTACCACTTTTATTGTTGTTATTACTCCAAGAGAAATTTGGATGTTGTTTCCATCTTAGGTTATATGTGTTCGAGTATGAAATATTATTTTGGTTCACATTACCCATATAGAATACTGATTCAGGATTATTTGGACAATTATCAAACAAATAGGCTCTACCATAAAACATACATGACACTCATGAATCTTGGACTTGGTTTATACTCATTGGCAAGTTTTGAGCCTTCAAAAGATTTACCAAAGGTGACACTCATGAATCTTAGACCTGGTTTATACTCTTTGGCTATTAATAATTATTGCTAGCCATTTTCTCAAGTAAATCATAAGCTTGATTGTAAAATTTGGCTAGCAAAGCCCTATTAGTGGATGCATCAATAATGGTTTTTATTTGAGCATTAAGACCATCATAAAAATCTCCATTTGAATCGAAGAAGGAATACCATGATGATGACACTTCCCTACAAATTCCTTGAATCTTTCCCATGCTTCGTATAAAGATTCTCCTTCATATTGTTAGTAGGAGGTAATGTCAATCCTAAGCTTGGCATTCTTTGTTAGAGAGAAGTATTTCATCAAGAATTTCTCTACCAGATCATTTTAAGTTGTAATGGAATTAGGTGGCAAAGAGTTTAGCCATGCTTGAGCACATTCTCATAAAGAGTAAGAGAATAATATAAGCCTAAATGCTTTTTTGATCACACAATTAAATTTGAATGATTCTACAACTTTAATAAACAATTTGAGATACAGATGAGGATCCTCTATTGGTAATTTACTAAATTGTCCAACTATTTGTAGCATTTAAAACATCAGTGGCTTTAGTTTAAACTAATTTGCTTGAATATTTGGCCTTATAGTACTTGGATTCAACCCTTCCAACGTAGGTATTACGTATTCATTCATAACTCTACCCCTATCATCCATCAAAAGTATCTTATTGTTCAAATTTAACTCATTATTGTTTATTTATAATGGATTAGCCATTTTTTTTCACTTGTGTAATAACTTGTTTTCTTATTGATCTTAAAGTATGCTTAAGTTCGAGATATAAAGGCAAGATTTCTCCCTCACGAACTCTACTTCTGTAATAGACTCAACTATATTTCTAAATTACTAAAATAGATGTCTAAATAAAAATAAAATAACTAACTAATAAAATAAATAAAGAAAATAAATCAAATAAATTAACTAAAATAAATAAATAAGTCAGAAAAAATAAGTACATTAAAATTAAAATCAAAGTAAAGAAAAGAAAAAAAATTAATAAAAATAACTAAAATAATAATAAAAAAATAATTTATAATATTTATAATCTCCAACAATGGCTATCATCCATCAAAAGTATCTTATTGTTCAAATTTAGCTCATTATTGTTTATTTATAATGGATTAGCCATTTTTTTCACTTGTGTAATAACTTGTTTTTTTATTGATCTTAAAGTATGCTTAAGTTCGAGATATAAAGGCAAGATTTCTCCCTCACGAACTCTACTTCTGTAATAGACTCAACTATATTTCTAAATTACTAAAATAGATGTCTAAATAAAAATAAAATAACTAACTAATAAAATAAATAAAGAAAATAAATCAAATAAATTAACTAAAATAAACAAATAAATAAATAAATAAGTTAGAAAAAAATAAGTACATTAAAATTAAAATCAAAGTAAAGAAAAGAAAAAAATTTAATAAAAATAACTAAAATAATAAAAAAAATTAATTTATAATATTTATAATCTCCACCAATGGCACAAAAAATTTGATCGCCACATGAATTATGTGCAATAAATATGAAAGTATACATATCGTAACAAGTAATATAATGATAAGAAAATATTGTTCCCACAAAGATTATTTTATTATAAACTAATTTTTATAACTAAAAATAAATAAAAATTAAAATAAATAAAAGTAAATAACAATAATTAATTAAATCAAATTTGGTAACTAAGATGTATGAGAAAATATCTAGGAATATTTAATTTCCCATTTTTCTAAATATGTGAATCACTAAAGTCCCTTCAATATAATTATCTATTAATTATATGATCAATTGAATCTAACTTAATATGTGTTCCTCTATCAAGTAAATTACACACCATATAATAATTAATTTAATCACACTCTTATGTCAATTAAATTGCATACTACTTATTAAGTTCACCAATTATGGATCACATATATGAGAATCATAAATCTCTGTTTAAAAACTATGCATGCTATTTAATCAAGACAAACAATTTAATAATTCTCTCAAATCTATTTAATTGTCTTTATAGATAAATTGTTGACCAAACAATTAATAGCATAAAAATTAGATTAAATAATATGATTAAATTAAAATCATAATTGTGGTAAAATATTAGATCATTATATGGTGAAAATTGGGTTCATAAGACCCCTAGATTAATAAATTAACTAGACATAATTTTGTTCATAAAACTCATATTTTTCATAAAGAAAGACATAAAAGTTGCTAAATAAAAGAGTAGAAGAATAAATACAATCAATCTCTTACATTGTAACACTAATATCCTCTTGAATCTCCACCAAAATTGTATATTCTTTTGAATTTTTCTATAATTTTCTCTCTTCTTACCTCCTAAAATTGATCAAAATTATGCTAAAGATGGCTTATTAGGGTTTATGGAGTGATTAGGGAGTTAAATATAGCTCAAATGGAATCTGGACCGTCGAATTAGCTTCAGATCAAGGGTGAGATCAAAACAAGAAAAAAACACCAACTAATCAGAATCAGACATGTGGCATGTGGGATTCATTGAGTAAATCAGAGAGAGACGCGTGGTAGGGGAGATCGGTTTGGGGCAATGATTTTCGAGTCTGTGCCAATTGGTACAACATGATTCGTGGAAAGAGATGGAAGGTGTGTTGGTGGAACGGTTAGAAGAATTAGGTCATGACGCGTGGCAAGTGGGTTGACCAAGCGGATGAAGTTGGGATGAACGTTGTGCTGAGACATGGTGGGGCACTACGTCACTCTCACACGTGGTAATCTGCGATTGGTTGTCTTTGCTAGTGTAGCATCTGTGTGGCTTACCCAGTCAGCTCCTCTGTTTACATGGCACCATGTGGCAGCTCTTGATTGGTCTTATGTTAAAAATTCATAAAAAATCTATAAATTATATTTTCACCCATTTTCACTAAATAAATTATATTTTAATATTTTTAAATATAAAAATATTATTTATTGAATAAAACAAGTATATATTAAGTAAAAATTGCATTAATGACTCTACTTTTATAGAGTCATCAAATCTCGATCTTATAAAAGATTAGACCAAATGGTATGTCTATAGTTTTGGTCTTATAAAAGACTATGACCAATAGTATGTAAATGGTCTCAGTTAAAAATCGAAGTCATATGTAAGAGTCTATGGTCTCTCCTACTTAGGCTTTGGTTTTTATAACCGTGATTATAAATCTACGATCACGTTTAAAAACTGAGGTCATATGTTAATTTTGTTGTTGTGTAAGGTTATAAGTGTTTGGTTTGTGGTAAGAAGCTTTTGCCTTAATTCACACACAATAAATTTGAAAAGTTGTAATTGAAATAATCTACATATAAACTGTGATATTGAACTAAATTTTTGTTTACAACACTTGATGATTTTTCTATATTTTTATTTGGACTAGTCATTATGATTTTTCTTTCCTATTTTCTCTTCAATTGGTAAGGACTAGCAATATGTTGGTTAGGGTTGTGATAATAACATAATGATGCATATAAAATATATATAAATTGATGCATATAAAATATATATAAATTAATTGATATTTATGATTCAAAGAGTTCAAACTTAATAATTATCTATATTAATTCAATAAATATTGATTTATATTAATTATGATTATGTTTTGCTTGTAGTAGGAATATTTATATATCATAATAATATCACATCATTTTCTCTTTAAAGATAATTTATTTGTGAAAGTTTATAAGATATGCACCTAATTAATCTAGAGTAGATGAATATGTTATTTTTAATTTTCATGAATTTATAATTTTGTAACCTAAACAAAACGGCTATGCATGCAATCACATGTAAGAATATAGTGCAGAAAAAAAAGACTAACACATGATATTTTTAGGTGAAAACAACCTAAGCCATAACCATGACTTAAATGAAAAACCATTGATCTACCTAACTTTCCACTATAAAAATCAAATGTTCAAGTACAAACTTGGTCTTATGCTACCCTTCTTAGGATACTACCCCAATATACTTTACTTACAAACCCTTGCTCTGTTTTCACAATTTTTGAAATTAGCGTAAGCAGTTCCAGACCAATGTTCAAATAAGCTTCCTGCTAATTAGATACGTTTATGAATTTGTTACAAAAGGGTTATCACAAAAATAAGAGTGCACGTGTGTGTTCTAGAACATATTTAATAATGTATAATCCTAACTAGATGATTCAAAATATATGTCACTTAAATCAAATCATCTAGAAAATTCTAGAGTAAAAAGATTAAGCTTAAGTTCACTAAAAATAATTTTTTAAAGATTTAATAATTAAATCAAATAATTATGATTACTCGTATAATTATTTAATTTAAATATACAAAATATTAAACAAAATAAGCTATATAAATATGAAGAATAAGATAAGTTAAAAAAAATAATCATTAATTTATAATTATGTCAATTAATTTATAATTATGTCAATTAATATCTATTCTCATGTATATCTTCACTCAAACCCATACACATATATATTACCTAAAAGCTAATGCCAATATATATATATATATATATATATATATATATATATATATATATAAAAGATGCCGCCAATCTCAATTATATATATATATAACATTCAATGTGAAGAACAATAAAACTTACCACTTTCACAACAAGCCTAAGTAAATATATATAAATGTACATTCTTTATATCATTCAGAGTGAAGACCAATTAAGCTCCTATGTCGTTTCTCTTATTTATTCCTTTTCTTTTGTTTTTGATTGCAGCATATGTTTTTTTTTCTTTTCTATTGTTTTCGGTAGTAGCGTATGATCAGTTTCAACTTCTATTCAACCTATCACTTTTCAACCCTAATTATATATATAGATAATAATCCTAACCTAGTACTATTAATATTAAATATATTTTGAGCTTAATTTTTTAAATTTCATTAAAAACCTTAATATTATAAAAAATCATTTCTTAAAACACATCTAAAAATATTTAATTAATAATTTTATAAATTGATTCAAGTTTAAATAAATATTTTAGTGCAAAAAAAAATAATTTCAGATTTATGAACATATGCTATTAAATGTATGAATACAATCTTATGTGTCATAGTTATAAAAGATATATCTAAAGTACGATTATCTGAAACTCGAGAATTTATTTAGCTTTTCTTGATAGACTTGATAGCAGGCCAAAAAAACAAGTTTACAGGTAAATATTTTGTCCACAAAAATAGCCAACACTCATAGTCCTTACAAACTCGCCCTTTGGTATTTTCGTGTGTCAAAACCTCTCACTCACTACATGACACATAAAATTAAGATAACATTACAATGATGTCCTAGGCTCCCTAGTGAAACTATCTTATGGTTCGATAAATCAATCTTCGCTACAACTTGAAAAACTTGTAAGTAACTGAAATGACATAAACAAAGTATACGAAAATTTGGTTTGAAAGCCTCATTGTACATTAGTTCAGTTTACATAGTAATAAGCAAAGTGTAAATATAGTAATAAGCAAAGTGTAAAGAATAGTTATGTAGTATGCATTCATACTAATCAAGCTTAACATAAGCTTAACTAAATGTGTTCTCCCCCTATATGCATAACAAAATAAAAACATGGAAGTAAAACATATTATTCTCTCCCCCTTTCTGACATACGAGAAAGATAAAGCATTAAACAAAGCAATGAAGTTAAACTCTTCTTAAAGATATAGAAATGTAAAATTAGAGTAATGCAAAAGTATAATGTGCTTTGTACTCCATTAAGTTCTATGACTCTCTAACTTAGAAACCAATTAAAAAGGTAATAAATGAAAAGATGTAAATGAAAAAAAATATGATTTTTTCTAAATTTGCATAAATAGCCACATAAGGTATTAAACTATTTTAATCGTAAACGAACACACAACCAATTGAGAACTCATCATTTTCTAACTCAAATTTTGATTAGTAAGTAGAGTATAAGAGACACACAAGCACATAAACACATATAATGACATATTAACATCTACTTAAAAGCAGCGTATATGTTTAAACTCTACAAATATACCAGTGAATTCATTTATGACTAATCAAGAAAGACTCAAAAGAAAAAAATATCACCTATCATATAAAATTATAATCGAGTCTTTATTCTCACAAAATAAAATATATCTACCAAAAAAGTACTTAAATTTTTCTTTATTTTATAAATGAGGCACATGAAAAAAAATTCTTAATTTTTTTAAAACCTCTATTGGCTTTCTTTTTGTGAATTCTAAGTACAAGTTTTATAAGTAATAACTTTTTTGCATAATCTTTCCTTCTTCTTTTTTTGTGCATGAGCCATAAACCTAGTATAATGACTTTCACATTAGTTATGGGGTAGCTCTCTCCACTCATTGTCGTAGATTCACACATCACAATAAGTAGCCTTCTCAATACTAGGTGCCTTTATATGGTAAAGTTTTAGAAAGTAAGAAATATAACTCAACATAATTTTACAGTCAAGATTAGTTGAAGTCCTAGAGTCTTTCAAAAAATTTCATAAACTTCAAGCATAGCATATATGTGCGTTCATGAGTGTGTGAATAAGTTTATGTCAACATCGATCATTACATGTACAAGAATATATGTGTGCATAAGTCAAAATTGTAGAATAATTTAGACAATAAATATCAAAATGAGTTGAGCCACTAAAAATGAGGTTATGTGTATATAAGTATTAAATAAGTGCAATACCATGTTGGCAAGATAAGGATTCTACTTCTTTTTTTTAATAAATTCCATTTGAGGGAGAAATTCACAAAAAACTCCTGAAATACTCAAATCTTTGAGTGTATATGGCTTTGGTGAATATATCAGCTAGTTGTCTTTCAGTAGGTACAAACTCAAGTGTCACTACTTTCTCTTCAACTAATTCTCGAATAAAGTGATGCCTAATATCAATGTTTTTAGTTCTAGAATGTTGAACTGGGTTCTTAGAAATACATATTGCACTAGAGTTATCACAACATAAGGGCATCATATCCTGTGGTTTACTGTAATCCTTGAGCATGTTTTTCATCCAAAGAATTTGTGTGCAAGAGCTTCTTGTAGCAATGTATTCCGCCTATGATGTAGAGAGTTAGATAGAGTTCTACTTTTTACTGTGCCAGAATACTAAGTTATTCTCAACGTAGAAGCAACCACTTGATATGCTCTTCTTATCATCCTGGTTGCCTGCCCAGTCAACATTTGTAAAATTATTTACTTCACAAGTAGTGTTAGTAGTAAAATATAGACCAAGATTACTTGTTCTTGAGATATACCTGATGATTCTCTTTACATTCTCTAAGTGTGATTCCTTAGGGCCAGTTGGATAATAGGTACACACACGCACACTAAAACATATGTCAGACCTACTTGTAGTGAGGTAGAGTAAATTTCCTATCATACTCTTATAAAGGGTTTGATCACACTTTTACCTTGAGTGTCCTTTGTAATTTTTGTGCTGGTACCTAAATGAGTCCTTAATGGCTTGCTAGTTTCAAGACCAAACCTTTTTAACAAGGTTACATGCATACATGGTTTGAGAAATAAATATATTATCATGAGATTGTTTGATTTGCAAACCAATAAAGAAAGTCATTTTACCTACCATGGACATTTCAAATTCATTTGTCATAACATGCACAAAATCATCCACTACTATACTAGATATGGATCTAAAAACTATGTCATCCACATAAATTTGAGCAATAAATATCTCATTACTACTCCTTTTAATAAATAGAGTCTTATTAATTCCCCCTCGAATAAATCCTTTGTTCAAGAGATAGTTGGTAAATCTCTCATATCATGCTCGTGGAGCTTGTTTCAAACCATAAAGAGCTTTGTTAAGTTTGTAGACATGATTTGGAAATTTTGGATCAATAAATCCTTTTGGTTGTTCCACGTTACCCCCTTATTTAGAAATCCATTCAAAAAGGCAAACTTAACATCCATTTGATATAATTTGAATTTCATGTGACAAACATTGGCAAGTAAAATCCTAATCGACTACAGTCTAGCTACAGGTGCAAATGTTTCATCAAAGTCAACTCCTTCTACTTATGTGTAGCCTTGAGCTACCAACCTAGCCTTATTTCTAACAACAATGTCATGCTCATTAGATTTATTTTTGAACACCCATTTTGTTTGAATAACATTTTTGTTTTTAGGCTTAGGTACTAATATCTACACATGATTTCTTTCAAATTGAGCTAATTCATTTATCCAAAATTCATCCCTAAGGGCTTCATTCACATTTTTTTATTCAAATTGAGAAATATAGCATAAATGGGCTACCTTACTTATTTGTCTTCTTCTTGTTACTATGCTTTCATTAGGATCTCTTATATTCTTAATAGGATGATTTTTTGAAGTTTGGGTTGGATTTATCATTGATGAGGATGATTCTTCTTCCTTCTTTTCTTCTCTTTCCTCTATCTCATTTTCTTTTGTTTTAATTGTGACACTAATCATTGTTAATTAAGGTGTTGTGAAATTTTCTTCATTACCAACTTCTTCACTTGTAATATGCTTACCTATATCATCTATAACGACATTTATGGATTCCGGAACAACATTAGTTCCACAGTTGAAGACTTTGTAGGCTCTACTATTTATGGAATAACCAAGAAATATATCTTCATCACTTCTTGAATCAAACTTGCCTAACTGTTCTCGATCCCTAAGTATGTAGCATTTACTTCTGAAAACATGTATGAAGTTTAGATTTGGTTTTTTTACCTCTCTATATCTCATAGGGAGTTTAGTTTGTACCTGGGCGAAGATATACACAATTTATAATGTGACATACAATGTTTATAGATTTAGCCCAAAACCTCTTGGAGACTCCCTTGGCATGCAACATTACTCTTTCCATCTCTTGAAGTATCCTATTTTTCTTTTCAATTACTCAATTTTGTTGAGGTGTGATGGGAATAGAGAATTCATGAAAGATACCATGTTCTTTGCAGAAGTCAACATACTTCAACATGCACTCTTGTACAATATGAGATGAAGAACTCAAAAGCATATGACTTATCTTTAAGAAAGTCTACCCAAGTGTAGCGAGAAAATTCATCTATTACAATTATGATATATTTCTTACCTCCAATACTTTTTGTTCTTATAGGACCTATGAGGTCAATATGTATCAATTCCAAACTCTATTTGCATTGATACTCTTGATCTTCTTATGAGCAATCCTATTTCTTTACCCAATTGACATGGTCCACATACAAGTGTTTCAATTTTTTGGAGAATAGGTAAACCACACACAATCTTAGTTTTACTTAATCTAACCAGATCTTTAAAGTTCATATGACCTAGCTTTTCATGCCACAAGGAAGTTGAGTTATTACTAGCTAGGTTACATGTTATTATGGGTGATGTATCAACACAATAACAATTGTCATGCAATCTGATTTCCTTAATCATACATTCACCCTTTTGATCTGTTACCATGTAGTGATTGTTTGTAAATTTCACATTAAAATCACTGTCACATATTTGGCTTATGCTAATCAAGTTTGTCTTGAGTCTTTCCACATATAAAACTTCATCAAGTTTAGAGATACCCTATATTTGAATAGAGCCTTTTCCAACAATTTTAGATGTTTTACCATGACCAAAGGTAATTGTCCCTTCACCCTTTTGGATGTTTTACAATTTTAGATGTTTTAACCCATCCTTTTTTTAATTTTGGATGTTTGAGTTACTGGTTTTTTAGGTTCCTCTTTTTGTGTAGTTCTTACATGTGCATTAAAAACTTTACTTTTTGAAATTTTTTGAGGTCTCTTAGAAACATTTGTACTTGTGATAGAATCATGTACTGGCCTAAGCCTTTTGTTTTCCTTAGTGGTTTCTGCAAGTCTCAGATTCAAGGCATTAATATGTTCAGATAATTCCTTTTTATCTTTCTCTAGGCTAGAGAAATTTGTTTTGTGAACATTGATGTTATCATTCAGTTTAGTTACTTCCACAAGTAATTTGTCTCTCTCTTTCCTGGCACCTCAACAATCCATAAATAGTTCCTCATAATTCGATACATTAAACTTAGATAGTAAGAGATAATAGCTTACTTCTTCGTTTTCTTCATTTGAGCAAAAGTCAGAGTCATTGTGGTGTGTTTTGTCAGTTGCGGTGAAAGCACAATAATTAGTGTCATTATCCTTTGAGTTACTAGTATTGTCCTGCTCACTTTCTATGTCACTGAATGTAGCATTAAGGCTTTCTCAAATTTCTTTTTATTGTTCGTACATTCTGTATAAATATAACCCAAGTCACTAAAAGTAAAGCAATGAGAACTAGTGGGCTTAGTTTTCTTACCATCAGGGCTAGAAGGCTTGATTTCCCTTGATTTTTGGTCCCTCGAACAACTAGATTATCCCTCATTAGATTGATTATTCTATTGAGCCTTCTTTTTTAAGAACTTCTTTAATTTTTATGCTAAAAAGATTAATGACTCTTTATTCATATCCTCGTCACTATTAGATATGCCCTTTTTGGAGCTTTTGAATGCCACATCCTTGATTTTCTTGGGTAGATCAAGAGTAAGCTTAAAGGTTTGAATTGACTCGACAATTTCATTAGTGTTTAGTATGTCCACATTCTTTCTTTCCTCTATCGTTGTAACTTTCATCTTGTAGTCTGCTGCTAAGGACCTTAGGAGTTTGTATACTTGCATAGGTTGTGGAATTTTCTCACCAAGTTTAGAACAAGCTTTAGTGATATCATAAAAATGAGCATAAAATTGACTAAAAGTTTCAATATTGCTCATTTTAATGGAATCAAACTGAGATGTTAGCAATCTTAATTTTTTTTTGTTTCACTTGGGAAGTTTCTGTATGAGTAAAGCAAGTGCATTACATGCATCTTTAGCAATCTCACAGTCGAAAATGCGACGTAACTCATCCATCGACACTACTAAGGGTGCGTTATTTAGTGGTCCAATCTTTTCTTTGCTTTATTGTTGTTACACCATTTTTCGTTACCGAAGTTGGTTCTTAATCATAAAGAATAACATCTCAGACTTTTTCATCTTGTTTGAGAAAGGCTTGCATGTGAGCCTTCTAATAAGGGTAATTATATCCATCAAAGAGTAGGGGTCTAACAGATGATCTACCTTCTTTTATTTGGTCCATAAGTAAAGTGTGTATGTCCTTAAAGATCAAACTCACTAAGTGTGTCTAATACTGGCTCTGATACCAATTGAAAGTTTATTAGATACAGACCTGATTAACCTAGAGAGGTTATTTTTAATTTTTATCAATTTATAATTTAATAACTTAAAGAAAGCGGCCAAATATGCAATCGTTTGTAAGAATAAAATGTGGAAACGAAAGAATAACACACGATAGTTTTAGATGGAAACAACCTAGGCTATAATTATGACTTAAGAGGAAAACCATCGGTCCACCGAACCACCTAAATTTCCATTATGAAAACCAAATGTTCAAATACAAACTTGGTCTTATGTTACCCTCCCTATGATACTACCCTAATGTACCTTATTTACGAGCCCTTGCTCTGTTTTCATAGTTGTTTCTAATATTAGCGTGAGCATTTTTCAAATCAACATTCCAATAAAATTTTTGCCAATTAGATACATTCACGATTCAACTGCAAAAAGGTTAGTACAAAAACACAAGTGCCTATATGTATTCTAAAATATATTTAATAATAAATAATCTTAACTAGATGATTTATAACATATGTTAATTAAATCAAATCAACTAGCAAATTATAGAGTAAAAAGATTAAATATAACTTCAATAAAAATAACTCCTTTGAAATTCAATAATCAAATCAAATAATTATGATCACATATAAAATTATTTAATATAAACATGTAAAATTTAATCAAGAAAAAACTATATAAAGAAATATCAAACAAATTTATTAATAAATATCTATAATACAATATCAATTTGATATTAAACAACTTATTTAATCTCTTATGCTATAATTACGAAAGACTCTTTAATAAAAAAATATTAAGATTACCAAAACATTCAACTCTTACGGTACAAACTCTTAATATATATATATATATATATTAATTATCTGCATATTACTTATTTATATATATATTATTAATTAAGTCGTACCAAAAATGCAGCGCTATATGATATAGGTAATATAAAGCGCTGCATTTTTGGTATATACTTCTTTTTTTATTAGTCAATTTACAACAGTTTATGTAGATTTAGGCAGACTTACATATTTAGCAATTTTTATCCCGCCACACCTTTTAACCCTTATACTATATATATATATATTAGGGGTGAGCATCGGTTCGAAACCGTAAATTTTAGGTCAATCCGAATCTGATCCGAAGCAAATTATGAATTATTTAATCTGAATCCGATCCGCTGTACATGTCAATCCGAATAAATCCGAAACCGCTAATTTTAAGTCAATCCGAATCCGATCCGAAAATTATTTAAACAAAAAATTATTCAATCAAAACTAATCAGATACATATCAATCCTAACAAATCTGAATTTGCTAATTTTAAGTCAATCCGATCAGATCAAATTAAAATTATTAAATCAAATTTTAATTTAAATCTATAAAAAAAATTACAAATAATAAAAAAATCTAAAATAAAAATATTTTTCATACAAATTAAAAAATTAAGTGACAACATGATTAAAAATAATTCAACAAAAATAATAAAAAATAAAAAATTAAACATTAATTACATAATTTAACTCCAAATATACATAGTAATAATTTAACTCCAAAAAATTAAATAGCAATTACATAAATTAACTCCACTTTCTACGAATATTAATAACAACAACTCTTTTTGATAATCATTGAGTTTAAATCACCAATACCATCAAGAATATCTCAGCACAATGAAAAATTAAAAAGTTAAAAATATACATAAATAATGAGCTAATAAACATATTAATATATATGTAATAACTAATAAATCTATATATATTTGAAATATATATTTGAAAGTTTTATGAAATATACCAGATTTTGAAGCTTCAGTTTCATCAAGTGACTCTTGGATATTAATGATTGGAGATGAACGAATCCAATTTTGAGTGCAAATCAAAGATTGCACAGCTTTTAGAAGATAAGGAACTCTGTATGGACTAATTGTACGACCATCAGAGAGACGCATTCGGATGCTACGGTAGATACCTGGGTATGGCCAATACATCTCGAGCTATCAAAGACAAAATCTTAAATCTTCGAGGAATGAACATTCCACCAACTTAAAAGATCAAATTTCTCATCATCCATATCAACCAATGCTTCTTGTAAGTATTTTTCCACTTGATTTGTTTTCCATAGTATGAACTTCTTTTAAATGCTTTCTTACGAAGCATAAAGTTGGAATGCATCACGCTTCTAAACCAAAACCTTCATGTACCCATTTCTAAAGGTCGAGAAGATTCTTCTATGTTTGAGGAAAATACGCTTTATGATACTCCTCGTACATATCTTCCAAAGTTTTTTACCCTTTTAGAACTCATCAAGCCTCAATCTCATCCCCATTACACAATTCTAACAAACTTAGATGTAAAGAACACTCTTTGTACGCCTAGGATCAAGTAAAGCAGACACAAATAACATCATATTCATTTTAGATATTCCTCCCAATATTTGTCAAACTTTACCTTCATATCACTAGCCATCTTCATCATAATATAATCCTCGCATTTACTCCACGTATCAAGTTGATCATGAATAAAACAAATACGATCCAAGAAGAAATTAGAAGTCACATATAAAGATCCAAAAACATTGTAGCTCATAAAAACTTTCAAAAATCGGACAAAATGTCTAGCATTATCCCAATCCATTATAGTTAGCTTGTTTAATTTCACCTCGACAAAACTCTTGACATAGTACCCCAAATCGGTGATCTCTAACCTTTCAAATGCTTTTTGAAAATAAGTCGTCGAATCAACATCAAATAAGTTGAATTCCACCTTGTCGTAACATTTAAACAAACGAGTTTTTGAGTAGAGAGTTTTTCCATTTCAGCAGCACTCTTAAACTTTTGTAGTCTAATTGGTGATCCTCTCACATATCTTACAACAGCACGAATCCTATTTATTGATATGTTATACTCTTTCAAACCCCGCTTTCAACAATTAAATTGAGAATATGTGCACCACATCGTACGTGCAAAATGTTTTGATTCTAAAATTGCATTACCCCAAACCATTAACGCATTTTTCAAATAAGTAAGCTGCGATTATCATTAGAACTTGCATTATCAATCGTAATACATAATATCCTATCAATGTCCCAATCTAACAAACATGCCTAATCGCTTCTACCAAGTTGTATCACCTTTATGATTTGGAACTTGACAAAAGTTTAAGATTTTCTTTTGTAAATTCCAACCATTATCAACAAAATGACGTGAAGTAAACACATATAACATAAATTCGACAAGATGTCCATGTATCGGTGGTAAGACATATTCTTTTACTAGTTCTATTCAACAACTCTTTTAATTTTACCCTTTCGAACATGCAAATTCAAGCAATCTCTAATAGTCCACCGAGAAGGGATTTTAAACAAAGGTTGTAACTCTTCAATAAACTCCTTAAATCCTTCACCTACTACGATAATAAATGGAAATTCATCTTTTATTATCATCTTTACCAGCTTTTCTCTACATCTTTCAAAGATTAAAACTACGTGGTACAAAGATTTCCTTCCTTATGGAAAGCTAAAGTTTTTTGTTTCTTAAGAACTCTACCGGAAACTTATCACGTCCAATGGAAATGTGTGCAAGCAAATTTGACGCGTGCGATTTGCTTGACACATACTTATATTGTTTCTTACAATATTTGCATATAGCTTTGCGATGTTGCCCTACCCCTTCTATAGTAAAACGAGCCCACGTACTTCACTACTAGATCTGAGGAAACTTTACATTCTTCTTTAGAAGCAATGCATAGGTTAGGAATTGGAGTACTTACAGAATCTTCTTCTTGAGTTGGTTGTGTTGCACTTTCATCTTTATTTACTTCTTCAATCACATAAAGTGTATCATTATCTTTATTTAAAACCATCTGTATAGTTGTAGAAAAAAATATTAGACATTTGCAATACATAATTGTAAAAATGTGCACATAGACGTAGTGTGATGTTGGACATGTTTAATTTCATGTGATTTAAAATATGTATTGAACATTTATATATAATATAACTAAAACTTTAATAATACGAATGAAATGTTCAATTAACATGCACCATTTATAAAACAATATTTTATGATATTGATTTTTATAATTATGTAAATAATGTGATGTCTACAACGATGAAATTTGTTCCAAGCCACGACAGATCTCAATATTTTAAAAATTGTTATAGCTCAATTAAAGCATGAAAAACAGCATTTTTGGGGATAAATAGCGTTTTTGGGGAAAAACAACGTTTTTGGCGAAAAACATAAAACAATGTTTTATGATATTGATTTTTATAATTATGTAAATAACCATGATGTATTACAATGATGAAATTTGTTCCACCAAGCCACGACATATCTCAATATTTTAAAAATTGTTATAGCTCAATTAAAGCATACAAAACTGCGTTTTTAGGGATAAACAACGTTTTTGGCGAAAAACAGCGTTTTTGGTGAAAAATAGCGTTTTTGGCGAAAAACATAAAACAATGTTTTATGATATTGATTTTTATAATTATGTAAATAACCATGATGTACTACAATGATGAAATTTGTTCCACCAAGCTAAGATAGATCTCAATATTTTAAAAGTAGTTTAAAAATTGTTATAGCTCAATTAAAGCATGAAAAATGGTGTTTTTGGCGAAAAACTCTGCAAAAATCGCCTTTAATAGTTTGATGTGCCTAGATATCAAAAAGTTATATGGAATCATAAAAACATTCATCCAAAACAGATTTCACAACACAAAATTATGACCGTTCAAAGTTTTCTTATAATGTCATCAAAAAATATAACCTTCTTGTTAGGATGATGAAGAACAATGAGCAATGGAAATGTGGCTACGCAAGTAGCAAAGAAGCGGCTAGAAGTAATAAAGGTAAGCGTGATTAGAAAAAGCTGAAGAAGAAAGCGGCATTAATAGGAAAGAAAGAAGAACAGCGTAATATTATTAAGAAAGAAGAAGAAGAAGAGCAAAGAATGTGCAGCGGCGATACAGTAAGAAGAGCAAAAGAATGCAGTTAAATAAAGAAGCGGCAATAACAAAGAAATAGGAAAGGCAGCCAGCAGCGAAGAAAGCAGAAGCAATGAAAACAAAAACAGTAGAGTAAAGCAAAACGAGAAGCGAAAAACGACCATCAATGACAGGTAAAATCAAGAAATTCTGGCAGATGCTAAGAAGAGAGAAGCGGTTTTGAAGCGTAAAAATAAAGAGAAGTAAATGCGGAAAAGCAAGAAATGCAGAAAAACAACGGAGGCAGGAGAGATGGAAGCGTGAGAAAAATATGAGGGAGAAAGATGGAGGCATCAGAAAAATATATTAGGTTAGATTTTGGAGATATACGGCAACTCTTTAGGTTATGTTAAATAATTATATATATATATATATTTAAATTATATATTAAATATATCGGATCGGATCGGATTATACGGATTTGAATATTTCTAATCCGAATCCGAATCCGAATCCGAGCGGATTGATAAAATCAAATCCGAATCTGATCCGATTTCGGATAGAAACCACTTAATTTGATCGGATTTTTCGGATTTATCGGATTGATCGGATATTTTGCTCACCCCTAATATATATATATATATATATATATTCGATTTTATTATTCAAATCCGAAAGCCTTAATAATATAAAAAAATTATTTTTAAAACATATCTTAAAAAATATTAAAACATATGTAAAAAATATTTTAATTAATAATTTTATAAATTAATTTAAATTTAAATAAATATTTTACTAGTAAAACTAATTTTAATTTTATGAACATGTGCGATTAAATACATGAGTATCTTAGTTGTATAAGATATACTTGAAATACGATCATCTAAAATTTTAACATTTTTTTTGACTATACTTGATAGACTTAATAACGAGTTTAAAAATAAATTTACATAAAAATATTTTATAAATAAAAATAACCAACACTTATAATCCTTATACCTATAATATAGATCTAATTGTACATTGATATCAACTAATACTTTTAGGCATGACAGCATTGCCCAATCATGAACGATATGATGACTATCACATGTTATGTCTTTAATCATAATATATCTACTATATTTATAAATAATATTAACTCATCATTATCAATAATTATTATCTAATCTATATATCATAATTATATATAAATATCAATTCAAGACATTTACTCGTGTAAATTTTTAACATTCGTTAATAAGTATATTGTTAAATATACCTTTAGTAATATGCAAATTTTGGCATTTTCTACTAATGACTTAATAGAATAAAACAAACCAATAAATTGTGCAGATACAATCATCTAAAGAAAATATAAAAATTATGCCATTTATACTCATTGAAAATGCAATTTAATGGGCCATCAAGATGACTGATTGGTTGGGAAGATCGTTTCGAAGTGCGCTACAACATCCTGTACCCCAACTTATTAGGCCCCTGGGTATCACTTTACAGGATGTTGAACTATTGAAGGACGATGTACAGGCAAATTACTTAACTTCAAGGAAAGAGAGGGGCGAATTAATTTGTGTACGAAAAAAAAATTGAACTGTTACATTTTTTTAAACTGTTCAATTCTTTAAATCTTTTTTTTGGTATAAGTGAATTCCTTTTTTCCTCTTTCTCTCTGTCTAATTCCTTTTTTTTTCCTTTTCCGTCTGCTCTCGTATATATAACAGCCTAACTGTTAGAAAATTTGAATAAAATGGTATAATCACAAATTCTCCCTCTCAAGATCTTCCGTTGAAGAATATCAATATGCAAAAAATGAATGTATAATACACAACATGCTAATTATAAATTTTGGAAAACTTCAAATTAGAAAAACTACTTTCGTTGTCAAAAGACAACCAGTAAAAAAATTTAATGAAAATTGTTACAACCACACTCAATTTTCTCACACACCCAAAAGCAAAGAGCAATTACAGCCCAAGAGAATTTTCTCACAAAATTCTCTCTACTCAAGAACTTCTCATACAAGCTTTTCTCTATTTTTGGGATGATTATCAATTAAGAAACGGGGCCTATATTTATAGCCTTCAAGTTCTCATTTCATATGCCAAACATTTCTTCATTCAACAAAATTAAAGTACCTAATTTTCCTATTCTTTATTCAAACAAGGTTAGACCTCCATCTCGACAATATGGAAAGCCACCTTCCATGAATTTTCTTCTAAATTAGGCACCTCCTATTTTGATTAACAAACCTAATATTATTTTTAATCAATAATAACAATCTCCACCTTGATTAAAAAATAAACATGGTTACCACTACAACACCGTCTATTCCAATGGGCTCATAATTCTCTACGCGAGAATTATCATACTCCACCATTACAAGAGTACACCCACTTAGAATTAATCACCAATTCTAAGAATTTCACATCTACACGTCGAAAAAAACTTGTCGAAATTTATGGTGCAACTCTCACACTTGGTTTTCCCGAGAGTTCATCGCCCATCGACATCCTTTCCACCACACACCTCGCATCTATACCAAGCCAATGCCCGTGTGCAAACTTCGTGGACCCGCTACCAAGAACACACCCTCTTTCATGGCAATATTTAGAGACTAACGGCATACCACGTGAGGATGTACACGCTCTTTTCAAAGAACATCACTATAGTCTTTGAAAACATACATACTATTAGCTGCCACCGATTGGTATTTGAGCCACAGGATCGCCCACCACCTGGACAATTTCTTTGAGGTGCCCGCATTGTCCACACCCCCAAAGACACTATCTTCTTTTTCACGAAGTTGTTTTTCTTTCACTTGTCGCCTACCAATGCCGAGTTTTCAAAGTAAACATTTCTTTCACTACTCAACCTTTTTCTTCGTAAAACAACTTGCATAGTAACTCGAAAAAATTATTTTCTCCTTTCCATGAATCACGATAGGTTTCACGTGATCATAAGAAGATGGAATAGACCGGGATGACCCTTAAAGCTATCTCTTCTTAATCAAGTTTAACTCCAATGATTTCTAGTTCAGAGACAATACCATTGAGAACCCTTAGATGGTCAGACATAATAGTTCCTTCATTCATATGCAAAGTATGAAACTGCTCTTTCAAATACACCCGATTTGAAACGCCTTTTTGTCCGATACAATTCTTCAAGCTTTTCTCGTAGTTCTTCGCCATAGATATTCCATGCATATTTGCAAGAATATTTTTGGCCAAACAAAGCCGAATTGCACTTGCGACTCTTGGGATCAAGATCTTCCCAATCTTCATCACTTATATTTTTTTTTGGACTCAATACCGCAATGCGAAGTCGGTTTCCTTTAACGCTCAGGTAACCCATATTGGATCAACAAATCTTTGACTTGTACTTGCCACAAGCCAAAATTGATTCTCCCATCAAATTTCTCAATGTCAATCTTGACTCGACATTTCTCCTTCTTTCTTTGAAATTGGCTCGATACTACTTGTTAGTAAATTTGGATAAAATGGTATAATCACAAATTCTCACTCACAAGATATTCCTTTGAAGAATATTAAATAACAGAGAAATAGATAATACACAACACAAGAATTATAATGGAAACTCCAAATTAGAGAAAAACCACTTTCGTTGTCAAAAGACAACCAGAGAAAATTAACTACGTGGAAAAATTGTTACAACCACACTCTAAGAATTTTCTCACACATCCAAAAGACAAAAGCAATTACAAGGCCAAGAGAATTTTCCTACAAAATTCTCTCACTTAATAACTTCTCATACAAGCTTTTCTCTATTTTTGGGATGATTATCAATGAAGAAATGAAGCCATATTTATAGCCTTCAAGTTCTCATTTCATATGCCAAACATTTCTTCATTCAACAAAATTAGGCTACCTAATTTTCCTATTCTTTATTCAAACAAGGTTAGGCACCTCCATTTTTGACAATATGGTAAGCCACCTTCTATGAATTTTCTTCTAAATTAGGCACCTCCTATTTTGACTAACAAACCTAATATTATTTTTAATCAATAATAACACTAGCATTAATAACCTTTAAACAAAATGGAAATAGAGGAAGAAAAAAAACCCAAACAAAAATGTAATTCAACGAATCGAAACCTATATAGGATAGGTAGATGTTATCCTCTGAACCTTCCCTTATGAAAATATATTTATCTTCTTGACTTATCAAAAGACATGATGTTCTTGAACTGTTTCGTCGTTTATGTAAGTGATGACATATTTCACATAAGAGTTTTTTGATACAATTCAGTTATCACTGTTATGTTTATTTTGACCATGAACATACGTCTGGTTCTGTGAGAGTCTCTAAAGAATTGAGCCCTATACAATTCTCTTTCGAAGCAGCACCACTCAATCCTCACATAAATGATCTTTTATCTTTAAAAGTAATCCACAAAAAGTAACCTGCAATCTCGGTATTTTCTTCATAAAAATCATTAAAAACCTTAAATTACCCTATATTTATGAGTATCGTTGTTTTTATCACAGGAATAGACTTGATGGTAAACCGCCCACAGTGATCTCACTAAGAATTTACAATTAGGTTACCCCTTTGAACACAGATCTTTGGATCTCTAGTCAAATATGTTGGATTTCCTTTACAAATCTTTATTCATTCATGGGCTTCAGTCTCATTCCCCTCGATGACTTATCAACTAACTCTCGATTTAATCCTTTAGTTAAGAGATCTTTTATGTTATCCTTTGACTTTGCACAATCAATAGAGATAACCCTAGTTGAGACTAGTTATCTAATGGTATTATGTCTACAATGTATATATCAAGACTTACCGTTATACATATTGCTCTATTCCCTATCAATAGTAGATTAGCTATCACAATGGATGCATATTGTAAGTACAGGTTTCACTCACTTAAAAATATCCTCTAAAAAATTACAAAACCATTCAAATTCTTCGTCACATTTATCCAAAATGATGAACTCATATTCCATCGTGGATCTAACAATGCACATTTGTTTAAAAAACTTTCATGAAACAATTGCACCACTCAGTATGAATACATGTTCACCCTCAGGTTGATTGAGAGTCTCTTCAGTCAAGAACCTTGTCAAATTCAAGGTGGTGAGATAGAACATCATCTGACTTCTCTATCTCTTTAAGTTCAAGCCATTAAACTTCTCCGATTTCTCTACAACAATATGGTTTATAGGAATAGAAACCAGTAGTATTGAGGTAACCTCATTAGTCACAGAATGCCTCATTATTTTGTTCACTTTAGAAATACTAACAACAGGTTAGTAACATCTACAATTGGGTTCTCACTTTAGGACAATAAAATGGGCATTTTAGAAGTTTTTTTTTCTCTTTTTGAAAAATACACAATTAATAACAAAGTTTAATAACCACAAAAGTTATATATAAAATATTTATGAAACTATTCCACAAAGAATTAAAAAAATAATTATCATAAAAATAGCAATAAAGACATAAAAATTTAAAACATTTGATATATAAAACATAAACAGTAATTAATTTTATTTGTGATAAAAGTGTTGTAGAAATAATTAAGATTAGTAATACACAAAATAAGTAATGAAAATAAACATACAGTTTGGGCTTCTTTTATTCCTCTGTTTCGGTTTTGTTTTAAAGGTTATTAATGTTTGGCTGTTATTCTTTATTTGCTTGGCTATTATATATATTATTATTTGATCGTTGTATTGAAGTAGATAAATTTTCATAATCTTTTAACACTAATGGTAAGAAGAAAAATTATCTTAAGAATACTGTGTGATACACCAGTCTCGATCTTATACTCTTTAAATTTTATGTTACTTAAATTTTTTATTTATAATTTATACATATATTTATATTTTTGTATTTTTTTTAATTTTAATAATATAATTTTATTCTTAACTTGTTTATCCATTTTTATCAACGAGAAAAATACTAATATCATATAAATTTATAATTATTTTTGCATTCACATGTTTTATATTGTGTATGTATTCAAATTATTTTAAAAATTTAAAAAACAAATCATTTTTTTATAATATTGATACATATCACATCGTAAAAAACTTAAGTGTCAAAATAAGTAAGAATTTATTTGTGATTAATATTTTTATTAATAAATAGCGAATCTTCAATTTTTTAAGTCATGCACTTTTGAGGAAGAACTCTATTAAATGCTATATATATATATATATATTAAGTATTCATATTATTTTATTTTCAAGTTATATTTAAAAAATATATTTTTTATGTTATAAAAAAATATGTATTGTATTTTTAAAAATATAAAAAAATATGTTTATATTGTAATAAAAAATATTTATGCATTGTATGAAGACATTAAAAATAAATGAAAAATTATAAAAAAAATATCTTTAAAATTTATAACAAAACAATATACCAATAACATTAAATTGGTCTAATTGAATGATATTTAATATTTAATTGGTTTCAATAACCATAGTTTAATTCGAATGACATCTAATTGGGTAGCATGCGTTTAAAATGAACTAATATGCTAGACTTTTTAATAGGAAAACTATATGAATTTGATATAAAGAATATTATTTTCATGATTATAAAATTTAAACGTGTTATTTTTGTTATTTATCAAAATAAAACTCTATCTATAAAGAAGATTAGCTATGCAACTAAACCCAAATAATATTATATTATATTTCAAAAACTTTAATGATAGTTATTGGTTTATTCTCATAGTTATTACAATATAGTTATTACAATATAAGTAATTTAGTCTATCACTTAATAGATTTGGTAAAATAAGCCCTGTAATTTAAAGAAAATAGTTGAATTCGTCTAATTAATGTAACATTATTGAAATTAGGTTTCATACCTAATGAAAAATACATTTTCAAACGCATTTTTAATTAATTGAAGTTAACTTAGTAATTTCAAGCTATTAACGATTAAAAAAAGTAAAAAAAAATTAATATGTAACAAAGAAACTTAAAACCTCTTTTTTTACTATATAAATAAAAGAACCTTTGTTTGGTATCAAAATAAATAACATTCATTCAACACTAAGAATATTATATATCTATTACATGTATTTTTTTTTTACCTTATTTAAATAAAAAATCGTGATTTGAAATTATTTCACCATTTTTTTTTAAATTTGAGATTAATTAAACTCAATTTAAAAATAACAAAATTAAATTACTAATTTAAGAAAAAACTAAATTATTTAATTTAAAAAATAATAATACTAATTCACTCCTCACATATACTTATCTTTTTAACTACTTATGACTTAGTGGTTAGTTTTAGAGGTTTGCTTACCATGGTTAGGTTCAAATTTAAGTTAAAACCATAACGATTCTTAAAAAATAAGAACTTGTCAAGATCCTCTTAATATACCTTAAAATTTAAGAAAGTCATGTTATAGTATTGAAATATATCAAATTTCGTATTCTAAAACAATTTGTCATAAGATAAACATAACATCTATAAATTGTATAATATCTACATCTCGTTATCTATACATTTGGACTTAACAAAATAATAGCAAACATAAGAAACAATACTCTGAAATTAAATTATTGCGCCACTAAAAATTCATAATTATACTTCTAACATCACTAGGTTACCAAGAAACAAAAATCAAGTCCCACGTATTCTAAAAGAGCAAGATACTAAACTATCTCTTCAAAGGTAGAAATCAAGTTTCGAAATCAAAAGCTATTCCTACGTGAGAGAAAAAATATAAAAGAAAATAAGACGTGTAAAAATATTCAATGAGTCCAGTTTTTGTAAAAACATTATTCATTATACATGTATATTTAACCTTGCAATATGAAACTAATCTAACCATTTATATGAACATACTTTCAAGTTTTATTAGAGATCTAAAGAAATAAAAATAACCACAAAAATATTTACCCAAGTGAAATAACTTTAAATGATTTATATGAAATTAATTTTAATTATTAAACATATCTATTTTCCTTTTAGTAATTCAATTGTAAAAATTGATAAAATCATTATATGAAAGTATTCAGTAGTTGTATCAGTGATTCAAAAAAACAAAAAAAAAATTGTAAATGTATTTATATAGATAAAATTAATTATGGGTAACTTAGGTGTAATAAATTATAATAAGAATGAAAAAAACTAACTAAACTTGCCTAAGGGAAATAGTTGGTCATATTCGTAGAGAGCTCATTGTACATGCAGATGAGATCATCTTGATTATGTGTGTTAATCATACACTACAAAGACCCATTAATTAATTATTTTATTTCTTATATTGTTATTTAATTTGAAGAAAGATGCTTGTAATATGTATAATAGTGAAAAAACTACCTTTTTAAATATGGATATAAAATTAAGTAAAATTTATGAACTGACATAATATGCATAATACGTTGAAATATTGTTGCTAAAGATTGAATATAAATTTTTATATTCTAATCAAAATTTATATTATGTATTAAATCTGAGTAAAAACTTCTAAATATACGTAAGAATTAATTATTCACTTTTTAAACATATAATACTTATTTTTAATAAATAATTATTAAATTTTTAAAAACTTAAAAGAATGAAGTTAAATATTATGAAAATATTTAAGTTGATGATAAAGTACTTAAAAAAATTGTGTAAAATGTGTTAATTCAACATATAGTATCACTTATCGTTCTAGTTGTTTTATAGGATATGTTGAACCATCTCTTCCCATGTGATCACACTTGTATTAGAAACAAAAATTACATTATTAATTGGTCTATTAAGAAGTTGAATGATATTTTAATAATGTTAAAACATAAGTAATTAATAAATAACTAAATTAATCTCTAATACGTAGATAGAAATTGCATCATTGCACAACTAATTTGATATTTTTATGCTTCTAATCCGAAATCAAAAATCATTGTATTAAATCTATTAAACCTACAAGTAAATAGCCTTAAAACCCTTTAAAAACATCATTGAAATAAAAAAAAAATTGAACTTAGTCCCTTTCTCCCCGAGCATGTGTGAAACATCTTATGAAATCACCAAAATGATATTCTTCGTTTGAACACACATATTTAAGTTAAAATATTCAATTTAAAATATGTAAAAATATTTAAAAACTAGACATTTTTAGCTTCTTAAGAATTTTCATAAAACCATTGGATATCAGCAAAAAAGTTTCAAAAATACAAAATTAAAAATTGTTAAAAGTCAAGTAAGAAAACAAAATTCGTCATAACACAACGTTTGAAATATAAGTGTAATTTTTCATAGTAATTTTCAAATCTATTTTTGTAAAAAAAAAAACTAGATATTTTAATTTTTAAAATAAGATATATCACACTCAATTATCATAAGTAAAACTCTTTCAAAAATATATAATATTAGTTTGTTTAAAACATGATTTTCAGTACGATCTTTACAAAATATGCATTTAATTAAATTTTTATGGTTTTTTCTAGAAAACTTGAAATGAAAACATTAAAATATCTCTAAAATTAGAAAAAAGATATAACGTAATCAAATACAATTTGTAAAACAATATCAAAAATCACCAAAATAAGTTAAGGTTGAAATAGAGTTTTCACTTACTATTTGTAAAGAACATGGTAAAACTAGTATAACTTTATGTATTAAACACAAAATGATGAATCTTAATTTTTTTATTAAAATAGACATTCATATATTTCCAAAATAGTATAGCTCAAAGCCTAAATCTTCCAAAAACATTATCAGTTTTCATCTTAACTCTTTGAAAATAGTTTTTGGATGTATAACAATACAATTTGTGAGTTTATAAATTATGGATCTAATTAACCTAGAAGGGGGTGAATAAGTTATTTTTAATTTTTACTAATTTATAACTTAATAACCTAAACAAAACGGTCAGGCATGCAAACGTGTGTAAGAATAAATTACAGAAATAAAATAATAACATACAATATTTTTAGGTGGAAACGACCTAGGCTATAACCATGACCTAAGAGGAAAACCATCGATCCACTGGATAAACTCGGTCTTATGATACCCTCCCTAGGATGCTGCCCCAATGTACTTTACTTACGAGCCCCTACTCTGTTTTCACAATTTCCAATATTAGCATTAGCGGTTTTTAGACCAATGTTTCAATAAGCTTCCAACCAATCAGATATGTTCCCAAATTAACTACAAAAAGGTTAGCACAAAAAACACAAGTGCCCGTGTGTGTTCTAGAATGGATTTAATAATGAATAATTCCAACTAGATGATTCAAAACATATGCTACTTAAATCAAATCGACTAGTAAATTCTAGAGCAAAAAGATCAAGCACAAGTTCAATACAAATAGTTTCTTTAAATATAGGATTAGTAATACTCACTAATTAAGAAGACTCTTATTTAAAGAAGAGTTCTTTAAAAATAGATTTTATGATATCTTTTATGCTAAAGATTTTAACTATAATTTAGAATATATTTTATCTAATATATTTCAAAAATAGATTTTATGCTAAAGATTTCCACTATAATTTAGAATATATCTTATATAATATCTTTCATCATATCTTATTTCATATTTTAGCACTAAAAATAATTTCAGATTTATAAGCATGTGTTATTAAATGCATAAATGTAATCCTATGTGTCGTAGTTATCAAAGATATACTTGAAATACAATTATTTGAAACTCGAGCATTTATTTGGATTTTCTTGATAAAATTGAAAATAAACCTAAAAATAAATTTACAGATAAATATTTTATCCACAAAAATAGACAACACTCATAGTTATTACACAATTTTTAAACATTAAAGTTTTGGCGAAAAGAGCATACTCCCTGGTAATAAAAAACCCAAAATTTACATAATTATGCTAATAAAGTTGCACCAAATATATGATGATTTAACCATATGAATGACTCAAAATCACAACTTGTAAAGACATAAAATCCAACATATAATGAGCAAATCAAAATCTCAGACAATTATTATTAATCCTAACTTCAATAACTAATTTATAATACCAATATTTTATAAGTTTACAAAAACCTAAATATGAATCAATGCAAAAGTATTGGGAGTGAACTTTTAAAATTCAGTTCCTTACATTGCTATGCCCAAAACAATTATATACTAATGAGTATCTAAAACATATTGTCACAGGAGGTGTGAAACAATCTAGCAAGCAAAATTTTATATTTAGTGCTCTTATCGATACTAAAAAGAAAGAAAGCACATCCATCCTATAATCATCTTTAAATATGTAGATGGCTTTAAGTGACAAAGTCTTACATTTATGAACTTTTTATATTGATTTCCACCATCATTACTATTAATGCATGCCTACCATGAGTTGTATTCTAGAAGTTCATTCAACTTCCACATACATTTAACCCAGATTATAATGCGCTTCTTCCTTTTTCAAGTCTATTGTATAATACAATCTCAAAAATAAAACATGGAATCTAGTTTGTCCATATTTGCAACTCATAAACCCTTGAAAAAAAAGTTATCACATGTATATTAAATTGTAATTGGAAAAACTAAAAGCTTCATTCATTCTTCTTTTGCAGATTTATGAGATAATAAGATTAGCGAATCTTTGATGCTACTACTCACATCATATTTACCTCTTCTCAAATATCTTTATGCACAAAAACGCAAAAATTAAAATTAATTAACTAAATTAGATCCCTCTTTATAGTACACTATGTCTATCTATGCAGCTTAAAAGAATAAAAAAAGAAGAAACAAATTGATATGAGCAGATGTTCTCGTGGAAGCTTGGTGCCAAATGCAATCAAACTTAGGCGCAGAGGTAGTGGCACTGGTACGTAGAGGGTGGGCAATGAGGCAGGAATGAGGCAGGCTAAGCACAAGAGTGGGGGACCATTGAATTCTGTTAGAGGTGTCAGAATTAGTTAGCTTAAATCTTATGAAATTCATGCTCAGTAATGATATATATATAGCAAGAGAAAGAAGGGAAGGAATATATCAAAAATTATAAGAAATCAACTCCCTTCTTACTGTTCTTCTTTCTTCCTCAACCCTTATGAAATTCTATACCTAACAATGGTATCAAAGCCGGTTTCAGCCATGGACTACCAGAACCGATCCAGCATAGAAACCTCTGATGAGGAATCTGATTCCTTCGTGCCATCTGGGTTCGATACAGAGAGATTCAATGACATCCTGCAGGCATTGCAAACTGAGGTGATAGCTCTACGCGCCGCTCACAGCTCACCACCGACAACCTCTCTTGGCAATCAGATGAGTAGATCATCAGGAACCTTCGAGAAATGGGAAGCTCCACCCACTAGTTCCTTCGCCTCAGATACTTGCTCGACAACTATGGGATATGCAAGGTTAGACTCAAATCCCCAATGATGTAAGAACCAATTCCTTGGGATACTTAAGGACGAGAAAACGGCTTATACAGACACAAAAGTGAATTCTCGCGAGCCTCCCTTGCTTGGGCTTGAAATTGGGCTCAAAAGTGGGTCATTTTTTGGCCGTATAGTCCCTTTAACCAACAGCCATGCATTGGGTTTACCCAACCCAATCCAATCTAAAATCAAAGAAAATGAAGAAGAAGGTGTCGAGGGTTCGCCCAAATTTACTCACTTTGAACTCGAAGAAAATGGAGACCACGTCGTGCTTCAAGAGAATGAGGACGATGATGACTATCCTCCAACAGAAAATCCCTCTAAGTTCCTAATGTACTGGCCATCTATTCAGTCATAAAAAGGGGTTTCCACAGGTACTCAAAAAACAACGACGAATTTTCGAAATAAGAGGTTAGAAATTCGAATTCATACCAATAATATAAAAATTGAGTATGAGTCATATTCTGTTCCTAAGACCAGTAACTTGAATAAATGGTATAAGAAGTGGGGAGGTACAACTTACCCACGCAAGGTGTTTGAAGAAATAGTAGAGAAGGAGTACGCTTCTTGTAACCCATGGATAATAATTCTGTGTCGGTTAAAGGAATGGAAAACTGCCTTATAGGGGTTCCATTCCAAACTATCTGAGAATGTAGAACCTAATATTTCTATCATACATTTTCACTTTCTTATAAATACCAAGGCAAAATCACGTGGTGAAAAGCACCTGGAAGAGGTTCTTATGAGTGCTGAAGATTCTCTAGAAGAAGAACACTCTAACCTAATGTTTCAGCTCCTTCGAACTTGATTTAGCTTTGCCATTGATGTCTTCTCAGCCCAGACAAGCCATTCCACCTTAGTTAAAGAGGTTCCCCTACAGATCATTGATAAAATCACTCTGAAGCTCCTCAGCTTAGTCAAAAATTTAGAATCAGAGGTTGAGAGAATTCAAGAACATAAATCAGAACTAAACAGATAGGCTACATAGATTTTCAACCAAGCTGCAGTTAAACCTTATGGGATTCATCTAGAAGCTAAATCACAGTTGGCTTGTGTAGAAAAGCCAAATAGCTTGGCAGAGGTGCAGTTGAGACATATAGCTAAATCAGAATGGTCACTTAAAAATGGGAAGTCTGGCCCTTGCAAAAAGTAAAGGACATTCAAAGGAGTAGATTAGTCCAGCCTTAGTGGAAGTTGGATGGAAAACTACTCAACTCTCAAACCAGCCCAAACGTCTCTCTATTGGGACTATATGCACCGAAACTGACTCAGCTTTTGTTCTGAGCTTTTTAGCTGAGCTGAACTTCCCAGACCTCCATCAAGAAAATTTTGGAGTTAGTAAGATTTTGGCCTTGGTGTGGGCAGAAGAACTTCTTACTGAATCAGGATTTGTAGTCATTGCTTATAAAGGGATTAGGAATGACAAAAGATTATATAGAGGCACTCATGCTCTTGATGATAAAAAGGGAATAAAGTAGTCACACAGGTTGTAATCGCAGGTGCTAGAGGATGCTATCTATATTGGGGTAAACTTTCTTGTAAGGCTACCCTTAGGAGTACATTGGGTGAGTCATCCGAACTAATAGCACTACCCAACATGCCAATGCTTAAAAAAAGGGGTGTGGATATTTCAAGATAAATTCATATCAAGAGTCATCAATTTTGTCTACTTATTGGATGGATATGATCTTGGGGTTGTTTGATTATGTTAAAAATCCTGCCTTTGATGGTGTCAAAGTTAAGGTATACCGACAGGAAGGTAAGGCACACCACAGAAGGTTTGTAAAGCACGATGCTATCAACACCCTAGATGTGTTCAAGGAATATTGTGCTATAACCTATCTTGTGCCCAGAAATGTGTTTAAAGGGATATTTGAACCTGATTTGGTTCTGGAAAATTATGTAATCTCTAGCTTGAGAAGTTGTGGGCATTGGGACAAATGATTAGAACTGCTCATCGTGATGAAAAGAAGGGATAAACGGCATGATGGATACCCTTCCCCGGGGATGCTGGTGAGCTTGGCAGGTTCCCACTATTTGGGTACGATCCAGGTAATACATGAGGTCAATTTTCATATTTACAGTATACTCGTGGGCATACATTTTAAGTGTAACTCCATGGGATCATCAAATAAAATTTCTCATAGGTTATACCACCATGATTTCATCATAGGGTCTACATGGGGGATTGGATCAATTTCTGAAATTTTTGGTATCACAGCTTCACATATGGAGGTGGAAGTTTCACTCGATGGATTGAGTATAGAAAATACAAAGTCAATGGACACAAGTTTAGTTTATCCACAATTACTATGCAGTAAAAAAGATGCCTCTGTCGACGACACAATTAGACCATCCTGTTTGCTCTAATAAATTAGAATAACAAACTGTTGTGTTCTTCCACATATTAAGAAACGATTATAAATATGTTGTTCTAATATGTTGTTATAAATATACCAAATGCACGGCTATGATTTTCCAATCATTGGGAATGATTACTAGGAATGTTGTTCTAAAGTATAGTGATCAAAGCAGGTCTTCCTTGAGAGAAGGGCTTGACAAAACAACCTCAACAACTATCCTTTCAATTGGAACAAATGCCTTTCTTGGCCCCAAAGTGAGCTCACTTCCATAGCCAAACCCATGCACTCTTATATTTAACTCCCCAACCTCTGTCAATAGTTTCACTGGTGTCAAGACAGTAGGTTCCTTGAGATGCGAGTCAGAATCATTTTTTCTCAACAAGGAAAGCATTGTAGCTCATTGGAGATCTTTTATACAAAAAAAAACAAAAAGTGGATCAAGGGTTTCGATACCACTTGTAGCCACAAGCATCTTCTAAAGTAGCCATTCTTGGAACTACCAGAGGGATAGGCCAACCCCTATCACTCCTTATCAAGAGGTCTCTGCTAGTTTCTACCCTACATCTTGATGATATAGCAAATGCCAAGGGTGTTGCTGTTTTTTTTCGTCATTGCATCACTTCCTCTCAAGTTATGGATTTAATAGGAAATGTCAAGTTAGCAGACTCATTAAAAGGTGTAAATGTAATGGTCATACCAATTGGTATTTCCAAAAGGTCTGTTTCAAATACAGAGCAATTGGTTGAATGGAAAATAATAACAAGTGGGCGTGGCCTTAGCATCGAAGCAACTTTTCTTGCAACTATGGGCTTGCACCAAGGTCAATTCGGGACTACCTTATGCTTTTATCTCAAAGCACATGCTATAATTCTATCAAATCATACTTCAATTTCATCCTTGAGGACAAGGATTCTAAAAGGGAGAAGGAATGATACGAGTAGATTTTCTCGTGGCAGCTTAGTGCCAAATGCAATCGAACGTAGGCGTAGAGGCAATGGCACTGGTATGTAGAGGGTGGACAGCGAGGCAGGCTGAGCGTGAAAGTGGGGGACCATTGAATTCTGTTAGAGGTGTCAGAGTTAGTTAGCCTAAATCTTATGAAATTCATGCTCGGTAATGATATATATAGCTAGAGAAAGGAGGGAAGGAATATATCAGAAATTATAAGAAATCAACTCCCCTCTATTCTTCTTTCTTTCCCAACCCCTCTGAAATTCTACACCTAACACAAATGCGCCAAGAATCATTTTTGTATATAACAATCTTCATATTGTTTACTTGAAGCTTCATCTTCCTAGTTTCAAAATATTGAGTTTCATTAATTTAGGCAAGGCCAACAGACGTAGGGAATTTATCCATCAGTATATATATTCTTCTTTATTCAAAACTTGTTATGATACCAAATTGTTAAGAATCTTCTTAATCTACTTTAATTAAAACTTGAAAAAATCTTGCTATGCTATTAGAGTATATCAAATTTATATTGATTCATAAACTAAAGCTTCCAAAAGAATAGTACTGTGTAATATGGTTATTAAATAATCATTAAAACAAAATAGACTTAGGATAGTGAGCATTAGAAATGAAAAATAAAAATAAGTGAAGAGATTAAAGAGAGCTTCAATTTGATACCTCTATCAGAACATACAAATAGTGAAGGATAAGTAAAGATTTGAGAAAGAATTTTAAAAAAAATGGTGGTTGGTCCCTCTCTTTTTTCCTCAAGAACACATATGGCCTAATTGTTGAAATATTATAGATCAAAACTACTCAACACTCAAAAACACTCAAGAATAATTTTTCAGGAACTCTTAGAAACTCTCAAACTCTTATTTTTTATTACTTAAACTTGATTGAGATATATTACATAGCAAAGGATGCAAGGTATTTATACTATCATAAAATTAATACAAACTACACAATATAAAAGTTAACACTCACCCTAATCATCACACACAACCCATCTTTTTACCTACAATCCAACTCACAATCAGAGGTGTGAAGTAACTCATCCATCGACATATCAGCAAAGATTGAGCTTAGACCTTTTTGGTTTACCCCACTAAGGGTGCGTTCTTTAATAGTCCAATCTCTTCTTGGCTTTATGATTGTTACACCATATTTTGCTATCGAAGGTGGTTCCTAACCATCAAGAATAGCATCCCAGACTTTTTCATCTTGTTTGAAAAAGGCTTGCATGCGAGTCTTCCAATAAGGGTAATTATACTCATCAAAGAGTGGGTGTCTAATAGATAACTCACCTTTTTTCATTTGGTCCATAAGTAGAAGTGTATGTCCTTAAGGATCAAACTCACTAAGTGTGTTTAGTGTTTACTCTGATACCAATTGAAAGTTTATAAGATATGGACCTAATTAATCTAGAGAGAGTGAATATGTTATTTTTAATTTTTATGAATTTATAATTTTGTAACCTAAACAAAGCAGTCAAGCATGCAATCGCGTGTAAGAATATAGTAAGAAAATAAAAGACTAACACAATATTTTTAGGTGAAAACAACCTATACCACAACCATGATCTAAGAGAAAAACTATCGGTTTACCGGATTACCTAATTTTTCATTATGAAAATCAAATGTTCAAATACAAACTTGGTATTATGTTATCCTCCCTAAGATACTTCCTCAATATACTTTACTTACGAACTCTTACTCTATTTTCACAGTTTCTGAAATTAATGTGAGCAGTTTCCAAACTAACGTTCCAATAAACTTTCCGTCAATCAGATACATTCACGAATTAATTATAAAATGATTAACACAAAAACACAAGTACATGTGTGTGTTATAGAACGGATTTAATAATAATTAATCCTAACTAAATGATTTAAAATATATGTTACTTAAATCAAATCAACTAGAAAATTTTAGAGTAAAAATATTAAGTCTAAGTTCATTAAAAATAATTTTTTAAAAAATTTAATAATTAAATCAAATAATTATAATTACTCATAAAACTATTTAATTTAAATATATAAAATCTTAATATAAAATATATGAATATGAAAAGTAATAAAAGTAAAAAAAAAATCAAATGTCAATTAATATCTCTTCTCGTATATATCTTCACTCAAACTCCGTCCTTATATATTACCTAAAAGCTGCTACAAACCTTAATTAATTATATATATATATATATATATATATATATATATATATATATATATATATATATATATATATATATATATATATATATATATATATATAACATTTAGCATGAAAACCAATAAAACTTACCATTTTCACAGCAAACCTAAGTAAATATATATAAATGTATATTACATATATCATTCAGTGTGAAAGACCAATTAAGCTCTTATGTTGTTACTCTTATTTATTCCTTTTCTTTTGTTTTTAACTGCAACATATGTTCTTTTTTTTTTCTATTGTTTTCGGCGACAGCAACTCATCAGCTTCAACTTCTATTTAGCTTATCACTTTTCAACCCTAATCATCTATATATATATATATAGTATTAAGATTAAATATATTTTACACTGAACTTTTCGAATTCCATTAAAAACTTTAATATTATAAAAAATTATTTCTTAAAACACATCTAAAAATATTTAATTAATGACTTCTTAAATTGATTCAAGTTTAAATAAATATTTTAACACAAAAAAATAATTTCAGATATATGAACATGTGTTATTAAATGTATAAATACAATCTTATGTGTTATAGTTATAAAAAATATACTTAAAATACGGATATCTAAAATTCGAACATTTGTTCGATTTATTTTTATAAAAGGCTTAAAAACAACTTTATAGGTAAAACTTAGTATTTGTAAACTATATTTAAAAGCTAAATTGTAATTAAATCTCTTATTTTTCTATAGAATAAAAAATCACTTAACTTAGAGTGGTAAATAAAAAGTTATTTCAAATATACTAACAATTGTTCAATTGTAAGATTGTAAGATTTTTTAGATTTTAACTCATATTTGGCCTTACAAATTTATAT
The DNA here is from genome assembly GCA_033030585.1 of Hippophae rhamnoides. Classification (NCBI taxonomy): domain Eukaryota; kingdom Viridiplantae; phylum Streptophyta; class Magnoliopsida; order Rosales; family Elaeagnaceae; genus Hippophae; species Hippophae rhamnoides. The sequence continues at coordinate 22,174,049 of CM065437.1, read as the reverse complement.
TTTGATATTATGTGTGAAAATGAAATTACATATCATTGAATTATATATTCATATTAATTTGAATCATTTTATTTGGAGGTCATAATCAAAAGTTATGATCAAACTTTAGTAGCTTGTTCATAAAATCTGGTGAATTTTTAATTTCTTTGATATTTTTTAACGGATTTTGTTGATCTAATATGTATAAAATCACCATAATTAATATAAATCAATATTTATTGAATTAAAATAAAAATTATTAAATTTAAACTTTTGAATCATAAAAATTAATTAATTTAGTATCAACAGTAATCGCAAGAGTAATTTTTTTGCGAGTCAATGGATGATTTTGTCTTGGATACAAGAATATATCAAGTTGTTAGATAATTAATATGGTTGTAGTTGCTTTATGGATGGATCAATCACAGGATCCAGGTGCAAATTCATCTAATTTAGAAAACTCACATTGAATCGATAAGAGATTTCCACTCATAAAGATTCAAGAACTAGCCCACATTTAATTGGGAATCACAATGATGATCTAAGACCATAATCACCTCCAATAGGGGAATTTCATTGTTAGGAGTACCAAAATTAGAAATCTTAACCCTAATCGCAAATCTCTACTCAAGTTACATTTTTCAAGATTCATGAAAGGATACGATCCTTTAGCTTGGGTATACAAAGTGGAGCATTACTTTGACTATTTTGAGATCCCATATGATTTGAAGGTTAAGATGGAATTTTTCAATATGGAGGAAGAGGCCCTTCAATGTTCCATATGGTTCTAGTGGGTTAATTATTGTTGGAAATGAATTTAAATTTAAAAATTTAAAATCATTTTTTTCAACTGATATGATCGTTATGTTTCCATCCAAAAATATGACCGTTATTTTTATAATTGTGTAAACTTTACATATATTTTTTCAACTATAAATATTGGACAATAGTTCTCATTTTTTAAGGACATAACTTATCAACTTAAAAATGATTCTATAGTTCTTCATAGCAAAACCAAAGAAAAGAAAATTATTTCCAAGCAACATAAATATTTTAAAGGTATAGCATTATGGACTTCATTAGTGCAGTGAAGCTTTGAGATAGAAAAAAGATTCTACACTGTTTTATCCTGTGAATAACGAGACTGTATTGGCTTGCACAAATTTGGGCAGAGTCACGAAACGCCTTAAAGAGAGTAACCTAATCCGTGACTCAAGCTAGACAGTATAATTCAATATATTCCTAATATTGTTCTTACATTGTATTTACATACTTATGGGAAGAAACCATAAATGATGAAATGGACTCTCTTGAGTATAATAAAAGTTGGCATTTAGTTGACTTATCTCCTGGTTGCAAAATCATATGATGTAAATGGATACTAAAGAAGAAATTAAAACCCAATGGTACTATTGAAAAGTACAAAGCTCGTCTTTCTGTTAAAGGGTATAGGCAAAGAGAAAATGTAAATTTCTTTGATATCTTTTCACCAGTCACACGAATAACTTCCATACGTGTGCTTTTCTCTCTTGCTGCTATCTATGATTTAGTAGTGCACCAAATGGATGTTAAAATTGTCTTCTTAAATGGTGACTTAGAAGAAGAGATTTATATGGACTAACCTAAGGGTTTTTGATGTCCGAGGTCAAGAAAATAAAGTTTGTAAACTAGATAAATCCCTTTATAGTCTAAAATAAGCACTTAAGCAAAGGCCTAAAATATTTGATATTCTAGTTATCTCACATGGATTCAAAATGAATGAAAGTGATAAATGCATTTATTATAAATAAGAAAATGACATTTGCACTATTATATGTTTATATGTGAATGACATGCTTATTTTTGGGTTAAATATTCATGTTGTGAATAATGTGCTAACTTTGATATGAAACATCTCAGAGAAGCGAGTGTAATCCTTGGTATAAAGATTACTAGGTCTAAAAAGGGACTTTATTTAGATAAATTTCATTACATTGAGAAGATCTTAAAGAAATATAATTATTTTAAAATGAAAACTTGCATATACTCCTTATGATCCTAGTGTAAAGTTGTCCAAGAACATCGAAGATAGTGTTAGACAAAGTAAGTATGTGAGCATCATTGGTAGCTTACATTATGCTACTGATTGCACTAGACCAAACATAGATTATGTTGTAGGACTACTATGTAGGTTTACCAGTAAACCTAGTATAGAGCATTGGAATGCAATTGAAAGGGTCATGAGATACCTTAAGAGAACTATAAACCTTGGATTACAATATAAGAAGTTTCCTACTATTCTAGAAGGATACAACGATGTTGATTAAAACACTATATCAGAAGAATCCAAAGCAACTAGTGGCTATATATTTAGCATTGTTGGTGGAGTTGTTTATTAGAAGTCTAAGAAACAAAATTTTTATCTCAATCTACGATGAAGTATGAAATGATAGCACTAGCTACTGATAGTGAAGAAGCAGGTTGGTTAAGAAGTCTATTAGCTAAGATCCCTTTATGGGAAAGACCGTTACTAGCTGCCCTAATCCACTGTGATAGTATCGTGGCTATTACAAAAATTCAGAACCGTTATTACAACGACAAGAGATGATAGATACATAGTACTGTTAGAGAATTTCTCTCTACATGAGCTGTAAGAATGGATCATGAGAGAAGGTTTTTCAAAACCTCGAAAATAATGAGACTGATGCCCTTAGAATGAAGAGTCACTTAAGATGGTAACATAACTTATAGATTGGAGATCTCAAGAAATAAGTTCAATGGGTAATGACAAGTCATGAAGTGATATGATATAAATCATGTTATTATGTAGTCTCATTCTATATTGTTAGAAGCCTGAAGTCTTGAAGAGACAGAAATGATGACTTAATTATTAATATCTTAATGAGTTCTATACTCTATGTGGAGTGGAGTACATAGCTATAGGAGTATTCTTGATAGACTCACCTATGTGAATGTGGAAGTGTGGTTGCTTGCTATGAAATTTTTGTGCTAAATTTTCTATAGTATTCAATAAACTAGGATATACGTGCATGACTGTAAAGCACATGTTTTTTGAACTACGCATTGGAAAGATTGTGTGTGTAATGTTGTTAGATATAGAGTTCAAAACTACGTGTTACTTTAGTATATTCTAAAGCATCAACACTATGCAAAGGTTCAAGTCGATATACACCTTTCGCTTATGCATAATCTTATACTTTTAATTGATCGGTTGCTCAATGAAAACTATTTTTATATAAAATTCAAGTGAGGGATTGTTGGAAATGAATTTAAATAAAAAAATTAAACTATTTTTTCCAACAAACATGATCGTTATGTTTTCACCTAGAAATATGATCGTTATTTTGTGACAATTATGTTTTCACCCAGAAATATGACTGTAATTTTGTGACCATTATTTTCATAATTGTGTGAATTTTACACATATTTTTTCAACTATAAATAGAGAGCAATAACTCTCATTTTTTAAGGACACAACTTAACAACTCAAAAATGATTCTACAGTTCTTCATAGCAAAATAAAAGAAAAGAAAATTTAGAATTATTTTTTCAGATTTTTGAGCAACATAAATATTTTAAAGGTGTAGCATTTTAGACTTCATCAATACAGTGAAGCTCCAAGACAGAAAAAAGATTTTATGTTGTTTTATCTTGGGGACGACGAGGTTGTGTTTACTTGTATAAATTTGGGTAGAGTCACAAAACGTCTTAAAGAGAATAAGCTAGTCCGTGACTCAACCCAAATAGTATATTATAATATATCGATAACATTAATCTTACATTGTTTTCATATACACGTTAAGGATTCTGTTAAAATTACATCATCAAACTCCATCGATTGGAAAATTGAATTCGAATAATTAGCCCATAAATTCTAAAAAGTGCCTTTCTTGAAATTTAAGATAAATGCAAATGTTTTATTTAAAAAAATCCAATATTTTCCCATAATTTAACAAATAATTTAGTAATTTAATTGATTTAGAATAAAAAAAATTAACAACTTTCATATGCAACTAATATATTTTCACAATTTAAAAAAAGAATGTCATATAATTTCATATTTATTGTCGTCCAAATGAACGTGTTTTAAATTGAATTATTTCTATTTATCCGTTCAATATTAAATTTTATTTAATTAGATTTTATTTAATGTTATTGATATATTTTTTTATTTATATGTTTTAGATATATAATTTTTTATAATTTTTTTTAAGTAATCTCTTATTATTTCATATATTTTCTGTAAACCCGATCCAAACAAAATCTTTACGATTCTAGGAGTCTACTTTTTTCCAAATCAACGTGATGTATTTTTTCGGATTTTTTTTCATAATTCATAAAATCTTCCTTCCCTCGTAAATATCATAATTTTTATAGGATGAAAATATTTACAAGATCAAATTTATTGTTATTATAATTATTTTATACTATTAATTATTTTATCTAATAATAATAACACTAAAATATTATTAATTATAGATCTGGAGTAATTTTATCAAATGAATATGGATTTATATGGAATCAACTAAAATGAATTCGACTTCATTAATATTCATAAAATTCATTTAATCTATATTTCAATTAAAGTAAATCAATATTATTTATATTTTAAGTAGATGGTCTCATTCGTCTAGTCGTCAATGATATTAACCAATCAATGTCGCCCAAAGATCAATAATATTAGTCAACGATTCATTGCTAGCTAATATTAATCCATGAACCCTCAATGTATTAAGGTATAATAATTTTATAAAAGTGTGCTAAGTTGCTCTTTCTTAAATTGTCCACGAGCAAAAGCAAAATGTTTAAGCCTATATTAAAACAATGGTTAATGTTTTATGCATGAGGTTTAGCCTATGTAACTTTTAAGTCCTTAACATTAAAAAAGTTGTAATCACGTTCTTTATATTATGTAAATGTTGTTAGAAACTCAGACTTAACTTAATTCAATAAGATCTCATTGAGTTAAGGGTTGTCCAAGTTTATAAACAGTACTATTACCGAACTCCTGGCCGATGTGGGATTGAAGGAAACTTAATAGCCCCCTTCCACATGGATAGAGGTGGTCTTACAAAACCATGGTGAGACTGTTAATGACAAAACTCAAGTTATCGATCAAGACATGCCCAGCTCTGATACTATGTTAAAACTCAGGCCTAACTTAAACCAATAAGATCTTATTGAGTTAAGTGTTGCCCAAGCTTATAAATAATATTGTTGCCGAATTCCTGGTCGATGTGGAACTAAAGGAAACTTAACAAATGTAAAAGTGAGATTTTTAATAATTTTCGCTAGCTGAGCCAACACAAGTAAAGAATTTGTTGTCCATACCGTTTACAAGTGTAACAAATATTTTTTTTGTCTATAAAGTTTGTTTAAGTGTAACATTTTTGTCCTAAGTATAACAATTACATTCATAATAAAAACGATATTTCTCAAAAGAAAACAACAATATGATTTGTAGTTACTTTAACTTAAGTAACAAAAATTGATAAAAGTCAATACTTTATTACATTTACTTAACATTGAGAATACGATTGTAAATTTTAAAATGTTAATGACAAATAATATTATAAGGTAATGAAAAAAATAATATTAATCCTTAAAATAAGAGTGATATTTTATATCATAATCAGGATTGATATGATAATTTTTTATTTAATGTAATTATATGAATATAATAATATTTTTAATTACCAATTGTTAATGTATATTATATTTGTTAATAGATATACATGTTATGGGTTTTAGGCACATCTAGTTTACTTGTACCTCTTATATAAAGATACCGTATATATTCCTTAAGATATAGAATAAAATACAATCATTAAGTATTTCTAACATGATATCAAAACTTTGCTCCTGGTCTGTATGTGTTTGGACCTTGGATTCTACCACAGTCTCACTGTGGCGTAAATGTCCACTTTTGTCCACCCTGTGGAGTGAGGCTGTTAAGTATCCTTGTTTTACATCGGTAAGGAACAAGACAACAATGCTACTTATAAGTCTGAGTAATCCTTTAACTTTATTTGTTCTCATCTTGTCCATGATGCTCTCAAGCTTTTCCTCGTTTCCTCCAACAATCAACTTGCAGATATCTTCACCAAAGCACTTCCTAAAGAACGCACTCGTAATTTGATTGACAATTTCAAATTGGTCTCACATCTACCTTGAATTTGAGGAAGATTGTTAATGTAATATATATCTGTTAATATAATGTATATCATATATGTTAATAGATATACATGTTATGTGTTTTAGACACATCTAATTTACTTGTACCTTATATATAAAAACATCATGTATATTTTTTAAGATACAAAATAAAATACAATTATTCAGTATTAATAATATTTGTGTAAAAAAAAAATAAAATGAATTACAAATTTGAACATGAGATTAGGGTCTTAAATGAGACGGCCCAATATGGCATTGTCAGTTTGTTTATCGGTTTGATACGACATGATTTTTTGATCTATTGATTCCACAATCGACGATTTGTTGGTCTATCAACTCTGCACAGCATGTCATAATTTACTTAATATTTAGGGTATTCATATGTCAAATAAGGGAAAAGTTTGACTCTATCAAGTAGTAATTTTTGGATACCACGGATGGCAAGACCATGGACCAAGAATTAAGAAATATGAATCATGGACTAATATGATACATTAACTAATGAGTTGCGCCATATAGCTTAACTGTCTTATACGAGATATTATTCATTATTTATTTAATATATTTATTATTAATTAAATTATTTTTTTATATTTTTATTAAGTATTTATTTTTTAAAAAAATTATGTTAATTTTAAATTTTATTAAATAAAAAAATCAGTATATTATATATTTTAGGAATAATGGATAATTTTTCTTTTAAAAATATAGAATATTCTCCGAATAAACCCAAAATAAAAGTAATCGAATCCGACTCGGACCAATTATGTAAGAAGAGAACAGATAAGCACAGGACTCCCCTTCTATCTTTTCAAGTCCACAAAATAACATACGCGTCATCAAAGTACCAAATCCAATGTACCATCTTACAGATTATGATTGTTTATTTATTTTTTATTTGATTATATTTATTTTTAAATATTTTACAAGGATGTTTTAAATTATATTATAAATTAAAATAATAAATTATGTTATTTTAATTAATAATTATCTACATAGTAAGTGTACGATTAAAATTATAACATTAAAAAATATTTTAAATTAAAAATAATCTAATTATATAAATAAAAACAAAAACTAAAATACCTTATCCTCATCCCAACTTATTTACCCACAATTTTCCATCTACAAATTATAAACCAATTTTCTATTTCAAAACTACCTTTTATCTTTATCCATTATTCTATACCACAATCATTGAATTTGAAGGAAAAAATCACTGTTCTAAGTTTCAAAAATCCATTTGATGTCAATAAATTATTGCTCTTACCTTCATTCTAATCATTTTCAAATTGCAGTGCCCATTGCTCCATTAAAGCCTTGACCTTTTTCTTATTTTTATTTCTAAAACCGAACTTTACATATAAACCCCAAGTTTGGTTGTTGGGTATTCATTAAATTTGTGTTTTGATTTGAGATTATCTGAAACATCAAATTTGGGAACTAATGGCAATGGCTATTGCTACTGCTGGTCATGGATCATCTTGGATTCAACTTAAGGATAAAGTTTCAAAGAAGAAAGAAAATGTAAAAAGGGTTAATTTTTGCAAAGCTTCGTATTCTTCAGTGATGGATCCTTATACGACTTTGAGGATCCAACCTGGTGCTTCTGAATCTGAGGTTAGGAAGGCTTTCAGGGAGCTTGCTTTACAGGTATTTTCAATCTCATATTGTAAATAAAACTTTTATACAGTATTTTTCTTCTTCTTTTTCTTTTTTCATTTTGTTAGTTTTATATATTTTTTCGAGGCACACAATTGTTCTGTTTTTTTAGGACAGGTTGCATTTGGATTTTGGTTTTAGTTGTTGGATTTTTTTGGGTCCTCTTAAGTTATAAATATTCAAACTTTGAAAGAGGGAATTGTTTTCCAATTGCAGTATCATCCAGACGTTTGCAGAGGAAACAATTGTGGAGTTCAGTTTCACAGCATCAATGAAGCATACGATGTACGTTTTCTTTACTAACTATTCTTTATTTATTTTTTTCTTCTTCGATAAATGATGTAAGGTAGCGATTATGTTCATGTGAGGTTATTTTTATCATGTTCGTATCAGATTTTGTGTTATTTCAAATTTTTTTTTTTTTTGTTTTTGGGGATCAAGTTTCTTCAGTAAAATTGTATTGCGAAAGATCTGTATGACTTCATTTTCTGTTCCATCAGAAACATATTATCTGTACCATAATAGAATTAGGTCCGAACGAAGTAAATTTTACCCAGATATCACAAGAAAAAGAGGAGAATGAATTTAGCTGAAACAAGTGAGCTTTTGATTCATGACAGATAAAGGGAAATTCAGTAGAGAAATTCATGAATTTGGTTGGGTCAGAGATGTTTAATTAAGTATGCAATCGATAATTATAAAAAATAGTTCCGATTTTTTGATGACTTTTACGTTAAATTTAAATTATTTTTTCAACTATTCTTTTTGTCTTAAAAGAAGATACATATTTTATTCATTCTCAAAATGCGTCGGTGATCTGAAAAATTCAACCTGCTGTGTTTTCTATGAACAATATTTTTGAGAATAAAAGTTATAAAAAATTAAAGAAAATGTTGTCATATGCTCCAAAAACGCGTCCGTTTGGATCTGCTGCTTGTTTTAGAATGGGTTTTAAGATAAAATTTTAAAATCACTTCTCTTCTGAAATTTGCTAAAACATCAATGAGATTGTTTCAAGGGAAAATAATTTTCAGCCAAAAGTAGAAATTGTTGTAGACAGACCCAAAATGTTGATGCCAGTGATGAAATGTGACTCAAGAAGTAACACAAGTGCTTTGGGGTCTTATGTTAGTTTTCACAAATCTTGTGTGTAATTTATGCAGATTGTGATGAGCAGTTTGAGAGGAGAAGCTACAACACTGGAGGAATATGATACGTACGATCAAGGAAGTGATGAGACAATGAGAGGAATGTACGATCAAGATTGGGACATGTGGGAGGAATGGATGGGATGGGAAGGTGCTGGAATTAGGGATTACACCTCTCATGTTAATCCTTACATTTAAGGAGAAAGTAAAATATTGAAACAAACATTAGTTTGGTGAAAATATATCAAAACCCAATTGGTGCTTTTGTCTTGTAAATAGCGGATGTGAAAAATATAACCATCCCATCCTTCTTTGTACAGTTATAAAATCATCAATGTTAAATGCCTTTACTTGTTAATGAAAGCCATTGATTTTTTTTTTGTTAAAAGAAAACCATGGAAAATTTGAAATATGTTTGAAATTTAAATTGGTGTTGAATCTTGTCATGCAAGACTATGAATAAAATGGCTACACAAAAGAATTTAACCCAAAGTAGGAAAAAGTTAGGGTTGTTAATTTTGTGTGATAGTTTGATTGATCCAATTGAAAAAACCTTGAATAGATGATACTTGTTTGCAAAATCCACATCAAGAACGAACTACAGAGTGATCTACAATCAAGTCAGAATTAGGGGTGTCTATGGTTCGGTCCGGTTTTTCCTAAATTTTTTTTAATCAAATTGAACCGTTCATATTACTCGGAACGGATCAGATTGGATCGTTTGAAACGATTTTAAAAAATAAAAACCAGACCGGACCGTTTGATTTATAAAACGGTTCGGTCCGATTTATTTTCCGATTTGGTTCGATTTTTTTATAATTTAATGAAGAATAATGTGAAATTTCTAATATATTATTAAATCGGTTCGAACGGTTTAAAATTTATACAAATCAGACCGGACTGTTCGATTAGTAAAACTGTTCGATTTGGTCCGATCTGATCTGATTTTACGGTTTGGTCTAGTCCGGTCCGATTTATGGACACCTCTAACCAGAACTATGAACTCGTGATAATTTAGGAAGATGAGTTAAGAAGTTAGTTTTGACTGCATTCAACTTAAGAAAGCCACATGCAACTTAAGAAAGCCACATGCAGAAACATATGCTAAATGGATTTACGAGGATGCTTCTGACACACATAGCCAGAAGGCATATTTCAACATATCCTCTCAGAATAGTGCATAATGCAGCTTATCTTGCTCTGTCGCATTTCATTATAGTTTTCATATAGACTTTTGAAAAATACATAAGCTTAATTCCGTTAATATTTTAGTCTAGAAAATATACAAGTAAAATAGAAACAAAAATTAGGCAAAGTTGTCACAATAGGCAAGTAGAGTTGTTGCAGAAAAATTAATTATTAATGGAAAATAGACAAAGCAAGTTTCAACAAAATGCTTTAGAATCCATCAGTTTTTTTGTCATTATTGTTTTCATTGTTGCTAGTTGTTTTACCAAATCATGTAAGAAAGAATGTAATACAGAGGAGCTCTTTCTACCTTCCCTTTCTCTTTCTTCTTCCTTACAGTGAAACATTTAAATGTAGATAAAAGAGAGTCTATTGTGTGAAAAGATCCCTATAGACTTTGGTTATAGGCTCCTACCAACAGTAGCTAAACATGAGACAAATTTAAGATTAACCCTCACTTTTCTTTCCCTGTGAGAAGAAGGGTCTAAAATTATTATTTATTTATGAAATATGCCTCATATTTATTTATTTATGTGAAATAAACAGTTATTTACTCACGCACATTTATATTAGTAGGGTTCGAATTCACGCTACTTCAGTACTTATTTGAAATATATGTCATTACATTGTAAGAAAATTGAAAAGAAGTATCATATTTAAGAACAACATTCATTTATATCCATGGGAAAACCTTACTGATAAAGTATTCACTCAGATTTTCAAAATTTCCTAGGTCAGGTACTTCCCGTAATCAAACTTAATTCATAAAAACAGAAAATCGAACTACACCCACACCTCATGCCTATAGTATTATATTTTTGGTAAAAAACTCAAAATTTTCATAAATGAAAGCTGAGATCACATACGCAAACAATTGATCAAAGTTGATCAGTGAAAGATGTTGGCACCTGTTGAGGAGTCCCACATCGACCAAGGACTAGCATAAGAGCTGGTTTATAAGCTTGGGCAGTCCTCACCCTTGTAAGCGGGTTTTCACGGGTAGAGTTAGGCCCAAGTAAATCAACATGGTATCGAGACCGCAGCGGTGGAGGAGAGAGCTACCACACACCGCCGCAGCGGCCATAGACACCGTCCGTCGACACAGTCGATGTGAGGGGGAGTGTTGAGGAGTCCCGCATCGACCAAGGACTAGGTGATCTAACTCTACCCCTGAAAACGCGTTTACAAGGGTGAGGGCCCGCTTGAGCTTATAAACCGGCTCTTATGTCCTTGGTCGTCGATGTGGGACTCTCAACACTCCCTCACATCGACTGTGTCGACGGACGGTGGTGGTCTTATGGTTGCCACGGGTGTAAGTGTAGGGTAGTTCTCCTCCACCGCCAAGGGTCCTGCTCTGATACCATGCTGATTCACCTGGGCCTAACTCTATCCCTAAAAACGCGCTTACAAGGGTGAGAACTGCCCAGGCTTATAAACCAGCTCTTATGCTGGTCCTTGGTCGATGTGGGACTCCTCAACACTCCCTCTCATATCGACTATGTCGACTGACGGTGGTGGTTTTATGGTTTCCACGGGTGTAAGTGTAGGGTAGCTCTCCACCACCGCCAAGGGTCTTGCTCTGATACCATGTTGATTCACCTGGGCCTAACTCTACCCCTGAAAACGCGCTTACAAGGGTGAGGACTGCTCAGGCTTATAAACCAGCTCTTATGCTGGTCCTTGATCGATGTGGAACTTCTCAACATGTGTTGATTTACCTGGGCCTAACTCTACCCCTGAAAACGCGCTGCTGCGAGGGTGAGCCTGCTTATAAACCAGCTCTTCTGCTGGTCCTTGGTCGATGTGGGACTCCTCAACCCTCCCCCTCACATCGACTGTGTCGACGGACGGTGGTGGTCTTATGGTTGCCACGGGTGTAAGTGCAGGGTAGCTCTCCTCCACCGAGCGGTCTGGCTACGATACCACGTTGATTTACCTGGGCCTAACTCTACCCCGAAAACGCGCTTACAAGGGTGAGGACCGCCTGCTTATAAACCGGCTCTTACCGGTCCTTGGTCGATGTGGGACTCCTCACCCCTTCCCCTCACATCGACTGTGTCGACGGACGGTGGTGGTCTTATGGTTGCCACGGGTGTAAGTGTAGGGTAGCTCTCCTCCACCACCAAGGGTCTTGCTCTGATACCATGTTGATTTACCAGGGCCTAACTCTACCCCTGAAAACGCGCTTACAAGTGGGGCGCCTGCTTATAAACCGGCCTCTTATCTTTGGTCCTTGGTCGATGTGGGACTCCTCAACACTCCCCCTTACATCGACTGTGTCGACGGACGGTGGTGGTCTTATGGTTGCCACGGGTGTAAGTGTAGGGTAGCTCTCCTCCACCGCCAAGGGTCCTGCTCTGATACCATGTTGATTCACCTGGGCCTAACTCTACCCTTGAAAACGCGCTTACAAGGGTGAGGACTGCCCAGGCTTATAAACCAGCTCTTATGCTGGTCCTTGGTCGATGTGGGACTCCTCAACAGCACCTCTATTATTATCTGAGTCCATACATAAGAATGAACACACAAGAAGATCACCTATCAACTCCTGCAAAAGAAAATTAATACTAACCAGTAAAACTAGGCCATAAAGAAACACAACTAATTCAGAAACAAAGTATGAATTCTATTTGAAAGTGTTGAGTAGAATTTAAAATACAAAATTTTAAATTTATTAATATTAGATCTAAACAAATAAACAAACTAATTGTTTATATCTATTATAACAACTTTCAAAGGCAACTCATGAAGAGAACTATAAACACCCAAAGAAAAACTCTCAACTCACACTCAAACTAAGAATACAAAAACATATTTGTTTTTGATGGAATGATTAAACCAAATGTAAGGTAGGCTATTTATAGTCCTCATCATGTAATCTACACCACACAAATATAAAACTAAGAAATAATTCTAGCAATATAAATATTATCTACACACTTCTCTTTTCTACAACCTTCAACTACCATATTTATTCATCCTTTAACCACTTTATTTATTTCTCTACATCCTTCAACCACTTCATTTATTACTCTACATCTTTAAGTATTATGTTGGTGTTGATTTTCAACACTCCCCCTCAACACCAATTCTCACTATTTTTACTGTATCAAGCTGACGGCGAAACATTTCGAACTTACCAACGCTTAAGCTTTTTGTGAATAAGTCTGCAACTTGATCATCTGTCTTGATTTCCCTCATTTCAATTTCTACTTGCAGAACCTTTTCCCTGATAAAGTGATAGTGTACTTCAACATGCTTAGTTCTTACATGAAAGACTGGATTCTCTGCCAAACGAATTGCTAACTGATTATCACAATATAACGAAACTGCATTATCTATTGGTTGTTGTAGATTATTCATTAGCTGTATCAACCATGTACTCTCTTGAGCTACCATTGTCGCTGCTCGATACTCAATTTCAGTGGTTGATAATGATACTGTCGACTATCTCTTCCTATACCAAGAAATTGTTCCAGAACTAAGCTTAAACACATGCTCAGTTGTTGATCTCCTGGTGTCATGATCTCCTGATAGTCAGCATCGCGGTAACCAACTAACTTTCCGTCTCCACCTTTCTTGTACAAAAGACCATAGTCAATTGTACTTTTCACATATCTCAATATTCGTCGAACTGCTTCCAAATGTGGCTTCTTTGCATTTTGCATGTACCGACTCATTACACTAACTGCATAAGAAATGTCAAGTTGAGTCAAGGTTAAGTAGATTAGACTTCCTATCAATGTCGATACATCATCGCATCTTCCAAATCTTTTCCTTCACATGTACACATTTTGGAATTTGGTTCCATCAGCGTCGAAATCGGCTTGCATTTGAGCATTCCGAACCTCTTCAATAAATCTTTGGAATATTTTTGCTGACAAATAAATATTCCTTCTTGTGTGCGATCAACCTCTAAACCAAGGAAGTGCTTGAGTTAGCCAAGTTCCTTCATCTGGAAACAGATTGACAAATTCTCCTTCTTCTGAAGAATTTATACCTCATCATCACCAGTTATGATTAAGTCATCCACATACACTAGCACAATATATAGCTTTCCTTCATTGGCTTTGACAAACAAGCTAAAATCTGCAGATGTTACTGAATAACCACTTTGTGTTAAAAATTCAGCAATCTTACCATACCACGCCCTGGGTGCTTGTTTTAATTCGTAGAGTGTTTTCCGCAGCTTACACACATATTCAAGATGATCTTGGGTTTGAAAACCTATTGGTTGGATCATGTAGATCTCACGATCTAGCTTTCCATAAAGAAAAGCATTCTTTACATCCATCTACCACAACTTCCAAGTGCAAGTGCAAGTAGGACTCTAACAGTTGTAAGTTTTGCCACTGGACTAAACGTTTCATCATAGTCTAGGCCATACTATTGAGAGAAACCACGAGCTACCAATCGTGCCTTGTACCTCTCGATTTACCCATCTGGACAACGCTTTATCTTGTAAACCCACTTGCAGGATATGGGTTTCACATCTCTTGGCTTTCACCACAGATCCCAATTTTGATTTTGCTGAAGTACATCGATCTATTCTTTCATAGTTGTCATCCACACAGATCTTTGTGATGCTTCATCAAACGTCTCAAGTTATATTGCTTCTTCAATTATGGTTGTATTGGCATATTTGGGATTTGGCCTTTGTGTTCTTGTTGACCTACAGAGTTGAGATTGTGGAGTTGATTATTCCATTTCACTAATCCCACCTTCTTCATTTAGTTGATATATGCCAGTTTGCCAAGGATTCTGAGTTACTCTTTGTTCGGCACCATCATCGTCTAGATCTCTGGATTCATCTAAACTTGGTTGGAATTGAATAGTATCCTCCCTCATCTTTTGTTGTAGTTTATCTCCAAATTCTCTTGAGTCTGG
The DNA here is from genome assembly GCA_033030585.1 of Hippophae rhamnoides. NCBI lineage: Eukaryota > Viridiplantae > Streptophyta > Magnoliopsida > Rosales > Elaeagnaceae > Hippophae > Hippophae rhamnoides. The sequence continues at coordinate 22,159,008 of CM065437.1, read as the reverse complement.
CAATGCTTCCTTCTCTAAGGACCACCAAGAAGATGCTTCATCGAACACCACATCTTGTGAAGTGTAGCATCTTCCACTCGTTGGATCACAACATTTCCACCATTTTCTCTGGCTGTCATATCCCACAAAGATACATCTAATAGCTTTCTTGTTAAATTTTCTCGGTAAATGATCAGGAACAAATACATAACATACACAGCCAAATACTCGAAAGTAGCTAACTGTAGGTTTCATGTTCCATAGTTTCTCAAAGGATGAAACAAATTCTAACCTTGGTTGAGGAAGTCTGTTGATCACAAAAGCTGCAATCCTCATCGCTTCAACCCAAAACCTCCCAGGTACATTCTTTTCATGTAGTATACTCCGAAAAATTTCTACAAGATGTCTATTCTTTCTCTCTGCTATACTATTTTGTTGTGGTGTGTTGGCACAAGTGTACTGATGACGTATTTGACATTACCTTAGGTATTGAGAGAAATTTCCTGAGCTACATTCTCTGTCGTTGTCTATGCATAAACAGAAGATCTTCTTTCGAACTTCTCCTTCAGTTGACTCTATAAACTCTTTAAACTTTGAGAATACGTCAGATTTTTCTTTCATAAAGAAAACCCACACATACCTTGAGAAGTTGTCAATGAATGTCACCATGTATCGCATATCGACAATTGTTGCTTAACATGACCAAATATATCATAGTGAACTAACTCCAATGGTTCTTTTGCTTTAAAGTTCGATTCCTCATATGGAAATTGGTAAGCTTTACCATATTGGCATCCTACACAGACCGTGTCTATTCGCATGTCTAGTTGAGGAAGCTCTTTAAGCATTGACTTCTTCACCATCACACTTAGCTTGAAATAGCTAATGTGACCTAACCGCATATGCCATAGATCTGTTGTCTCATTTCTTCTTGTCTTGTCTATATATGCAGATTTTGTTGACATCACGTAGATTGATTCCAATCGTTGCCCTTCTATTGTCGGTGTTTCTGAGATTTTGAGATCGTGATACACCTTCACGTCTCGGGGACCGAACAAAACATAGTGGCCTGATGATATTAATTGAGCCATAGATAGAAAATTTTTCTTCATTCCTAGGTCATGATAAACATCTTGAAGTGGTACTTGGTTAGTACTATATCGAGGCGTAACTATCATCTTACCGATGTGGGCTATCGATAACCTTGAGTTGTCAACCATTACCACTACACGACCTCCCTTGTACTCATACATGCTTTCCAACTTCTCTTTATCACCTATCATGTGATTTGAGTAGCCCGAATCTACGATCCAGTCATTCTTGTAGTCAATTTGTTTTGATGTTGTCACTGTAAGAGCTAATTCTTCTTCCTCTATAGAAAATAATGCTTCGGCATCCCAACCATCTTCGCTATGCCCCTTAGAACTGGAAGTAGCTGTTTTGCTTTCAACAGGCTTTTTCTTACTACAATAATCTTTTTCCATGTGACCCATCTTTCCATAGTTGTAACATTCACCGTCAAATTTTCTATTGTTATTGCGGTTCTTCCAAGCTCCCCTTAGACGAAAGCCTCTCTTTTCTTGAGGAATTTTTCCTTTGTTGCCATCATTTTTATATCCATTTCCATTGTACTACTTGAAAGTGCCTCTGTTTTTGCTAGGGTATAGTGCTTCTTCTTCATCCTTCAGCGAGACTCCTCCCATTTGCTTAGCCATAGCTTCTTGACCGGCCAGTAAATTCTCAAACTCAACAAGAAATGGTTATGTCGGCCATCCTTGTATAGCGGTAACAAACCCTCGATATTCGGGTCTCAAATCATGAATAATTATTCTCTTAATTCTTGTTTCCCCAATAGGAGCTTTCGGATCTAACTTTGAAATTTCGTGACATAACGACTTTACCTTGTGAAAGTATTGGGAAATCTTCATGTCGCGTTGCGCCATCGATAGCAACTTGTTCTTCAGAAGTTGCAATCTTGTATCATTCTTCTTTGAAAAGAGTGTAACAATAACAAGGGTGTCCCATGCTTCCTTTGATATTTTTGCATCCCGAATGTGCTCCAACATTTCTTCTTCAACTGTGGTCTTCAAAGCAAACATCACTTTGCCTGCTTTAATTTTCCACTTCCACAAGATGCCGTTTGCATCTTCCACTGTTAGTTGTGTAACTTTATCACCACCAACAACCTCACACAAGTCTTGACCTTGTAGGTAAGACTCCATACATGTTGCCCATGTGTTATAGTTTTTGTTGTTGAGCTTCTTGATACCTTCAACTACTTGAAGATCATCCATCTATCGGCAAGACTTCGACTATACCGAACAAGCTTGACTAATAAACTTGCAGAGTACCAAACTCCTCACGACTCAAGATAGCTCCACTAAGAACGATTCATGACCGTCCTGCTCTGATACCAATTGTTGAGTATAATTTAGAATACACAATTCTAAATTTACTAATATTAGATCCAAGCAAGTAAACAAACTACTTGTATTATATCCACTATAACACTTTTCAAAGGCAACTCACAAATTGAAGAGAACTACAAACACTCAAAGAGAAAGCTCTCAACTCACACTCAAACTAAGAATACAAAGACTTATTTGTTTTTAATGGAATGATTAAACCAAATATAAGGTAGGCTATTTGTAATCCTCACCATGCAATCTACACTACACAAATATAAAACTAAGAAATAATTCAAGACACATAAATATTATCTACATACTTCTTTTTTCTACGACCGTTAACCACTTCATTTATTTTTCTACATCATTCAACCACTTTATTTATTTCTCTACATCCTTCAACCACTTCATTTATTTCTCTACATCTTTAATTATTATGTTGGTGTTAATTTTCAACATAAAGACTGAGAAAGGGTATAATTTAAATCTCATAAATTTCTACCGTAATATTTGAAAAGTGTCTACTTAGTGATAATAACATGTAGAAAAATTCCCCCTTCCCCCTTCTGCAGAACTATCCTACCACCAATTTTCCGTTCTTCCACTACACATCAAATCATACTATCAAAACTCGACATAAAGATTAGTCCTTAATATTTTTAAGCATAAATTATGCCTGGCTGAGTAGCACCATCCTAGCTTTATTTGAATCTAGAACACGGAAACCAGTCTTAACTTCATAAGTTTCTTCACTTACAAAGTGAACTGCTTTTTGATTGTGCAATTCTAACAAAGATGGGAACCGCAACAGTAAATTGGCCAATTCTGAGACAACTTCAAACCACTTTCTTGACTCTTCCCTAGTCATTAGCTGCACATAGAATTTCAGTTGAGATGATGATGTTTCCTACAATATCTAGAGAACAACTAAAATCGTCATGCCATCCAAAAAGCTCATCACTACGGGCACAATTTAGCTTATCATTTGATTTTCACCATTTTGTTTTTGCTGAACATTTGATTTCTCCATTGTTTCAGAACAGAGTCATTTACTTTACTACATTCATATTTGAAATAAGATTATTAGAGATGTTCAATGATTCACACTTCAACAACTAAGACATTCTTCATTTCTTGGGTTTGCTAATAAAATAAATAGAAACTAATAAAAAAAATAAATGCACATTGAACACAATTTATTCTGTAAAAGCAAATCACTGAAAATTCTTCGGGCTATATACTTAGAGCAAATGTGGACTGGGCAAGGTTTAATTCCATAACATACTTTGCATAGATTTAATTTTTAACACCTTTGGTGCACATTTTTTTTCTACGACGCAATAAACATATATTTAACCCATAATCATAAATATTATGCATATATGTTTCTTTTAATGATGTAAAAAAAAATTTTTTAAGAGTTAAAAGTAAAATTATTTGCATATATGGTCGCATAAAAATCAGAGTGACTAGGTAATGATTAAAATCAAAGTGACTAAGTAATAATAAAAAAGATAAATATGAATGGATCAAATTGTCTGTTACTTTAAATGACAACTATTTTCGATTACGATCAATATAAGAATGACGTTGATTTGCATTTGTTAGAATTTAAGCATGGATAGCATGATTGTATTTGACATCTTTGTGTATGAGTTGCTCAAGTGATATTAGATGGTTGCAAATATAGATGACGTGAAGAAACTTAGAAGAGATATTAAAAAATATAACAAAATATCATAGGTATTGATTGAAGCTTAAGATTAGGAGTTTAGAAGCTAAATATTACAAAGGTACATATATCCTATTTATAATTGTTGAATGCTTTACAAGCTTTCTTTAAATATATCTAAATTATTCTTAATATTATATCTATAATTTTAAATTTTCTTATTGTTTAATCAATTTATATATTAATCATAAAAAATCCGAAGTTTCCTTTAAATATTTTTTCTACGTATTTCTTAACATTTCTTCTTCTTTTTTTCTTTTTTTTCCTCATTGTTTTAGAATGTATATCAGTATCCAACATATGTAAGATTGATTAGTGTTTGAGCATAAGGTTTAACCTGGAGCCCGATTCTTGTACAGTCTGATCCATCATGTGCCTTGCCAGAGACCGTAAGATATGCTCACACCTAAAGTAATGATTTTGGGTTGCAGTCGTTTACTCAAAACTTCCTGAAGCATTAGAAGACCGGCCATCAACCCAATTTATCATTGTACCCTCTAACGCACTGTGAGCTATACTCCTATATAATTGATATGTGTACATGTAATGTCTTATATATACATGAACCTAATGTGAGATCCACGCAATTCACTCTATTTCTCTAATTTTTCTCTAGTTTATCTCTCTAAAATTGAATCATTTCAACATTTTGGCACCCGTTATAGGGCTCAGGATTTAAAGGTTGAGCTTTTGTTTCTGATCCCGTATTCTCAATGATTTATCCTAAGTTTGAGAGAGAGACCTTGTGAACAAACACTTCACCTTGTGCTCTTTAAGAACCACATTCATCATAGTTGGAATGCAAGTTGAGAAAAAAATTGAGACTGGTGAATGAAATGACTTCATAAGATAACACCTTACCAACCAGTGAATAAGCTCGAGCTGAATCACTAGTTGAGTAGAAAGTTGAGGTACAAGCTAAGGCCAACCCTCACTAAAAGTTGGCTCAACAACATCTCGAGTTAAGGAGAGAACTCGAGAAGACCAAACGAGAAAATAGAATGCTTTCCGCAAGTAGACCCAAGTGCCTTCTTGGGTCGAGCTAAAAAACTGGTTGAAGAAATTAGACCAACCCCTATGGTAAACAAGAATGCCCGAGTTGAGAATATAGTAGATAGTGTCCCACAACATAATGCTAGAATTGAGGCACAACGGATCCAAAGGCAAATTGCAACTTGGCCCAACAATGATCAATTATTGGAGAAGTAAAGGATGTGAGAGGCATGCTTTCAAGCCATAGAAGAAACAAATAAAAAACAAGACAAGGCCTTCAAAGAAACTGACAAGAGGCAAGACAAGGGTAAATTGCACTATGACGTGTATAGAGATTGCAAACAACTATATGTCTCCCCTTTCTCTAATTAAATAAAGAATAGTAAACCACCAATCAAATTTAATGCTCCCAAGTGTCTAGACTACCAAGGAATGAAGGATCTTATGACTCATGTCCTACATTTCAAAACATCCATAGCCCTTGTGAGCCTTACTCTAGACAAAAGAAATGCTATGATGTGCAAGCTTTTTACAACAATTCTATGTGATGACACTAAAAAATGGTTTAATAACTTTGCACCCTATACCATAATCTCCTTCTCTCAGTTTTCTAAGTTGTTCATTACCAACTATGCCAATAGAAAACCTACGAGGAAAGAGTCTCATCACCTCTTCTCAATCACCCAAGAAAATAAAGAGTCAATAGAGGAATATATGAGAAGGTTTAAGGAAGAAAAATTAAAAATTTCCAATTGCCCTAGTTCTATGACAATAGAAGCATTCAAATGAGGTCTATTGAGAATATATGTGTAGGTCAACTCAGGTTTATAATATGCATAACTACCATCTTCTACAGCAATCACCTTCTCCAGTAATGACGAGACCTCAACTCTTCATGAAGAACCTTTAATAGACACCTTATGGGTAGGTTCATACGATGTCTATAGAATCTGAACCGATACCGAGAATTTAGTTGATCTTCTATTTCTTACAATAATGAAAGTGCTAGGTGTCAAAGGTTATGACATCATAAAAAGGAAATTACCTCTAGTGGGATTCAATAATAGAACTACCTATACTTTCAGGACCATGATGTTGCCTTTTTGGAACCATACCTCTATACAAGGCCATACCATCAACCTCTATCGTTAGGTCATCATTAATGCCTTTTCCCCTCTTCAAGTCTCTTATAGGTGGAAGAGGTGTTTACTGGCTCGAGATTACATGTGTGGGAATCTAATGGCCTAAAAATGTTAGTAAGAGTTCTACCACTGTCATGGAATTTTGTGGAGTAAATATGGGAGCAAGTTTTTCAATAATCACCATTTACTTCTTCTTCTTTCCTTGGTTAGGAATGGTGTTTTTACCTGAGTTTTTGCTCCTTTTTTCTCTTAGAAGAGCGTGTGCCTTTTAATAGAACCACACTCTTTTGAGAGCTCGCCCATTGTTTTGTAACAATACTTTGAAGTCGAGCTAGTAAAGTATCAAGGTTAAACTCCATAATATATTCTAAACAAAGGAATATAGGTGTTAGATTTTTAAAGCACGAGGTAAACAAGATTAGGTGATTAATTTAAAGCGCGAGCTCGTTCACCATCATTATGAACAATTTCAAATCTCTCCCCAAAGGTAGTAGAAGGGGTCTTGCTTTTGTTTGATGCTCAACACTTACGAATTATCCTATTGGGTGGATCTATTGAGCCTAGTTTCATTAGTCCACAAGCAAAAAATTAGGGGGTGTTCAGTAATTTCCTCAATGTTTTCTCGGGTAGATGGTTTTAAATGTCGGCCAATCTTTTCTTCTCTATTATGCTTAAGGTCATGATGAAGGAACCCATATTCCTTATCACAAGTTTTGTATCAGTGTAAGTGATTTTCATTAGCCTCTTGTTACTATCGGATTTTTCCCACTGACCAGCTACACAGAAGAAGTATCCAATTCTTCTCGTTTTTAGGGAAGATCATATTAATACCACGATTATGCTTGGTTGACATGTACAATCTCCTAGTGTTAGTGAATTTTGTTTTAACACATATGCGTTATTGTAATCGAGCATTTTCAAATCCATCCAGAGCTTTTTACATATTAGAGTGAGGCAAAGAAAGTACCACCACCCGTTGGGAATCAATTGTCCTAGTATGAGCTGCATCCTCATTACAAACTTTCTAATGAATGGACACAATGAAAATCTAGCCCCAAGCTAAAAAGGCTTCTCTTGAAAGGCTATCTATCCAACAAGAGGTGGCACATTATCAATAAAACCCTTTTTGGGAATCATTATTTGAACCAATGAGGGAATGTCATATATTCTTCTTAGCCTTTCTTCATCCTTTGGAGTCAGGCCACTTGTCTCAACCTTGGCCTACCAATCCTTGGTTTGACCTATGGATTCCCTGGTTCCCTTTTTCTGGACTTATTTCTCCATATCCTTGTGATATATATTTATATACATGGTATGCTCAACATGATTAGAGGAGTGGTTTGAGTTTGAAACAAAGAAGTAGTGGAAAGCTCAAATATCTCCTCATTACCTGAGGTACTTGTTTCATATGTGGAGCTCGATTGTTCACTTTCCTCTTGTTTAGAGTAGCTTAAATATTGAGAGCTCTCCTATAAAGAAAATCCCAATGAGCATGAAGGAAGGATACCTTACTAATAGCCCTTGATACCTCTTTACATGGTCGCCACGAGCAAATAGGAGTTAACTAAAGGTGACTTTTTAAAGTAAAAGTTGATGAGTGAATTTAAAAACCGACCTAAAAAGAAATCATAAAATGGTTAAGTATGAGGACAAATCTTTGAAGTCTAAGAAAAAATACTTAATGTCCATATGTATATCTTACCACATGAGGAAAGAAATTATAGGGTACAAGCTGAAAAGACAAAGAGTTCTTGTTCAAATTTTGGTTCAATACCATAGAAATAATGAAATAAACGATGCCTTGGTTCCTCCTTATATAGAGATTTAGATTTTCTCTCTCTAACCAACTGACAAAAATTTATTAGGGTGTGCAAAAAGGTTTCATATTCGTAATTATTTTTATTGACCAGTTTCTACTCTTCCACCCTAGTTAAAGAATCGAGCTAAAAGAGTAAGGGGACTTGATATTTGAGCATAAGGCTCGAACTAGACCTTGACCCTTGAATAGTCTGATTCATCATGTTCCTTATCCAAGATCATAAGATATGCTCACACCAAAAAATAATGATCTTGTTGTGCTCTCACCTACTCAAAACATCCTAAAGTATTAGAAGACCGATTATCAACCTGGTTTATCAATGTACTCAATCCTTTATTCTTTTACTAATGTACAGGCTAACACATTGTGACATGTACCCATATATAATTGACACATATACATATAACTTCTCTCTAATTTTTTTCTTTAAAATCAGATCATTCCAAGAATTAGCAATAACCTTATTAAAATAGATAGCATATCCTTGAGGTGTAGAAGAACTTAGAGGCTTGTTGGAAAGGAAAGAGAGTTTTTGAGATTGTAGATGGCAAGGAATAATGATTCCCCAAGATGAAGATCGTTGTGCTTAGGCCCTTTGGCTATGGCTTTGAGAGCTTCAACCACCTGGGAAGGCCAGAATAGACTCGAAGACCTTATTATTGCTGGAAAATAAGGTAAGATCATTTCCAAATCTTCTCTATTCTCCATTCTTTCTCCCTCTCTTAGTTGCTTTTTTTGTTAGCCTTCCTTCTTTTGGTTATGGGCAAAAAATTATCTTGCTTCCTTCTACTCCCAAGCCCAACTTTATATGAGTGAACGACTTTGGTCTTATTTATTAGACTTGAATCATATTTATGAGGATTTTCAAAATTTTAAACAAATATGAGATAAATAAAATAGAGAATGAAAAATGAAACATAGATTTGTAAATTATAATATAAACTAGGACAATAATAAAGATTTTATTCTTCGTCCCCTCCTTCAAAACTATATATCCTATCTTAATGAATATATAAAGTTTTTAATATTTCGTCTTTAAAAATAAAAAAATTATTAAAAATAAAAATAATAATATTTAAAATATTATCTGAATCTTGATTCTTTATTTTAGATTCTTGATATGTTCCCTCTATATACATATATGTTTAGGTAAAATGTCAAAATGGTCCCTTTGTTAATATTGGTTTACTAAAATAGCTTAGAAAATGTATTTTTAGATTCCTTTGTTTGTAAAAAAAATTGTTATTTAATTCCATGTGTTTGTGAAAAATGTGCTATTAAAGAATAAAATTAATTTTTTATTCAATTTTACATTAAATATAATAGAGTATCATATGTATCACATTAATATTTATATTTTTCAATAGGTATATATGTAAAAATTAATATTTAATTTAAAAATATTACTTAAATGTTTTAAGAAATTTTTTTCTTTCATACCTTAATAAAATTTTTAATTAAAATTGAATAAAATTTTCATCATTTAATATACAAAGTAGCACATTAGATGATGAAAATTTTATTGAAATGATTTGTTAAGAAATTTGAGTAGTTTTTAATTAAAAATTACTTGATTAGATACATGTCTATCAAAAAATACAAACATATATGACATTAGTCCCTAAGGCCTAAATAAAGGACTCAAATGAAAATCTCCTCCATATCTTTAACTTTTACCAAAACTTTAAATCTTCCATTACATTTAGGATAAAGTATACAAATGGTCATTAATTTAATTATACTCATTTTAATTCGTTTATGTTTTTTATAATTTAATTATTTTATTTTTAAATTTTTATACTTTGATATCTTACTTTTTTATTTTGTAGTTTCGTTCTTTTATTTTTTTAATATTTCACACATATAGTTCATAATTTGAAATCAATTTGAAGTTAAAACTTCAAAAATATAAATAAAAAATAAGTAAATTAAAGTATAGAAGTTAAAAAATAAAGGACCAAATTCAAGAAAAAATAAGGAATCAATGTGTGAAAAATAAACAATACAAGGACCAAATGAAAAAATGATAATAAAGGGATTAAAGTGTAGTATATATAAAAATTTAGGGGTTTATTACTTCAAATATAACCTTATTAAACAAAAAATTCACATTTAAACTCATATTATCAAACTAATACACTAGTTTCCTCATTTAATAAAAGATACAATAATGATCCAATTTTTTTAAAAGAAACTAGTTTATATAATAGTAATTTTATCTTTATGAAAATATTTATTATTTTATATATTTTTTGATTTTTTTTGCCTATTTTTTTAGGAAAATAACTCTATCCACCCTAGCAATCATGGCTATCTCCATCATCCTCTTTGTTCTACCCCTACCACCAAACTATTCTTTTGCACATCAACCACCCTTTGCTGTTTGCTACATATTAATCCAAAAATGTAATTTTTTTGAAACTATTAGGCAACTATCAACTCAATTATTTGAAATATTATCTTTGTTAATGACCGCGACTAACGTCAATTCATTCACTTCGATTTTCTTGATTCTCTTATCTTTTTACTACTTTATATTTGATCAAAACTATTTTTATCTTAAATTTGATCGAATATAAAATGGTCAAAAAGAATAAAAAAGTCCCTAATATATGAGAAAATGAGCTAGTAGTTGGAGCAATTAAGGACAAAGATAGATTCAATAAATGAGTTAGTTTGACCTAACTAAAGATTTAATAAAAAGAGTACAACTTTAAATTATTCTGTAGTTGATAGAAAAAGTTGGTTGACTAATAAATGAATAAAACGAAATAAGGGATAAAATGGAGAGAATGGTAGAGGTTGATGGTGATTCTTTAAGTAGTATGAGATATTTTCGTATTGAAATGAACAAAAAAAAAGAGAAAATACATAAAATAATAAATATTTTTAAAAAAAGTAAAATTATTCTTCTATAAATTAGGTTTTTTTCATTTAAAATTGGACCATTGTATATTTTATTAGATAAGAAGATACTAGTATACTAGTTTTATAATATAGATTCAAACATATACTTTTTGTTTAATAAAGATACCACTAAAGTATCAAACTCAAAATTTAGGAATATTTGTAAATTTCACCCTTAGTTTTATACATAAGTCACCAAAATTTTAAAATATATGATTTAGTCATCAAATTTTTAATTATTATAGATAAGTCTCAAAAATTTTAAATTGTTTGATTTATTACTCAAACTTTTAAATTTTTACATAGAAGTCCTAAAATTTTAGATAACAAATTGGTATTTTAGTTTTTAGGATGTGTCATATTTGAAAAGCTTTTAAGGTTTGAAAACTTAATCATATAATTTAAAATTGATTTAATTGAATATTATAATACATTTCATGGATGCAGCTTCATTTTTAATCTCTTCGTTCCGTTATTTTTTTAATATATAATATTAAAAAACAATTCACATATTCAAATATGCAGTACCAGTATGTTTTTTTTATAATATAAAATATATATTTTTTTGTTTAAAAAATTAAAAATTAAACCATTTGAATTCATATAAAATTTAACATTTTATTGTTGTGAAGTTAAAATTTTATAATTAAATTATATGTTTTAAAAAATAAATGTATTTTAAAATATACTAAAATAACAATAAATGTATTTTAAAATTACCAATTTTCAAAAGAAAAAAAAACAGATGATAATTCTCATCCATAAATTTAGGAAATATATAAAATTCAATAGTATAAAAAGAATATATTTTAAAATTTATTTGTCAAGCTAAAAATAGGGACTCGTAAAACAAATAGAGTAATTTATTTGAAGTCATCAATCCCGTTAAATAATTTATGCTTTTGTCACCAATAATCTGACTAAAATTATCTATTATAATGAATATTTATATCTAATCATAAAATTAAAATAATCTTAAATTTAATTATTTAAAGTTTAGAATTTAGAATTTAAGATTTAAAATTAAGGTTTAAAATTTAGGTGGCGTTTAGTTCGTGGAATGGAATTGCAATGGGAATGGAATGGAAAGAAAACAATGCTGTCTTGTTTGACTACTGGAATCAAGCTCGGAATCACGATTACAATGTTTGGTTTGCCACTGGAATAGAATGAAAAAAACTGTAAATGACCTTAATACTCCTACATGCTGTAAAGTTCAAATAATGTCATTTAATTATTATTTTTTCGTCAGACAAAATACATTATTGAAATCATTATTTTTTTAAATAATTACTACTTAATTAAAAAGAAAATATTATTAAAATTATTATTTTTCTAAATAGTGTTTAGGGTTTTGAGGTTTGGGATGTGGCATTTAGAATTTGGGGTTATATTTGTGTGTTAAGGTTTAAGGTTAAAATTATTATTTTTCTAAAAAGGGTTTAGGGTTTTAGAATTTTGGAATTTAGGGTTTAGGGTTTTAAAATTTGGAATTTGGGGTTTAGGGTTTAGGGTTTTACGATTTATGTATTAGGGTTTTGGGATTTATGTTTTAGTGGTTTAGGGATTTGGGGTTTAGGGTTTAGTGTTTAGGGATTTGGGGTTTAGGGTTTTAGGATTTAGGATTTGGATTTAGGGTTTAGGGTTTAGGATTTGGAATTTGGGGTTTAGGGTTTTAGGGTTTAGGGTTTTGGGGTTTAGGGTTTTAGGTTTTGGGATTTATGTTTTAGTGGTTTATTGATTTGGGATTTAAGGTTTAGGGTTTAGGGTTTTAGGGTTTAGGGATTTGGGGTTTTGAAATTTTGGGTTTAGGGTTTTAGAATTTTGGGTTTAGGGTTTAGGGTTTTGAAATTTTGGGTTTAGGGTTTTGAAATTTTGGGTTTGAGAATTTGGGATTTGATTTTAAGGTTATATTTTAATTGAGAGTAAAATTGGAAAAAAAAGTTTAGATGGGAATAGAATTATGATTAACAAAGGGGAGAAGGAATTGTGATTTCTTCTCTTTTAGTCATCGATTCTATTCCGTCCATCTATTTAGTCCAACCAAACACACAAAACGGAAGGAATCAATTCTGATTCCATTCCATTCTATTCCCTCCAATCAAATATGGGGTTATAGTTTAACGAATAATAAAAGTATATTATGAATAAATTATTATTATTTTTATTTGAATTATAATTTCTAATTACTCAATCCATATTTTTATAAATTAAAAAAACATGTTTATTATAGATAAAAATAATTTAGAACTTTAATGAAATAAAATATATGAATAAAAAATTAAATTTATTATTTTTATTTATTTATTAAAATCTTGGTAACCCATACAAATGAAATTTCTTATCACTCAAGAATTTTAAGTACGATACAAAACTATATATCAAACGTAAACCCATATAATTATAATCATAATTACTATTCCTTGTCTAATTATGTTTTGTACTTCATGTACTACCCAATCTTGATAGAATTAAAATTATTTTGCAAATCAAAACATGACTTATATAATATTTTCGTCAAATCATATCTTGCCAACTCAATTAATATTAAGATTCCTACAAGAATTAGAACTTCAAATCCTAATTCAACTCCAACTTAATTACTTGGTTTTATTATTCTGTATATATAGATTAATACACGATCTTTTCAATTACTGAATTTTGTGATTCTTAATTTATCATGGTCAACCATGACCAAAAGCAAACCTTTAATCTATTACCATTTTCCAATCAATAAAACCATGCAAAATCAAATGGATCAAGAAGACCCTTTTAGAGAAGTGATTGAAGAAGAAGGCCAAAGACCTCTCATTTATCATCAATTCCCAATCCTAAAAGAAGATCCATGGAAGATCAAGAAAGTGTTAACTCAGAGTGATGTTGGGCAATTATGTCGTCTCATGTTGTCAAAAGATTTGGTGAAGGAACACATTCTTCCTTATTTGGAAATTGAAAATGTTAAAAGGGTTGAATCTTGTGGTCAAACTTTGAGTGTTATAGTCACAGATATTCAAACAAATTCTACACATCAATTACAGTTGAAGCGATGGGCATCAGGAGCTTATGTTCTGATTGGAAATTGGAGTTCAGAATTCGTAAAGAGAAGAACACTAGAAGCAGGGGATAAGATTGGGTTTTTCTACGATTCAAGCTCTAGCATGTTCGTTTTCAATGTGCTTCGACGCCTCGAAATATAACTAATTAATCTGCTATGAACTAATTTTTTAACTTTTACTTGTATGTAATTTTCCATCTAATTAAATTAATTTTTATATTTTCGTACCGTTTTAATTGATATAATTTTACAATTTATATTATAACATACATCATAGTTAACATGAAAGGTATTCATAACTTATATAAAATATTATAATTTAATTTTTAATATTTTAATATTTTAATTTAATATATAATATTTTTAGATATGATAAATCTAATCTAAAATTTTGATTTTTGTTAAATTGATTCAAAGATGTTATAATTAATTATGACATAAGTTGATTTTTTAATTCATTTATTCATTTTAAAATACATAATTTAATCTCTAATTTATATAATAAAATTTATAACTTATTTTCTAATCTTTCAATTATGTCATAATTTATTATTTAAGAAAAATTGAAATTTTAGAATAAATTTGTTAAATTTAAAAAAGTTAAGAATTAAATTATAAAAGGAGATTAAATTTTAATACGTTATAAAAATAATTAAGCCATTTTGTCTATTCAAAGATAGGAGGATAAAAGAAACGTAGTGCTAAACGTAAAAAACACGTAGAAGAATGCAATGGAAAAGGAAATTTAGTTGATGATTTACTTTATGGTTCATCAAAATATTAGATTAATCTGAAAAATTCGATTAATCTGATCTATCTAAATCAATCCGAAAAAATTTAGTGGTTTCGATCCGGAGTTGAATCGGAGTAGGATTAAAAATATTCAAATTCAAATAATCCAATATAATCCATTTATATATTATTTTAAAAAATATATATAATATTATATTATAATTAAATCTAATATAAAACCGAAATTTGGAGCCAAGATGCCCGAAAACCCTAGTCTCATTTGTCTCTGAAATCCCATCTCCCTCTGTCTCTCATACTCGCCGCTCTCTCCTTCCCCTGTCGTTGCTATCGTCAGTTCCAATCGCCGATCGTCAGTTCCGACTCCAACCACCATTCATCGGTCCCCCTTATACATGTATTCGCTTCTGATCTGGTGATGAGCTATTACTCTTCGACTTTTTTGAATTATATAATAGCAAGGTAGAACCAAACCAAGAATCTCAGGGGCTAGTTTGTGAAGGAGCAAATGTTCTTCTAGTGAAGTTGGTGTAAGATGCATTCCGTGATGGATATGGTAAATCTTTTTTACTTAGCGTGTATTATTGGAACAAGGGTATTGATCTTTGTTTTCTTCTCCATGCTTTTCTTTTTTATTTTCTATATGTGTGTCAAGTTGTGCAGGAAAAGTGGTTGGTATCATTGGGAAGAGACAAAGTGGTTGGTATCACTGGGAAGAGACAATCACTACTACCCCCATTTCTTCGTTAGCCATGACTCATTAGCTTCAACATTGACTAGTAGTTTTCCTTTGTCTTTTATTTGCTAGTTGTAAGTTATATTTCGTTTTAATAAATTCACAGAATATTAATGAGTTCTTATGTCTTATTTTTCAATTTTTCACAAACCAACCTTATGCTTGTGACCCTTCTAGTCTTCCAAAATATCCTCAGAGTAAAGAGATGGATGCAAAACTTCGGGATGAAGAAGCCAGAGAGTATATTACTTCTGAGCTTCAAGCCAATCTTGATGTATGCCACATAAGCTTCTTGTTTTAGCAACAGTCTTTGTCTCTCATAATATTTGGAACTTACGACATTAAATAACAGTTAGGTTGTTTTCATACATGATTTTATTTTTTGACAGGGCGTTTCTGTGGTTTTGTCTGTCATTTAGTCAAATGAATAATACAATTTTTTTTTAATATTTTTGGTTGCTCCAATGGGTTGATTAGATGCAGACAAAGCTCTCCTATTATTTAACTGGTTTCTGACCCTTTTCATGTTGTAGGATTTTTGCTTGAGGCTAAATGAGAGTCCTAGTGTTGCATATCTGAATAATGAATAAGTAACATGTATCAAATTTTTTCTCTTGGAGAGGTTGCATTTTGGTTTTGCTGGTTGGAATTTAGATAACATCTGTTGCTATCCTAGTGAGGGAATAGCTCTGACAGGTTGATGAGTTGTTGAAGCTAGTTGTAATTAAAGAGTTGGATGTTGGTAGTCATCAACAAATTTTTGTAGGCATTTTTGCTTAAGTGAGCGGTCTTTGCATACTAGACATAATTATGAATTTACCAGTTGTGCTGTTCATCTTATTTTAAGTTGATTAATTTTGGATCTAACTGAATATTTTCCTCCAACTTTTCAAATGATAATTAGGGCTCGTTTTGTAATGAGTTCTGTTTTCTTATATTTGGAACTTGTTTTTGTTTTTTTAATTCAATTGTAAAAAAGAATGTTGGGCAACAAGTTCTATTTCAGTTTTCTAAATGAACACATAAACATGTATAACAAGTTCTGTAGTGTAGGATTGTTTATATGCGCATAGAAATTAAAAAGAATGTTTGATTTCCTGTGCGTATTCGGTTTTGGTTTTGATTATTCTAAAATTAATCATGGTTAGCTTTTGAGATTGGTGTTTTATGAATTCTGTAAAAACCCACAGATTTTATTTTAATCTCTAATAGATTGCTACTTTTAATTTTTCTTTCAGCTTGTTCTAGAGAACTTCAGTTTTTTTTTTTAATATTTCTTTTTTCGGCAAATTATTTCAGATAATTTGAGCAAGGAGGCTGAAAAATGCAGAGTCCAGAAGAAGCGCAACACGACATAGATAAAGTGGATCATACAATGAGGTTGTAGGTCACAATGTAAGAGCTGTCTTATAATTTCTAAAGAACATACTTGTATATTTATATATCATGACATTTAGGCTCATGGTAAATTAAAATTTGTATTGCAGTCCCTTTTATGGACAAAGATGTCCAGTGTTTCAAAGTGGTGCGAAAGTCTTGTGCGATAATGACCAGTCCTTTTTAGGAAGAGCAACCATTGAAGAAGCTCGTAGTCTTTTGCATTGGCCAGACAATGAAGGTTTTGCATTGGCCTGACAATGAACAAGTATAGCATTCATGATCTCCATGCTTCGCCTGTTTCGTGATTTGGAATCTCTATTAAATGAATCATCTCAAAACAACCTATATTGAAGATTTGTAGTGAACAATACTTTTATGTTTATTTTGATGTAATTTGAATTTAATATTTTTAAATTTTATTTTAAAACTATGTATATTTTGAGTTAAATTATGTAATTTGTATTGAATTTTTTTTAATCATATTTATTTATTGTTGAATTTGTATGTAAAATATTTTTATTTTATTTTTTCTTTGATTTTATGTAATTTTTTATTTTATAGGTTAAAATTATGATTTTGCCTTTATTTGATAGGATTAGATTCATATTTGTTCTGATTGACATTTAAAAAAGATTTAGATTGAATAATTTTTGCATTAAATAATTTTCGGATTGGTTTTGGATTGCCTTAAAATTGGCGGATTTAGATTTGTTTGGATTGGCTTTTAAAGTGGATTTGGATTGAATAATTTTTGCATTAAATAATTTTTGGATCGTATCGATTTCGAATTGCCTTAAAATTGACGGATTTAGATTTGTTCGGATTGGCATTTAAAGTGGATTCAGATTGAATAATTTTCGCATTAAATAATTTTTGGATCAGATCGATTTTGGATTGATTTAAAATTGGCGAATTCGAATTTGTTCGGATTGATATATTCAGCGGATCGGATTCGGATTGAACATAAAATTTATGGTTTTGAAAAATTACTCGCAACATTGCTTTATATAGAGAGGGGAAAAACAAAGGAACAAGATCAAATTTAATCGAGAATTTAGAACAAAAAAAAAATACTAGTATTATAATAAATTTAAATTCTTTTAAAAATTAATAGTATATTTATCATGAAATTTTATATCATTTTTCGTTCATATAATACTTGTGTGAGATAAATATATGTTATAAGAAACAAATTCAATTCTAAAGGTATAACTTATCACTCTCGTATAAGTGTTATTTTTATACATATAAAATAAACATTTATAATTTAATAATTAAAGTTAGAAATATTATATTAAAAGTTATCGAAAAATAAACTCTTATAACAATTTAAACTACGCGTTAGAAAATTAATTATATTTTTATAGATCTAATGTCTAAATTGAGGATTAGGTTGTGATCACCGATAAATATATAAATATGGGTAAAAGTAATAAAAATTCAATTTTATTCAAATATTGGTCATATTTTGTAAAATCTATAAAAAATTTAAAAATTATAACTATTTTTAGAATTTTATATAAAGTTTAATAAAATTTAAAAAAATCAATAATAAGCTAATCAAACTGATTTTTTTTTTCCATTTAAAAATAATACTTATAATCCGAATAGGACATATAATGAACAAAAATGCTAGCGCATTATCAACAATAATTTATTTTTCTTTTTTAAAGAAAATATAATTTAAAATTATATAATAACTATATGAAGTATGATTGAGATTATTGAAAAATTTGTGAAAAAAAAAAGAACAAGTTGAAAACTATTAAATAAAGAAATATTAATCATTGAGAGATGCCCTTCCTTTCATGGCCGCCGTTTTGCCATGTGGACTGTCATCACAATCGGCACATTAGATATCAAGTAAGGTCGTTGATTAGGTCAATCCTAGTGACCCTCAACCCTGCATCACTATAATCCTCATGCATAATCATGATATAAGAAAGTTACTGGCAACATTGGTTTATAAATAGTTAGGAAAACAAATGAACAAGACCATTACAAACTTAATCAAGAATTTACAACAAAAATAAATTTAACAAAAAATACTAGAAATTAAGAGTCCACGGAGTTTTCGCAGATGAATTTCCAACCATTTATCATTCCTACAACAGAGTAATTGGTATAAACAAGTATATTAATTTGATGATAGATGTATAAAAGTTAGGGTAGTAAAGGGAGTAGGATTTATAATTAATCTATATTGTTATTTAATATTCTTACAAGTATATATGAGGGATCGAGAAACGGATATCGCCCAATGGAAAATGTGGATCAAAACAATATTTTACCTATTATTTTTATTTTTATTTAAAAATAAACCAATAATAAATATTTTATATTGAAAAAAATAAAATATTGAGTTAGAAAATAAAAATAAACAACATTTATACGAGAGGGAGAAAAAATAAAATATATGTACTAAAAAATACACAATTCTTTTATATTAAATAATATTGATATAATTTTTTTACGAATTAGTTTGAAATTACAACAATAAAGTTGATTGAGAGAATCTTATAGAAGGTTGCAATGCTTGAGGGTTCAAAAGTCCTTAAGTGATTCGACCCACTACCTATTTATACAACAAGCCAAGTCTTAACACTAAATTTCTAGAATTTTGGTTTTTATCGATGAGTATATTCATTTCTTTATTTGATCTCTTATTTTTTTGTAAAGATCATTTATAAGCTTGTTTTCATGGCCGACCTTCATTACCTACAACCTATGTTTTCCAATTATGTATCTACTTCAATTGAGGTATTGTAGCCTGAACATGGGTATATCAAACCGTAGGGAAAGTGACCATGTAGAAGAGCAAGTTATTTCACAGACTTCTACCTAAGTCGATGCTCGTGAGGCCACTTTGGATTTTCTAACCATATCTTCACGTCAAAAAATTATTAAACTGTCCAAAATACCCATTATTCAAAGAGGTTAAAGACTCCAAAAAATCCACGACCTCTCGCAAGCGGCATGAAAGACTCTAATTTTCAATGTGTACCCACCTCGAATCTCCTGATATTTTAGGATGTAGAGAGAATTTGGGCTAAGTATTTCTTTTCTTAAAATGTTTCCATCATTCCAGCTCTCTCAACAAAGCTTGATCATTATAATCCTTCTACAAAGTATATTACTTTTCATGAGGAGGGATTAGAATTCAGGTTAAGGTTCCCATTACCCCACCCGATCAAAATGTTCCTTGACTCCACAAGCTTGGCCCCTAGCCAACTAAACTCTAACTTGTAGAGGATTTTGTAAAGTTTTCAGTGGTGAGTGTTAAGTTAGGCATTGAATTGGGAATGCTTGAATTAAAGAACATGTATAACATAAAGAAAAATGGAGTAGATAAGGGTATAGTATATGTGTTTGTCCGCTTTAGTCGCAACTTAGCACTCAAGCTCTTGGAGTCCATTTCAAGCTAGAAAGATAGATTTTTTTATATATCAAGAGACTTGTGTTATCGAGAAGGTTTAGGAACTCTGTCTGTTCATTGGAAATTGGACATTGTTGACCTGTGGACTAGTTTTAATGCCAATGTTTTAACCACCTCTCAAAATGACATAGTTGGCCTGGTTCATGAATATAATACCCATAATCAATCATGTGATCTTATTTTGAAACCAAACCATTTTTGGGCTTTTGGGTTTGGTCAATACCATCCCAAATAGGTTGTAGCATGTTATTAATTTTTAAGGCTATTTTTTGCTTTAATTCCAACTTCATTTAACCAACCTCATGTTTGTTTCAATTATGGACTTTTCCTCCTTCAACATTAAGGATCTATACAATAAAATAATTGGGCATAATACACCATAGATCGACTATACTTCTCATCCTAAGCCTTTTTTGGATAATCACTTGGTCATTGATCTCATAGGAAAAATGAAGGCATTACACCGGTGACTACTCAAACCAGGCAAGTATATGAAGGAAGGGATGAGCCCACAAAAGTAGCTCATCTAAGCAAGAAAAGGAAGTCAATGGCTTTTACTAAGCAGGTCATACCCTTAGAGATAGTTGAGGTTATTGATGATGACAAGGGGAGCGTTAAAAGGATTATGATTGCCTTTTCTAAGCCCCTAGTGAACCCCTTTGATAGTGGTGTCTTTGGCAAAAAAGACAAATTAGACGAGCTACATAATTACTATATCGATCCCAATGATGAGGCTGGTATTAATAAGGCTCGATTTAAGAAGCCCATTTTTTGTGTTCTTGATGGCTTTTCGACGATCCATGGAAATAAATTTTAGCCCTTTTCTTTTTTCCTTTGTAAAGTTTTCACTTTTGATGCTAACTCTTTATTTCTTTCTTTTTTAGTATGCTTCGCTTCTATAGACTAGAGATATTATTAGCCAATCTCATAAAGAGTAGGCTCAAGAGCTTACTCAAGAAAACTATGATCTTAAGGCCAAAAATGAAAAGTTGTGAGAAATATTGGAGCATATAATGAGAAAAGTTCAATCTCAATCTATTGAGCTTGACGATGTGCATCATAAGAAGAACCGCTACCAGAAGGAGTTCCAAGCCAATAAAAAGTAGGTTGAAGAGTTAATGTAGATGGTTATTAGTTTAAATAAAGCCAACCAACATCTCATTAAGGATGGTACATAAGATTTCTTTGAATAAGCTAATCATGTGCTTAGCGACCAGAAAGAGACTACCAAGGCACTAGACCAGGGACTGTTTTAACGAGCTCACTGCATATCAAGCTCTTGGAGCTAGTGGAACAAGTAATCCAACCTAGTCAAACTCTAAGACTACAAACATCGAAGTCGAGATAGTAGAGAAGTCTTCAGAAGGTCAGACTGGGGAAAAGTCTATACAAGCATAATTAATGTTAGCATGACACCCAAAAAGGTAGGATAATTTTTATTTTTGTTTCATTTTATTCGGGGAGATATGCCTCCCTTTCTAGTTTTGTAATTTAAGAATAATTTGCCTATGATTTAATCAAGCTAAGGCTTTTTATTTAGGGATATAGTATTTATTTTTTAATTTTATTTTGGTCTAAAACGCACTGTGTAAGTTCTTAATTCCATATGTTATACTTCTCGTTATGGTCGTGTGTATCCTGGGAAACGATTTATTCTTAAACGAGGTACACATAATCTTTACTTTGATACTTACAAGAATTTTTTTAATTGACCCTAATCACCTCATTTTATAATCTTTCTTTTTTAAATCGTGCTATCATATACGAGGTGTATAAGGTTTGTACTTCGTTAGTGATTTTTGTGGCCATATGTACCCTAGAACTTGCTCATATCATTTTACGGGTTTCCTTTTTAAATCGAGATGTCACATATGGGATGTATAAGAGTTGCACTGCATTTTTCTTAGGCTAGGTATTTTTTTTTGCCTCTTATGCTTGCCTCTCAAATGGGTAGGGGCTAGACCACCTTACTTTTAAGTAAGGATTGCGTTAATTTATAAATCTTTCAAATTATATGCTTCATCAATCCTATATGGCCTTTCCCACGTGAGTGCTAGCTTGCCTGCCCTTTGATCTACTTTATTCCCTAAGGTCGTTCTCAACACCAAATCACTTGTGTTAAAGTTTTGTTGAATGTGTTCTGAATGCTCTTTTTTGAGCCTTCATTTATATTATGATCTTCTCTCTTTTTTCTTCCTGGAATATTACATCCATGCCATCATTTTCTTCATTATTGGTTCCACTTTTAAGGGTTTGTACTAACACTTTTTATTGGGTATTACCACCTCAGATCTATATATAAGCGAGAAAAAGGTTTCCCTAGTGGAAAATTTAGGTGTGGTTCCATTGCCCACAGTACTCCTAGAAGTTCTTAGGTCCATTTCTCTTTAGCTTTTCCAAGCTCTTTTTTAGGATACTTATCATGATCTTATATGATGACTCAACTTGACCATTTGCTTGAGCTTTGTATGGGGAAGAGCGACATAACCTAATTTTTAACTCCTTGTAAAATTTTATGAATGCTTTCCTTATAAATTGTTTGCCATTATCAGTCAGTTCTTTAGGGAGTCCAAATCGACAAATAATGTTCCTTGATACAAATTGTTTTTGCATCTCATTCTTGTCTTCTTGCTAGTGCCTTTTCCTTCACCTACTTGAAAAAGTAATCCATTGTGACTAACAAGAATTTTTATTGTGCCATTTCCATGGAAGGGGTTCTATGATGTATATCCCCCATTTAGCAAATGGCCAAGTGGCCATGATCCTTTTCATCTTGTGTTAGGAAGATGAGTAACTTCTACAAGTCTTTGACATTTGCCCCATTTTTAGACACGTGTAGTATAGTCGTTTAGTAATGTTGGCCAATAATAATCTTGTTTGATTATCTTATAACTTAAGTTTTTGCCTCTAGAGTGGGCTCTACATTATTCTCCATGGATTTCGTTGACTATGACCTTAGCTTCTTCTTCAGTTCAACATTTTAACCATAAGCCGCTTGTATTTGTTTTGTACAATTGGTCTTATAAATGGTGTAGCTTTTGATTTAATTTCTAGTCTACATGCTTCTCTTTTATCCATTGGTAGTATTCCATCTTTCAAGAAATTTAGATAGGGATGAAGCCATGACTCTTCCCTTACTTAAGCAATGTTGACTTGCCTTTTTGGTTCTTTGATCCCAATATTAGGTTAAGTGATAACAAACACTGGTACGATCCTTTTCATGCTTTTAGGAACTATACAAAATAAAGTGGCATGTTTCTAGGGAAAGCTTGAACCCAATTCCTACAATGTTTCAAACGTTAACATGTTCATATCACAATTCCTTTAAATCTTATAATGCTAGTAAGATTGTCTCATTCTTGGCCACATTATTGGTCACTGGAAAATTTATTCTCATGCTCTATTCTATCATGCCTCCTTTAGTGTTAAAAATTACATTTCCACTCATGCGCCTTTGGAATTATTGGCTCTATCCATGTAAACTTTCCAACATTTTTCCTCCATTATTTCCTCTCGAGTCTCTACTACTTGTATAGTTCCTTCCTCCATCCAATATGTTATGAAATTGGCTACCACTTTTCCTTTGATGGTTGGACATTGTTTAAAATGTATGTTAAATTCACTCAGCTCAATTGCTATATGGGCCAATCTTCCTAGCACATCTGACTTTTGTAAGACATTCTTGAGTGAGTGAGACGTAAGGACGATGATAAAATATCCTCCAAAGTAGTGTCTCAATTTTCTTGTATCCATCTTTGTGGTAGATGCATGTTTGTCCAAGAATGGTTACTTTTGTTGGGATTCCATTAAAGCTTGATTGATGTAGTAGATTGGTTGTTGCCCATTCTATCCTTTTGTTACCAAGACAATGTTAATTGTCTTCTTGGTGGAAAATAGGTAGAGATACAAAACTCCCCACAACATAGGACTTATTAATATTGAATATCGTCATAAGTAGTCTTTAATGGACTGGAAAGTGGCTTCACAATCTTCATTCCATTCATATTCCTTATTCTTTCTCATTTAGTTATTGTACCTCCTTTTGGTTTCTAGGGGATCTTATGTATGGTAAGGCCTTTGTATTTTTTGGATTGACCTCTATTCCTTTAATTGAAACATTATATCCTAAGAATTTTCTAGATGTAATCCCAAAATCACACTTTTTACGATACAATTTCATGTTATATTGCCATAGTATCCTAAAGGTTTCTTTAGGATCACTTATGTGTTCTTCACTTTTTTAGGATTTTGTCATCATGTCACCCACATATACCTCAATGGTCTAACCCAATTGTCTCTTGAAATTTTTTTTTATCAAGTGTTGGAGTGTTTCCCTTGTATTTTTTAGTCAAAATGGCATCCTGGTGTAGCAGAATGTGCCCTTTTCTGCAATAAAAGATGTTTTTTCTTCGTCCTTTAGGTGCATCCCTCAAGTGACCTCTGGAAAACAATAACTCTATCTTGAGTCTAAGATGCCTGCAATCACTCATCCAATGTCATGTATATTTTTGAAATGAGTAGTATCTTGTGTGGTTTCTGTTTGAGGTTCTTATTCAAGGTGGCCATCTAGCCTGGTCGTTTCATTCCATGCTTTGGACTACCTCTATCAAAAACATACAAAGTAGAAGTCCTTGAAATGGTGATAAGGATCTCTCCCATAAACCTATACACCTAATCTCCAACCTTCTTCGTGCGTACTGAGGTTGAATAAGTCTCCATTGATTATAGATTATTGACTTTTTCTTTCTTTACATCTTTATTTTCTTCCCAACTCTTTTCAACATGGGGATTTTCTACCAACTCTCTCTCTATGTTTATAAATTCTTAGGCCTTCACATACATTGCTTCTAAATATCTAGGTGTTTTTTTAGTTAGCTCCATAAATAATTCAGCGTTTTTTATTACCTTTTTTGAAATGCCTTTATGGTGACAGAATTAGGACATCCTAAAATTTCTGACTTCTTTCACCTTGAATCTCTTCATTTAACTCTCAATAGTTTCCTTAGGATCCTGAAATATGGAAAATAAGTCATAGGTTTTTTTCTTGATGAGTTTATTACTTGCTTAATAAGTAACAAAAGCTTCTACTAATTCTCCAAAATTCAAAATACTTTTTTAGAGAGGTCATTGAACCATTTTTTAGCATTGTCCTACAATGTTTAGACAAATGTCTTATATAACATGGCATCCTTTACATTAGTACGTAGTCACACTGGATCCATTGAGTGCCTAAAAGATAGTACATGGTCCATTAGGTCTTTCATCCTTTGATATGATATGCAACGGGGTATAACAAACTTCTTAGGTGGTATAACCATCTCAATCTTATCACTAAAGGACAAAGTGACAAACTGGCTACACATTTCCTCAATATCTTACTATGACTTCCTAGTTTTTGTTCTTTGATTTCATGTTCCACTTACTTCATTCGAGCTTTCCACTCAGGTATTGTCTCGGTGGTCTCTCCCTTTGAAATTTCTAGGTATTGCCTCATCTTAAAGCGATCTCTGGTGCATTGTTCTTGATTGGTAGGATGGCTTCCTTTGAGCTGCTATTTTTGTCACTATTCGACTCGTTGTTCCACCTTTTAGCTCCTATATGAGGTTTCTAGCTCCTCCTACGGAGTACTTGGTGTACCAAAAGTTACCTAGATTTTGATTATCGTGTTGGATTTGAAGCATGGCCTATTGCAGGCTAATTGTAATTGGATGGCCTTTGGATGACCAGGTCGCGAGGGGTAGTCGGGAAAGGGCGGGTTCTTTATTAAAATGGGTGCTTAACATAGCACGATGTTCCGAAGGCTTGATATTAGGTTATGACTCATTCTCTCGATCAAAATGTCCCAACCTAGGATTTTGGTACTCTAAATGGTCTCTGATTTTCCAATTATTGGATGGATTGGATGCTTATCTCTTTTGTTTGAATTTCTTGTAAATTGGATGAGATATTTTTGATGGGTTGAAAATTTGATTGAATTTTTTTCCTACGGGGTGGAATTCTCCTGTTTCAGGCTAACTCTCTACCTTTTGCAAGAGCTACAAGGTCCCAATGTTATTCTACTATCATAAAAGCTTGGGGCCCCACAGTAGGTGCCAGAATGTTTGAAAGAAAATCCTGTAGGGGATTGCAATGTTTGAGGGTTCAAAAGACCCAAAATGATTTGAACCACCACCAATTTATACAAGCAGCCAAGTCCACGTGGCCAAACCAAATTGCTCTAGGTGTAGGACCTAGGGTGCATACTTAGCCATAGGTATGGCCACTAGGTTGATATAGCTTCATAGGGCTAGACATGCGAGCATAAGTTTAACCATATAGGCAGATGGATGTTTAAACCAGGGAATAGCACAATGACTTATTCTTTGGGCCGTCAAATAGAGTCATGGGTTTTATCTCCGATCCAGTTCTTGATCTTACATTGGTTTGATTTTTTGGTTAGGTCACAGTCTCATATTGGTTTGATTTTTGGTTAGGTCACGGTTTCATGTTGGTCCAATTTCGAGCTAGACCTTGGGCTTATAAGTTATGTCTTCGGGTTGTGGTTGGTTTGCGAGCTCTTAGTGATGCATGTCCAAACAAAAGTAATGTTGGTATTTCTCTTAATAGCTTAAGCTTTGGTGAGAGTTAATTTTTTAATAATTTCTTACATGGTGTCAGAGTTAGAGGTCTTATGGTCAAGGCCTAACAACATCAATGGTTGAATTATAAAAGTTTGATTTATATGATACATATAATCAATACTTGTAGAAGTGATTAATGTATAAAAGTATAACTAATCTTCTCCCCAATGACTTATGTTTTTGGGAGAGTTTATGTCTAATAATTTCTAACACTTCAATCAAATTGTGATAACTACGAGGAGTATTGGATCATGACAATGGATTAATATATTAATATTGGTGAAAATATCAATAGCTCAATTTTATTGAAATATTACCAAATATTTTGTAAAAATTACAAAAATGGTATAAATTTTTATTTTTAGAATTTTATATAAAATTTTACAAAATATTAAAAAAAATCATTAATAAGCTAATTAAATCAACTTTTTATTTAAATTTTATACTTATGATTTGAATAATACATAATGAACATAAAATGCTAACGCATTATCAACAAAAAATTTCTTTTTAAAAAAAATATATAATTTATTATATAATATTTAATTGAATTATTTTTAGTTACTTTTTATAGAAAAATGATTACTACAATACAAATATAATACATTTATTAATAAATTAATCAAACTCACTGCATTTATTGGTGTGTTTGGTTGAGTTGAAAAGGGGCTCAGGAATGTAATCGATTCCTAAAAGAAAAAGAATCACAATTTATTCTCCCCTTTAAAAATCATGATTTCATTTTTATCTCAATTTTTTCAATTTTACCTCACCCTAAATATAACCCTAAAGTTAAACCCTAAATCCTAAATCCCAAAACCCTAAAATCTAAACCTTAAATCTCAAAACCCTAACACAAAACCCCAAACTCCAAACCCCAAATCCCAAAACATTAAACACTAAACCCTAAATCCTAAATCCTAAAACCTTAAACCTTAAACCCTAAGCCTTAAAACCAAAATCCTAAACCCTAAATCCAAAATCCAAAATCCCAAATCTTAAAACCCTAAAATCTATTTAGAAAATAATAATTTTAACCCTAAACCTTAACTCACAAATATAGCCCTAAACTCTAAACCCCAAATCCCTAAACCTTAAATTCCTAAATTCCAAATTCTAAACCTCAAAACTCTAAATTAAATGATATTTTCTTTTTAAGTAATAATTATTTAAAAAAATAATGATTTCAATAATGTATTTTGTTTGATGAAAAAATAATAATTAAATGATACTATTTAAATTTTACTGAATATAATGGTATTAAAGTAATTTATAGTTTTTTCCATTCCATTTCAGTGACAAATCAAACAATGTATACTGATTCATTCTTTAATTCCAATAATCAAACCAAACAACATTGTTTCCATTCCATTGTCATTGTCATTCTCATTTCGATTTCATTATCTGAACCAAACGTCACCTTAATGTGTAAACACTAACAACAAAAAATATCATTAGACTATAAATGTAATAATTTATGTAATTATTTCAATTATCTAAGAATAATAATATAAAAATAATTTATAATAAAATTATCCAATATAATTATTTATAAAAATATAATATATTAATGTAAAAGTATTTATATATTTGTCGATGTATAAAATTAATAAAAGTTAAAATAAAAAATTGAAAAATTGAAAAATTGAAAAAAAAAGATAATTTAAAGTGAGTTCATTACTTAATATATTGTTTTATAATTTTTAACTTTTATCCACACTACATAATGAATTCAGTAGAAATATATTGTTTATTGGATTAATAATATATCACGTAAATTTAACAAATAAAAACATTTATACCATTGGAATTGTAGTATGATACGTATCTCCCCATCTAAACTAGATTTGTTTGTTTTTTTTATTTTAAAAAAACCTAGATTTTGTGCAGTGAAGCATGGTCAAAAGCGGAACAGGCTGTATTGTTGTAGCTCTTATTAGTTCGGACATTTTTCCCAACGTACACAAATAGAAAGGGTAAGAAACAGCTCTCAAGTCTCAAGAGAGCACTAACCCACCAACCAACCAGAGAAAAAACTTCACTGTGAAAATGAGGAGCTCAATCCAACCCCTTTTCTCCATTTTTCTCATCTTCGCCATTGCAGTCGTATCTCCTGCCATTGCCACAGACCACATTGTTGGCGCCAACAAGGGTTGGAACCCCAGCATGAACTACACTCTTTGGGCCAATAACCACACTTTCTATGTCGGCGACCTTATCTGTAAGCTCTCTCTGTATATCACTTCAGATCTGTTTTAATTTGTAAAAAACCTCAAAAAACCCAATTTTCCTTTCTATTTTTCTTGACCACTTTTTGCAAAGTTATAGTTGAAAAAAACAAATATACAAACATATTATATAACTTATGGAGGGGTAAAAATCTATCATTTTTGTTATAAATATAACAAAAAAAAAATTATTATTAGTATAAATACATAGAAATTTTTCACAAAATATCTTAGTAATTATACAAATTTACTATTATTAATAAAACAAAATCATTAAAAAATAAAATATTAGTATATTTTTTTAATAATTATAATTAAATGTTATTTTTATTATTCCGTAAAATTGGTTAGAATTCTTAACTTTCATATGATATTTTTTTAATTTATCCTAAAAAGTAATTTAAAAAAACTTAAGTGAAATGTTTCACGATTATGTTTTGTTTTGTTATTGTTTTTTTTTTAATAACATTTCACGATTATGCTTTATTTCAACTGAAACTAACCCAATTATGAGGATCAATAAAGATTAAATCTTTGGCTTATAATATGCTCATTCAATTTGCTCGTATTTCTTTTCAAAAAAAAAAAAAAAAAATTGCTTGTTTTTTGTTTCGCTAAAGGTGAACTTTATGTGGTTTCTTCCTTTCCTGTGTTTTCTCCTCTTTTCCTAACAAAAACAGTTTTCTCTTATCCTTCCCCCCCAACCAATCAGTCTTTGATTTCATCTTTCTTCAATTACTCTCAAAATTAATTTCTTTCTTAACAGCATTTAGGTATCAAAAAACTCAATACAATGTTTTTGAAGTGAACCAAACTGGATACGACAATTGCACAACAGAAGGAGCAGTAGGAAACTGGAGCAGTGGTAAAGATTTCATCCCACTCAACAAGGCAAAGAGGTATTACTTCATATGTGGGAATGGACAATGCTTTAATGGAATGAAGGTCTCTGTTCTTGTTCATCCTCTGTCACCACCCCCGTCGGCCTCTATTGCTGCCAATGACTCATCAATACATTCTGAAGCCCCACTGGTTCCACAGCAGGGACTTTGGGCTTTGGCTATGTCTATAGCATTGATTTGTTTGATATCTGCTTGGCCTTAGTACTGCTGATGGGTATGAAATTTAATTGTTTTTAAGTCAGTGACGTGTTTTAGCTTTCTGATATTGAATAGTTTTTTGTTGTGTGATTTGTCATTTGTATTGGTTTCTTTTGAACTGATGTTAATAGAGAAACCTTGTTTCAGTGCTATCTTCCCATTTATCTTAGCTGTATTGATTTGGCCAATGTTGCCTTCATTTAATGAAAACATGACAATACAAGTGACTTGCAATTTTTTAATCATGTTTATGGTTGGTGTTAGTGGTAAAAATTAGTCACATGATGGAGACTATAAGAATTATGAGCCTCCACTCCATTGGTTAACCCATGATGTGTATGGATTCTACATACATTGACATGGTTGCAGAGTTTCAGTCGTAAAAACTTGTGGGCCTCTCCTGAAAATAAAATTTTAAATGGCTATTGAAAATATATACAAGTGATGGGATATGCCCTATTTCCCTCTAGGATTATCTTTGGGGTATATTGACTTGGTCATGCGGATTTTATTGACTTGGTATTTTTTTCTTGATTTGGTTGTTGTTTATTGATACATCAATCCTGCAATTTCATTGAATCTTCCTTATTGATGAAAAAGGAAATTTCATTGAATCTTCCCTTTTGTCTGAAAGAGTAAATGCTCAGTGAATTCATACCTATGACCTTCTATATGTGTAAACATCTCTGCCTTTTTATACATGGAAACGTCACCCAATTGGAACCATGTTTTAGTTCTGTTTTATGACCTCTTTCCTCCATTACTACTCTCCCAAAATGTTTTCATGTTTCAGAAACCACACCCAAAAGATCAAAGAAGAGAACTTTGTTAAAAACGGGGCTACTATGTTGGAGCAGCTCATAACTTCTTTCAATGGCAATTGTAATCCAATTCGCCTCTACTGCATGGAAGAGCTCAACAAAGCAACAAATAATTTCCACTGGGATAAAATGCTACACCGTGATTCTTATTATAGAGTTCACGAAGGAGTTCACGAAGATAGTAGAATTTTGGTGAAAATGTTCTCATGTACAAGTCAAATGTGGGAAAAAGGACAGGGTGAACTTATTACAGGAATGAGAATATCTGATTTAATAAGGTCGACTACATGCGCGGGGGAGTGCTCATAATTAGAAGTCAATTTGAGTGA
Organism: Hippophae rhamnoides; assembly: GCA_033030585.1. Lineage (NCBI taxonomy): Eukaryota > Viridiplantae > Streptophyta > Magnoliopsida > Rosales > Elaeagnaceae > Hippophae > Hippophae rhamnoides. The sequence continues at coordinate 22,127,573 of CM065437.1, read as the reverse complement.
TGATGTTGCAAGATATTGTGAAGCTCAGTTCAAAGCTAATAACTGGCCTGAAGAAAGCAAGAGTCAAGTAATGGAATGTGTCAAGCTCATAGAGAAGTGCCTGAGAACTAGTCCTGATGATAGACCTAACATGATTGAAATAGCCAAAGCACTCACAGCCCTCAAAAACAACTAGTGTTAACTTTAAGGTTTTTCGTTTCAAAAATCATAATAGTATACACCCATAAGTTCAGGATTGTTCAAAATCAAACATAATAGTGAAGCTACTAAGCTTTAGTATTGTCCAATTTGAGTGGTGATAATGACTTCAGTGGTTTTTGATCAATAGTCAACAGGAGACTCCAACTTGCATTTAAAGAACAATCATACAAAGTTGTAATAATGGCTTCAGAACATAAAATACCTTAATAAGTATGTGTTTCAGTGGTGGGCCAACACTCCTTTAATATGTTAAATGACCAAAAGGTTTTTCTGTTCATCTGTTATATTGACAACATTAAAAATGAAAAAAATTCTATAAGATTGGCCAATGAGGCAATGAGTTCCTGGTCATATTCTTAAGTAATAAAGGCTTTTTGAACATCTAGTTAATTCAAACTCATGGCTTACAAGGAAAACAGAATATATAAGAGTCAAGCAGAACTATAATTATCTAATATAATATACATACAACGACATAATCCACAATGTACAAATCTCTGATTGCTCAAAAGCTCTTTCAAATCTCAACTTTTTAGAAGACCCAATTCAAAATGAAGCAAAATTACAGAGTCTACTCCGCATTGGTCTAGTGTTTTTTCCTTGACTTACTATACAGCTTGGAAGGTGAAGGAGAGAACTCAAAAGGAACAGGAGGAAGCTCCATTTCCCTTTTCAAAACCTTAACAATGTCTCCAATATCCGGTCGCAACTCTGGCATTTTCTGCAAACAAGTTAGAGCCAAGTTGATGCATAAGCTTGCTTGGTCTTTATTGTACTCATCTTTCAGTTTCTCGTCTACAAGTTCTAAAATGTTCCCTGATTGAGCCAATTGTCGACACCAACTTATTAAATTTGCCTTCTCAAGTTTCATGGGAGAAGCAAGAACATGTAATGGTCTTCTACCAGATACAATGACAAGGATTAGAACTCCAAAACTATAAATGTCAGCCTTCTCCATCAAATATCCACATCCACCATATTCCGGTGCAACATAACACAATGTCCCTCTCATGCTAGTTGTGCTGCTGAGCTCGCGGCTGAATAGATCTCCACTCCACATGTCACTCCCAACGGAATAAGTGTTCTTTTTCTTCCATTCTCTTCTAAAACTGAACTCTCCATTTTGATCACACTCGTTCTGGCTTGACTCTGCAAACTTCTTTCTTCTGCGAAAGTATAAAAGTCTACCAATATCAAAATGTGGCATTTTGATGCCTCTCTTCCACTTCTTATCAAGATTTTTCAGCTTGTAACTACCTTTCTTGCTAATCTCATCTAGATGCTCTTCTTTCCACCATTCTTGCATCTTCTTCGGTTTCTTCTTACGATTTTTCCTACCCTTTGATTTTTTATTCTCAAATTCCTTGTGAGAATCTCCAGATCCCAATTCTTCTAACTTGGGTTCTTTTGCATCTTCCACTTTATCTTCTGGTGTTGGTGATTCGTCCATGTGATTTTTCTCAGGAAAAATACTCTTCTTTTCTTCATCCCAATCGGGATTTGTTGATGGGCAAATTTGACTCCCTATCCACTCCATAACATAATCTTTACTGCACAGCTCACCACTTCCCTGCCTCCACCACCAATCTTTCCCCCATAGTTTTGAATCTATTGGCTCATCAACAACTGAACAAGCATTAGAATTCAACTCCTTGCTATGTTCTATACTACAAGGCTCATCATCATAACAATCAAATCTATTATTCCAATCATACCCACTAAAATCTACAGTTGAAACCTCCTTACCCTTTGAATTAACATTCTTAAAATCACCTTCACTTGCAATGTTGGCATTATAGTTTACTGAGTTCAAGTTTAAAGCTTTAACATTATAGAATGCTCTGCTATTTTTTGATGAAGAAGAAGCTTGTAAAGCAAGAGCAAAATCTACCTCTTGAGTAGCACTCTCCACTGGAGTTCCAATTGCTGGTGCTTCCATAGCCAAATTGCCAGAAAGATCTTGACTTTTCCATATATCTTGACTTTTACACAAGTCTTGACTAAACAAATCAACTTCAAATTCACCCTCTACCTTAATCCTTGACAACCCAAAATCTGAAATCTTTGGTCGGTAATCAAAATCCAGCAAAACATTACTTGGCTTAATATCCCCATGAATTACAGGGGGGTTACATCCCAAATGCAAAAATTCAAGTGCTTTAGCAATATCCAAGAGAATCTCAAATCTTCTTTCCCAACTCAAACTGAAAAGCCCATCTCCAAAAAGAGATTCTTGAAGACTCCTATTGGGCATATACTCATAAACAAGGATTCTACTGCTCTTTTCCGCACAATACCCCAAAAGGGTTACCAAAAATGGTGATCTTAAGCCACCTAGAATCTGCAGTTCATTTTGGAATTCTCTCTCTGTTTGTACAGACAAAGCATCCAATCTTTTAACGGCAATGGACTTGCCGTTTCTGAGTATACCTCTAAAGACAGTGCCGGAACCTCCTTTACCAATAATATTAGCAGCATCAAATTCATTGGTTGCATTCTTGAGCTCTTTGTATGAAAATCTTTCAAGTTTGAGAGGTGCAGTTGAATCAAATGGAATGGTTTTAGCTCTGTGTACTAGGGACTGCCAGAGGTGGTATAGAAGGTAGATGATTGAAGCAAGTAAAACTAGAGAAGCTGAGATAGTGAGAATCAAAAACAAAACTTTGGTCTTGGTCAAGAAACTTGATGGTCTTGAAATTGGGGAATTGAGATTTGGAGGGAAAGGCCTTGAAGGCATGTTGAAGCTGGTTCTGTTTCTGTCTTGTGTATTAGGGTTTGTGGGTTTGGCTTCACAAAGTGCAGAAAAAAACAAGTACAAGATATGAGAAGAGAGAATTGGGATCCAGGGATTTTCATTGTTATAATTTCTCCGTCTCCCAGTATCCAATGTGGGTTTGCTTTACAGTTGGATAATCTAATGAGATTTTGGCCAAGTTTTATTTTTTATTTTTTTAAATTGTTTGTTTGGTTATGGAGTATTAAGATACTTTTATTTACTTGAATAGATAAGGGAAAAAAAAACAAAAAGGAAGTGGGAGAAGAGGGACCCAAAGTGCTTTTGAGTTTGACTAAAGAGAAAGTTTTGCAGACAATGTCTTGTGAAGAAGAAAAGGCGAAAAGTTAAATAAAGATGAAATTGGAGGCAAAGATGGCAATGCAGTTGTAATGGTAAGTTCAGTGAGGAGGCTACTTTGTCTTACGTGCTATGCTAGATGAGTTTGGCACTGCATTGCTGATTAAAGGTGCACTACTTTCATTTTTATTCATAAAAAAAATTATTTATTTAAGTTACCAAGTATCTTAAAATTATGTTATATAATTATTAAATAAAATAATATTATTTATTTTTTTAATTTATGATTAATCGTTAAGTAATAATATCTTAATTTATATTAAATAAATTTTTTCTATTAAAATTTACTTTATTAACATTTAATTTAATATATTACCGATCATGTTTTGGATTATTAAAATAATTTAATTTACATGTGATGTATATGTTAAATTAAATAAGAATATTTATTTAAATTTATTGAAAAAATTAATAACTTAACAGTTAAAAAAGTATTAATTAAATTATGATAATAAAATAAAATATTTTAATAAAAATTAATTATATTTTTAAACCTTAAATAATAATTATTAAAATAGTTTAAATTTATTATATATTTTTTGTGTATGTTATTATTATTTGTAATCTAAATTTAAAAAATTTAATAGAATAACATAAAAATTTAGAATAATATTAATTTTTTAAGTTTATAAAGAAAATAAAATAAGATTATAAATAAAAAAAATCTATTTTTAACGATTATGTGGCAATATAAACTAAATATGTGATATTGAAAATATTGAATTTATATAAGCAACGTAAAATGCTTGTTACGCCTCTGACTCTGAGCTACCGAAGAAAACTGGGCATTTCTTTTTTTCTTTTTGTTGTAAGATTTCTTTTAGTGAATAAATTTAAAAAAAATTGGACGTGGATTAAGAACTATAGTGCGTATTTTTAGTTATAAATAAATTCTCCTTCATTATTTTAAATTATCTTAAAATTTATATATTTTTCTCTATTTTGTTTGTGTAATTGAGTAGCAAAATCTTATTCAATCAGTTACAATTTTTAGAGTTAATTAATAAAAGTGATCAATGATGTACGAAGACGTAGGTAATATTTATAATAAATCTTGTTAAATTTTTAATATTCTTATTTTTCTATTTTTTTATTTTATTTAATATCTATTTTAGTTTTTTTAACATTATATTTTTAATAACATTATTTTATCGTTTTAGTTTAAATTTTATTCATTTAAAGCATAATATTATGTGAATAGTAACTATTTATAATAGATAAAATATACTCGATTTTTCAACAATTAATTGGTATTAGAGTTGAAGGTTTCTAAGTATTTGTTTGTATTTTTTTTTGTTTACTATTGAAATATAATTACTAATTGTTGTGATTTGAAGAAATGATGGAAGAAAAATCTCCCTCAAATAAAGTCCAACCATCCATTTCATCTATACTAGGTAGCACAACTGTGATGATTACAAGGTTTGAGATGAAAAGTTTGATGTAACAGCTCATTTTGGAATATGACAAGGCAAAATTTTAAATGCTCTATTTCAACAAGATCTAAATATCGTTATTGAAGAAAAGAAATCATATGAAGCAGATTAAGCTGAGTGGAAAAATATTAACCGATTGACATGTGGTATAATTCGTCCGTGTCTCTCAAGAGATCAAAAGTACATGTTCATGAAAAAGACATCTATAAGTAAATTATGAAAGGCATTAGAGAACAAGTTCATGAAGAAGAACGAAAAAAATCAGTTGTATTTGAAGAAGTTTTTCCGTTTTGATTACCTTCTAAGTACCACAATAAACGATCACATTATTGTTTTTAATCGATTAGTAGTAAATTTGTTAAATATAAATGAAACTTTTAAAGATAAAGATTTAGTCTTAATATTATTAGCATCCATTCCTGATGAATTTGATTACCTTATTACGAGCTTACTCATAGAAAGCATAAAGTATCTTTTGAGGAAGTTTCACTACTTTGTATAGTTATGAAATTAGAAAGAAAGATAAAAAAATAAAGCAGGAATAAAGTAGCAAAGGCATTGTCTGTGAGAGGGTGTCTGCAAACACAACAGAAAAGAATGAGAGACATATCTCGTTCAAAAGGAAGGCTTAGTAAAGATGAATGAGCATTTTGTCACGAAAAAATGCCATTGGAAGAAAAAAATGTTTGAAGCTACATAAGAATGGAAAAGTTGTGTCGCCTAATGCATGTGTAGCTTAAAGCAATTTAGATTCAGATTTTGCATTGGTTGGTTCGTCAATAGCATCACATCCTAATGATTAGATTTTTAATTCAGCGTGTACTTTTCATATGGCTCCTCATAAGGAATGGTTCTTTAATTTTAAAAAACTACATGGGGGAGTTGTTTTCATAAACAATGATTATCCATGCAAAATTTTGAAGATTGATACAAATCATTTGAAGAATAAAGATTGTTCAATGAGAGTCTTGATAGATATTCATTATGTCCTAAATATGAACAAGAATCTCATTGTTGTGGGAGTCTTAGAATCAAAAGGCTTCATCATGACATTGCAAAATGGGAGATTAAAGGTTACTTATAGAGCACTTGTGGCAATGAAAAGTGTTCAGAAGAATATCTTGTACTACTACCTTGTTGGTACAGTTATTAGGACAACATCAACAACAATCTCAGAGGGAGAAAAAGATTCATAAACTATTAAGCTATAACATACGTGTTTGAGACATATTGGTGAAAAAGCTTTACATGTTCTAGTAAAGTAAGGCTTGTTGAAAGCCGCGAGAACCAACAAGTTAAATTTTTGTGAGCATTGCATATTGGGGAAATAGAAAAGAGTAAGTTTTGGTACTGCACTCCATATAACAAAAGACATATTGGATTACATTAATACTGATGTGTAGAAGCCAACAAGAACTCCATCCATGAGTGGTATCTCATGAAGAAGAAAAATAAAGTGCTAAGAATTTTTCTTAAGTGGAAAAAGTTGATTGACTCTCGTACTAGCAAAAGATCAAGCATTTAAGGTCTTATAATGACATTTAGTACACAAATAAGATCATCTAATTATTATTTTTTCGTAAAACAAAATATATTATTGAAATCATTATTTTTTTAAATAATTATTACTTAAAAATAAGATATATTATTAAAATTATTTTTTTAAATAGGGTTATGGTTTTAAGGTTTGATATTTGGGATTTAGGAATTTGAGGTTCAGGGTTAAACTTATTATTTTTCTAAATAGAGTTTTAGATTTTGGGATTTGAGATTTAGGGTTTAAGGTTTAAGGTTATATTTGTGGGTTAAGATTATTATTTTTCTAAATAGTGTTTAGAGTTTTGGGATTTAAAGTTTAAGATTTAGGGTATAGGGTTTAAGGTTTAGGACTTAGAGTTTAGAATTTAGGACTTAGGTTTTAAGGTTATATTTAAAGTTGGGGTAAAATTGAAAAAAAAATTGAGATGAAAATGAAATTATGGTTCTTTAAGAAGAAGAAAAAATTCTGATTTTTTTTTAGGAATTAATTTTATTTCATACCTATTTTTCAACTTAATTAAACATAAAATTAAAATAAATTAATTCTAATTTTATTTTATTAAATCAAATCAAAACACGTGGAAAGAGTTTAAGTGAGCTAAACCTTAGTAACATAAAACATTAACCATTGTTTTAGTATAGGCTTGAATATTTTGCTTTTGCTCTTCGACAATTTAAGAAAGAGCAACTTAGCATATTTTTTATAAAATGACTCTACCTTAATATATTAAATGATCATTTATTAATATTAATTAATAATGAATTATTGACTGGTATTATTTATCTTAAGCGACATTGATCGGATGTTAGAGCGATGTTGAATCGCCATGGTTGATTATGATTAGTTAATATAATGAGCTATTTGAAATATAAATAATATTGATTTCCTTAATTGAAATATAGATTAAATGAATTTTATGATTATTGATGAATTCGAATTCATTTTAATTCAGTACATATGAAGCCATATTTATTTGATAAAGATATTCATTTAAATGAATTGTATATATAAAAAAATAATGATATAATCATAATTATTTTTATTAAAGATATAATAAAATTATATTTCATATAATTTTTTATCCCTATAATTAATAGTAATTTAATATTGAATTATCAATAATATATAAAACACCTGTAACAGTAACAATTTTGATAGTGTACATTTAATCATCCTATACAAATTGTGATATTTCGAAGAGAAGGAAGATTTTATGAATTATGAAAATAATATCCCAAAAAATATATCACGTTGATTTGGAAAAAAGTTACTCCTAGAATCATACTAGATTTTGTTTCATATATTTACAGAAAATATATGAAATAATAAGAAATTACTTAAAAAATTATTAAACATAATACATTTAAAATATATAATAATAAAAATAATATCTCAATAACATTAAAAGAAATCCAATTGAATAAAATTTTATATTAAACAGATTAAAATAGATATAGTTTAATTTAAACTGTTCAATTGAATAATATTTAATGTAAAATTATATATTATAATTTTTTAAATTGTGAAAATATATTAATAGGACATAAAATGTGTTATTTTTCTTTATTATTTATTATTTCTAAAATACGTTGAATTGGAATTCCAAATCAATTAAATTATTAGATTATTTGATAAATTATGAAAAAATAGATTTTTAAAGAAAACATTTATATTTATATTAAATTTCATTAGCATGAAATATCACATTATCATTAGTCAAATGGCTACGGATAATTTCTATTCTATAACACGTTAGTTAGCCAAGATGAATATAAAAAGGAACAACGAATGTTTCAAAAGAGTCTTTATAGAATTTTGATGCTAATTTCGTTTTTGGAAAACCTCCAAACGAATTTACATTTTCGTTTATTGAATCAAAAACTAGAAATTTATAAAAATATAACTAGTTCTTTTCAAAAAGAGAAGATCTTTAAAACTAATAAAAAACTAAGAAAGATTTCTAGAGAAAGAAAGCTATAGAGAGATGAAGAAAATATTGAGAGATAGTGTAGAGAAACTGAATTCTTGTTTTATTTTCTTTGATTAATTCAAATGTATATACAACACTATAAATAAACAAATTCCCACTAATTTAGGAATAATACAACTGGTATCAACAACTAAATTTCAGCTTGTTCTACACTAATTCACAGCCTGTACAACACTATTATAGCCTAATATTCTCAGAAAATCTACATTCTCCCTCAAGTTGGGTAATAGATATTAATCATTCCCAACTTGAAACTCAGTTCTTCGAAATTTGTTTGAGGTAATGCTTTGGTAAGGATATCTGCAATTTGATGATAAGTAGATGTATATTGTAGGTCCACGATTTTTCCATCTAACTTCTCTTTAATGAAATGACGATCAATTTCTACATGTTTTGTTCGGTCATGATGAATTGGGTTTTTTGCAATTCTTATTGCAGCTTGATTTCACAATGCATGCTGATAGGTTCAGGAGTTGTGATGTCTAGTTCATTGAGTAGTCTTCTTAACCATATTCCTTCATAAATCCCATGGGCCATAGCTATAAATTCAACTTCTACACTGCTCCGAGCGACTATTGATTGTTTCTTACTTCGCCAAGTTACAAGATTTTCTCATACGAAGGTACAATACCCAATGGTAGATCTACAATCTATTATAGAGCCTGCCCAGTCAGCATCTGCAAAGACTTCAATTTTTCTGGTGGGATTCTTACTGAAGTATAATCCTTTTCCTGATGTCATCTTGAGATACCTAAGTATACGATAGACCGCCTTTATGTGTTCTTCAGTAGGAATTTTTATAAATTGACTTACAACACTTACTGAAAAACCAATATTTGGTCTAGTGTGGGATAGGTAAATAAGTTTTCCCACTAATATTTGGTAACGGCCTTTGTCCATAGGTGTACTATTTTCTTTGATTCCGAGTTTTACTATAGAGTCCACCAGAGTTTCGTCGATTTACACCTGATCATTCCAATTTCCTTGAGAAGATTAAGTACATATTTCCTTTGAGATATAGATATGCCCTTTTTTGTTCGTGCTACTTCCATTCCTAGGTAATATTTGAGATTTCCCAGATATTTGATCTCAAATTCCTTGGCAAGGAATTCCTTGAGGTTATTCATCTTAATTTTAGAATTGCCTGTTAGAACAATATCATCTACGTACATAATTAGGATAACTATTTTGTCATTGGAGAAGTGTTTGATGAATAGTGTGTGATCTGATTGGCATTGATTGTACCTATATCTCTTTAGAACTTTATAGAACCTATCGAACCAAGTACGTGGAGATTGTTTCAATCCATATAAGGATTTCTTAAGTTTGCAAGCTCTATTGGTTGGAACAAGAGATTCAATTTCAGTAGGAATGTCCATGTAGACTTCATATTCGAGATCATCATTGAGGAATGCATTCTTGACATCTAATTGGTAGAGAGGCCAATCCAAGTTAGATGCTAGGGAGATAAGAACACGAATAGTGTTGAGCTTTTCTACAGGTGCAAAAGTTTCCTAATAGTCAATCCCATATGTTTGAGTGAATCCCTTAGCCACAAGGCAAGCTTTGAATCTTTCTACACTGCCGTATGCTTTGTGTTTGATTGTAAAGATCCACTTACACCCAACAACTTGTTTTCCCCGTGGTAGTTCTGTGATCTCCCAAGTCTTGTTTTTCTCTAAGGCACTGAGTTCTTCAAGAATAGTTGTCTTCCATTCAGGTACTTGAAAGGCTTCATGAACGGAATTTGGAACTTGTATCTGATCAAGGTTGTTGATAAATGCTTTATAACCTGGTGAGAGATATTTATAGGAAACAAAGTTGTAGATGGGGTGGTTTGTGCAAGATCTTACACCTTTCTTTATAACAATTGGAAAATTCAAATCATTAGGAGGTAACTCAATAATAGGAGGTTCATTGATGTTACCTTGTGAATTGTCGAAGTGACCTGTACTCGGGTTGGACTTTTGGACTGGCTCAAGATATGCTTGGTTCTCTATTCCCTCTTGAGTTCTTCTCCTCCTAGAGTAGACAAAAAAGATCATTGTTTGGGACATGGAAGTTTGGATCTATTGGTAGAGGAGTTGAGGGTTCATTGAGATTATTAGGGGCATTTTTTTGAGATACTGATTCACTTTCTGGAATTTGTGGGATATGATTTAAGACAAAATTTATGGGAGGTTGAATGGTAATGCTATTCCAAAGTTGGTATTCATTGCCTATGTTCTCCCCCTGAATACCAGGTTTGGAATAGTATGGATTTTGTTCAAAGAATATGACATCCATTGTATTGTAAAATCGCCTTATGATAGGAGAGAAGCATTTGTAGCCTTTTTGGTTTCATGAATACCCTAGGAATATGCATTTGATAGCTCTTGGATCAGGTTTATCTCTATGATGTACATGGACATAAGCAGAACATCCAAATATTTTAAAAGGAATGTTAGACATGATTCTCGTGTGTGGGTATGACTCAAGAAGAGTACTGATGGGTGTTTTGAAAGTTAGGACACGAGAGGCCATCCTATTGATAAGATAGGTAGCCGTAAGGACAGTTTCCCACCAGAAATGTGTAGGGACATGAGTTGTGAACATGAGAGATCCAGCTACCTCGAGAAGATGCCTATTTTTCCTTTCAGCCACCGCATTTTGTTAAGGTGTGTCAACACAGGAGCTTAGATGGACAATCCCATGACTTGACAGATAATTACTGAGAATTGATGCGAAGTATTCCCTAGCATTTTCAGTTTTCAATACTTAGATCTTTATTTGAAATTGAGTTTGAATCATGGTATTAAATTTTTTAAATATCTAACATGCTTCATATTTTTCTTTCATAAGAAATAATCAAGTAGTTCGAGTATGATCATCTACAAATGAAATGAACCATCGTGTCCTTGTTATGTTTTTGATTTGAGAATGTCCCCAAATATCTGAGTGAATTAGAGAGAAATGATGTGATTTTTTATGTGGAAGAATAGGATATGAATTTCTAACATGTTTTGAGAATTCACATACTTCACATTTAAGATCCTTTGAATTTTTATTTCTGAATAATGAAGGGAAAAGTTTTTCCAAATATAGGAAATTAGGATGACTGAGACGATAGTAATTCAACATGATTTCACCATTGTTATTGGAATTAAAATTTAATAAAGCTTTATTTTGATACTAAACCTCGAACGCAGCTTAGAGGACTTGTCTTTCTAGAGAGTCTTCACTATTGATAAGATAGAGTCCCAAGCACTCTTTAGCACTGCCAATCGTTTTCCTCGAATCCAAGTCCTGAAATTCACATAAATTATGAACAAATTTTGCCACACAATTTTTATCACGTGTGAGTTTAGTAATTGATAAGAGATTATAATCAAGGGTTGGAACAAGAAGGACAGAATCAAGAATAAAAGAATTTGAAATTTTTGCCGAACCAATCCCTATTACTTTGGATATTGATCCATCGGCAATTCTGACAGTGTGTCCTTCTTGGAAAGTTTTAAGATTTACAAGAAGAGATGCATCACCCGTCATGTGATCTGAAAACACCTGAATTTATAGTCCATTATCTCTTAACCTGTTTCACACTAAAAATGTTGGTGGTGTTACCTGATTGTGCAATAATAGCAGATTGAGACCATTGAATATAATTATGCCCATTTAACTTGTGACTAGTGAAGGGAAAAATATTATTTTTGGTGAAACCTTCATTGTAACCGGTCATGACAGGTTTTCTTGTGGCCATTGAGGCTCAGATTGTCATAAAACTGATGTTATTTCAATCTGGGCAGATTGAGCCAATTATTTTCTGAGCAAATTGGGCCTATTGGGTTGAAACTGGGCAGCTAATGCTGAAACAGAATGGAGAGATGAACCAGATGGCAACAACGCTGCTGGACGATGATGAACAGAGATGAACGACGATGCATAGCTAAAAAAATAACCACTAGGATTGACGTCGGAGAACAGTGATTGAGCAATTGGATTTCAGAAAATCTTCCTTGGACAGAATTGGTGAGAAAAAAAATTGGATTTCAAAAAATGCTCTGATACCATGAAGAAAATATTGAGAAATGGTGGAGAGAAACTGAATTCTTGTTTTATTTTCTCTGATTAATTCAAATGTATATACAGCACTATAAATAGGACTAAAAGGTAGACAAATTCCCACTAATTTAGGAATAATACATGTGGTATCAACAACTAAATTCCAGCTTGTTCTATACTAATTCACAGCTTGTACAACACTATTACAACCTAATATTCTCAGAAAATCTATAAGAGATTTTCAGGGATCATGAGAGATGATTTTTACAATGGGAGAGATGGTTCTTTTATAGGTGAGGAAAATGCTAAAAAAGTGAAAAAAAAATATCTTTAAAATGGGCACTGGTGTCGGTAGATTGACGTAGACAAGGGCATGGATCTTGACGTGGTACGCATAGATGCGTGTGGAACAGGTTGGGCATGCACGAGATAGGAACTGGCGGACACGGGACTAGGCATGATGGGTAGGCTAGACAGGCTCGACTTAGCATGACGAGCATGAATGCCGATGGATTAGGGCATTTTTGATCCATTTTGTCCAATTTTTTCATTTTTTGACTTTTTTTCATTTTGTCTCAACATATTTTTGATGTATTGTCTCCAATATTTTTCTTCAAGTCTTTAAATTATTTTTTAATAAAAAAACTTGAAAAAAATAATAAAAATACCCGTGATTCTGAAAAGACAAATTTATATAAAATATAATAAAATCATACAAATATAAATATATTTAATCAATTAAAATACATTAAATCATGATAATTTTAGTGCTTTTTAAACACTTATAAATTTTCTCCAGTGGTAAAGCATTCCTCCATTAGAATTTTGTTAGCTTTAGTAGCACATTTGAATTTAGAGCTAGTTCAACTTGATGTAAAGACCGTGTTTTTACACGGTGACTTAGAAGAGCAAATCTATTTGTCTCAACCAGAAGGGTTTAACATTAATGGTAAAGAGAATTGGGTTTATAAGTTGAAAAAATCGTTGTATGGATTGAAGCAATCTTCGAGGCATTGATACAAATGATTTGATCAATTTATATTGTAGCAGAAGTACACTAGAAGCACACATAATCATTGTGTGTATTTTTGCAAGTTAAAAGATAAGTCCTTCATCTATCTCCTATTGTACACCGATGATATGTTAATTGCATCAAAGAGCCTAGTAGAAATTGAGAGGTTTAAGGCTCAACTAAGTCAGGAGTTCGAGATGAATTATCTGGGAGAAGACAAGAAGATTCTCAACATGAAGATAAGTAGAGACATGAAGAAGGGGAAGATTTGTTTAACCCAGAGTTAATATTTAAATAGGGTTCTACAATATTTTGGTATGGATGAACAAAAAAAAACCTATAAGTATTCCGTTTGTTCCTCATTTTAAGCTTAGTGCTCAATTGCCTCCTAAGAATGATGCAGAACGAGAATACATGGCAAAGTTTATGTATGCTAATGCGGTTGGTAGCTTGATGTATGCAATAGTGTGTATGAAACTTTACATTTCACATGCGGGTGGAGTTGTAAACAAGTACATGCATAATCCTAGTAAATGACATTTGTTGGTTGTGAAAATGGATTCTACGATATATTTTAAATACTATAGATGTTGGTTTAGTATTTGAGCAGAATATTACTTTTGGTCAATGTGTAGTTGGATATTGTGATTCTGACTATACAGGAGATTTAGATAAGTGTCAGTCAATTACTAGTTATGTGTTTACTCTTGCTAGAGCACTAGTCAGTTGGAAGTCTACCTTGCAGTCCACATTTCCTTTGTCTACTATAGAGGCAGAGTATATGGTAGTTACATAGACTATGAAGGAAACTATTTGGTTACGAGGTTTGCTTGTAGACTTAAGAGTTGATCAAAATCATATTATTGTGTTTTGTGACAGTCAGAATGTTATTCATTTAATAAAGAACCAAGTCTATCATGCATGTACAAAGTACATTGACATTCGTTATTATTTCGTGCTAGAGATTATTAAAGAAGATGGAATACTAGTTCAAAAGATCAATACTAAAGAGAATCCCACAGATATGATGACCAGAGTGGAGATTTGTTGTATGATTTCTTAGTGAGCAATTTGAAAAAATCCCATATGGATTAAAAACCATGGTGGATGTAGTATTTTAGGCTATAAATAAAGCTCATTTTTTACTTTTAAATCATCACAAAATTTGTATATCTTCGTTTCTTTTGTTTGGGTAATTGATTAGCTTAATCTTGACCAATCAGTTGTAATTTTTGAAGTTAATTTTGAAAGTTTATAAAATATGAACCTAATTAACCTAGAGGGAGTAAATATGTTATTTTTAATTTTTATCAATTTATAACTTAATAACCTAAACAAAGTAGTCAGACATGCAATCGCGTGTAAGAATAAGTTGCTAAAGTAAAATAATAACACACGATATTTTTAGGTAGAAACAACCTAGGCCACAACCATGACCTGAGAGGAAAACCTTCGATCACCCGGACCACTTAACTTTCCACTATGAAAATCAAATGTTCAAGTACAAACTCGTTTTTATACTACCCTACCTAGGATACTACCCCAATGTACTTTATTTACGAGCTCTTGTTCTATTTTTACAGTTTTTAATATTAGTGTGAGCGGTTTCCAGACCAACGTTTCAATAAGTTTCCTACCAATCAGATCGTTAACAAATCAATTGCAAAAATGTTAGCATAAAAAACATAAGTGTATGTGTGTATGTTCTAGAACAGATTTAGCAATGAATAATCCTAACTAGATGATTCAAAATATGTCATTTAAATTAAATCAATTAACAAATCTTAGAGTAAAAAGATTAAGTATAAATTCAATAAAAATAATTTATTTAAAATTTAATAATTAAATCTAAATAATCACGATCGTTCGCACAATTATTAGATTTAAATATGTAAGATCTTAATCACAAATAAGCTATATAAATATAAAAAATATAAAATAAATAAATTGATAAATATAAAAATTTTAATGTTAAAATATTTTATAAATATGATTATCAATTTATAATTATATTAATTAATATTTTTTGTCACAAATTATTCATATGAATATATATATATTATATGATGTATAGTTGCATGATCTTTGACTAATTGCTACACATAAATAAATAAATATATATAATATAAATGATTCCTGCAGAATATAAATTACCTATATCTTTGACTCGCCAACATTCTGATGATAATAAGATTTAATATTTTCTTTTCGGCAGCTGTTTTTTTTTCCAACAGCATGCGACTATCTCCTTCGGCTGTTTTTCTTTAAGCCTAATGTATGTATATATAATAATAATAATAATAATAATAATAATAATAATAATAATAATAATAATAATAATAATAATAATAATAATATCAAATGGTATTAGAGTTAAATGTATTTTAAACTTAATTTTTCAAACATGTGTAAAAACCTTAATATTATAAAAAATTATTTTTTAAACAAATCCAAAAAATATTAAAACACATCTAAAAATATTTAATTAGTAATTTTATAAATTGATTCAAGTTTAAATAATTATTTTAGCACTAAAAATAATTTTAGATTTATGAACATGTGTTATTAAATGCATAAATACAATACTATGTGTTGTAGTTATCAATGATATACTTGAAGTACAATTATCTGAAACTCGAGCATTTGTTCAGTTTTCCTTGAGAACATGCCTAAAAACAAATTTACAAATAAATATTTTGTTCACGAAAATAATCAACACTCATATTTCTTATAAACTCCTCCTTTGTCATTTTAGTATAGCAAAACCTCTCAGTCACTACATGACACTTATAAAAATTAGATAAAAATACAATAGTGTCCTAGACTCTATAGTGGAATTATTCTATGGTCTGGTGAATCCATATTTGTTGTAACTTAACAAGCTTGTAAGTAACTGAAATGACATTGACAAAGCATAGAACAACTTGGCATGAAAACCTCATTGTATATTAGTTTAATTTACATAGAAATAAGCGAAGTGTAAATAATAATCATATAATGCATGCATACTAATAAAGCTTAATTAAATATGTTCTCCCCCTATATGCATAACAAAATAAAAACATGAATGTAAAATACATTATTCTTTCCCTATTTTTGACTTACAAGAAGAATAAAACATAAGACAAAACAAGGAAGCTAAATTCATTCAAAAGATATAGCAATGTAAAAGCAGAGTAATGTAGAAGTGTAATATGCTTTAAACTCTCCCTAAGTTCTATGACTCTATAACTTAAAAATAAATTAAAAATGTAATAAATAAAAATAAGATGTAAATGAATAAAAATATGATTTTTTTTAATTTTCATAAATAGCCACATAAGGTATTAAACTCATTTAATCACAAACGAGCACACAACCAATTGAGAACTCATCATATTTTAACTCCAATTTTGATTATTTATAGTATAAATAAATAAGTAGAATAGAAGAGGTGAACAAGCACATTTCGCACATATAATGACATATTGACATTTACTTAAAGTAGTATATATGTTTAAACTCCACAAATATGTTAATTAATTCATTTATGACCTATCAAAAAAGACTCAAAAGAAAAAAATATCACCTATCATGTAAAATTATAATCAAGTCTTCAATCTTACAAAATAAAATATATCTACTAAAAGAGGACTTAATTTTTTTTTCTTTATTTTATATATGAGGTAAATGATATTATTTGTTTTTTTAACCTTTATTGGCTCTTTCTTTTTGTGCATTCAATGTACAAGATTTATAAGTACTTGTTTTTTGCATAATCTTTCCTTTTTTTTTGCACGAGCCATAAATCTAGCATGATGACTTTCACACTAGTTGTGAGGTAGCCCTCTTTGTTCATTATGGTAGCTTCACACATCACAATAGGTAGTACTCTCAATACTAGGTGCCTCTATACATTAAAATTTTAGTAAGAAAAAGTGGAAATCAACACAATTTTACAATCAAGATTAGTTGAAGTCCTAGAGTCTTTCAAGAAAATTCATAAACTTCACGCATATATGTGTGTTCGTGAGTGTGTGCATAAGTTTATGTCAACATCGATCATCACATGTATAAGAATAAGTGTGTGCATAAGTAAAAAATATAGAATAATTTATACAATAAATATCAAAATGAGTTGAGTCATAAAATAATTTATAATAATGCAAGTATTAAATAAGTCGAATACAGTGTTGGCCAAACAAGGATGCTACTTCTTTTTTTTTTTTGTATGTTTAACTAATAAACAAAATAAAGACAATAAAGATTGCCCACCTAGGTTCATTTAAGCACTCTAACAAAAATATGTAAATGAAGGAATAAAAATGGTCAGGTGATGAGGAAAAAACAACCTTTCCTAACCCACATTTTCTTGCATTTTGATTTCTCTATATCATTGGGTTAGGACTCAACCAACTTAGGTTTTATAGGCATGTTTTTGAATTTAGCTATACTTTTCTCGTTCGTCCCAAATATAGATGCAATATGCATAGTAGGATGATGATAATAAGTCCTAGCATTCATCCTTGAATATGGTGTAGCATGCATAGATGGATCATGCTTATGGGTCATACTATGTGAAGCATAGAAAGAATGATTACGTTTAGGAGCATTCATCAAATATCTACGTTATGGTCTTATATGACATTTCCTACCACAATGATGACAGACAAACACAAATTTAAAAGCTTTTTCTACCATAGTTACAATAGTTATTTATACATAAGTAGTAACAGTAGGAATAGAGTTTAAAGACCTTACAAATGTGATCTTTGATGTTGAAGGTGTTGAATGTTCATCTATGTATCAAAGACCTCTCTTATCTCCATATAGCTTTTCATACTCTAGGACTTTGGTCAATTTTTCAGCACCTATAGTTAACTTCCTCACTGTCTCTTTAGCAATACTAAGTTATTGCCCAAGTTTTTTTTTCCTTACTAGTTTTAGGAAGTCTCAGATTCAAGGCATTAATATTTTCAGACAATTCTTTTTTATCTTTCTATAGGCTAGATGAATTTGTTTTGTGGACATTGATGATATCATTAAGTTTAGTTACTTCCACAAGTAGTTTATCCCTCTCTTCCCTAGCACCTAGACAATCCATGAATAGTTCTCATAACTTGATACATCAAACTTAGACAATAAGAAAGAAGAGTTTACTTCCTCATTTTCTTCATATGAGCTAGAGTTAGAGTCATTGTAGTGTGCTTTGGTAGTTGTGGTGAAGACACGATAGTTAGTGTCATCATCTTCTGAGTTACTAGCATTATCCTGCTCACTTTCTGTATCACTAAGTGTAGCATTAAATGCTTTTCCAAATTTCTTTTTATTTTTTACACAAGTTGTAGAAATATGACCAAAGCCTCCACAAGTATAGCATTGAGGACTAATGAGCTTAGTTTTCTTACCATCAGAGCTAGGAGGCTTGATTTCCCTTGACTTTCGGTCCCTCGAACAACTAGATTGTCCCTTATTAAACTGCTTATTCTATTAACCCTTCATTTTCATAAACTTTTTCAATTTTTGTGCTAACAAGACTAATGACTCATCATTCATATCCTTATTACTATCAGAGAAGTCCATTTTGGAGCTTTTAAATGCCCCATCCTTGATTTTCTTGGGACAGTAAAGAGAAAGCTCAGAGGTTTAGATTAACCCAACAAGTTCATCAATGTTTAGTGTGTCCATGTTATTACTTTCCTTTATCGTTGTAACTTTTATCTTGTAGTTTCCTGTTAAGGAGCTTAAGAGTCTGTGTACTTGTATAGGTTGTGAAATTTTCTCACCAAGGTTAGAACAAGCAATAGTAATATCACAAAAAAGAGCATAGAATTGACCAAACGCTTCAATGTTACTCATTTTGATGGAATCAAACTAAGATGTTAGCAATCTCAATTTTGTTTGTTTTACTTGGGAAGTTCCTTCATGAGCAAGAGCAAGTGCATTCCATGCATCTTTAGTAGTCTCATAGTCGGAGATGTGATAGAACTCATCCATCGACACTGCAGCAAATATTGAGCGCATACATTTTTGGTTTTCCCTACTGAGGGTGCGTTCTTCAATGGTTCAGTCTCTTCTTGGCTTTATAAGTGCTACACCATCTTTCGTTACTAAAGGTGGTTCCCAACCATCAAGAATAACATCCCAGACTTTTTCATCTTGTCTGATAAAGGCTTGCATGTGAGCATTCCAGTAAGGGTAATTAAACCTATCAAAGAATAGGGGTCTAACAAATGACCCATATTCTTTCATTTGGTCCATAAGTAAGAATGTGTGTCTCTAAAGATAAATCTCACTAAGTGTGTCTAGTGTCGACTCTCATACTAATTGAAAGTTTATAAAATATGGACCTAATTAACCTAGAATGAGAATATGTTATTTTTATTTTTTATCAATTTATAACTTAATAACCTAAATAAAGTGGTCATACATGCAATCACGTGTAAGAATAAGGTGTGAAAGTAAAATAATAGCACACAATATTTTTAGGTGAAAATAACCTAGGCCACAACCATGACCTGAGAGGAAAACCACCGATCACGTGGACCACCTAACTTTCCACTATGAAAATCAAATGTTCAAGTACAAACTTATTCTTATGCTACCTTCCCTAAGATACTATCCCAATGTACTTTACTTACGAGCTCTTACTCTATTTTCACAGTTTCTAATATTAGTGTGAACAGTTTTCAAACCAATGTTCCAATAAACTCTCTGTCAAGCAGATCGTTCACAAATCAACTGCAAAAAAGTTAGCACAAAAAACACAAGTGTCTGTGTATTCTAGAATGAATTTAACAATGAATAATCTTAATTAGATGATTCAAAATATATGTCACTTAAATTAAATCAATTAGTAAATCTTAGAGTAAAAAGATTAAACATAAATTCAATAAAAATAATTTTTTAAAAAATTTAATAATTAAATCTAAATAATCATGATCATTCGTACAATAATTATATTTAAATATGTAAAATACTAATCACAAATAAAATATATAAATACAAAAAATATAAAATAAATAGATTATAAAATATTTACTTTTAAAATATTTTATAAAAATGATTATCAATTCATAATTATATTAATTAATATTTATTCTCATAAATTATTCATATGAATATATATATTTATATATATATATATTATATGATGACTAGTTGCGTGATGTTTGACTAATTGCTGCGCATAAATAAATAAATAAATAAATATATATATATATATATATATATATATATATAATATAAATGATTCCTGCAGAATATAAATTACCTACATCTTTGACTCGCCAACATTCTGATGATAATAAGATTTAATATTTTCTTTTCGGCAGCTTCTTCTTTTTTTTTTTCTTCTTATTCAGATTCATTCACAGCTTCTTCTTCTTCTTCTTTTCTTTTTTCTCAACGGCACCCGACTATCTCCTTGCCGTTTTTCTTTAACCATAATGTATCTCTATACATAGATAATAATAACAACAACAATTGCTATTAGGGTTAAATATAAGCTTACCATCTCAAATCTTAATATTATAAAAAATTATTTTTTAAAACAAATTTTAAAAATATTAAAACATATCTAAAAATATTTAATTAATAATTTCATAAATTGATTCAAATTTAAATAAATATTTTAGTATTAAAAATAATTTCAGATTTATAAGTATGTGTTATTAAATGCATAAATATAATCTTATATGTCGTTGTTATCAGAGATATAACCGAAGTATAAATTATTTAAAACTCGAGCATTTGTTCGGTTTTTCTTAATAAACTTGATAAAAGATCTAAAAATAAATTTACAGATAAATATTTTGTTCACGAAATTAATCAACACTCATAATTCTTACCAATTTAATTTAAAGTTAATGAAAATAGTCAATGACATCCAAAAACTTATGTAATATTTATACTAAATCTCGTTAAATTTTTGATATTTTTATTTTTTTATTTTAATATTTTATTTAATATATGATTTAGTTTATTTTAATATTATATTTTTAATAAAATTATTTTATAGTTCTAGTTTGAATTTTATTTATTTAAGTCGTTAAATTTATAAATAATAATTATTTAAAAATATATTCGAAGATTTTTTTTGTGTGTGCTTTTGAAAGGATTAATATGGAGCAGGAAGCAGATGGTCAGATATTGCTGGCAAAATAATTGGAATAGATAGCGGAGAATCAAGACGAAGAGGAAATGCGCTGCAAATATTATCAAAAAGCTGCCCATGTTTTCGAACTTGCCAAATCCTGTAACTTTCCCATTTTCATATGTTTTTTTTCCTGATAGAAAATTAGCGTCTCACAGGTCGATTTTTGGTCTATAAAAAGGGGAAAGATTTTGTTTTTGGTCGATCTATTTCTGGACAAGTAAAATATTTTAAATTAATTCTGGCCTGTTTTGTTTTAAATTAAATTAATTGAGATTTTGTTTTGTATTTTATTTTATTTTTAGATGTACATCTATTGTTATTAATTTTTTTTAATCATATTTCCATTTAACCCCCTACTGTCCAGATGTGTTTTTACGTTTCATCTTGTTAGATAAAACAATATTTTGCTTATAGTGCATCGTGATTCTATTACTTTCTAAAATCTAGACATGCATGAACTGTAAGGAAAAGAGCCTCAATAATATATATATATATATATCAATTTGACAAATTATGTTTTGTAGGTTGGTGTGCTCAGACTATGCGTATTTTCCTAATTCTCTGATCATTTCTTAATTACACCAGGCTATTTGTTCATGCTTTTTAGTTGCATATACGGGTAAAGCTGCACAACTTTATGTAAATGCTGCCCGTTGCTACAAGGATTTAAGGCTTGTGAATGGTATGACCTGTGGGCTAAGAGTTATATAATCTCTTGCACTGCTTGTAAATGCTCTAGGCGTCGTTTTTGGTTTTTAGCAGTTGGGAAGTTGATATATTACTTGATTTTGTTTTAATTGAAACTGAAATTAGGTTTTTAAAGGAAGTACTATATAATTATCTCATTGTAATGGTTTCTGTTTCATAGTAGGATGGAACAATGTAATATGTACCTTCTTTTTTTCACTGTATATATCATTTTATGCTTACAGCAGGCTGACGATCTTTATGGGAAAGAATGCTATATGGCTGCAAATTCTTCTAAGGTATTTACTTGTGCAGATATATCTGTCTTTAAAGTTTATATAATAAGATATGATTGCTGAATAGGAAATTGATTTAGGCCGCTGAAAGGAGAAAAACTCAAAAGGTAGAAAAGGATAAATTTCTTAAGCATATTATTATTTATTTGATCCCAGTCATTAGTGCAAATATGACTTCCTAAATCCGTTGAATTGCTATTGGTTTCCAGAACTAGGGCATAGAGCATTTTGTTGATTCATTAGAATATTGAACATGATTTGAAAAAGGGAGAACATAGGCTCAACTTTCTTTTGACATGTTGTTATCCATTTTTCCTGATCTTTTTCGGTGTTCTAATGAGTCAAGAAAGGTTTGATGGCGTAGTTTTGGCAATTCAAAGAATTTTAGGTAGTTCTATCTCTGGTACTGAAATGGTTTGAATCAACAACTTCTTTTCTTGGTTTATATTAGATTTTTTTTTGATAATTTTGTGCCACACTGATCTCTTCTTGTCAGTAGGTTTTTCCTTTACCAACTCTATTGCACTAGCAATTAAGCTTAACTTTGATTTTCATATGCATGCTTAGTGTGCATAATTTGTTGCAATTCCATGACCGTAGCACATAATTATTTTTCCTGTGTAGGAAGTTGCTGAGTTATATGAGAATGATCAGAATTTTGAAAAAGTTATATGGATGGCATTTACCTCGTGGCAAAATGTGTTGGAAAGAAGTTGCACAATTTGCCGCTGAACTGACACTGTAAACCTTTCTTAATTCAAAAATGCTAGTTAGTTTGTAAGGTGAAAATGTGATTTAGTTATGTTAATTAGGGTTGTCCATTGCTCAGTCTGGTCCCCCTTTTTTTTTCCTTCAATTGTAAAACCAGATTAGATTGGTTTACTAGATCGAGCCAGTTTTGATTGGATTCTCTGGTCAGTCTAATCTAATCGAGTAAATGTTTTATATATTTTTGAAAAAATGCAACTAAACTTTACTAGTTATCGAGATTTTAAGTCACCAAGATTTCACGGTCTGTCACCCTTAGTAACTATCAATCTACCAATCTCGTAATTACAAAAATTAAGTCTAGATTGGTATATCTTGGGGTTCAGTGTGATGTGATCATTGTCTGTAGATGAGCCATTAATTGCTTGGTTATAACTTTTATGAGCAGTGGGATGAGCTTGTGGTGCTTGGATTGTAGGAGCTTTGGGACTGGCATCCCTGAACATGACAGAAATTCCATGATAACTTTCATCAAAATTATGGTTAGGTTTTGACATGGTGGTGATCAAACGAAAGCATAAAATGGAAAAATTGTCCGCCGTATAATGAATGAGAAGCATCAGAAATAGACAATGATGAACAAAATGAGGAAAGCTGGAAAATGTTGATGATGTACAACAATTTCTCATTTAATTACAGTTAGAATCATTGGGCTTACTTGTTTACTCGTGCCATGAACATTGTCATGGATGGTGATGTTCAAGTCATGATTTTAGAGGCATACATTTTGAAAAATTCACCACGACAGAAACATCTTGCTAATTGATGGTCATATGATCGTTTGGTTTGAGAGCTTTTCTGACAGCTTCCTCTGTCTGGAGGAGGTGAGATCTGAGTCAATGTCCACCGTTACCTCATCTTTTTTATCTAATTACTTTTTTATGATCAGATAATGATTAGTCATAAGATTTGTCATGAACTTGTCCATGGGTCATCTAGTTCCCCTTTGACTTTGTGAACCAGATCCACCAAAAATAAGAAAAGGTTGAATTATATTTCATGGCTTGGACTCCGTCCAAAATAAACACCGTCATCAACAATATTTTCAAAGCTTTGCTTTCTTGGTTGTTTGGCCACTACACCTAGTTTCAAATAGTTCTATATTTTCTCCTTAACTTTATCAGTTACTTGCTTATATGGTGCAATGTTTTTGCAAATACCAGCAAGATGATCCTTCAATCTTAAAATCTCTCCCTTTGTCTCCATCATGCAAAACTTACACTTCAAGTACTTGTAACTTCTTCTATGCTTATCTCCTGAAGTAGGACTTTTAATGGCACATACGGAAAGCAGGATCCTTTCTAGCCGTTGAACGAGACACTTAAAATTGGTACTGCTGCATTAATACAAAGAATGAAGGTAAAGACAGCGATAAACCACACAGAGTTATAAACAACAATACAACATAAACTTGAATAATGGAAAGAAAACAATCACAAAATAACAACATTGAGTCATAGACAGCAACATAAAGTTATTACAATGAGCAAATACATTAATAAAGCAATAAAAATATATTCAGAATTTCAGATGAAAGAAAAATAAGCCAAAACTAAGGGAAGGCAATAAAAATATATTTCACATGGAACATGCGGCTAGAACCCTACTCAATGATCAACCACCAAAACCAATAGAACCTCCCTCAACAAACATAGGCTGATATGATCTCACTGTCATACTTAGCAAGAAGAAACAAAACAAGAAGCCAAGAGTCATATCCATGACTTGCAGGCTGAAATTAAAACCATTAAGCTAGAAATCCAACAGTTTAAAGCAAAACAAAAGCAATATTTTGAAACCATTCAACTCATACTTTCCCAAAAGAATGGAGAACATGTAAGTGATACTGATATGTAAAATTTGGAAAATGCGGAACATGTCTCAGAGGAATTTCTTCACGTATTAATGGAAATTACCACCCGAAAATATAGGTTCAATATCACCTTTGTATTTCCAAATGACTCTAAAATCAATACAGTGTCAATTTTTGATACAGGTACTCATCTCAATTGTATTAACCAGGATTCGTCCCAATATGATTCTACAACAAAACCACTGAAAAACTAACGTTAATCAATAGTTTAAAGATGGATATTGAGGGGAAAACTGAAGCTAGTATCCTAAAAAAAATCACTTTGTTAAAACCTCATTTGTTCTTGTCTCTAATATCAATAACTTGGTTATTAAGAACATCCTTCATCAACTTTATCACCCCATTTCTATAAAATGTGATAAAATCTATTTCAAAACCCAGGATGGAACACTCGACTTTCCCTTCTTAGAAGAACCAAAAACCAGAAATCTCAACCTTATTAAAGAAAATTCAATTTATCACCATGAGATTTCCACCCTTATAAAAGGAAAAGAAGGCCATCTCTTCCCTTTAAAACAAAATATTCAATTTCATATAGTTGAAAGAGAATTACAAAACCCTTTGGTACAACATCAAATTTCCAAACTTCAAAACCTTTTCGAAAAAGAAGTTTGTTCTAATCTACCTAGTGACTTCTGGAACAGAAAAGAACATATAGTAAACTTTCCATATGAGCCAACTTTCAAAGAAAATGATATACCAACAAAAGCTCGACCAATTTAGATGAATCCCGACCTAGAACAATTTTGAAGAAAAGAAATCCATGATCTCGAACATAAGAAATTGATTTCAAAATCTAGATCTTCATAGAGTTGTTTAGCTTTCTATGTCAGCAAACCTGCTAAGATAGAAAAGGAACACCGCGTTTGGTTATCAATTATAAACCCTTCAACAAGGCCTTAAAATGGATTCGATACTCGATTCTAAATAATAAAGACCTCTGGTAAAAACTTCATTCATCATCCACATTCTCAAAATTAGATATGAAATTTGGGCTTCTAAAAGATACAAATCGAACCAAAACACAAGTATAAAACAATGTTCACTATCCTATTTGAACAATATGAATAGAATGTCATGTCTTTCGAGTTCAAAAATACATCTTTTGAATTTTAAAGGATTATGAATGATATTTTTAATCCTTATTTAAAATTATGCATTGTGTATAATGACGATGTACTCATCTTTTCAAAATTGGCCGAACAACATATTCGACATCTCAAAACTTTCCTTAATGAAATAAAACGGAGTGGTCTAGCCCTGTCAACAAAAAAAATTTCTCTCTTCCAAACCAACATAAGGTTTCTAGGACACAACGTGACTGCAGGAACCATTATCCCTATAGAATGATCCCTTCAGTTTACTACCAAGTTTCATGATAAGATTACAGACAAAACCCAACTTTAAAGATTCCTTGGAAGCTTAAACTATGTCCTCAACTTTTATCCTAACATAAATCGTCTAGAAAAATCTCCTCACAATTGGCTTAAGAAAGTTCCTGAGCCATGGACAAATGAACATACCAAAATTGTACAACAAGTTGAAAACATTGCTTGCCTACACCTTACAAACCCATCTTTGCCAAAGATAGTAGAAATAGATGCCAATGACATTGGCTATTGGGGAATTCTAAAACATATCCAAAAAGATAAAGAATTGATTGTTCAATTCATCTATGATCATTGGAATGATTGTCAAAAGAATTATTTCACTGTCAAAAAAGAAGTTCTATCAATTGTTCTTTGCATTTCAAAATTTCAAAATGATTTATTAAACCAAAATTTTTATTAAAGATTGATTGCAAAAGAAATTTTGCAAAAGGATATCCAAAAATATTGCTTCAAAATAAAATTTTGCTAAGCCATATTAAGCATCTTTGACTTTGATATTGAATTTATTAAAGGAGATGCAAATTCATTACCAGATTTCCTAACCAAGGAATTCTTACAAAACAAGTAGCCATATCCAAAAAAAGAAAGATAAAGAGAAGGAAGGACCCCTCAAACCTTCTACAAAACTTCTTTTCTCTACAAAACTTATCATTGCCTTTGCTCAAGCAACTCAAGTAAAACCCCTAAGCTCCTCCAAGTTTCACAAAACACTTTCCAAGACATTAGAATATCACATAAGTTAGAGACCCCTGCCTCCATAGGAAAAATCTCAAGACATGTAAAAAAAGGAAGAGCCATATTCCAAAATTATCATTACAAAAACTGAAGCAGGGAAACTCCTATCTTCAAGATTTAAGGAATCATCCTCCACAAATATAATCCCTAGACCAGGGAAAAGAGAAGTCATTTCTCAAAAAAAAAAAATTTAAAACCCTTATTTGAATATATTTTAAAACAAGAATCTCATATGGTCACAACAGTTGAATAAAGATTCCATGAAAAGAATCCTTATTCATCTATTCAAAAATGTTTAGAAAAAATTGATTTTTTAAACAATAGGATCTTACCAAAAACCCCCTAGAATATTATCTGAGTATTCTGGAACATATTGAATGCATAGAATTTAAACGCTTCTTCCATCCCAATAACAAAATCGATCTTTCATATGCTATAGCCAAAATCCTAAAAATATTGTTTCCATTAAAATGAGGCAATGATTTATCAAAAATTTGGACCTTTCCAATGAGTCTAACCACCACCCAATCTCATTGTAAAACCTTCAATTACTAGGATGATCAATAGGCTTGGTACAATGCCTTCCTTATTCAAAACCAGAAGTACTCTCATTCATGGTTATTTTACTTCTACAACAAAACCATAAACCCTACAAAATTTCCTTCTTGGTTCACCCATTGGTGGAAGCTTTTTGGTCCCATACCAGAAATTCTAATCCCATAAGTCCAAGAGAGTTATAACCTTTTCAAAACCCACTATCAACCCATAGAGGATGAGAAAAGATTCATGGCCTTGTGTATTTTTTCAACAAAACTTTACCTCCCTTAGATATGTCAATAGGTTTTAGAACCTATACTCTCAGAGGTAGTAAATATAAAATGCAGGTACAAGCACTACTACAAAAATGGGCTTTAAAGTCGGTTCAAATTGAGTGGCTTAAAATGTAAAGTCGGTTCGCCCGATCAACCGACTTTACATTTTATGATTTTTTTATTCTCATTATTCACTCCACCCTGTATTCAATATTCAATATATATAGCATAAAAAAACCAAAATATAAATAATAATACAAATAATTAAAAATTTAAATATAATTAATTACTTGATAATTAAATTTATTACAAAAACAAATAATGTATATACAATACATATAGTTAACTTAAATTACAAATAAAATAATGTCGTCAAAATGTAATTGGATTGTGCGAGCAAGCTTGGTTGGCTTAGAATCACCAGCATTGTGACAAGGAAACTGGACAAAAAATAACTGATTCATATAACAATTCATTTATCTACATACATGAGTACGTAAACATCCATCAAACAAGCAGTCCAAACTTCAGAGACATACGAATGGAGAAATTAAATCATTATAAATATTACCATAAAAAAGAGATTACCACAGCGACATCCGAGTGATATAACCCTTTGAACTCATATTAGCACTTTATTAATCATTTGTCTATAAATATGAAGTTATCTAGAGTCTCTGCTAGTATTTTTAATGCTATAATGAGCTCTAAATATGAAATCAAGTGTAACTCTGATTTGTTACTTGGCTCGTATGAGTTTTGGTGCCCTTAAACGTATGGAAATTTTTTGTAATATGTTCATGGGCACCAAAACTCATACAAGCCAAGTAAAAAAATATGAGTTACACATGACCTCATATTAGAGCTCATTGTAACATTAAAAATACCAACAGAGATTCCAAATAACTTCATATTTATAGACAAATGATTAATAAAGTGCTACCATGATGTTGTCATAAGGAAAGTAGGCAAGAGATATGAGATGAAGTTTGGGCCAAAAATAGGTCCATAAAACAATGCATTCCTCTAAATACATAAGCACATAACCATCCATCAAACAAGAGACTTTAGACACAGGAATAGAGAAACTAAATCATTAAAAAATTTACCGTTATGTTGTCATATGTGATTCAAGATCATCAGAATATTCTCCTAGTTCTTGTGATGATATAATTTGAACCATGTGTTCTACCCATTCCTCTCATAAATCATCAAAAATTTGTTGGTCATAGCCCGTTTTGTTCCAACCAAAGAACTACATGTATTTAAAATCAAAATAAGAATGTAATTTCATGTATTTACAAAATATAACTCAAATATGTTAAAAACAATTTGTATATTGGTAAAAGATATTACCACATCATCAATTGGAATTTTGATATTTGTGATGATTTCGCTCATAAACTTCATGACATAATAACCACACATGACTTCATTATTTTGTTGTGAAACCTACAAAAAACAAGTGTACATGATTTTTCTTATTTGAACATCTTTATTATTCAATTGTAAAATAATAAAATTATTAATATTTGCTT
The DNA here is from genome assembly GCA_033030585.1 of Hippophae rhamnoides. Lineage (NCBI taxonomy): Eukaryota > Viridiplantae > Streptophyta > Magnoliopsida > Rosales > Elaeagnaceae > Hippophae > Hippophae rhamnoides. The sequence continues at coordinate 22,097,983 of CM065437.1, read as the reverse complement.
GTACATACCATAAATTTTGTCCATATAAGCTTATGAGATTTTTTAAGGGCAATGCCCCTAAACTTGTTCCACAACTTCCATGCTCTATGAAGGTTTAAAATGGTTAGTTTTTATTAAATATTACAAAAAATAATAGAAGAAACTAATATCTAGCTATAACTCTTACATTTCAACAACTACTTTGTATCTTTACTCAGTTCTATGGAAGCTGAGTCACAGTACCAAGCATGATTATTGAATAGATCAATGATTACCAACATTCAATGATCTTGGTCTTGTTCAAACCTTAATGGCCAAAGGATTATCAACTTTTGATTTATGTTAAGCGTTAATGCCTTATCACATAATTGTTTAGCTCTGATGCTAACACCCTTCTCTTGATATTGATTGACATACGAAGAATCATAGAACATTGTTAAATGTGATGAGTGATTATGTTGAAGTCGATAATAGCACGCCCTATATAAAAGATATATATATATATATATATATAAATAATTAGATAATATAAATATAATTATATATGTTCTACATAAATGAAAGAAAATAAATAAATTGAGGACTCACCTTGTCCACACTTGAATTATGCTTAAATCGATCATTTGATATTCAAATAGTTACAATATGCACTTGATTGATATATAAGTTTGGCTGAGGTCTACACCAGAAATTTCTATAGGAAGTGGCACAGTCTATCCATCATTTATGCTAGATGCCCTCCCAACAATAGTCATCAAAGTGCCAAGATTTCTGCTGAAGTTTAAAGCATAATCATAACTATACTTTTTTCCAAGGCTTCTTCTTGAATGACTTCGTGCGCGATGATTGGCCATTAGACATAGATTTAGCACAAGATACTTGCTTTGTATCTCTTAAATGTGTTGCATTTAAGAGTTCTGGTATAATAGACTAAAAAATACATTATGTATGTTAGTAACAATAAAAGATATAATAAAATAATAATAGTAAACAAGTTTTATCTTTTAAGTTAAAAAATAGTACCACGTCAAAATTTAGAACAACTTGAATCGACGGCCAAGCCACATACTCTCCAACTGCCTCTTGGACTGTGGTAGCATCAAAAGGCACATGTAGTGGACAATCATGAAGCAATGATTGATCAATTACTATTCGTTAATGATTAGGGAAATATTGATTATGAATCATCCAATCGTCGCTCAATTGCTGTATCATTCCAATAGTAACAAAGTCCGTTGACGAAGGATGTTTCAACAAACATTTCATATTCTGTAAAAAGTTAAGTGTTATATATAAAAAATAAAACATATAATAAAAAATAAAAATAATATATTATATACACTAGAAATTAAAATCTTACCACATATGATTCATCAAATAAAGGAGGACTCCTATGTGGGGTAGCTATTGGATGTACATTCTCACCAAAACGTTCATCGTGGTTTAATTGATGGTAAGAATGCGTATATTGCATTAGAAAAAATGAACCACTACTTGATTGCATATGCATTCCTGGCATATAAGGAGGACCAATAGAATGACTATATCCCATACTGGATGTAGTTTGAGCGCAATGAGATTGCGTGGGTGGCATGGCTGGCATGGATTGTGGCATGTCTGGTATGGATGGTGGCATGTCTGGTATGGATGGTGGCATACCTGACATGGATGGTTGCATGTCTGACCAATATGGCATGCCCTGGTTGTAGAATGGTGTCATGCCTGACATATGTTGTGATTGATATTCTTTTAGAGTGGCAATCTCACACACTGAGGCCTTAAAGGAGTTGAGTTATTCTTCAATTTTAGTGTACTTCTCCTTACTAATCATCTGAGGCTTTTGTTTTGGAATGTAAAATACTCCATATAACCATCATTTGGCTACCTCCTCTAACACGACCAGGATAGTTACGTCTGAATGCATGATATAGAGTAACTCTCTCAGGCTCTTCAATTTATTCACCCTTGGATATTTGTTCTTGAATAGCTCTTTACAAATAATAAAGCACACAAACATATCATTCATTATTACATCAATTATTAAAAATAATTAAGACTTTTTATCAACTGAAATTACTAACCACCTTATTTATTTGTTCTTCTCCTCGCTTAGTCATCGGTCTTGAATTCTTCGTTTTGGGAGTCTTTGTTTCTATGTACAATTCAGTTCGGATAACAGGTCTACCTAATTCAGCTTCCTACATAAATTATGAAAAAATTATTAACAATGACATGAAATTAAATTGAGGAAAATAAATATAAAAATATTTATAAATTAACACAAATTAATAATACCATTCTATATCTAACTTTAGGATTTGAAGACCTCCCAGAACGGTTAGGAAGAATGTTATGCATTTGTATATTCTGATGTTCTTCTCTAATAATATGAAATTCATCTGAACGTCTATAATTTACAAAGTCTTTCCAAACTTGAGGTGTAATCTAGGGGTGTCTTTTAGGGATTTTTTAGAGCTCTACCTCATCAAGTGGTTCCAAATATGAAAACACATAATTTCTTACCAATCTGGAAGTCTTGTATTCCTTCCACGCCTTATTTTCAATCTTATAACACTTAAGTTTCCAACTGTCATAAAATTTGTAACGATTCTGTAAAAACACAGTACAAAAGATTAGATATAATACAAAAAAGATATAATATATGTAATTGATTATAAAATATAAGAGACTTACACAAATGGTTATCCATATTTTGAACTTTTCTGCATCGTTAACTTGAGACCAATCATTTATATTGATTGATATACTGGACTTCGCAAGTCGATCAATAGAGGATTTCAATTGTTGGTCATTTTCCCCTATTGGATTACCAGTAGCATCAAATAGAACAGGTATTCTATCATCTTGGTTAAGTGGAGCATCATGTATATTCTCCCAACCCATTCTTTTCAAATACCCCAATGGATCATTTGGATCTACAAGCTCTGTTACCCGAGGATCCATGAAATATCTACAAACAATAAAGAAATATAAACTAATTGACAATTTTAGGAACATACATACATACATACATATATACATACATATAAATATAAGAGTTATTAAAACAATATAGAACATACGTTATGTTTAATTAGGTTGTTGATCGTATACATATATTCCTTCACAATCACTTTGAGCCCATCATGAAGAATCATCATCATCAACTAGATCATCACATACATTAGACAATTTATTTGAGAAATTACTAATATTGGTTAATGTATCAAGCATAGGGTTGTCATCTTCTAAAACATCACAATGGTAAAACTCTTTTTGTGAAGGCATTAACACAATAGATTATCTTGTGTCAATTTGATCGCTCACGTAAAATACGTGTTTTGCATGAAGTGCTAACGTGAAAAGATAATCAGTGTGACTTATCTTGGATAAATTTACAAGGATAAATCCAAAATCATCTATTTTATATCCAACATTGATAACATCTTCGACCCAATCACACAAGACCTCATAATCCAATTCCCAAATCTCTTATATTATACCATAATATGTTCTATCAGAAAGTACAAGATTAGCATCTTTTGAACTGGCAAATTGCATAGTTTATGCAACCATCTTCACACCACTAAAAGTTTTTTAAAGGTTTCAGGATCATCCTTGCGTAATTCATCTTCAACACCATGAAACATATTTTCTGTTTGTACATTATGATAAGATGTATGTAATCCACTCACATTCTTATTTATCTCTTCCCCATGAGTATTATCAATATTTTCTCCATGATAATACCAACATTTATAGCTCAAAAAATTACCATTACGGATAAGGTGATTCTTAACCTCGTCAAATTCATGAAAACGCTCATTTTTACATTTAACACATGGGCATCAAATCATACTAGTTCTAGTATTACTATTTCTACAAGCAAATTCCATGAAACTTTCAACTCGAGAAATATAGTTATCCTCAATTCTATACTTTGAAATCCAAGATTTGTCCATTTTCTATTAATGACATTAATTAAGCATATTAATTAATTATGTATCCAATGAATATATTTCAAGTATTATTATATATAAATTCCCTAATTATTAGAATATATATTAAAACATACATAATACAAAATAGTTATCATTTTAATCATTTTACAAATTTATTACTTTTACTTAATAAAATATAATTATTTATATATAAATAAATTTATCCACGTACGGTAAATATTATAGTCTTTAAACCCATAACATTCAGATATTATTTCCACAGGAAATAAGCCAAACATATAATAACAAGCATAATAAAAAATATACATAAATAAAAAATTTATACAAAAAATAAAACAAACTGAATAATAAGCTACAAAATTAATAGAAATACTTACAAGAATGTTATGAAGTGACGAAATGAAGAAAAAAATGGTGTTTTTAAGTGAGAATAAGTGAAAAAATGGACATAAAAATTTGAATATTTCGCTAAAAAAAATAGTATATCTGAAAGATAATGAGAAATGATTGGTCTCAGGTTAACAATGCAGAAAATTTCAGTATAAATTATATTTTCACCCATTTTTACAAAACGACGTTACAAATGGTGGTTGGAGGTGGCTAAAAATTGAGAAAAAAGGTGAGTGAGCTCGATTTTGGGAGAAGTGGAGAAGAGAAATGAATTTTTTTTGGGTTTCTACATTGAAGAAGAGAACCAAACTGTAATATTACGTGGATAACGTCGGTTGATGGGGCAAACCGATGCTACCCACATGGCTAGCATCGGTTTGCCATATCAACCGACGCTATCCATACAATTTAAAATTGATTTTTTATCAATTATTATTTTATTTAAACTCTTATATATATATGTACTATAGAAAAAGAAAAAAAATAATTTTACAAGAATATGTAAATCAAATACACAAAATTAAATCAAAGATATATTGTACGTACATATATAAATTTAAATATCCAAACAAATAAACAAAATTATATAATTTCAAAAACTAATTGTCTAAAAAAAAGAAAAAATTATACTATATATATTTAATTTTATATATCAAACTTAAATTTTAAAGAGTCAAATAAAATAATAATTGACCTAAAAAAATTTCAATTGTAAACTGTATGCATTTTTTAATTTAAAAAATACATGTAGAACGTAGCGTTAGTTGATGTGGTGAATTGACGCTATCCATGTGCGTAGCATCGGTTCTTCTCGTTAACCGACGCTATCGACGTAGGACATAGTGTCAGTTGACGTGACGAACCGACGCTACACGCGTGGATAGCGTCGGTTCTACACCGAACCGAACCGACTTTAAATTCATTATAAGTTGGTTTTTTTCAAAAAACCGACTTTACATAGCGACCTAAATACCCCTTTTGTAGTAGTGAAGGTAAAATGGTGGACATCAATTAATGTTCCCAAAACCATTTTAAAACCAGCCATGAAATAATGGTTGACAAGAAAGGCTATAGAACAAGAAAAACTGAAGACATTTAGGAACACCAACTATTCTTGGCACATAAGGCTCGTGCTAGCTCATTACTTGCTATAACAAAATCCAGAGAAGAATACTTGGAAATTATGCAACAATTAGTTCAAAGCTAGGAGTATTCTAGTCAAGTAGAAGACTTTGACTCCAAAACTTTATCAAATGCCTCCATTACCTTAGAATTATCATTAGAGATGACAATGAAGATGAATGTTTGGGAATATCCCCTCTAGTCTAATAAATTTAAAATTTATTTAAAATAACATAATGGGCCTATTAATATGTATTAGGGTTAAAAACCTAAGTATTGTAATTATAAAAGGCCCATGTAAAACCCAAAACTTGGTGCATTGTAGCATTTTTGTAGCATAGACAGACAATATATTGTTCACCAAATAGTAAAAAAGGTGTTCAACAAAGCACTATTCATAGTAAAACTTTGGTTATAAAATGAAAGTTGAGTTGAGTTCAAAGGCATCGCTTAATCATCGCAAAAACACCCATATCTCTTAAGCAAGCTTTCTGATTCCTTTTAGCTCTCGTACTCTTAAAATTGTATAACCTCCTTCCATATTTAGAATATTGTAAGTTTATAATGTGTATATATTTTTTTAATTGGGTTTTATATAGGTATTTTATAATTTATATTATTAGGTTGTTATATTATTATTATTATAATTTATATTATTAAATTAATTTATATGTGAAAATAACATTATATATTGTTAATGTTATAATAAATTTATTAAATTAATTCATATTTAATGTACCATACAAGTTATTTTTTATTGTATGTAAGTTAAATTTGTATAAGTTGCATTGCATTGCATTGTACAAGTCATTAGTGCACTTTTTTATTTAATATTTACTTATTTTATTTAAAAATAGTATTTTTATGGCCAAAAAATTAAAATATAAACGTTTTAGTAAAAATGGGTGAAAATATAATTTTTGAAATTATTTGGATTTTTCTGGAATTTTTATGAATTTTTAATGCATGATCAATCAAGAGCTACCGCATGGCATGCCACATAGGCATATGAGCTAACTACGCAAGCCACGTAAGCATTGAGAGAAAATCACTTTATGACACATGTAAGGAGGACAAACACATGCCATGTGTCAACACAACGTTATGCCATTGTTGTGCACGTTCCACCCATGTGCCACGCCATCCATTTCCGTGAATCACGTCGCACCACGTGTTTCTAAATCAGTGAGCATTGATTCTAACCAGTCTCTCCTACCACGCGTCGCTCCCTTATTCACCTAGTGAATTTCCCCTGACACGTATCGTGTTGTGATTGACTGAAATTGTAAATTTTGTTTGTTTTGATTGTAGCCCTTGATCTAAAGCTAATCTGACGGTCCAGATCGCACCTGAGCTTTATTTAAACTTATAATCACTCCATAAATCCTAAGTGGCATCCATTAGCATAATTTTGGTCAATTTTGGAAGCTAAAAAAGGAGAAAAATTCAAAAGATGACACAATTTTGGTGGAAATTAATACTACAATTCAAGATATTGATTATATTTCTTTTCTACTCTTTTCTTTATCAATTTTATGTCTTTCTTTATGAAAAATATGAGTTTTATGAACACAATTATGTGTAATTAATTTATTAATCTAGGGATCTTATGAACCCAATTTTCACCTTGTGATGATCTAATATTTTACCCTAATTATAATTTAATTATATTATTTAATCTGATTTGTATGCTATTAATTGTTTGACCAACAATTTATTTATAGAGGCAATTAAATAATTAAATAGATTTGAGAGAATTATTTAATTGTTTGTCTTAATTAAATAACATGCATAATTTCTTGGCAGAAATTTATAATTCGTATGTATGTGATACATAATTGATGAATTTAATGAGTAGTATGCAATTTAATTGGCATGAGAGTGTGATTAAATTAATTACTATATGGTGTGTAGTTTACTTGAGAGAGAAATACATACTAGATTAGATTCAATTGATCATGTAATTAATTGATAATTATATTGGAATGATTTTAGCAATTCGTATGTTTAGAAAATTGGGGGATTAAGTATTCCTAGATATTTTCTCATATATCTTTTTAGTTACCAAATTTGATATAATTAATTATTGTTATTTACTTTTAGTTATTTTAATTTTGTTTCTTTAAAATATAAAAACACATAAAAAAATTTATTTTTTATTTTTTATAGTTTTAAAAATTAATTTATAATAAAATAATCTTATTGGGAATGATTTTTTTTATCATTATATTACTTGTTGCGATATGTATATTTGCATATTCATTGCACACACAATTTATGTGGTGATCAGTATGTAAATTATTTTTTGTTATAAGTTAATTCTTAAGTAATTAATGTATAGTTTTTAAATGAATAAAATGTTTTAAAAATCCTTTTACTATTATGTGATATAAAACATATAGTAAGCTAGTAGAATATCAAAAAATATGTCAGGTTATATTATTTAAAATTTTAAATTGGGTTACACGTATAATCAATTTAAAATTTTAAATTAATTTTAAGATAGAATCAATTTTAAAATTTGAGTCATCTTATTAAACCGATTTAAAAATTTAATTTTTCTTATTTTAAATTGGTTAAAAAACTACTTAAAAATTATTTATTGTAATAGTGAATGTTAAAAATTCTTGAATTGATATTTATATATAATTATGATAGATAGATGAGATAATAATTATTGATAATGGTATTATATTATTTAGAAGTATGAGAGATATATTAAGAAGAAAGACAAAAAAATATGATAGTTATCAATCATGATTGGGTAATGCGAAAACTTTTCATGTTAAAAGTATCTAGTTGATATCAATATATAATGAGATGTGTATTATGGAAAGAGAAAAAGAGTTGGGTTAAATTTAACAAGTCAACTTTGAACACGTTAGGATCATCTTTTGCAAATAAACATGCATACTCATTCTTTCTTAATATGTATAATTATAATATTTCTCATCAAAACAAAAATAAAAGAAACACATAATGTGGTAAGAAATATTACCAAAATTGTTAGAATAGTATCATAAAATCAAAAAATAAATAATACCAAACACTAAGCACGTTAATCTTAATGATGATTCCTTTTATTGATCTTCCAAGAAAGGTTAAAAGTTGAATATGTTTAATAGGAAGATACTTAAATTATAAGGTTTTGATATTGTTATTTTCACAATTATTCAACTAATCTGCATTAATATCATTTATTTTTTAAAATAATATTCATTAATTATAACTTTACTTAAATATAGAGTACAAAATATATTAATTACAGAAGAAAAAAAGGACAAATTATGCATTATTGTTATGACATCTACAAATTTAATTATAATAATTTCACCAACCAAATTATATTATATGGATTGTTAAAGTATAAATCATCAAACAATTTCCTGGTATGAAATTACAAACTTATTAAATTATAACCATAACTAATTAAATTTTTATTATTAATTATAAGTTTAAATAATAATAATAATAAATATATAACATATTTAATACATAGAAATAAAACATAATACGAAAATTTTGAATTTTTAAATTTTTAAAAGGACAAAAGAAAAGATTTTTTTTTAAATAGTGATTGTTACTCTTTACTTTACAGTTTTATAATTTACACAAGAGCAAAAGACATATCAAAAATATGAAGTTCACTCTTCACATCTTCAATGTCTATATCTACCAGTTTTCCTGTCTTAGATGAAACAATAACACAATTTTTCTCTTCTGCATTAGGAACAAATAGTTTCCCCTTCTCTTCCGAGCAAAACAATGCAACGCTGCGCATTCATAACATTAAAAGAACAATAAATAAATATTTCAATAAAGAAAGAGTTTTCAAATTTTGAGTAACTTTACACCTAGTTATTACCTAAAATTTTACAAGTCTCAAACTCTATATTTTGAAACTTTTATGATAAGTTTTTAAACTTAAAATTGTATGATTTGATAGTTAAATTCTTAATTTAATAATTAATATTCATATTTTAAAAGTTCGATAATTAAGTATATGTTTATGTTTAAAAAAAATTTAAGAATTAAATTATATGTTCAAAATAGTTACGTTGTGACACGTGTTAAAATTATCTTAAAAAATGAATAATATTTTTTAAAGTTATTTCAACGTAATCATAAAATAATTAATTTGAGTATAAATTTATGTATTTATCATTTCACTATAAATATGCAAGTTGATCACCTTGGTTTGTTTCTTGCGTTGGCAAGTTGAATAGCTGCAGTGTTTGTGGCTATTACCCCAATTGAATCATTAATTAGAGCAGCCAACTAAACATACACAACATTTATATAACAAAGCATGAGCCGATTAGTTTGATCCAATAAGAAAAAAAATTGTCTTTTAGAGATATAATTATGTTAAGAAGAAGAATATATATAGACCTAATTACCTGTCCAGGAGTTGTGATGAACACAATGCTCTCATTATCTCCAACTGCATCCTCCACATCTTCTCTTTCTTTCTCTTGTGGAATAACAAAAACCGGTCTAATATCCCTGTTTAGTGTTCATGAACAATGTGCAACACATGTATACAATAAGTGAGGATCTCTTTATAATTCAATTTTTTTTATCAAATTTTAAGTTTTAAAAAATTAAATCTATACATTTTTTTTTTAAATTTCTTAACAATCAAAACTAATAACCCAATCATGATCAATTTGCCAAACATATTTAACCTAGTTAAAAATGACTAAACACCAAAGTTTAATGAAAATGTTTTTTAAAAAAATTAAGTTTATTATTGAATTTTATAGCTTAAAAGTTGAAAGTTTAAACTAAGAAATTGGATATCAAACATCCAAAGCCCAAATTCTAATTTTTAATTTTCAAAAATGAAACTAGAATTTGTTATTGAACAACTTTTTCATATTCTTCTTAAAAAAAATAAAAATTAAAAAACTAATCACAAAAGTAAAGAAATAGAAAGTAAAAACTTTAATGGTTATTATCAAACATGGTATAAATAAGTCATTTCATTGATATATTATCATTAATTAAAAATTGCATTGATTATCTTTAATATGATATTTAAGGAATAAAAAAGTGGGAATAAAAATTATCAAATAGATAATTAATTAAGAATAATCAAAATATAATAATTGCTAATTACCAATAACATATATTCCATACCTTAGACCACTGACTATTTCAGCCCACATTTGAATGGGTAATAAGCTATCAGTATCACCTCTAGATTGCATTGAAGCCTTTGAATCTGATTGAATCCCATGAATTACTACAAATTTGCCTCTCTGTGCCCCTGCACTTGTGTACTTTGCCTCTACAACTTCCTTCAATTTCCTGGAAAGTGCTATCCTAAGTGGGGACACAGGTTGTCGTGGTACACTTCTAAATGGCCTTCCCAACCAATCAGCCATCTGGTGATACCTAAATCAATCAAACAAAATGATATGAATGAGTTTTATTGGTTGGAACTCCAACTGCATGGCATACAATCTAAAATTTATAATTGAGAATTTTTTTTTAAAAGTAAAAACATATAAATTTGATATAAATAACTTTGTTTTATAGTTACAAATTTTAGAGACGTTATATATGTTATTTTTTAAATATAATTTTATTAAAATAATAATAAGTGTAATGTTGGAAAAACACGCTTAAAAATTATTATCTGTTTTTTTTTTCTTTTTTATAAAATAATAATAATATTAATATTTAAACTAATACTAGTTTGTTAGAAAAAGGAAGTTTGGGAAAACTATTATTTGGGTAATTACCAAATATTTGAAGATTTGTTATTATTATTAAAAAAAATTCACTAGTTTTTAAAATGTTAAACTATCAAAATTTTGAAAAAAAAAATCAATTTAACTTATTTCCATTAAATTTGAAGTGTTAAAATAATAATGTTTTCATTTATTAAGAAATTAAATAGAATTATTGTATTGTGTTATTTTGAATAGTTAAACCAACATCTTAAAGTGCAATGTGACATTTTATGCTTGTCTTGTTTTATTACTATTCTTTTGCTTTGAATTAGTGTAGCGTTGACATTAACGTGTTAGTTTATAATAAAAAGTTATATTATTTTTTGTGGGTTAAATTATCTATAAAAGTATTGAATAATAAAACATTTAGATTTATAAAATAAGCAATAATATAAATAGATTTGTGTTTTTATGGTATTATAAAAAAAAACTTTGTTAAATTATTTATATAAAAAAATTACAAAAGACTTTGTCATATTAGAGTTTGTGACAAAAGTAACTAAAAACACACTTTTGTAAAGCTCTTGCAAAAGAAAGTGTAACTGAGATTTCCAAGGAATTGCTTTCCGCCCATTTTGTAAAGAAAAATGGTTCAAAATTTCTTTTCATAAAATTTTCCAACCAATTTTTCAAATAATTAGTTTTCTTAATACAAACACTCAGAAAATAATTTCCAAACTCATAATTGTTTTTTTTTTCTTTCTAAATCATCAGAACTTACATATTGTATCCTCCATCAGAGAGATTCATTGTTTCTGGTTTAAATGTTTGAGATAGAAACACCCCAGCTCCTGCAGCGTTCACATTTGGATAGATGTAACTAACTCTTTCTCTTGCTGTTGACATAAACAAGAACGCTCCATGTCCAATTCCGGCTAGCTTTGTTGATATGACCATGTCATAGTACCTACTCTGCATCCATATTATTTATAATTTAGCAGACATCTAAAAGAAAGAGTAATTCTATGTACAGACCAGTGTAACATCAATACCACTAACATGATTATTTAATTATTAATTAGATTTCATTAAAATAAAATAGAAATTTAGTATTATTTATATAAAGTTAAGCGATGCAACGATTTAAAACAACTTGTTAATTTAAAGATAATTTATATATATAACGACCTGATGATCAAGACTTAACTTAAATAAACGACCTTGTACACAGTTCCAACAATCTGATCATATCTTAACATAAATCTTAAAACCTTAAACTATATATATAACAGACTATTTATGTAACGTATATTTAATTTGTTAAGAGTTTAATTATATATATTTTAATAGTTTAAGAGTTTTATCTTACATAATTTTGATAACTGTTTAATAAATTTTATTTTCTATTTCTTTCAAAAAATTATTAGAATCTCTAACATATAAAATCCTCAATAAAACAATAACTAAGAGTTTAGGTAGAAAAAAATCCCTATTATGTATTATAAGATTGCAAAATCATAATTACATTATAATGTAAATAACAATGATAAGTAACAAGATAATGGTCAAACCAACCTTAAGAAGTCCAACCATGTCAGTGTACTCAGCAGGCTCAGGAAAAGGATGTTCAAAGTCATATACATCAGCCCACCTCACATTCTTATTCAACTCATAAGTTTGTTTTCCTCTTGATGAAGAAACCACATCTATTTGAACACCTGGATACCGATCCTTAAGGAGTTGAATAAGAGGAAAAAATAGCAAGTTTTCATATACACCACCTGCAACCAAACAACAACACCTCCGTACATCTCCCCTAATTTTTGATCCCAAAGAAGCGATTTCCACACTGAAACCCATTGGGAATTTCAAGAACCCATATGGATTATTTGGGTTATCAGGAGGTCTTGGATTCTCTTCTTGTTTTCCATCTACAAATAATGACCCATACTCCATATCTGGGTCTTCTCCATCATCAAAGAAGTCCAGCCAATGATCCTTATTGTTCACATGTACTACTATTGTGTTTAATTGGAGTGCTCTTCTAGAACAATGGAATTGTTCTGGTGGGTTCAACGTTGAGAATTTATTGAAGTGGTTTGTAGGAATTGAAGGTGGGTTTGTGAGAAATGGTGAGAGGGATTTGGGTAGTAGATATGTGGTAGCCATGAGTACTCTTCAGTTATGTGTGTTTATGAGTTTCTGATTAGTTATCGTTAGTTTCAAGAGTAGTTTGCAGAACATGTGTAGAGATAGTAAAAGTTGGGATTTCATTTCAGTGAGTGGAGGCTGCTTGGATAAGTGGGGTCCTTACTTGGTGCTATTTCCTTCTTTGCTTTGCCTTTTCCATATTATCATACGACAAGTTTTTAAGGTGTCGTTGGCTAGTAGTACTACTGCTCCTTTCTCGGAACAGGATAGTAATAATACTGTAGTAATGACTATGTGTTAAATCATAAATGTATTTAGCCTTTATAAGCTCATTAAAAGTGGTTATTGCCTTTAATCCCGCATTGTGCCTCTTTTTGAGTACATGTGACGTTGAAAAATCAAATGTTGCACCCAAAATGATCAATTTCAAATTAATTTTGGTTTGAATGTACATTACTTCATACAATCCTTTTACTGTAGGAAGCACGTAAACGCTATCTTTCTGTAAATTTTCTGTGTTTTTTTTAACGTTAGCAGAAGCTTTGACTCAAGATTGTTTGTAACTGGACTTCATAAATGTATTTCTAAAGGGGCAATTCTTTTTGGACTTTTGATGATACAAGAATGTTAAAATAACATTCAAGAAGATGAGAGAACAATGATTCTCATTTAAACTTAATAAAGGTATACAGGATATATAGACCTCAATAAACTGTTTTGTTTCGAGGGACTACACTTTAAAAGATGGAGACAAAATATATTATTTTTCTTAACCATGAAAAAGGTTGCTTTTGTTCTTACTACTGAAAACCAACACTGCTTAATCCTTCTACTGAAGCTACAACTAAGGACTTAGACACTTGGATGGAAAATGATCATCTATGTAAAAAAATTATTCATAATGGTTTAGATGATGATTTGTATGACTATTATAATTCTAATAAGTCAGTTAAGGAAATTTGGGGTGCACTTCAAAAGAAGTATGATACCGAGAAAACTGGAACAAAGAAGTATGTTATCAGTAGATACGTGAAGTACCAAATGATTGATGACAAATATGTGGAAGCTTAATCACATGAATTGCAGAAGATAACACATGAAATAATTTCTGAAGGTATGGCTTTAGATGAATAATTCCAAGTTGTTGTTATTATAGATAAATTACCCCTACATGGAAAGATTTTAAGAATGCACTTAGACATAAAACTAAGGAATTTTCTTTAGAATGTCTCATAAACCGTTTACGAATAGAAGAAGAAAGCTTTTTCTTCTACTTATATGTTAAGTTTTTTTAATATTTGGAATGTTAGACTTTGTCATGTTAATAAATGCATAATCAAGAACATGAGTACCTTAGAACTAATTCCTAAATTATCATTGAATAATTTTGAAAAATGTGGCTTTTGCATTTAAGCTAAAATAACCAAAACTTCACATAAATTAGTAGTTAGAAAATATGAACCTTTAGACTTAATACACTCTAACATATGTGAACTTCATGATATTTTAACAACAAATGGAAAATGCTATTTTATAACTTTTATTGATGACAGTTCAGACTATACTTATGTATATCTAATGAAAAATAAAAGTGAAGTATTTGACATGTTTAAAATATTTATGATTGAAGTTGAAAATCAACTTGACAAAAAAAAAATAAAAAGATTTCAAAGTGATAGAGGCACTGAATATAGTTCAAATATTTTCAATGTTTTTTATAAAACTCATGGAATCATTCATGAAAAAACTGCACATTATTCTCCTGAAATGAATGGCAAAGCTGAAAGAAAAATATAAAACTTTTACAGAATCAATTGTTGCAATTTTATTAAACTCTAGTTCTGCTTTCTATTGGTAGGGAGAAATTTTATTAACTGATTGTTATATGCTAAATAGAGTGTCTAAATCTACTAGTAAAATTTCACCATATGAAATTTTAAAAAATAAGAAACCTAACTTAACTTATTTTAAAATTTGGGTTTGTTTCCTATGTTAGGATGTCTGATCCTAAAAGAAATAAACTTGCTAGTAGAGCATATAAATGTGTGTTCATAGAATATACTATAAGTTGTTGAGCTTATATATTCTATGACTTAAATGATCATGTAGTTATAGAATCAAATGATGTTGACTTCTATAAACATAAGTTTCCCTTTAAATTAAAGAATAATAGGGGATCGTCTTCTAGTAGTATACCCATAACTAGAAGTAGTGAACAAAATGAAGAATTAGACACGAAAATTAGGAGAAGTAAACAAACTTGAACCCCTAAGGATTTTGGTTTTGATTTTTATGCTTATACCTTAGAATAAAATCTCCAACTCTTCAAGAATTAAGCCTTATCTTCTTTAGATGCCCACTTATGGGAAGAAGCCATAAATGATGAAATGGATTCTCTTGAGTATAGGAGAACTTGGCATTTAGTTGACTTATCTCCTGGTTGCAAAATCATAGGATGTATAGGCAAAGAGAAAATGTAGATTTCTTTGATACTTTTTCACCAGTCACACGAATAACTTTCATACGTGTGTTTCTCTCTCTTGTTACTATCCATGATTTAGTAATGTGCCAAATGGATGTTAAAATTGCCTTAATAAATGGTGAATTAGAAGAAGAGATTTATATGGACCAACCTAAGGGCTTTGTTGTCCCAGGTCAAGAAAATAAAGTTTGTAAACTAGATAAATCATTTTTATGGTTTAAAACAATCACCTAAGTAATGACATGAAAAATTTGATAATGTAGTTATCTTACATGGATTCAAAATAAATAAAAGTGAAAAATTCATTTATTATAAATCAAAAAATGACCTTTGCACTATTATATGTTTATATATGGATGACATGCTTATTTTTAGGTCAACTATTCATGTTGTGAATAATGTGAAAATTTTGTTGTGTGCTAACTTTGATATGAAAGACCTCGGAGAAGCGAGTGTAATCCTTGGTATAAAGACTACTAAGTCTAAAAAGGGACTTTCTCTGGATCAATCTCATTACATTAAGAAGATCTTAAAGAAATATAATTACTTTAATTGTAAACCTACATGTACTCCTTATAATCCTAGTGTAAAGCTGTTCAAGAACACCGGATACGATGTTAGACAAATTGAGTATGCGGGCATCATTAGTAGCTTACGTTATGCTACTAATTGAACTAGGCCAGGCATAACTTATGTTGTAGGACTACTATGTAGGTTTACCAGTAAACCTAGTATATAGCATTGGAATACAATTAAAAGGGTCATGAGATAACTTAAGAGAACTATGAACCTTGGATTACATTATAAAAAGTTTCCCACTATTCTAGAAGGATACAACGATGCTGATTGGAACACCCTATCAGAAGACTCCAAACAACTAGTGACTATATATTTAGCATTGATGGTGGAGCTGTTTCTTAGAAGTCTAAGAAATAGACAATTTTGGCTCAATCTATGATGGAGTCTGAAATGATAACAATAGCTATTGCTAGTGAAGAACCAGGCTAGTTAAGAAGTTTGTTAGTTGAGATCCCTTTATGGGAAAGACCGATACCAGTTATCTTGTTCTACTATGATAGTACTATGGCTATTGCAAAGATTTAGAACCATTATTACAATGAAAAGAGATGATAAATACGTTATAAGCATAGTACTTTTAGAGAATTTCTCTCTACATGAGCTATAAGAGTGGATCATATACGTACCGATGAAAATTTAGTTGATTCTTTGACAAAAGGATTAGTAAGAGAGAAGGTTTTCAAAACATTGAAAGGAATGAGAATGATGTCCTTAGAATGAAAAGTCACTCATGATGGAAACCCAACTTATAGAATGGAGATCCCAAGAAATAAGTTCAATCAGTAATAATAAGTCATGAAGTGATATGAGATGAATTATGCTATTATAAAGTGGCATTCTATATTGTTAAAAGAATGAAGTCCTGAAATGATAGAAAGGATGAGTTAATTATTAATTTTAATGAGTTTTATACTCTATATGGATTGGAGTACATAACTACAGGAGTACTCTTGATAGACTTACCTATGTCGAAGTCTGGTCGCTTTCTATGAAATTTTCGAGCAAACTTTACTAGAGCATTCACTAGACTAAGATACATATGCATAACAATAAAGCACGGCCTTTTCAAACTACACCTTGGAAAGGTTGTGTGTGTGATGTTGTTAGAGATAAAGTTCAAAACTACGAGTTACTCTAGTATATTCTAAAGCATTAATACTATGCAAAGGTTCTAGTCAATAGACATCTTTTGCTGATGCACAATCATATATTTTTAATTGATCGGTTGCTCAAGGAAAACTATTTTTATATAAAATTCAAGTGGGGGATTATTGGAAATAGTATGAATTTAAATAAAAAATGATGAGAAAAGTGCATAATTTTACTCTTTCAAAAGGTTTGTCCCACATTGCTTTTCTACATGTTTTAGAAGGTGTTTATATAGAAAATGATTTACAATTGGGATTGGGCCCCAAAAGGCACCCACTTTTGTGGAAGGGGAGAAGACCTAAGCAATTGTGGCTCCACACATGTGTGTGCACGTCGCCACTATTGTTTGTCTGACTGGCCATGCCATGCTAGTAGAGCAGAGTACGAGTGCATGTATGTGTGAGGTGAGGTGGCTCTTTATTTTTTGGAAAAAAATTCATTATTATTTTTTTTTCCAACAGTTAGAAGTTTTGTTCCATTATTGTGACTGTTATTTTTTTTACCGTTTCGTGCCATTTCCATCCACCCAGACTAAATCTTATGGAATGCTATTTTTGTGTGAACGTTGTGCACCTTCATTTTTGTTTAGTTATAAAAGGAGGGTCATTGCTCTCAATTTTACACAACTCAGAAACTGCTCTTTATAACAAACCCAATAGGAGAATATACAATTTTTTTTTAGTTTTCTGAGCAACATAAATATTTTAGACGTGTAGCAATCTAGACTCCATTAGTGCAGTGAAGCTTTGAGACAGAAAAAATATTATGTGATGTTTTATCCTGGGAACGACAAGGCTATGTTTGCTTGTACAATTTTAGGCAAAGCCACAAAGCGTCTTAAAGAGAGCGACCTAGTCCGTGACTCAACCCAAGCAGTATTTTTAAGTATATCGGTAATATTGTTCATATCTTGTTTTTACATACCTGTTTCAACAAACCATTACACTGATAGATGTACGTGTATACAAAATGTAACAAAGATAGCTAACTATTAACTTAAATAAGTCTTAAACAAATAATATCTCAAATACTCCTCCTTACATAAATGGTTTTGGAAGAACTATCACATTGCTTCTCAAATGACAAAAACGAGTTATACCTAAACATTTGGTTAAAAGATCATATCTTATGTGCAAAATTGAAGATCCAATTCCTTGAAATAACATGCTATTTCAATATGTTTTGTCCTTTGGTGCATGGCAGATTGTGAGCTAAATATTGTGTTGAAATACTATCACATAATAGAATAGGAACACTAGTAGAAGAAACATGAAACTAACTCAACAAAGACTTGATCTAGATCAATTTAGAAGCAAAATATGCTAAATCATTATATTTTGATCCAATTAAGGAACAAGATACCATTCATTTCTTTGAAGATTGACAAGACATCTAGTTATCATCTAAAAAGACACAATATGCACCAAAACATCATCTATCATTATGGCATCCCCTTAATCTAGATCAAAGTAGACTATTAGATCAAGAGAATTGGATTTCTACAACAATAAACAATGTTAAATAGTACCTAAGGACCTTCTTAATAGCCATCCAATGTTAATCGGTAAGAGCACTTATAAATTGACATAAATGAGACATTAATTTTGGTTTAGTGATGCAATAATATTGCAAACCCCAACCATTGACCTATAAATACTAGGAACATCCAATAACACTATTTCAAATTTAGAAAAACTCCTCCCAAAACCATAGGTATGGCAACAACCTTGGTCTTTAGCAAAGTGCATTGCTCCAACAAACCCTTAATACACTTAGTTAGAGATAAGTACATACCATGCTTGTAATGATGCACCTCAATATCTAAAAAGTAATGACGATAACCTATATCTCTAAGGAAAAAAAGGCAATGTTCAATTTAGTACATAAACATATCATTATTATTCCCAGTTAGTATCAAACCATCCACATGTACCAATAAAAACATGACACCTTGTGGGCTATAAAAGGTAAATAAGCTTGCATCAATTTTAATATTATAAATCCTCATGCTATATAACATGTTTATAACTTGAGATGCCATGCTCTAGGGGCATGCTAAGGCCATAATGTCTTCTTCAATTTGCATACAAAATGGGGCTAATATGGATTAAAAAAACCTGAAGCCATACCATATACACTCACTCCTCCATATCACCATTTAAGAAGGATTTTTTAATATTAAGTTACCTAACAGACCATCTATAAGTTATAGATGGGGAAAGAACAATCCTAATAGTTGTAGATTTGGCTATAGGATTAAAAGTCTCTGAATAGTACCCCACACCTTCTGTTTGGAAAAATCCTTAAGTAATCAATCTCCCCTTATATCTTTCTAAAGAACCATTAGCATGAGTCTTAGTTGAAAAACCTAAACATTACCGATCACCTTAACAACAACAAGTTTAGGAAGTAATTCCCATTTATTATTCCTTATAAGAGCATCATATTCCTACTTCATAGATGCACACCATTCAAGATACTTGACTTATGGTAATTCTTAGGATGTAAAGGTGTAAGTGAAGAAGCCAAAAACATCTTAGGTTCAAAAATTCCATATTTAAGTATGGTTTGCATAAGATGAATATCATGCAATGATAGAGGTTGAGTCACAAGTTATGACACAATACAAGGAGTAAGGTAAATATTTGGAGTAGAATGAACATCGTTAGAACTAGGGGTGTCCATAAACCGGACCAAAACGTAAAACCGGACCGGATCGAACCAAACCGAACGGTTTTACTAATCAAACGGTCCGGTCCGATTTGTACTAATTTTAAACCGTTCGAACCGGACCGGACCGGTTTAATAATATATTAAAAAATTTACATTATTCTTCATTAAATTATAAAAAAATCGGATCAAACCGGACCGAACCGTTTTATAAATTAAACGGTCCGGTCCGGTTTTTATTTATTAAAACCGTTTCAAACGGTCCGATCCCGTTTGGTCTAAGTAATATGAACGGTCTGGTTTGGTTAATTTGTTTTTTAGGAAAAACCGGACCGGACCGGACCATGGACACCCCTAGTTAGAACTATCCTTCTCATTAGCACTAGACACAATTTGAGAGGAATGATCCTAGAATCACTCATTAATATAGTAGGATCTTCAATAGGAATTGCAACATAAGGAAAAGATTGAAGACAAGAAGGAAAAAATATATGGTAAGGAAATATCAGAGGAACCCAACTCTAATTGAGAAAGGAATGGAAACTTTCTCTCTATGTAAAAACAACATGTATACTTGTGTAGAATTTCCTAGTAGTCTTATCCAAACACATATATCCTATTTTTCCAATAACATATCTAAGATAAAAAATAATAGATTTAGCCACCAATTTATGTTTCTTATATGGTCAAAAACAAGGAAAACACAAACTCCCAAAGACCTTTAATTATGGACAAAACCATATGAAACCTCATAAGGAGACTTGAAATCCAAAGTTTAGAAGGAAAAGGTCTAGTGTGAACATTGCATGATGAAACCAATGTCAACCACTCTCTTATGAAAACACTTCAATATTCCATTCTACTCAAAACTATGAGGACATGTAAGTCTATAATCAACATCTTGACTTTGTAAAAACCTATCCATAGGTTTTAAATTCACCAACACCATCACTCTAGACACAATGTATCTCGGATTAAAAATACAACTAACCATAGCATGAAACTTAGTAAACGTAGATAATGTATGATCCTTAGAACCCATTAGAACCCAATAAATAAATTCTAAGAAAATCTATCAAAATCATCCAAAATCAAGAGAAAATATTTTTCACAGTTAATAGTAACAATTTGATATGGTCCCCAAATTTCCAATTACAACAATTTAAAAGCAGAAGTAGCAATTACACGTTTATACAAAAGGCAAGTTTGTGAGACTTGGCCAACTCACGTGAATTATGTACAACATTAACAATATCCTTACTAGAATTAATATGTTCACTTTGTCAATCTTTATTGACTATAGTGTCAAATACATGACCTAGGTATTCAGACCATATAGTCAAAGTAGCTAGACAAGTATTAGAAGCCAAAGATTAAGTTGATGCACTAGCTTGGCTACTATGAAAAATAGTAGCAGTAAGTAACTTGTAAAACCCTCTATCCAATGGTCCTTTATGTAGAAGTCTCCTCGAGAACTTTTCCTTTAGGCAAAAGAAATCAGAGTATAACTCAATGAAAATGTCATTATCAAAAAATAAAGGATGCACAGAAACCAAATTAGTGTTAAGTTGTGATGTATGTGAGACATTATTAAGTGATAAATCACAATCACTAGTAGTCAAATTTGACATATCAATACTCAAGATTGGGATTTTCAATCCATTACCTAAAATAACTCTCTTAGAGCCATCAAAAGATTATGTTTGAGACAAATTAGCCTACTCACAGGACATATGATGAGCAACTTTTGCCTCTAGCATTTAACCATCACCTATAGTAGACCTTGAAGGAAAGAAATTTAGAGATTATAAGGAAGATTTCACAAAAAAATCATAAATTAAAACCACTCTTACCAATCAACTTTTGTGATTTGAAACAGTGAGAAGCCATATGATCATTCTTCCCACAAAATTATCACTGAACAAATTTCTTATTACCTCAACCAAAAGAGTCACCTTGTAACTAATCATGTTTATGACAAAAATTATTAGAAGTATTTTGTCCTTAAGATGAAGACTGAGAATTGTCTTATGAAGGAAAAAGAAGCCTTTTGAGTAATATATGTCAATTGTTTTAATTAAAATGAAATTTTAGATAACCTTTTAAAGAGATGAAGCCTTATCAACCCTAGAATTCATATACCCTTCAAATATAAGCCAATCATTCTTCTTCCAACATGATCAAGCTTTGTTCTTTTGATTTTTTTCAAAGTTTTTTTATCTAAGGCAACATCTCCATATAACTCTTATATCTATTTGGTGGTTAGATTTTATCTTAAGTTATCTGTCTATGAATTTAATTTTGAATCAATCAAATTTAAAAAAAAACAATTATCATAAATATATGTTCTATGTTTTATATACCTTGGCTTCTCATATCCTTGTTTTAGTCTTTTTTACCACTATTCTTTTATAATTTTAGATTATTTTTGGCTTGAATATCAACATTTTATACATTGAGGTAATTATTTGACTTAAATTGGAGATAATTTTGTCACTTAGTTTATCATTATGTAATTATAATAATTGAGTTTTCCGCCTCTTTGAATTTTATGTGGGTAATTATATTTGTATTTCAACCCACAAAAATTATGTACTTATCTATGCTATTAATGTTGGCGTGTGCTGGAAAGCATGCTGCAGAAGTATGACAGACAATAATGTTTAGTGGAGCAGGGAAAGTATGGGTGTGCAACAGCATCAATGTGTGCAGCAACTGTTAGGTTTTTTTTCCTTATTATACATATATCATCATTCTTGTACAGAAAAACATAATAGAAATATATACTGATAATTAACGGAAAACACAATATTTGTCATGGTATCAGAGTAGAGTTATTGCTAGCCTAATCAAATAAAATAGCTATATGTTATGTTGGTTTCTGTTCTTCTCGACACTGGTTTGATCTGGTGTGCTGGTTTGGCTTATCTGGTTTGACCAATCTGGTTTGGCTGATCTAGGTTTCTTGTTGGGATCTAGGGTGGTTGATTTGGTTTACTCCATTTTGTCTCCTCGACAACGGTCTTTTGTGTTGTTGTCTCTGTGCGTGTTGTTTGTTCATATGTTTTGGCTGGATGGTTCTTGTTTCCATAGTCGTTGGATTCATACCGTTCTAGCTACTCATTGGAGCCATCGCAATCTCTCTACATTCTAGTTCTATCTTCCATAGTTGTTAGGTCCAACGTTGTTTTCTCATTAGGGTCGTCGTAGTCTCTTTATGTTCTAGTTCTATCTATCGTAGTTGTTGGGTCCAACGTCGCTTGCTTGTTGAAGCCGTACCATTATAGTTACCGCTGTGGGTATCCATACCATTCTCTTTTCTCGAAGAAACTTGAAAAGCAATGATAAACATCGTCGTGCCACAACCCTTACAAACCTGAAGTGAATACCCTTTTATGTGAGAGACTCTTTGAGGTCATAGTTTTTTATCTGTGTATGAGGTCATAGATTTGTGTTTATTTGGCTGGTGTAAGAAAAAAAACATAATCAATAAATTTCATGGTAAAATCTAGAGATCTAACCACCAATTTCATACTGAATGATATGACTACAAAAATGACGGAGGTTCTGACTAGAGCCCAGACTGCCTCACAACCACCGCTAACTAAAGCGTCGACTACCCACATTGGTATCAAGTTGGGAGGATCCAACTATGCCTTATGGTCCCAGTTAGTGGAGATGTTTATCACTGGAAAGGATAAACTCGGATATATTAATGGGGATTTTTCTCAACCTCTAGAAACCGACCCCTCATTCAGGAGATGGTGTACTGAAAATGCCATTGCCAAGGGATGGTTGATCAATTTGATGAATCATTCCTTGATTGCCAATTTTATATGATTCCTAACTGCAAAACAGGTTTTGGATTCTGTTGCAACAACCTACTTTGATGGGACAGACACATCTGAAGTGTATGATATCCGCCGTCGAGTTACTCATATGAAGCAGACGGGTGGATCCATTGAAAAATACTATAATGACCTTCAAGGGTTATGGTGAGAAATTGATTTTCGTCGTCCTAACCCAATGGAGTGTACGACTGAAATACAAAAATACAACTCTATCGTATAGGAATTAGTTTATACCTTCCTCGATGGACTCAATGACAGACTAGATAAAACTTGAAGTAATTTGCTTCAAATTAAACCATTCCCTACGATGGAACAAGCCTATGGATTCGCCCGTAGGGAAAAGGTCAGGTAGATTGTGATGATCATGCGTGTAGGTACGACTCCAGGAGCAGTTATGGATTTCAAAGGGATCAAGGGACACTATAATCCGATGCCACCAAAACTAGGAACTCTTTCTTTAGGTAGCAAGAAATCCATGGGAAATCCACCTTCTATTGACATAAAATGTACTCATTGTAGAAATTACAAATACACCCATGAAAATTGCTTCAAACTACATGGGTATCCAGATTGGTGGAATGATCTACAAGCACAGAAGAAATGAGAAACCACTGGGAGAGCTGCTGTGGCTACCAATCATGCATCATTACCCCTAATTCCTCAACCTGAATCTTCCCAGGATCTAGGTACTTCAAGTAAAAAATTTCACATCTCTACTCATAATGATAATGAGGACTAAATTCTCGACTCTAGAGCTACATACCATAGGACATTTGACCCAAAGGATCTCTCTAGTACAACCCAACTAAGAGGAGCTATGTTTCCAATGCCAATGGGGTCACTTATCCAGTTACATGGGTTGGATCAATAACTTTATCTCCTTCATTGTCATTATCTAATACATTACTTGTACCCTCCCTTTCAAACAAACTAATGTCTATAAGTCAAGTTACTTCATATCTTAACTGTGTAGTATTGATGTATTCTACTTTTTGTCTTCTTTAGGATATTCTCACCAAGGAGATCATTGGGTGTGGTACTAAGAGATGGGGTTTATATTACATGGATGACCTCAGTTCAGGAAGAGCCAATCACATGCAACACACTGTTAGTCACAAGGAACGGCATATTTGGTTATGTCATCATCGATTTGGGCACCCATCATTTGGGTATTTAAGGCACTAACTACCTAGTTTATTTTCAAATGCCACACACTTAGACTTCAAATGTGATACTTGTATCTTAGCCAAAAGTCATAGGGCATCTTACCCCATGAGCATGTATAAAAGTATGATTCCTTTTGCTTTAGTAAATTCTGATGTTTGGGAACCTTCCCCGGTCACTACGTCGTCGGGTCATCGTTGGTTTGTAATTTTTGTTGATGATTGTACACGAATGACATGGCTTTACCTTCTCAAACAAAAAGTTGAAGTCTTTTCTATGTTTTCACTCATTTCACACCATGATTCAAATACAATTTTCTAAAAAAATTAAGATCTTTAGGTCTGATAATGGGGGGAATATGTTAATAAACAATTTCGAACATACTTGGACAACCATGGTATTCTCCATGAAACCTCATAATCACAAACCCCACAATAGAATGGTACTGTAGAGATGAAGAATAGGCAAATTTTAGAAACTTCCCGAGCCTTACTAATCAGTGCACATATGCCTAGTAGATACTGCAGTGATGTTGTTACTATAGCTGTGTATGTATTGAACCGTATGCCCACAAAAACCTTACAATTTCAGACTCCATTAAAAGTGCTATCTGATCATGTTCCCTTGCCTACTATTTTGATGCTTCCGTCCTGAATTTTTGGATGTGTTGTTTTTGTCCACTTCCATAAAAATCAACAAATTAAGTTGGATC
Organism: Hippophae rhamnoides; assembly: GCA_033030585.1. Taxonomy (NCBI): domain Eukaryota; kingdom Viridiplantae; phylum Streptophyta; class Magnoliopsida; order Rosales; family Elaeagnaceae; genus Hippophae; species Hippophae rhamnoides. The sequence goes on along the minus strand of CM065437.1, from coordinate 22,072,091 downwards.
CATGTGCTATCTGATGTGTATTCTTGAGGTATGACGTACAAAAAAGGGGATAATGATGCTACCATTACCAGTATCCAATTTCCCTCCTCAGGGGGAGATTTATGGTGAAGAACGAAATTGGTTTAATGTTGAAGTGTTAGACATTAATAACAATCCAGCATACTCAGACAATGCCAATAATATGGCTAAGCTAGTACCTAGACCTGAACTTGAACTTCTAAGAATTGAAGCTAAACTAGTGACTGAATCTCCAGAAGATATAGTGGTTGATGCACCCCTCCACTCTCTAGTACCCAATGATCCTCCTACTGAGAATACTCCTAAGGTAAGCTATCTTATCACACCTTTATAGAATAATGCTATAGATACATCTGCTGGTTATGTTCTACCTTTCAGACACAATCAACGCAAACCTCCAAATCGATACTCTCTAGACATAGAAGAATGCCAAGTATCCAATAGCCAATTATGTATCTACTCAAGGGTTATTAGAACCTATCAGGAAATTTGCATAAACACTCTCCTCATGTCAAATTCCAAATAGTGTTGAAGAAGCCTTATCTGATCCAAACTAGGCTCAATCTATAAAAGAAGAATTTGAGGCATTGTAGAAGAATAACACATGGGTGTTAAGCGTGTTGCCTCAAGGGAGGAAGATGGTAGGATGCAAGTGGATTTTCTCCATTAAGTATAAATAAGATAGGTCAGTTGATTAATACAAGGCGAGGCTAGTAGCAAAAGAGTATACATAAAAACATGGTATAGATTATCAAGAAACTTTCTCACATGTGACTAAACTAAAAATTGTTAGAGTTTTGTTATCTCTTGCAACAAATTTAGATTCGCCATTGCACCAACTTGACGTAAAAAATTCCTTTCTTCATAATGATCTTGAAGAAGATATTTACATGGATATTCCACCAGGATATACTGTTACATCAGGAAAAGAAACTACATGTAGATTACAGCGAGAATTGTATGGACTAAAACAATCACCTCGAGCATGGTTTGGCAGGTTGAGTTCAGCAATGAGAAAATATGGGTTTCAATAAAGCAACTTTGACCACACTCTCTTCCTAAAACATCGACTAGGAAAAATAACAGCCCTCATAGTCTATATAGATGACATGATCATTACAAGGGATGATAAAGAAGAAATCTCTAGGCTTCAAGAACAACTGTCAAATGAGTTTAAAATGAAGAACTTAGGAGGGCTCAAATACTTCTTAAGCATTGAGGGTAACAAGATCAAAATAAGGCATATTTCTTTCCCAAAGGAAATATACTCTAGACCTACTAGCAGAGGTAGGATTACTAGATTTTAAACCTGTCGATATTCCAATTGTCCAAAATCATAAACTTGGAGAATATGTGGACCAAGTACTAGCAGATAAATAGAGATATCAACGGTTAGTGGGTAAAGTCATATATTTATCTCATACTCGACCTGATATTGCTTATGTTTTGAGTGTCGTGAGTCAATTCATGCACTGCCCAAGTTAAGACCATATGGTTGCCGTCATGCGAATACTTCGGTATTTAAAATCCTCCCCTAGGAAAGGACTTATGTTTTCGAAGAATGATCAATTAAAAGTCGTTGGATATACATATTCGGACTGGGCAAGGAATATCAAGGATAGGAAATTTACTACTAGGTACTTTACTTTTGTGGGAGGTAATATTGTTACATGGAGGAGCAAGAAACAAAAGGTAGTTTCCTTGTCTAGCGTTGAAGCTGAATTTCGTGGAATGGTCAAGGGAATATGTGAGCTCTTTTGGTTGAAAAAACTTCTAACTGAGATTGGTGTTGCTCCTAACTCTGAAATGAACTTATTCTGTGATAACAAGGCAGCCATTTCCATCTCCCACAATCCAATTTAACATGATCGCACGAATCACATTGAAGTGGATCGAAACTTCATCAAACAGAATCTTGAAAAAAAGATTATTCAGCTATCATTTGTTAAATCAGAAGATCAATTGGCTGATATACTCACAAAATCTGTGTTTACAAAGAATTTCTACAACTCACTTGACAAGTTGGACATAAGAGATATATATGCACCAACTTGAGGGGGAGTGTTGGCGTGTGCTGGAAAGCATACTGTAGAAGTATGACAGACAACAATGTTTAGTGGAGTAGGGAAAGTATGGGTGTGCAACAGCATCAATATGTGCAACAATTGTTAGGGTTTTCTTTTCCTTAGTATACATATATCATCATTCTTGTATAGAGAAATATAACAGAAATATATGAAATATATACTGATAATTAACGAAAAACATAATATTTGTCAATTAACTCAAGGTCTTTTCTAATTTTTGTCTCCACCTAAGGGTTATCAATGACTTATCTTGTGATTGTGACTAAAATAACTCCAACTATAATTTTTGGTTATTCTTAACGAATAAAATACTGGTCTAAAACCAACATATATCATATCAAGATTACTTTTAACAAGGTAAAGAAATCTAACTCTTATTATGGATAATTTATTGATTGTTATCATATTAGTTCTATTATAGATTAACATATTTATCTTATCTTTGTATCATATATTACTCGTCACAAATTCTCATAAAGACTTAAGATATCCTATTCATTTAGTTTCCTTATATCTTTATCAAATAATTGTCTTTATCTTTAGATCTCTAGTTGGTTGAATAAAAAGTTATTAATTGCATCGTTACTCTAAGTTTTTTGTTATGTTCTTATCATGGTTCTCGTAATTGTAGAATTTGAGTACTAGTCACGGCACCCGAAGCAAAGGTGAATTTGTACGAAGAGCATTTGGCTGCATGGTGCTGACTGTCGTCTATAAGTTTATACAAGTGGATGGACTGATAAATAAGTATCTTATAAATTCTTTTTGTCTGAAAGAGTGTTTAATAACCTCAGAAGGAAGGGGAAAAGATGGTATTATAGAGTCTAAAAATGAAAAGAAAATAATAAAAGCAGATGTGATTAGCATGGTTAATTTGGGCTTAACCTCAAAATAATTCTTTAAGGTTTTCAATATTGGGTTCTTAATTGTTTTCTTGGTGTCACTTCCATGATATGTTGTGAGATGGAGAGGATGCTTATAACTTGCAAGTGTTCTTTTTTGTACAAATAAATATAAAATCGAGGCCTAAAATGGCTTTTGGGCTTAAGTAAAAAATGCACCAAAACTATTCATGGAGCTCAAGTTCAGAAGCAGTTATCAAATGGATTCAAAGAATAAAACAATGCAGAGAAGAACAAAGAAGAAAGAGTTCTTGAAAAAATTCTGTATATTTCATATGTACTATGCAATTGCATTTTTATAGTAGATTGTACATGAGTAAAATATCTAGTTAGAAAAATATCTTATAAAATATCCTGTAACTGAATTTGCTATCTTAATGAAACTACTTGTTGACATGGTAATTCTTGTTGTTTATTTATCATATTCTATTGCAACTGGTCCTTATCATTTTTTTACAAATCTCCAAAAAAACTTATCTATTAAGGCCAGAATTGATAGATTTAATAGGAAGTGTATCTTTTTTTTTAATCCCAACTTCATATAATATAAGCATAGAAATTAGTAACAATGAGCTGTATGATTGAACTTAACAACGTGGTAGTTATTGTTATAGGTAGAATTATTCTCAACTACTATGCCTTTCCTTGTCTTTGGAGTCAAATGCCAACTCTCTTTGTAACTATAATGCTATATATGGTGTTTCCTTTATATATCCGTCATCTACTATTGACCAAGACAAACAGCTTCCTTGCATTAGGTTATTGGCCTTTAATTTATCTAGCTTTTTCTCTTGTTTTCTTTGTTCTTTGGTAAAAGCACGTTACAGAAGTCACTCTTTGATAATTCAAAATTAGAGATTGCGTAAGTAACATTGATAATAGATCCTTCATAACTTCTTCTTTTTATTATTATCAAGTAGTAGTAGATGTAATTTGAACAGTGTACTAAGGGCATTATCACTTGACTTTTAATGAAACTGTAAGTTCTTACAGACAGCAATGAAAATGTTCTATCATTAAAGATAGAATTGATTGATGAAAGTTCTCCAGAAACTGATCAAAAGAACTTGCTGGAGTTAAAAATACATCATCAACGAACTACTAAACATTACAATTCGAGCAACAAAAAAAGAACAAGAAAAAAACTAATGATCTAGAATTGTTCTTTTTACAAAAGATCCTAATCTTCAAACAGTTTAATAAACCAAGAACTTTTCATGACTGAATTGAAAATGGTTGATTACGAACTATGTTGATAAATTCTTCCTGAAATGGCAGCTGCAAGTGCTGCTGTGAAATTTGGATCATTTGTCAAAGAAGAAGCCATTTGGTCAACCAATAATTGCCGAACATCGTGTGAATCCATTCTTGGTTTTGTAGTAGTTTTAGCTTCATCTCTTGTTTTGGACTTTGTAAAGTCAAGAGTAATATTGTTAGGTCCAGATGAGCAAAGTGTCGACGTTGGGCCAAAACTCATACACTTGTTTGAACCTGATGTTGTTTCAAGCTGTTGAGAAGGCGGGGGATGGTTGTGTTCTCCTTCATAAGTAGCTACTAAAATAGATTGGTCTTCAACACTTCTTTGCACCTAAAATCAAAATTTAGACAAAATATATAATTAATTTCCATGTTAAGTATAAAGATTTAGATAAGGAAATTGTTTAATCATTCCTTATAATTTCCTATACCTTCTTTTTAACTGGACAACTTGGGGCAAATGAGCATTTGAAGTAAGCTCTTGGGCAAGGATTGTCTCTGGTCACCTTTTGCCCATATTTCCTCCATTGATATCCATCCTTTACAATCTACAAATACATACACAATTCCTCAATACAAATTAACAATACTTTGCTAAAGTTTATTAATAAAGTAGATCTCAAATGACTCTCGAAAATTATTCATAAATACAATCGAGAAAAGAGATTGTAATAAATTTTGATAGATACATTAATTCTCGTAACTAAATAGTATATAAATAAAGGGTAGCCCTATTACCGTAGCAGATTTTGTTAATTCCAAAACAATATTTCTATTTTTAAAAACTTTAAAGTATTAAATTATGAGGTAAAATATTTAATTGATACGATATTAGTATTTTATGTTCTAGAAATATCAATTTCCTAAATAAATTGCATGATTATTTATGCACTTACAAGGCTTGAATCAGAAGCTTCAGTTCTGACATAAGATTTGGAAATTTTAGCTTTGGTGGGTTCTTCCTTTAACTTCTTGTTGCAGGAATTATCATCATCACTTGAGCTGCTCTCTGAGGTTCCATTGATACCAATATTGTTGTTGATGCTTTCTGACTTCCTTTTTTTTATTGGGCTAAGTTGCTTTTCTGGATTACTAATGTTGGTGTACTCCATCAACTGGCTCCTTAAAGCACTGTAGTTCTCACACATCACGCTTAACATCTCTGTTAGCTTCTTGTTTTCAGTTCTAACCCTGTTCAGCTCTTCTTCTTGAGAACCACCCTAAGCATATTCATCCAAAAAAGAAGCACTTTTGAGCTATGAGTACAGTAATTAATTAAAAAAATAATAATCATGCAAGATCCAACATCCAAAAGTAGGCAACAACCTTTATTTATTTATTATTTTATTTTTATTTTTATTTTTTTAAAATATTTCACGATTTTCAGGTCCCATTTAGGATTTTTATCAAACAGATTGTAGTGCCGGTTAGTTTATAACTTGCAGACATAAGAAACTAATTACTTATTGAAACTCACCGGAGTACTATCATCAAAAAGCCGTAGAGTCTTAGCATTAAGATCCAAAGTAGTATCCACATATCCAGAATAATCCATAGTTGTTGAAAAACTTTTTCTTTTCTTTCTTCTGCTGCTTTAACTGCCTCAAATTGACCAATTAATAAAGTAGTTTAATTAATCAAGCAGACAAGTCTTTAATTCAAGCAAAACCCAATTTGCCCAGATCAAGTTTACAGCTATATGTATGTATCAAATTGGCGAAGTGAACCAAATGAATGAAGTTATTATATAGAGAGCACTAAAAGATCAAAACAGGAAACTTGGTGGAATGTGAGAGTAAGAAAGAGAAATGAGATGTATATATATATATATAGAAGAAAGCTGGCATGAATTGGTTTTTGAGTATTTAGTAATATTTTTTTCCTTTTTGGTCTTACTTACATAATATTATTATTATTATTATTATTATTATATATAAGAATGTTAGAGACAGCTTTTGGTGGGTTAAGGTCGGTCATGGCGTTGAAGTCAAGCCCACCTTTGAAAATATTTATAGACAACTTGATTGTCTCTATGTATGTAAAAAAAAGGAGAAAACCAAAGAAAATAGAAGTTTTAGATTGACCCGGTTGTGTCATTTTCAAACTTTTAAATAATTATATTAAAATTAATGCTTAAATTTAAAATTTTCTTTTAATTATATGATATAAAAATTTTATTTTTAATTTTCAAAAAAAAATATATGATTATAAATAAATATTTTTTTTATGGCTGTAAAAAATATATATTTTTATTAAAAATTAAAATAAAATAAATAAATTAAATTATTTATAAAACCATAATTTTTTTCAATTTCAAAATACGGGTTATATCATTTTCTCCACTTTCAGTTATTGGGTTTCACTAACACTTTAATAATGCGGGTTATTTTTTTTTTGTCACATTTACTTTTTCCCAAGCATTTTCCACGTTACATGCATCACACTACTAAGTTTTTATTTTATTTTTATATATATATAAAATCACACTACTAAGTTTTTATTTTATTTTTTTATATATATAAAATCACACTATTAAGTTAATTAATTTAAATTAATAAATAGATATTTAAAACAGCGGTAGATATTCTGAATTATTCTACTAAATATGACGTTATAATACACTTTATTCTAATTTAATGCATAAAAATTTTATTCGAAAATAATATTATTTTTTACATTTTTTATCAATTATAACGAAATAACGTATATATGTATATATTACGTACATATTTATAGATACATATATATAAAATAAATATTTAATTAAAAATAATCAAAAAATTTCTTGCTTTTAAAATTAAATATTTAATATTTTTTAAGAAAATTTTTTCTTTCAAAATTAAACAAAATTTTCAAAATCAGGATAATAAAAATTTAATTTAAATTAATAAAAAGATTTATTAAATTTTTTTTAAATTAAAAATTATTTATTTAAATATATATTAATCAAAAAATAAAAATATATATTATTACATATATTATTTCGTTGTATTTAATAAAAAATTAATTTTATCTTACACCGTTTTTACAAACAAATATATTTAAAAACATGTTTTTTTTAAAAAAAATAAAACACATTCTTTGAAACATAAAGAGAACTCCCCTATGCTTTTCCTTTTTATCAATAAAGGTTTCCTCGGTATTTATGGTCTATGGCCATTAGTATATGTGTTTCACGGTTTGTCACAACTTACAAATTCTACGCATAAAATATCATTTCGCATTTTTGAAGCGTCGAAAATTACACGACTGCTATTAATTTTCCCTGTTTTCGTCATTTCGCACAATACAACAGTTGTTTTATTCCTTTCTTAAATTTATCTCCTTTCCTTTAGTTCGCGGTGAATTTATCTTTTAATTAATTTTAAGTAAATTTAAATAGAACTATTAATAAAGGAATTATCTCTACGTCAAATTTGATATAAAACTTGAAATCAAATTATTCTAATTTAGTATTAAATTTTGGTTCAAATGAAACAATAATTAATATTGTGTCAAATTTAACGCGATATTGCTTATCACATTTTTCACACATCATTTTTAAAAATAATTATAATTATTTTATTATATATAATAAATTAAAATTAAATATATGATACAAAATTAATAAAAAAATTATTAAATATAACTTTGGATATAATTTTTGGTATAATTTTTGATGTAATAAAAAAAATATTATATTTTATAAATAAATATATACTTTTAGTGTAATATTTAGTATCATTTGTTCGAGAGAAGTAAAAATATGATAAAATGATGTTAAATGTTAGTGATGGTCTAATGAACAAATTATGATGCATCTATGTATGATAAATTATAAAAATTTCTCATTAATTCCAATTTATTTTTATTCACTTTAATTTAATATATATATATATATATAATTTTTTATTTAAAAAATAATTTATTCTTAAATATTTAAGAGTTAAACATCTCAAATATCACAATTTATATAAAAAAAAATAGATAAAATACAACCAAATCATTTTCTTTTACAAATGATACATTTTAGTCACTTTTTTTTATTTATGTTTCAGTTGTGCAATTAAGATGTGAATAATAATTCATATTATTAAGGGATAACTTGTTACTTTGATCTAATCCTCTGTCACATACCACATAATATTATAGGTTATTGTGTGAGTTGCATCTCTTTTGAATTCTAGTTGATATAAAGTTATTTAAAAGTCAACTTTCTTATTTAATAAAGTAGACATTCTTTCAACTTTTATTCCATATTAACCAAAGTTTTTAACTAATTTTTAACAATTGGTTTCAAGAGCCTTTTTCTAAGATTTTGAACTAGACTTGAAAAGCAATAGTCTTTTTAATAGGATGATAGAAAATAGTTTTGTTCAATCGATAATCCCAAAGTTTGATAGTCACTATAATCATTGAGCGATGCTCATGAAAAATTTGTTACAATCCTAAGAATATTGAAGCTTGGTAGAACATGGGATCCTTGCAACAATTGAGGGATTTGATCTTATCGAGAAGCAAATGAAGGTCATTGAGGATCAGAAACTCAAGGATTTGAATGCAAAATTATCTCTTTTAAGTAATTGAGAGATCAATCTTAGAGACTATTTTGAAGAGAGATATGACAAAGGATATTTGGGATTCATTGAAGCATAAGTATAAAGAGACGTTAAGAGTTAAACGAACACAACTGTAAGCATTTCGAAAGGAGTTCAAAATACTTCAAACGAAAACATGAGAGTCAATGAATGACTACTTTTCTCGAACTCTCATAATGGCTAACAAGATAAGGATTAATGGTGAGAATATGGGAGATGTCACTGTTATTGAGAGGATTTTGTGATCCATGATTCCAAAATTCAACTATATCGTATGCTCTATTAAGGAGTCGAATGACATTGGCACTCTATCTATTGATCAATTACAAATTAGTCTCTTAGTGCATGAACAACGCATGAGTGTCCCTATGATAAAAGAGTAAGCTTTGAAAGTAATTTATGAAGATAGAGTAAAAGGACGAGGTCGTGCAGGATATCGTGGACAAGGAAAAGGCATATCAAGCTTTGACAAGTCCATTGTGGAGTATTATCATTGCCATAAACTTGGACATTATCAATATGAATGCCCAGGAGAAGAAAGCTAACTATGCAAAAGTTCAAGAAGAAATGCTTTGGATGGAACATGTGGAAAATAAACAAGAAGAGAAAGAAGAAGTATGGTTTCTTAACTCAAGGTGCAATAATCATATATGTGGCAAAAAGGAACTATTCTCTTATTTAGATAAAAATTCCAAAGAAACATTAAAGTTGGGAAACAATACAAGCATGGATGTGAAAGGAAAAGGCAATATAATATTTCACTTAAATAGAATCTCATAGATCATTACTAGAGTATTCTATACACTTGAGCAAAAGAACAGCCTATTAAGTATTGGTCAACTACAAAAAAAGGACTAATAATCTTGTTTGAACATGGAAGATGCAAGGTCTATCATTGGAAGGAAGGCTTAATTATGGAAACAACAATATCTATAAATAGAATGTTCGTTCTACTTACTAGGCTTTACCATGTGTGTCAACTTGTTTAAACACAATCACTAAATACTCATCCCAATTATGGCATTCCAAATATGGATATTTGAGTTTAAAGGCTTAAAGACTCTAGCACAAAAGAAGATGGTGAATGGCTTTCCATAACTTAAAACTCCCTTAAAATTTTATAAAGATTATCTAATTGGAAAACAACAAAGGGATCCATTCCCAAAAGGGAGCATACATAGAGCTTCTTAGATCCTGCAATTAGTATATGCTGACATATGTGGACCTATTACACCCATCTCAAATAGTAAAAAAATTATTAATCTTCTTTATTGATGATTATAGCTGTAACACTTGAGCGTACTTCTTAGTAGAAAAGTTAAAAGTTTTTGACACTTTCAAAAGCTTTTATAAATTGCGTAAAGAAAGAAATAGGTACATTCATCAGGAGTCTTTATATTGATAGAGGTGGTGAATTCATGTCACAAGATTGTACTTCTTTTTTCAAGAAAAAATGGCATAAGCAAACAATTAATAGTTGTATACACATCATAGCAAAACAAGATTTTAGAGTGGAAGAACAAAACCATTATGAACATGGGTTGTAGCATGCTTTATGAGAAAAACATTCCAAGGACTTTTTGACCTAAAGAAGTCAACTAGATTGTTCATGTATTGAATTGAGGTCCAATAATTACAATGAGAAATAGGACTCTAGAAGAAGCTTAGAGTGAAGTAAAACCATCAGTTAAGTACTTTAGGATGTTTGGAGGTATGTATTATGTCCACATACCTGACATGACAATAAAATAAGCAACCTAGATAACAAAAGTATAAGTTGTATTCTACTTTAAGTAAGTGAAGAATCAAAGGAATACAAGCTATATGATCTAATTTCTTAGAAGATAATTAAGAGTAGAGATGTTGTAATTGAAGAAGATAATTAAGAGTAAAGATGTTGTAATTGAAAAAGATGGGAGTGGGAGTGGGATAAAAGGCATGAGAAAACCATTATAGTCAACTTAAAGTTAAAAAATGAACAAAACCTATCAATGTCAAAAACAATGAAAGATACTAACGAATAAATAGAAGGAGAAATGAAAAACTCTACTTCATATGAGTGAACTGATGAAAGCTCACTAGATTCAAATAGAAGAATTAGATGTAAACCTATTTAGATGAAAGACTATGAAAGTGGAAAACGAATATTTGAAGAAGAAGAAGACGTGACCAATTTGGCTATATTTGTAACTGTTAATCCAATTTCCTTTAAATAAGTGATGAATATTGAAAAATGGAAAAATGTTATGAATTTGGAAATATAATTGATAGAAAAGAATGACATATAGGATTTGATAGACTTACTAACTAGAGGAAATAAAATTGGTATATAGAACAAAGCACAATGAGAATGGACAAATAGATAAATATAAGGCAAGGTTCATAGCAAAAGGGTGTGCTTAACAACATGGATTGGATTACAATTAAGTCTTTGCACCTATGGTAATATTAGACACAATTCGACTGGTACTTACACTTGTAGCTTAAAAAGGATGGACCATTTATCAATTGGATGTAAAATCAACATTTTTACATGTTGAACTTAGTTTTGTTAAGTAGCCTTATAGATATGAAATCAAGGACAATGAACATAAGGTGTATAACCTGAAAAGGGCTCCTTATGAACTAAAACAGGCTCCACGAGCTTGGTATAGTATTATAGAGTCATATTTTTTGAAAGAAGGCTTTCAAAAATGCCCTTATGGATACACTTTGTTTGTCAAGTCAAGTATATGAGGTAAAATTATGATTATAAGCTTGTAAGTTGATGATCTCATATTTATTGGAAATAATGAGTTAATGTTTGATGAATTTAAAAACTCCAAGATGCTTGAGTTTGATGTGATTGATTTGAAAAAAATGAGGTACTTTTTTAGTGTTGAAGTAATGCAAAAGACTAATGAAATTTTTATTAGTCAGTGAAAGCATGTGATGGAAGTGTTATAGAGGTTTGGAATGGACAAAAGTAACTTGGTTCATAATCCAACTATTCTTGGAGAAAAACTTCAAAATGATAAAGATGTCATGAAAATTGATAGTACTTATTACAAGTAGATAGTAAGAAGCCTTATGTATCTAACCATTATATAATCAGATGTTATTTTTACTATTAGCCTCATCATCATGTACATGAAGCATTCTACGAAGATACATTTACAAGTTACAAAGAAGATCTTAAAAAACTTGAAAGGGACAATTGAGTATGGAATGTTCTACAAGAATGGAGAAAATGAATAACTAGTTATATACACAGATATTGACCATGTAGTAGACTTGAATGATAGGAAAATTACTTCAGGATATGTGTTTCTATGGAGTTATGGTACAATATCTTCGTTATACAAAAAACAACCCGTAGTATCTTTATCTATTACAGAAGAAAAATTTATAGCTAAAATTGCATGTGCTTGCCAAGCATTTTAGTTGAGAAGGATTTTGGAGAAACTCGAACATGCACAAATTAATTCTACAACTGTTTACTACGACATTAGTTCAGTAATAACTATTTTTCTCATATTTTCGTATAATTTGACTCTAATAATTGAAATATATTAATTATGTTGGCTTTTTAAGCAAGTTTTATTGTAAATTTTATATTTTCAATTTATGAGAATAGTTATAAATATGTTATTGAAATTAAAACATTGTGTTACAATTAAATGATAAAAAAAATGTAAGAAATTTTAGGTATAAAAGGAAAATATGGTTCACCATATATTGTATTTCTTTTTTTCTTTTTTTTCTATCTTTTTTCTAACTTTACTATATCAAATTTGTTACTTAGTTTAGGCTATAAAAAATTTAATATCGAGGATAAAAATATACACAAGTTTTTTAATTATCTCACACTTTAATTATTAATGAGATTATCATAATAATTAATTGAATAAGTTAAAACCGTTAGTGTTTGAAGAGTAATTTGATGAGAGACTTGTACTTAAGGTAATAATTTTAAGATTTAAATTTATTTTCAAATACAATTTCAAGAATAATAAACTATTTTTTTAATATATATATATATATATATATATAAGAGATGATCAATAATCATAATTTATTACACTAAATTATTTAAATTTATAAAAGATATAAAAAAGAATTATTCTTTTAATATCAACGGTTAAAATATAATTATATAATAAATTATGCGATAAATTTACACTACATAATTGAGTTAATTTAATGGTTGAGATTATTTGTTATATATATATATATAAGTACAAGGAAGGTATAAAATTATCAAAATTGAATGGAAATATGATGCAATTCTTATATTATAAAAAAGTCGTACGTGAGTGTATGTCTCTATTAACTTCGATCTCATGTGAATGCACGGAGAGACATGCAAAATCCCCCATGGCATCCCAAATCTAAACTACGTCCATTTGTATATAATTTGACTGGGTTTTTTTTTTTTAAGGTACATTTTTATTGTAAAAGGATACCATCATATAATAATAATCTTAAAAACACATGTGTTGTTTGACACAAATCTATATATTGAAGCAATCAGCCAAAGGGAAATCATCGATAGATATGCAAATATTGCCAATGTTAAAAAAAAAAGGGGTCTAAAATGATGCTTATGGTATAATGTCTATCTATTATAATTCATATGTATTTAATTTTACATTTATTTTTAATTTTAATAAATTAAGAAAAAAATTATTTTTAAAAATTATATACCATAATTAATTAATTTAAAAAATTAAATAAAATATTTTAAAACTTCATGCATGTATTTCTTTTTCTTCCTTTTTTTTTCCTTGTAATATCAAATTTGTTGATTTTACGTTAAAAATGGGTTAAATCTTCACATGTATAATAATTTTATAAAATATATACTTTGACTTTTTATTTTTTATTATATACATTTAGGAGGACATAATTCATTAAAATGTATATTTTAATTATTTATTTTTAAGGTATATATCTAATTTATATAACTTTTTAAAAATTTCAATCAATTTTAAATATTTCTTTTTCAGGGATAAATTCAAATTTTAGAAAAAAAAATTAAAATTTTGATTTAATAAAAAAAAAACAAAATAGAACTAAACTAACTTAGATTTGAAATGGGAAAATTTCCTAACTTTAAAAAAAAATTAGAAACACAAAAAACAGTTTGATATAATTTTTTTCAACTTTTTACAAATATAAATTGAATATATATATTTTTAGTGTTTTTTCAAAAATTAATTGTTTATGAATTTCAATTTTTATACTTTGATTGTATTTTTCAAAATTTTAAATTTATCCTTAAAAGAATATTATTTAAATTTAATTGAAATATTTTTAGATTTAAATGATCTTAAATATATATTTTAAAAGATAAAAAAAATTTAAATATATATATTAAAAGAAAAATAATTAAAGTGGGTCTTGTGAAAAACTAGGGAAGTATTAATTAGTCTTCTGGAGACCTTAAAGTCATATATCATACCGATAACGTTTTATCTTGTACTCGATCACTGGGTGGACGCGTCAGCTAAATGAAGTCATAACTCATAAGCAAGTACAAATTAAGGTGAAAATACCTAACCATGCATGTAGTCCATTGAATTTGAACCCTTTTTTTTAAAAAAAAAAAAAGAATTTAAATTAGTCTTCCATGTTCTTATTCATGAACGAGTTATTTCATCATGTCCATGTGCATTTAATTAATTTTGGATTTGAAGTTTTGTTACTACTACTACTACTATTCAAAGAATGATAAGTCTATTTTATTATTAGAATCTACTGTTTTAGGTCTTCTTCCACACACATGTTGCAGAATATTTACTCTTTTACTCTTCAAATCTTCATTAACTTGCTTGTAACGCCTGTTATTTTAATAATCATTATAAATATATTTTCATCTGTCATCATAAATACGTTTTCATCAATCATCATAAGCATATAGGTTTTCTTTTTTAAAATATATATATATATATATATATATATATATTTTCATAATATATTTTGAACTTCATACCACAACCTTATCATTAAATTAAAAACCCAGTCTCATAAATTCATGATTAGTTAAAAATAATATGGTAAATGATAATTTGATGTTGTGATGAACCTTAATATAGTTTTAATTTAAATTTGTAATATTTTTAAGGGTACTTTATGTTATTATGATTTTATTTGTTAAGAAAAATTATTCATTATTTTTAGAATAAGTTATTATAATTTGATATTAATATATTTTTTTATTTTTTATTTTTTAAATAATAAATATTTAATATTTAATAAATTGATATAATAATATAATTAATAATAAGTATATTTAAAAAAAAACGCAATAGTAGTTGTACTAACTCATTTAAAACGCAAGGTGTCTGTGGTGTCACTTCATTTAGCTGGGGTGATATTAATGTTTGACTCAAAACAACTTTGCGTGTGCATATCATTGTATTATTCGTGTTTGGCTTAACACGTGAAATAGTAATAAAATATTATTTTAACATTTTCGTTATTGTTATGTGTTATGTTACACCTATGTATTAAAGTTAATTACATTTTATATTTATAATTAATAAAAATATTAAATTATATCTATAATGTATAAATAATAATAAAAACATATTTGTATTTTTAAAGTTATAATTCTACTCATTACGTATTGATAATAATATAATTATATCTAAAATTAAATATATTTTTATCGTTATTCATATATTATAAATATAATAACAATAAAATAAATATTTTAAATACTTTTATAAATTTTCCTATACCTTATAGGTATAAAATATAATTAACTATATTATATTGTATCTAATAGTATAGAGTAAACTATGTATCTTTCTTTCTCTCTTATTAAAAAAACATATCTATTATTTTCGTTTCTTATATAGATGTTCAATTTCATTTAATTTATTTTAATAAATATATATTATAATGTATGCATTATATTTAAATTTTAATCTAGTACAATTTTTCTTATAAGTAAATTAAGATCTAGTGGTGATTCGATCTAATTGTAATTTTAAGCATATTTTATTATATTAAGGTTTGTTTTATTTTTATATTTATATCTAAATCTTTTTATTTAGATTCAAAACGTTAATATTTCACGACATGAGTTGCCAAGTTGAATTGAATATTTATCATTTTATTAATAACAAGACTCATACATATTTGAAGAATTAAAAAATTCAAAGAAGAAAACTCGAATGTGTTAAAGATGATTTTTATATATGATAATTTGATGTATTTTTATTAATTATTTTTTTATTTTTTGTTTGAATTAATAAAACATTAATTTCTCTCGATATAGTAATGAGTCATATTATATTTTAAAAAAATTGGTATCTCATTCCAGATATCATCAAACATGTTTGAGTAAATAGATTTTTTATACCATTAAATTGAAGAATTGTTATAAAAATATTATCGAACTTTGATTTTTTACTTACATACAATTAAACTTTGCTATTGTTATAAAAATAATCATTTTTTAACTTTCATATCATTAAAAGTTGTAAAATATTAAAAAAATACCATCGATGTTGATCAATTAATGGCAAGTTATATTATGTTAATGATATTTTTATTACATTTGTAAAGTTTAATTGTATAAAATAATAACAAAATTTGATGGTATTTTTATAACATTTATAAAATTTAATAGAATGAAAATAAAAATAAAAATTCGATGATTCTTTTATAATAATCTTAAAATTTGATGATAAAAAAATTTATTTAGGTAATTATATATATTAGAAAACTAGATATTGAATAATAAGATACTTAAAATTAAATAGATTAATTTATTTCTACTCAAAAGTGTTTATGTCCCCTTATAAATTATCAACCTTTCGGAATAAAAAGAAAAGAAAAAAAATAGAAGTTTAGCAACTCGATCAAAATTTAAAGCAGATTTAGCAAACAAAAAATGTTTATTTGGAAAATATTAAAATCTTAAGTACCAACGAGTCATGACTACATCCCGTAAAGTTCATTTAAGTGGAAGACTGGTTTTAGTTTTAATTTTTAGTGCATGAGAATTGTAATTATTAAAAAAAACCTCAAGCATTAATATTATAAGTACTATGATCCTATGTACTTGGACTGAATTCTAACTTATGTTTCTTTAATATGTATTTAAAATATATATTATTACATTATAAAATATTAAATTTATTTTAAATTAAAAGTGATTTAGATATGTGATAAAAAATATGAGAATTGAACTCTTGTTTTATAACATACGAAAAATGCTTAACAAAGCATTTGAGAAACACATTTATTTATTTATTTCTACCAAGCACGGGAGTGGAGTAGGGGGGCGGGAGGTGGGACCCCGGTCACCGTCATACGTGTACCTACTGTTAATTAATTAGCAAAATATAAAGTAAGGTTAAGATTAAGGTTATTTTAAGTATTTTTTTTATTTAACAGTTAATCATATATAATAATCTTATGAATTATTTTATCTAAATTTAAGTAATATATGTATCGTATGATAATCTCGTAACTTATTTAATTTAAATATTAGATTGATATAAAATTAAATAACTAACATACTATATAGATAGATGTAATCTCTTCTAAAAATTCATGATAAGATTTAATGGATTATACCCATTATCAAAAAAAGTATACATAAAATATTGTTGGAAATAAAATAATTGATGTCATGTAATATGATATAAGAGGTTTTTAATAAACAAATAACTCTTAGTTTAGTCCAGTTAATAAATAAGCATCGATATCAATTAAATATCTAATTTAATAAATTATCAATATTTAAATTCTTATTATTTGATAATGAGATAATTAAGAAAATAAATATTTTTATATTTAAATATAAGCCTATCACTATAGGTAAGGATCATTAATAGTTATATTTCCCCCTATAAATATTCACAACTACTCATCGTTAAACATAAGTTCTTAACTTCTCAACTATAGATATTGAGATCTATACTTTCTTCGTAAATATTTCTCTTTGTATCTCTCTATGTCACAAGAAGAGGCAGTAATATCCTCCATTTTTTCAATACCAAGACTTGCTTAAGTATTAAAGAAACCACACTCGTGGTGGTCCAAGGTCTTAATGTTGTGTTCTCAGTTCTCAAGTCCACAAGAAGTAAAGATGCATCCAATCATTAATATTGACCAAAATTGGCATCAACATCTGGTACCATTTGTGAAAACGAGTGTACTATACTAGTTGAATCACAACTAAAGAGGAAAAGATTTACAGTGTCCTCTAATATTTTGAACTATGTGGTCCTCAAAAAAAGATACTAAAAATTGAGTAGAAAATTGCTTCAAAAAAAGTTCACTTAGCATGATCTCTAAAGGCCACACCTTTCTGTCCTTTCAAGATATACTAACCTCTTGAATTAAATAGCCAAGCTTCTACAAAGGACAATGAAATCCCACCTCATTTCTAACAAGTTATGCAATCATCTATACAGGTTGTTAACCCCGCACCATCACTGCTACAGTGGATCCAAACAGAGCGTCGAAAAAGAGCATGAATGGAAGTTCGTCATAACACAATAGAAAATGTGCTTCAGACCATCTTTGAACGTCTACTAGGGCTATAAGCTCCTGAACTAAAGGATGTCTATATGGCACCATTAAGTGCCCACAGTGCATCAAATGTGGCTTACAGTCATACAGGCTCAGTTCGAAGACATGATCACCCGGATGAGGTCAAAGTCCACAAGTTTGAAAAGTTGTTTTGACCCACATAGTCTAGAGTTTCCAACTCATTGAGACTCAAACCTCATCCTTCCATCCATCTTGGACCCCTTGGGACCTTTGTCTCAACCTGTGTAAGTGTTTTGAAGCTCGCATGTGGAGTCACTCTATCTTGGCTAGTAGTGGAGACAATACAGCCTAAGTGGCCAATGGCTACCACAAGGACAACCAACCAAGGGATATACCTATAGTATTTTGTCCCACCATTAATCGGTTAACTGGATAATTATGAAAGGTATAACAAAGAATGAATAAAGGTAGACTCCTAGACCTAAAGGTTTCCAATAAGTCCTTATTCACCCCAGAAGTCATGGCCATTCTACTCACATATATATTCAAGATGCCCAAGTGAGATCTTATAATGGTAACAAGGACTCACTTAAAGGTTGGATGGACCTTTATGCTTATAGTGATGCAATTAGGTGTTAAGCCTTCCAGCTCATCCTAACTAACAAAGCTTAAACTTGGTACCATACCCTTAAGCTTAACACAATTGGTACATTCATTGAGTTCGAAAAGTAATTTATTTCCCATTTTTTGACAAAAAAGAAGAAGATAAAAAACAAATAGTTTACCTAACTCTACATCAAATGAAAAATGAGAGTCTGAAAGATTTCCTCGACAAGTTCAACAACGAAAAAATCCAAGTGATAATTTTTTCTAATTTAGTAGCCGTGAATATACTACACCAAGTGCTTCGCCAATGACCCCTTTGGAGGGACATGGCAAAAGAATTTCCAACCATATATGCGGAGGCCACTAAACTAGTGAACACATATCTTAGCAGGGAGGAAATGGCTAATAATAAGAGAGTCAATGACCTCTCCACTAATGAAAACACAAGATCAATACCCAAGTTTAAGTATGAGTCCAAACCCTCGAGGAATAAGAGGCTTCATTGAGACTATAGGGATGAGAATTATTGGGGATAAGATCCAAGCTACATTGGCCCAAAATTTCCTACCTATGTACCTTTGACTGTGTCCAGGAAAATACTCCTTATGCAAATTGAAAACCAAAGAATAATATGCTAGGGCACTCAATTGAAAAGTGTCAAGATTTCAAAAATAAAATCGAGCACCTTATCAGGATAGGACAATTGAGAGATTTTGTTCGAAATGAAAGACTATAACAACAATAGGCTTCTCCATCAACTAAACGAGAACATGCTTCCACACAAGAAATAAGAAAGGTCTAAGTCATCATGTTTGGTTCTATTAAAAGGGAATCTAATAATGCTTGTAAGGCACATATTAGAGAGGCCTACCAAGAGACCCTCCATATAGTTTCTGTGTATGGCCCAAATAAAGATCCTAAGTTGATGGGCTCACAAATATTTTTTTTAGAAAAGGAAGCCCATAGGCTACATCATCCATACACTTATGCATTGGTGGTCACTCTTCCAATGGAAAATATAAACCTATACAAAATTATGATCGACACTGGCCGCTCAGCTAACATCATGTTCTTTAAGGCATGGAAAGCTAAGAAGCTCATGCATCCACTGAGTCTAATGACCACCCCATTAGCAGGATTCTTTGGAGCTTTAATGATCCATAAAGGATATATGATCCTACCGATCACAATGGGGTAGGGTAGTGACATGAAAACATTCATTGTAGACTTCCTTATAGTAAATTATCCATCACCATAGAATGGGATTTTAAGATGACCATTCTTGCGTGTAGCATGAGCTATGCACTCCACTAACCATATTGCCCTAAAATTTCTCATAAAAATGGAACAGGGATAGTGCTAGCAGAATAGAAAGTGATCAGGGAATGTTATCCTTGGGAGTCGATATGGGATAAAAATAAAATCCCAAGGGATAGAAGCAAAGTGTACCACACTAGTCTTATTTTTATCCTTCATTTAATGTTGTTGCATTTTAAAATCATAGTCTTAGGTTTCATAATTTAAAATTCATAAATAAAAAAGACACTTCTATACTGATAGGCTAAAAGGTGTGAAGAAGAAAGTATGAACCTTAAATGGACTCAAAGGTATGGACTATTAGAGGTCACATGCAGTACAGTCGGGATCAAAAGTTACTATAACTCCGACACCCCCACCTCTACGGGCCATGATAGACCTTTGAAAAGGAAAAAATTATGCCCTAGGTTTAAAATTTGCTACAACTCTTGAATCCCATATTTACAAGCCATACTGGACCTTTGAATAGGCAGTAACTACAACTCCTAACCCCTACCTCTATGAGTCATGTTGGACCTTTGAATAGGCCGTAACTATGCCCTAGAAGAGTTGCTACAACTCATGTACCCCACCTTTATGGGTCGTGCTATACCTTTGAATAGGCAATAACCATGTCTCGGGTTTAGAAATTGCTACAAATTATGTACCCCATTCATGCAAATATAGATTTTCTCATATTAAGGACCTTGAGTCTCTAAACCTGACCATTGATAAAAAAATCACGACACATGAACAAAGTGCAATGACACTTATGATATGATGGAATAATCCACCAAGGACTACAAAAGTTTTATAAGTCTCAAAACGGAATGCTTGGATGACTTAATAAACTCTAACAAACCAAGTAGGGGAGTTGGTATACCAATGACACCCTAGTTTAAACAAATTAATCTTACTTAAACAATATGAAAACAAATCCCAAGCATAAGCTCAATAGGTACACGCTCAAACTAAAAGTGACCATATTAGCTAATGGACACATGACAAACTAGGTTAACATGAGCCTACTGAATAGTATGCGTGACCCAATATGGTACATATGGCCAAACATGGTCCATGCGACTGAACAAAGGGAGTATGGTAGGACATAACATATGTGATGGGACACAATATATATGCCCAACTAAGGGACATATGCATGGATATACAGTCATCTAGATCACTCTTGACTCGCTCCCTAAAAAGTACACACTATAGTGTACCAATGTAGTGGATCACAAATCCTAACAAGAAACGTGCTCAAGAAACACCATTCATCACGAAGAGACGAGATCAATGATGGACCTCACCAAATATTCATTACTAACACAAAAAAGTAAGTATATAACTCAAATGTACAAATAGAAGCAAATAAACATATGTATATATGTATCCAAAAATTCCATAAAAGAACTAAGCATACTATTAGAAAGTAAAACCACCAAGTACATGCACATTGGTGGGAACTAAAAAAACATAAAATGGTAGCCTATTGATCTCCACCATCATCTTTTATGTGAATTATATCCTCAATCACCTATAGACCATCACTACTAGATCCATTTTGGCTCTCCTCCTCCCAGTTTGAAGTGATGCCTTTTCTTTTGAATATGGGAAAACAATGGTAGAAAGTGGTTATGTTAGGATAGAACTTTTGGAACTGTTGTGTCGCGATTTTAAAACCATGAGCCCACATGCCCAACATATCCTTAGTATAATCATTAGAATCTTTATACTATTTAACTACATTTGCTGTAAGTTTCCTTATCTCAACATTAAGCCTACGTATTTCCTCTCGAGATGAACAAAGGCTTATAGATAATTCTTAAGTTAGCTCCTTCTCTTGGATCAAAGCAATATCTATACTTGTTAAGGTAGCCTCCAATGTCTCTCTATTGATGTAGCATAATCCAGTTAGGTCACAATATACCTTTTAAACTTTCTTTAACTCCCATTCCAACTCACAACATGAAAGCTCAGCATCATCTTGAGCCTTAATTGCCTTACAGTGCTTTTCTTCAATGGTCTCCAAGTGACCTTCTAAATCAATATAAACCTTAACAACATAATCTAAATTTGAGGCAAGTCTTTGCGCTATAGTAGCAAGACTATAAAAATTTGAATCCCTAACTTTTATAGACCTTGAAAAAGTATGGGGTGTAGGTGAGATCACAAGAGGAACATCCAAGTCCACAGGTTGTGAACTTGTACCATCTATAATAGGCATCGAAGAAACCTTGACGAGTATTAATAGGGACCCCATCTTTCTAAGAGGTGCTCCAACAATAGTCATTCCATAAGTGGGGGCTCTTTTTCTTTTTAAACCCTTAAGCTATGAACCATCTTAGTTTGTAAAAGTGATGCCCTTTAACTAGACTCCTTAAGAAATTTGAAGGATATCAATGCTTCTATTTTTCCTACCAACAAGAAGATCAAAAGTCATATCTATAAAAAGAACACAATTATTAACTCAATGTTCAAAATAAGATACTAAAAATAAAGAGACAATGATAGTACTCACTATCAGGATCTAGAGGATCACTACTCTTTGGCTCAGCTATTGTAGGGTCTAAACCCCAATAAGTGATCTACTCTAGAAATATAGTCTATCACTATTTTTCTCCTTCACGGGTGTACTATAGAGATAATTGATAAACTACAATTGCTACTTGGAAGGACGACCCTGTATCAATGAACCACAAATAAGAAAGGAACATATTAGAAGCAAGTAAAGCATACCACAATGAGGCTCAATCTCATAGTGTCTTATCATTCCTCTTATACTATATGGGCATGGAAGGGATCCCTAGGAGATCTAATTAAAATCACTATCCACTAAGAAGAGTTAGTCCTACCATCCCTTGTTAGTGTATGGTAGGTTTTCAATCAAACACGATTAGTGAAAGGTTTAAGGTAAAACCAAATTTGACTACCACCTTGAAGTCATGAAAAGTAGTAGTAAGTGAAATCTTCCATGGCTAGTTAATGTTTGTATTCCTTCCAAAGAAACCAACAAGATAACAATATTCGGTAATAGTTTAAAGGAAACAAGAATGGTACACCACCGACATATGCTAGAAATTTCCATACTATAGGCAGAAAGGGAAATTTTAGTCCAACAAAGGGATGATCTACAGATAAAGTGACCCTATATAAAATGGGTAACTCCAACTCATGCCTGAAACTTGAGGTATCAACTTTATCGATTCTAGTATATTAAAGATCTCCCTAATTTTGTCTAATAAAGTATTCATCATTCGAGAACATAACTTATTTATAGAAAAGAAAGTGAGGCATTCTTCGTTGGGACCCAATTGGTACTTAGGAATACCAACTAATATAAAATCCAAGTCTTTATCACTAAAAGAGTACGCATTGATAGATTTGCATTGTTAGAAGAATTTGAAATCATTGCCCGACTCGATGCATACCCGGTCACTACTACGTGGACCCAAGTTACCATAATAGCCAGACACCACATGGCTAGACACGTCATGGGTAGACAAACCATGGTCGAGCATGCCATGGATGTACACACCATAGTTGGTCGAACTATGGTTGGACACACTATAGGTGGTTAGACCCCAATGGTTGGATGCACCATGGTCGATCGAACATGGATCCCCTCTCTTCCATCGGCCTTCAACTTGGTAACCACCTCACATGACCCATCATGACCCATGTTCACTCATCTCCATGATTACCAAGTCTAATCATTTCCATCAATTATTTTTTCTTCCATCACCACCTGTGTAGGAAGTATGTAGATAAGTATCATATGGTATGAGATGTTTGGATAATAGGAAAATAAAAAGCCTACAACTTTTGTAAAGTTATTAGAAAATAAATATAAAATAAAATAAATACTTACCAAACCTTGAAGCAAGCTCTCGCACTTTTTTCTCTCTCAAAAGTGTTCTTTGAATTATGGAATTAAAAAATAAAGGAGGAAGCTTTTTTTTATATAAGAGATAAGGTGAGATCTCATCCGTTCATCAAAGGACCCATCTAAGGGTCCTAAGCAATTGGGTAACCCATAATCTTAAAAGCCCATACATTTGGACTCGCATCCTTTCTTCAATAATGGGAAAGTGAACCCATTGAATAGTAGTTTTGACATCGAAATAATTCCCTAACCTTGAGTCCGATTGAGAATCTGTAAAAACCATTGGCAATAGGAAATCACTGTGCACATTTTGGGTGCCCGAGAAAAACAAAAAAAAATTCATACAGGCAACTAATAACCACGTAAATGTGGACTTGGCAACAATAGTGAGTTTCATAAATAGTGTACCCAAGTAGGAATATAATGGATAAATATACCTCCTAACTCATGTATATAGGCCTAGCAAGTTTAGGTGCTAATTTTGGATGCAAAATAGTTCATATCATGTTATATGATATAAGAGGTGATAATCAACAAGTAACTCATAGGTTAGCTCAATCAGTATTGAGTCAACAAACAAGCATTAATATTAGTTAAATATTTAACATGATAAACGATCATTATTCAAACTCTTAATTATTCGATAATGAGAAAATTAAGTAGATAAAGTTATAACATAAAAGATAAATCTGTTACTATGAGTAAGGATCATCAACATGTATATTTTCACCATTAAATATTCACCACACTTCACCATTAAACAAAGCTTCTTAACTTCTCAAGTAAGACACTGATATCTATATTTTCTCCCTAAATATCTTTCTCTACATCTATCTACATCACAAGGAGAGATACTAATCTTATTTTTCTTCTCACAACCCATGATGAATTGAAGTCTTAATGTTGTATTCTCTATTCTCAGTAAGCAAAGATACATTAAATCATGAATGTTAACAAAAACTAACATCAATAAATATTAAATTAATAGAATTTTAAGTAGTAAATTGAAAGTAAATCAAAACTTTTATTAAAAAAATAATATGATAGTAGAACTAATTTGTACCATGCATATGGTAGTACAAATGTATTATTAAAGTTATTAATTACTTTGAATGATCGGAAAACAAAGAATTTTACTTTTAAAAATTATTTAAATTAACTTGTACGTTTAAAAATAATTTGTTATTAGGTTACACATTTAGTTATTTTTTAATATCTTATATTTTATTTTGTTCAATTTTCATACTTTTAATATTTGATTATTCTAAGAAGAACATAAACAATATATTTAGGTACCTATTTGTTTTTTTTAAGCTAACAATCTAGATAGAAATAAAAAATGTACAATGTGTGAAATAACAGTTTTGTTTAATAATTATATTTCTAAAAGTTATACTAAAACTATAGCATTTGAGTGAATGTCTTGAAGCATAATATTTTATTAGATATTTTTAAATTTACTTAAATTTAATAAGAATATGTAGTGTTGATTATGGATGAATAATTTTTATTACTTCTAAAAACTTTATTTTATTTGAGAATGGATGAAAAGCATTTTATTAAATTATATTTGCTACATCTTTAACTAAGACCGCACGAGTTGCACGAATGGAGACCATTTCATCTTTGATCCAAGTAACATAACTAGATGGTGTAAGTTCATGCTTAGCCAACCATAATATGACTCTTAGCTGATAAATTACTTTACTCGCTATTCACAAGTTTGAAAGCTTGCAAACAGTTTGATTCCAGTATTACCCTTCTAGATCTAGCGCTATAGCCTCCAAACTAATTAAAATGCAGCACAAACAACATCGCCGACAACTTTACCGTTCGCAAGTCCATCAACGACACCATTTTATCAACATTGTATACATTTGTCGGAAGGGCACCCTCACGAAGCTGCGCACAAGTACTCGAAAATCTTTATTTTAGAAGATAAAAGAAAAATAAAGTCTTCAAATATAATTTCTTTTACGTTACTTTCATAGTAAAATGTTAAAATTTGTAAAAAAGTTCGGAATAGTATCATTAAAATAATTAATTCATTAACCAGTTATTTTAATAAAAAATAAAGATATAATAATTATTATTTTATGAATATTCTTTGATAATTTGTGATGATAAGATGCTAAATACAATACAATAATAAATAATTCGATATGTAATTAATAAGATTTTTATAACTTCATTTAATAAATAAATCAAAAATAATTAGATAACACAAATAAATTTATTTAATTAATATTTTATTATTATTTAATAAATTAATCAAATATATATATAGTTTAAGTTAATTATTTAATAGTTATTGCTTAAAAAAATACATTTTGAAAATCAAAATGAAAAGTCATTAGTGATAATTTTTTAGGTTATTTTTATTATAACAAGGTAACAATTTGATGTTAAAATTTTGCAAAATTATTCACTAAAATATTTTCAAAACATATAGTTAACTAATTAATTAATTTAGTGAAAAATAAATATTCAATAATAATTATTTTATGAATAATATATGTGATAATTTGTGATAGTAATATACAATACAAACATGATTGATTTGGTACAAATAAGTCAAATATAACAAAATATCACTGATAAACTTGTTTAATTTGTTACTCTTAAGAAGTTAATCCAACGAAAACAATAGTTAAAACTTAATAAACATTTGTATAAGCATATTTTTACTTAATGAAAAATAATATATATTATTTGAGTATTATTTTAGTTGATATGATATATGACATGATTTTGATGTGAAAATAATTAATTCAAAATAAATATAATTTGCTCATAAATAAATTAATCAGACTCTACCCATTTAACAAATGAGTATGCATGAGCCAGATGAATATGCATCAACTCCATGAATTATAACTCTTAATGTTATTAAAACAATTATCAAAGAATAATAATGTAAAGTCAATACAAAATAAAACTATCAAAATAATTATTTATAAGAAGAATTCTTATTATATAGATATTTTGATATTTTTTGGTGTATAAGAAAGAAAAAAAGAAAACAACAATAAAAAAGATTCATACTTTATATATATAACTACTAAAGCAACTATTTATAAGAAGTGTATTTATTATAAAGATATTTTGTATTAGATTATGATAAAATAGAAAAAGATAACCACGATCGGCCAAAAAGATGTAATCGTGTTGAATATATACATAACTAGCAAAATAAGTGCATAAGAAGTTCCCAAAATAAACTATTTATGAAAAGTATATTTATTATAAATATATGTTGATATTTATTTGTTTACACAAGAAAAAAATGTGATAAAAAATATTCATTTTTTATATATATAAAGAATAATGACATGTGAAAACATAAATTAAAACATGTACATCAAATGTATGTTAACACTTGAAAACTATATGAATAAATTCAACCTACACATTTTTTTAATTGGTTAATTAAGATTGTTATGGTATATAGAAGTCCTAAAATTTTGAAAATTGACATAGTCAAATTGTTTAAAAGTTTTCATTTGAATTTGATATTTTAGTGGTTTTCTTGTTAAACAAAAGATGTAAATTTAAACATATATTATCAAACTAATATATTAGTAGTTCTCTATTTAACAAAAGTTACATCAATAATCTAACTTTAAAAATACTAATTTATAGATGAATAATTTTATCTTTATTAAAATATTTATTATTTTATGTATTCTTTTTTTTTCATTTTAATAAGAAAACAACAATATCAACTCTAACGATTATGTCCACCTCTACCATCATCTTTATCCTATTCTTGATACACCATACTTTTTTGTCCACTAATCACTCTTTATTGTAGAAAATTACCAACTCATTTGAAGTATCATATCTACTAATGATCTCAACTACCGTCAATTCATTCACCCCAATTTTCTTGACCTATTTATCCTTTTTTGATCACCCTTATGTTTGTTCAAAGCTACTTTCACGTTATGTTTTATTAAATATAAGATAATCGAAAAGGATGAAGTGTTCAGTGAGATCGAAGGGTGCAATTAAGGACAGAGATGAATACTATAAATAAATTGGTAACGATCTAACTACAAATTTAACAAAAAAAATACAGTTTTAGATTGTTCTATAGCAAACATTAAAAGTTGGTTAGCCTACAAATGAATACATTGATACGAGGAGTAGAAAGGTGAGGGTGATAAAGGCTGAGACAGCAATTACCAAGGTGGTATGAATTTTATTTTTGAAATAGACAAAAAATAATAAGAGAATATATAAAATAATAAATATTTTCATAAAAAATTACATTTTCATACATTAGGTTTTATAATATTAGACTATTTTTATATCTTTTATTAAATAGAAAGACAATTAAAATACTAACTTGATAATATAGACCTAGATATATATTTTTATGCAAATGAAGGTACTACAAAATTATCAAACCTTCTTTATTTTATAAAAGTTAAAAACCATACCAACTTACTTTTATAATAAATATATATTAATTAATATATTTCATATTATTGTTTTGTATTTCAATTACTTGTAAAATAAACATTTTTTTAAAAAAGGGGAAAAATATGCATTTTTTTGTAAAAAAAAATTATCAATTGATCTGATTAGTTGGATTCTTTAACTTCTTCTTACATGTCCTCTGATTATGATCAAATTGATTGCAATACCCACATTTCAATCCTTGCAACCTTTTATATTTCTCTGGTTTAGTAGCTTCCCTATGTCTCTCAATTGGTGGTCTTCCTTTATTTGGTTTATAAATTGGTGAAAGTATTTGTTGCTCACCAGGCATCATAATCCACTCCATTTCAAATGGAACAGGGTGAATCAAAGAGAAATATGTCTTCAAATACGAATCCTTTGTAAAATATGGATGTACATAATCCGCAATCTTATACCTTCTATTCATAATACAAGCAACACCATTCTTACAAGGTAAACCACTCAATTGCCACCCATGATAACTACATGTCCACTTATTTAAATTAACCAACATGTTACAACCATCTAATACTTCAAATATTCCATCTCCAGCATACAAGACCTTTAAAATTCTTCATTCTTCTTATCTTTGAAGAATGTATTTCATTACATTTGGTGGAAAAAGAGTAGTCCACTTCAAAACCTCTTCATTCCTCTTCACTGTTAGCCGCATCAATTTTCTTCTGACCTCTTCAAATAAATTCAGAATAGGTCTAGACCTCACTCTTTTCAACCAATTGTTAAAACTTTCAGTCATGTTATTGGTCACATGCTCAACCTTTACATCATCATCAAAAGCATGTCTACTCCAATGCAAATCTTGGATCTTACTTAAATATTCATGTGCTTCAGGCTCTTCTTTCTTAATTTCATTCATCACATAATTAAATTCAGTTGTTCTAGTTGCTTTAAATGCTGCCCAAAATAATGATCTCATTTTCATGCTTGGATGCTTACATTTCAAGTTGGCATAAATATGCCTAGCACAAAATTTAACATGTGAAGTTGGAAAAAACTTATCGATTGCTGCAACGAGACCTTTTTGTTTATCAAACATGAAGCACATCCTTCTTTTTTTCAAAATCCCCAATATGTAGGTCAAATAAAGCCATAAACCAAATCTAGTTTCTCTATTTTCAAATTCATCACAAGCAAGGGCAATTGGAAACAAACTTTCATTAGTATCCAATCCAACAACAACCATCAAGACACCTTTATATAGACCCTTTAAAAACATCCATCCAAACTAAGGAAAGACCTGCATCCACTTAAATACCCTTGTTTTGAAGTAGATAAGCTAATGAAACATCTCCTAAAATAAGTGTTGGCATTTGGTATTGGAATATAAGTATCAACAACTTCCATTGATCCAGGGTTGGTTCTTAAAATTGTATGACAATATTGCCTTGTTTTTGAAAAACTACCAATATAGTCACCCAATTCTCCATCACAAGCAATTTTTCTTGTCCTATATAATGTAAAGTCAAGTACAGATATACCGCATCTTATTTTACACACAGTAGCCAATATAAGGATACTTACATTAGGGTTTCCCCTGACTAAGTCCATTAATTGAGAAGCTAATGATAACTATATTTTATATAGTTATTTTCATCAATTTTAGTAATGATAATTGCTATGTTCTATTAATATTTAGTTAATTTTTGTTAAATAAATTAATATTTTCCTTTTATGTGCTAAAAATACATTTTTAATAAAATTAAATAATTTGTATCGAAAATGTACTTAATTTCATATTTCTGTCCATAAATATAATTTATGATAATATAGTTTCTTAATTACAATTTATAAAAATCGAAAATATAATTTAAATTAAATTTGGGCTTAATTATAATTATTAAAAGTTTAAAAATTTAATTTAAAATTAGCAAAGGCCTTAACTGTAATTTAAGAAAGTGTAAAATGTAATTTGGATTAAATTTGTGGGTCAAAATATAATTTATAAAAGTTTGAATTTCCTGCGTAGGAAAAGAATCGCACTCGCACAAATCACGGCGTTAAATCACCAGCCGTCCCGATCAAGCATCAACGGTCCGGTTGGCGAGTACAACCAGACGAGAGCAAAATCGCGTGTAAAATCTTTGCGCGGCTTGGCGTGCTGATGGTAAGCCCACTTTGTCGCGCACGCCGGTGTCGAGTGGGACCAGCATGTCGGTGCCTGAGATTCCCCCGAGGCGCATCGGTGTGGCCGTTGGATCTCTTGAACGGTCAGGATTGAAGCGCGTGGAACCAAGCCGTGTCGCGCTTATTTGAGCAGATTCGTGTATCAATCGTGTGTGACGCGGGTTATGGTAGCGGCGTACGTCCTCGATTTTTATAGAATAAGAATACGCACGTGTCCCGCTAATATTTAAGCAAATCGAAGTCAGCACGTGGCTATTTACAGTACGCGCGACCGCGTTTCGGATCACGCCCGTTTCCAGGACGTTGCCTCGCTTTCTCGGCGCACGATCCGTGCGCCCGGTTTACGCGTGCGCTTTGTTCCTTTCAACGAATGAGATGCGACCACGTGTCCCAGTATGTTGTTTCGGCGAATCGGAATGACGACACGTGGCATGCATAAAGAATTAAAAAAATGCAGAATCGGCGCCCCTGTCTCACGTGTGAATTAAATAATATTTTTCGATACGAAAATCGATACGCGTGATTTTTGTTTTTCGATAAAAATTATTACGCGTTTTTGATAAAAAAAGAAAATAAAAATGTAATATTTTAGATGTATTTTTTTAGCTATAAATAGGTGATGTTATGATAGACTTTGAGAGTTTTTTTTAGTTTAGAAATTTTGTGGTGTTCGGTTTTGGACTGCAGAACACGCAGAAGCCATTTTTTGGCTTTTGTTGTGTTCTGCGTGTGCCAAATATTTTCGTTTTATGAATCTGTTGTAATTTTAATTTTAATTTTATGAAGTAATTTAATTTTTCTAGGGTTACATTTGATCTAAATTTATGAAGTTTTGATTTTAATTATTTTTGATAGATTTATAAGACGTTCAATTTGTTCGTTCTATTTTGTGCTTAATGCTTTTTGATTATTTCACAATTTTATCAAAAGCGATTTGTGGCGTAAAAATAAACTTGAGAAAGGCATTTTTGTGTATATTGCTCGTAAATAGAATAGCGTATGATGAAGGATAGGAATATACCCTAATTGTATGTGTGGCCATTTGAGAACTTAGAACTTAATGGATCTTATTAAATTTAATTCTCATAGAGATATAGTGAATTAATTTAACGAGGTGTGTTTATACGGAGCTCGGAAGATATGTATGAATAAAAAAGAAGTTTTCGGTTGACAAATTAAATGTACTAAAAAATATAAATCCAAAGAAAATAATATGATTGGAGTGGATTAGTTTGGTGAAAAATTGCAATCCTAGAGTTCTCTTATTTTTTTCTTTTTACCTTTTTTCATATCAACGATTATTTTGGATAAAATTAGAGAGATACAATTTTAGTACTCAACAAACTATAGTAACAAATCTCCGTGGGAACGATCTTTACTTACAAATCTTTATTACTTGTGACCGTGTATACTTGCACGATTTTCTGTGTGTTGCAAAACACACAACAGCTAACCAAGAGGATGTAGCATATCTTTATTTTTTAAATTTTTGACAATTATGTCTCCCTTTATTGTCTGCTAGCTCAAGTGTCTTAACCATAAATGTTTTCTTATCAGTTCCAACATAAACTTGTATCCTTCAACCATAATCAGGTGTTTTACACCTTGCAGTTACATGAGTTTTATCAACTTTAATCTTCTTACACTGGAATCCAACTTGAAAAATGTATTCTTGTAAGATAGCTTTAAATTCTTTATCATCCTTAAATGTATCTCTGACTTTGAAGCCAATGCTATCATCACTTCTTCTCTTAAATTCCCTATTTTCATATTGACAGTTGAATTTTTTATCACTTTTTCCTCGATAATCTTATGAGTCAGTATCACTGATATGATGGGCATTTTCATCCCCTAAGTCTTGAAGACTATCATTAGTATCATAAATTTCATCACCATCTTCATCATTTCTTGTAATTTCATCATACCAATCAGGATCCTCCTTATCATTGCTCCAAAAAAAATCTCATCTCCATCGTAATGTTCATCTTCAACTTCAACAACTATTCTTGCTTTATATTTTTTCAATCTTTCACAATTCCTTGAAGGTTCACCCTCGTTTTGGCTATTACTAGTTGGGAATGGCTAAATGAATCAAGGTTAAGTTCATCAATGTCAAAGTGAGGTGGTTCATTTGTTGGTTCAAAAGGTGGTTCATTTTGTGATTGGTTTGGTAATATAGCTAGTGTTCCCTTGAAACTTTGATATTCTAACATGGAAGGTGAGAAAACCACTTCCAAAGATTAAATTCTACAAACAAGTCTAGTCTTTTCTTTTTATTATCCCTATAATCATTCATCAATTCCTGTAATTCATTATTGGTTTTTAATACACTTCGATCATCACTATCAACTTTATTTGCTTCAATCCTAAAGTCTTCTTTTTTAAGCGTAAACCTTTCATTCATAATGGCCCTTTTAGCATCATGGGAGCAACAAATGAGACTATATTCATCAACAGGTATATGATCAGCCCATCTAACTTCACCAAATAGATGAACATATACATTGGCCCATTCACTCATTTTTATCACCCTATATAACAAACAAAAGTATTTTCAAAAAATCTATTACTCATGAACATTAACACATAATATCAAACATATGATCATGAACTTGATACAAAACAAAGCACATAATATAATGTCAACAATGGGCCCATTTTCCCACACAATATTATGTTAACAAAGCACACAATATCAAACCTAGTTTTGTTTATAAGCATTATTATGTTAAATCATAATTGTTGAAAACACCTTCATCAAAATCTAATTTTTTTAATATATCGTCTCAAAACAAAGCACACAAAATATAAACCCTAAACAATACTATGGTCAAAATCTGTAATATTATCGCAAATACTCATGAGGTTTTGCTATTCTTTAAAAATATCCATGAGTTCTTCAAAATCATACAAACGATCAGCTACTTCACAAAAAAACATTACAACTAGAATATCAGAGCAAATTGCCATAAAATGGGTTCTAAAATACAGATTAAAAACCAAATAATACATCATCAATACAAGATGCTATTCTTCAAAAATACCCATGGGTTCTTCAAAATCATACAAACGATCAGCTACTTCACAAAAAAACATTACAACTAGAATATCAGAGCAAACTATCATACAGTGGGTTCTGAAATACATATTAAAAACCAGATTATACATCATCAATACAAGCTACTATTCTTCAAAAATACCTTTGAGTTCTTCAAAATCATACAAACGATCAACTACTTTACAAAAAAATATTACAACTAGAATATCAGAGCAAACTGTCATACAGTGGGTTTTGAAATACATATTAAAAACCAGATTAAACATCATCAATACAAGCTACTTTACAAAAAAATATTACAACTAGAATATCATAGCAAACTGTCATACAATGGATTCTGAAATACAGATTAAAAACCAAATTATACACTATCAATACAAGCAGGATATTGTTAAACAATAGGTTCTAAAATACAAATTAAAAGAAGATGAAATACAAAATCAAATATGGTGAAACGATAATCTACTCCAATATATGCAAGTGTGCTTAAAAAACAAGTTTTTATCCAAAAAAACTAAATACATAATATATATGAAATAATAAGAAATCAGTCAACTTATACCTGTTATATTGTAACGATGGGTCGCGTTAAGACAGCAAGTGACACATTCTATTTTCCCGTGAGGATGAGTCACGTAATGGATATGGTGAAATGATGGGTTCGTGAAGGTGGTTCACAAGGGTATTTGCGATAACGGCGAGGGAGTTGGTGGCTGGAAGGATATTCGTGAGATTTAGGGACTGGAATGAGTCGTCTGGTGAATGAGTGGGTGACTGCAACAAGCGACCAGGGAGGTTGGAAGTGTGGCGGTGAGGTTGGGAGAAGAAGAAACGAGCTTGCGTGAAGAAGAAGATAAGGGTTTTGCGTGAAGAAGAAGAGTGACGTGAGAGTGATATATGTATAGGGGTGAGATTATCATTTTGTTCCTAATATTAAATGGAAATATAACGCTGATAATATTCAAGGATAATTTTGATATTAAATAAAACTCAGAGATAATTTTAAATAAAAGTAAAACCTCAAGAATATTTACGATAATAATCCTTCTTTTATATATATATATATATATTAACCTTTTCAATTTTACGTCAAAATATTTTCATATAATCTCAAAGAGAATATATATAAACCTAAGATTCTTTGTTATTTTTAGGTTTTGTTTTATAAGTATTTTTAATAAAAGAAATTATAGGTTTAAAATAGACCTCCAACTAACTTTTTCTCGTTGAAAGTTCATAGCTATCCTAAGATTTTAGTTTTTTTCCTAACGGATAAAGTAATATTAGCATGTAAAATGTGACAATAATTAATATATATAATAATTCTTATTTAATTTATAATTTATATTCATGTAATAATAATTCTTCTATTTATAATTTTTTAAAATAATTGCAATAATTATAAAAATTGAGAATCAAATCACAGATTTTCTATTTTACTAAAATATAATATATATATTTAAACCATAAATTTATTATTTCTATTTACCTATATATGATATGTCATATGTGTACGCATATTCTTTATTTTATTTCTTCCCATTTGGTGTCATATGACCACAATATATAGTGTCTGAATATAAAATTTTCCGAAAACTTCAATGAAAGCATTAATTAAAATAACCTAAATAATAAGAATTTCTCACGTTTATTAAATTTCAGCCGAAAAAGGAACAGTGTCCTCAGATAATAACTTAAAATTTAATTAATTTGTATAACTGTTCAATAAACAATAAAATATAAAATTAGAGAAAACAGTAATAAATATATTCTAAATAACAAATTTATCATAATCTTAATTTACAAGTAATTTTTATTAAATATAGTTTTTATATGCTCACATGTTATTGGTTTTCAAGAATCTAACTCTCTTTTTAAAAAAGATAACAAATATATTTTTATATATTTATCATTTTTTTTTTATAAAAAATTATTAAAAAAGCAAAATTTGTTATAAATTTAAGTAATTAAAAGAATAAATAAACGTATTTCTATTATTTTATTTGACTAAATTTACTCTAACGTTGTTTTTTCTATGGACGATAAGCATGTGCCTTATCTACTAAATTAATGAAGGAAGAAGACTAAAAAGTTGACTAAAAAGCACGTGGAGTTTTAAAACGTAAGTCACACGCCTTGCACTCGATTTGAAATCTGAATCTATGGGTCTTTCTATCTCACATCTTCCTACTGTAAGCTACGTGCTAATATATCAGCCATTAGACTAAATATAAAAAAATCTTAACCTTAATAATTTTGAAGGAAATTTGTTACCGGTTATACAAGTAAAGTTTTATTTTTCACTTGCTTTATATTTTATTCCCTTCCTAAAATTAGAGAGAGGAGAGAGGAGAGAGGAGAGAGGAGAGAGGAGAGAGGAGATAGGAGAGAGGAGAGAGGAGAGAGGAGAGAGGAGAGAGTGCAATATTACTGAGACTTTTTCTTTAGTAAAAACTCTCGTCTCTTTCCATCGTTGATTTTGATTAGATTTCTCCTACCCTTATTACTTTACTCCTCATCTTTTACATTAAAAAAAAAAAAGTAAAGAACTTGCAGCCCATAATGGTAGTTCATGCTTGTTTGAAATCCCAAGCTATATGTTTAATTAGGTATTGACTCAATCAACATTTTGTCCACGTTTTCTAAGTTTTAAAAATTTATGAATTTGTCCACGTTTGGATTTTGTCGTTTGACTCATGTTTTTGTTAATGTTTTACTTCAACAAAGAAATAATAGTATTTTTATTTTTTTCAAATTATTCTAATCTAAAATTTTATTGACACGAATTCAGTATTTTATGCGAAACCAATAATTTTTATTAAAAGTTAAAGTATTAATTGAATAATATCCTAATTTTTTATAATATTTATTTTATATAAAATTAAATTAAATCATCCCTTACATTTTAAGTGTCTCCCTTTATATATCCTTGGAAGTTATGTTATTCCTATTTACTTAGATTATTGAAAAAATTGGATATATTTTTTCTATTCTAAGTAGTTATTATCCACAAATACTATAATTTATATGAATAGAATTTAAACTAATCCGACAAATAATATTAAAAGAAACTAAAGTAGATATTAAATAAAATATTAAAACATAAAATTAAAAATGTTATAAATTTAACGAGTTTTTGGTATAAATGTTACATATATCATTAGGCGTCGTTAACAATTTTCATTATTTTCAAATGAGATTAACTTCAAAAATTATAACTAATTAGGTAAGATTGAGCTAATCAATTACCTTTATAAAAAAAAGAAATATTTACAAATTTTAGGATACTTTCAATGTATAGTAAGAGGCTTTATTTATAGCACAAAATGCAACACTCACCATGATTTCTAATCCATGTGGGACTTTATCAAATTGCTCACTAAAGAGTTATATAACAAATCTCTACCTTAGTGACTTAATGATTCTCAAATGATTTCTTTAGTCTCTAGATCAGCGATGTCAGTACCAACTCAAATTTGCAGGATGTTAATCAAGTCCAAACAATTTTTGAAATTAATTTTCATCACCACTTTGGTCATCATATCTGCGGGATTCTTTGTAGTATTAATCTTCTGAATTAGTACTCCACCTTTCTTCAACAATCTCTCGCACGAAATGATAATGAATGTTAATGTGCTTTGTACGTGCATGGTAGACTTAGTTCTTTTCTAAATGAATAGTGCTCTAACTGTCACAAAACACCTTAATATGTTTTTGACCAACTCCCAAGTCTTCAAGCAATCCTTGTAACCAAATAGCTTCCTTGATAGCCTCTGTAACTTTCATATACTCTGCTTCTGTAGTAGACAAAGGAACTGTGAACTGCAAGAGTAGACACATAACCAGTAGTTGATCGACGCTTATCTAAATCTCCAGCATAATTAGAATCAAAATATCTGACTACACATTAATCAACAATATTATCCTACTCAACTACTAAACCAACATCTACAATATTTAGAATATATTGTAGAATCCACTTTATAGTCAACCAATGTCCTTTACCAGGATCATGCATATACCTGCTTACAACTCCAACCGCATGTGAAATTTTAGGTCTCGTACACACCATTACATACATCAAGCTACCAACCGCATTACCATACAAAACCTTTGCCATGTATTCTCATTTTGGATCATTCTTAGGAGACAATTGAGCACTAAGGTTGAAATGAGGAACAAACGGAGTACTTACAGGTTTTTTCTATTCATTCATACCAAAACGGTTAGCACTTTCTTCAAATATTGACTCTAGGTTAAAAAAAAGATTCCCTCCTTTTGAACATAGTCTTTAGCCACTAACCTTATCTTGTAGCGAAAACCATCTTTGTTGGGAAATCCTTCTTTCTTTGTATATATCCATTTGCAACCAATTTTCTTCTTACCCTTAAGTATTTGCGTCAACTTTCATGTCTTATTCTTCTGAAGGGACAACAGTTCTTCATCCATGGCTTCCTTCCATCTTTCAACTTCAGGACTTATGATTGCATCTTTATATGTAGAAGGAACATCATCATATACAACTAAAAGTGCACATGCCACAGTATTCTTAAAATGAATAGGTAGATCTTTCATATCCTTGTATCGTGTAGGTACCTTGACATTTTTTCATTGTGGCCTATCAACTACAGTTTCTCCTTGTTGATGTGGAGGTTCTTGGGTTAAAACCTTTTCTTCATCTGATTCACCTTCTATCAATGGAAGATTAGCTTCTATCTTATCTCCACCAGGGTTAACGATTCTACTTTAGAGTTTGCTCCACCTGTTTCAAAATGACATCAGTCTTCCTAGTTACCTTTCTAAGAAAGGCATATTCATCAAAGGTAACATCTATAGTGAAGATTATCTTTTTTTTTCTTTTCAAGGCATTATAGACGATATCCCTTAGAACTAGATGGATCCCCAAAAAAATAACTTTCTTGGATCTTGGATCCAATTTCGATTCCATAACATAGTAGTATGAAATAGAACCAAACATATGTAAGAAATAATAATCTCTAGTAGGTTTTCCAAACCATACTTCCATAGGCATTTTACTTTCAAGAGAAAACGATGGTAGACGATTGACAAGATGACATGCATATGTCACAACCTCAGTCGAATACTGCTTGCCTAACTTAGCATTTGACAACATACATCATACTTTATCTAGCAAAGTCTGGTTCATATGTTTTGCAACTTCATTTTGTTATGGTGTTTTTCGAATAATGAAGTGTCTCATTATCCTTTCTTTTTCACAAACTTTCATAAATGAATCATTTGTGAACTCAGTGTCATTATCAGACCTCAAATGCTTAATCTTTCTACCAGTCTGAGTCTCGGTCATCTTCTTCCACTTGAGAAAAATTCCCCAACACTTTATCCTTCTTCTTCATGAGATACACCCAAACTCTTCTCGAGAAGTTATCGATGAAAGTGACATAATAATGTTTGTTACTCATGGATAGAGTTCTTGTTGACCCCCTACATCCGTATGAATGTAATCCAATATGCCTTTTGTATTATGGAATGTAGTGCCAAAGCTTACTCTTTTCTACTTCCCTAATACACAATGTTCACAAAATTCCAACTTGTTGGTTTTCACATCTTTTAACAGGCCTTGCTTTAAGAGAATCTATAAAGCTTTTTAATCATCATGTCCCAAATGCATATGTCATAGCATGGTAGTCCTCTTTAACTACTACTGATGTTGTCCCAATAACCATACTACCAAGGTAGTAACACAAGTTATTCTTCTGTACACCTTTCATCGCCATAAGTGGTCTAGAATTAACCTTCAATGCCTCATTTTGTATGGTCTTAGTGAAATCTTTTGATTCTAAGAATCCCACAGTAATAAGATTCTTCTTCATATCTGGAACATAATGAATTTATTAAGACTCTAGTTGAACCATCTTAATTTTTCAAATAAATTGTACCAATCCTCAAAATTTTGCATGGATAATCATTACCTATGAAAAAAACTCAACCGTCTAGTTCTTCAAAATTAAAGAACCACTCATTATTAGGTGACATATGGAATGTATATGCTGAATCAAAAATCCAATCACTAGGATGAGATGCTATTGATAAACCAACCAATGCAAAATTTGAATTTGAGTTGCTTTCAGCTACACATGCATCACGCGTCATAGCTTTTCCTTTCTTTTTCAACATCGAACAATTTTTCTTTCAATGGAATTTTTCATGACAAAAGGAACATTCATCTTTACCAAGCCTTCATTTAGAAAGAGATCTACCTCTCCTTACTTTTTGTTGTGTTTGTGGATGCCCTCTTATAGACACTGCCTCTACTGCTTCATTCCTGCTTTCTTTTTTATCTTTCTTTCTAATTTCATAACTATACAAAACAGTACAAACTTCCTCATAAGACACTTTATCCTTTCCAATGAGTAAGTTCGTAATAAGGTAATCAAACTCATCAAGAAGAAAGGCTAACAAAATCAAGGCTAAATAGATTAAAAGTAGTAATGTGGTCATTTATTGTGGTACATGTAAGGTAATCAAAACTGAACAACTTCTTCTTTAAATAGAACCAATTTTGTCCGCTCTTCTTCACGAACTTGTTCTCCAATGCCTTCTACAACTTACTTGCGGATGTCTCCTTTATGAACGTGTACTTTTGTTCTCTTGAGAAACACGAACAGATTGTATGCCAATCGGTTGATATTTTTCCACTGGACTTCATCTGCTTCATCTAGTTTATCTTCTTCAATGAAGATGTCTAGACCTTGTTGAAACAAAACATCTTGAACTTCGCCTTGCCACATGCTAAAATAACCGATTCCATCAAAATTCTCCACCTTGAACCTTGCATTCATAACCATTGTTCTGCATGACGTTGATGATTGGTCTCTGTTTGAGGGAGACTTTTCTTACGTCATTTTTTCATATCACAACAACTAGAAATTATATTTCAATAATAAACAAACAGACTACAAACAAATGTCCAGGTAGAAACCTTCGGCTCTGATATCAATTGTTGAGAAAATCAAGTATATTTTCCTTATTCTAAGTAGTTATTATTTACAAATACTATGATTTATATAAATAGAACTCAAACTAGTAAGAAAAAATAAGGTTATTGGAAATATAATGCTAAAAGAAACTAAAACAGATATTAAATAAAATATTAAAGCAAAAAATTAAAAACACCAAAAATTTAACGAGGTTTGGTTTAAATGTTATTTATGTCATCGGACGTTATTGACCACTTTCAATATCTTCAAATATGATGAACTTCAAAAATTACAATTAATTGAACAAAATTGAACTAATCAATTAACCTTATAAAAAAGAGAAAGATTTACAAATTTTAAGAT
Organism: Hippophae rhamnoides; assembly: GCA_033030585.1. Lineage (NCBI taxonomy): Eukaryota > Viridiplantae > Streptophyta > Magnoliopsida > Rosales > Elaeagnaceae > Hippophae > Hippophae rhamnoides. Next base: position 22,030,975 of record CM065437.1, on the reverse strand, counting down.
GTTTACAAAGTAGAAAAAAAAACTTTATTTATAATTCAAAATACAATATTCACCGTGATTTCTAATCCATGTTGGATTTTTTCAAATTGGTTAGTGCTATGTAACAGAGATCATTGTGTTGAATGGGTTTATTGTGATCATATCTCCTCGATAAAAACTCTTATTCTCATGTGTCAACCTTGGTTTTTGGGTGCTAATGCTGTTGGGAAATAACGCAAATTCCCGATAAGCCAGATTTATGAGAAAGCAAGAATAGAAAAATAACACACAAAATTTGATAACGGAGTTCGGCCAATCTTTCTTACATCTCCGGACCTGCTGCAGATCTTTTCTTGAAGGGAGAAATTACCTGAGGTGTTTACAACACTCTGACTCCATGACCAATTACACCCCGAGAAAATTACTCTCAATTTTGTCTCACAAAAGCTTTTCTCTCTAAGGTTTTCTCTCAATTGGAATGAACAATTTGGATGGTTAATTCATTACAATTACACATCTATTTATAGGAAAATTCACTCCTTGAATTACTCAGCCAATTAATGGTTCCTTGAATTGCTCCTAGAATTAAGCTCCATGTTTTACTCCTTGTTTTGTTCCATGTTTTGCTCCATGTTTTACTCCTTGTTTTGTTCCATGTTTTGCTCCTTAATTTGCTCCTTAAATTAAAAGCTTTATATAATAATCTCTAACAATCTCCCAACTTGAATCTGATTTCAATGCATCTTCACACCTCGATCAATACAGCGGCTTTTCTAGTCTTTGTTACTCTAGCGGACCAAGCTGAAGTTGAAACCTGAACTTCGGTTTGTCAATAATCACCACCTTTGTTAACATATCTGCTGGATTTTTTGCTTCCTTGAATCTTACTCCGGTATTAACACATCATCTTACAATAGAGATCGATGAAGTGATAACGAAGTCAATATGTTTGGTTCTAGAATGAAATCTTGAATTCTTCGCCAAGTGTATTACTTTGACTATCACTATCTGAACATTCTTCTCTTGTTTGAATCAAACTCGGTTAACAAACCTTGAAGCCATATCATCTCTTTACTAGCTTCGATTCTTGCTACGTACTCGGCCCTCTGTAGTGGATAGAGTGACAATTTTCCATTTGTGACATCGACTAACATTTGTAGTTCAACGATAAATATATAACCCGGTGGTGCTTATTCGGTGATCAACTTCACCTCAAAGTCTGCATCTACGTATCCTTGTACTTTTAACTTCGCCTTTACTAAAAGTACAAACACTTTACGTGGTGCCTCGCGAGATACCTCAAAATCCACTTGGCTTCCCACATGAGTTTTCCCTGGATTTGACATAAATCCCTTAACAACTCCCATTGCATGTAGCCAATGTGGTCTTGTCTGGAACCATTCGTACATCAAACTTCCAATGGTGAGGCATAGCAAGGAACGCCATGAATTCTCTCTTCCTGTCCGAGGGAGTCCTTGGATAGGCGAAAATGACTAGCCAAGGGTGTGCTAAGCGGCAGCATCGCTACGTGTTGAATCTATGCAAAAAACACGATTGATGTACTCTGCAGATAAGCGAGGATCCTTTCTTCTTATTTCTTGTGATTTGCATTCAAGAATCTTTTTCTTCGGACCCCAGTCTTTCATGTCAAACTCCTTTGACAATTGATGCTTCAATCTTCGATATCATCCGTATACGAACCTACCTACTAACATATCATCAACATAAAGTAGTAAAATGATATAAGCCCCGGACCTATATCTCTTGAAGTAGCAATGATAATGGTCGGCATTGCATACGGAAACCCTCTCGACGTGAAGCTATCAAACTTCTACGTACCATTGTCTCGGGGCTTGTTTTCGGGCCATACAAACTCTTCTTAAGATGCATACGCACACCATGTTCTTCTTCCCTCTTTACGAGAAACCTTATGGGTGGTACATGTATATCTCTTCATCTAAATCTCCGTGAAGGAATGCAGTCTTCACATCCAATTGTTCAAGATGAAGATCTTCGATGGCTCTGACAACAATCTTGATGCGATGGTATTAAGCTTCTAGACGGGAGCAAAAATGTCGGTGTAGTCAACTCCTTCCTTGTTGAAAACCTTTGACAACTAGGCGGGCTTTGTATCTCTTGGAACCATCGTACCTCTTTCACCCGGTACACCCATTTGTTGTGAAGTGCCTTCTTTCCATAGGTAACTTTCGACTAGCTCCACGTATGCGGTTGGAGATGAGAGATTTCATTTCTTCTTTCATAGCAAGCTCACTTGTTGGAATCTCGAGTCGACAAGCTTAATCCACATGTGATCGAACTCTCCTCGGAATCGATCGCAACATATAGTTCATGTATCTCTGTTAGGCAGGCGTGAGGTCGAGAAGACCTTCAATCAGAGGCTGGAGTAAGAGGTTGTGGTGTGTCGAATGTTGTGTCTTTGCTTTGTCCAACAAGTTCCTCACGGATGAGGACTTGTTACAATTGGTTACATTGCGGAAGTATGCGGGACATCATACGCATGCGCAAATATGACTCATTGGCTACGAGTCATTGGCGTCTATTTTATGCGTGTCATACATCACCCTGCTTTCGTTGAAAATCACATCTCACTTTCTGAGATAACTTTCTTCTTTTCGTCAAATCGAATGTGGTATCAACTAAATCTCGCATAGCCTTGATGAATGTGCATTTCTTGGATTTGGGATCAAGCTTATTCTGCGCTTGATCAACGATATGCACAAATGCTACCTAGTAGAAAACTTTTAGATGTGATAGTTTCACCTCTTTCGCTTTCCAATACCTCGCCACGGTATTCATGCTCCAATAGACGGATGGGCCTCGATTGATCAAGTAGGCTACCGTGTTGGTATACGAATTGCCGGTAGGCTGAGTATACGAATGCTTACAGCTCTTTCTATCAACGTTCGATTAAATGCAGCTCGGTACACCGTTGTGTTGAGGCTTGCACACGATTATTTCCATTCGATCTGTCTCGTAGTAGAAATTTTTGAATGGGGTGTCTTCGTATTCACACCATTATCGGGATTACGAGCTTTTTGATCTTTAAACCCGTCTCATTTTCCACCATAGCTTTCCATCTTAGAAAGCCTAAATATGAGACTTATGCTTTAGAAAGTAAACCCATGCTTAGAGTGATCATCAATGAAAGTCACGAAGTAGTGTTTCCAAATAGATGAGACGGTCGTTGGTCCCAGAACATCGAGTGAATAAGCTCACAGTCTTTCCTTCTTTGGGATTATGAGCAATACGAAAGTGACTCTCTTTTGCTTTCGAGTATGCAATCTTCGCACACATGCCTATCTCGAAGTAGTAGACACTGGAAGTTTTCCGCTTTGAGTGTATAATCTTCATCCCGCCACCAGCTTTCATGGCACAGTAGTCTGTGCCACGAGTTTGGTTTTTCATTACTTTCTGGCCCAGTTGTGATTGAACAACGTCTTCTTGTCGTGTAAAGAGTGCCACTTTTCTTGCCTCGAGCAATGTCATTGCACCGCTTTGAAATCTTCCAATCATCGCACATGGAAGATCGTAGTGTAACCTTCAACGGCCCCTTTGTTGAGATTAAGTTCCTTCTCGGATCGGGAATATGCTGACATCCTTCGGTTCCCAAACGGATCCGTTCAACTTAATCTTACTACACCTTTGCCAATAATAGCACATGGTTGATCATCACAAGATATATACCTTTCCAAGGTTTAGGGAGACATATTTCTCGAAGAATTCTTTTGTGAAGTAGCGTGGAGACGATGCTCGAGTCTAACACCCAAGATTCTTCCTTGCTCCTCCAAAGGCATATCAATCATCGTCTCCTCACGAGGTGGAAGTAAAATTGCCTCCGCACTTCACTTGTTTGTCCTTGATTGCCTTTCTTGCACTAATTTTGTAATGCCGGTTCTTCCACAATTCCAACACTCGATAGTCTTGAGCTATGGGAATTATTAGGATTCACGGATTTGGACCTCATCCTTTGATCTACCTCGGTAGTACGTTACGCCCGCGTTCATTCCGCCTGGGTGAATTTCTTCCTCTTGACTCTGTATGCAAAGCCGAAGAAGTTGACAATTCACGACTCTACGTCGGATCTCTTGGCTGAGAACGGATCCACGAACATCGTCAAATTTTAACTTATTAGCTACGGCCGAGAACTCTTTCCACAGTAGTGACGGTAGCATTCAACTTTACGGTAAAGAAGATAAAAGTATGCTCGTACTTCTTCGAATTCAATTTCCACTGAACTCAGCGGGTTGTATTTGTGTTGAGTTCGTTGAGATGTTGAGCTACCGATGCGCCTTCGTTCATCCGCATGATTGAGCAAACGCCTCGTCAGTGCACTTTGTTTGAGTGATGGCTTTCTATTACATATTGGAGAGAGTGCCGTATAAGACCCGTAGTGGTCTTTTTCCTTTGCTATGTTGAAGCGCGTGCGAGATAAGCGTCAATCGAATAACTCAGGGCTTGTCTGCAGAAGATTCAATCTTCTTCCTGTCAACGCTCTGGTTTTCCCTGAGAGAGGTTGATATAGATTTCTTTGATCTGAGATAATCCTCATGTCTGCATTTTCCAAAACCCCAATCTGTGCCATCAAATTTCTCGAGTTTCACCCTTCCGGCCATCTGCGGCCATTGCTCATAAACAATCGACTTCCTGCGGATCGTTTCGACTATTTCTTGCGAGAAAATTGGACGAAATCACCATGCAATAGCTACGATGCACGGTTGTTGGGAAATAACGCAAATTCCCGATGCGGTTTATGAGAAAGCAAGAATAGAAAAATAACACACAAAATTTGATAACGGAGTTAATGATCTTGCTTACGTCCTCCGGACCTCTTTATGAGATCTTTTCTTGAAATGGGAGAAATTACCAGCGAGGTGTTTACAACCTCATGACTCATGACCCGATTACGAAAATTACTGCAATTTTCTCTCACCAACTTTTCTCTCTAAGCTTTTCTCTCAATTGGAATGAACACTTTGGATGGTTAATTCATTACAATTACACATCTATTTATAGGAAAATTCACTCCTTGAATTACTCCTTAAATTAATGGTTCCTTGAATTGCTCCTAGAATTAAGCTCCATGTTTTACTCATTGTTTTGTTCCATGTTTTGCTCCATGTTTTACTCCTTGTTTTGTTCCATGTTTTGCTCCTTAATTTGCTCCTTAAATTAAGGAGCTTTATAACAATAATCTCTAACAAATGCTAGATATGATATGTTATATAACTCTTATAATTTTTGGTATCAAGATTAAACTTTTCCGTTGTTGCCTAATAGGTCCCGACAAGTGCCCACCTTAGAACTGTGTGGTGAACCTAAATTGGTCAAGTCCACTACAGTTGAGCCTATGCCATTGGTGACTGTGTGGTGCATGAATCAACATGCCCGTTACAAAAAAAAAAAAATAAAAACATACTTCTTCACCCAACCCAAAAGGCATTTTAAAACTTTCATCGTATGATAAACCAATTGGCCCTTCAGTAGAGAGATTTAGTGTCCCGGATGCTCCATTAAACAAACCTCCTATATAGATCCTTTTGACCTCATACCTTTTGAATCTAATGTATGTTTATTAGAATTTTTAATCGGAAACATTTATTACCTAGCTGAGGCATTTCAATGTTTCCCTTGTAATGTTTGAATGTTTTACCAGTCCAACTTCCTTCATATTGCTGGTTGTTTCTCATCAAGCATAAATGGAGAAGACAGTTTATGTTTTTAAAATTTTGTTTATTGCTGTTTGGTTTACAATTTATCTGAAGTCAAGATTTCTCAACCGGAAAGAATTGATGGAAATAAAGATAATTAAATTAAAATTAAAATAAATATATCAATATCATTTTAAATTATTTAGATCATATCATTATATAATTAGGATTGGTTTCAATCATCTTTTGAGTTTTAAATTAGATTTATCAAGTTTTTGAATTATTTACGTAGTTATCAATATTTTCCTATAAATAAAAGAAATATTGAATTGAATGTTGATTTCTTTCTAAATGTAATCTAATTTTAAAAACCAACTTTTACAACTTTATACATTCAATTTTAAATTTATATTTTAAAAAAGTTTTAATATCATTAATAAATTCTTATCTTATCAATCGATAAATTTAAATTTATAAAAAAAATATTTAATTTCTGATTTTTATGTAAAGGTAATAATAATTCATGAATTAATGTAAGGGTGTTAGGATACTTATATATAGAGACCAACTAACCAAACCATATCTGCCCCGTTATGTAATTTATGTACTTAATAATTTAATTTACTCATGTTTTGCTAAATCTTCAAAATAATTTTGTTAATACTTTTTTGTAAATTTGACAAATTTGATGGATATAAACCAAATTTATGTCCAAATGGAAAATGGATTTTGAGGGTGGGAAATTGTAAAATATCTAAATTATTACAACTACTGTATAGTTGTATAATATACCTAATCCATGCAGACGTACCAAAATGGACCAAAGAGACCTTGACCAATTGATTCCTCTTTTTTCTTTTTCTTTATTTTTTTTTTCTTTTTTATCATTTTTAATAAAAGAAAAGGGACAAAAATAATATTGGTTGACATTCATTGAACTTAATTGTTAAATTTGGTCTTCCATGTTCTCATTCATGAACTGATTCTATTCTGTCTATGTCCATTTAATTGCATGACTTGATCAATAGGCTAATTTTGGTAAAAAAAATTAATTCATAGGCAACTGAAATTCTTAATTAATTCGTACATTTTCTTAATTCGTACGTCAGTTATAAAAAAAAAAAGAAGGAAAAATTCTAATTCGTTTTCTTATTAAATAATTAATAATGTTTATGAGGACTAAACACTTGCTTGATTCGGCTACTTTAGATTTAAATCAACAATATATGCTAACAAATTTCGTTGAAAATTCTATCTTCTCGCAACTGACAAAAGAAAAAGGCTGAATTTGACAATTCCATATTGATCTTACATAATTTCTGTCTATTTTTGTATATATGAATAAAATACCAAGTGTGAACCAAAAAAGATCCCCATAACTTGACTTCTGAGTGACTTGAGATTCTTTTGTTCACATATATTAATTAATATGTCGGCTCTACGAATAGAATACACTAAAAAAAACAATAATTAAGATAAAAATTGAACAAAAAATAAAATTAATTTTTAAAATTATTACAATTAACGAACAAAAATTTAATCACAAAATAATTATTAAAGAAAAACTTTAAACTCCTAGTTGGAAAGATGGTTGTAATTTCCTACCAAAAAAATTGTCTTTGTAAATGAAAAAAACGGTGAGAAATTTATTCTAAATTTTTCGTTTATCTTTGAAATCTAAATTATTAAGTGAAAAAATTTATAATATATTTAGAACGAGATTTTTGTCCTTAAACAAATATTAAATTTTGAGATAAAATACGAAGAACTAAAATTTTATGACAGAAAATTATAAAACTTTAAGATAAAAATTACAATATATTAGAGACAATTTTTGTTAATGGATATAGCTAAAACATTACTGTAAATATTTTTATTTAATTCTCTATAAGATAAAAACAAAATGATTGAGTTATTAAGAAGAAAAAATCTATGTCGTTTTACTATATATTTTCTATTTTTTAATGTTATATTATAATTTTAAAATATACGTTCTTATACACTTTAGTTTTTTTGATATAATGAAAGATGATAAATAATTATGGATTTTAATAAATATAATTAATGTTTGACTTTTATTTTATTACTTATAGGTTTCAAAATATACACGGTTTATTAATATATGAAAACAACATTTCAATTGAATTTACAAAATATTGTTATGAGATTAACATAAATATTGCACCTTGATTTACAACATTTGCAAAAATGCCATGAAAACCAAATTGGCAACAATGATTGTAGATACTAAATCGACGGAGTTACGACCTCTGGTCACTAGAGTGGATGAAATATTCCTTGGAGTGATGGAAATGTTGAGGAACCAAAAAATTGCCCCTTATCCATGAGCTTTGAAGGTTGGTATCAAGGTCTTGTTTACATGATTCCTTATGAAGCAGACAAGGAACAAGGTAGTTGCTTCCGATGCGGTAGAGGTTCTCATTAATAGACTCACCGACGATTTGGAGAGGTGTGAATACATAGAGCGAGCTTTAGCTACCATTGAACTTCTCTATCACACTTTGACAGGTTGTGCTTCGTTTATTAAGCATGTGTTGATAATGCCTATTTTGGTGAAGTTCATGTTAAATATCTCTGATCGTGCTACCGAGTATGCAACTAGAGCTCTTTTGTCGTTGTGTTCTTCATCGGATGATAGCCAGAGCAATGTTGTGGTTGTTGGGGTATTGACTTAGTTGTTTTTGTTTATTCAAAGCGATTGCATGGACAGAGGTAAGAGAAAGGCTCAACTCTTGTTGATTATGATGATTTTGCTTGTAGCGATATGGTTTTAAATGCAGGATCTACCTCGAACATTCCCTGGTCATCCTACTCTTGATATAGATGGTAGAAATGTTTTATGGCATTTGCTTACAACATATGATCGACACAATCCCTTCGTTGGGTATCGAAAGTCATTTGTCTTGATTCTCTTGAAACACGTTATGTGGTCTAATTGGCCAAATTTTATAGCCTATTTCATGCTTCTCTACAATATAATTTGTTGGTTTTGATTTTGCATGTAGGCCATAAACCTCTTTGATGGATTGTTGCTGCTTCTTATGCCCAAAAAGAATGCATTTTGGTAAATACAAAATTTCATTAAGTCGATATAACTTGTAAAAAATTACTGGTTTTTTTCCTTAGTTAATGTCTTGTGTTTAAGGCATAATTTCATATCTTGTAACATGATAGATCGATTGATTTTCTTCTATAAAGTTGATTTATTCATAGCAATTACAGGATTGTTTGTGCTTTGTACTTGATATTCCAATTTTTATCATCATATATCTTGGCTATATTTGATTAGAAATTTGTATAACCAGGACTTTAATGGGCATTATTGATGACTATATTATAGGCCTTCAGCTCCTTCATAAACACTATAATACTATCGGAGTATTTTGAAAATAACCGATAGTGTGGAATTCAAACATTTCTTCCACCACAACCAAGATGATGCCCAATACTCTACTACCAATATACAATAAGTTATATCTCCAACAGATTAGGGAAATGATTTATCCAAACTTCTGACCTTACCAATTAGTATTACCACAATCCTACCACATTGCAAAACCTATAATTATTGGGATTATTACTAAGCATGGTTCAATGCCTTTCTTATCCAAAACAAGGATAACTAATACTCGTGGTTATTCTTTTTTGTTCAAAAATATATTAACCTAACAAAATTCCCATCTTGGTTTCACAACTAGTGGAAATATTTTGGTTCTATTCTTATTATCCTTCTCCCACCAATCAAGGAAAGCTATGAAAATTTTATTACTCATTTCAAACATACACCAGAAGAGAAAAGATTTCCTCCTCTATTTATTTTTGCAACAAAATTCTACCTTCCTTAGGTATGTCAATGGATCTTAAAACCTGTTATATTCAAGGTAGTTACCATCACCCGTCTATTTCAAGTAAAATGGTGATTGTCATTTACGATCTCCAAAACTATTCTAAAACCAGCCATCAAACAATAACTTACCAAAACTGGTCATATGTCGTTATTCTTAGCCTATAGGGCACATACCAATGCCTTTATTTCCAAAGCACAAACCCAAGAAGAACTATTGGATATCATCAAGCAACTATCACATGACCCTATGGCCCATCATCTACCAAAAAGAAGGATTCAAACAAGACTCAATCACCAGAAGATACAATCTCACCATTATCACCAATCTTCAGTGCTTCTTCAAGAATTCTAGAAGCCACTGAAGAAGAAATATTACAATTCAAATACCTATAAATGGGTTTGTGAACCCATCCTTATTACGGGTCTACGAACTCATCTATATTAAGGGTTAAAAGCCCAAGCTATGCATATAGGTTTAATGAGCCCATTTTATATGTAAAAGGCTAATACAATGGCCCTATCAAAAGGCTCATTCAACATCTCATTGGCATAGTAAAAACATCTCTAACAGTACATCACTCGATTATAAATAGAAGGCTCGTTCTCATTTCTCAGGCAAAGGCATCACTTACTTACTCACTCTCATTGCTCTTAAGCTTCCATACTTATCCTCTTTGATATTAGTTCTTCTTTTTAACCTTCAATTTAATTTTGTAAATTAAGTAAGTTTATTTTCATCTTGTATTTTCAATTCTATATTTAATTTTTCATATATATATATATATATATATATATATATATTCCCTTTACAAAATACACAAGGATATTTAATATTCATTATTGTTTGTACACAAGGATATTTAATATTCATTTGTTTTCACAAAAAAAAATATTTTGACAATAAATATTATTACTCATCTATTTTTTTATTTCTACTATAAAATGATGAATTAGGGTTTTGAAAAGGATATGTTCGATATAACCCAATTCTAGCTTTTATTTTTGACAATTTTAACCATTTGAATGCTACATGTCATATATTGTTTACCATTTTTACTTCATATTCAAATTTTTAAAACTCATTTATTTATTCTGGTATTTGAATATCATCATTTGTTTTCGATGAATTGTTTTAATTCGATTATTGATAAAAAAATCAAAATATAAGATACATATTTTTTATTTTTTAAAAAAAATTTAAACATTTGATATATTTTTTAATTCCAAGTTTACCTTCTAAAAAATACAACTGAAAATAACTTCAGTGCAACGATAGCATATTACCTTAAATAATGAGACAAAGGTAAATCCAGATAATATTGAGAAATATAGAGAAAGCCCAACAATACAGGTTACCAAGGTATTCGAATCTCTTATAAGACGTAACCACCCTCATCCTTGAAGTCCATTAGAATTTTTAAAGAATTATAAGATTAATGGCAATATTCAATGCATCATTTTTATATATAATTGTAATTATATTAAATTTTATTATAATTAATCTATTAATTATTTTAGGGTAACGATTATAATACAATCAAATAAAATTTTTAACAAATAATTTATTTAAAATAATATTTAACTTATTTAATGTAATTTTTTTATCTATCAAAATAAATTCATTATAAAATTTACTTAAACAATATCTAATACATTTTTACATTTTTATTATATTCAAAAAAATCATTTTTATTTTAAGATGAAAATTAAAAATTCACTACTTTAATAATATCATAATTTTATCAATTTTTGAAATGATACCTTGTTAATATCCACATTTAAAAAAAATACCAATTTAATAAATTTATACATATTCAAGAACATACATACGATATTCAAAATACATTTTCAAATAATAAATTAATTAAAAAATATTTTAAAATATTAATTAATTATTCAAAAATATCCTTTATTAATACTATACATGTAAAAAAACCCTCAAAATTACATTAAATTTATACCTTTTTTAAACTATGATACCACCATAATACCACCTTAAAAACCGTATAAAAAAGGGTATCATAAGTAAAAACATAATACTACGACGAGAACAAACCCCACACTTCCTAACAAGATAAAATGCTTACATAACAGTAAAACTTTTATTCTATATAATATTATCTCACTTTCCAAAGTGATCATACAAAACATGCCCTGAAAGTATACCTTAAAAGATATATGAACAAAGGCAGTAATATAATACGGCTGTGATTAACTTTCATACTCGATAACAAAAGCAACAAGTTTTTACGTCTATTAGTCTACTTGTAATTTCCACACAAAAAATGAAATCTCTTTTTTTTTTTAATGAAAAGATAATATTTATGACAAATTTCGCAACACAAATTATAGATTTGTCAATAAGACGGATATTTTCATCGTCACTAACCAAATACGTTCACAGAAGGTGGTCAATCCAGATCGTCTCTAAATGAAATATGCTGAACCTGAATAAAAATTCTGTAGCAGCTAGTACGCCTAACAAGCAATATTACAAAATCAAAAAAGCAACTTAAGATATAAAAAATTTTTTAAAAAAAAAGGGAAACATCATTCTTCCACTAAGCAAAACCAACAAGTTCATTTTCATTTCCAGGGTTAAAGAAAACTTAATATCCAGCGCTCTTCCCACTTTATCATAATTGCAAATCTGCAAGATTAAAATTGAAGACAGATGGCTTCAATTAGTACACAAGATAAAGATTTCTTACTCTTTCATGCATTATAAAGAATATACTCACTGATCACGAATTGATCATATAAACCCACTTCTCACCTCCTCCGCACAGAAAATCAAAGGGCCAAAATTTAAAATCACCGTCCTAATCTTCACCATTCTGACTTTCGTCTTTGACAAGCTTGATCATGTCATCAATTCGAAGAATTGTAATGGCAGCTTCAGTTGCAAACTATAAGCAGAAATTTCAGAAACATAAAAAAGATGTCATTCTCTTAGACCACCATATCTTTTTAATGGGAAAAAAAACAAAGAAATACATTATATATATATATATATATATATAATTAGCAAATCTATGTTTTAACTTCAACCTGAATTATCTTCACTTTGCTCATTGCTGGTTCAATGACTCCAGCTTCCAAGTTGTTGCGAACGATTCCCTTTAATAGGTCCAATCCCATACTGCAAAAATTTCACATTTAAGTCTGCCTATATTATTTAAACTCTTCATATTTCGTGAAGTATCCACATCCAAGTGATATGACATGAGCTCAACATAGGTACTCGGACATTCCAATTTGGAATAAATTTACAACGAAAATAAAATTAGAAAAAATAGTGTATTAGGGACCCGGACATGAATCCAAAAATTTACAACTGTCGGTGTAAAAGTCCAAGTAAAATAGAAATCAGCAACTGACATATTGAGTCTAACTGTCCAAGTGATGACTTCTAAGCAAGAAAATACATGTCACAATCCAAGGGATGATCTATACTCTTTGACAACTCACAAAGGTGCTGAAAAACTCCCTCTACCTCTTAACCCTGTCACATGGTTAGGTTGGAATTTCAGGAGAGGGAACACTGTGCCAAAAGTTGCACACTCGGTGAAACAACAAAAGCATCTACGCATTAAGCCATTAACTTTCAGTAAAATAACAATTGCTCACAACAATAAAACAAAAGATACTCTAAGCAACAAAAGTTCATCCATATGTCCCAATAACCAAATACCACCGATCTCTGAGTATGTCCTAAGTTCTATTAAGAGAGAGAGAGAAAAGAGAAAAAAAATTTACTAGAGCAGCAATGTCAAATACCTAGACAAGTGCTTCTTATCAGCCTTAGTTTGTGCTGTGTGGTGATATGCCCTTAATTTAGCAACTAACTCAGTTGCATCCTTGGCAGCATTGACAGCAAGTACCTGCAACAGAGAAAACTCATCAACATAGATATCCTAGATGATAGAAGTGAGGAAATCGATACGACTAAATTTTTTAAAAAAAAATGACCTTAGGAATAATCAATAAAGATTCAGCAAATTCTGCAATTGCCAACTGCTCACGTGATCCTAGAGTTGTAGCAAGATACTCCAAATACACAGACAATGCAGCCTCAACTGCACCTCCACCAGCTACTACCTGTATCAGCCAGCCAATGTAACATGTTGCATAAATGAAAATAAAATGGGGTCAAATCAAAGGTCTGCAGGCTCAAACTGTGAATCCTGCCCCAAGTTTGTTGAATTCAAACATTTTCCACGATGTTCAATAGTGCAAAGGAACTTTTTTTATTCTATTTTGAAGATAGACTAAGAACTTGAAAGATAATCTCACTGCAAAGTTTGAGGGTAATAACTCAATGTACGGAAATCAGAACCAGAATCTGGAACACATACTCCTAGTCCTAGGTAAAGTAAGCCTCGTAATCTAATGGCTTGCCAGCATAATTCATCATTATATAAGAGAAATGAATGAGAACAATATAATGCTTCTATGCATAGAAAAGAAAATATAAAACGTAAATACTACATGGCACAATATAACTGGAGGTGGGAGGCAAGAAAATTTCTTGAAACCTTTATAAATAACAGCAGACACCTCAAGATTCAACAAAGGAGACATGTATAACAATTACTTAACTAGTTCCTTATCTGCATTAACACCAACCTTAAATCTTAAATATTTCAGTTACATTATTTTCCATCAAAGAAAAAAGAAATCAAGAAAGTGCGGATAATTACCAGAATATAAAGATAAGTGCCCTTACTAACAGGCAACAGTCAAAAACTACAGAACAGAACATTTTCTATTTTAGGAAGAGTTCAAACACTTCAATTCAAGAACTCAATATCAGACTCAGAAGAAAGTATTCAATAAAAGCATAGTTCACCGTGTTCGATTCTAGTGTCCGCTTGACAATACATAAAGCATCATGCAAAGCTCTCTCCATCTCATCAAGCATGTAGTCATTTGCACCTCTTAGAATCAAGGAAACCTAAAGACAATGCAACCAATCAAAGGCCAATGGAAATTATTTTTAGCAATAGAAAAGATCATAACACTGATTATGCATTATGTTAAAATGCAAGACTACTTTGTGTTGCATGCATGCTTCTTACAGTCACTTTGGTTATTTTTTAATAATGGTGAAATAAAATAGGGATCAATATACTTATCAATTATCATTATGTAAAGGAGGAACGGGCTTGTATTATCATTATGTAAAGGAGGAACGGGCTTGTATAATTCAAGTTGTCACAGACATAAATACAAGTACACGTAAAGCAACCAAGGTCCAGTCTTTTGAGCCAGGAATTAGAAGATTCAAATAAATCTACTCACTGCACTTGTATTTTTGGTCCCTTTTATCATAATCACATCATCATCTGCAACCCGCTCCTCCACAACTTCATCTGCATATCCAAGAAATGATGATTCAAACGTTTCCTCCCCTTCCATATCAGCAAAGGTTGAAACCTGCAGACATCAAATGCATTAGTCTCCATGAAATGCTCAGATGAAAATTGATTAGGACAGTGACTGAATCTTTGATAAGACACATCAGATCACACGCTTTTCATGCACGCTTTCTTGCAAGGAAACATAAAACTTCAATTATTTTGCAAACATAGACAAAATAATTATTGCCCATAAAAATTGAGAAACTACTAAAAATTTTCAGTAGCAAACCAACATGGCATGCTAATAGATATAACCAAAGAAAAAACACAGCTTACCATTGTTCCACCGGTTGCCTTGGCAATGTGACGCATATCCTCTTTTCGAACTCGTCTAACAGCAATAGTCCCAGCCTCCACAAAGTACTGAAACATTAATTAATTTTTTTTACAAAACTCAGATACGATGTCAGAGTCAGACTAGCATTCTCTCAGAATACTATCATAAATTTAACTGAATACATGTTAAGGCAATGCTAGTAATCACAACAAAGCCTTTGTCCCAGATACAACTCTTCTTATTAGCCTACATTGTTAAGATGATACCAATATAACGTTAAACATCTCTTTTGTAGTTAGCATAAAATTGAACCAAACAATCAAAGTGGCTGATTCAAAATTTAAAAAGAATGATGAAACCATATTCGAAAAGATAGATTCTTCAATTTTAGCTCAGAAAAGAATATAAAACGATAATACAACCGAGCGCAACAAATAAAGAATGAATATGAAAAATAAATTAAATGAATAACCAAAGAAACTCGCCTTGAGTGCCATGTCATCAATCCCTTTTGTAGTTAGCACAACATTAGCTCCAGCTTTGAATAACTTCTGGATACGTTCTTTGGTCATATCAGCTTCCCTGTTTACAAGTGGATCATCATTAGATGAAAACAAAACACTAAGAAAGATACACGTACTCTACGATATGAACCTATTACTGAAATAATTGATATCACTGCTTGACATCTAGCATAATAACCAATTACACATCTAACTTGAAATTTTTAAGGTCTAAAGATTAATCACCTTTCCCGAATTTTCTCAAGTTCTCTTGGATCATTGACTAAGATTTGAACACCCATTTGCATTTTTGTCTTCTGAAGATTAAAATCAAGACAGGCAATCCTTGCTGGTGCAACCCTAAGAGGCATTCCTTGAGCAGCACGGCCAGTATTTAAAGCATAACCATTTAAGAGAAAGCTGTCCCTCGCACTTTGTCCATGAGCTTTCAGAATATTAATCCCCTGGAAAGTAAAAGTGCACCCAAAACTTTACTACTTTTACATCCGTATTTTAGAACAAGTCTTTACATAAAAACCAGAGAAATTTTATTACAGTATAAATAGTGTCTGCATCCTTACATCATAGGTTATATCAAACCAGTTGGGAATACATTATTACTAACCTTGATAGGGTATTTAACTTCCCCCCTTGCATTGGTCATTTTTACAGATTGTACCGCATCGACAACCTAGGAAAAGAAAAGCACTCAATAAGAGCTTACACCTTAGACCATCACATGGTGTCAAAAACATAAACTTCGTACCAATTTATCAATATTTCTTATGAAAAAAATTACATTCCTCGTTCTATTTACTAAAAAAACCATCAACAAAGTATTAACAACTTACCAAATTTGCAAAGAAATCACTGTCACCAGCTATCAACTTAGAAGACATGCTTGTCTTAGCACAGTTCACTAGAGACTCTTTACCAAGCTTCTCAACCTAAAAACATCAACAGAACAATTTAGAACAAAGTATGACCTACATGTCGTAACATGAAGCATGGATGCCAAATCTTACATCATGCATGGCTACAGATTGATTACAAAACATCTAATATCTGAAATTGTCAAGGTTTTAAAAGGCTGGTTCTAGCCTAGAGGCCTTGTCCTTCCAACATGGTTTGACGTAATTCATGCAGTCCGACGCAATTCATGCAGTCCGACGTAATTGAGAAGGTCCAAAGTGTAAGCCTCAACTTAAAACGAAAATTAAATGTAAAATTCTTAATAAATAGTAATAAGACACAGATTATGAGTCATAATTTATGACAAAACGAAATCATGATAATCATAACCACATAATTTATAAACTAACATTCTAATAACTGAAAAATCCACAACCCATACTAGACGAAATGGAAATAACATAGGCATGACCAAAGAAGGAGGTATAAACAAAGAGAATGGGAAAAACATGAACACGGCAGCGAGCAAAAACATAAAAGAAAAAAAAAGAATAACAGAGGATAGAAGCATAAGAAATTTCCTCAAGAGTAGTTATATATTTTGCTTCTGACCAAGAAGTGGACTGTACAAGGAGAGAAACCATAAGGAAATATTTAATTGACCTTGCTTTTATTTAATCCATCACTTTTTCTTTCATTTGGTCTAATATTGTATGGGCTTTTAATTAAAATCCTAATTGGAATAGAATTTCTGAGCTATGCCCACGAATTTGAAGTTATGAGTGCAATGATTTAAAAAATGCATTGACGAGTGCCTCAAAGCTTTTTTCTTGCCTGGGCAGCTTTGAGGCTAGCTTATTAGGACATAAAAAAAGTACGCCTTACGGGTATGATGCACAAGCCTTTTTCACACACCGATGTAGCACTGATGCTATTGAGGCGCATAGTCTCTATCATAAGAAAGAATACAGAAATTAATGAACCTAAATCCAAAATCAAGTATTAAATTGGACTTACAAAAAACCCATAAGATCTTCGACCTAAAAACACATACTACAAGAGACAA
Organism: Hippophae rhamnoides; assembly: GCA_033030585.1. Lineage (NCBI taxonomy): Eukaryota > Viridiplantae > Streptophyta > Magnoliopsida > Rosales > Elaeagnaceae > Hippophae > Hippophae rhamnoides. Next base: position 22,013,278 of record CM065437.1, on the reverse strand, counting down.
AATCCAACATATGCAAACAGATGGGGAAAAATTAAGGATTTCATGTTGCAACTTCTACTTCATCATCTGTTGTGCAAGTCGGCTTTCTCTGCTTCAAGAGTTCCAAAATCAAAATAACTCCTTTTCTCTTCTTTCTTTCTTTCTTCCTCGACTTTCTTCTCTCTTATTCTTTTCTCTATTTACTTCTCGAGTTCTTTCTTCTTTTTTCCCCTCTTATTTCCTCTTACTTATTTTCTCTTATTTTGGTGTTACCAATAATATTTTTTTACCAAGTTGTTAGCTATTTTTTAAAAATAAGTAAGGTTCTTTAATATTGATTACTAGTTTACATAATGGATGTAATGTGTAGTTCCTCTTTACATAATGAATGTAATGTTTAGTCCCTCTTTGATGTGAGACTTACCAAATAATTGATTACTTGATTGTTAGTTATTTTGATGGCATATCAGATCTAATTTATAACTAAGGTTGATTTTTTAATCGTGGGCACATTGTAGATCTTAGAATCATCGAAGATTTCAGTAGTAATTGGCTTTTTTATTTGACATAGAACCAAATACAAATTGGCTGATTTTAATTGAGTAGTGGACCTTTAACTTATCAAGTTTTATATGATAATTGTTGTTGGATTGCTATATTATGAACTGTAGAGGTTATCATGATGTTATGTTGTGATAACTTAAATCTTTTTACTATTTATTTGTTTTAATTTTATTATTCTTTTAATTGGAGGCTTACGCCTTGCCTTGGTTAAAAGGATACGCACTGAGGCCAGAACACACCTTCTAAAACATTACATGAGTGCAAATAGGAGAGTTAGAGAGGCAAATGCCTTGATTTCTGAGCTATGCCCATCAGTTTGATGTTAGTAATGCAAATAAGAGAGTTAGAGAAGCTTACATCTCATAGCTTTGGATGTAGCCTAAGGCATAAATAAGTTCAGCACCTCAAGAGGAAAAGGTGTACAGCTTAAATTGGCAATAAAAAGCTAGCAAGTAGCATCAAGGCATCTCAGTGAGAATCCAAGCATTGAGGCTAACCTCGTAACATTCTCTCAAACCATTGAAATTATATATTACTCTCTATCTAGTTTAATTCCAAGCACACTTGATGTGAACAATGAGGGGTCACAGGAAATGTTCAATTGCAGGGTAATTCTGGAGAAAAATGTAAACTGCATGCAAGTCTGCTGACCAGATGTGAAAAGAAGAGTTCCTAACCACGGCCCAGGCCACACGAATATCAATCCATGATACCACTTAAGGTGTACAATCTGGTAACCCTTATACAATCAAAATGATGACACAATTTTCAAAACCTTTTCATAGATAAATTTACAGAAGGAACCGTACCTTTACAGCTAATTTCTCCTCAATGTATTTACATGCTTCCCTCATAGCAAGCTGTCATATTGAAATACACAAAAAGATGTTGGCTATATATTGTTACAGAATAATGCAGTGTAATTAGCGATAAGACATTCAGAGTTGAGCACACTCAATTAGCTATATAGTTTAGAAAGAGAAAAGGGAAAAGGAAAAAAAAAACTACATACTCTATAACCACTGATTATAGATGTTGGGTGAATCTTATTCCTCACTAGATCATTTGCTCTCTGCAAACATAAAAACATCAGTTATTACAAGGCTATTGTTTATCAATGTATAAAAGACTTCCAAGAAAACCATGACACAAATATAGTTGTCAAGTTCAGCTCACCTTCAGCAACTCTGCAGCTACAATAACCACTGAAGTTGTCCCGTCTCCGACTTCACGATCTTGAAGCTCAGCCAGTTCCACGAGCACCTGCACATCCCAAAACAAGTAAGTATTATATCTCAAAAGCAAAAGAGATTCATTAGACCGAAAAAAACATGGACAAATGTGCGAACGTCCGTCCACCTTAGCAGCTGGGTGCTCAACTTCCAACATCTTGAGTACGGTAGCTCCATCATTCGTAATAGTGACATCACCAATATCATCTACAAGCATCTACAGTAACCAAACCCAAAAAAAGGACCAATTAATGAGAATCCTCGGATACAAAAAATACAAGCATAAGAATTGAGAAGCAAAGCATATTGACTGATTGTCAAACATGGTACATGACAATTAAGACTCCGTTACGAAGCTTCAGTATGACATACCATCTTTATTTTTATTTAAAGATAAATCATTAATTAAGCAATTCGACATAATTTCTTCGTTCTCAGTTCCCAGTATATAACTCCCACCAAACAAGCAGTACAAACAATATCAATAGATATCATTCATCCATCACAAACAACGTTCGCATAGTAGTAGAAAGTGAAAGGAAAGATAAACTTAAGAGAAAACCTTGTCGAGACCAACTGGGCCAAGTGAGGTTTTGACAATGTTCGCAACGGACTGACAAGCCACCACTGCATTCACCAAAATATATAAAATCCGTGACAAGACATAAACATCGAAAGTAGAACCACAAATGTCTGAAACCCATGTAACCCAAATGAAAACTAGTAGAGGGAAGAGCAGAAAAATAGAGAGTACCATTTTGGGTGCGAACGTCTTGACCAGAATGACGCTCCCCCAAAATATCAAGGGTTTGACCTGACATTGCCATTTTCTGAGTTTACTTTAAGAGGCACAAAGAAAACAAACCCTAATATCAGATCTCTGTAAAACGAAATAGAAGAAGAAGTGAACAGCACACAGAGAACTAGAGTTGGAGCTGGGACTATGCTATTTCGAGAGGGGGCTAAAGCGAAACCCAGGGTGTTGATTATAATTATTGAAAGTTCGGAAATGTTCTTTCTTGGATCGACTATTCGACCCGGATTGTTTCTTTAAACGATTACTTCTACAGTGCCACAGATTTATTCTAAGTAAGCCCACATGCAAGTCGTCCGACCCGGTGCCTTCTAAGCAAAATATTATTTGAATTATTAATATGTGTTAATCATTTGATATGATTCAGATCTATCTTCTCGAATTATAATAACTACTAATTGTTATGATATATATCTTAATAATTTTACACATTGATAAAAAAAAATTATTGATTGTTTTTAGACTAAACTCACGTATTAGTCCAAGCAAAAAGATGAACAAGTAAAAAAAAATACACATTTTATATTTTTTATCTCTCAATATTGTATCGCTACTATTTTAATAGTCCTAATGTATTCAAATATTCAAAGTATTTCTCCTCTCTTCTCACAGCCATTTTATATTAAGTCTTTACTAATTGTAATAAAATTCTTTACCAACCTTATGTATTCAACTTGAATACAAAAAAAGTGATGCAAATCTTTATGTGATTTATAATAAAAAAAATCAAATTAATAATTGTAAAAAATATGTTAACCTACTTTAAAAAAAATTGTGTTACAAAATTAATAGCAAAAAGAAAATGGGTAAAGTATATTATTGGTTCACTAATTTTATCACTTTCAATGCTTTGTCCCCTTAAAACAATTTTGTAACTTTCATCCATTTACATTTTAAATTTAACACATTTAGTCTAACTTTAAAAACTAGATTAAATTAAACTATAGCAATCAAAATTAACATGTTAAAAACTCTATTTTTTAAATTATTTAATCACTTAATTTTTAAAGTTAACATATTTAATCCATTATCGTTAAATTTAGACCGAGATTGTTAAATATGAAAAGTAAACAAATTACATATTTTTTGTTAATAGACCAAAATATTAAAAGTGATAAAATTAATAGACGATAAATGTATTCCACTCAAATAAAATTGATACATTCTATTCGTGAAAGTTTGGCAAAAACAATCAAGCACCTAAAACGTACTATATGAAATAAAAATTGGCAAAACTTAGAAGGCATTTATTTGTGCTAGGTGATATGTATAGTATCAAAAGGCTCTTTTGATTCATATACCAAGAAAGTAACTCAAGTATCCTAAATCTTTAAGAGTGAAGCAAGAATTAAGAAATAGAGTAAGATCTTTGAAGTAATCCGCATCATTGCCAGCAAGTATATTGTCATCCATACACATAAGTAGGATAGTGATTTTGGTATCAACAAACTGAGTGAATATGGATGTATTTACCTTGCAACACTGAAATCAAAATTTCAATAAAGAGGAAAGGGTATAGAATCGAGCCCTTATAGCTTGTTTCAACCTATAGATCGCTTTTTTGAGTTCGCACATTAAATCATGAGCACTAATTTTTTCAAACCCCTGAGGTTGAAACATTTAATTCTCTATTCAAAAATACATTGTTAATATCAAGTTGTTTCAATACCCAATCAAAGGAGATAGCAAGTGTGAGTACCACCCTCACAGTTTAAGGCTTGATCACATGTGAAAAGGTTTCATAGCAATCTATTCCAAACTTTTTTTTGTAACTCTTTACTACTACTCAACACTTATATTTTTCCAAAGTGTAGTCACTTTTCAACTTAACCTTTTAAAGCCACTTTGAAGAAATTTGTTTGATATTCTTTAGTTTTGAAACAAGAGTCCAAATGTTGTTGGGTACCAAAGCATCAAACTCCACTCTCATATTTGTTTCCTATATAGGGATACATTTAGCCTCAATATAGTATGTAAGTTCAAGCATGGTTTCAAAAAACATTTTGAGACTAGCCTCAAGGCTCATCAAGGCATTTTTTTTACACCTAAGAAGCCCTATGACTAGCTTATTAGGAGCTTAAAAAATTATATGCATTTTGTTGAGATTTAAGCCTTTTTTAAGCACTAATGCTATGCATTGAGGCTATTGAGGCTTATAACCTCTATTTTATACTAAGAAGATAAGGTTTGGTAGGATTGAATGCAAAATTAAGGTAACACTTAGACTCTTAGATAAAACCCATTAATATTTTGGCTCAGGTAAGTAAAATACAATTTGAAAAACCAAAAAATATCAAAAAAGTAAAAGTAAAAATAAGCTTAGTTTTTATGGTGAACTTCTAAGTATTCCCTTTTCTTTCTCTTTCTGTACTATGGTATTGTTCTTCTTGATTCCATCTTCTTTAAGTAACCTTCAACCACTTCATGTTCCTTTTAACAAATAGCTTTTGAAAAACACAATATTCTTCCTTGTTGATATTTTTCTTATTGTTTTTCATTTCTTTTTTTATTCTTTGTTTCTCCTTTTTGCCTTTTCTTTCTTCCTTGTTTTCTTTTATTTCTTTTTTTTTTATTATTTTGCTTGATGAATTGTTGTTATGTTGTAAAAGTTTTTTCTATGAACTATTATTTTTTTATGAACTTTTTGCTTATATCCTTATATCTCCCGGTTACAAAATGAATAACATAAATAGGGGAAAAATCTAAGTAGTTTTAATCATTTAAAATTCTATAAGATTTACATATCTAATTGAAAAATATGATGAAAATGATGGAGTCTAAACACGAGATATCTGTGTCTAATTAAAGGTAAATAGTTTTTTGATAAACTTTATTGATGTCTTTTTTAGTTAATTTTTTATGGATCTTAATTTTATCATGTTTAATCTTTTATTTGTGATTGGATTGTTGTATTATGATTTATATGAGGTTATTAGGATTAATATGATGTTATTTTGTGATAATTATCTTTTTATTGCTTATTTAAGAGTTTTTTATTTTTATTTCATTTTAATTGGATAGTTAAGCCTTATACTACCTCAAGGCGTATGCCTCAATGGAAATGGTACGCATCAATGCTAGAACATGCCTTTCAAAATATTGGGTTTTGGTAGGATGGTTGTCATAATAAAGGAAAGTTTATTAGGTTTAACAATGCCATCATTTATTCTAACGACCATTGGATGTATATTAGAAGAACCATCGTGTAAGTGTGATCTTATATGGGTTAAGTTCACAATATGTTGAATTGTGTAAGGTTTGTGAGTATTAATAATATTCATGAACAAATTATTTAAATATAATATTAGTTTCTAGATGTATCTTTTAAGAATATTATCAAGCTAAGGAAATTATCAAGCCTCAACGATCATATCTCATGTATATCTGCTCCTATGCATGATAGATTTCATGTTAGACATATAAGAATATTGTTCAACTAGGTCACTCGATCGATCGAGTAGTGACTAGATTGATCGAGCTTAATTGAAACTTGCTCAATTAATTTTAATATGACTAAATTCGAGTAAAGCATTAACTTGATCAATCGAGATTAATGACTAGATCAATTTACTTATTTCTACATTAATTAATTTTTTCACTAAATTGATCGAGATTCAATTAGATCGATTGAACTATTCATAATCGATTGATCGTGCTTGACTAGATTGATCAAATGGTTATACTTGATCGATCGAGCGATGAGGTTTTAAAATTTAACCTAATTTTTACTCGAGTCAATTAGTATTTTTAAGGACGGTTTTGTAATTAACCTTTGACCTAAGGTTTCTACTCATGCTATTTAATCATACCATTGGCTTACCCTAACAAAATGGGCTTGTAGAGAGAATGAATAGAATTCTATTAAAGAGAGTTAGGAGTATGATCTCAAATGTAAAGATATTAAAGAAGTTTTAGGCTAAAGCATTTGCTATTGCATGCTATGTAATAAACATAAGTCCTTCTACAACACTTAATTTCAAAACTCCAATGGAAGTATGGAATGGAAAAGCCTTAAGTAATTAAGGACTAAGAGTGTTTGGTAGTGTAGCTTATATGCATATGAAATGGGATAAGCTGAACCAAGTGCTACAAAGTATATGTTTATTGGATATACAATTAGAGTGAAAGGCTTTAAGCTTTGGGATTTCACTAAATTTATGTGTATCATAAATAAAGATGTTACATTTAGAGAAGGTGAGATGTAAATAAGATAAAATAGAGAAGAGAAAGAAGATACTACATTAAAAGGGAAGGTTGTTGTTGAGGTGGAATTACATGGAAGAGACATAGATGAAGATAGTGGAGTACATGGAACTATCACCCCAAATGAAGTTGTAGGATACTATATAGAACATGAACTTGATGTTCAATTTAAACATCAATAACTTGTACCAACTAATTCAAGTGAACACTTAGTTGATTACTATATGGTAAGATATAGAATTAGAAGAAAAATCAGGACCTTAAACAGGTTAGGATACATTGATCTTATAGCATATGTATTAAACACGACTTCAAATGTAGACATTGATCCTTGTTCTTATGAAGAAGCAATTTCTTGTCAAGAAGTAGATGAGTGGACTGAAGTAATGCATGAATAAATGAATTCCCTGTAGAGTAACATAATTTGGGTTCTAGTTACCAAGCCTAATGGTCAAAAGGCTATTACATGTAAATAGATATACAAGAAAATAAATGAAATTCCAAATGTGTAAGATGATATGTTTAAGGCAAGACTAATTACCAAGGGTTTTATACAAAGAGAAGGGATATATTTCCATGAAATATTTACCCTAATAGTGAACCATGCTTCGATAAGGTTCATGTTGTCGATTTTGACAAAATATGACATAAAATCGGAGTTACTTGATATTAAAACTATGATGTGGACCCTCTAGGCAAAAAACCCTAAGAACCTATAAACTCAAAAGAATAGGAACAATTGATTTGCTAGGAATGTATTGAAGATGATTAGATTAGAACCCTAAGGAAAAAAAGTCTTTAAAATTGTAACCTTTGGTATGATCGGATTAGAAATCTAAGGAAACAAATTTCTTAAAACCTTAACCTTTGGTATGATCGGATTAGAACCCTAAGAAAATTAAGTCCTTAAAACCCTAACCTTGAGACTCCACAAAGGATGATCACTCTTTTTGATAAGTTGAATTCAAGCATTCACTCAAGAACACAAGATAGCAAAATAAGAAGTTTTTTGAAATAAATTTTTATTAATCATATATAGTCTTCCTTAAGATTGCATAACTGCTACGTTTTTATAATAAATCCTCATGAAAACCCTAGACACAATTCAAGCCTAAAGAAAAACCCTAGGCACAAATTCAAACCTAAAGAAAATCCTAGGCACAAATTCAAATCCTAAAGAAAAACCCTAGATGAAATGGGCTTAATTAGTGGTGGATTTGGCCTAATCAATCCTTAAAAATAAAAGACTAAAAAACTTATGATAAATAAAACATAAAAAGTCTCACAATTAATTAAAACATCAAATGCTTCCTAAAGTAATCCTTGCACCCAACTTAACCTTCTAAATCTATCCTTAGTCATTGGACTGCCAATTTCTTGTAAAAGATCTTGAGAATATTTGAAAACATCAACTTGATCAACATATTGATTTCCATTAAATTACCAAAAGGGTATGAAGTTAAGAAAAAAGAAGATTATGTGTCCTTGTATGGATTTAAGTAAATCTCAAGATGTTGGAACAAGAAATTTGATGACTATGTTATCAAGATAGGTTTCAAGAGAAAAATATATGATCATTGTATTTACATTAAGAATTCTGAAACAACATCAGTTATTTTCTTACTACTATACGTTAATGATATGCTAGTAGCCAGTTCTAGTTAAGAGAAAATCAATGAAGTTAATAGTTTGCTTAAGCTAGAGTTTGAGATGAAATACCTAGGTTCTGTAAGAAGAATTTTGGGGATGGAAATTGAAAGAAATAGATCAGTTAGAACATTGTTTCTTTCATATAGCAAGTATATTGATAAATTGTTGATAAAGTTCAACGTGTTTGATTCAAGAGTTGTTTCTACACCTTTAGCTTAACATTTTAAGCTTTTAACTAGTGACTCACCCAAGACATAACATGAGATGATAGATATAATGGAAATCCCATATGCTAATGTTATAGAAAGTCTAACGTCTTATGATATACACTGGACCAAATCTTGCACATATTGTTAGTTTGATTAGTAGATATATGAAAACTACAAGAAGGGCTCACTGGGAGGTTGTGAAATGGGTCTTCAAGTATATGAAAAGGTCAATGAGTGAAGGTTTGATGTATACAGTTGATTCAAGATCCAACATAGTAGTTATAGCCTATGTTGATGCAGATTAAGAAGTAGATTTAGATAGACAAACATCTTTGATTGGGTATGTGTTCATGTTTGGAGGCAACAAATTGAGTTGAAGGTCAATATTGCAACCTATAGTTTCTTTCTTAACCATAGAGGCGGAGTATATTGCAATTACTGAAGGTGTCAAGGAAGCATTATGGCTTAAAGGCTTGATTATTGAAATGGGGTATGAAAAAGGGTGTGTCACATGACAATCAAAGCTCAATTCATTTGACAAAGAATCATCATCATCATAAAAGAACAAAACATATAGATGTTAAGCTTCATTTTGTGAGAGATGTGAGAAAAAAAGGAGTTAGTAGTGGTGGACAAGATTCACTCGAGTGAGAATCCATAAGATATGTTAACAAAGAGAGTTACAGTTGCTAAATTGTAGGTGTGCAAGGAGTTACTGGAAATTAGTCAATAAGAAAGATGAAGGACCAATGCTGCAGGTTTTAAATTCTTATTTGTCACAATTAGGTGAAGATTTGTGAGGAAATAGTAACAAAGAAGCTATTGTGGAACAAACACGCAGGTTATAATTCCTATTGCTTCGTAGGCATTATGGTGTGTCTCATTGCAATGAAAAACCACCTCAGCAAAAAGGCACGATGAGCTGCTCACTAATGGCACATGATAGGGATACTTTTGGCATCTGTTGAGGTAGTTATTGATTAGGGAATAAGCGGACCTTTACAGCAGAAAAAGAGGATATGTGTTAGACCAAATCAATGAACACATTTAATATGCTTTTTGTTGGTTGTGAGGGAGTTTTTGTACGGTGAATGAGGCTACAGTATGTCGGTATTTAAGTTGTGTAATGTGTGTGAAGTCAGTACGTGGGTTATTGGAATTACAGAGAGGTTTTGCGGCTTGAAACTGGAGGGAAAAACAGTGAGAAATAAGATGAAAATCTTGTATAATTATAACCATATATTCTCATTATCAATATAAGGAAAGCTACAAGTTCTTAGTTTGTGGATCAAATCACTTCATTATTGATAGAACCACATAAAAAAATCATAAGGAAAGCTACAGGTTCTTGGATTGTGGATTAGATCACTTCATTAGTGATTGAAGATGTTAAATATCCGTGCATTTCTTTGTTTAAACTCTCAAGCTATTACATTCATCTTCATAGTAGTGATGCTCGATTGGTGATCGGACATTCAACTGAATCTTTCATAACTGAGTTCTTTTCATGATCGTAAGACGACAAGAAAAGATAAAAATGCTTCCCCTTTGATACTGACAAAAACTAGTATACACAATTCCTTTATATAATTTATTTCTTTAGTTCAATCTCCTCATTCTTCCAAAGTAAATTGGGAGTTGTTAAAGAGATTTATACTCACTTTTTGGCAAAAGCTTTACTATTTTTACTAGAAAATGATTGTCTTCTTCGATTGGCTTTTGTAGATTCATAGAACAAATTAATCATCAGGATTTTGAAAAGCTGGGTTCATAGAGTTAAATGGTATAAGCAAACTGTTATGAAAATTCAAAGAATTGTTTTTCTTGAAAATAGATAGCTGAATTTGAATGGTGAGGAAATTTTTTATTTTAAAAAAAATAAGAATTTGTAAAAATTAAAATAAAAACCGGTTACTTGGCATGCATAGCATGAACAACATCACTTAATAAGGTATAACTTTCCTTGCAAATAAAACTTTTTGTTCTTAGTTAATACTATTTAGGATTAACATCAAAAATAACTTCAAGTTTTGGGACATCTTCGAAAATATTCGTAAGATTTCAAAAAATTCAAAAATATTCTCAAACATAGCGGGAGTTAAATTTACCAAAAATGAATAGTAATATTTCATAAATAAAATAGAAGATATAATAAAAAACCATGAAATAATAAGAATTAAGAAATAAAAGACATCTCATATGTTTTTCATAAAAAAAATAATAAATAAATAAAAATTTGAAGAAATTTAAAAAGCAAAAAACCTTAAATACAAAGATATGGATTTAAAAACCCATCATTTTCATCTTTAAGAAACTTATTCCCAAGAAAAGATATAATTTATTATGTAATAAGTAATAAAGAAATAAATATTAATATTACATATACAAAATGAAAGTATAATATACTATTAATTGACAAGAAAATTATATTGAATAAACTATCCAAAATTCTACAAACGGATAAATGAAAAAATTTGATACACTTATTTATAAGGAATTCAAATATTAATACACGCTAATTTCAGAGAATGAATAGATACGCCAATAAAAATAACATTGTTAGATAACAGAATAATAAATAGGAAATATATTTTACGAGAATGATCCATGATAATCTAGGATACAAAAAGTTAAAATTTACAGCATACCCAGGTTTATTATTAATATTCATGATAAAAACTTAAACCAAGTATTAAGTCTAGCTTATGAATTTGAAAGATGAGATGAATGAAAGAAGGAAATCATCCATCTTCAATACACTACCTAGTGATGTACTCTTTAACAAACAGTCATAATAGTTCAATATATAGACAAAATGAATTTATAGAAATAGACAAAGCCTTTCAAAAACTTGGACAAATAATAAAATCAAAAATATTAATAGACTTTGAAATACCTAAGAAATGACATTTAGATATCAAGGAAAAACTCTTGATAACAGGAAGAAAAAATAATGTTGTTAAAAACAATAATATACTAAGATTTATTTTTATAAACCATAAAAGAAAAACCTCTAACCAAGAAGAAGTTCAAAAACTAAAAGATGAAGTCCAAGTAATGAAGGTATTAGTTCATGATGTCATATTAGGAAAATAATAATGTTTAAAGATAAATTAAAAAATATACAGTTAGAAATAGATGAAAGCATAATAAGTGTAGCAAAAAATAAATAACATTAACGAAAACTTTGAAACTTTTAACAAAGGAAATGGATTTAGCCCGGTAAGTAAACATGAAATACTTACAAGGTATAATAAAAACACAAAAAGAATTATTAAAAAAATAAAGGAATGTAGTTATAATAATTTTTAACAAGATATACATATGAAATTTAAAAAATTAAGAAAAGATGTATATAATATACATAGAAACAATGATATTGTAGGCCATAAATATTATCATCTAAAAGAACTAAAAATATAATCACCTAGGAGTCAGGCACCCTGATTCTTAAAAATGAGAGAAGAAAAGATGAAGAAAAATATAATGAAAAAGATATAATTTAAATTTAATGTAATATAGGAAAGAATTAGATGAATAATTTATGAACCCCGAAAATAAGGATTGAGAAAAATTAGTTAGTTTGTTAACACTAACTAATAAAGAATTAGAAGAACATTATAATAAAAACTTTGTACAAATAAAGAAGAAGATGATATAACAATAATCAGTGAGACTAATTTTGAACCAAAAACCATGACCCCAAAAGATCATATAAAGCCAATTTCATTATCAATTCCTTAAAAAAGAAGGAACATCTGATCCTCATAGGGAAGAAAGAAAGAGGCAAATGTTAGGAGAACCTAACACCACATATAGAAGAAGATAACTACCTAAAAGGAAAAATGGTTGTATTCGGAAACTAGAGGTAGTACCCCACCATAATTCAAACTCCATGATAATTATAAATTTGATCTTTAGGTTTGGATTGTATAAGAGATAGGAAAAAAACATTAGATGAATGGGCTAGTGGTACAAGTGTACTTATACAAACCTCCCAAATTACAAAGCAAACCCTTCAATCTATAAGGAATGTTAAAGTTTGGTTTTTTAAACTTAACATACTAACAACATTTATTAATGTAAGTGAATGCTCCCATAGGAAGAGAATACATAGATATAGTAATAAATGAAATATACAATAAATTTATTGGAGAAGATAAAAGAAGAACTATTACCAAATCCAATGAAAATGAAATCAATGAAGTCAAATGGCATCTAACAAATATGAAAATTTTGTAACATATGTTAGATAAATTCTTTTATTTGTGAATATGAAATGTATTACCATTAATTACCATCTTCTATGCAAAAAAATTATAAAGAATTGTTTTTTCAAAAATTACTTAGAACATTACATAATACCTTGACAGAAAAGGAAACTATACCACACACTCTAGGAGGAAAAATAATAAGCCTTAAAAGCTGGATAATTATTAAATGCCAAGAAAGAAAAGAATATAAATAAATAATAGGAAATGATAAAATTTGTTATGATACAAGAGATTTTAGAATACTAAAAAAATATGGATGCAACATAAAACCATACAAACAAAAATACAAAAAATATAAAACTGCAAGAGATTTAAAAAATATAAATTCAAAAAACAAGATTTTCAAAAATATAAAAGAAGATTTAATAGGGAAACTTATAAGAAAAGATATTTTAGAAGGAAGAGGTATAAACTCCTGGAAACATGAATTATTGCCGTCAGGTAAGAAAAAATGCAAATGTTGGATCTGGAATGAAGAAGAACATTATTCCAATGAATGTCCTAAAATAAATTTTCACAGAAAATAAAAATCTTAGAATAAGCTTTTAAAATAAAATTGGAATTAATCGAGGAATCTGATATAGATAATACTTACAATATTTATCTATTAAAGGGAACTAATGAGGAAATAATCAATTCAAAATATGAATGCTCAGATTATGTTTACTTTTCATCAGAAGATAAATTATTTGTATAATATTACAAATCTAAATACCACATACGTAAAAGTAGAACTTAAATTTAAAGATTATGCCAGTTATCATGTACACGCATAGATAAATACATGAGTTAATATTGTGTAGCAAGTAAACATGTGTTTCCATAAGAACATTGGAAACATGCACCAAAAGATTTAATTGTAAGAATTGTTAATAATACTACAATAAATCTTAATAAAGTTTTAAAAGATGTATATATATATATATAATGATAGGAGGAGAAAATTTTCGTATTCTTGTAATTTATCAATAGAAAACATGAGTTAATTTATGAATAGGAAATAATTTTTTTAAACTTATATCAATCTTTCACACAATATTTAGATAAAATAAGTCTAACAACATTAGATGGTGACACCATTTCAAAAATAAGGAAGGCTTGACAATATCAAACCTAACATTTATGCAACAACATAAAAAGCAAAAATGTGGTGATATAGAACAGTAAAAACCTTATATAGAAAATATTTCATTAGATATAAAAGAAAAACAAAACTTTTTTCTTAATAAAATACATGATGATAAATCACTAACAGGTAACAAGAAACTATAAAAAATAGTAAGCTCAAAAAATCCTTTGGATACAAAAATAAATAAATCTAAGACGATTGTCAATATAAAATTAAGAGATTTTAACAAGGTTATAATCAATTATTTATACTTAAGAAGGAATGATTGAATTTGAAAAACAAATCGAAGAACTTTTGGAATTAAAAATCATAATACTAAGTAATTCATCTCACTTTAGTCCAACATTCTTAGTTGAAAAAGAAGCTGAAAAAAAGAGGAAAAAATAGAATGATAATAAACCTCAAAGCATTTAATAAATAAACCATTGATGAATGATACTTTATTAAAAAAAGAATAATTATTATCATTAATAAAAGGAAAGAAACATTTCTCAAGTTTTGATTACAAAAGTGGCATTTAATTACCTTCAAGGATAATTCCAATGAGTTGTTGTACCATTTGGATTAAAACAAGCTCTATGTATCTTTCAAAAATATATGGATAATATATTCAAAAAATTACAAAATATTTGTTGTATCTATATCAATGATATTTTTATTTTAGTACTGAATTAAATAAACACTATTTGGATATTATTAATATTTTATAAGAGTGTAGGAAAGAAGGCATTGTACTCTCAGAAAAAAAGTTGTACTTGCTCAACATAAAATTAAGTATTTAGGATTAAATATTCATGACGTAAAACATAATCTATAAACTCACATACTATTCAGGGTTTTCCTAGTGAATTAAAAGACAAAAACCAATTATAAAGATTTTTAAGATGTTTGACATATACCGATCTGAAAACAAACAAAACAAGTTACTCTATATATGAATAAAGTAAAAGCAAAGGTAAAAAAATTTCCAACTCTATACCATCTAGGGTCAGATGATAAAATGATAATTGAAACAGATATTTCACAAGAATATTGGGGAGTAGTTCTAAAAGTAAAAGTAGATGAAAAAATGAATATATTTGTAGATATACATTAGGATCTTTTCAAAGTCCGCACTTAAATTATCATAGTAATGAAAAAGAAAATTTAGTAGTTAAAAGAACTATTATGAAATTTGCAATATATGTTATAAGTTCCAAATTCATTGTTAGAATAGATAACAAGAATGTTGGTTATTTTTAATAATTAATATCACAGGTGATTACAAACAAGAAAGATTAGTGAGATGGTAATGGTGTTTCAACCACTACAATTTTGATGTTGAACATCTTCTAGGAAATAGGAATAGTTTAACAAATGCTCTTATTAAAGAATTAACACTTTTAACTATTTTTATAGTTTTAGGAATAGAACACTTTGATATCACGATCAAAATAAAGGAAAAAGAGATCAAAATCCTACAAGAACAACTCAAGCTATTAATCCTTGAAAAATCTCTTATGGAAATAGGAAATAAATAAGAAGAACTTAATTATTCAGAGAAACCCATAGAGTTTAAAAACACAAAAGAGAAATATTCATTAAAAATTCAATCTAAAGAAGGTGAAACTTCTAAAGAAAGAATTCAAAATAAAAAGGAAAAATCTAATAGTTCAAAAGAGAGTAAAATCTCTTATACAAAAAAGCTCAATTGGGCAAATGAAGTAGAAAAAGACTTACGTAGTCTATAATGATCCAAAACTAGGAATCTATAACAACTGACATAAACCAATAAATCTATTCTAGGATTTAGTGGATAACTCATAAAGCCTTTGCCAATAGAATAGAAGTTGCAGACAATTATGTCAATTACAAAACACCAAAACTAATAACTCTAGAGGAGATAACAAGAAATTATTCTATAGCACTACAAACACAACCAATAGCATCAAGAAGGTTGACAAATCTAGGGAGAATAAAAAGACCTTCAATACTATTTAGAGAAGCACCTCTTCCAGAGACATCAAAGACAGTAAAACATTCAGTACTATTCAGGGAAACATTCCCCATAAATTTATCAGTCATTAAAGATGAAAAATACCAATATAGAGGCCTCAATAAACCACAATGATTGAGTCTCTATAATTTGGCCAGAATATCTACCCAGGATCATATTAAAGACATGAAGTTCTACACTATAGATAAGGAATTTCTGTAGGAAGTAAATTCAATATCTTAGAAGGTTTTGATCCAATATTTGTTTATAAAGCTTTCCATACAGGGCTAATAGAAAACATATATCCAAGAATTAATTTAACTGAATAAAACTTTAAAAGAGCAATCAAGAACTTTAGGAAAAATATTAAAACAGGTAACATACCTATTTATCTCAGATTTTTCAGTTCACTAAGGGACTCGAATGAGAAAGGATGTTTTAGTCCCTACCACTTCATCAACATAGAGATTTTTAACACAAATAGAGAATTTTCCAAACCAATGGCACTTCCAAAAAAAGGAATTCAACATAGAAGAACTTTGTGTGCTAAGAGGTCAAATGTTAGGCTAAATTTACCATGAACTAAGAAAAATTGAAAACTCTATTGAGATCAAAATAAATTATTCAACTAGTAAAGTCATCATTACTTCTTATAGTAGCATGGTTCTTTTAGAGGAAGATGGCGAAAAAATTACCAAATAATAAACCAATTTTAACAACAACAACTTGGAAATTGGTTAAGAAACAAGAAATGTATATACTTTTATGCCAAAAAAGTCACCAAAGATCGTAGATGCATTTACTACATCAAAGATCGAGAAGACGAAGATGTGTCATCATCAACATCATCAAAAGAAATGTCGGTAGCAAATAACAAAGAAGAATAAAGATAGAAATTGTTGGTAGAAGATGAAAAAGAAAATAAAGATGTAGTCCCATATCTTAATCGGTAACATGTGCCAAGGAACCTTTATTTTCATTTAAAGACACACGAAAAACTAGAGCACACTACTCTAAAAAAACACACAAACTCGAGCATAGAAATCCCCTATATCTAGAAAATCTAAAACCAATAATGATATACCCAGTAATTATAAACGACTAAAAATCCCTTCAAAGTTTTTAATTGGCCTTAAGTTTGTAATAATTATTATTTTATGAATAAAATAGAGTTCAGTTACTCTTTTCCAATAAGTCAAAAATTAGACACCAACTATTTACGGACGTAAAAGACTCATAACTAATGTAACAAGATAAGACAAACATATAGAAAGATCGTGATAGATCCATTAAATTTAGGTATAATAATAATAAATTTAAGTCAATTAAAGATCTTTAATGTTTAAATATTTACTTATAACAAAGTGATAATATTGATAAGAAGATAGAAACAACATAATATTATGATTAGGTAATAGAAATTAACAAATATTAAACAACCAATTTGAAAGAAATTAAAATAAAAGATAAAAATATAATTTGAATATAAAAAATTTGATAAAAATGATCTCTTAATTTTAAATAAATATTTTAAAATCGTGGATGGTGAATTTTAAGAGGTTTAACACTTTATTAAATATCAACACATATTATATTAAAGATATTATAAGCATAATTAAAATATAATTATTTAAATATATTTAATTTTTAAGATATTTTAATTAAATATTATATAATATTATTTTTATTAACGTAAATTTTTTTAATTTTTTTTAATACTATAAACTTTATAAATTTTAAAATAATTTCAGAAATAAAAAGCTGCCAAATGTCAGAAATTACGCCATGTCCAGAGAAAGCCAAATAAAGTAAAAGACAACATGCCAGATGAAATGAGATATACATATTACTCATTTGATGTGTATTTTTCCACACGTCATAATCTGAGAACATACATTCCCCAATCTCGAAATTATTTGAAGTCTTAGATATTTCTACATCTCCCAGAAATAACGATGGACGTTAATATAATTTTTATAAAAATATAAAAGTTATTATTATTATCTATAAATTTTATAAAATATTAAAAAAACATTACTTATATTTTAAATTAATTTTTTATTTAATATATATTTTTAAATATTTGTATTAATAAATAAATTCATTTATTAATTAAATATTATATAATAAAAATATATTATTTTTTTATAAAATATTATAAAATAAATAATTAAATAAATTATCAAATTGTATTAATTATTATAAATAGATAATTAATTAAATATTGTATAATAAAATATATATGTTTTTATAAAATATTATAGGATAAGTAGTTAAAAAATTTAAATAATTAAATATAATATCTAATTATATTAATTAATATAAATAAATAAATTTAATTAGTACGAAAATTGTATTAATATTTTCTATATTTTTTAATTTTTGTAAATATTTTAAAGATAATTTATTTATAATATTTAGAATATTTTAATAAAAAAAATAAAAATTAACAAATAAATAATAATTTTTTCATATTCTCAATAATTTATTGAATGTCCAAATAATAAAATTATTCTAATAATTTTTCCACCGATATTAATAATCTGAGATTGTACACTGTCTTAATATTCTAATAAAAAACTATTTTACTGACCAAAACAAATTCCTATTCTTATGCTAATAATCCAAAAGTGTTAGCTTGCAACGGCAAATTGCATTAATCAACAATTATGAAGGAAACTTTTCATTACTTTTGATTTTTTTCTCAGTTAATCTTTAATTATTTAATTTTTCTTCACACCTTACCTGATCAGTCCCAAGATTTTGAGTAATATTATTTAATATTAATAGAGATAATTTTATATGTAAATATACATTTCAAATATAAAGTGATATTAGTATAATAAAAGAAAAAATTTATGAGATTTTAATATATAAATGATATTAAATAATGTAATTAGATTATAAGTAATTTTTTCTTTGGTACTCCAAACATACTCATATAAGAACGAAACGAATGTAAAATGAGAAATATTAAGATTACTTGAATTTACAGTTATTTTTGTATTATATTAATTATAGTATAATGTGTATTTAACTTTTTTTAAATACAAATATTTTATTATTTTTAAAATTATTTAATTATGTATTATATGAGTGGAATGAGAGTGGGAGACAGTTGTGATATCATTATTAGATCAAATAGGATTAAGCACCGTCAATTTTTTCCAATGCCTTAAATTTTCACAAGGATTATTAAATTCGAGGAGAAGATGAGAATAATAAAATAAAAATAGAGAAAAATAAACGAAAATTTATATTTTATAATATAAGAAATGATAAGATTAATATAATAATTTTTAAAATTATATATCATATTTTAATAAATATATAAAAAATTAATATTTTAATTTTTTATGGGTTTAATTATATTTAAATTTAAATTAATCATACATAATACATTATATATCTTATATTTTATTTTTAGTTTTTTATTCTATTAAATATTAATAATTTTTTTTATAAAAATTATATTTATTTAAATTTTAAATTTTAAAATCTTATAATTTTTTTATAATTTATTATTAATATTATTTTTTAACAAAATTCTATCTATTCAATATAAAAAAAATTATGGATTTTTTGTTATGTATATTTTATTTATTTCTAATTTACATAAATATTATTTATGTTGTATTATTTATTCACTAAAAATTTTAATTTTTTTAATATAAAATATTTATTATTTTTATAAAAAATTTATAATAAAAATAAAATTTATTAAAAAATAAAAATAATATTTAAAACATTATTTATATCTCTATTTTCTATTTGATATCCTATTTTTTATTAAGTATCTCGATACCTTATTTTAATTTTAATTAATAAAAATAAATAAATTTTAAATCGAAGAATGAAAAGGATATAATTTGATAATTATAATTAATAAAAAAATTGAATTTATTTTTAAAAATAAGAAAAATGGTGATAAAATAATAGAAAAAATATTTAAACTTTTCAATAGACAGTTATAAAATTATGAGTCATCTCTCTGTACCCGTAGCATTTAAAAAAATTTCACCAGTCACCTTTTTGTTCAACTTCTCTCGGTTACAAGTATGGAAGTGGAATCATCGATCCCTGCAAAATTTTCAGGCCACTATGAACAAATTACAGAGAAAGTTTATTTCTTTACCACCTTGTTGATATCTCTTCTTGGCTGACTTTGATTAGCTTAAACTCATGTCACCAATTCCCTGTAAATATGTACATTTCCACACCTGAATCTATACCCTCTTCAACAAATGAAAATGATTTTGCTCTTTTCTCTCTTACTAATCCAGTTTCTATATCTCCAACCCATATGAGATCTTCTTCTCTAGGAAATTTGACCTTCTTCCTCATCTGGGTTATCACCATCTCTGAGATTTGAAAATGTTTTTGGGCTAATTTTTTTGAATATCTTCACCCTTTTTTTGTCCCAGAGAAAAAGAAACGACCTTTGTAGACATGGAAGAGGTAGAACAACAACAACAACAACTCAACAATATTGATCCTCCGAGGAACATTATTTTCGGAAAGTACGAGATGGGAAGACTACTTGGGAAAGGTACGTTTGCTAAGGTTTATTACGGAAGGAATTTGATTACAGGTGAGAGTGTTGCGATCAAAGTTGTGCTAAAAGACAGAGTCGTGAAGAAAGATGGTCCTAATCTAATGGATCAAATAAAGAGGGAGATTTCGATTATGCGTATGGTTCGTCACCCTCACATCGTTGAGTTAAAAGAAGTTATGGCAACAAAAGGTAAAGTCTTTTTCGTTATGGAGTATGTAAAAGGAGGTGAGTTGTTTGCTAAAGTTGCTAAAGGTAAATTAAGTGAGGATTTGGCTAGAAAGTACTTTCAACAACTGATTAGTGCTGTGGATTTTTGTCACAGTAGGGGTGTTTGTCACCGTGATTTGAAGCCAGAAAATCTTCTTTTGGATGAGAATGAAGATCTGAAAGTTTCTGATTTTGGGTTGTCAGCTTTGCCTGAACAATTGAGAAAAGATGGGATGCTTCATACTCAATGTGGAACCCCTGCATATGTTGCTCCTGAGGTTTTGAAGAAGAAAGGATATGATGGAGCTAAGGCTGATATTTGGTCTTGTGGTGTTATTCTCTTTGTTTTACTTGCTGGGTATTTACCATTTCATGACGAGAATGTGATGAAATTGTATAAGAAGGCTTTTAAGGCACAGTATGAATTTCCAGATTGGATTTTTGAAGAAGCAAAGAACTTGATTTCTAAGCTTTTGGTTGTTGATCCAAAGAAGAGGATTTCAATCCCTGAGATACTGAAAAATCCTTGTTTTCAAGTTGGGTTTACTAACCCAATTGCTTTTTCAATTGAAGATGAGTTTGACAAGGATGAAAATAGTGATGAAAATTGGGAACTCTTGAGATCAAAATCAGCACCTCCCTTTTACAATGCATTTGAGTTAATTTCATCAATGTCCTCAGGGTTCAATTTGGCTAGTTTGTTTGAGAATAAGAAGAAATCAGGCTCAATGTTTACTTCTAAATACTCGGCGTTTACGATCATGACAAAGTTAGAGGCAATGACGAAAAAACTAAACTTTAGAATGTTGTGGGAGAAAGATTTCAAGGTGAAAATGCAGGGGAAGGTGGAGGGAAGGAAAGGGAAGTTGGGAGTTACGATGGAGGTGTTCGAGGTGGTGCCGGAGATTGTGGTGGTCGAATTTGCAAAGTCATCTGGAGATACTCTTGAGTACAATAAGTTCTATGAGGAGGAAGTAAGGCCTGCTCTTAATGATATTGTTTGGAGTTGGCAGGGTGAGGATAACCGTAACTCACATTAAAGGTAATAGGACCTTCAACGACTATATCCCTAAACCTTTATTTCAATACCTATGTTTCATTCCAATTTGTTTTCCTTGTAAAAGTTGTGAAAATATTATAGATGATGCAGCTAGGATTTAACGTTTACTATTATATGTATTGAGTAACTTTAGGCATTTAGCCTATTTAGTTTGATTGTCTTAATGTTCTTTTTTTTCCTTGCACACAATATAATTGGACCTCTATTGGCAAATAGTTCTAGAATTATTTCAATATCTTACCTTCTTAATGCATATATTATACATGTAGTAGCATTACTAAAAAAAAAAAAAAAAACTTAGTTTAGCAACTTATAAACGATAGAAGCAAGAATATACATAATTAATATAATTTGATAATTATCTCCAACAAAGACAAAGTGGTTTATTTCTCTTAATTGGTAAACATTTTCTTTTACTTTTGTTCTAATTTAAGATTGGCCTTAATTTTTAGTTGTAGTTAAATGTCATGAAACTTAATTGTACACGTTGAAGGTTTGCAGTTAGACTGAGTTTGACTTATACATATATTTTAAGGGTCTTGAAGCTGTACATGTTGAGTAGTTAGTTATTTTCAATAAAATTGCTAATAATGTTGAGTAGACGAACCTGCCTTTATTACTTGGAAGATTATGCTAATTAGACTTTAGAGAAAATATTTTCTACCTTTTACTATGGACCCAAACCACATCATAAATGTCAAACAAATTATATTTAATATAATTTAAATTTATGATGCTAAAAAGATGTAAGTATTATCCAACACAATCAATCAAACCACCTCACATGTCAATTTATTTATATACTTATGTAATTAGGTTCATGTCTCGACTAGTAATTAGGTTCATGTCTCGACTTCAAGACAATAATGAAAAATGTATTTATTATTAGTCACTATCCTTTTTGGAAAAGTTGTTCACTCTACAAAATGCCTTTGATACCCTCTAGAGCACCAATACAAATTAAGATACTCTAGTGTTGTTTTGAAGTCAAAGGACCCTCTTACATTTATATTCTTTGTCCATAGAAATTCGATAGAAAAATTAAAATAAAATTTAAAACAATAAATATTTGATCTTTTTCATTTTATATATACGTGTAAACCAATAGCAAATAGAACGTGTGTTACGTGAATAAATGCAATTTAAAATCATAATATAGTGTAATTGATTTAATGATTTATAATTCTTTTAAAGTAATGCATTGAATTCAATTCATTATTTTTTGTTTTTAATGTTTTAAATTATAAAATTTTACTTCTCTTAATTTTGTAACATTATTAACTCAAAAAGTGAAAAAATATATAAAACAAAAAATTAAAAATCAAAATCAAAATTTTAAGTTAATATGTCAAATGATTAATCTCGTACTAAAACATATAAAACCACCAACAATAGCAACAACATTAAATAATTTTTACATCTTAAAAATTTAATCTAATTAAATGAAGTTTTATTTATTTCACAAAATACTTAAATTTCATATTTATCAAAATTATTATATATTTAGATGGATGTCTAAGCAAGATATGTCAAAATAACACATAAAAGAGAGAAAATTTAATCTAATTAAATGAAGTCTTATTTATTTCATAAAATATTTAAATTTCATATTTATCAAAATGATTATATATTTAGATGGATGTTTACACAAGATATGTCAAAATAACACATAAATGAGAGAATTTTCTTGATATTATTTTGCTTGTCTATAAGATATGTACTAATGACTCTTTAGAATTAAGAGAATGAAATGTGAAATTATTAAATCCTTAAAATATTGAAAGTATTACGAAATTATAAAAGAAAATAAATTGATAATTACTATTTGAATAACTTTTGTGATAATATTTGTTGGATTGTAATTTTTTTTAAATATAATAATTTAACACATATTTAGAAGGCTTTATTTTTTATTTTAATTTCGTAATAATAGATAATTATTATAATATTTATGAGTCTTTTAACTTTTTATTTTTAAATTTTGACTAAAATATAATTTATATGTTAAATGGAAATTATCAATTTCATTCTCTTTCAAATAAAATTAATTATTTAAGAATTCTTTTGATTTTTTTAATTCTTCCACTAAATTATAATTAATATATAAAATTAATTATTTTTACACTAAATATAAATAAAAAAATAAATTAAATTTAACACATATTTAGGGGCCTTTAGTTTTCTCTTTTGTTTTTATAATAATAGATAATTATTATAATATTCATAAATCTTTTTATTTTTCATTTTTAAATTTTTACTAAAAGAAAATTTATAAATTTTAAATCTATCCACGTAGAATCAATTATGTTATGAGTATTTTAATTTTTTCTTTAATTATATCATTAAAAGATAAATAATATTCAAAATTAATTATTTTCTACACTAAATATAAATTAGAAAATAAATTAATATTTAAAACATATTTAGGAGATTTTTAGTTTTCTCTTTTAATTTCGTAATAATAGACAAGATTTTTGTGTCTTTGGATTTTTTTCTTTTTAGATTTTCATTAAAAAAGAGTTCATAAATTTTAAATATATTCAAATAAAATTAATTATTTTATAAATATTTTAATTTTTCATTTTAATTCTACGACTAAAAGATAAATAACACATAGAATCAATTATTTTTAATACTAAAAATAATTTAGAATATGAATTAAAATTTAACACATATTCAAGAGACTTCTTGTGTTTCAATTTTAATTTTCGTAATAATAGATCATTATTATAATGTTTATAAATTTTTTAAATTTTTCTTTTTTAAATTTTCATTAAGAAAGAAACTATAAATTTTAATTCTATTTACATAGAATCAATTATTTCAAAAGTATTTTGATTTTATCTTTTAATTCTCCCACTAAAAGGCAATTAATAAAAAAAATAATATTTTATACTAAATATAATTTAAAAAATAAATTAAAATTTAACACATTCAAATTTTTTTATTATCTCTTTTAATTCTCTAATAATAGATAATTGTTATAATATTCATGCATTCTTTGATTTTTCTTTTAAAATTTCATCTAAGAGAAAACTTATAAATTTTAAATTTATTTATATAGAATCAATTAATTAGGAATCTTTTGGTTTTATATTTTAATACCCCACTAAAAGGTAATTAATAAATATAATTAATTTTTTTTACTAATTAAATTTAAAAAATAAATTAAAATTTAACTCATGTTTAAGAAACTTTTGATTTTTTTTCTTTTAATTTTTTAATAATAAACAATTATTATATTATTTATGAATCTTTTGATTTTTTCTTTTTCAATTTCTTTAAGAGAGAACTTATAAATTTTAAATTTCTTTTTACAGAATCAATTATTTAAGAGTATTTAGAATTTTACTTTTAATTCTCTGCTAGAACACTAGATTTAATTATAAAATAAATAAACTATTAATTATAAAATAAATAAACTAAAATTAAATTATAGTTGAATTAGATTGAATCAAGTACTCCTGATATTCTAGCTTTCAATAAAATTAGATAAATGTCTTATATTTATTAAGTAGTACACAAAAATTCTAATATTTTCAAAAAAATACTTAAATTAAATCTACACTCATCCTCAAACTCCTAAATCAAAAACTTAATATCGTAAACCTAATTTCTTAACCCTAATTGAATAATTCCAAACCATCTAACGTCATTCACTAATCTCAATCATAGCCTATTTTGAATTAACCTAGAAATTAGAGCTTCATTTCAAATCATTTTAACAAGTTTGGGACAGGAGGATTTTCTTTTTTGGTGGTAAGTAGGGTAGGGTTATTAGTTTTGACATTTGGATGTTTTGGGATGGGGTGACTGATTTTTTTAATTCTAAAAATGCCCCTTAAAGTGTGATCATGTGCCAAGCACATGATTATTTTCAGCAAAAAAAAAAAAAATGATTTATGGACAAATTATAAACAATGTGTACATCTTTTAAAAACAATAATATTTTTACATACCATTTGATAATTATTAAACTTTTGTAAGTTTTTATTAAAAGTTATAACACCTCTAAGATCCTTCACCTAATTAGATTAGATTATATGTAAGAATATATTGATAGCTAGATTACACTTCATCACTTAATGATTGACATGAAAGTTTTAGGATAAAATAGTAATTTTCATATGAAAATTACTATTTGTTCTTTTGTATATAATAGATATAAGATACAGGTTTGCTAATCTGGCAAACAGTTTCGTTCAGAAATTACAAGATTTTTATATTGCATTTTATGATTGAAATAGTTGATCACCTGAAACTTAAATTTGATTATAGATAAATTGCATCAGAAGTGTCTAGGATTGAATTTTGACTGATTCTCCATTTGATGTTGGAACTGGAAGGTGACCTTTTTCCTGTAAGCTCTTGACAGTGTCATATAGACACTGCTTCACTGGTGTAAACTCCAAACCCAAGTCTTTTAGCTTCTGGTTTGAGAACCTGTATGGTTTTGCTCTTGGGTTCTTTTCATCTGAACACCTATACGTAATTACACAATATATATCAGTATCTGAAAAGAAAATCAAGAAATCGTTTGAATTTCAAGATGAATAGTGATTATCAGTAACAGAAGCATAATAATAGTTGTTATAGAGAACAAACCATTTCATAGCATGTTCAATATGGAACCCACGTACACATACAAAATGAAAATAGAAAATGGTTTTCCATTGACTTATGCTATACCAACTAAATTGATGAGACTGTAATGAATGGTCTAAGTCTGAGCGTGACACTCAGGTAGGTGAAGACTTCATATAGCTCCGCAACTGCTTTATGGGTGAAGGGCACCCACTGTTCCATAATATCCTTGATGTAGTGTGTTTTTGTCTAGTAGTTAGTAAAAAGAATCTAGATATTCTATCTTAAATTGTATATTCATTCAATCAAAAATAAGACTAAATTACAACTTTAATTATGAGATTAAAATATAACTAAATTACAAATTAAAGTATACATTTTTTAAAAAATATAAGATTAAATTACTCATTGTTTTTTAAACCATGAAACCTTAATCACCTTAAAATACAATAAGAGTTTTATATTATCATAAAAATAATACTTGAATCTTATATATTTTTTTTATAATAGTTAATTTCTATTGTTATTAAAAAGTGATTGCACAGGAATAAAGTTGATTTTTATTTTTAATTTTTTAATTATATTAGATAGACAACGTTTTAACTTAAATACATTATAACTGAAAAAGTTGAAGAAAAAATTAAATAAAAATATAAAAATAATGATTTGTCCTTATATAATTATTTTTTAATAATAATATATAAATATAAAATCTAAATATTGTTTTAAAATAAATATTAACGATCACATTATTTTATTTTATTTACTAAAAACTTAGGTGTGAATTTTCATATGGAAATATAAGTCAAAAGTTCGGATGCCTACTATTCCACTACAACAAGAAAATCATCATAAAGTACACCCCAGCAGAACCCCAGTTTCTTCTCAGCAATCAACTCCTCTGTCTTCTCTCCCCAGCCTTGGAGCCTTGCAACTTTTTAAATTTTTTTATTTAGTTTTTAATTTTTGATTTCACTGCTTTCTATTGTTCATCAAATTTTGTTTTAATTTTAATTTTTTTTTTGTGTAACTTGTCAAGAACTGTTGAGTAAAGGGTACCATGTAAAACACTCTTTTATTAGTTTTTTTTTTTTTTGAAAAATCAGGATTTCTTTATCTCCTAGTCTACCAATAACAGTTATATTAAAAATAAAAATAAAAGTCTACCACCAACCACCCCGAAAGAAGATAATTAACACAACCGAATAAACTAACCATTTTGTTCCTGAAAATATATTTCTTTTAAGATTTTCTTTCACTTAACTTTCATCAAGTTTATCGAAATAAAATGCATCTTTGATATACCAAATTTAACTTTTTTTTTACGATTTATTTAAAAAAAAAAATTAAAGAGCAATAACCAAATCTACTAGATTTAAGTATAACATGAAACTCAGTTTCTGACATTCTATTTCCAATCAAGTTGTCAATTACATCACATGTCGACAACATAATTGCATTTCTTAAATTTTACCCCACAATTACATGCCGAGCTCACCTAAGGCTAAGGCCAATGCCTAATGCTAACTTGAAATCATTCAAAACAATTATATAAGTAGTTTCAGATTTCACTTCTCTTTGATTTTTTTTAATTAGTCTATAGGATGTAAAAGTATAAGGTTTATGATCAGTCATCTCAGTGTTGGTCAACCTTATTGCTCATATAAATTATTAGGAGTACATTTGGGGGAAGATAACAAAGGATGTCAAGCATTGGATAAGAACAAGTCTAATATTTAGTATAAAATGTGGAGTCCTAGAAAGAAATGACAACTTATATACAAAGGATGATGATTAAGATGTTGAAAATGAAATGCTACTTACTTGGAAGGAATGGGATATTCCGGGAAAAACTTGGCAAGGATTTCAACAACTTCTCCACGGTGAAGTACACTCTCAGCACAAATATATCGACCAGAGGCAGAGGGAGTCTCATAAACAAGAATGTGAGCTAATGCTACATCTTTAACATGCACATATGCCTGAACTGAATTAGCATAAGTCTTAGCTGACCCTGTTAAGTACTTTAGAATGTGAATTGTGCTGGCATTTACAGTTGGCTGCAGTAATGGTCCCAGAACAAGCACAGGGTTCACTGCTACAAAATCCACTTCTTTCTCTTTTGCTGTTTCCCATGCTGCCTTTTCAGCCACTGCCTTTCCATAGCAGTACCAGTTCTGTACATTTAAATTAATTCATATTTTTGTTTAAGTTAATTAATTTCTTAACCATACAAAATTATTGTAGCTAAGTTACCTAATAAAACAAAACAGCAATTCCCAACAAAACTCTTGTGAATATGTCTCTAATGGGTAGTCTTTAAAGGTTGAACTAAATTTGGTTAACTAGTCTGATTTGATCAACTTTAAGTATGTTCTGTGGTAGGATAGAAATTACCTTTGTAGAGGTTTAAATAAGAATTACAAGATATATAGGAGAGTCTTAAATTTTTAATTGAAAAAGATACGAAGTACATTTATTATGCTTGAGCATCTTATCTGAAATGTCAGAATTTAATTGTATTATAAAAGTGGACTCAACTGTTTCAACCAATTAAATTCTGCCATCTCAGTTGAGATTTCATCTCAAATTAAGATAAAAAGACTTTTCCATTATTATTAACCTTGGTGTTCTTGCAAAACTCAAGGTCACTCCAGCAAGATTCATCAACCACAGCATCAGGGCCTCTAGTAGGATCCATGTACACAGCACCAATTGATGATGTGAACACCACTCTTCTAACCTTGGCTTCTGCTGCTGCTGTTATCACATTCTTTGTTCCAATCACAGCCGGTTCCACCATTTGTTCCTGTATTTATTTTAAACAAATAATCACAATCAACATTTCCATATCTTTCAAAATTTTAATTATAAAAGTAAAGAACCCATTAGCAAAATCTCCACCCCACCAAAATCAATTATATTTCCCTTATCATTTTCATAATTGAGAATCACACAGAATCACGCGTTATCTCTGAGGATCATGTCTTCCCTTTTTTTTGTTTTTTGGTCTGTGCAGGTTTGGTGAGATGATCACGAGCCCACTAGAGAGTCCACTGAAAAAAGCGATTGGGATTGGACCACCCCATCACACATATACTTATTTCAAGGCATCTTTATTATCTTTACTTATTTTTTTTTTAAAAGACGAATTCATATTTTTTCCCCTCTTCCAGCTTTGAAATTAGTACCAAATCAAGTAGAAAATCGCAAAGACGAGTAAGAGAAGAAACTCACTGGATCATCAGTGACAGGAGATGCTGTGTGGAAAACGCCATCACAGCCATTAATGGCTATTCTGAGACCTTCAAAATCCAAAAGATCAGCTTTACAAAGAGTTAGTCTCTCTTTAGCTCCATCAAGTTCTTTCAAATGGGCATTCTTTGGGTCATCTATAATCAAAAACCACAACAGAAAAATACACAAACACATACAATACACTAATGAGAACCCATCAATTCTCTAATTGGAAAATCAAAGAAACAACTTTGATACTAGAAAAAATGATGAAAACTGACCTGGGTTTCTGACAGTGCCTTTAACATTGTAACCTCTTTCAAGCAAAAGTTTAACAATCCAAGAGGCAATAAAGCCGCCGGCACCAGTGACACACACAGTTTGACCAGAACCTGTGGCGTTGCTGCCGTCAATTAGCATCTTCTTGGGCACGTTTTGGTGTGAGATAAGAGTTGGGCTTTGAAATTATATTGAGTTGGTGACAGTTTACTCTTCAGAAAGAAAGAGAAAACGTCTGTTGTAGAATCTAGATGAAGATAAGAAATGCCTATTTTTCCCATTTTATAGAGAAAAGGGTCTGTACCAGACTCACCTACCACCGGTTGAAAGTTGGCGCTTTTCAACTTGAGGGACAAATAGTGAAACGTTAGCTTCTTATGTTCATCCCCTAAGAATCTTCTTCCTTTGTTCTGTGATCGATGAGAAGTTGAGAACGAAAGTTAGATAATATCAAACAAAATGTCCTCTATATTTTGCTAGAAATCCAAGTTGTCATTTTCTTACCAGTGATACTCATTTTAATTTTATATTTTTTCTTCAAAACTTATTTAGAAAAACCAAATACAATTCAAAAGTTGAGTAGAAAATAAATTACTACAATAAAGATATACAAAATATGTAACATACCATTATAAATTACTTTAACCTAACACCTATCTTCAGTCGGCCAAATCAATTACCTAAAAAATAGACAATTCAAATATGATAAAGACAAAAAAAAAAATAAAAAGTCTTCCATAATAGACACATCAATTGCAAGACCATACATTATTAATCTTCTAAGGAAAATACTATAATCATCCTATGTTTTTTCTTCACTTCCTTTTTCCGACTCTAGAGGATTTTTTTTTTGAATTTTTTTTAAAGGTAATTTATTTCAAAAATTTTAAATAAAAAAGAAAAAAAGATTGAGTTTGCATTAGATTAAGAAAATGATCTCATGCTGAGGTAAGAAAAAATGTAAGCAAGAAAGCCACTTAGGTTCCACCGGAGACACTCAAAAGTCAGAACAGACGAAAGGAAACTCGTTTGGGGTTTCAGCAGAGACACTCCAAACTAATCTCAAAAATTATTTTTAATCTTACTTGTATTCGGAGTTTGTATTTTTTTTCATAAATATTCTTAATATTTAAAAAATAATGTTTAATAGTAATAAAATTATACATATTATCATAAATAACCCTAATCAATAGCAGTATTAACTTTTTCATATATTATTTCTCGCATACTTTTTCTATTTTTTATTAAATTAATGAAGTATTCTTTAAAAATAATAACAAAATAAAAAATATATTTATTTATTTGCTATGGTTTTTTATGATTAAAAAATAAAAATATATATTATGTAAAAAGAAATATGTATAAAAATAAAAGCTTATTTTAGTTTAAATTAAAAAAAAAATTTAAAAATTCATCCAATTTTTTTTATTTCTTTCATAACTCAAGTCTCTTCAACTCTCTTATAATTATTTTTTTAAAAAATATTTTTTTCTAAATTCTACAAAATTTTCTCACATTATTAATATTTATTGATGAAAAAATTAATTAACTAATTTTTTAAATTCATAAAAAAAATTAAATATTTTTGTAATATCTTATGAAAAATTACAATTTAATTTTTATGTACTTAACATAATTAAAAAAATTATTTACCATATTTAAGAAGTAAAATATGTATGTATAATAATTAGATAATTTAATAAAAAATGAGTTAATTATAATTTAATCCAAAACAATAATATATAAATATTAATATCTTAAAATGTAGTATCAATTTTTATATTTTTATAGATTAATCTAAGTTGTTAATTTTATTATTAATTTCTTGTTAACTATTAAAATTGAAAATATTATGTTATTTTTATTATTATGATATGCCATTAAATTTATTTGTTCTCAAAACCATTGATAAAAAAAAAAATATAACCAACAAGTGATTTGGGATAAATAAATATAAAATTTCTTTTATTGATTTACTTAAATTTAATTTTCTTAATTAATAAAGTGCATGTACATATTTTTAAATTTGATGTAAATTTGTTTTTTTTTAAATTTTTATGCTTTATAATATTTGAAAAAAATATAAAGTTTTTATTTTTATTGTATTAATTTAATATTATTGATTATATAATATTTTAGATTAAAATCTAATATATCATTTAATTTTAAATATATTATAAAAATAACATAAAGTAACTATTATCTTTATCTTCCTTTAAAATTGATACTAATTTTGTAAGATTTTGAAAATATTATTAATATTTTCCCAATTTTACATGTAATTAGGAAAAAATGTGGAATTCCGCAGACTCGTTTAATTATGCGAGAATCACTTTAGATGTGAAACATTATTGTTATAATTATTATTTAAATTTTATAGTATTTTATTTATTTTTAAAATCATTGTTGTTTAAATTTATGATTTAAAATAAACGAGAATGAATCTTATTATTAGGCTATTAGATAAATTATTTGTAGTAATTTATTAAATCCATGAGATTTGGTTGATTTCCCACTATCATCTCATTTATAATTGTTTATTAAACTTTAAATAGATGTACATATCGAACATAATAAAATTAAATCTAAAATATAATATTCGTGATATATAAATCAAATATTATTTTGATACTTCTCGATATCCACATCATTAAATGTTATTTATAAGAATTCGATATCATAAAGAATGTAACGTTGATATATATAAAATGAATTTTATGTTGAATTTACTAAATTATTTGGAAGAATAATTTCTTACATGAAAATAAATACACTATTAATATTTATTTTATTTTTCTCTTATTTATTTTAAAAATTTAAATTTATTATATCTTGAAAAAGTACGAAGCTGATATGTTAAGGACCTATCTTTCTTCCAAATAGAATGGTTTCAAATTTCAAATTTCAAATTAATTTTTTAATTTTTATAATTATTTAAATTATAAAAAATTATTTTATAGTGTCCAAAAAATAAAATATATTAATCATGTTAAACTTATTAATTTTAAAGATTAATTTAATAAGATTTTTATTTATTATAATTGAAAAAAATTATCAAACATTATTTATTGTCATGGTGTTTTTTTAAACAAAATAATAGTTAAAGAAATTTTAATAAAATTAGTACCATACGTTTTTATTTTTTATTCCATGCCTTAGTATTTGTATTTTAAATTATTAAATATATAAATAAAAAATTTAATAAAATTTAATAAAATTTGATCAAAATAATATACAAAATTAAGTAAATAGATTTTTTTAGCATCAAATTTTTATGGTTATTATAAAAATATAATTGAATTTCAATTTGTTACTTTCATATCATTAAATTTCTATAATTGTTAAAAAAAATATTATCAAAGTTTTTTTGTTAATTTCACACCATTAGATTTTATAAAATGTTACAAAAATATAATCAATATCAATCAATTAACAAGGGTTAATGGTAAGTTATACATATACGTCGATGATATTTTTGATACATTTATAAAATTTAATTGTATAAAAGTAATAATAAGATTGTATAATATTTTTAAAGTTTATTAAAGTAAAGAAATCAAAATTTGATAATATTTTTATAATAATTTTAAAATTCGATGATAAAAAAATCTATTTAAGCTATAAAATTTTGTTGTAACTGAGTCTCAGGCACACAGTTACGTAACTGTCTAATATTAGAACATGAACATATTATAGTGTATAAAAAATGTATTATATTTTATTATGTATAATTATATAGATGTAATTTTACATACTAATAATATTATATTAGCATAACTTATAATTTTATAAAAACCTTGTAATGAATATACTTTCCCTTCAAACTACGTGACCTGGTGGTTAATATATATTTGCAACAGGAACTGGTGGTGTCGTGACTCGTGTATGTTTAGAAATTTTTCCATAAATTTCCCAGTTTTTATCTTTTTTTATTTATTTTGTTAATTCTTAATTTATAAACAGACTAGGAGACTTGATGTACTCAGGAGTTAATATAGATGTTAAAGTGGGAAACATTAATTTTATTAGAATATAGACGATAGTGTCGATGTTAATTGATTTCTATAAAATTTTAAAAATAAAAAATAAAAAATTCAATTTGAATATCATGATATAACTTTATTTTTACAAATTTAACATTATTATACATTTTTTTAATTAATATAGTTTAATCATTTTATTATTGCAATTTTTAACATTGTAGTTATTTCTTGTCAATTTTTTATTTTTTAAATAATTTTTTTGTTGGAAAAAATTTAAGATCAATCTTATTGTTATAATTGAGTATTTATGTTATTACAATATCTTTCTATCAATTATTTGATTCAAAAATTAAAAAAAATATCTAACACTCATCTAATTTCTTTCATTCTAATAGATATATGGATTTTAAATCTTTAAATAAATATTACAATCCGAGTTAGAACAATATCTTTTTAATTTTTTTAATTGAATAGTTAATTAAAAGATAATGAAATAATATAAGTACTCAATTATAACAAAAAATAACAAAAAAATTAATTTTTTTTACATAATATAAGTACTAAAATGAAGGTTTGTTCAATATAAAATATATAGTGTTTTATTTATAATTACTTTAAGTTTAAATATTATAAAATTCATAAAAAACTTAAAAAATATATAATTTATATATATATTTATTAAAATATGATATATAATTTCGAAAAATAAAATAGATAATATAATATCAATCAACGTCACACCATATATTATAAAATATAACTCTCACTTTTCATTTCTTATTTTTTATTTTGTTGTTTCCATCATTACCTCTAATTGGTTAATCATCATAGAAATTCATCTCTACAAGAAAAATTGATAACCCTAAGCGTTATTGAAAAAAATAATCTATTTACCATAAGTTGTGGTATTACTACAATTTATGTAAAAGTTTTTTATAGGTTTAAAAAAATAGATCTTATTTTTTTAACCAATAATTTTATGCCACAAATCAATTATAGTTATATCACAATATATGTTATAAAGAAGTGCTTTATTAAAAAATTCCTTATTGCATTTTTCATTTCGACTACAACCTTTTAAATGTGAAAAAACTATCACCAAAGTAATGACCAATATTACATTTATACCACTACTATGACATCCTTAACAGGATATAAAGGCTTATTCCACGAAACTAATTTAATCTCAAAATACTTTCATCCCATCATATAAATCTCTTCGTTTTTACCTTTTTTTTTCCAAATTTTAGAAAGAACAATAAAAATCCAAATCAAAAGATAAGCACAAACAATTCAAACCAAAGAATAAATTATTTCTTAGTATTTTTTATTATTGAATATAAATTGTATTTTCTTTTACCCATCAAACTACGAAAGGCAATGGTGAACCATGATAGCCTAAGCAACGATGATGGTGAACTACTACACACACCCAAAAAGAAATGGAATCTCTAACACTTAAAAAATAGTCATCCAATGGTCCATATTTGTCTTCCTCAACATCCTTACAAAACTTCAATACTATTCTCAAACCTTCATTTTACACCAAAGCAATCTTCACGTCTTTCGATTCCAACCTATCTAAGAGCTATCAGTCCTCACAATACCGAGACTTTTCTAATTTCGACCCATATTCTCATTATGACCCAAACTCATTCAAGATTTGGGTCTCGATCTCCCAAAAGGTCTAAGAATCCAATTCCCTCATCCTTGGTAGAGGCACTTACTACTGTTAAAATTAGAATCAGTCTTTAGTTTTTAATGTTGATTTAGTCATAGAGAATAGTCCATATTGTTAAGGGAATCTATTTTAATTGATTTTGATCTATTCCTTAAGCCTCACCACGATTATAGGAGTGGTGAAGGTGGGTTATTTTAGTGTTCATGTTTATAAGCCTATAAAGGCTAATTTAGTTTTCATATAATAGATAGTTTTGATCATTCTCCAAAACAAACTCTACATGTGGTATCAGAGCTTAATCACGAGGTCTAACCATCACTTAAAGATGCTGCAATCTTGCATGTAAAACAATCAAATGGCAACTAAAGGAAGTTCGTCCAACCAACAATTCTATGTTTCAATAGACACTATGATCACTAGAGCATGCTCATGGAAAAATTTCTGACCTAAAAAAAATTTGGGGTTTGATTGAAACTGGGATTCCTGCAGCAGCATAAGGATTTGTACTCACTGAAGGATAGAATAAGGTAATTGAAGAACAACGATTGAAAGATCTGAAGGCAAAAAATTACCTATTTCAGGTAATTGATTGCTCCATTCTGGAAACAGTTTTGAACAAAGACACATCCAAGGATATATGTGATTCCCTCAAGCAAAAGGGTCAGTGCACAACACGAGTCAAATGTGCTTAACTCTAAGCTCTTTGAAGGGATTTTGAAATTCTCCATGTGAAAGTGGGTGAATCTGTAAACGAGTATTTCGATCATGCTTTCACCATTGCCAAAAAAATGCAATGTTATGGAGAGAAGATGGGAGACATTGTCGTCATCGGGAAGATCCTACGATCCATGAACCCTAAGTTTGATTATGTTGTCTATTCCATTAAGGAATCACATAATTTAGATACCATGTCCATTGATGAGCTACAAAGTAACCTACTTGTCCATGAACAACGCATGAATGGACATGTCATAGAAGAGAAAGCATTGAAGGTTGTTTGTGATGATCAATTTGGAAGACAGAGATGAGGTCATGAAGGCTATCGAGGATGGGAAAGAGGAAGAAGAGGCATATCAATCTTTGATAAGTCCTCGGTTGAATGCTATTACTGTAATGATTTTTAACATTTTTAGTACAAATGTCCAAAGAAACAAACAAGGGCCAATTATACAGAAACTAGTGAAGAAGTCTTACTGATGGCTTATGTAGATGTGTAGAAACCACACAATGAAGAAACATGGTTTCTTGACTTAGGTTGCAGTAACCATATGTGTGGTAAGAAGGAGATGTTCTTTGATTTTGATGAAACCTTGAAGGAATTAGTGAAATTAGGAAACAATTCCCAAATGGATATAATGGGGAAAGAGAGTATACACATGATGGTAAATGGGATCACTCAAGTAGTGATTAAGGTATTCTATGTTCTAGACTTGAAGAAAAACCTGCTGAGCATTGGCCAATTGTAGGAGAAGGGAATAACCATCATCTTCAAACAAGGAAGATGCAAGTTATTTCACCCTAAGAAAGGAATGATCATGGACACACAAATGTCCAAAAATAAGATGTTTGTTATGATGGGACAAACTAGACCTGTCACAATGTAACCTGCAAAACAAACATGTTTCAATTCACTCACAGAAGACCCAACTCGACTTTGGCATTATCATTATGGACACATAAGCTACAATGGTTTGAAATTCCTTTAACAAAAAGGAATGGTGAATGGATTACCATTTATCAAGGAAATTGCAATGTTGTGTGAGCACTACATGGTACAAAAGCATCATAGAGACCACTTTCCACAAAAGAGCACTTAGATGGCTTCACAAATTCTTCAACTCATACATGTTGACATCTATGGACCCATCACTCCCACCTTTAATAGAAAGAAAAGGTACTTACTCACATTTATTGATGATTTCAATCGAAAGACTTGGGTGTTCTTTCTAGTTGAAAAAATAGAATCTCTCAATTTTTTCAAAGTTTACAAGAGTCTAGTTGAAAAGGAAACGAGTATGCACATAAAATTCCTTCGTGCAGACAGGGGTGGGGAGTTCACATCACTATATTTTTCAAAATTCTGCAATGAAAATGGAATTTGTAGGTAGTTGACAACAACATACACACCACAACAAAATGGTGTTGTAGAAAGAAAAACAGAACAATCGTGAACTTAGTTAGAAGTATGCTATCAGCAAAAAGGTTTCCCAAAAGCTTTTGTCCCGAAGTAGTAAATTGGACTATTCATGTTCTGAATATAAGTACAACACTTTTAGTGAGACATATGACTCCCCAAAAAGCATGAAGTGGATCAAAACCATCAGTGGATCACTTTAGGGTTTTTGTGTGTGTTTTATATGCTCATATCCTTGACAATAAAAGAAAGTTAAATGACAATAGTTTATGCTGTATTTTACTTGAAGTCAGCGAGAAATCTAAAGCATATAGATTGTATGATCCAATCTCTAAGAAGATCATAGTGAGCAAGGACGTGGTCTTTGAGGAAGATAAGAGTTGGGACTAGGATGAGAACCATAAGGAAGACATTATATCTGATCTAGACTGGGGAAAGGATGAACCACTTATTACAGAAGGAAATTTAGATGGAAATAACTCAGAAGACACTACTATTCATAATGAAACTTTAGTAGAGGGGGAGGAACATAATGACATCTCAGAAGAAAGTTTCAACGGATCTAAGGTAGGAAGAATCAGAAAGCCTCCAATATTGATAAGAAATTATGTAAGTAGAAAAAGGTTTTTCCTCTGAGGAAGATGTAGCCTATTTGGATATGTTTATAGATAGTGATCCACTATTGTTCATTGGCGTAGTAAAGAGTGCCCAATAAAGGAAAGCTATGGACTCAAAAATAAAAGCTATTGAAAATAATGATACTTGGGAATTAACAGAAACAGACTTACTAAGAGGAGGAAAAAAGATTAGGGTAAAATGGGTCTACAAAACAAAGTTAAATGATCTAGAGGAGGTTGACAAGTACAAGGCCATACTAGTTTCAAAAGGGTACAATCAGCAACATGGCGTGGACTATGCTAAGGTTTTTGCAACGGTAGCTTGATTAGACACCATTCGAGTGGTAATATCTCTTGTTGCCTAAAAGAAGTGGCTTTTCTATCAATTGGATGTAAAATCGACCTTTTTACAAGGTAAGTTAAGGGAGGATGTATTTGTAAAGCAACCACACGACTATTTCATTAAAGGAGAAAGATGCTCCTAATTTTTACTTATTGTACGACTATTAATTTATAGGTCAAAAAATTTGGATGCATTACTGAAAGGTGGTTTTACCATTGGTGAAAGTGGTTCTAGAGAGAAGATGAAGATAACTATTAGAAGTGGAGGTAGAGATGGTTTGAGTAATGTCAGTGTTGCTATAGATGCTATGGGTTTTGAGGTCCCTAATGTAGAAATAACGTATGCATAATGCTCGTGAGAAAACTTTGGTAGACCTTACTGAGTGTGAGCATAGAGTTTGTAGATTAGATTTATGTTTGATTACTATTATAGGGTAGGTGTATATGTTTTGGTCATTATGTTATTATTATTATGTTTCCTTTTTTTTGCTTGTTTTGGTGAGCTATATGTAGGTCATGGATGTTGTTTGTTGGAAGTTTGTGTTAATGTTGTGTTTTTTTATCTTAGGGTCATTATTGTGGTGTTTGATTCTAGTTTGTATGTGTCATGGTTGTTTTTTTTTAGGTCTATTTTTTTCCTTTACAGAGTGTTGTTATATATGCTACTTACCAAGTTGGATTATGTTAGTATTTATTCTATCCTTTTAACCATTGCAATTCATTCTATCATTTTAGCATGTGGTGCATACTAATCCTATCTCTACTATAATACCAACAATACTAGTTACATCTTGATTTGATTTCTATATCTTATAGATACAAAACAACATCATCCAAAATAATGAAGGGAAGATCATAACACATAGATTTAGATACAATTTAGAATAATAGAAATTGGAGGTAAGAATTAAGAAAAAGATTTAAGAGGTAATCAAAGAAAGTAAATATCAAACGCTACTGCAAAAATGAGCATTAAAGTTGGTTAAAAATCGACTTTAAACAAATTTAAAGTCGATTCGCTGAACCGACTTTAAATTTAGTGACTTAAAATATAAAGTCGGTTCATGCGATGAACTGACTTTACAGGTAGAGTCAGTTCATCTCGTGAACCGACTTTACACGTAGATTTTATGAATTTTTTTATTTTTATTCTCATTTTTCGTAATCAATATTCAATATATAGCATAAAAAACTAAAATATAAATAATAATACAAATAATTAAATATTTAAATATAATTAATTAATTGATAATTAAATTTATTACAAAAACAAATAATATATATACAATAGATATAGTTAACTTAAATTACAAAAATAAATAATGTATATACAATACATATAATTTTAACTTAAATTACAAATAAAATATCGTCAAAGTGTAATTGGATTGTGCAAACAAGCTTGGTTGGCTTAGAATCACCAGTATTATGACAAGGAAAGTAAACAAAAAACAGCTGATCCATATAACAATTCATATTCCCCTACATAAATTAGCATAGTTTATCCA
Organism: Hippophae rhamnoides; assembly: GCA_033030585.1. NCBI lineage: Eukaryota > Viridiplantae > Streptophyta > Magnoliopsida > Rosales > Elaeagnaceae > Hippophae > Hippophae rhamnoides. Next base: position 21,973,062 of record CM065437.1, on the reverse strand, counting down.
TCAAATAAGCACTCTAAATAAAAAAATTATACAAAAAATAAAACAAACTGAATAATAAGCTACAAAATTAATAGAAATACTTACAAGAATATTATGAAGTGACTAAATGGAGGAAAGAAGAAGAAAATGGTGTTTTGTAAGTGAGAATAAGTGAAAAAATAGGTATGAATTTTTTGAGTATTTCGCTCAAAAAAATAGATCTGAAAGATAATGAGAAGAGGAATATAACCCATAAAACGGTGTTGCAAATGGTGGTCGGAGGTGGCCGGAAATTGAGAAAGAGGGTGGATGTGAGCTTGGTTTTGGAAGAAAATGGAGAAGAGAAATGAAGTTTTTGGGTTTCTGCATAGAAAAAATGAGCTGAACGAATATATTACGTGGATAGCGTCGGTTCACCACGTCAACCGATGCTACGTCCATGTGTAGCATCGGTTCGACACGTCAACCGACTCTATCCACGTAGGATGTAGCGTCAGTTGACGTGTCAAACCGACGCTATCCACGTAGCGTAACGTCGGTTGACACCTGGAACCGACGCTACAGCCACGCATAGCATCGATTCAACACATCAAACGACACTATATCCTATGTGGATAGCATCGGTTCTACACCGAACCGACTTTAAATTCATTATAAGTCTATTTTTGGAAAATATCGACTTAAATACCTATTTTTGTAGTAGTGAGAATTCAAGAACATAAATCCTAAGATCCTTTCTCATTCTTTTATAATTATCACGAATAATATTCAAAACACTAGACATGAAGTATAATATTTAATAAGATCTGCAATATTATATTCAACTATTCTTCGTGATTATATATTAATTCTTAGTTTTAATTTTTGTATGAATTTATTTTATTATTCAAGTGTATAATTGAATAATTAGATTAATTTATTGTTAATTAATTTAGTGGAATAGATACATAATTGCTTAATTAATTTAAATAAGTGATAAATTGCTTGAAATGAGAATTGATACTTAAGATAACCGAATTAGTGTGTTTAACCTTAATCTAATTTGTTTCTTGAAATTGAATGTTTTTTTATAGATTAAATTTAGAGTGCTCATTTTAAGTTATCTATTAGATTTTTTTTGAATTAAGAGCTTGTTTAATTAATTCAAAAAATAAATAAGAAGATGTCAAAATTTTCAACCTTTGAATTTCTTTAAATTAGTATAATCAAATAATAGGAAATTATGATATGTATTTGCTGATTTACAATGCATGCTAATAATGGATAATGATCATACAATCATTCTTTAATTTGAATCTTTATTGTAAATTTTAGATCTTATTTTCATTTTATTAATATTTAGTTGTTAGATTTAATTTTTGGTATTAAAAAAAACCAAAAACCCACTTTTACTTATTTTAGTTAACTTACTAATGAGCTAGTAATTAAAAATAGATATTGTTATCAATCTTAATGAATACGACAACCCTTATTCTTGAAATTACTTATCACTTATATATAATCACATATACTTAATCATGTCAAGTGTGTAATGCCCCTTGAGCTACTAACTAGTATGGATTTTTAGCATTAAGGTTAGGTACCATAGGAGTACCTAAGTTTAGTAATTAGTATCTCTTTTCACTTATGTTATTAAAATCTTTCAATTTAGTACTCCAATCCATCAATTGTTCCCACGTTGCAAAATTTTGGGGATTTGGTAAAACATTTAGGGGGTAATTTTGTTATTATTTTTTTCCTTTATTTTTCTTCTACACTTTTATTTCTTCTTCTTTTTAAGAACATAACCTGTGCCTATAACTTGCATTCCTGTTCTACATATCGAATTGAGAAGTTCTGGTTTTCTAAGGATTCCTTATTGTTAGTATAGCAGGGATTAAAGAAACCATTGTTGGACAAAAATTACCTATCAGATAAAATGTTGATACTGGTTGATAACTGTATTTTATATAGTTATTTTCACCTATTTTATTAATAGTAATTGCTATGTTTTCTTTATTTTTAGTTAATTTTAGTTTAATTAATTAGTATTTTCTGTTTTTTATATATTTTAAGAAAATTAAATAAATTGTATCGAAAACGTTCTTAATTATAAATTTTTGTCCAAAAATATAATTTCAAATAAAAGAGTGTTTAATTACAATTTATAAAAGTTGAAAATATAATTTAAATTAAAATCGAGCTTAATTTTAATTATTAAAAGTTTAAAATTTAATTTAAATTAACAAAAGGGCTATACTACAATTAAACAAAGTTTAAAATCTAATTTGAAATATATTTGTGAGTGAAAACGGAATTAACAAAAGTTATTTATTTTGCACAGCAGGGAAGAAGCCACGCAACAATTTGCACGCGTGGCATGTGGACCGTCCGATCAAATCCTAAACATGGCATATAATCTTCCAACACATGGCATGTTACAATGAGTTTGACCGCACTGGATAGCACCCCTCGATGCAGCCGTTGGCTCCCGTGCGACAAAAAATCGTGCGCCCGTTTTCCCGCAACCAATGAAAAGCTGCCACGTGTCCGTACTAATACATGCAGCGAATCAGACGCTGACACGTGGCATGTACTTTGATTTTAAAGAATGCAGAATCGGCGCCCTATCTCATGCGTGAATTAATTAACATTTACGATACAAAAATTGATTCGCGTAATTTTTGTTTTTCGATACAAAATTTATACGCGTTTTGATAAAAAAATAAAATAAAAAATGTAATATTTTTGATGTATTTTTTTTTGCTATAAATAGGAGATAGTTTTTAGTTTTTTTCGGAGTTTGTTTTTGGAGTGTAAGTTTTTTTTTGGTTTAAGAATTTTTGTGTTGTTCGGTTTTGGAGTGCAGAACACGCAGAAGCCATTTTTTGGCTTTTGTTGTGTTCTGCGTGTGCCAAATATTTGCCATTTTAGATGTTTTAATTTTCTTTGTTCTTCTTCTAATTTTTCTGTATCTGTTGTAATTTTTATTTTAATATAATGAAGTAATTTAATTTTTCTAGGTTTGCATTTGATCTGAATTTATGAAGCTTTGATTTTAATTATTTTTTTGAAAGATTTATAAGACGTTCGATTTGTTCATTCTATCTTGTGCTTAATGCTTTTTGATTATTTACGAATTTTATCAAAACGATTTGTGGCACATTAATAAACTTGAGAGAGACATTTTTTTGTATATTGCTCGTAGATAGAATGACTTGTATGATGAAGGATAGGAATATACCCTAATTGTATGTGTGACCTTTTGAAAACTTAGAACGTAATGAATCTTGGTAAATTTAATTCTCATAGAGATATAGTGAATTAATTTAACGAGGAGTGTCTATACGGAGCTCGGAAGAGATGTATGAATAAAATTAGAAGTTTTCGGTTGACAAATTAAATGTACTAAAAAATATAAATCAAAAGAAAATAACACGATTTGAGTGGATTAGTTTAGTGAAAAATTGCAATCCTAGATTTCTTTTATTTTATTTTTAAACAATTTTCTTAACTTTTACAATCAACGATTATTTTAGATAAAATTAGAGAGATACAATTTTAGTAATCAACAAACTATAGTAACAAATCTCTGTGGGAACGATCTTTACTTACAAATTTTTATTACTTACAAATTTTTATTACTTGTGACCGTGTATACTTGCACGATTTTATGTGTGTTGCAAAACACACAACACTGGTCATGTTCTGAAGAAGAAGAAGCAGAATAAGAAGAAGAAGAAAGGAAAGTTTGAAAGAAAAATAAAGGAAAAAATAAAAAAATTAATGACAAAATTATCCTTGAATTTTTTACCAAATCCTTAGATTTTTGTAATGTTGGAACCAATTGATAGATGGGGGTTTTAAATTTGAATCCTCTGAGAACATAGTGAAAATAGGCACCATTTATTAAACTTGGGTACCCTTATAGTACCTAACCCTTGATAGCATTGAGTGTAGGTGGTAATTTGTATCCTAGTTCGATTGATCAAATCGTACTAAAATCATAGAAACCAAATCGAACACAAATCAATTTAAATTTGGATTGAATTCGTGCTAGCTCAAATAATGCAAAAAAAAATGAGTTAAGTTTGAGCCAACCCATTAACCCAAAATAATTTTTTTTAAAAAAACTATAAAACGTAAATCTTATAACTTACATGCCAGGTTAAAAACTTCTCCAGTAGCAGCAACCTTACGTCCAACACTGTTTCACTCTTCTCCAACCACAACCATACATCCATTGAAATAACTTAAAATATATTATGTATCATCCTAAAAAATGGTTTTTCTTTATATGACCATTGTATGGTCTACTTAAATATACTAAGAGAGCTTTATATATATATGGTTAGCTTTCGAAGAAATTATTTATTTAATCTTACTCATATATTTTTTTTGTTTAATGGTTGGAGGAAATTCTTTTGAAATTTGGAGCTCTTTATTCAAACTATAAGTTTTCATGAATACATGATGGCCTCTAACTTTGGTCGAATATATTTAAAAATGAACTTTTTGTTTTAAGAATTAACTTTCTTTAACTTATGTTTACTAGTATTTTTGTTTTTTTAATTACTAGTTATTATAACATAAGAAGTGTAAAGAATTGTATTATTTCTATGGACTTCATTATATATATGAATTGTTCATTCAATGTTGATTTATTATTTGTTTAAAAGACTAGTTGTTATAATATTATTTTTCCTTATTTTTAGTATTTCATGCGATGGTGTTTAAGCTAATGAAACTTTATCATTAAACATATTTTTTGATTTATAAAAAAATGTTTAATTAATTAAAAAATACGCAATTAGTAATTCGAGTTAGTTTGGACCAATATGAACTAAATCGTTTGTGTTTGGTTTGAGTTCATACTCGTCTTTATTGGCTCAAATTAAATTTAAATTGAAATAGAGTTTGATCAATATGGGTTGGATTGGTTTGACTCACCTCCAAATGGCCTAACTCGCATAAATTTACACCTCTAATATTGAGTTCTTGTGACTTCTTGTTACAAGTTGATAGATGAGTCTTCATAATAATGTTTTTTTCTAGTTTACGTTGGTTGTGTTGGTACTTATCTATGATGTTAGTCTTGATGAATTTAATTCTTTTTTGATAAAAAAGAATAATTTATCATTTGATTTTTATTTTTTATAACATTTTATATATTTTTTTATTTTTTATATATAATTTAACATTCTATTTATAATTCAGATCATATATTTTATTTATAATATATTTCTCTTTATCTAGTGGGGAAAAAATTATTCTCATTTAAAACAGAAAGAAAAATAATACACAAAGTTAACTCTAATTATGATAACATATAAAAAATTAACTCTAATACATGTCTATCATTCATCAAAACTAAATCTTTAGTGAAATTTTAAGGAGATATAAAATTATATACATATTTATAATCAAACTAATTATGATATATCATGTATTAAAATAATTTTAAAAATAATAAAATTATTTATCATTTTTTTTAAATAACACACTATACTTAGCATAAATATAAATATTTATGGATTTACTACGGGTAAATTAGCACATAATGACCATTATTTATATTGAAAGAGATTGATCCAAGAAATAGTTTAAGACTATTTACACTGAATAGTTATATAATTTAATATATTAATTGTATATAATAACATAGATAAATTAGCATAAATAAATTAGCATGTTTTTATTACACCTATATAAACTAAACTAATATACTATTTTAAATTAATTCATTTAGTTACAATATAATGCGTATTATTTTTAACTTTCAAATCATTCTTTATATCCTTACTAATTTTAATTTTAGTTGGTAAAGTAAACAACAGATGACACATTTGCGTGCAGTTTATTATTGCTTTAACATTTTCTGGAGGGTTACTGATTTGGACGGCTTACATTTGTGACTCTCTCTTGAAAAGAAAGAAAGAAAGAAAGAAAGAAAGAAAGAAAAGATAAGAAAGAAAAGATAAGAAAGTCGCCAAGGTTGGTCGAAAACCAATACAGACCACATCTTTCTAGTATTTTCTTTTTGGGTGAAAATAATAGGAAGGTAAGATTTTGATTAGAAATGTACAGGTTGTAATTAAGATAAAATAATAATATATTATTTAATTTTATCAACAGATAAAAAGATAATGTGTTAAGTATTATTAATACTATAAATATGTAATTATTGTGATAAATTTACTATTAAATTTTTTATTATCTCGATACAAATCAAACATAAAACTTTTTGAAAATGGTACAAATTTATTACTAAATTCATGTTTAATTATACAAATCTATAACTAGAAATATAACGAAATTATTGAAAAAATAACATAATAATATATTTATATCATTAATTATAATTTAGTATTATTTTTATCACTCGATATAATTAAATAACATATCTTTAATTTTTACCATAATTTAATGAAATATTTATTAATTTATATATTATAATTTATACGTCATTTTTTTTTGTTGCGGAAATTCCATTTAGCTTCGAATGGAATGGAAATAATTTAATATATAGCAATCCATTCAACTAAAAAAATAAAAAGAAACGGTTAGCAGTCACAACTCACAACCACTAATTTCTTTTGGTACTTACAAGAAATAAACTTCGGATATCAATCTTTTGTTAAGGAGAACAAAGCTATTCCTAAATTCTGTGGCTCAAGAATAAATTAAGGGATCAATTATTCAACATTGATGATTTAAGATAGATATCTCATTCTCCTCTTCAAAATCTCATATCGACTGCTTATGGATTAAAAAAGATTTCATATAACTTACTTTATTCTCACAAATTCTATGAGTATCAATTAGATTAATTTAAATTAATAAACTTTAATAATTTTATTATTATATTTTCATTTTTTGTCGTTAATGAAACAATATAATCACTTTAATTTTTTTTTAACAATTTTTGGAAAATTGATTCAAATAGGTTCTATTTAAAATTTTTACATTAATTGTATGGCATTCATATGTTAATTGATACATGAAAATTTACTTAATTTTTTTGCTATTTATAATATTAAAAAAATAAGAAATTCAAAGGCATAAAAAAATAAAAAATAAAATTCACTTTCATGACATTGATTAAACCTAAGAATAAAGTTAAATTTTGACAAAATAAAAATAATCCTTATATCTTTGATCTAAAAGAAGGTTTAAAATCGTGAACAAGACACTGAATTAAACCAAAAAAATCTTTGTGTATTGTGTTTATAAAGTACTCAAATATTTTAGCAACATTATGCAAAATTGGTTTATCAGAGCACAAATACTATCAATCGAAAAAAAAAACGTCTTAGATTACATAAATTAACATACCAATTGAGAAAGAACACAAGGAAATTCTAGCTTGAATTTCATAAGTCATTTATGTTGGGAAATAACGCAAATTCCCGATAGAAAGCTGTTAATGTAAAAATAACACACAAAATTTGATAACTAGTTACTAATCTCAAGCTTACCGTCCCTGACCCGCCGCAGATCTTTTACCGAAGTGAGAAATTACACAAGCGCTAGTTTACAACACTCACAACTCACAACCCAATTACACCCAAGAATTACCAATTTCAATTTTCTCTCACAAAAGCTTTTCTCTCAAGCTTTTCTCTCAATTGGAATGAACACTTTGGACGATTAATTCATTACAATTACACATCTATTTATGAGAAAATTCACTCCTTGAATTACTCCTTAAATTAATGGTTCCTTAAATTGCTCCTTGAATTAAGCTGCTTTGCTTCCATGACCGCTCCAATGTTTTGCTCCTTGTTTTCGTGAATTGCTCCACGTGTTTTCGCTTGCTTTGGGCTCCATGTTTTTGCTTCTACGTTTCGCTTCCCAAATTAAGGAGCTTTATAACGATTCTCCCACTTCAAGACCCGATTTCAACTGCCTTCACACCTTGATCAACGCAAAGCCTTTTCTAGTCTTTGTATATTTAAGAGACCAACCGGCCGAGCACAACTTCAGCTTTGTCAATAGTCACCACCTTTGTTAACATATCCGCTAGATTTTTGCTTCCGAATCTTCTCCAAGAGATAACACATCATCTTCCAATAGAGATCTGAATGAAGTCGATAACGAGGTCAATATGCTTGCTCTAGAATGAAATGTCAATTCTTCGCCAAGTGTATTGCACTGACTATCACTACGCAGTAACATTCTTCTCTGCTTTGAATCCCACCAATTAACAAACCTCAAGCCATATCATCTCTTTACTAGCTTCGCTATCGCTACATACCACCAGTATGGATGTGAGCATTTTTCTCGTATTTGTGACATCCAACTAACCGTAGTTCCAACAAGAATATATAACCCGGTGTGTCTCTTCTGCGATCAACTTCACCTCCAAAGTCCGCGTCTCCACGCATTCTCGTACTTTTAACTCTCCTTTACTAAAGTACAAGCACTTTTCGTGGTGCCTCGCATACCTCAAAATCCACTCGATCGCTCTCCAATGAGTTTTTCCCGGATTTGACATAAATCGCTAACAACTCCCACCGCATGGCCAATGTCTGGTCTCGCATGCACTATCGCGTGACATTAAACTTCCAATGGCCGAGGCATATGGAACCTTAGCCATGAATTCTCCTCTTCTTCTCGTCCGAGGACCGATCCTCGGATAGTGCGAAAATGACCGCTGCCAAGGCGTGCTAACCGGCTTGGCATCGCCTGCGAATCTTTGCAAAACACGATTAATGTATCTGCCCGAGATAACCGCAAGGATCCTTTTCTTCTTATTTCTTGTGATTTGCATTCCAAGAATATTTTTTGCCGGACCTAAGTCTTTCATGTCAAATTCCTTTGACAATTCCTCGCTTCAACCTTTTAATATCATCCATATCTCGAACCTGGCTACTAACATATCATCAACATAAAGTAGTAAAATGATATAATCGACTTATATCTCAAGATAGCAACAATGATCGCATTGCACTTCGGGAAACCTTCCTCAGTGTACGAAGTCACAAATTTTTTTGTACCATTGTCTCTAGGGCTCGTTTCGTGCCATACAAACTCTTCTTAAGTCCGCACACCATGTTCTTCTTCCCCTTCGAGAAACCTTCGGTCGGTACATGTAAATCTCTTCATCTAAATCTCCACGTAAGGAATGCGCCTTCACATCCAACTCGTTCAAGATGAAGATCTTCGACGGCTACAATACTCAATACCGGAGCATGATAGTATTGAGCTTCACAACGGAGCAAAAATGTCGGTGTAGTCTAACTCCTTCCTTCTCGTTGAAACCCTTTCGACAACTAGCGGGCTTTGTATCTCTTGGAACCATCACAGCCTCTTCACCCTAAGACACCCATTTGTTAAGTTGCCTTCTTTCCCATGTGTAACTCCGCCTAGTTCCCATGTCCGTCGAGATGAGATTTCATTTCTTCTTTCATAGCAAGCTCCCACTGTTGGAATCTCGAGTCCGACAAGCTTCATCATAGCATTCGTGCTCCCTCCATCGCCCAAGAACATATAGTTCATGTATCTCCCGTTAGGCACATACGAGGTCGAGAAGACCTTCTCAATACGTGAGCTCGGAGTAAGAGGTCATGGTGTGTCTGGAATGCCGTGTACGTTTTTTCCAACAAGTTCCTCCGGCCGAGGACTTGTTACAATTGGTTCTGCTGCGGAAGTATCCGGGACATCATCTCAGACTGCAAATACCGACTCATTCTCGCTCTCGAGTCATCAAGGCCTCATTTTACGTACGTCCTTATACATCACCCTTTCGTTGAAAATCACATCTCTCGCTACGATAACTTTCTTCTTTTCGTCATCCCAAACGCGGTAGCCAAACTCATCCTCACCATAGCCCAATGTGCATTTCTTGGATTTGGGATCAAGCTTATTCCCTCGCCTCGATCACCGATATGCACAAATGCTACACAACCGAAAACTTTTAGATGTGATAGTTTCACCTCTTTTTCCGCTCCATACCTCCTCTCGGTATTCTACGCTCCAATGGGAACGTACGGGCCTCGCCTTGATCAAGTAAGCCGCCGTGTCGACGCTCGCCTGCACTGTTTTAGAGACCCGACCGTATACGAATGCTTCCGCTCTTCGTCAACGTTCTGCTCATACGCCGCCTACACCATTGTGTCGAGGCGTGCCGGCACGTTCTTTCCATTCTAATTCCGTGCTCATAGCGTAGAATTTTGAATCTCGGGTGTCTTCATATTCACCACCATTATCTAAGCTCGAGCTTTTTGATCTTTTAAACCCGTCTCATTTTCCACCATAGCTTTCCATCTTTGAAAGCCTCAAATACTCGTACTTATGCTTTAGAAAGTAAACCCATACCTTCCGAGAGCCGATCATCGATGAAAGTCACGAAGTAGTGTTTCCCACCAATAGATTTGACGGCCGTCGTCCCCAAACATCGAGTTGAATAAGCTCTAGCCTTTCCTTCTTGGGATTCCGCAACTTGTCCGAAAGCCGACTCTCTTTTGCTTTCCAAGTACGCACTTCGCACATGTCTATCTCCGTAGACCGTAGACTGGAAGTTTTCCCTTCGAAAGTGCATAATCTTCATCCCCTTCTCACTCATATGGCCTGGTCTCCGGGTGCCATAGATTTGGTGTTTCATTGCTTGGCGCAACGTAATGTAACAACGTGCCTCTCATTGCTCGTGTAAAGAAGGCCACTTTTCGCCTCGAGCAACGCGCTATCGCACCTTTGAAATCTTCCAATCATCACCATGGAAGATTGCAAGGTAGCCTTCACCGGCCAATCGCCCCACCGAGATTAAGTTCCTTTCCGAGATCGGAATACGCCTCGACATCCTTCGGGGCTTCCCAAACAGATCCGTTCAACTTAATCTTCACTACACCTTTGCCAATAATAGCACATGGTTGATCATCACCAAGATATACCTTTCCAAGGTTTCCGGGGACATATTTCTCGAAGAATTCTTTTGTAAGTAGTGGAACGATGCTCCAGAGTCTAACACCCAAGATTCTTCCTCGCTTTCCAAAGAGCATATCAATGCATCATCTCCTCCCGAGTGGAAGTAACATTTGCCTCCGCCTTCACTTGTTTGTCCTTCTGGCACTCTTGCACCGATTTTTGTAATGCCCGGCTTCTTCCACAATTCCAACACTCGATAGTCTTCGAGCTACGGGAATTATTAGGATTCCCGGATTTGGACCTCCCTGCCTTTTCGATCTACCTCTAGAGTCGGGCTCTACCATGTCCATTTCCTTTGGTTGAATTTCTTCCTCTTGACTCGTATGCAAATCGAAGAGGTTGACGATTCATCCGTCTCTCTACGTCTGATCTCTTCACCGAGAACCAAATCACGAACATCGTCAAATTTCAACTTATCGCTTCCCACGACAGCTACTCACACCGTGACAAGAGCATTCCAGCCTTTCCGCAGAAGACAAAAGTATCAATGCTCGTACTTCTTCATCGAATTCATCTCCACCGAACTCAACCGGGCTGTAACCGTGTGCCGAGTTCATTGAGATGTCGAGCTACCGATGCACCTTCACCATCCGCAATTGAACAAGCGCCTCATCAAGTGCACTTTGTTCGAGGTCGATGGCTTCTCATACATATTGGAGAGAAATGCCATAGCACCCGCCGTGGTCTTTTCCTTTGCTATGTTAAAAGCAACATTACAGGATAACGTCAATCGAATAACTCGGTGGATTGCCTGCCCTGTAAGATTCCAATCTTCTTCCTTCATAGCCTCCGGCTTCTTCCCGAGAGGTTGATATAGATTTCTTTGATACAGATAATCCTCTATCTGCATTTTCCAAAACCCGAAATCATCAAATTCTCGAGTTTCACCTCTTCCTTCATCTCGGCCATCGCTCCCACTAAATCCGACTTCCTCGGATCGTTTCTCGATTATTTCTTGCGTAAAATTGACGTAAATCACTACCAATAGCTCGATACCGCTTGTCGGGAAATAACGCAAATTCTCGATGTCAGCGATGATGAGAAAGCAAGAATAGAAAAATAACACACAAAATTTGATAACCAGGAGTTCTACTAATCTTGCTTACGTGCCTCCTGGGACTCCGTCACAGATCTTTTACCGAAAAGGGAGAAATTACACAAGGTGTTTACAACACTCACAACTCACAACCCAATTACACCCAAGAAAATTACTCTCAATTTTCTCTCACAAAGCTTTCTCTCTAAGCTTTTCTCTCAATTGAATGAACACTTTGGATGATTAATTCATTACAATTACACATCTATTTATAGGAAAATTCACTCCTTGAATTACTCCTTAAATTAATGGTTCCTTAAATTGCTCCTTGAATTAAGCTCCTTGCTTTTGCTCCATTTAATTGCTCCATGTTTTGCTCCTTGTTTTGCTCCATGAATTGCTCCATGTTTTGCTCCTTGTTTTGCTCCATGTTTTGCTCCATGTTTTGCTCCATGTTTGCTCCTTAAATTAAGGAGCTTTATAACAATTTATAACTCTTTACTTTCTTTGTCACAACTGTATATGTCACAGTTTTTGTCACAACTGTATATGTCCCAGTTTTGATGTCCCGATATATATGTCACAAAGATGCGACAAATACGTGAACAATAATGATAAATAATTTGAGCTTTATTACGTAAAAGTAAGTATTTTGTCATTAACATAGTGCTTAATTTTTTTTTCTATTTATAATATTAAAAAATAAGAAGTTTAAAGGCATAAAAAAATAAAAAATTTCACTTTAATGACCTATTTATCGATTAAACTTGTGAGTAAAGTTAAATTTTGACAAAATAAAAGTAATCCCTATACTCTTGACCTAAAAAGATGTTTGAAATCGTGAACAAGACACTCAAATCAAACTCAAAAAACCTTCGTACATTGCGTTTATAAAGTACTCAAATATTTGAACAATATTATGCAAAATTGATTTATCAGATCACAAATACTATAAATTGAAAAAAAAACGTCTTAGATTGCATAAATTAACATACCAATTGAGAAAGTACATGAGGAAATTCTGGCTTGAGTTTCTTAAGTCATTTATAACTCTTTACTTTCTTTATCACAACTGTATATGTTCCACTTTTGATGTTATGATATATATGTCACCAATATGGGACAAATGGGTAAACAATAATGATAAAAAATGTGAGCTTTTATTATGTAAAAATAAATATTTTGTCTATGTTTATCAATTATTGTGGCTTATAAAGTAACAATAAATATTTTGTTTATGTTTGTTAATTATTAGTGGCTTATAAAGTGCCAGTAAATATTTTATCTATGTGTTTGTCAATTATTGGTGGCCTATAGAATGACATATCAAAAGCGAGATAAGTTATTTAAATTTGTATAAGAAGGGTAAGATGGTGAAACTCAAAACTGAAAGCTACATACGCCAACAAGGGCAATTTACCATTTGATAATATATGTTTCATAGCCAGAAGTAAAACTATAAAGACCCAGCAGAAACACATAGCTTTTGATAAATAGTTGAGCCTAATTATATTTCACATAAAAACTTATGCAACCAAGCAAAACCCATTAAACACGTTTCTGTGACTACTACATAAGAAATAAAAACGACAATAAAACTAAAAATTTCTGTATTTGATCCAAAACTAAGCACTACTGAGCCTCCCTGTCACTGCTTAGGCTTTGTTTGGAGGAGGTAACTTCTTCAGATTTAGATTGCATGGGGACGTTTCCTTTTCTTTGCACCTCTGCTCTTTTCTGCCTGCTTGTCAGCACATTTATTTCCTGAAGATTCAATACCAGCTTCAAGAATGTCCTTGAGTGAGGTCATAGTCTCAGCTACATTCTGCTCGGAGTCAAAGCTGGTGTTCAATTCATGTCTCTCTGACTTGGCAGGGGATATTTTCCCATCATCCTTATGTTCCTCATAGCTGCTTATTGGCTTATCTTTGATTTTTGGTCCATCAAGAGTGGACTCATTTGCAGATTTGGCATCAGCCTTCACAGATTTGACATTGGATGCTCCATTTCTGGATCTTTCAAAGTCATCAGTTATGCAAATTGAACTGATAAAATTTCAAGCTTGTAGAGCATTATGTAAGTTACCAGTACTCTATGTTTCTAGGCCTATGGCTCTCAAATTATTTAACTTTTGTTAAGGAAATGATTAGAAACAAAATAAGTAAACCCACCTTTCTGAAGAGGCAGCCTTTGTTTGTTCTGCTTGCACGATCTTTCTTTTACGTTTTCTCCTTGGACCGCTGGAAGCATAAAAGAAATTACACACAAGTTCTTAACAGGAACATCCTAACATGGTTACTGAAACAACCATCTTGGAGCAAGTACTTAACTATGAAAATTGAAAACGCACCTCTCAGATGAGTCAGCTTTTGCCCGTTCTGCTTGTTCAGATTTCCTTTTCCATTTTCTCTTTTTTGACCTGCTAAAAAGTGACACCGTTTACATATAGACAAGTTCTTAAATGAAAGAACCAGACATGCGAAACAATTGTCAAAGAACAGACAGATAATGAAGTTTACAAACAACCAGAATATCCATAAAGGACGAGCAATTTTTATATGCACAATAAGCCGAGCTTCAATATATCAGAACAGGCAAAATAAGTCTCATGAGCGAAGATCAATATTATTATTTCGTTGTTGTTACTCACATATCAGATGAAGCATCATGTCTTGGAAGATCAGTCTTTTGAACCTGTTAATAGGTAAACAAAATAGCATTATTTGACAGTCATTATTTTAGAATATAAGGAGAGAGAAAATCACAGAAGGAAAGTGCAGGTTATGGCAAAGTACTCACTTCATCTAACAAAGCATTATCCTCTACCAATTCCCATTGCTCCCTACTGAGATTTAATACTTCTTCATCACCATCTGTATACAAGATCTACAAAATATGCAATGTCATTAGGCATAAAAGTTTTGGAGATAAAGAGTATAAATCCATAAACAAATATGAAAACTTCCCGGATGAATACAAGTGGAGAAACCATACTAGATGGGGAAGTCAGACACCAAAAGGAAATGAATCAAGGAGTTCTTTAGTTGAAATGAGTTTTATTCAAGGCTAAAGAATCTAAAAGTAGAATGCTCAAGGGAACAAATAAGTCTTGACATGCAAAAGAAATCTAAACAAATGGCAAATCTAGTCATCCAAGTCAAATCACCTTGTGTTTCTTCTTACTAGGGTCATACGAATCAACAACACCTTCATAGAACCTGCAGAATATGTTTGGCATTAAAAAAAGGGAGATGTTTTACTTAAGCATCAAGTCACAGTAAATAATTTCACATTGTGTATTATCCACACAGCTGCATTGCCATAAATTTCACAAAATCTACTCCAGATCTGAATTATCATAATGAGATCACTCATGTCATAATAACACGAAAACTGATTGTAACTCATCCATGTATTGACAGAATCATTACAGGTTAACAATATCAACAACTCTAAAGTACTCACATTTTGTCCATGGGCCAAAAAACCTTTACTTTTCTACCAACCAATAGAACACCAAGTTCAGGTGCTTCAGATTCCTGAATTTGAAATAAATAAATTAATAAACAAATAAACATGAATGGTTACCCATTTTGATCACTAATGGTATAGAAAGATTAGAAGATTATAATCTGAAAGCAAAACATTTTACTAGTGCGACAAAGAATACATAAGAATTTATCTTTTGTGAGAAATTTCCCTCTCCCTCCTCTTTTTCCACTCTTCCCTCCTCCTCTCTTTTCCTTTCGTGATTTTACTTCCAAGTTTAACTTAAAATACATAAGAGCATCAGAAGCCAGAACTAAATGCAAATCAGATAACTTAAGAATGGATACCTCTTCCTTTACAATTTTTAATTTCTTTTCGGATGCTGATTTTAAGGAACTTCCTTTTGCACTCTCAGAAATTATCTAACAAAAGTAAAACATTTAGAGGTCACTAACAAGTCTTAAGAGCTTATATATAAATTTGACATATTCTAAATTATAGTAATAGAAGATTAATGTAGTACCTTGCCACCAGATCCTTCACTAATATATTTACTAGAAGAATCAGTTTCCCTTGTCCTTTCTTTAGAACCCTTTGTGGCTGTTGACTTCATAGTTAATTGGTTTTGTGGTTGCTCACGGGAAACATCTGTCCTTGAGGCAAGCCTATGTTTCCTTGAGTACCCCTTTACTTCTACTTCCATAGTACTGGTTTCCTCGATTTTTTTCTTACCACTTATATCTAAAGATGGTGGAGTCATCTCCTCTTTATGAGCACATTCCCCTCTTGAAATTGATGGGAATCTTGAAAAAGCTTCTTGCTTTCTTGTAGTCTCTTTTTCCCTGGGAAGACCCCTTTTACGATGACTTTCCTTAGGAAGGTTACGATTTTGTGATGGAGATGCATCTGCAATGACTTCATCTGCTTTAGGTTTCATAGATGGAGAGTCAATTACTACCTCAGAACCTTCCTTAGTTTTGGGTTCCAGAGCTGGAGGCTCAGTCACTACTTCAATCATTGATATTGAAGTAGCCTTCTTGGAAACTGGGCCTTCAGAAGAATTATCATTTCCTTTATCTTGAGACATTCGACGAAAAGATAGCTTTGGAGTTTTTCTTCCGGCAGACATCCAATAATGATTATAGCCTTCCATTGGATTCATGAAAGCATTTGGTTTCCAGTCTCTTTTTCTAGGAACTGGGTCTGGTTCAAATTTGAATTTCTCTATCTCCACAGAAAATGATTTGTTAGGTTCAGCAGAACCACTTGGATTTGCTATCTTAGGAAGCTCTTTAAGATGGCAATGCTGTAATGTTTTCGAAGATTTTTCATTCCTTTCATTCTCATCGTTTCTAGTAAAAGCAGAGTCATTACTTGCTGTGTTACAATTGCTATTCAGAGTTTGCTTAGTGTGTGTCTGGAAAGGAGCATCTGTTGCTCGCATATCCTGACGTAAATAAAAGTCAAAGTCCTAAAAATGATTTTACAGTTGATTATGGACGGCATCATTATGCAGAAGATGAACACAATGTAAAAGAGAATGCAATGATAATTGCATACCTCAGGTAGCTCATTCAAAACAGTATTTTCATCTAACTTATTCTGATTTTCCTAAAAACATCATCAAAAACAGATTTCAATATTGAATGTTAATACGTAACTTGTACATCGTTACACAGAAGACAGATACAAAATGATAGAGAAATGCTAAGATCATGCACCTCAAGTGGTTTTGAAATAGTATTTTCAGCTAACTTATTCTCACTTGCCTAAAAAAAGGAAGTGCAAACTGAAATCGTTACTAAAACTTAAAAGTGTAAATTATCTATTATGTTAAAATGTAAAAATTCACTTCCACGTCGTTACAGGGAAGAAAAATACAAAGTTGCAGAGAATGCAATGGTAATTTTGTACCTCAGGTGGATCATTCAAAGCTGTCCTTTTAGCTGACTTGTTCTCATTTGCCTATAAGTGGTGATGTACGCAGATTTTCAATACTGAGTCTAAAATAGTATATTATGTTATATTTGATCTTATGGCATGTAAAAAAGTAAGACACACCAAATTTTTGCCTGAAACATTCACAGCTTTAGGTTCATCTGATCCATCTTGACAAATAGAAACAACTATGGGAGCATAATCATCTAAATCAATGCCTGTGACCTTCACAGCTTCCATGAGATAGGGTTTGAGCTTATCAGCACATTTAGTGATAACAATCTCTCCCAATTTCCAAGAACGTGGCAAGGCCGTCTGAAATAGTGAAAAAGCCAGACAGATAATTTACATAAAACAGTAGAAAACAAATTGAAGAAAACAGACAAACACTTCACCTGATTTTCCTTTCGAACACTAGCTAAAAGTGGAGTTAGAAGATTCAAGGAAATTTCTTCACTTTCATCTAAAACCGTTCTCATAATTTTTTCCATGGCTGAAAACACAGTTTCAGAATGGATGGTCCTGAGCATTCAGCAAGAAACAATCAACTTATAGTCAATTATAGTACATATCATTAACACCATTGCAACATCAAAGTCCAACATATGATGTAGACCAAATTATCCACTACTGATTATGCAAATTAAGAAAAGTAACAATTCGGTTAATTTTTGAAAATTTTCCTTTCTTTTCTATTTGTAGAGAGATCATTTTTCTTTCAACAGATAACAGATAGAAAAAGAATAAAAGAGTATATGATCTCAAGGAAATCAAATATGGTTTGAAACCAAAATTGATGCAGAACTAAGAGAAGAAAAAATAGAGAGATTAGAAAGTAAAGAATGTTCATCCTCAAAATGATGTGACAAAATAGTGTCGTCAGTCATACCAGTTCTGAAATTATTGTTAGGGTTTCACTTAGTGTCATGAAATTGGGATGAGTACGGTTGTTATCATCTCCAACAATGAAATATGATCTTCCTCTACCGAATAATTAAAAGAGAATATTGCCTAAAATGATCCCTTTTAAAGAGTCCTTTCATTTAAGACCCCAACATGTTTTTGAAAACATGCTAAAAATATTTATTTTTATATATGTGTTCAAAAGTACAAATCTTGCCAAAGTTTCAGTAAATTCGGCGAGGAATGGTAGAATGACAAGAACACCAATCTACACCTCAAAGAATAAGTGTTGAACCATGAACACTATTCTTAAATGTATGTTCAAATGAAGTTTATTTTTTATTATATGTTCATATTTGAATATGAAATGGAAATCATTGTGCAAGGGGAGTCAAAAACGAAAACTGATCTAGTTAAAATGCTATGGTGACTCCTTTGAAGGAAAAGAAAGTACAGTTCTCATCCGCAGACCTTAACTTTGGATATGACTGATGATCATTTCAACAATTCTGGATTAGTCTATGGCAGTAGTCTCATATTGAATTTTATTAATTCCTTAGTCTAATGGTAGACACAATAGTGTACTGATGTTTTTTCACTCAAACTTCCATGTTTACACTATTTTTAAGATTTTGTATTATCATGACAGCAAAGGAACAGTTCTCCATGATTGCATTAACAAGAAAAGAGATAACTACAATAAACTGCAATAGAGAAGATCTTACCCAATAACCTTAAGAAAATGTCGAAACATTTCAACAACTAATGCATCACATTCGAGGTCCAACATCATCAAGCATGACTTGACCTTTGCAATTGTATCAAGCATAGATACCGCCTTGATGTGACACCGACTAGAAATATGTGACAATTGCTGGAAAGCTGCTAATGTCAGTTGAAAAATTTCCTACCCACCATTAAGATAACCTTGTAAGAGACTTTTCTTTTAAATCTAACCATGAATATTATTAAAGCTGTCAATACCTTCATCTGTTCATCATTGTAAGGGGCATCTGGTGCTGTTATTCTTTGAATCTCAGTAATGCAAGATGAAACAAAAACTTTCACATCCATATTGGAGTGCCTCAAGAGTTCATCAGAAATCAATGCCTTCATTGAGGGAAAAAGTGCTTTTTGCATGGATTTGTTGGGTGCTTGATCCACATTCATCAACAGATTCTCGACTCTCTGAAAGACAACATGTAAGCAATTTTAAAATGGAAAAAACTTATCATAAAATTTTAAAGTGGTAAACGTCAGAACAAGAGTCAAACATGCATAATTTGTTTTATACATAAATATGGAAATTATGGACAGAATTATAAATATTTGGTTCTTTCATTAAATAAAAATATGTACCTTGCAAGTAGTTGTACCTCAGTACTGGTACACTGGCTAACATGATGTCTTATTATTTTTGTTCATGTCATGCACAATGGTAACATCATCCTTGTTTAGATCTTTTAGTCAAGCACAATATGATTTCAACTTTATCATATAGCTAATCATGGAACACACAACTGGACAAATAAATAAACTTGAAAGACTTTACACTTTCATCAAAACAACAATGAACTCCACTCAACAATAGGAATGAAGAGAAACTTGATTCCACAGGTAGGAAAAACAATTTTTATAGGGTTCGTATCTCAGAGACAGTCTGTACAGAAATAAATTATGTACTTGCTTTTAACTTCTGTTCTATTATCTTTTTTCTTCAGAGAAAAAACATTAATGAATTCATTCAATCTTAAATATTTCCTTTCACAAATAATGGTTTGGTGATAATCAACCCGAGAAGAACTCATTTATTAATTCAGTGAAAGAAAATCCAATTAAACAAGAAAGGTACGAATGAGGATCAATCAGTACAAAGCTTTTTACTTTAATTCATACGTAAACAGAAAACATTCTAAATATCAATTTGGGAAAAAAAGAAACCATACAAGACAAGCAACCAAATCATTCATCAGCACCACTAAAATCAACATACCAATGAATTCATTGGAAGTAAAAAGCTAAGCACAGACCATATTTGTACACAATAGAAGAGTTGAAATTGGTTAATTTTAACCAAAAAAAATGCAAAGATGATGATCAATCCACACAGATTTTTGCTCTAACCTAAGAATAGGAAATACTTGAAATATTCATTTGGGAAATGGAAAAGACATACAATACTAGCAACCAAACAATCGACCAAAATTATGAGAACCAATTTCAAGTCATGATTCATTCAACATAAATGGATATACATACCACATTTGCACATACCATAAGAAGAGGGGAAATGGGTCAATTGAGAAGAAAAAAGCACCAATGAATATCATTTCACAACAAGATTTTTCCTTTAATCCGCACTAAAATACATAATTTGAAGAAAATCAATTTGGGAAAAGAAAATCTATACAACGTCAGCTACCATATAGTTCACCAAAAATTTTAACAACTGATTTCAAGAAGTCATTCCTTCAAGATTCCACATGAATTCACACTTCATATTTGAACACAACATAAGGAGATAGGAAAGCGGGTTAATTGAAACATATACCAATGGCCATCAATTCATAGAAAGCTATAGACTTTGGTCCAAATTAAAATAGCAAACTTTTGCATATCAATATGAGGAAAGAAAACCCATAAAAGACCAGCAATCAAACAATTGACGAAATTGACTGACTATTCCTTTAAATTCATCATCATTCTACATAACAAATGAATTAAATAAAGCATATAATAAAAATGGAGAAAAAGGGTCGTTACGTCGAGAAGATTGAGGAGTTCATCGATATAAGGAGGAGGACTGAGGAGGCTATTCCCAGCCTCATTGAGCTGCTCCTCCAGCTCTTTCACAGAAGAAGGCATTCTGAAAAAATGAGAAACCCTCTACAAAAGCTAATGAAGAAATGAAACTGAAACTCTAGACCATTTTTATACCCCTAAAGGTACAGTTTTGAATTGCCAATGGGCAAAACTTACTTGGGATATGAGGCAAAGTGTTGAGCATGCAAACAGAAATTAACAAAAGGACGGTTTCGGATTACGTCAAAGTTATCAACTTTGGCTGAATTATGTGCTCTCAAATCCGGAAGCAATTACTGTGCTGTATTTTGGTTTTTTGGTTTTGGCTCTTTAAAATCAAACCCCTGTGTTTTATACACAAAAGGTAGGCTTTGCTCTGTTTTTTTCATTCACATTGGCGCTTTAACGACTGGTTTTTGAGTGCTGAGTAGGACTGTTCTCGGCATCCTTGTGAATTTACAGATTTGACCTTAACAAATGAGAATGAAATGGCAGTAATAATGACAAAGAAACTTGCTATGGCAATTTCCAAGGTAATGTTTAGAGGGTAGATATTCATTTTACTTACCTGCCATAATGTTTTTTTTCCTTAATTAAACAGTAATTAATGTATGTTGAATCTGTTATGAAGAAAAGTGAATTTTATCATCGTACCAGTAAACTATATAATGTGTTCTTGTTGTGAATAGATTTCTGCAATTTTTGGGATTATGGAGTTTGGGAAAGATGTTAGCTGTGAGCCTACACTGGCACAACCTCTGGCGGATATACAATGTTGACTCATAAGGGGCATCATTGGGGATTCAGGATCTTCAGTTAATAGGGTCAATAAAAAATAGTATTATTTGCTCCTATATTATGTATTTATTTTTTTATTGAATAAATGTATTAATATATATCATTTAAATATAAATAAATTTAAATTATTAAATTTATATATATTACATCTAAAAAATTTTTTTTGTCAAAAAACAAAAGGAAGATTTTGTCCATTCTCAGTCCTCTGAGGTACCACATAAACGATAAAATAATAATTATAAATATATTTTATTTTATATTTAATAAAAAAATATAGCATATCTCATTATTGTTGAGCATACATTGAACTTGTAAGTGTAAAAGCCTAAAAATTTAAATTCAGAGAAATACAATTTCATTTATGTATGTAATTTTTTTAATAATTTTAATGAAAGTTGTAAAATGTACCTAATAAGCCTAGAAATGGATGAATAATTTACTTTTTAAATTTTATCAATTTATAAATTTATAACCTAAATAAAGCGACCAAATCACATGTAAATAGTAAAGTATGAAAAAAGATAAATGACATATAATATTTTTAGACGAAAATAACCTATATTACAACCATGACCTAAGATAAAATTATTAGTTTATCAAATCACCTAATTTTTTATTATAAAAATAAAAAATATAAGTACAAACTCGATCTTACGCTATACTCTCTAGGATACTTTCCCAATATACCTTACTTATAAACTTTTACTTTATTTTCACAATTGTTAACATGCAAACCAACATTCTAATTACTTCTCACTTCAACCTACAATCAGGATTAGCACAAAAAATACAAGTGTTTGTCTATATTTTAAAACAAATTTAATAATAAATTATGCTAACTAGATTATTCAAAATATATATCAAATAAATCAAATCAAGTAACGAATTCTAGAATTTCAATTAAGTACAAGTTTAATAAGTTCAAATTTATACTAGCATAATCGTATGAAATCAAAGATTTAAAATCAATGAGCAGGCTCAAATCTATGCTAGCATATTCATATGAATATATAAGATAGAATAACGAAGCTTAGCCTAAAAAAAAAATATACGCGTAGAGAAATTAATTGTGATAACTACTCTGTAGTTGTGTATATAAAATTGTGAGATATGAGTAATCTATTTATAGAAAATAAAAAGAGAAAAAAGTCACTCATTTAATTGTAAAAACCTTGCGCTCCTAAAAACTACTATGTAGTTGTGTATATAAAATTGTAAGAGATGAGTAATGTATTTATAGAAAACCTAAAGAGAAAAATGTCTTTTATTTGATATGACACTATTTATTGGCAGTTGATACCTACTTGGGATTAAAAAACAAATAAAAGAAAATGAAATTCATTAGTTCCCAATGACAAAAGTAATCCTTTTATCAGATAGATTGATCCCTTCTAAAAATAAGTTATGCCAACGAGACGAGGGATTGATTTATCTCAGGTGAGGATCGATCATTTTCTCTAAATCTCATTTTAAAAATTACATGATTGAATATGATCGATTATGGATCAAAATCAAATCGATCCTTTCAAAGAGGGATCGATTCATCTATAAAGGTAATCGATCCCTTGTGTAAAACTGGTGTGTTTGATTTTATGCAAAGATTGGAAGATCCAAGTGGGATTGATTATGGATCAATCGTTCAAACTAAAAAGGCTTATAACTTTATCATTAAATACTAGAAATGATTCAAATATATGAAATGCAATTAAATATGTATGCAATGATACTTAAATGCAAGTCATTTGAGCAATGTAATTATGATAAAATACATATTATCTTGATTCATGTTGTGAATATGTGCATGTAAATGAATGATTACAATCTTATATGTGATGATTATAAGAAATATACTTAAAGTTTGATTATTTTAAATTCTAAAATTTTTTCGAATTTACTTAATAGACTTGATAATGATCGTATAAACAAGTTTAAAAATAAATAACATTTATAATCTTTATATTTATAAATAATGGAGCTAAAATTTTATTCGATAAAAGTTAACAGGAAAAGGGGCACTGCATTCAAAGTAATCCCAGCCCCAACCATACATAATAATGAAAATAGATAGAAAGTTTTTACAAATTTTAGCCTTCATAGAGTCTTGAATTGTATCAATAGTTTTTAAATTAAAATAACATAAGTGTCTTTAATTTGCTTATTATGCTTGAGAGTTTTAACACCTAATATATTATGCGATCCAAAGTTAAAAAAAAATAACAATATTAAATAAACAAGGTTCTAACCATCTAAATTTCTATTGCATAAATTCTAAATTAAGTTTCCTCAAATTTCTAACCTTATCAATAATAGATTGATCATAACTTGAACATGTCCTATACTGATCATACTCCTACAATCCCTTCCTAAAATCCTGAATTTGAGCAGTAATATTTAAATGTTTAGTGGTTAGATTAGAGAAACAATTGGTTTAAAATCCCCATTCTAATTTGTGCGATGGTTTAATAAAAAAATGTTAAAAGGGGTTAAGAATCACAAATTCCCAATGTGTAATATATTTAGAAAGTATATAAATACATTCATAACATAGTTTTTTAATATATTATATATATAATAAAAATATAATTTACTAGTCTTTGCCACCACCTACTTCCTTTGTGTTTATGACTTACTAATAAAAAAAAGCGTAATAAGTACAAAGGTAAATAATATCTAGAGGGCAAAAATAGTATATGTTATTTTTTCCAAAGCTTTATATTTATTCTTATTATTTTCCATGTTTATTTAAAAATAAATTAAGTATTTTATTAATTGTTGGAATTTCACCTAATATATAACGGGATATATGCATGATAAGTTGACAAACAACAATATATATATATATATATATATATATATGTACCTAGTTGTGTGAATGTAAAGTTTTTATTTAAAAAAAATAAAATATATATAATATTTTTAAAATTTATAACAACATAAATAATAATATAAAAATTAAGTTATATTCTTTTAAATTTAAAGAGATTTTATTATTTTTATTATTATAAGTTTTAGTAATTAAAAATACAAAATAGTGTATTATTGTTGATGTTTGTCATAGTGTATTCAAAAAAGGAAGTTGAATTAGCACATATTTTTACCAAATCTAGTTCATTTCAAAAGAGTATAATCAAAACTCTAGCTATGCTGTTATGCCTAACCAAAACCAAGCATTAAAACATTGATCATATATATATTGATGGGATTCGCATAATTAAATCCACTGACTTGTATAATATTTCTTATCGATTTCCCGTTCCTATCATACCGAGGCTAAAAGATTAAGCTATATCATGTATTTGTTTTGTTAAATAATATTAGCCTTGAATAGATATAAAATTATTTAATTGATTTTATTTTTAATATTTTTTAGTTAAAAATATATATGTTTATTTTCTTAAAATATTATAAAATATATATTCATTAATAATAAATATACATTTTTTTCAATTAAAAATAAAATTTTATAACTATATTTAAAATATATGTAATATAATAAAACAAAAATGTAAATATGTAATTTAGTTATATATAATCGGTTTATTGGATTAAACCCCGCTAACTTTTGATATCTAATCTAGTATCACTACAATACAACAACACTACGTATTTATTTAATTTTTTTTAAGTGCACCATTTTCAATGAAATAAAGCAATTAAGTAATCCAAACCCAACAACCAATACAAGATTCCTTTAAGAAAATATTAACTCATTTTAAACTTTTCTTTTAGGTTAAGAACGAGGAGAATCAAAAGAATTTAAGAATAAATGAAAGCAATCAAACTAACATTGTTTTAAAAAAAAATTACACTTTGTTATATTTAATTTCTACATTTATTGCTTGAAATATAAATTAACTTATATACAATTATATAGGATACGAGAACAAATCGTAGACCTAACCTAGGCTATCAGATGATTACACTTGTCATCGTATACTTACAATAGATCAAAGCTAATAATCAAAAGGTTAAAAGGGAATGACAGCTCATGTTACCCTACAGTTGGTCCATGGAGTTGCTGGCATATATCATAGTCCTTATCATACTTCCTCAAGTCGAGCGAGCTGAATGGTCAGACAGTCAGCTATAGTTTCAATCGAGAGAAGAATTGAACACTCAAAAGTTTTGTGAAGTATCTGCAACTTGATTACAGGATGGTACAAACCTAATTTGAATTAGGTCACGAATGAAATGTATGTCCAATTCCACATGTTTAATTCTAGCATGAAACATAGGGTTTGAAGCAAGTGAGATGGTATTCTGATTGTCCACCCAAATTATAAAAATATGAAGGAGTGTGACATGTAACTCCCTGAGCAAAGTACGAAGTCATATTACCTCTGAAGTAGCATTAGCCAAGTTATGGTATTTAGCTTTAGTACTCGGACGAGAGACTGAGGATTGCTTCTTTGAAAATGATGAGACAAAATTTTTACCAAGAAATATACAAAAGATAGTGATGGATTTTCTATCATCAACATCAACTTCCTAATCAACATCTAAGAATCCTACTAAATCAAGATTGTGTCCCTTAGTAAAATGAATCTCATGATTGATTTTGTCGGCCAAGTATTTGAGAATCCTTTTCACTTCCTTCTAATTTTCATCTGAAGGATAATGCATGAATTGGTATACTCTATTAACACTATAGGCAATTTCTGGTTGATAACTGTATTTTATATAGTTATTTTCATCAATTTTAGTAATAATAATTGCTATGTTCTTTTAATATTTAGTTAATTTTTGTTAAATAAATTAATATTTTCCTTTTATGTGCTAAAAATACATTTTTAATAAAATTAAATAATTTGTATCGAAAATGTACTTAATTTCATATTTTTCTATCCACAAATATAATTTCAAATAATATAGTTCTTAATTACAATTTATAAAAATCGAAAATATAATTTAAATTAAATTTGGGCTTAATTATAATAATTTAAAGTTTAAAAATTTAATTTAAAATTAGCAAAGGGCTTAACTGTAATTTAAGAAAGTTTAAAATGTAATTTGAAATATATTTGTGGGTGAAAATATAATTAATAAAAGTTTAATTTTCTGCGCAGGTGAGAAGAATCTACGCGCCAATCTACACGCGTGAATCGTGAACCGTCCGATCAGATAAGACACAATTGAGATTTGTGCGTCCTTATCACACCCGACCAAAGAGAGTGGGTGCAGGTCTCAATTTTTCACGCGGCTCGGTACGCCAAGTGGGGCCCACCTGCCGTGTAGGCCGGCGTGCAGGGTGGGACCCACGTCTGCCAAAGGGTGTTGTTCTGTGCGGTTGAACCACGTGCAATCGTTCTTCCAGCAAATTAAAGTCTTCCATGTGTCCCAATTTCCCCTAGAACAAATCATAAGAGGACGCGTGGCACATATCGGTGAATGCAAAAGCGCATAATCTCGCCCTCGTTCCAGCCATTGCCTCACGTTTCGCGCGCCCCGATTCCGTGCGACAAGTTCTACGTGCGCCCATTCCATTCAACGAATGAGATGTTGCCACGTGTCCCATTATTTGTTTCAGCTAATCAGACGCTGACACGTGGCATGCACAATGAATAAAAAATGCAGAAACGGCTCCTTGTCTCGCGTGAATTAAAATAAGTTTTTGATTTTCGCGTGACCGCGGATTTTAAGGGGAATGTCGGGGTTTTATTTTCGATACAAATTTTAACGCGTGTATGATATTTTAATATTTTTGATGTATTTTTTTTAGCTATAAATAGGTGATATTATGATAGAGTTTAGAGGTTTTTTTTGGTGTATAATTTCTGTGTTGCTCGGTTTTGGACGGCAGAACACGCAGAAGCCATTTTTTGGCTTTTGTTGTGTTCTGTGTGTGCCAAATATTTTCGTATGTGATGTTTTAATTTTCCTTCTTGTTCTTCTAATTTTTCTGTATTTGCTGTAATTTTTATTTTAATTTTATGAAGTAAATTAATTTTTCTAGGGTTGCATTTGATTCAAATATATGAAGCTTTGATTTTAATTATTTTTGATAGATTTATAAGACGTTCGATTTGTTCGTTCTATTTTGTGCTTAATTCCTTTTGATTATTTATGAATTTTATCAAAACGATTTGTGGCATAAAAATAAACTTGAGAAAGGCATTTTTGTGTATATTGCTCGTAAATAGAATGACATGTATGATGAAGGATAGGAATATACCCTAATTGTATGTGCGACCATTTGAGAACTTAGAACTTAATGAATCTTATTAAATTTAGTTCTCATAGAGACATAGTGAATTAATTTAACGAGGTGTGTTTATACGGAGCTCGAAAGAGATGTATGAATAAAAAAGAAGTTTTCGATTGACAAATTAAATATACTAAAAAATATAAATCCAAAGAAAATAATATGATTGGAGTGGATTAGTTTGGTAAAAAATTGCAATCCTAGAGTTCTCTTATTTTTTTTTTGTTACCTTTTTCCATATCAACGATTATTTTGGATAAAATCAGAGAGATACAATTTTAGTACTCAACAAACTATAGTAACAAATCCTCGTGAGAACGATACTCTACTTACAAATCTTTATTACTTGTGACCATGTATACTTGCACGATTTCTGTGTCGGCCAAGTACTTGAGAATCCTTTTCACTTCCTTCTAATTTTCATCTAAAGGATAATGCATGAATTGGTATACTCTATTAACACTATAGGCAATTTATGGTCTAGTGAGAGTAATATATTGAAGAACATTAACTTTACTCCTATAGAAGGTAGGATCAACTGTAGGCATACCCTAAAACTTAGATAATTTCAGTGAAAAAACCATTGGTATAGGCAGACTCTTAGCTTGAGACATTGCAGGTTGAGTGAGAAAATCTTTAATATATGTCCCTTGATTGAAATGAAGGCCAAAGTTGGTGTGAGTAACCTCCAATCCAAGAAACTGATGGATTTCACCTAAATCTTTTAATGAAAATTACTTATCAAGATGAGTTATGATAAAATGAAATGAATGCCTTTGATGTCACTTCCCAAAGTTTTCTTTTAGTTCAAAATGATCAATATGTAGAATCAGAGCAAGTAATTGCTGAGATTCGCGCCCCCTAGGACAACTAGCGAACTTACTTCCTTTATTGGATAAGAGAAATAGCCTATACTATATAAGGTCTCTTGCTTAAGCTGTTTTGCAGTTATTGTTTTGCTTCTCATTAAGAAGCAAACCCCATTCCGAAGATCGTTTCTGAACATTCTTCCTATCCGAGGTATCTTGCTATTTTTTCTTAAGTTAGGAGGTCGGCTAGCGGAGAAAATAGATTCAATTCAAGAACTCTCTCTTTCGGTCGAGTGCTTTCATCCCTGTAGAACGAGTAGAGCTAGAGCTAAATGATTTCTTTTGGGCAAGATTGGTGGTTTATCACCTTGGGTATTATGAAAGAGTTGGAAGGCATTCTCATAGCCTGTAAATCGTAAGCCCTAGACCATACCAACTCGCTTCAGACTCACTTTCCAGCTCACAATTGAGAAAGTGTTCAACTTCAAAGGTCAGAGAAAGACTCTCTACAAGCGGATGGGCACTTTATTCAATTAGCTTGTTTGGAGTGCTCGGCTCGCTTGTTAGCAACTATTTTGACTAGTTAAGAAAGACAAATTGAAAGCAAGACGCTAACTTTCACAGTAGAGAGAAAATCGGGAGGGGTAGAGGAGAGAAAAGACTCCCCCAAGAGAGGCACGAGCACAACGTCTTCATGAGTTACCTTGGGAGCTAGCAGTTTGTGGTGCGGGCTTCAAAGGCCCCTCATAGTTTGAGATGCGCACTACCATTAGAGTAGAGAAAAAGGAAGACCTCGAGAAGGAATTTTCAACTATCAGAAACCTCACTTAAGAAGAAGGACACGGGATGCACAATCATTTGTGATGGATGGACAAACATTCAAAGTCAAAACCAAAGCAGATGGATCCATTGATAGATACAAAGCCAGGTTGGTGGCTCAGGGGTACACTCACTCAAGAGTATGGGCTTTATTATGAGGAAACCTTAGCACCAGTAGCTTTATATACATTATTTTCATATTAGCTTATCCGGTGCAGTTTATGCATGGCGAAAGGGAGCATTGAAATGGTCTTAGCTCCTGAATATTCAGACGAAAAAAAAAGAAGTTTTTTTTAATGGAAGCGTTGATCGACCAAAGTTTGCCTTTCCACTAACTGACTCGTCGGATTTCCCTTGATGACCCTACCGTTCGTCTCGTTCACCTCTTGAATCAAATATAATGAAAGGAAAAGGGAGATTCATCTTGCTCGAAAACATCATCGGACGCAGTCTAAGAATCCTTTGTTTTTGGACTTTGATCATCTATGGGCTATCGACTGCCTTCACCTACTGCCGTAGAACAACGGTATAACCAGTTCAAAAGGAATGCCTTGCTCTCATGTTCGCAACACAGAAGATGCGACATTACCTAATGGGTAACACCATATACCTAGTGTTAGGATTCAACCTTTTTAGGACCGTCGTTAGTGCAATCAAAACATAGATGTGACCAATATATCATCAATATAAACAAGAAGCCAGATGCAACCGAGAGATGTATTTTTGAAAAAGAGAGAGTTATTTGCTCTTGAGCAAGAAAAACCATGACTGAGGAGAGTATGTTTAAGTTTATCTGACCAAGCTCTAGGGGCTTTCTTAAGCCCATATAATGCTTTGACCAATTTGCACACTTTTAAGGAATTTTTACTATCACCATCATTCATGTATTCAAATCCTGGTAGTTGATTCATAAATACTTCCTTGACCAAATCTCCATTTAGAAAATCATTGTTTACATCCAGATGTCTTACTGTCCATCCTTGATATACAGAGATAGAAAGCATTATTCTCATGATAGTTGGCTTCACAACAGGGCTTAAAGTCTCTGAAAAAGCCAGTTGCTTGATCATAGCATTTAGCTACCAATCTAGCTTTATACCTAGCTATACTCCCATCTGAGTGTCTCTTGACCTTGAATACCCATTTACAACCAATAAACTTCTTATAAGCAGGTAAGTCACACAAGGTCCATGTATGATTCTTCATGAGAGCTCTATACCGCTCCTATATGGCCTTTTCTAGTATGGATTAAGAAGAGCCTCCTTGTAGGAAAAAATTTCTTATGTGTCAATCACTGTTACATTGAGGGCTCTTGGCTTTAAGTTCCCAATTCTTGACCTTGTGACCATATATGCTTGTTAAGAGTACCTATAGCTGGATCATTCACATTAGTATTACCAATAGACTGAGAAGATTCATTAAACTCAGTTGGTAGCTCAATAATGAGATGAGTGATAGTATGATTGGAAGCTAAAGAAAGAATAGAAATATGTGAGTGATGAGATAGAGGAGACATTCAATGAGAATGTAAGGAGCCTCGAATAGAATGAGAAGGGAGAGGTTTAACAGATGAGGTGTACTAGGATGAGGTAGAGTTGGAGTGTAATTGAAAAGATAAAGGGAAATTAATGACTGGTAGAGGTCCCATAATGGATGGTTGAGAGTGAGGATTATGATATCTAAGAGCTTGAGCAAAAAGGAATCTGCTTTCATCAAAAACCACACTTTTGGATATTATGACTCTACCATTTGGCAATAATGTTTTATAGCCTTTTGTACCCAAGAAAAGTGCTTGGTTGTGATTTGTATTCCAACATGTGCTTATTGAAATGTCTAAAATAAGGATAGCATAGACAACCAAAGGCTCTTAGGTGAAGATAGATAGGTTTGGATTTGAAAATCATCTCATAGGGACTTTTATGATTTAGGATCTTTATTGGAAGCCTATTAATGATATAGACTTACGTAATGAAGGCATCATCCCAAAACCAAGTAGGCATGTTTGAGTGAGCTAACAAGGACAATCCCATCTCCACAACATGTTTATGCTTCCTTTCATCAAGATCATTTTGTTGAGGTGTATAGGGACATGAGATTCTATGTAAAATGCCATGGTCACTGAAATTTTTTGT